>CM069298.1:2555000-3965000 GCA_035609425.1 Epinephelus awoara | reverse complement strand
CATACATGATACATACATACAGTACATACATACATACATGATACATGCATACATACATACATACATGATACATACATGACACATACATACATACATACATGATACATGCATACATACATACATACATACATGATACATACATGACACATACATACATACATACATGATACATGCATGACACATACATACATACATACATGATACATGCATGTCAACAGCTAATTCAAACTGATAGAAAAAGCTTCCACACACTGAGATCTTTGCAGTGTTTCACTTTAATCTGAGCTTTCGATCAATCTGACTGACTGACTGAATTGAGCCGTTGCTATAGAGGCATTTATGTATGTCGAAAAAGACTGAAGAAGAGGAGGAGGAGGAGAATGGCTAGGGAAAAGAGGTCGACTTGGCCAATTTTGCAACAAGAACTCCAAGTGTATTACTGTTAGTGTACTGTTAGAGACATGCTGCATTTCTGTTGGTTGGTTAGCAGACACAGGTGGTCACAGCAGTCACACAGTGAGATGCTCATTCTAATTTTATCCCAGGCTGTCTTTGATCTCAAGACCGTGACAATGACCATCCTTGAACCTCTCTGACTGTGTGACGTAGGACCACCATTTTCACGACCAAAGCACCAAAGCAATATCGCCAGGACTCTTTCACATTGGTTATCTTTCGTCTGGGACAGTCTTAAATCACACAGCGTATACCTGCTTTAGGCAGGTAAAAGTAACCAATCCCAGTCTAATCATCACACCTGTGCATGACCATGATGGTTGACACTCCACCTCTTGCGTGGTTTTACAGTTCTAATCCAACAGCAGCTGTGACCAGCAGGGCTGTGCACAGGTGTTATTATAAAGTGGAAAGGTGCTGGTCGTAGAGATGAGCCCACTGAGCCTTACCTCTGATGAACCCACTGCACAACCGCCTCGGGCTGTACGTGTGCGGCCAGCTATTTCAAAAGATGGGCTGGGGGACGACATTTTCAAAAGTGGGCTCCTCATTCACAACTAACAGGGTGGGGGGAATCCCCATTTGTTTTTATACTCCCTGCCAATATAATCCAATTTATCATATTTCTGCATGTATCTTGTATCTACTGTTAAGTCAGTTTTCTTATTTTGAAAAGCAGAGGTAGTCACATGGTGTCCTTGGCTGAAGAAGTGCTCTCCAGTTGATGAAATACTGACTGAAGAAATCACTGCAACATATTAAGTCATAACATTTGATGAGGAATAAGCTAATTATTTTTTTTCTTTATTTATTCATTCAATCCTGAGGCTACTTTAATCGCAAGCTGTAAAAAAAAAAAAAAAAAAAAGAAAAAGAAAAAGTAAACACCTTGTGGGCACAAATATTTATATACTGTCACGGTCATATTTATTTTGTTTTTATGAGCTTGTCGCAGCACTTCAGGCTGCTTTCATATAAAATTATGCTATGCTTTGAGCCTGCTGGAGTGTGCGGTCGTTCTTTGGTGTGCACGGATCTCAAGAGTCGAGCCACGTTAATTTTATTTACATAACCCATCATCACAAGTCTCATATTTGTCTCAGAGGGTTTAATATTCACAAATGTATCCTCCCCAGGCCTCACCACTGTAACTCAGTGCTCTCTGGCATCACTGTCGCACCTCCACCCAGTTCAGACGCAGCAGCTCGACCTCTCGCTGGTTTTAACAGATGACATCACATCACCCTGATCCTGACTTCTCGTTGTTTTGAATTTAAGATTTTATTACTGCTTTGACTTCAAAGCCCATCTGTGTCTGACCCCAGGCTATATCAAGGACACGTCAGGTATTGTTCCAAAATCTGTCTAATTTTACCTGAATTTTGTCCTGCTTTAGTTTGGCATTACTGTTTACTGTTTATTCCTCTGCTGTGTGTTGTTTGTCAAAGCACTCTGTTTTTAAGCTTTCATTAACCTTAACCAAAATGCTTTGGTTGCATAAAACCCAACCACAGACATGAGTCTGGACGAGAACACGAGGTTCGAGTGCCACAGTCCTGCACACTGTACAGTATATCCACCATCAGCCTCGAGCACCTGTGAACCCAGCGTGGTACATGAAGGTAGAGCTTCATTAACTCAATGTAACGTCTCCTCAAATCAAATCAAATCTCCCCAAAAAGAAAACCCAATAATCAGGTCCTCACACATCATGTTCCCTCTGGGCATGTGACAGGTGGACAGACTCAGAGGTTGAGGGTCAAATGACTGAGAAGTTATTTTGCAGAAAGCCACCTGATTTATGTGTGCTCGTTATTTCTGCCCACCACAGAGAGTCCTTGTGACTGATGGGTAACCATGGAGCCAGTTAACTGTTTCTCTAAAGCCTTTGAAGGCAGACTGTTTCTTTTCATGCTCTTTTACTCACACTGCTTTTGACACAGTTCAGTGTCAGTCAGAATAATGACTCAGTAAAGACTGTGAAGGTAACTCTAACTGTGGCTGCTCTGCATGTTTAAACACTTTATATACACACGATGAGACTATACTTAACTCCGATTCTATTTTCATACCGAGTTAAAGCATAATAACATACAGATGTTTTCTAGAACGTGCAACACATGCACACCTGACAGAACACAGTGAAAAGCAAACTGAAGGTGACCTCTCACAACCTGACAGAAGCTGAGGAACGATGAAAAGATGACTGACTTCATCTGTATCTCAGATCCACTCCTTTCCCCCCCTGACAGTTACTGTACCACTGATTTCCTGTCATCACAAATGACACACTGATGACACTGTGTGTGTGTGTGTGTGTGTGTGTGTTGGGCCATAAGTGTCTCTTTGTGTTTATTTTCTTCCAGTGGGTCGTCATGATGCACAGAGATCTGACCATTATTTTAGACCTCTGACACTGAAACATAAAGATGACCTCAGCCCAGTGCAAAGCTCTATGACTGACCCTTAAGGCCCTGACACACCAAACTAACAGTAAGCTGGCGTTGAGCGTCCGTCACCCTGGTCTTTGTGGCTAATTCAGCATGTTGAATTGGCGTCAGAGATGGCGAGCCTGTCGGTGAATGAAATCCCTCTGATTGGCAGTTGAGAAACAAAAGTGAGGAAAGTTGTGAGTAGTCAGGTTTCTGCTGTGACCTTAAAGGTCCTGACGCACCAAGGCAGCAGTCAGCCTTCGGACAATCCTGGGCCGTCAGTGAGCGTCTGGTGTGTGTGGCACCATTTCCCCTCGTCAGCCTTCGTTGGCTGTTTTTTGTTTTTTGGCCGATTGAGGATGTTGAATCGTAGACGATGGAGCCCGTTGATGAACGTTTGTCCTCATTGCTGTGGTGTGTTTTGCACTGTTGCTCCTCACTGGCCTCTTTTTTTTCCTTTTTAGCTGCTTCAGTGTGTTGAATCGGAGACATCGGAGATGTTGGAGCCCGTCTTTAAATGAAATTCCTCTGATTGTCAGTTGAGCTCAGGTCACAAGAAGAGAAATGAAAGTGAGGAAAGTAAAAATAAAAAATAAAAAAAAAGAGCTTAAGTCCAGAGTGTAAGACCAAAACTATTTTTCTCTTTAGAGGAAATGTTTCCTGCAACACATGCAACTTTTTGGATGAGATACAGGCAACGTGATTTGACATAGTAGTCCGCTTTCATCACCACGACTTCTTTGGTGTCAGTTTGGTGTGTCTGGACCTTCAGACGAGATCAAGAAGCAAATATTTAATTACTGACAATACAAGTTAAACATATTTACATGATAAATGAATTTATTTATATTATTAAAACATATTTGAACTTGTCATTTGATAACCTAACTCTCCAGTTATTGTGAAAATGGTGCAGTCCGGCTTCAATCGCACCAGCTACAAAGTCAGAAGCTGAATGTGGTAAAGGTGAAGACCTCTGCAGAAGAAGTAGATAAACCCCACTGCAGTAGGCTCAGGGAAGGTTCAGGTCTCATATGAAACTAAAAGAGCTAAAGCGATCATCGGTGCAAACCATGTCATGCTTTCCTGTCAGGAAGGAGCTAAATAACAATTTGGGAATAGACTGAGAAAAAGTGGCTTTTTTTATTGTGTATTTGAATATTTCTGCATCCTGTGGTCTCTAAACAGTCTTGGAATCACATAAATAAACATCATAAACTCTGGATTAGGAAAATATGAGTATATTTATTTTTTCACTAATTAATTGATTTTATGAGTTAATACATGTAGAAATGTATTCAGTCAGTGTTTCATTGTAGCTCATTTTTTCACTCCTTGTTTTGGTAAATTGAGGAATGTAACATTCACTGTCTTATGTGAAAGGAACTTTTAGTCTCCGGGATGCTTCTGAAAGGCGCCGCGCTGCACCTGCTGGAACAGAACTGTCCAGAATGACTGCAGACAGCTCAGGAGGCCGCTCAGCCACCTGGTGGAAAACTGCGCTCCACTGAGTGAAGTAGATTTTGGAAAACAAGGTGAAAGTGGGCCTAAATAGCCAGCCAGTGGCAGGTTTATAGTCACAGTCTCCAAAAAGATTCAGACTACTTAGACGGTAATTTGCAGGGATGATTGAGTCTTTGACACTTTTACAGCAGCGGTAACAGGAATGACAACTTTCATCAGTCACTGCTGCTGGAGCTCATTCAAGGCAGCCGAAGAGTGAAGACTACTTTAGTTGCCTGCATGGTATCACTTTCTCCTTACACGTTTTTAACTGTCATTTATGTAGGTAAGACAGTCTTAAGAAACACCAGGTATGGGAGGCTTTTTGGCTGCTGTCCAACAGCTCAGCAGCAACGTGGATTCCCTATTTCACTCTGAGCCGGGCACCATCATGACCAAAACAACAGGCAGTGAAAGAGCGACTCAAGATGCAGCAAGAATTAAAAAAAAAAAATGTGACTGGTGAAATCTGTCAGCTGATCAGCTCCTCCAGCAACTCTTGCAGGATGAGAGGTTGTAGATAATGAAATGGACGGGTGTTGAAAAATGCAAAACTTCTCTTGTCTCTAAAATTCCACAGACAGTTAAAGGAACAGTGCGTCAGATTTAGGATTTAAAGGGATTTGGTGGCATGTCACAGTGAAGACTGCAAACACCTGAAACTGGTTAGAATTCCTTCAGTGTTCATTGGTCAGGAGGTTGTTATGGGGAACTGAATTATCCACAGAGGTCTCTTCCTCTCCAAAACAAACAGACCAGCTGATTCAAACCAGTAAAAACACTGAATAAACTAATTTCATGTTAATAAATAATCCAACGCTGCCCGTTGCAAACGTTCTGAGCCACCAACACATTCTCATCTCAACTCATCACATATCACCACCTTGTCAGTGGACTTTCACATCTACATGTTACTTGCTAGGTCCCCTCCTGCGTCTGCTGCTGATGTTCTGGGACGCTGCAACCAATCAGAATCAGAATCAAAATCAGAAATTCTTTATTGATTCCTGAGGGGAAATTGTGATTCGTTATAGTCGCTCCGATGTAAAGAATAGAGCAAAATTAGAAGTAAGAATAAGAGTATGAATTAAAAGTATGTAAATATAAAGCAATAGAATAAAATAAAAATGTAAATTAAAAGAAAACTGCATTATGTTACTGTATTAACACTAATACTTAAGATATTAAATTATTAAAAATAAAATATATATCTCACTGTGCCAAGACTGTAAATGTGAAATTTAACTACAATATATAAATAAACAGGATAAACATAAGACATGTGTGCAGTAATGTGCATGATAAAGTCATATACTGAAAAATATTGCACAGTTGAAAAATTGCACCCAGTAGATACTTATCTTACTATATAATGACAAAAACTCTGTCTCTGTGTGTGTGTGTGTGTGTGTGTGTGTGTGTGTGTGTGTGTGTGTGTCTTTTCCATGTTTTTCTCCTCACTGACTTGGTCAATCCATGTGAAATGTGGCACAGTGGTAGAGGGTCATGGGAGGATGTGAATGAAGCAATATTACATCAATTGGCCAAAGGGGGGCGCTATAGCAACCCATTGAAATGTCAAACTTTGAATGGACATATCTCATGCCCCGTATGTGGTAGAGACATGAAACTCTGCACAGAGATGCCTCTCCTCATGAGGAACACATTTGCCTCAAGAACCCATAACTTCCACTTATATAGATTTTCTGCCATTTTGAATGTTTTGAAAAACACTTCAAATGGATCTCTTCCTAGGAAGTTTGAGCGATCTGCATGAAACTGGGTGAACATAATCTAGGGACCAATATCTAAAGTTCCCTCTTGGCAAAAGTTGGAAAACTTACTAAAACTGAGCTTCTATAAGGCAATGAATATTGCGGAGGGCGTGGCTCATCACATAAAGGTGTATAACATCTCAAGGGTTTCACCCATCACCAAGCAACTTTGTAGGCATATGAGAACATGGCATGAGGAGAACATGCAAAGTCCATGCAGAAGGGCTATATATCATATTATATACCATTTCTGCCAGTATATCCCCTTGAACCGTGCACACTGGAGCTTTATGCTTTGTCTAATCTGTGTCTTTGTTGTCTTTACAGTGTGTTTGATTGACTGGGTTCATCTAAGATTGCTCCAGTTTAACACAAACTTGGATTTCAGGCCTGCACTATTTTCCAAACCCCGGCCAAATTCATGACTCCAAATGACGGACAAAAGCCAGACTTGGCAACTGACACTAACTGTGTTAGACAAACACTTTGTGACCTCTGAGCTGCGCCTATCACATGGGAAGCCAAAAATCACAGGCTTCATCCAGTTTTAGGAAATTACAGCACATATTCAACGTGGTTCACAGGATGGATCAGTAAGAGGCTTTTCACTAACAGTTATAAATTTAACTTCTAAACGTTGTGCAACATCCCACTATTGGCAAGAATTTAACAGGAAATAGTGGTGTGAGCAAAAGCAACTGTCATGATGGTGTCAATGAGTATTTAAGGAGTAAAACTGTTCTCATTATTTATGAGGAATCCTAATAATGTTCACACAAACACAATGAACAAAAATACAAATCATATGGGACCAAAAACATAACCGCCCTTGTAAATTCCTCTTTCCTTCTACTTCCCACTTAATCTGAGTAAATTATTCAGAATAAAAAGATTTGCAATCAACATTAAAAGGTTTCCCCCCAAAATCAACAAAAACATATTTTTCCTGTCACCTGTAGCGACTGTATCAGTCTACATCGTTTTGGTGTGACTTGCAGAGTGGTGGAGAGGAGCGGAGAGGAGCAGAGTCCTGCACAGGTTTGATTTTCAAGACCTTCTCCTGGAGCAGAGCCACCTCCCACACGCACATATGACCAATTCATTCAGCAACTTGACCCACCTGCCAACACAAGCTCCACAGCATGTCCGAAAACCACAAATCCTATAATAAATATGTGCTTTTCAAATAATTTGGTTAAGCAGCACATTCAAACCCAGACCCAACCCACTCCCACTCTGTGTCTGAGAGTCACTCTGTCTGTTGTCATCTTCACAGCTGGATGGAGCTTCAATACAGCAGCAAGCTTTAGGACAAACTTCCCTCTCCGCAGCAGAGAACGGAGCTGTCGTTAGTGAAATTACTCCCATTTTATGTTCTTCATATATATTATCCTACCGCCATTAAAATAAATAAATAAATTAATCCATAAATAAGTAAATTAAATAGACATGACTGATGTTTTACAGAGACTACAAAGATGAAGATTTGATCCTAAATACAGTAAAGTATTTCAGATTTTAACATCTGTGTAACATTATTAACTGTTAGTTTGAACGGTTTACCTGCGAATCACCACTGGCTGTCCGACCTGATGCATTTACTCATGGACGACAACATTAAAGCATCCTCCTCAGCTGAGCTGTAACGTTAGCTAGCTCAGTGGTGCTAGGTGAGCTAACAGCAGTAGTGATATGGTTTGGTGTAGTTCGGTGAGCCTAACAGATAAAAGGCACAGCTCTGACAGAAGTAATGTTATTGTTGCCAGGGGGAGCCAGCAGGAGGGCCAGCTATCGCCCTGCCCCCGCTTTGGTAACAGCACATTCCAATCAGTTACCAACATCCGTGGATTTGCTGCAGGGGCAAAGTAAATTTGTGTAAACAAAATGCCAGGGGGAGGTAAACACCTCCTGGAGCTTCTCTCTGTTAAAGTTATTGTGACTGACGAGCACGAGCCCAGCTGGGCCTCAGAGAGAGACAGACAGACAGACAGAGAGACAAAAGGACAGGGGGACAGATGTTCACAGAGGAGGATCAAATGAATCGACGGGTGATGCCTGATCAGGCCTACATCAATCCAAGGAATGCTGTTAATAAACAGAGGCGTTTCCAGGACCTGAGGACACTGTTGGGGGGTCTGGGGGGGAATCTCTCCAGAGAATTGTTTTATGAACAAGCAGTATTTTGATGCTTTTTTATGCACCCTGGCATCTTATTTACCCTTACATGCCAATTATTTTATTTTATTTTCTAGATTATTTATGATTTGTGACATTGAAACTCTTATTAGGTGTTAGTAATTATCATTGAGTAGAAACAGAATACTTTGAAACTGTAATCAAATCAAATTAATCAGATTAATATTGGAGAACTTCTTCTACTCCTCTACATCCCAGAGGTAAATATTGTATATTTTACTCCAAAAACTTAAATAATATCCAACTAATAAATGATTATGTATTATTATAGCAGCAGTTTGAAAATACATTAAAAAAGTGTTAAAATATAATATTAGTTTTCATACATTTAGAATTTTAAAAAAAATGGACATGTCTCTGGCATTTTTACTTTTTTTAAACATACCAAACGGTGACACTGCTGTATCAGTGTCTGTGATTCTATCAGTATGTTGTGTGAGACAGTATGCCATACTGTATCACTATCTACTGTCATGACATGAAACAGGATCCTCCGAATATCCACACCAGTCTCACCTCCAGCATCAGATCTGGGACTGATCTTCAGACCGAGGACAGAGACATAATTAAAGAGTCATTACAATGCAGTGACTGTATTACAGCCCTTATACAGCGTTCTCCCGCCGACAGGCTTACGAGCCACTTTATCTAATCACTGCTGGTTCCAGAGAGCTGCCATACTGATGTTGCCTTTGATAATAGTTTAATGTTTTACTTTCCCTGTGAATTCTCGTGTGTCTGGCGGTCAGACTGCGAGACATCAGATATGGATCCTGTTCAAACGACATCTTTTGCAGGAATGACTTTGGCTATGAATTCTTTGACAGTCAGCTGTGTTGATCCTTTGAAGTCAGGTGATTTCCACCTGTGTAGATTTAATCTGAACAAACATCGTGATCCATCAGTTTGAGTTTCCTCATAAATCTATTTTTAAAAAATGATGATAAAATGATTAAATATATTATTCTGCATTATACTGATTATTATATTCATGATTATAAATTATCATTATTGTAATTAACCTCATTACTGTTGGTACTGATTTTGTCGTCGTAATCTTTGTCATCGTCATTGTTGTTTTCGCTGTGGCAGTTTTTGTTTTTTTCCGTTGTTGATGTAATCTTTGTTGTTGTCGTTATCATTTTTGTCATTGTTTTTGTTAATCTTGTTTTTCTGGTCGTCATTGTCATCTCAGTTTTTGTTTTTGTTGTTGTCCTTGATGTCATTTTTGTCACTGACATCGTCGTTTTTGTTGTGACCATTTTTGTTGTCGTAATTTTTGTTGTTGTAGTGGTCATTATTTTTATTTATTTTTGGGGGGGTTAGTAGTGGTCATTTTTGCTGTCATTGTCATCGTAGTTTTTTTGTTGGTGCGGTTTTGCAGTTTTTGATGTTGTCGTCAAAATGTTTGTAATTTTTGTTGTCATCGTTTTTGTTGTGGTCATTGTCATCGGCTACAGGTACATGCTCAAAATACTCTGGTGTCTATGGAAACACAGAGCTGACGGTAAATAGACGAGAGGCCGTGTGTCACAAACTGCAGTAAAAACCCAGCTGAGACACAAATTCGCACGTCCAAAGAACGCTCCCAACACCCAACTAATATCAACATAGCCCACATGTCTTATCGGAGACACTAATTTTTTTTTTTTTTTTAAAGGCCTAATTCAAAAAATCCAAGTGGAAAATGCTGTTTAAATGACCCTTTTCAAATTCAGAATATTGTCATAGTCAGAATAATGGTGGAATATTAGTGTGTAAACATATTCAGTGTTATTGCTATTATTATTGTTATTAAAATGTGTTTCTTTTTTTACTGACAGTTAAAATGAAACATTTGTATTTAATAAAAACTATGAAATTATATAGTCACTAATCATTAATACCCATTGAGTACAGCACTACTGACAAAAAGAGAAATACAATGAGTTGTAATGTGTTTCAATGAATTAAAAAAAAAGCACTGTTGCTACATCGGTTTGTTATCGACCTTGTACGTCACAAAGATGCTTTTACATAAATGATTTATGTTATGTTATGCAGTGATTATTACATATATTTACACCAAACGTATGTCTTTATAAACAGCAGTCTGCATTGTCAGTGGTGAAGTCCACCGCTACCATGCAGTCAAATGGCACGATGCACATGCACAAGGGATTCACAGTGAACAGTGCATACATGCATGAGGCAAAATAAGGACGAGACATGAGCCAGCGCATCAATGTGTTTCACAGGAAGTAGTCAAATAAATGAACACTACATCAAACAACACAAAGAATACAATGAGACACCAGTGTCATTGTCAAGTGTCAGTCACTTATCACCATGTTGGGAAAACAACAGTAAGCGATCCCACATCACAGCTGACTCCAGATCAGAATATGCATTTTCTACAAAATATTATAGCTGAATGATAAAAGACTTCAAACAGTTTCTACGATCACGTCTCTGGGGAGAGAATAATCTCTGCTCTGCTGAGAGCACTTAGTGTAAAGTGTGCTGAGTCTAATGAAATTAATAAACTTCCTGCCTACTTCCTGCCTTGTACAAAAATAAGTGTCAAAGAGAATTTCAATTCTCACCCCTGACTTTATGGCAGTTTTTTCCCAGATTTTTTTTAACAGATACTAACAAGGTTATAAAAGACACATAACTCTGAGCAGAGGCTGATGTTTATTTATATCACTGTCCCAGTTGTTGAAGTCATGAGATCAAAACGTTGCAGTTTTTCCTCTCACGATCTCTTTCATAATGTGGAGAACTGATATCATTTCATGGCTCTTTCTAAGAAACTACCAAAAAGAGGAAATATTTATCAACACTGGTCAGCTCTCATGGCTCAAACACATTTTTACTGCCTGGATCCTGGCAGACAGCAGTGGTGCCTCTTATCTTTAAGGTGTGCTCCAGTTATCTGGGTATCATTCAGTAAGCCTGAACGCCTCCACAGATCAGTTAGAAATCATCTAATAATAGTGCCACACTCCTGTATGTCCTGATTATATGAACACAGTGTTTACTTCATTTGAACAAAAACAGATTGAATGTGATGAGAAAACTGTGAAGCTTCAAGTTAGCCTGATAATTAGACTGAGCTGCACTCTAACAGCGATGTGCCACCTGAACAAATCAAGAGCAGTTTAAGTGTACGCGATATTGAGAATATTATCACTGTGTTACCTTTCTGTTAACAGCTTGTTTCCCGTCTATGCTCTCATCAAAGCCACCATACTTTGATAAAGTGATGCAAATAACCTAATTGTGATGCAGGCTGCAAAATCTGATGCAGAGGGGGAGGGAATATCACCTACTTGGCAGAGGTCTATACTCTCTGAGTGCTTTTCTAGTGTTTTAAATATGTTTGAATGACAATAAACTGAATCTTGAACCTTGAGGCTTGAGTTATGTAGTCCCGTTTGTGTTGTACTTTGTAAATGGTCATGGAAGTTTTATCATGGGTCCTTGAAAAGTCACAGAAAAGTTTTGTATTTTGTAAAAGAAAAAAAAATGTCTAAAATCGTTTTTAATTCTGTCTTTACGTGGCACTGAGTGAAGATGACTGGAAATAATGACTTCAAATTATTTTTGCACGAGGCAGCAGCCTAACAGAATGTGAGAAAGTGAATGTCCTGCAGATATCTGAGCAGTCTCGATCTACCTTCCAGTAAGTACTTAAATTGCCAGATGAAACTCATCTCATGGGGATGTGTTCCAAATCACTCACTACTCACTACACAGTCCACTGTATAGTGAGTTCGCCATTTTGTGGAGCTGTCCAAATGTACAGTGGACTCAAAGTATCCCACAATGCACCATGAAAGGTACTGAATAATCAATGGTCACTCACCAAGCAATATATCCCATCATGCATTGCACCAAAGGACGTTATACATTAAATTCACAAGTTATAACATGACTGACAGTAAAACAAATTACATCTCTCGTCGTGTCTGTCTGCCAGTATAAAGTTATTCATGTTTAATGTGAGCAGAGCAGCGCATCTCACATCTCCACACAAACAGACACACAGTACTTTGTAATATTATTTATTTGGGAAAAATCAGCTGATCACCAGCTTGTTGATATTACATATTTCAATTGTACGACAGCGATAACATCACTAATTGTGCCGAGAAAATGACCAGTGTAGTGTCTGAAAGTGTTTTTTCATGTTGCAAATGAGCTCACTAAACAGTTCTCTACGGAGAACTCCCTACACTGTGAGGAGGGAGAAGTGAATGAGGGGATGATATCGGACAGCCATGAGATGTCTGGTTGTAGGAGATCAGCTAAAAAAGTATGTGACTCATCTTTGTATGACCTCCCAGTTTCTACATGTAACGTGCACCACTGTGGGAAAATCGTGTTTAGTGCCATGTAACTATCTGATGCACATTTTATAAACAAAGTGGGACATGTGGGAGGTCTGGATGAGTGGTTAGAACAGATTTTTTGATGTTTGAAACAAAGGTCAGCCACACAACATGTTTTTGTCAAAATAAAACCACTGAATGGTTTCTATAGTTAATGTGATTACACACTGACAATTGTTCAAATGTTTCAGAGTCACATGGGCTACATGTAATTGGATTACTGTCCGGTGCCACTGTGCTTGTGACAGCAGATGATGATTTACTGAAAGATTAATGGTGAATGCACGGTCATGTTTTCTTCATAAAAAGTGGAAACTAATTTCTCTACATAAAACCATATTTGGGGACACCAAAATTTAATTTCATACAGCAGGGGTCTCAGGGGCGGGATGAATACTGGAGGCTGTGTGGTAAATCATTGGCAAACCACTTTCATATTTTTTGTGGACGCCCACTAATTTATCCATGTTGGCAAGAGATTGCTGAAGAGATAAGGAACATCTTTGGAACAGAAGTTGGTTGTTTTGTCATATTCTACATAAGGCAAAACCACTGACAATCTCATGACCCGGGACAAATACCTTTACAAAGTACATCAAGAAACCCATCACAGGAAGTGGCTTCAGGCTTTTTTTTAAGACTGCAATTTGATCAATATATAAAATTAGGGCTGCCTACAACTTAGAATTTTCCTAGTTGACCAGTGGTCCTCATTTGACTGACTCCTGTCTGACTGCTGAGTGTGGACACTTCCTGTGTCTGTCCTTTCAAATTAAAGTCACACATGGTCCAGTCTTACAGGTTTGGATTTATTCTGACAGGGTGCAGCTCCTGATAGAGTTTCATGTTTTTTTTTGCTTTTTCTTTTCTTTTTTTTCTTCGACTAAGCGACCAATGAAATTGATGAACCAGAATTCGGGGCCTGGAGCTGGGCCTGAAGGCTCCCGACCTCATCCTCTACTTCCCGAACAAACTTGCTTTGTTTTCTATTAAGTGTCTAAAACTCAAATACTCAGAGGTCAAAGAATCACTGGAGACACGTAGAATCAGGTGCAACTGAGTTTAATGTGCTCGCAGGCAACAACACATACAACTCAATGAGTCAAGCTCCGGAGCAGGACTTAAGTTTCTCTTTCTGTACATCCCTTTTTAAGCTGGTGAAGATTCTGTTGAGTCTCCATGTTTTTCTTTAATCCTACCCACTTGAGCCCGAACATAATGGTGTCACGGCTTTTCCCTTTTTCGCCAAAGCCAGTTTAAACAGTGTAATGCTTTTCCTGGGCAATCTGGGCCCGCCTCAAGTGCTCAATGAGTGTGTGTGTCATGAAAATACATAAAATAATAAACCAGTGTGTGATTGTAAGTGTACGAAGTATGCTTTAACAGAGCATAAACACTACATTGAATGAGTACATTACACTACAAAATCTTGCCGACTAATGACCTTCCTGGGAGACTTACATTTGATCAACTATTAGGGGGCAGCATTATATAAAATACTGGGAAAAATATGGTCCATATATATAAAAGTTAATAGCTAAGTGATAGAAGACCGCAAACCTCAAAGACCAACACAGCACACAGATGAGGAACTCCATGTGTTGAGTGCTGAGCAGAGATGAGAGAGGCTGAATCCTCCGCTACTATTTCCTGCACATCATGTGCTGCCATTGTTGGGGAGATATATCATCAGGAGGAAAACCGCCGCAGAGAGTGCATCACAAGGAATGAAAACTTTGCAGCAATCACTAATCCTGGCGTGATTGAAACTTTTTTTCATGTTCCTAAGATGAAGTGGAAAAAACGCTCCAGGCCTGCAGGAGCTGATGGACAGCTTTCAGTCAGGTGAGTAATATCGTCCATGTCGTCTCTTTGTTTGCCATTTACCGAGTGACCTGGTGACCTGTCCCAGAGCCAGCTGCAGCTGTTGCTCACCATTGTATCCATCCGCAAAAGATGTACTGACAGTGCCATGCTAACCGCTGTCTCAATATGAAAATGATAGAGAAAGGGTATAACTCCCAAATCGTCGGAGTTTTCTTTTCACATAATAATGCGGACTCAGCAGATGACTTGTTAACTGTTTATTCCTCCTTACACCGAACCTACAAGGCTGCTTCTCATTGTTTCTCAGTAGCACAACAACAGTTACTACATTACCCAGAATAACTTGAGGCTCACACTACTACGGTAGCTTTAGTAGCTCAAAATACACAACAGATTAGATTAGATCAGAACAGAAACACGACAGGAGAATTTACTGAGTAATTTTGCTGTTTCCACTATTTACATGGACTGACCTGACGTTAGTTAATCCTCTCGCTCTCCAAAACAAATGCATGCAGTAATTTCCGGCTTTACGACACCAGGCTGTGGGTGTCATACCGCTTCGACCAAAGGGGTGCTATAATCAACGAGAAAAAAAAGTTTCGCACAGCTGCTTTAAGTGGCATCATGGTTGGCATCTCTATATATCAGTGTCACTCCTATCTTGACTGGAAATGCTGTTGAGAAATGCTTTGATGTGATGTTGCACTTAAACGATCTTGACAGAGCAGCCAGGAGCAGGGACATGTTTGTCTTTTCATGGACCAGCATGCTGGTTTGCCCAGAAGTATCATTCATAACAAGTCACTCATAACAAGTTGGATATGCCACAACAACTTGCACAATATGTTGTGATTCATGTTCGAGGAAAGAGAGTTCTTGAGAATAGATAGATAACTCGTCTATCTGGTGCTTCCAAAGCACGGGCATCAGTTAAGCGTTTCTGACACATGGCTTATCTCCCAGAGTCTGTAATCACAAGCTAGGCAAGGCAAGGCACGTTTATTTGTAGAGCACAATTCGTACACAAAGTAATTCAAAGTGCTTTACAGAACAAGAAAATGCATTAAAATTACAATACAAAATAAAAACATAAATAATCATTATAAAATGAACTTCAAAAGAGAAGAGTGCAGATAAGATCCTTTCAGTCATATGCACAGTGAAATAGAGCTACTGTGCTAACTGCTTGTAGAACTGTTACTAACAAACACAAGTTGTCTGGTGACTGATGAACTTGTTTTGAAGCACCAAACATGCAATGGGAAGTGTGCCATGAAAAGTGGTTGTTTTTCACACAGTTTATTTTCCAGTGGGAATTGTGCCTCTAATGTGGGTGTTTTAGGCCAAAATATATTGATAATTTGAAATAGCAACTACATTACTGAGGCAAATTTAATTCGGAGCAAATCACATTTTCTACTAACGTTACGAGAAAGTGTTGCTAATGAATGTCCCTGGCAAGCTGCAAATATGTTGAGACTGAACTGTTCACTGCCAAATTAGGCAATCTTAAAAACCAATATCCACTCATCATTACTACAGCATTTTTTTTCCTTACAGGTTTATTCAAAATTAAACTGTCAAGGAGTCTGGATGTGAACCCGGATTCTGGCTTCACATCCTCACCTGGTAAGACTTTCCTGATGATGTGAGCTCAGCATTCACATGTTTGGCTCCCTGCATCAGTCTGAACACGGTGCTGCAGGCATCAGCATAACAATACACAGGGGAACATCTTTTTCATCACCAACAGAGCCAGTTGATAAAAAACTTCTATCAGATCCAGTTGGAAGAACGGTAAAAATATCTTTTCCTCTAAGACACTTTGTGAGGTCGTTCTCTTGTTCTTGTTTAATTGTTGCTATTGAGTCAGCGCTTGTTGCTTTGGGAGTTGCCATTATTGTTCTGTAAGCTGCGGCCTCCCTGATTGGATTTTAATTTCTGGAAAGTGTTCAGGGCCGCAGCGAGTCCAGACTGATACAGAGAGTGAAAAATAATGTTGAGCTCATGCAACCATGACAAGCGGGTTGTCCACAAATCAGAAGATTGGCAGTTCAATCCCCAGCTCCTCCAGTCTGCATATCGAAGTATCTCTGGGCAAGACACTGAACCCCAGATTGCTCCTGATGGTTGTTACATCGGTGTGTGAGAGCGAGTCAAGGGTCACTGAGGAGCAGGTAGCACCTTGTATGGTAGCCTCAGCCACCACTGTGTGAACATGTGTGTGAATGGGCGCAGTCCATTTACCACTTAAGCATTCAAGCACGACACATTAATGTAGTATTTCACTTACAAAGCAACATCTCTCATAATCCAGGTAGCGTTCATGTTGTCACTGCCATGTAATTGTAATATAAAAACATAATTATTTTGAGATACTGTTGGCTACAGATAAAAACAGTGAAAGCTGTTGTTGGTTAGCTCAGGATTTTCATAAAAACCAGCACGACCTGGGTCCGAAAAATGAGGCAACTGTCACTGATGGTTCAGACTACTTTCCAAAGATCAGGTTAGGTTTAGAAAAAACATCATGGTTTGGCTCTACATTCATCAGGGAGGCAAACACAGGGCTCCCAGGTGAAAGTCCAGAGCTGGGTTTTTACGGTATGATAACTGTCTAAAAAATGATAGTGGCTTCACGGTATCATGATATTACAGAATTTATACTACTATCATCCAGAATGAAAGAAAACATAAGGATTTTTGTTGGTTGAACAAAACTTTTATTACTATAACTGAAACTTGAAACCATTGTGAAAATGGAAGTTTGTGTAAAAAGTCTCCTCTTTGAAAATTAAATTAAAATAAAGTAGAGATTTTCTATCCAGCTGCCTTTTCTTTTCAATATCATAGATCAGCTAATGTACACAGTTTGATGACCGTTAACTTTTACATCACAGTACCCCTTGAAACCACTATATTGCTGCAACCCTGGCCTAGTTTGGTGGACCCACCACTATTCCTCCCACCTGCCTCATAAGGACTTTCCAGCTCTTTATATTACATTGTTACCAGCAGCATTTCAACCTGACGCCATCCAGTGGCCTTTCATACTTACTTACTGATGTCACCCAGCAGCTTATGATGCCACCATGAAAGGTGTCTGACACCATAATCACTGACAAAATGGTGTTATCAACTTTTGAATGATACCAGGTTGAGTATACCGACACAGCTCTCACTTTGGTTATACAAGGACCATGTGGCTCCTTTCAGTGACCCTGGTACCCCATATTCCCAAAGTAACCCCACAGGACTCCCTGTGGGATGCAATCGTAAGCTTTCTCCAAGTCCACAAAACAGATGTAGAGTGGATGGGCAAACTCCCATGACCCCATCATCAGCCCTGCAAGGGTGAAGAGCTGGATCACCGTTCCACAGCCAGGAAGGAATCTGCACTTCTCCTCCTGTATCCAAAGTTCAACAATCAGGTGAACTTGGGATAAACTGTCCCAGGGTGGCTGAGCAGCGTGGTTCCTCGATATTTGGAGCACAACCAAATATCAGGGTACCACAGAGAGGGAAGATGATCAGAACTGAGGGCGTTGAACTACCAGAAGGCAACACTGCAGATGTTCAAGACAGCTACAAGTACCTTGGGGTCCCGCATGCAAATGGGAACCACGAGGAGGCTGCAAGGAAGTCAGCCACAGCCAAAAACATACACAGAGAAAGGCAGGTCCTGAAAAGTCAGCTGAACGAAAGGAACAAGGTTGGAGCCATCAACACGTACGCCTTGTCAGTAATCAAATACCACACTGGTATGATAAGCTGGCCAAAGGAGGTGACAGAGACCACTGATATCAAGACAAGGAAGTTTTTTTACAATGCATGAAGGGTTTCATCCAAAGTCCAGCACCCTGAGATTGTATGCCAACGGAACAAGGGGGCTGAGGACTGGTGAGCATCAGGGTCATTGTCCAAGACAAAACAACCAAGATCCAGGAACACAGAGGAGCCAGATGGGGTCCTGTCCATGGTGCTGAGTGTCAGTGTGTTGACAGTGGTGCATTTTTTAAATGTTTTTTGTTTTGTTTTGTTTTTACAAACTTAGTATCGGGGATGTTCTGATCAAGTTTTATCGCCCCTGATGCATATCTGAGTCATTTTATACTGAGTATCTGTCAATACCGAGGTGGGAGATAAACCACAGAAGTCTGAATGTATTCTAGTGACTTTGTGGAGCAAAGTTCAGGGGAGGTGCAGGACAGTATAAACAACTTCCATCACCTTTTTGATAGTGACCAACTTGGAGACTTTCCAGTATCATCATGACCCTATTAAGACTAATTAATAACAGCTTCCAGCCTTCTGGGCCTCGTGGACTAATTCAATATGGTGTACCCTGGAGTAAAGCTGCATAAAGTAGCTTAAGCAAGAGGGAACAAACCTGCACCATCTTTTGCTCTAATCCCGCATCTATTGGTCTCTGTTGCATTTCTTTTTCTCTTCCTTTTTTCTGCAACTTTAAGTAGTGCATGGAAATCTTTAACTCTTCCTCACAGCTTACAGTGTCTGTTTTAAGTCAATTGTGAACTGAGTTAAGTTTTAAATGTCTAAAAGTAAATTTGGGGTGTTTTGGGGTAGTAAAACAAAATCAAGCAAAAAAAGTTTATATGGATATATTTTTTCTACTTTGTCTTTTAATGAGTTTACAGTATTTCTTAAATTAAGCATTTCTGCATTCTTGTTATGGGTAGTATTAACAACATTTAATGAAATAACTGAAGCTGATTTTCTTAAGTAGTGTTGATTAGACTCTATGCTCAGAGCTGACAAGCTTAGTTTAGTATTTTCCACCTTTAACTTCTCCATCCAGAAATCCGAAGCCCTCAGGTCGGCGTTGGCATGTACTCAAGATGAGTCACGTTGCCAGTGGATGATTATACCCAGAGCTGGTAATGCCCTGAAAGACTTTCTCTAATACCTCAAGTTCAGAACATTGTGGCTGAAGGTGCCTCTTCACTTAATGAACTCTCGCATCTGTCGATACAACTCAATCCTGATTAGGATTTAGTAATCCCATTAGATTTGTGCCAACCCAGTTGCAAGGCTAGACAACCATCTTAGATTTATAACTGTGCAACTGGCCTGCTCCTTGACCAGGTGATGAGCTTGGTGGCAAACTTGGCAACCGTCCCGACCACATGGCTTTCACATATGGTACTCCTCCCTGTGTGTGACCCTGTTTTTACCTGCTATGTCACAGAGCCTGCTGGTAACGTATGTTACACTAAATGCTTCCGTGTACGTATCCTAAGTGAACATACAGAGCTGGTGCACACGGCTGGCAGCAAAATTAATTATATGTGATTTGGAACACAATAAAAAAGCATCAAGAACATTATCTTAATCATCTCTCTCCACCCGCGCAGACACACCTGTCATTCAAGGACTGGTGTGGCTATGGATTGGTTGTCTTTGCTGACTTGTTACTGATGATACATTCAAGTCGTTCATATTTTTGTTCCAGGACCACAAACAGGGTCCCCACACATTTATTATTATTATTAATATTATTAATACTACTACTACTACTTATAATAAAGTTACTCTTCAATTATTTTGAGGCACATAGGCGTCAGAATCATCGATGTATAATATACAATTTACAAAATGTCACATATTGACAGATATTAGAGCTACGGTAAGTTATGTCACTAGCTACAGAAAATAAATATGACATTATATTACATAGCATTAAAGGTTATCCATGAGACATAACTGTAACTGCTTCATTACACAACAAAATTCCAAGATTTTGCCAAAACTATTAAGTTTTATTAATGCCATGACTTTTCCAGGCCTGGAAAATGAGACTGTGGAATTTCATGACATTTCCAGGTTTTCAATGACTGTGGGAACACTGTACAACATCTTCATAAGCCATTTTTGGCTTCTAACCGTTCCTGCAAAATGTTTAAACTTTTAAAATCTTCCCATTTCGTATACACATGTATGAGCAAATAAACTAAACCAAATCACAAACTGTAAATAAAGATGGGACGATGCATCTCCAGTTGAACTCCAACTGAAGTCAAAATAGTGCAGCTACAGGTGTGCCATCTTGCACTAGTGACAACATTTTGGAGCCAAAATATCTTAAGTGTGGATTAAATTAATAAGCAGTTTATGGATTGTTTGATTGTGGCAGGGGTCCTATGGGAGGTCAGTACTTGACACTCACAAGAATTTAGGTGGAGAATCACTTTATAGTCACAAAATCTACAGTTGACTAAATGTTTCATATCTATTATTATTATTATCATTGTTATTGTTATTATTATTTTCTTATTTCAGAAGAAAATCCGTTTGATCCTGAGCATAAAGAGTCCGGAAATATTGTTTTGCATAGCTGTTCCGATCAAAGTTTGTCTCTGTACTATGGAGGCGCAGCCACGTACAGATAGACAGTAAATACCACAGGGGATTAAACCTGTGACCTCTGTTAAAGGATGATGTGCCTAATCAGGAGACAAAAGACTGCAGAGACCTGATTGTGCGCTGAAGATGGTGGATAACATTTGCCCTGAAAAGAGGAGTTTAAAAATGTGTGCCTTGCTCACAACACGATGGCACGGAGAACTGAAGAAATGTCTTCAGACATCAAGAGACAAGTCAGCAGCAGAGGGGCGGATTTTGACTTTTTCTCCCTTGCCTGCAATGAAAGCACCAACATCACTGACACGGCTCAGTTGCTTATTTTTTTTGCGAGGAATTGATGATAATATGAACATTACTGAAGAACTGCTTGATCTCCAGAGTCTTAAAGGCCAGACCAGAGGAGTGGATTTATTTCAGTCCCTCTCTTCAGTTGCTGATGACATGAAACTGCCATGGATAAAAAACTGAGCGGGATAGCAACGGATGGCGCTCCTGCAATGGTCGAAGTGGATTAGCCTCGCTGATATGCAACAAAGTTGGTGAGCACAGGGGCAATGCGATTAAACTCCACTGTATAATTCACCAGCAGGTTCTGTGTTCTAAATGTCTTAAGTCTGAACATGTTGTGAAATTGATAGTGAAAATTATAAACTTCATTCGTGCTAAAGCGCTGAAGCACCGGCACTTTCAGAAGTTCCTTTTGGACATGGAGGCAGAGTATGGAGATGTGATTTACCACAACGATGTGAGGTGGCTCAGTTGGGGGTCTGCGCCACAACGGTTCTTCTCTCTCAGGAAGGAGAATGAACAGTTTTTGGCTGAAAAGGGGCAGCCAATGGGAGAACTATCGGATCCTGCCTGGCTGGCAGATTTGGCGTTTCTGACTGACATCACGAAGCATTTGAATGCGCTTAACATCAGCCTGCAAGGGAAAGATGGAGTGATCAGCCAACTATATGCACACATCAAGGCCTTTATGACCAAACTCCAGCTGTTCAAAAAACACCTGTCACATGGGGTGTCGGTGGCTTAGTGGTAGAGCAGGCGCCCCATGTACAAGGCTGTTGCCGCAGCGGCCTGGGTTCGAATCCAGCCTGTGGCCCTTTGCTGCATGTCATCCCCCCTCTCTCTCCCCCCTTCACACTTAACTGTCCTGTCCATTAAAGGCAAAAAATATCTTTAAAAAAAACAAAAAAAAAAACACCTGTCACAAAGAGAGCTCAACACCACACACTTCCCTGCACTGCGAGAGGTAATGAACAGTTTTCCATGGAAAAACTTCAGTGCGCAAGTGGGAAACTATGCAACAGGATCGCATCTCTCTCTGCACAGTTTAATAGACGCTTTCAGGAATTTGCTGTCATTGAAAAGAACATGCTCCTTTTCTCGTCTCCCTTCTCTGTGGATCCCGATGATGCCCGACATCACCTGCAGCTGGAGCTCATTGAGCTGCAGTGTCATGATGAGCTGCGCAGCAGACACCAGCAGCTCTTGCTTGTGAACTTTTATCAGCAGCTGGATAAGGACAGGTTCCCCGAAATACGGGCACTTGCCAAGAAAATGCTGAGCTTGTCTGGGTCAATGTACATGTGTGAACAGGCCTTCTCTGTTATGAACCTAAACAAGAACCGCTTGAGGTCCAGATTAACTGATTCCCACCTACGTGACATTTTACGCATCACAACCACAGCTCTCAAACCAGATCTGACATGTTTGCTGCAGTCGAGATCCTGGTTTCACCTAACTCATTAGTCCCGGTGAGCTGCCCGTCTCAGATGGTCATCAAATTGACTAAACTTTAAAAGTGGATTCCTAGCTGCTAGTTTATAGCCTAATTGTTGAGAAATATTTGCTGTGTCATTGATGAGCCCTTATGAGACGTGAGATCAATAACGTGTTGTATTGTTTTTATTGATAACTGAAGGTTTTATATTTCGTGTTGATATTTCAGTTAACAGTTCAGTGCACTTGAACTTTTGGTACTTCTAAAATTAAATTTTGAACAAGTGTTTGCTTTGTATTTGAGCTTATTGAAGACCTGTGTAAGTTATGGGGTAGGTAAAGAAGGCTGATGCATACACTTCTAATTTAAATTGTAACTATTTTTATTATTGTATTACTATAACTGATTTTATTGTGACACAATAACATTAATAATAATAGATGTGGGAGAAATGATGTGCAAGAAAGGCTTTTTTTTATTAATCATTGATAGCCTATTGAACTATTGATTTAAGGACTAACATGGCACTGAAAATAAAATCGTTAGTCGAGTAAAATCATATTTTGTGATTTATTTTTTTTTTGTTGTTGTTGTTTTCACACGATCTAATCTGGCCCCCATTCAGTTTGGACACCCCTGGCCTACGCCACAGGCACAGCATCCATTCGACGCAGACGTATTATTCCGGCCTAATGTGACATTTTTTGGTCTAATATGGCTTCTGAATTTTCTGGCTGTTGCAACTTCGGCAGTGCACCTTCAAAAATACCAATGTCCACGTGGACTAGGCCTAAATTTAACCTTCTCCTTAGCCATTATACAAACTGTAAAATATGACACTGCGTCTGTGAAGCAAGTAGCTGCTGCTCAAAAATGAAACGGTGCTACTGAGAGTTCATCTGCAGAAAAATCCTCCATAGATCTTTTTCAAATAGAACATGCTTTGCAATAATTGTCGTTGGCTCTTGACATGCTATCACAAGTCTCCAACCGCCATCAGACACAAGATGCCCAAAGGAGCGAAAGCAGACAACTGAGCCGACATAGCCTAAAGTATGTTTCAATATGATACCAACCTAAAACAATCCATAAATTTACCCACTTCTAATCAAAGGCAACAAACCCCAACTTCCATTGACACCCACCCACAGTAACTCATGGTGTACAGACCTTTCAGATAATATGCAGGTGGTCTAACCTCAGGAAGCTACGGTGGAAGAGTTTGTTGGGTCTTGCCCTAATTTAAGTCTTCATACATGCTCCTGCTGCAACTGGGGTGAATGAGTGACTGGTTAAACCTTTTATTTTGTTACATTTGAAATGGCAGTCAAAACAATGCCATGTGAACTGTGGTGGTGTCAATCAACCACAAAGACGTCTGAATATCCAGTTTGTGTTCCTCCTCCTAAAAAAGTGAGGTGCAGCTTCCTGTCCAACACCCACTATAGAAAAGATCTTAAACTGTGAAGGCTTGTAAATTGTTGGTTTTTTTTGTTTTTTTTTTAAAAAAAGGCTGAACCTAGAAGAATGAGAAAGCAAAGTCTGGAACAATGCTCACATTCTTGGTGATATCATGATTTACAGAATGGATTTGGGTTTATCTCAAGCGGATGACAAAGCATATTTTCTGTTGACACACTCCCTCCATTCACTTTTATTCCTCAGCATTTATATTCATGGTGGTTCAATGGTACAGAGTGTAATCGTGTTCTATAAAGATAATGGCATAATTAAAAACAATTTGTCCATTTATCTTTTGGATGAATGATTTCACTGGGTGTGTTGGGTACAAAGCAACAAGGTGTGCTCGCCTGTGAAGGAGCTCAGGTAGACGTCTACAGACGTAGATGTCTACAGAGTTGGGTTGTTGACACAGATAAAATCCACCAATCACTTTGACCTTTGATGACCAAAATCTAATCGCTTCATCAAGTCCAGCAGGACGTTTGTGCCACATTTGAAGAAATTCCCTCAAGGCATTCTTGAGACATCCTATTTAATTTTTGCTTTATATTCACAGGGGAATGAATTGTCTTTGTTCCAAACTCAAAGAGCTCAATAAATGCTACAAGATGAAAACGTGTTCTTAAAATGTCATGGTTTTGTGGCGTTTTCATTCTCAAATCAAAGAGTGCAGAATCAGAACACAGAATCAGAGAAACCTGTTCAGATAAATACTTGAAAATACTTGAAATACTTAAAAACAAACCTAAATCTAATCTAATATCTCAAGTTGAAATAATTTTACGAAACATGATGAAAGTCTGCATTAATGTCAGTATTTATTTAACAACTGTTCACACTTTAGCACTGATTGAACATTATAATACAAAAATTAGTAAAATTGCATTGATATTCCTTAACATAAACCATGTGTAAAAATTAAAAATGTACTTCTGTACAGTGACAAAACACACAATTAAATGTATAAGGGGTCATACACATGCTGCGTTTTTAGTGCACTTAAATTCAGTGTTGTCAATGAAGACGCACAATAGGTGCACTCAAATGCCAGAGTGATGCCAATGCAGAGTGCACGAGTTCCTGTTTTTTGGGAGTGACAGCTGTGCCGTGATATAAACAGAGCACAACTACTGGAATGCAGCATGTGCATGTCACGTGACGAGGAACGACCAGTCAAAGCAGACTGATACTTTTCCCTTCATCACTAAATGGAGGGTGATAAATATGGAAGACAAAGTTTATCTTTTTTATCTTTGTTTATCTCTTCCTAACTTATTGTTAGGATAATCTGTAGCTATTGTTTTTATATTTGTCTGCTGTTGCTTTATGTTTGCTTTTTAAATGCATTTTCTGCACTGTTTTTAACTATTTATTGTCTTGCTTTTAGCTTTTGTTTTTAATGATCTCTTCTTCCTTTAATGTTTTCTCTTGTAAAGCACTTTGAATTGCCTTGTGTATGAATGGTGCTATATAAATAAAATTGCCTTGCCTTGCCTTGCCTTTTTAGTGCAGAGCTTTTCAGAGCTTTACATTTGAACCATGGACAACAGGCCTACACACTGGCTACGGTTACATGATGGCTTCTCATTCAGAATGAAATAAATCTGAATGAAATCATTCGGAATTAAAGTTTTTCCAGGTAGTTTACATGAGAAATATTCATTCTGAATGAGGGTTTACACGGGAGATCAGTTTAATTGCTTTTATTCGGGTCAGCGCAAGGTTTGGGGCAGGGAAGGTTTCTGATTGGATAGGGGGTGGGGCGGTTGTTACGTGTTTACGTTTACCGGAAGAAAACACTGTAGTTCTCGTTCCGTATAACAAGATGCTTGACGACGCCATTCTTAGTGCCTTTTTCAGGCTTGTTTTGCTTATATTCTTGAAGCAGCAGTACCACGTTTGTTGAGGAGGAGAAGGGAGGTAGAAGGTCGAAGAAGGGAGATAGAAGACTGTGTTTTGGCGTATGGAAACCAGTGAGTCCGACTGCTCTACAGTATCTCAGCCCGTTGCTATGCAGCCCGTTGCTATGCGCACTATATGCGTCATCGCACCAAAAGGGCAAGGAAACGAGCATGTGCAGAAAGACCGGAATGAACTTAAAGAGGAATGAGTGTATACATGCACACAAAATTCTTAAACTTGGAATGACAAACGGAATAAACCACCCCCTTTAATCAGATTTATTTTTCAGTCGGAATGACCTACATGACCTTTTCTAATCGGGCGTTTCATTCCGAATGAAAGTGGAATTAAATTGTCCATGTGAACGTACTGACTGTGGCTCAGAGGTTGAGTGGGTCGTCCACCAATTTGGAAATCCATCGGTAAAAAAAAAACAAAAAAACCTTTTTTTTTCTTCCTTTACCTCTGGAGGCACAGCCCGGAGTTTTTCGACTAACGGAAGTGCAGAGGCCGCGGCGATCGCTCATGCCCTTCACTTCCGGCGGTGCCCCCAGGGAATCGCTGTGTTGTTTATAAATACTTCGGGTAGAAAACCAGCAGAGTTTAGCTATTTCTCACATTTTTCACGTCACTACATCACCGTGTAGACTAATCTGATGTTTGTTAAGTCTATAAACACAATGATTGAACAAACGTTAATATTTCTGTGTGCACGTTTTGTAATTAACATGGTTATCGTAGATTAGATGGGCTAACCGTTAGCTGTTAACGTTAGCCGTTAGCAGTGTCTGTAATATCCATAGACTGTATTAAAATAAGGTAATAATTCAATAAACGGTCCGTAAATAAAATATTTTTTCCAGTGGATATCTTAGTTACAACATGATTGATCTAGCAAAGCAGTTTTGTGTTGCTATGTGTGGTATTTATTCAGTTTTGGGAAATCACGATGTCTAGAAAGCATCAGTGGCTGCAGCTGACAGGGACAGTTAGCAAAGCTAACATCAGGACGTCATCCGTTAAAAGCCTCCCGTTGTCGGATACGACATGAAACTACTCCAGTTAGCTCAATCATGTTGTAACTAAGACATCAGCTGGGAAAAAAAAAAAATTCACGTTGACGAGAAGGTCGATTTGGGTGGAGCGGTCGCTATGGACGCGGAGCTTGCTGTTTCTGTGGTACACATTTCCTGGGGACACCTGCACATCTCGGCCACACCCCCTCCATTGTGATTGGCTAAAGCGCAGCATCGTTCAAACTCAAAGCACCTCACGTTTTCTAGGCAATTAAAGACGAGGCATGTGTACGGCCCCTAAAGCAATAACCTTAATAATGTTAATTAAAACAGACGTCACATAATATATATTTTTTAATGAAAAAGCCTTCCATTAATTATCTGTTTCTGTGAGTTACTGTTTTTAATGAGGTAGTAATGAGTTATAACACGTCTGTGAACAGTGGCTTCTGTGCAGCTTCATGACACATTTATAAAATACTTAGTCTTTAATGAATGAATGCCTTTATTGTCACTATACAAGTACAAGTACAAGTACAGCGAAATGAGCCATCGACCCGTCCGTACATACAGCATAACATACAATTGA
The DNA here is from genome assembly GCA_035609425.1 of Epinephelus awoara. Taxonomy (NCBI): domain Eukaryota; kingdom Metazoa; phylum Chordata; class Actinopteri; order Perciformes; family Serranidae; genus Epinephelus; species Epinephelus awoara. The sequence continues at coordinate 3,937,354 of CM069298.1, read as the reverse complement.
TACCCTGATACACATGTTGGGTCTAAACTGGAACAGTGCTTCAGTTTATTGAGCATTTATCAATATATTTAGTGTCAATCGGCTGTTGTTGAGTGAAACATTTGTGATTTTGTGCATGCTGAAAGTCTGAAAATAACTTCACACCTAAGAGATGTTTTAAAGAATTACTTTTTTTTTTTTTTTTCAATTTAAAATATTTTGTCTTTAAAATCTCTTTCACACATTAAGGGAGTGTCTAATTAATGTCTTTGAAAGTTCTCTGTGGGGACAGATAATTTTTCTGAAGTGTATCATGCTGCTCTTCAGGCACTACGAATGTTTTCTTAACGTAGAAATGACGTGAAGAGGATTCCAACTGTAAGGAGACACAGTGCTTTAACTTTGTTGTAGAAATTCAACAGAAATTTGAAATCAGTGTTTACTGACAAACGTATTGAAATAGGAGTCCTAAAGAAGATATAAGGTTTAGATTTATTTACAAGCCTGATTCCATCTTTTTTGAACCAATATTCAATTAAATACAGTACAGTACAGAGACAAAATATTGATTTTCAAACTGATAAACTTTATCATGTATGGTACAGTACATGTATGGTATATTATGTGTAGTAAAAGGCTGTTTGCTAATTTTCCTAAAGATGTTTTTCATGTGACAGAAGGTCATGTTCAAGGTTGTTTCATAAATGTGTATTATTGAATTTGTGCTCATTAAAAGGTGTGAAGTGTAATGAAGCACTGAATGACTTTGAAACTGTTCTTTTTTTATATACTGTAGGGTTTACCTGGAAACAAAAGAAGAATAAATAACAACAATCAAAAGAAACACAAATATAAAAACATTGGTATCGGCTATTATTGTTATTTTATACATTGGTATCAGTATCAGCCCATAATTTCAAAATCTGTGCATCACGCGCTCAATTAGAAAGTTAACATGTACATTTTGTTATTATTTTACATTGTTATTTTTTTCTATTGATTTATATGATTATTATAACAGTACATGTTACTGAAAGCAAATTAGCAAATATTTTTATTTTAAATAAAAGAAGGATATTCAAAACTTTTTCCAAAGCATTCCATTAATTCCAAACCATTCCCAGGCCTGGAAAACAATTTTTCTTATTTCGTAACTCTTCAAGGAACACACTCCTGTCCCAACTTTGTTATAACCTGTTGCAGCATCAAATTCAGAATGAGAGTATATTTACAAAAAACAAAGTTGATCAGTTTAAACATCAAATATCTTTGTAATGAATTCAACTGAATATATTTAAAAAAAGGATTTGCAAATCACTGTATTCTGTTTTTACTTTTGTTTTCCACAGCATCCCACCTGTGTTGGAGCCGGGTTGTACCAGAACCTCGACCAGTGATGGGCTTTTTATGACTAATAGACGAGCATCAATGCTGCCTTATAAGTTAACACTTCATTAATTGCATGTACCCTGTTGGGTGGTCTTGTAAGAAGGGAGGCAGGGCAGATACTGGAAACACCTAAACCGTTTCAAAACACCGCTGCAAAAAGGGATGTCATAGCACGACAGGTCACACATGGTTTTGTTTCCCTGTTGCACCTTGTCCCTCCAGCTTTTGATTCCCCGCTCTTTGTCGGTGCCTGAAAAAGAAAAGACACAGTTTGGTGGTAGTGGTAGCTGGTTTGATATCTTCTCAGTCTTAACACATGTATTCTGTGATACCTGGGATGGTGTTGTCCAGGATAAACCCAAAAAATCCTCCGATGAACATGTGTGTGGTGAAGAGCACGACGATCACTTGGTCCAGCTCTTTAATTCCTTCAGACAGAGAAGAGGGTAAAGAAATATCACCCAGGGGCCTGAGAAATAACAGTGAGACAACTATAAATCTGCTCTTTGCTCTGACCTGCTTAACACAGAGGTCAGAGGTCAGGTTCAACATCTGCTTGCTAAAACTGAGAGAAATACAAGCGCCCTAAAAACAACAGCAACAGGGGTCTGACAGTAAATCCTCTAAAACAGCCAATCCACACACGGTCCAGCTCTGCCCGTCTGTTGGACTCAAACATGTTTCTGGCTTTCTTGACAAGACGACTCATGTCTCTGTGTTCAACCAGTCATACACTCTGAATCTTAATTCCTTCCACTCAAAAGCAACACTGTCATCTTTCAAAAATATACTGGTAGACTTAAATAATCAGCACGGCTGTTAACACTAAATGACCAACTCTACCTACCATGTTAACATTACTTTTAGCTTGGCAGCAAACGTATCACTACGTTGAGGGTTTATTACACAGTTACAAGCTTAAAAACTGTACGGGGATGAAAGCACAACACTCACCAGCAACATTCAGTGTCCGGCCTATCTGCTCCTACAAATGGGCTTTTCTGTCTTTACTGACTGACATTTCATACAGCTCGGGGAAAGACAGAAGCTGACGGAGAGACAGTACAGCTGCCGCACAGAGAAGCTGGAGCGCTCTGACAAAAGACGCTGGTTGTGGCGCTTTTTCTCCAAGCAGCCACATCCGCTCTCTCCTTGTTTGGGAACAACTGATGAAAATGATGGCGCTCACGAAACATAACACTTTGTGAATATTTAATTTGTGAGAGTTGTGAGGACATTTTCAATTATTTTAATACCAACTGAGCTTTATTTCCCTGCACAGTAATGTTCAATGAAACAACTTCAGATTGTGTACAGTCACAGAAACATTTTGAGCACAAAATCATTGCCCTTTTCAGCAAACGTAATTTGGAAACATTTGTAACATACAAATACTGACTAGATGTGATGTGTAATATATTTTTGCTCTTATGCAAGTCTTTCTTCGTCTTTTTTGGCTGTCCCTGGTCTCAGGTCTCTATCCTTTCAGGCATGCACCGGGTCAGGCCTCTAATATCTCGGGCAAAAACAGTTGGGTAAATACATTTTTAAAAACTACTGAGTCGAACTGAAGTGAGATAGTTTTGGTGTCACGCACTGAGCTTTTGAGATACCCGTCTCTGAGACAGAATGGAAGAGAGGAAAGGCATTTCTGCAAGTCCCACGTTATGTCCACTGACTGAATTTAAACTTTCTAGAATGTCTGTGCATGGTAACTACCGTGTAGTCAAGGTTAGGGAAAGATGTTGGCTTTGCCGAATAAACTGTGTAGGTATGGTTAAAGTTAGATAACAAAATCACAGGTAAAAACAAAGGTAAAGTGGGAACAGTTTATAGAAGGCAAATGTTAATTACAGGTCTGTAGTCGGGCCAATTACCACATCATTACCTCCGACACGGGCCGGGCTTAGGCTTTTTTTTTTTTTCATCCTGCCAGTTAGAGAGGTGTGTGTTTGTGTTTAACCAGTTTAAACGGCAACACTTGAACGCAGCAGCCGCTGTGCCTCTCCCTCTCCGCTGCACGTCACTCATATTTTACTGATCCCATTTGCCGTCCAGCTGCCTACAATTGTTGCAATATCAGGTCAACTGCAGCGCTGCAGTTGCATCGCGCACAGTCACTTCAAAAAACAAAATAATCAATTAACCCCAAAAATGCTTCAAACACTTTTCTAAATAATTTTAATATGGAAAGGAAACGAAATATACCCACTTATGCCATTAAAAGTGCTTAGATAAGGTCGGAGGTCTATAACTGCACATATGTGCAGTTATACCCTTCGACCTTATCTGGGTATTATTATTAGTCATTAAGTTAAATAAATTCATATTTAACTTTATCCTTTCAATCAAGATATAATGAATATAGCTTAATACCACATTAGAAACCCAAATTTAACTATTTTAATGTCTGCAACATTAACAGCCTACATGTTGTTATGGGAGGTTTTTTTTTTTTTTTTTTTAATTTATTGTTTAAGTCAGGGTTTTTTTTGGGTTCGGGCATGAGAATTCTGAAAACCTGTCAGGCCCGGGCCCAGATAATAGGCCCGTGCATGGCACTACGGTGCTGGGTGCTCACAGTGTTAAAAAAGTGACCTTTCAGAAACAGTGTGTAAGTGAGGCCACATTTAGAGTCACTTTAACACTGCCTGAAAAAACTCATTCATAAAAATAAAACCACTCCACTGCTGCAGCAAGGGTGCCAACACAAAAGGCTGCTCAATCTGGACTTCCTGGATCGTATTTAGCCCGTTCTACACTGCACAAAGAGTTGTCTCAGCTCTGAGCTGGAAAAAAAGGCAGTAACAGCTCCTAAACAGTGTCTGTATAGACGGGACAGCCAGCAGGACAGGATCTCAATATGTTACGTGGGAGATTTACAAAGTAGCTGACAGCAGATAGCAGCTCACTCAAAGAAGAAGAACAATGGCTGCAAATGTTTGCAAATTGGAAAAACAATGAGGTGCAGGCGCTCTTTACCCCCCAAGCAGAGACCAGTTGCCATATAACAGTGACATTAAATGATTGTTATTGTCATGTGATGTCATTGTTACTGTTTACAAAAAGCTGCTGACATCTATGTTACATGTCACATTAGAGGCTGATGCTGTTGTGTAAAATGTCACATCCATCACGCCTCTTTTGATTCCGTGATGCTGGTATGCTGTCTAAAATCACACATGGGAGCTGTATGATGCTGCCCTGGCTTGGTTGTGTAAAATACAAAGGGGGCATAAAGACGGGACTTCTCCAGCACCATCTCTGTGTAAGTACCTGCAGCAAAACACCTACTTAACACAGTTTTCACTGGAGTTCACTTTCTAACAGTTACTTTTCAATTGTGTAATCACCACAAACAAAACTGCACCCTCTTTCACTGTATCAGGGCGGTGGCTGATATCTCAGAGACAAATCTCTGAAACCTGGCCAAGTAAAATAAAACTATCTGCACGGCAGGGTACCACCAGGGTTTTGTAGGTTTATGTTTCTCTGTTAACTTCTTGATCTGCCTTTGCTGATCTTAGTGTAAGTGACACTTCTGAGGTAAAGTGAATTATGAGGAGTAGGTAGGACTTGAAAGTAGTTAGGCTGCTTCATGATCAACAAACATGACAGTTGATCTTGCAGAAGGCCTGAGGGCTGAAATGTCATCTGAATAAAAGAGAAATGTGTATGGAGCCAGAGTGTGCAGCACTTTCTCCGTTTTAGTTCCTTCAGCGGACACGCCCCCAGCGTCTCGGAGCAGAGAATTGTTTCACGATTTTAAAACCTAATATTATATATATATATATATATATAAAAATTTTTTCAGATTTGGCCGTGTGGTTAATGACACATTTTTCTGTGGTGTGACACACTCCTTACACACATTTATTTTGCCCTACCTAGACACTTAAAAAAGTTGCATGCACAGTTGGTGCATGCACACGAACTGGGCGTTAGTTTAACTAGATAAAACTAACATTTAAAAAGAACTGATATGATGCACTGAGCTGCCCTCAAAGACCTCATAGCAGGCGTGGCAGAGTTAAAGAGAGCATTAATCCAGCACTGCAGGTCAACAGATGTCCAGATATTTGGATTTTTATCGGATGCTTGGTGGCTGAGGAGCAACCTCTGTAATCACCAGACCACCGTGGCGCTCCGATTTCCTGAGTCTGATCTGGTCTTTCTTGTGGTGACATGTGGCTCATGTGGAGACAGCCCCAATAAAGTTGTACAAAAGGAAAAGATTCTTATCAAAAATTGGGCTGACGCAGTTTGACTGCGAACAAACACACTCTTGTTCAAAGAACCTGAACCCAACACACGGACACACACACCCACCAGCCCACACACACCTATCCTGCCCAGAGTGGAAGCAGTCAAAAGTTCAAGACACCCGCTGAGTTGGTTTTAAGTCCCACAGTCTGTACCATCTAAAGACGTCTGGAGGAGCAGCAGTGTGTTTACGATGAGCGCTGACAGGCCTCCTCTTGTGCGGAGCTATCAGCTGAGTGTTGAGGCTGGGGAAAAACTCCGGGGGAAAGAGTGCTTTATCTGAGCTGGGCAGATTACAGCCAGTGACATGAGGGTTAGCCAAGAGGATTGGGAGGTAAGCAGCCTAGACCTGAGAGAACCAGACAAGCCCTCATGCCCAGTGTTGAACTCTGGATTAGCACTTTCCTGGGAGACATTCGCATGACATGACTCATGGGATCAAGGTCTTATGTCTGCAGAGAGCAGCGGTCGATAGTGCCTCATAGGAGGTGGCTTCAAAGACACTCGGCAACCATCAGCTAATAGCCTGCGATTGATCTCTGATTGGTCCCAAAATCTGATTGATCAGACTTGTGTTTGTAAAAGCTCCACATGCTCTAATTTCATCATTTGGATTAATGTTTCATCAATGTAATTAGCTTCTACCTGTTGCATATATGTTTGTATAGTTGTGTAAAGTGAAGAATGTCCTGGATGGCAAAACAATACTTTACATTTTTGTCCTCATATTTTCATCACTTTTCTTCCTCCCCAGTTTGCAACTGGTTTCCTCCACCTACCTGACCAACCAGTTGTGACACTAATTAAGTGACAAAGACATAATCTGCCAGATTTTCACCTACAACCACTGCTGTATGTGTACATTGGAACATACAACTGACCTGGAGGTGCCACTAAACCAAGATTAAACCCAGATTAAACCCGGATTAAACCCAGATTAAACCCAGGTGGTGATGTGTGAGAATTTTGCCCTCAGTCACCTGAGTTTCTCTCATTTTCCCTCTCAAAGCTTCTTTAAAAGATGCAAGGATAAAAATCAAGTTCACAAATAATTATTAGGGTAAAAAAATATGATATTACACAGTCTGTCACAATACCATTTCATTTTGATGCAATTCAGAGGCCTGCAATCGATACGAGATGATATTATATGACACAGTCGGTTAAATGTACTTCTAATTTTAAGTCAAAATAAAATTTAAAATAAAACCAGGTTCTACCGATTAGACATCCAATCCTGTGTCTGTAAAGAGATAAAAATGAGTAGAACACAGTGACGATTAATACTATGCCTTTACTTCTTTTTAATTGTTAGCAGAAATACGAAGGTTTACCTTATCACCTAGCAAATGCTGCATGGGCTGTTGCTGTCTTACGTAGGTTATCCACTCATTTCACATGATCTGGTGCAGTAGGCGACTGTATTCCCCGCTGTACTGTGAGAGTTTTACACTTGATAACTGACACATTGGAGTGCAGGAAAATTTGCCCTCCGTCACCCAAGTTTCCCTCATCTTCTCCCTCTTTTCCTCCTTCAGAGCTGCCAGGTTAAAAATGGAGTTCACAAATAATTATTAGAGCTGTAAATCATGATATATCGATTCACTGAACAACAATAAGATATTTGACAATATTACAAAGTCTGCCACAATATGATTTCAATTTGATGTAATTCAGGGGTCTGTTATCGATATGAGATGATATCATCTGATCACTTAACACAATTTGCCACAGAGGAAGTTGCCGCACCTTTTTTACTCACAGCAATAAAATAAATAACAACAATAACTGTAAATAGTGAAGTGCAGTTTACTTTAAATTGACTCCACTAACACCTGTAAAACAGCACATGGGATAAATTAACCTTCAGGACTTTGTGTAAAAAAAAACAAAAAAAAAAAACCTCTCTGAGAGAAATCTTATGTCTTTAACTCAAACCATCATCTGAACACGTCAGCACCATGTGGTTTAAAGCCCTGAAAGAAAACTTTTCCAAACAGCCATAAAACAACAGCATAAATTAACAAAAGTAAAATGTTCAGCTCAGTAATAACTGTCAAGGTTCATAGACAAAACAATTTTTTTGCTAGTCACTCATTATTAGCTTAAGCACATTTATACCGCATAAATTAGGCGGCTAGCAGAGTTCTGCTCTACTTGTACGTATAATATATACTTTTTCTTACTCACCATTGATTTAAAGTCACTGTATCTCTCAACAGAACAGATCGGCTGAATTTCAGCCTGCGTGCACGTTTATCAGCTAAACACTGTTAAGACAGAGGAGCCGCTGCTGCTGCAAGAAGTTAGCAGAGTGAGACGCTCGGCCAGGCAGGAAATGTTACGTCGTGTTTTATCTCAAAACTGCATTGACCTGTATTTTCTCCAAAATCCAAAATATTTCCACACTGCTGATTTATTCCAGAGTTAATATTGTTATCCTCTTTTTCTTTGCTGCTTGTTGTTATTTCCCTGGCACTGTATGACAGTGAAGCAGAATTTCAAAATAAAGACGTAACCTTAAGATGATGATATCGATCCATGGTTTCACTTCGCATTGATAAAATTGGATCGCTGGTATTGAATTGATAGATACTTCCAGATCAATAGACCTTTACACCCTTATGAATTATTAAAACTTTTCACACTTTAAAGCTATAGTGCGTAACTTCTACAGGTCCACAAATGCTGAAGGTCTATTAGCAAAGAAGGAAAGTGAACGATGGAGAAGGCAAACAAGGATTTGTATTGGTGTCGCTTTTCCTCAGTGGAGAGCCCTGAAGGAAGAAATTGGGCTGAGGGCAGACACGGATGTTGCCTTGCTGCTGTTGGATAAGTAAGTGACTTGGTTTATAATTATATTATGAGTAGTATGTGCTGCTGTTACATGTACTGGACCTAGTACTTTATTATTTTCTTGGAAATGGTGCTATAAACGTAATGTAATGTTAGCAGCCTGGTGTTCACCACGTCGTGTAGCATTGTGTACATGGTGTGAAGCGAGTGTTACTCTGTGTACAAGGTGTGAGGCGAGTGTTACTCTGTGTACACGCTGTGAAGCCAGTGTTACTCTGTGTACAAGGTGTGAGGCGAGTGTTACTCTGTGTACATGGAAGTGCCGGCTTATTTGTTGTAATAACGCATTATCCGCTGGGGGGCGACAGAAGTTACGCACTATAGCTTTAAACTTGGGTGTTTGAAATAACAATTTGGTAAATGGCCCATACCAATGTTTTTTTGTTTTGTTTTTTTTAAATCTATTTTGTATTTATTGTTATTCGTTTCCCCGTTTGTGCCAAGGAAACAAAGAAATCTTCATTCTAAAAAAATCACAGAACGGTTTTAAAGTCATTCACTGCAGTACATTTCAATGAGCACAAATTCAATCAGACACATTTAAACCAATTAGTACAACCCTTTTTCACCTGAAAAACATTTTTAAAAAACTGCCTGCCTTTGAAAGCCCAAAGTAAAAAGGCTTTCATTATCATTGATAATCTCTAGCTAACAGCTAAGATTAACTACCTCTCGTCCTGCCAGTGTCGACACAGATTGTTGTCCACAAAGTAGCATCATTAGGGAAACAACAGGGTGCGTTTACTGCATCCTTTCATCCTACTGACAGGACGCCATTGGCCTCAAGCCCTGCTTTTTAGCCTGCGCTGCACTGATATGACACGTGCCATCGGTGATTGTCATCTTATCTGGTGATCAGCTGATGGCAATCAACAAGGCCGATATTTACCACATTACAGATGAACAGCTGACGCATGGCGGCTGTGAGTCAAAAACAAAATGCATTTTCAAATAGTTTTTAATGAACATTTTCCACACTCATAAATTATTAATTATTTTCTAAATTGACTGTGATCTGATTAAAAAAAACGTGAAAGTAAAATCTCTCATCAGCAATGCGCCCTGCAGCCTGAGTAAGGAGATAAAGTATAGCAATAAAGACGAAGTCTAGTCTTAAATATAATACGTCAAATCATAAAAAACAACAAGTGATCCTGTGTCCATGTTGTTGTTCCTAAAGAGTCAACCTCCTCTTTTGACAATCACCAACGATCTGCACACCCCTGGTGCTGTAACTGTAGTTTCCCCTGGTAGCTGCTGTCACGTATAATCAAGACTAGCCTGTTTGAATCAGCCTTACAGTCTCTGTCTCACAGGGACCGACAACACCCACATTTTTAAACTTGAAATGAACGTCAGCCTTCAACCCCGACCGATAACAAGCAGAAAGTCGTGTGAATGTGTAACAAGTGCAAAAGGTAAGCTACCATAGGGTCCAGCTGAGTGTTTATTTTATCAAGCTACCCACACGATTGGACCCATGTGGCTTGATCCGACAGCCGGACCCACTGAAATACAAACCGACTGACAATTTCATCCTTAAACTGCCTATTTGGGGTAAAACAAATAAACCAGATGAGGAGTTCACAATCAGATAAGCTTATTGAAAAGGTTCTTCTTAACACTATCAAATCAGGGCTAAAGACTAAATGTAACCAAGTGTTTGCCATCTGGGCCTGTGGGATTTGGGAACACCTTGGCTTTAGAAGCTTAGGCTGGCAGAACCGCTGCCATCTTTTTAAGGGTAATCTGTAAGTGGAGCAGTGGGAGCACACAGCTGCTCACTTACTGCTGATTCTGTCTTTGCTTTTATAAGGACAAACAAAACAGTGAGACCAAGAAGCATTTCGTAGAGTCATACTAAATGGTCATAAAACATTTGCGTAAAGTAAAAACAAGAACACCAACAAAAAAATATTTATATGACTGAGGGTGGGGAATACAAATTCCAATTGTTGGGCCCATTTTTCTTTCAGCATCACGCAGTCCCATCCAGTCTGGATCTGTCTTAATTTACAGCCCCCAGATAAACTCCTGCCTTGTTTACACCTGTGTCCTGGGTGATCAGATCACAGGTGGACAGCTCTGAGTACAGGTGTGAATGCACCAAATGCGCCCTCAACACATTTTGAGATCCAATAACTCAGACCCCATCTGCAGGTGGTCTGAGCCTTATATGGCTCTTCCAGCAGGGTCCATGTTAATGTGTCTGAAGCCGGCCCACTGAGCTGACGTCTTTGATTATCTGAATCCCCCCTGGATAAGAACACTCTCTGCCACCGCTACACAGGTTAGACACAGCGCTGAGGGACCGTCTACAGAAACACGGGGAGGCTATTTAGAGTGGTCACTCAAGAGACGTGGAGACACGTTCTAACACCAGGTGTGAACAGGCTCTAATTGATCATATCTTATCTGTCCTCCAATGCCTTCTTTTACGCTCCTTTCTGACCATCGTGACTGAACAAATCTGTGTATGTTAGAGGAAACAGTCATTGTGTGTATAGATCTTTTATTAGTTCCAGGGCCTGTTCCCATGTTAAAGGACTGAGTCAGTGAAGACACGAGTACTTTGTGTGTGCATGAGTGAGTGTACGTGTCTCTGAGGATCACCTGTGTCAATGATGCCAGGATTGGAGTGAAACCACGTAGGCAACACGAGACCACTGAAGGTGGAGAAGCCGAGGATGAGGAGGTTACGGGACGAGTTGAGGTCCACATACTGGAGAAACACAGAGAGATAGACAGACAAACAAAGACTTTATTCTGTTGCTCCGCTTTAGCTGGCCACAGTCTCTGTTTTGGAACTTGTGATTAGAAATAATCTGGAACCTCAAAAAAGACTTGATTTCTATTCCGGTCCAAGATTCCCCTTTATTTATACGAGAGGTCAACTGAGGCCAGCCGGGGACAGCCCGATCTATAAACATGTTCTGACTGATTATAAAGACGCGTCATTTATCCAGCCCTGTTACACTAAGTGACAGTGAACGGGTTTGTCTGAGGTGAGCTGAGACTGTGAGCCTCTATTCCAGTTGCTTTCAGCTCTAATGTCTTTTACCAAAGAAGATTTCTTTCATTATTCTTCATGAAAAACTGAAATATCATCCCGGGGTTTTCTATCCATATTCTGAGCTACATCTGAGCACCTCGTCATTACAAACAATTGTTTTGTATATAGTATGTACTATGGCTGTAGCTCCCACAAGGTTTTGACACCTATGACTAAGGCCCACTTTCATTTCTCCCCCTTGTCCAAACCACCTCGTTTTGAGTGCTGCTGCATAGTGTAGGGTCAACGGGTAGTGGTCATCCAGCCCTCCAGGTGGCGCTCAAACGGACCGCTTTTAATTGCAGTCTCCCGACAGAGTGGCAGAAGAACCTTCCCACAACTAGAAAACATGTAACATGGCTGCCACTGGTGCCGGCAAAGACGCCGATTAATGTAAGTTTTCCTTTGCAAATAATAATTCAAACATCTTCAAACCTGTTAGAATATCTCAGTTTGATGTAGATGCAAAGGAATATGTAATTTGATCACTTTAACGAGTATTTTAGAAACATCAGCCCTGTCTGATGTCTCAACTGTTAATCCGTTACTTTTAACTATTTCAACATTTAATAATTACTATTCGCAAACTAATGTTAATGCTGTTTCCTTTGCTTGTCAGTTACTTTTAGCTAACCCTATTTCAACCACTTATCAGTTACACTTAGCGAACAGTTTCCACCATTTCTATTACTTGTCCCTGTTCCAACCATTATCCGTTACTTATAGCTAGCTAGATGCTATTTAAACCGTTAGCTTTTAACAAACTGTTTAATCCATGATCCATTACTTTTAGCTAACTGTTTTCATCTATTACTTTTAGCTTACTAATGATATTTCAACTGTTGATCCGTTGCGTCTAGCTGTTTTAAGAGTTATTCATTACTTTTAACTATCTACTACCTTACGTGTGTACCATTGTTGGTATGATGATGTAACGAGTGCCGTCCCATTTCCTAGGTTAAGATTTCAAACCCTATCCCTCATCAATTCAATTTTCTGCTTCTCGGAATCTAAAGAACCCCTCATCAAAATACTTGCCTGAATTACAGAAAAAATGAACAGACGTGAATTACTGAGGAGCCAAAATATTTGTTGTCACACAAAACATTGTGACATTAATGTGAAACACAGTCTGTAATTGTTTTTTATAAGTTACCAACTATTTTAAGATTTTAAATGCAAAGTCAGACAAAACATCTCATAAAATCCAACTTCCCATATTTTAGCATTTTTAAGACTTTTGAAATATTGATTTTGGACTTAAATATCAGTTAAGGCTTACTTACTTGTGATCAAACCACTACAGCAGCTTCCACATTGATGAAAAATAAGACATCACTGTGCTCCTGAATGGATCCTTTCACGTAAAAAAAACTCCAGGATAGCTCAGTTTAGCTCAGTCACTTTTTAAAGTGTTGGGCACCTTGTGTTAAACAGAATTATCACTAAAAGACTTCAAGTTTGAGCTTGTGTTTGAAATCGTCTCCATTAAGACATGTTTGATATGTTTGGTTATATGTGTGTGTTTTGGAGGTGTAACTGCAGAGTGACGCAGAAAACATCGTATTTCACAAAATAAGCACTTTGAAGTTGTCTCCTACCTCCAAGTCCTGGGGCCTGTATCACGAAGCAGGATTAATGTCTCAGCGAGGTAACTTCAGGGTTAACCTGGGTTTTCGGTCTCATGGAGCCGGTTCAGTTCTTATCGGGGTAGATCACCATGGTAACTTACTCTGAACGGCTAGCCTGCTCCGCAGCAGGGTAAGTTCAGGGTTGAATCTGATCCTATAAAAAGCACCACCCACTGGCCAATCAGCTGTTCGGCTGACAGAAATGCAGCCCAGTCATGACGGAAGTTTAATTAATTTGATTTTGATTTGAAAGTTTATTTTGAACATTAAAAAAGAAAAGAAAGCAACAACAACAGACAATGAAAAGACTGTTCAAAAGGGAGTGGAAAGAAGTCGAAATTTCATCCCACCCCTTCATAAGGAAGAAACTGATCATTTGCAGACACTTAATAGCACCATTAATTTTGTTTTGTTGGAGGAAATGATCCCTGTTAAAGATAATGGGCCTAATTGACAGCTTTGCTGCTGGAAATGTGGAAAGTAGCCTATCATGTCTACACTTCATGCTGTTTGAGGGATTTTCCTTTTTGTTTTTTAAAGAGGGAGACTAGGTTTATTTTTGCACAGCTCTTAATTTCTAACACAGCTCAATATCAGGATGATTTTATTAAGACTATCAATTTGGTGTTGATATGATTTAATTGTGGCGTCAGCTTTAAGCTTTATTGCAGCATATATAACGTTATGACAAAGAAGACCAGTTTATCAGACGCAATGATGTTAGACGATAATTGTAATACACGCAATTCATCTGCGCAGCATTGATTTCATGGGATTCAAGGGTGTGATCAGTGTCAGATGTACAGGTACAGGTACTGTAGCTACTTGAACCAGTGATGAGTAATTTAACCTACACATAATTTTATTTGCTCCCTTGTTTTGTCTTGATTTTAACCTCTCTCCTCTATTTCTTCTTTCCTTACCCATTTTTTTCTTCTCTATTATGTGATTTCATTGATGTTTTGACAGGGGAATTTCTTTGATAAGCTTGAAGTGGCTTATAACCTCTCCGGCACTTTTCTTTTTTTTAATCTTGTAAATTTTATACTGTCTGTTTTTAGCATTATGCGCAAATAAACTAATCTAAACTCAAACTAAACATTATTCATCCCGTTATGTGTTGCCACGCATGTTTCCTCCTCCTGCAGCTGCCACGGTGTTGGCCTTTTCTGTAATGTTGCTTTTCTCCTCCTCATATTTTAGTAGAATTAATCTCTGATCCTCACAAGAAATACTTTGTTTTTCCTCACATACGGCGCTCTGTGACGCTCAGTGACGCTGCACTTCTCTTATGATTGTGATTGGTCCGCTGCATGCGTGTTCACGGCTCTTGATAAAGCAACTCTAGGTTGAGCTACCGAGTTGATATCCAGCGTCTTGACATCAATTATCCTGATTGCCATTGTTAGGGTTAGTCAACCCAGGATAGGTCTGGGTAACCCAGGAAAGGTTGATTTTGCTTCGTGATACAGACCCCTGGTTTCACAGTCAAGATCATAAAGTATATTTATTTGTATTCAACTGTTTTGAAATGCAAAATAATTGAATTTTAAACATGTAATTAAAAATGCTATTAATCAGGATTAACTTGAAATGTAGCGATTAATCATGATATAAAAATTGAATGTTTGACAGCGTAGTTCTCATCAAATGTCTCTGTCAGATTTCTCCAAATACTTTTCCAGTACATCGTAAATGTTGTCCGTTTTGCTTCCCGCCTGCTGTTAAAGGTCAACAAATCCCTCATTACTCCTCTGTATCATAAAATATGGAAGCCTGTTCATGTTTTTCACCAGGATTGTCTTCATCTTGATGATACAGCAAGTAATTACAAAATAATGACATTTCTTCAACTAATATATAATAATAAAACTGTATCTCCTGATGTTAATAATGTAAAAGACATCTGTTTTTTGTGGGTTGTTTTAATGGGCAAAAGTGCTAAAGACCTGCCCTGGCCTCCTGCCAGGAAACAGGATCACAGTTGACCTTAGTTCATACGGTTGCTTGGACGGTTTCCCAACTACACTGCCAACTATAAGTGTACAACCGCCCTCAGAAGACACTCAGGGATGCATTTTGTGAGTAAAATGAGTGAGCAGTGGTGTGGTATTTAACATATGACATGCAGATGTAAATGAAGCTGAGCTCATCTTTTTAATCTCAATTTCATATAATCAGTTTGGTATTTTGTTTTCCTATTTTTCCACACCAACTTTACTCTTTTTTTTTTTTTTTTTTTGTTATTTTGGTAATTTATTGTCTTGTTCCTCCATTCAGGAGGTGATTTGGATAAAAGTGTCCACCAGATATATGTTAGAACATTGAACTGCGTTTACCTGGAGGTTGGATATCCCCACTGCTGCAATCATTCCAAACATAACGAGGAACATGCCCCCAATGACCGGGTCTGGGATGGTGATAAATACGGCTCCAAACTTCCCAAAGATCCCCAGGACCATCATAAGAACACCGGTCATCTGGAGGACCAGTCGGCTGCCAACCTGGCGTAAAATGAGCACAGGATCTTGTTATCCTGTGAATACAGCATGGGTTCATTCATTATTCTCACCACGACACTGTGATGGGGAAAAAAACCTTTGAGAAGCACTTAGAAGAACAAGGACCCTATCAGTCTCCTCTGCGATGGGAGTAAGGTGGATGTAGACGTCAGACCACAGAGAAAGTGGTGTCTCAAAAAGAATGTCCAGGTCAAACCTACCATAAAACACTGAGCTTCAACAAAGGCTCTTTTCTGAACTGCTCAAAGACAGGTTGTTATTTAACATCTCAAACTGACACCACGACTAAGTACTTTATACTTTCTACATACCATTCTACTGAAATGCAACGAAATACATTCCAAGTCTCGAACTTCAACATGAACGTTGTCAGTGTTTGCCAAGAGAAGACACAATACAGGCAACTCTCTGGATCTTGATATAATTTTTCTTTACAGATATATAACAAATTATTGGCAAATGTTTGGTATAAATAAACCACACATACAAAGGAAGAGGGGGGTGCTAATGCACCTCAAACACCAGTTGCCAGTAGGGATGTTCCTACTGACTCATTTCCTTTGCATTTAAAGGAGCAAAAATCAGGCTTTAAACTTCAAAGAAAAAATTATCTGATGTTTATTGTGATAATTATCATTAGACAGATATCAAAACTTTTATCATGGTAACATTTTTGTCCATACTGCCCGGCCGTATTATTCATTCTTCTGTTTGTACAGTTCTTTCCATTTTACCGAAATTTATCAGCATCCATATCAACATTTCATCTCAGGCCATGTATCAAAAAAAAAAAAAAAGGCTTGTAAAGGAGTTGAAATCGAAGCAGCCTCTTCTCGTCTTTCAGTTATATGACCATCATTTAAAGTGTCAGTCACTCAGCAGCTCAACAATGAGACTCACAAACAACTGCAGCACACAATCGACAAATCACCCAAAATTTACAGGCCTCCCTATGACATCATGATCAAAAGGTAGGGCTAAATGACATCTGACCCCTCGAACTCAGTCACTGTCCCCGAGGGGGTATTACAGGTTCCAGTCCACCCAAAAATGACATGATATCAGCCATGAAATACACACGATGCTGCTTCCGTAAATGAATACACAAGTTGAAACTAAACTAAATACTGTTTCCAAGAAATACTTAGAAGGAGCTCTTCCTGGACTCAAACAGTTGTTCTTTGGAAGAAACAAATACAGTCACAAATCACAAGGAAACTCCAGGGTACTTTCTTTTAAAAAAGTTAAACTGCCCCCAAGTACGAGTTTGTGTTATATAAAAGTGACAAAAATAAAAGCTTTGTGTTAACAAATACAGGGATTCTGTACAGAAATGTTATAGGGCTTTTCATTTGAAATGGAAACAAAACGAATTGAGTTAAAAATAAATATTTGTATTTTTTCTTATCTGTACGGCATTCTACAGACACAGACACAAACTGTAGTGAAAGGTGTAATGTCACTGGGATAATGTCGTCATTTTCACTGGCTATTATTTTTGCTGCAAACCGCAGGCATCAGGAGGTAAGAGACAGCCTTGAGCCACAGCTCATCTGCTGCCAAGTCACACCTCAGCCACGCTGTTCACGCAGGTCTTGTGGCTTTAAACTGTTCCCATGGAAGCTGAAAAAAAAGCATGATGTTCCACACTTCCCCAGTCAGCTCTCAGCCCGCTGGGTGCTGACCACAGTGTACAGCACTAACTTTTTAATAATGTGTAGTAAATCAAAGAATTAGTGAAATCAAAATCTGATATTGCAAACAGACCTGACATTTTTATCTTATGCCACCTACAGTGATATGAATCAATCTGAGGAAACATAATGACTGATGCCCACTTGTAAGTACCCAACTGTTTGCTAAAATGTTGCACATTAGAGTTGAGGAGCCCAAAAACACAGGAGGAGAGTATTTTGTGGTGTACCTTGGTGATGCCCAGTGCAGCAATGTTCTGGCTGTAGGAGGTGGTGCCGTTTCCAGTTCCCCACAGTGCAGCCAGGATGCAGCCAATGCCCTCTACCGCGATACCTCGATTTATGGCGTGAGTCGGTGGAGGAGGAGCGCCAGACATGCGAGCACAAGCGTAGTAGTCCCCAATTGATTCCATGGTCGATGCCAAGACACCTGCCATCATACCCAGTACTGAAGACACGCTCACTGTGGGGACACCCCACTGACCTGTGTGAAGAGAGAAAAAATACTTGTTTCCACACATACAGCTACAGACACACAACTTTTAACTCAAAGACTGGAGCTATGACAGAATCCTTCAACATCATAAAAATGTCAGAGGTCTGTTTCAGCTTTGGATGAGGTGAGGTGAGGTACAGTGGGTTCATATGTCTAAAGACAAACCATCCCTCCTAAACCACTGGCAACTTATGACCCGTGGGCCACATACATTAGTTGGGATTTCAAACACTTTATTTCTGACATTTTGGTGAATTTTCTGCATCTTATGGAGGGAATATCTTGAATTTCATCTAAGAAGTCCAGTGCCACTTTCATGTTTCATGCCTAAATAAATAAATAAATAAATATCTACTCCATGCTGTAAATGCCCTGCGAACGCTGCCCAGAGTGACAGTGACAGGATTTGCCTCTTGCCAAAGCTGAGTGAGGATTGGCCTCCTGTCATTTTGCAGAAGTGCCCCCCCAGGCAGAGAAAGTGGAGTATCCCTGGTTTACAGGACACCATACCAACTCTACCTGATCTGTCAATAAACATCTGGACAGATTCAAATATCATACTAAGATTTTATTTCCTAACATTTTGTGATTGAATTCATCTCAGCAGAAACCTTTAACAAATAATTCCTCAGGTGAATGTGAGATGCTGCTGATCCTGTTCTAAGAGCGGCTCTTGACAAGGCTCTTTTTTATATATTCTTATTTTATATCAGATCCTTTTCACAAAAGGATATGATAATAAAATATGTTGGAGTTCTTCTTTATAACTGGGCTGTAAACCAGTGAGTTCACAAGAGCGCACACATGCAGACAATCAAAAACTCGCTGGCCAAGAGATCATGCAAGAAGTGAATAAACACAGAGCACACTAGATCATGCCCCTATAAATGTTTAATTACCACCGAGGTTACGTTTCGAGCTTCATGCTCTTCATCTGACAAAGAGCATGAAGCTCGAAACGTAACCTCGGTGGTATTTAAATATTTATGGAAGCATAGTTTAGTGTGCAATCTGTTTTTCATAAAAACAACGACCCTCAGCAGAACTGAAGAAATTCATTTTTAGGAGACATTTCTATCCCCACAGAGCAATGTTATACATAAAATTAAACTTTATTTATATCTCACCTTTCAAAAACAAGTTAATAAAGTGCTACACCTGCATAAAAACATGTAATACAAATTGTAACGAGTTCAATACAGAATTGGAAACAAAGATAAAAGTTCTCTCTTTTTATTAATGGATACATAATGCATACATACATAATAAACATTAATTACTAATTATTATTGTTATTATCATTATTATTATTATTAATACAAGCTAAAGACAAAAACTATAATTTAGAGCCATTTTATAAGAATGTGTTTTAATTAAGTTTTTGGAGAGGACTCCAAATGTCCTCTGTTAAGCTTCACCCTGAGGACCCTACGCAACAACTGGTGTGCACATCTGAGAGGATGAGCAGATAAGGATACAAGGAAAGGTGTTAGGGGGTGAGAAGGTCAGGCAGAGGTGTTAGATGTGGGAGGGTAAAACCAACGGTGCAACTCATTAGAGGTGGAAGAGGTGACAAAGGTGTGAACCCTCTGGGGTGAGAGAGCAAGGAGGATCAGCTTAAATATTTAGAATTCCAGCTGATGTAAGTGTGAGGACACGAGGAAAACTCACAATACAATTTATTTTATTTAATTCCTCTTCTCCACAATTGATGTGTTAACAAACAGTAATTTTAAAAGATCGCCAAAGACAACAACCAATGCTTTTTGTGAGGACTTTGCAGACCACTTCAGAGGTAAAATCAATGACATCAGATCCAGTCTTTTATCTCAACAGATTTTAATTGTCGACACACCTGGATCATTGCTTTTACCTGAGGAAACACTGGAGAGTTTTGCCCTGGTTGTTGCGAGGACACTTGGTCGAGTTTTCTCCCAAGTAAAGCCCACAACCTGCCTTTTAGACCCAATTCCTACACCGTTTTTTAAAAAATTTCATGGATTCTTTGAGGAACAGCTACTGTACATGGTGAATTGCTCTCTTCAGACGGGTGTCTTCCAGGCCTCCTTGAAAACAGCGGTGAAGAAGCCCCTTCTGAAGAAGAGTGATTTAGACCCCAACATTTTTAATAATTATCGGCCTGTATCCAACTTACCATTTTTAAGCAAGATTTTTTAAAAACTGGTTTTTATCCAAGTAAATTATTTTTTAAATACAAATAACACTTTAGAGAAGTATGGTTTTAGGATGAACCACAGTACCGAGACAGCCCTTTTAAAGATTTTAAACGACATCAGGTGCAATTTAGATAACCATTAACTCACAGTCTTGGTACTACTGGATCTAAACGCCGCCTTCGATATAGTAGACCATCACATTTTTTTAAATAGACTAAGGCACCTGGCCGGCCTCTCTGGTACTGTTTTTAACTGGTTCGTCTCTTACCTTACTGGTCGACACTTCTTTGTAAGTATGGATACATGTTCCTCAGGAACCCATGAGATAAAGTGTGGGGTCCCCCAGGGATTAATTTTAGGTCCAACTCTTTTTAATCTCTACATGCTTCCTCTGGGGGGCGTCATCAGGAGACACGGCATCAGCTTTCATAGTTATGCTGATGATACGCAACTGTACATCGCCATGTCTCCTAATGACACAGGGCCAATTGATGCCCTTTTTGACTGCATTTTAGACATAAAGTCATGGATGACAGCAAATTTCCTGCAGCTCAACCAGGACAAAACAGAGGTTTTAGCCATTTTCCTGCAGGCCAGAGAGAGAAACCTTTACCAAAACTACAGGATTTTAAACCAACACAATCTGTAAAAAATCTGGGTGTGATTTTTGACTCTGAGCTCTGTTTTATTCCACATATTAAAAACATAACAAAGGTAGCTTTCTACCACCTTAAGAATATAGCCAGAGTCCGCCCGTTTCTCTCTCAGGCCAGCACGGAGGTGCTGATGCATGCTTTTATCTCCTATAGGTTAGATTATTGTAATGCCCTGCTTTCTGGTCTTCCCAAAAAGAGTATCTCAAATCTACAATTATTACAGAATTCAGCTGCATGAGTGCTGACGAGGACCAGAGGGCGGAAGCACATTACACCAGTTTTAAAATCACTGCATTGGCTCCCCGTGCGCTTCAGGATCAATTTTAAGGTTCTTTTATTAGTTTTTTTTAGTTGTCTTAACGGTCTTGGGCCTTCTTATTTATCTGACCTGCTTTTACCATATCAACCCTCGCGGACCCTGGGGTCCTCCGGCACCGGCCTTTTAACCATACCACAAGTTAGGACTAAAACACACGGGGAGGCGGTATTTAGTTATTATGGCCCCCGATTGTGGAGCAGCCTGCCGGAGAACCTCAGAGCTGCAGAGACTGTTGATGCTTTTAAAAAGAGGCTCAAGACTCATCTTTTTAATCAGGCTTTTAACTGATCACTTTATTTATCTATTTTAAATTCCTTTTATAACCGATTTATCTATATATTATCTATTTTTTATTTATTTATTTTTTATGTTCTTACCCTTCGTCTTTTTACATTCTTATCTCATTTAACCTTTATCTTTTGTTATTTTAGTTATAGGTTTTAGCGTTGATGCATTTTATGTCTCTGTTTTAGATCATTCTTACCTAGCTATTAACTCAATTTTATGAGCTAAATAACTTTAGGTTTATTTGGTTCTTTTTATACCTTTTATCCTCTTACTGTTTTAGTCCCTCAGTTTTTAGCTCCAGTGTTTCCTCATGGGGGAACCACACCGCGAGTTGTTCCTGGCATCCCCATCGGGAGGCCACTCTGACCTGGGTGGCTGAAGGGCACTGCACCTCGGTGTGGAGCCTCATGTCTGCCCGGGTCGGGGTGGTCTCTACGGCGGCGCTCCCTGTGGCCAAGGACCGTGGGCCCTCTCAGTGTGGACGGCCCCCAAAGGTGGCTTTTCCTTGCCTCGGGTCTCGGTGCTCGGCCATGTCTCTTTAGTGATAACTAGTGTGTGTGTGTGTGTGTGTGTGTGTGTGTCTGCATATGTGTATATTTATGTATCTCTATGTGGGGTGGGAGGGTTGGGTTTTCTCTTTTCTTTTTGTTTTCTGTTTTTGGATCTTTGTTGTTTTTAACCTCTGTGAGGCACTTTGTGTCGTATGAAAAGTTCCATATAAATAAAGTTGATTGATTGATTGATTGATTGATAGATAACCAGGAGGTCCAATTGAGACCTGGCCTAGGCAGCAGCCAATCAGAGCACATTTAAAATGCAACAAACACACTATAAAATACACAATCCTATATAAAACAACAGCTATTCAAACATAGTGGCCTCTCAAGAAAAACAAGCACATGTTTCTGTCACCACGTTCTTTATGATGCCCTTAAATTCATCAATGGACCAAAGTGTTTCTCATTTAATCTTTTTGAAGATTGTTGCATGTCCACAGTGCATTGTATGAAACTGCAGTTTTCCCAGAGATCTGTTAAAACCTGGGGATCATTAAAAAGTAACCACTTTGGCAGAGCGTAGCTGGAAACTACCAGAGCTGACACAATGATATGTAACAAATGTAAGGGAGTCATCAGTTCAGGGCACTTTCAATTTCGATTTTCGGGAGACTGATTTAACAGCTGGTGGAACAACTCAAAGTCTTGTTAAAAAATCTAAAATATTTAGAAACAGCTTTCAAAATCTATAACGGAGAGGAGGAAGGTTTCATACTATCATCCATCCTCAGTAAATCTGGTGAGGATAACAGATCAGACTAATTACAGGTCTGATCCACCACACTGAGTTGTAAAGAAGAGATGGGATGATTTGAGCTCAGCTGCTGGTAACTATGTCAACACCTCATCTACAGGCCCTAAGGTCTCACATCACTGAGTAAAAGAGATTTCGCTCAAGGACAAGGACAATTTAATGCTTTCCTCATTTTTATCCAGAGGACAACTCAAATCTTTAACTGTCTCATTTATCTCCTCGGTGTTCCTGTTTTACCTGATTAGTGTGTTCAATGTTTTAACAGGTTTATTCATCACTGATGCTTTTAATTTATTTGTTTAAATTTTTAATTGCGTGGTTTTATTGCTTTTTACTTCTTGTTGCTACTTTTATGTACGTGTGTCTGTGTTTTTTTCCGTGTCTCTGTGCTTTTAATTCATATTGTTCACTCACATTGTGTATTTCCGAGTTTAAATAAAGGATAGAAAAGAGAAGAGAAACATTTACTGTATATCTATAACTGATAAGATAAAAACCATGAATAGTTAAAATGATGACTGGCTTTGATAGATCAGTTCAAAGGTTGTTGAATTTTATTAAAGCAGCACATGTTCCTTGAAACGACGGGACACATGCTCCACATGGAGATTAACTTTCAGTCATAGCCAGCTGACTGTCAGGAGGCTTAATGTCCCGGTGCGGTTATGAAAATCTGCCACTTAACAGATCATTCAACAGTAAATTACCAGGAGATACACTTGAAGCAATTAAAACAACGTTGGTAAATCTTTCCGACAGATTAAGCAACATATTGGCGGATCATTAAAGAGCAGTTGTGTAACTGCAGCTAAGCGGCAGAATTACAGAGAGGCTGACAGACAATTAGAATTAATTGCAGGAACCACAGAGCTCAGCACTTTAAATGACTTCTGACAGTTGGTACACTCTGATATTCATTACAGCAATAACTGACGCACTGATTGTTAGTGACAAGTCAGCACCAACATAATGCTTCCTGTACCAAATAATTTAATCTCTGTACATGTGTTTTGTCTGTTTGTTTTTTTTTAACAAATAAATTACACCCAAAATACGAGTGTCGGGAGGTGACGTGGTGAGAGAAAGCTCATAACCATAACTGTACAAAACTGTACAAAAAGAGCACTGACTTAGTGACTTGGTGAAAAGGCAACCAGGTTGCGTTGAGGGGGACAGAGCAATAACAAAGAGAAATAGAAATGATATAAGAGGTGGTGAATTATTTACAAGAAATGTTCAAATGCGTATTTTTAACATGATATCAATATTTCATTTCTTAACAACATGGTTATCATCAATACCGATACAACCCAACAGATCACTAATCCTTCCTTGTGACCACGTGTGTTGCACCTGCTCAAATCACAAAATATGAGGGGTGGGGGGAAAAATCCATTCTTAGATGCATCATGATGCGCACGTGGATGATTCGGCATTGATTCACAAAGATCAATAATCGATTATCTAAATGTTTCTTAGGAACGTAATGTTGGTGGAATTAAAGAGGTGGAACTGAACTGTGAGGGCAGTTCAGCACCTGGACAGATAAAGTTATAATCTACCTTCAAAGGGGGCAGTGGCTGCAAGCTTCTGTTAATTTAATGCCTAAATAATTACACTTGTGAGACAAACATAAGGTTTATTTGGGAAATTTTTCTACGCCATTCAGCAGACTTGTGTCTTTTACCAGAGCTGGTGAAATCATGTTGCTAAGGCACTGTCAAAATTGTAGATTTGTAAATGGTCTGTAAGACAGGAAATGACTTAAACTGCTTCCTCAACAGCTTCCACTTTAGTTGGGTGTTGGTGGGGATGCCAGCGTTCATATGTAATGGCAGTGAGTGGTAGACTGACTAAATCTGGACTTAACGAGACAATGTTTTTGAAACTGCACAATTACTTTTTTTGAGACATCTCAGGCTGTTTATCAATGAATGTTTTTCAGAATGTGCTTCTTTGCACTAAAACAAATGGAGACATATTTGAGTGCTGTGAGGGCCTGTGTCCACATAGCATTTTTGTTTTGTTTTGTTTTGGGGGTTTTACAGCAGAAAAGCTGTGGCAGGGCGCTGGGGAGCGCTTCGTCCCCACGCTTTTTTTATTGACGTGCTGAGCATGGGTTTTGTTCCTGTTAAAACAATGTCTTGACACTAAGGTTGTAGCTAATGCAACACTACATTAACAGAGGGCTGACACGGTTAACTTCAAGCTTACAAAGCTAATGATGATAAAAGTAAACCATTCAGTGTCCACTGGCCGGTCTGCTCCCAAAAAATGAGCTTTTCTTTCTGTGTTGTCACAGCAGATGGTAGCTAAGCTAAAGAGGTGGCAGGGATGTTAACTGGACATTTCTGAAAAGTTCAAAGATTTTCAACTGAAGGGACCATACACATGTCGCATTTTTTGTGGCCTCAAAATGTTTTCAATGTAGATGTGTGCCAGGCGCACTTAAAGGCCAAAGCGCTGCCAGAGCAGTGTCCCCGAGTGCCTATTTTTCAAAGCATGATGGCTGTGCCCTGAAATAAACAGTTCAAAGAGTTCAACTTTTGGAATGCGGCAGCACGCACCACACGTCATGTGACGAGGAACAACCAATCACAGCCAGCAATATCTTTCCCGTCATCCATAAATATCAGTCTGTAATAAATATGGAGAAGTTGATCATGTTAGTGCAGAGCTGTCAGAACTTTACATCTGTCTCACTGACAACAGGCCGACACACAAACAGCGTCTGGAAGAAGATCAGTTCTGCACTCAGGATTTCAGGTAAACAGGCAATGATACGGTGCTCATTAAAGTTAGCCTAGCAACCTCAGATGCAACTTGACAACTGCACTCTTATAAGGTGGCATAGAAAAGGCACAAAAGTAGCACCCAGCGCCTGACCTCCTGCTTTCCAGGCAGTTAATTTTAGTTTATTTCAAGCTGTCTCCTATCGTCCTAAATTTGTTTCAAGTGACTAGTGACATAAAAATAATAGTTAGCATGTTAGCCGTTAGCCTAGATACAGCCGGGGCACATAGTAGCGTCAGACCTGTTAAAACGTAAGTGAACGGACATACTTCAAGTGCAAAGTTAGTCCACTAAACAAGCTTTTTTTCCACAAAGACGCCTCATATCGTTAGGATAAATGTCAGAGAACATACAGAAAACCACATGTAAACGTGTTGTCTTACCTTACCAGTGTGCTGCCATGTTTGTTTACCATTTAGCTCTGCTTTCCAAAGCGCGGCCGAAATATTGCGAGAACAAGCAGCGATCTCATACCATGCCTGAAATCTCGCTAGAACAAGCAGCAACAGCTGGAAGGCAGAACGGACAGTAGCCTGAAAAGTTCATTCATTTATTTTATGAAAGATTTATAGAATAATGGCTGACTTTTTGCCAGACTTCGACTTTGTGGAACAGGAATTTGATTTTGCAGAGTTTGATGGCCGCCCTTATTTATTTGAGCCAGAATACACTGATGAAGAGCTTCATGAAATTGAAGAACGGAGGAGGAGAGAGAGAGAGGCGCATGCCCGTTCACTTACGTTTTAACAGGTCTGACGCTCCAATGCGCCCCGGCTATATCTAGGCTAACGGCTAACATGCGTTATTTTTATGTCACTAGTCACTTGAAACAAATTTAGGACGATAGGAAACAGGTTGAAATAAACCGAAATTTCCCTTTAAAGACACGGAATGTGCACGGCGCCTAATGTGCTTGTAGCGACCGCACAAAAAAGGGCAGAGCACTCTGATAAAAGGCTCCAGGCGACTGCATACGCTCATTTCTCATTTGGAACAACTGGAAAAAAAAAAATGCTATGTACACACAGACCCTTATTTATAAGTTATTATGGGATGGTTTTACAGGTTTGGCCCATTTGAGATCAAATTGGACTTTATGTGACCCATGAACTAAAATGAGTTGGTATTTATGCACTTACCTGGGTATGGCACGTGGAACCAGGGGGAGTTTGCCACAGCGTCCAGGCTGATGTCAGTCCTGGCTGAGAAGCCATACTCATCGGACTTTGAAGGGAAGACATCAAAGACGGTCAGTAAGAAGCAGACCAGCCAGGCACCGCACATCCCGAACAAAGCCTAGAGATTGTCATCAGATACAGGATTTGTCAGGACATTCAAACTGAACATCAACCTACATAAAACATTGTTTTCTGGTATTCTTCTAAGCAGCTCCTTCAGGCCTGGTGAGGCATTATTTGCTCTGTTTTGAGACTAAAAACCTCAAAGCTATTGAGTAAAACCGTGTCTTTACCTACACTCAGCCAACATTACCTGTCAGCTAACTGTTTTAATTATGAGCCAACCACAGCTGTTGGGTAAGAACCTACTGGAGCGAAAGTATTTGCACAGTAACTCCTTTATTGCACCAGTTAAATAACATGAAGACGATTATGTTTTCACAATCTGATTAATCATGAATTTCATAGCTGTAACGTTTATCACACGCATCCAGTTTGAGCCTGCATGCGTCTTTCTGCAGCACGCCTCAGGCCCTGGTGTGCACTTTTGATTGGATTTGTACGGGATTATGCAGGAGTTGTGCACAAGAATGCTTTTATCATTTGCGGGGCTCTTC
Organism: Epinephelus awoara; assembly: GCA_035609425.1. Lineage (NCBI taxonomy): Eukaryota > Metazoa > Chordata > Actinopteri > Perciformes > Serranidae > Epinephelus > Epinephelus awoara. The sequence continues at coordinate 3,910,133 of CM069298.1, read as the reverse complement.
GAGGAGAGTTAAACAGTAGCTCCAGGGAAGAAAAACATGCCAAAAAAATATGTTTACATTTCCTTTATTCCTTCTTTGATGCCATCTTGACACCCGCACCTATACAGCACAGGATCCAACAGGAGGATAAATTGATTAAAGGAGTCATTATTTAAACTACAAATTATACATCCAAGTGCCAGAGTAAGTCATGCATTATATGACCACTTAGTGATGAATAGAACTTGCCAAGTGACTGTGTATACTGTTGGGTGTTGGCTACCCACAGTAGGTGGGCTCTTTGTGTGCTGCTATGTAATCCCTGGCTTCGTCCCTTCATGCTGAAAAGAGCCACAGTTTATGCTTTGTATTCACTGGATGAGGGGCAATAAATACTGATGACTAGCTTTAAAAAAAAACATAACCATGTTTACTGTAAGATCAAGACACCTTGAGGGTTTTAGGCTTTCACAACATGTGAGTCATTCTGTGTTAATGTGAAGAGCTGCCACACATAAAGCATTCCAACGACTGAACCCTGAAGCCAAAAAGACTCAGAGTTCTTCTAACTGTGTTCGTGGGAGGAGCCTTGCATTCACTGTTATGTTTTCGCCCTTCAAAGACCTTCAAAGCGTGACCGAAAGCCACCAGTTAATTTCAGGGGTGCAAAGTCATCAGGGGTGAAAAGGGTGAGGAAAACCCCTTTTACACTGAGGCCGTGCGATAAGGTCGCCAAAGAGTCCTTTCATTTTGCCACCTTTGCGTTTTAAACACCAAACCAAACAATGCAGGCATCGTGCTGCCCCAGTGTGGGATTTCAGATGGCATTCGGGCATTTTAAAAAGAGGCAATGTCACACAACAGGGTCAGCAACAGGGGCCTGGTCCATGGTCCCGTTCTGCCAGCCTAATCCGCTGCTGGTTTAAAGGTGAGACAGTTCAGTCCCCCTGTTCCCCTATTGTACCTTCTATAAAGAAAGGCGAAGAGGAATAAAGGTCCCAGGCTGGACATATTATCACATAGGCCAAATAAGGTTTTCATAACTCTACTTTAAGAGATTCTTACTTTACGGCTTATAATTCCCTCTGACTCTCCTCGCAGACCCAGATTCAGTGCCCCCCTTTAAAAACTCATCAGATCTGCTCCAATCTCACAAAGGACCTATTCTGGTATGTCATTGCGTGAATGTGATGCAGGGTGGATGTCAAAGAGGATTTGTGCTGGACTTAAACCCCACCTAAGATAAATACAGGTCAAAATACACATTCTTTGTGTTGGTCCATCACCACAGGTGATCTCTACCTGACAGCTAATGCCTGTAGTCATGGGATAATATATTTGAAGGGACCCTCCTCCCAAAACAGAGAAGACACAATCCTGTTATTTCTTCATACATTGGTATCTGTGTTTCCCAGTCACATTGACTTCTATTCAAAAAAAGAAGATTAACAAGATATTTATCATTTTGTTTATATTACAGCACTTCTAAAGAGTTATGACGTTTTGGCATGTTGTCAGCTCTACAGACTGACGGATCACAGAGCATCAACAGAGAGGACAAGGGAGGGACGGAGACAGAGACACTTCGTCCTCATTATATATGTCTTGTAAATGAAACATCTGTGTTGTTGCTCAACCCATCTGTCGCCAGGCGCTGTCTCAGTGTCATACATAGACGACAACTACCAGGAAGAACGGTGTATTGACATATTGTAAAATGGTTATATCGCCCAACCCTACTGTGACATGCTCATCTTTTTAGGGTACAGCGAAGATAGTGGTATCTGGTAAAACTCAGCCTCAGCCTCCTACCTGCCTATCAAACACCATCAACCCAGAAACCTTCTCCAGTCTGGACTGAGTGGAGTCCTGCGGGGTGAAGCTGTGAAGTCTGGCAGCCGCAGGACTTGCTAACAGCCACCGCTGCAACAAACAAACTCCACAAATCCATTCAGCAGCTCCACCATCCACAGCAACTCACACCAACCGAAACATCCTGGTGCAGACTATTTACTGCAGTTTACCAGCCTATTGCTCATGCAGCGTTTGAAGATAATAACAGGCAATGCCGTTCTCGGCTTTCAATGTCTGATAGTCCACCACAGATATTTTTATCATGTCTTGTCAACAAAAATGAAACATACATTCTGTCTAAGTTTTTATTATCAAGAGCTATTTCAAGCCCATCATCATTTCACTTTCGTCATGGAAAAAAGGTTGTTAACAAAAAACTTTTGTTGTAGTTTTTTGTCAATGAAATTAACTGTTTTAAAGGGGTCCCTTAAATGGGTTTTGTGGGTACCAACAGGTCTCGTCTGAACTTGAGAGGGTTTGTTCCCAGTAAATGTTCCTGACGATCCATTTGTTCTTTCAAATTAGAGCTGTTTATTTGGCTTTACAAGGAAAAGGACAATCTGCCAATTTAAAGAATGATGAATCGCCTAACATGTATATACAGATACATGACTCATTAAAACAGGATTTGTGGAGCTCCAAATCTTAACTGTAGCAGTATTAGTCTGTAACCATCATATAATTGACGACCTTTACTTGTCAATAAGAAACCAAAGTATATCGGCATGTGATTTACCATCCTTTATCCTCAACTGCATAACAGAATTCCTGAAAAAGTTATAGCTTTTGGTTTTGGTGTGTCACCCACTGTGGCTGCCCCTATGAAACATTTCTGGGGGTGCCACTGCCATTATATAATAGGGCTGGGATGAAAGGCTTATTTCCCAATTCAAAACTATCAAGATACTTATTGGGATTTTTAATTTTTGGGATTCCACAAGTACTGCAATTCAGTATTACAATTTATCGCAGTTCTTGTTTACTTTTTTACACTAGACAATGGGAAAAAGTTACATCATATGCTTTTAGAGGTTGTATATCATGAGACATATTTTTGAAAACAATGCACAACATAGTGTTTCTGACTTTGATTCTTCGCAGCATCATATACTGAAAAAAAGTGGTAATTAATTGAGGGACGATGCCTGACAAGATGTCAATTATCAGTTTTTAATGACCGACATGGAGGAGTGAACCATCTGACATGCAGCGAAGGCCATTAAAAACAGGACACCTTATCCCGCTTCTACCGTGGTCACCTACCAATGATTAAAAAAAAAAGAATATTTATTCATATTCTTATACTTTCTGCAGTCAAAATCTAAAGTTTTTCACAAGTCATAATTCAGTTTCCCTGGTAACATCTGAGGGTTTACATGATACGCGGAACAATCCTTACCGCCCCATAAGGTTCTAAATCAATAGAAACGTTATTAAATAGGATGAACCTTAGATACGACTTAGCAACAGGAGATTTTCTAGTCCACTCAGCTCATGGAACCCTTTGGCTCTGCTATTAGCCAGAGAGCTAACGCTCTCAAAGTCAATAACATACAGCTGTCAGAAAGTAAATATAATTTAAGAGTATGTTTAACAACAACACTAGCTAGCTACCAGTCATGTTATGAAGGCCATGTGTGACATTACTGTCGGCTGCAGCCTGAAGCAGCAAGAAGAGTGATGAATGGGATGTCAAATAATTCAGAGGGGCAGTGTATACCTGCAGCGTGTCTTCCATTCTCCATCGTGTGGAGTTCAGAGGATGAGACACTCAGTATGTTTACATGACATCAGAGAAAATGTATTATTGTGTCAGTCAGACTATAGCCGGACATTTAAAATCCATGTAAACATGACTGAAATCATACTAAAGTGAATTTCTCAAAGTTGGAGTAACACACCCAGAGCTCACAGTAGCAGCTCTAGTGACTCAGATTCATCTGGCACAAATCCCCTCACCGGGTTCTCAGGGTGCTGGGTCTAATCTGTGTAATGGCAGCAACAGAAAGTTTGCTGATCTGGCAGGAAGCTTAGGCTCGGCTGGCTAAAACTGAGTTGTAATTCGAGCAGCTGAAGGACCGTCCTCAGACCATCTACCACTGTCTGCTTTCGCACTACGGCTTTGTTATGTGGTCAGGTTACTCATAGATTACCACAATAGAAGTGGTAACTTCTTTCCATCCCTGTGTCTGAATATCTATATACACACACAACACATATTTGAGTCAGTTTTGCAGACTATTACTTGACACTGGATGATCTTTATGCACTGTACTTTCAATAAAAATTATTTTGAAGTATGACACTGATAATGCAGGGCACAGCTGCTGAAATTAAAGTGTTTTGGGTTTTTCCTTGACAGAAGATAAGCAGGAGGCATGAGATCTGGACACTGTTGGCAACTCACAGAGAAGAGCTTGAAGAGTGGATACTGGAAAACCTTCCACTTCTTATCCTTGTAGGCGATCATTGGTACATTGACTTTGCTGAGGTACTGAGAGAAGAGGAGGATCAGACAGACTGTGCTGTGGAAAAAACACAACACAGAAGACAAAATGTGTCACTCACAGTTGTTTCCCTCAAGGCCTGGCCCTGACTGTACGTTCAGACCAAAAGAGGCAAAAGAGGCAAGGACGCCGGAAGTTAATACATTTTCAATGAGAGCCCGGCATCCTGAGCGGCCAAAGCGCCAGCCGCCGTCAGCCGCGCGTCCAGAGCGTCCAAAGCGGCTAAAGCGTCCAAAGCGACACCAGATCAAAAGTTGAACCTCGGTTAACTTTATGGTAATTAGCTATGATGCGGTTCAGCGGCAACTAATCAGAGTAGAGGTGTCCTCCGCTCGAGCGGGCCCCAAAGAACAACACATGTAACTTTGGTTCCTAGTTCCGTCATGGATGCCGAGAAAAATTGATCACTTGTGTGCGGGCTCAGCTGTCGAACTGCTGGACGTCCAACCTGAAGTACCGCTGGAACCGTTCTCTGTCCAGCCGCAGCTCCAGCACCAGCCGATGAAATTCTCCGAGCTCCTCACGGCGCCGGAGAATCTCGTGCACCCAAACCCAACGACGGTGTCTTCTTCAGGTGTACAGGCAGGCAGCAGCACACATCACAGCGATGTCATCCAAATCCATGATGAGTCGATATGATTTTGAGGGTTAAACGCGCATATTTATAGTCGTCGCAGACCATGTTGATGATACAATGATAACAATTATGAGCGGGAGTTAATTTAATTCGCTAACCGCCTCACCCCATTTTTCCCCGTTCTTCCAAAAAAGGAACACTCTTTGGCCACACACACACACACACGAACTTGACGAACTTGTATGACACCAAACGAAAGACAAGCAGACAACACCACATGCGTAATTGTGCACAGAGATGCTGCAGCTGAGATGTAAGGAGCGCGCATTTGCACCCGTGTGTGTCTGTAGGTGTGTGTGTGTGTTCTATAGGCCTAAAGAAAATTACCCCGGAGCCAGAAAACATAACAATCTTGTGGCCAAAGAGCGTTTTACTTTTTTGGAAGAACGGGGAAAAATGGGGTGAGGCGGTTATGACATTAAATTAACTCCCGCTCATAATTGTTATTATTGTATCATTAACATGGTCTGCGATGACTATAAATATGCGCGTTTAACCCTCAAAATCATATGGACTCATCATGGATTTGGATGACATCGCTGTGATGTGTGCTGCTGCCTGCCTGTACACCCGAAGAAGACGCTTGAAAAAAAAGCACTTTTCACTGCACACATCAAGATATTTTTGCTCTATTTAAATGTCAGTTAGTTGATAAAATGCTTTGTTGTGCAATGTGTCATCTCATTCAGATGAAGCAAGAAAGGCTTGCATGCCCAGGGTACGTCTTTGCCACAGAATTTTAGTATATTTCAAAGTTGTAAAGGTTTGATGTTGTGGTGGGTAAATCATAATGCCCTTTGTTAATTGCTTCCTCCTCAATAGTCAATCCGCTCGTGACTAGATGGTGATTTTGATTTATGTTCATTTTTTTTCTGTATTTAATGACACACAAAACCTCCTATGCAACTAGGCATGTTTTAAACTGAAGGTGAACAACAGCAAGCAGCACTATGCCGCTGTCAAGAAGTCTGCTTTGCGGCTCCTTTAAATGACTAGCGCGATTTAACTTTGACGTCAGTCACGTGAAGAGCGACCAAAGCGGCTAAAATATTTTGCCACTTTGGAAGCTGTCCTGTTTCTCACGCAGCCTCGGGCGTCCTTGCCTCTTTTGGTCTGAACACACAGTTACTCACAGCTATTAGTTTAATTGTGCTTAAGTATGGCGTGCTTATATACATCACAGGAAGGTGGGGGTCAGAGCAAGTGAAAACATGTCATTTTACTCAGAAGGCATACCGACAAGATACTTGTCATTGTGTAAAAGATTACAGCTCAGTAACAGTACAAGTGGAGCAGAAGTGGCCATGTGAACATTGTAAAAGCCTGTCCTCAGTTCCTGCCTTTGAATGGCATTTCATGCTGTGCATGAAGCACTTCATGCTGTGCATGAAAACACTGCACACTGTGCATGAAATACTGTTCTGCACCGACGCGAGTGTCATGGTGCATTTTATTTCAGTGGGAAAGTCTATAGCCTGGTGAACGCATAAAAATGAGTGCCAGAAAAAGTTACTGGAAATAATGAAGACTTGATTTATTTTGGTGAAAAGAATAGGTTCCTTTCTGTATCTCTTATCTTCACTGCGTTCCACATAATGAGCATGTCACTGAAATCCGATTTAAATGTTTACATTGTAGCTCAAATACTGAGTCAGATTGAACTTATGACGTCAGAAAAATCAGTCTCAACAACATGAAGAATGAAAAATATGTGCTTGGGGAAAAAAAAGAATAACTGCCTATCTATGCAATCAGCACACTTTCAAGATTAGAGTCATCAATTCAGTATCTGACCAAATGTCTCCCCTCCTGTTCCTGAGATATGAAAATCTGGAGGACAGGAACAAATGTATCCTAGGCTGAGGTCGGTCAGCTAGCTGTAGAGTTTCGTAACATTGATATGCCATTGGTTGCTTTAACATCAGCTGATGAAGTAATGTGCAAACAGAGAGCTACACTGCTCAAAAAAAATGAAGGGAACACGCACTGTAATGGTCACAGTCTAAAACCAAGTCAGATAAACTTCAGGGATATCAATCTGTCTATTTTGGAAGCACAAGTTATTGTGAATCAGTTTCAGCTGCTTTGGTGCAAATCAAAGTGACAACAGGTGCAACAGAGAGGCAAAATCAAGACAACCCCCAACAAGGGAATGGTTTTACATGTGGTGTCCACAGACAGTTGCTCTCTCCTTATCATTCCTGACTGATTCTTCTCTAGTTTGGTCTTCTGCTAGTGTCCTTGTCACTACTGGCAGCATGAGGTGGGACCTGATTGCACAGGTAGTCCAGCTCCTCCAGGATGACACATCCATACATGAGGTTACAAGAAGATTTGCTGTGTCTCCAAGGACAGTCTCAAGAGCATGGAGGAGATACCAGGAGACCAGCCGTTACACCGGGAGAGCTGGACAGGGCCGTAGAAGGGCATCAACCCTGCAGCAGGACTGGTATCTGCTCTATTGTGTGAGGAGGAACAGGAGGAGCACTGCCAGAGCCCTACAACATGACCTCCAGCAGCTACTGGTGTGCATGTTTCTGACCACAGTGTCAGAAACAGACTCCATGAGGGTGGCATGAGGGTGTGAAAGAGTCAGGAGACCCTGTGGTGAATGTTATGCTGCTAGCCAACGGTACCCTGACTGCTGTTAGGTGTCGGGATGAAATCCTCAGTGCGACTTTCAGACCTTATGCTGGTGCAGAGGGCCCTGGGTTCCTCTTGGTGCAGAGGGTCCTGGGTTCCTCTTGGTGCAGAGGGTCCTGGGTTCCTCTTGGTGCAGAACAATGCACCTGAGGAACCAATGCAATCTGCATTCTTTCAATTTTTACTTTTTTTTTCCAGTGTGATTTTGAATCCAACCCTCAGTGGGTTGATGATTTGGTTTCCACTGACCATTGTTACGTCATTTTGTTCTCATCAAATTATACAATGTACATCAGTTAGGATCTTCATATTGAATAATTCGTTCATCAAGATCTGATGTGTGATTTAAGTTTTCCCTTATTTGTTAGTGTATTTAGTATCATGGAACCAATGGTCAAAATGAACTATATAAACATACAGATATTAATGTTATTCTGAATATGATTATTATTAATTTTCCAGTATTCTATCAATATGATGATGGTCAGTCACAGTCAGTTTGTTGTTAGACTGTTGTGGTCAATGCAGGCGAGCCCTCATGGCCTTGGAGGAAGCTGCTCAGTTCACTTAACAACCTTGAAACAAGGATTTTCTGAAAGTTACATATGGAACCTTTAAATCTAGAATAGTGTTAATTAAAGGATTTTTTTTTTTTGGCTGATCATATTGATCCTGTTCTAGAAATGGACTTCCTCATTTCCCCTGCACTGTGTCATCTGGCAGACTGACTGAGTCTCAGCATTTCGTCTGGAGTGTTGAATTACAACCGCAAGATGTCTCCGCTGCTGTAAGCTGCTGGTGATCCTGCGCAGAGACTGTGTTGGTGTCAGGGCAATGGGGCTAAGAAGGATATTACTGATTACCATCCATATATGGCACCAGGAGGTGGATGTGCTGAACCTTTTAAAACCCACAAGGATCACTCTATGTAATGACTTTAGTCTGCATTATCTGGAGATGGCGGCGGTAAATGAAGACAGATTTCATGGGGTTGGACAGGCCAGGAGCAAAGGTAAATCAAAGGAGACTTAATGTAGAACAGTGAGCAGCAGCGCCAGTATTGTGTAGATTAGGGGGATCTGAATTGGGGACATGATTGGAAAAAGAGGGTGGTAAACAGACAATGAGACACTGAATGAATGCAGACATTACTGCACCGGAATTAGACATCTGTTTCTAATGTAATGTAATTGGTTTCCCATGTGTTCCTATGTCTAATCTAACTGTACAGTATTTGGTATGTTGAAATATGTTCACATTAATCGTATTATATCAATCAAATATTGCAATGACATCAGCTACAGGGGAGACGTACAGTACAGTACATACCAACTCAAAGGGATGACGACAAAACAATAAAAGAAAATAAAGAATAGATGCTTACATAAAGGGTATTAAGGGTTCCTCAACAGTTCAGTGAAAAGGATGTGAATCAGATACTGTGACCCTCCAAATATCTGCGTCTCAGCACAACTGAACATGTGTAGGAGACTTTGGACTTGAGCCGCAGATATCACGAAAAACACCAAATGAGGGAACATCTTTTAGCAGACTGTTGTTAATCCAGTCAGTGCAATTCAGAGACTCTTAACAAATGACAAGAGTGACTGAAGCCGGAGGCCTGTGGTGGAGCAACAGTTGATATAAGCGAAATTTTTACTTTAATGTGTCACCGATCTGTGTATGCATATAGTACAAACACAGTGGCCCTCATATATGAAACAAACTTACGACAGAAAACTGGGCGTATGGTGATTTCCATGCAACGCTCGACATCTATCAATGTGAAAGTAAGCAGAGGCTACAATCAAATCCCACGACAGTCGTGTAAGCAAGTTTGAGTCTGCAAGGACTTGCTGTGCAACAGAATAAATCTCACTGAGTTGGAAAATTGTTATTAGATCATACGGCTCTGTGGGGCTGGCTCTGTGGGGCTGGCTCTGTGGGGCTATGTTTGTGGGACTAACTGTGGGACTGGCTTTGTGGGACTAGCTTTGTGGGACTAGCTTTGTGGGACTGGCTCTATGAAGTGCCTCTGTGGGACTGGCTTTGTGGGGCTGGCTCTGTGGGTCTCACTGTCTGGGGCTGCTCTGTGGTACCAGCTCTGTGGGTCTGGCTCTGTGGGACTGGCTCGGTGGGGCTGGCTGTGTGGGACAGGCTGTGTGGGGCTGACTCTGTGGGTCTGGCACCTTGGGACTGGCTCTGTAGGGAATGGCTCTGTGGGACTGGCTCTGTAGGACTGGTTCTGTAAAACTGTCTTTGTGGGGCTGACTCTGTGAGACTGACTGTAGGACTGCTTCTGTGGGGCTAGCTCTGTGGGACTGGCTCTGTGGGACTGGCTCTGTGGGGCTGGTTCTGTGGGACTGGCTCTGTGGGAATAACTCTGTAGGACTGGCTCTGCGGGGCTGGCACTTATGGCTGACTGCCTGGGGCTGGCTCTGTGGTACCGGCTCTGTTAAGTGGCTCTGTGGGACTAAAGCCTGATTTATGGTCGTGCGTTGAATCGACGACGTCGCTACGTCATAGGGTACGGGGCTACACAGAAACGGAGTGACAGAGAAGTTCGAAGGGTTCACGGCGGCGTCATGGCAACCACGTAGCGACGTCGTCGATTCAACGCACGACCATAAATCAGGCTTAACTCTATAGGACTGGCTCTGTGGGACTAACTCTGTAGGACTGGCTCTGTGGGACTAACTCTGTAGGACTGGCTTTGTGGGACTGGCTCTGTGAACTGGCTATTTGGGACTAACTCTCTTGGACTGGCCCTGTGGGGCTGGAACCTAGGGCTGGCTGTCTTGGGCTGGTGCTGTAAGTCTGGCACTGTGGGACTGTCTCTGTGGGGCTGGCTGTGTGGGGCTGGCTCTGTGGAACCGGCTCTGTGGTGCTGGCACGTTGGGACTGGCTCTGTGGAACTGGCTCTGTGGGGACTGGCTCTGTGGGACTAGCTTCAGGCTGACAGAAAGCTAAACACCACTGATGCACTACCCTGACTCATCTGAAACAATGACAAGCCAAAGCATGTTTCGGCTCGGACACAGGTGGTGCATCTGTGTCTCCTCTGCTACCTCAAGGAGTCTTTATCATAAATTGGACCTGAGGACGTCAGTGTTTTTATTTCTAGCTCAGTGAAATTTCTCCTCTTGGCTGTATCACACCTCTCCATATCATAAACTCTGGGGGTGAGGCCTCCAAACCCAGAGAGGATATGTATAAATGACTGTTTTCAGCTGCCACATTTATCTACACCCTGTAATTCATACACTGTGATGGGTGAGATATGAACGTTTCATGAATCACACACACACACACACCCTGTTGTAAGATGATCTGTACGCTTGGATCTGTGCTGGTTTGTCTGTTAGACTGATACATGAGGGCCAGCGTGTCCTTCGTCATTAGATTGTAATCGTATCTTTTGTGCAGTACGCAGGTGTAAGATCCCCACCCCACCCCCCACCCCACCCCCACTCACAGAGCAGATATTCCCCAGTGACCTCCAGACTTCTTCCCAGCCTCGATGAACAGTGACAGGCCGATGAGGTTGATGGTGGGAGCAATAGCCAGCGGGCCAATGTACTTCAGCACGAGGCCCACCAGGCCAGAAAAACCCAGGACGATCTGCAGCAGAGATGACACCAGGATGGCTCCCTGGATCTGTGGACAACCAGGCAAGAGGGACAGGACTGAGAAAGAAACCCTTGTCATGTTTTTTATATTCAGCTGTGCATCGTATCAGTGCTGTTTCTGGAGGCATCTTTCATTTTAATATAACTTTTTTGCCATTCAATAGGTGACATAGCTGCTTATTTCACGATTGTGAAAAAAAAAAAATCTAAAGACTCTTGCTGCGCGTAATCACTGACTCAACAAAAATAATGGCGTGATGTCAGTTTTAAGACAAAAATTTGGAGTTTTATCTAAATCTCTGAGTTTTTACCTCAGATTTTATGGTCTTTATTTTTATAGTTTTCACTTACATTCCCTGGTTTTTGCATGAAACACAAATTCGGCATGTAGTTACCCAGGTTTTATGAGAAACTTGTCCTTTTCAACACAGTTTGTGAGTCTTGTTAAGGTTTTCAATTTTTTTTCTTTTTGGTTCTGTGTTGGAATTAACAGAGCCCTGAACAAACCCTATTAAAGATAATCTTTTTCATTTTAAAGGCCTTATTATCATCATTTATTTCATAATTATGGAGATCTAAATGCTTGATAACAATAGGAAAAAAAGCATTTTGTTATTTTTCTTTTCTGTTAAACGTACGTACTGTTCCATAAAGCAGTGACTGTGTTTTCAGCTTCAAGCTCCTTATGGAGCCTATAGATTGCAGATAATGGTGTATTATTATTTCATCGGCTTCTAAACAATTTCATTATAACTAGTAGGTACACATACATGTTAAGTGACGAGTGACAAAAAAGAAGAAAAAAGTCTGACAGATTTATGATTTTCAACCTGTTGCATTGTTCAAAATCTCCCTAAACTGTCATTAAGCCTGTGCAGCTGTATGTCTTCTCAGACAGTTTCAGATCTGAGAGCACACATGAAACACACCCTGCTACAGAAACTAGCAGCACTACAGCACTTTATCAGTCTCTCCGACTGAAACCACATGAAGGAGTGGCAGCTGTAAAATCAGTCCTCTTTAGATGTCCTCCTTTTAAAACATACATCTGTAAAAAATGTACACGTTGCCACAGGGAAAGACGTCTTGTGCAAACCCTGCTGACAAGGAGGAGATATATGAGTGTACAAAATCCACGAAATGCTGATACTGATTCAGGTGAAATTCCAAATATCCAGTCATTCCGGATGTTCACATTTAAACCCGCTGAACCCAGTCCGACATTAAAAGAGCTCTGTTGTAGGAGAACGACACCTTCAATGATAAGACGGTGATTATATACTGTGTCAGGACAATGAAAATAACAATTTACACTCATAATTACAGAAAATAACTATTAACAGAACAGTGAGGCCCCTCACATCTACAAATTAAGGACTGTTAACTGTCCCATGATCCTATGGGAGACGTTTTGGAGACAGGGCCTTCTCAGTAGCTGCTACAAGTCCCTGAAAACATAATAAATCTCTTGTCTCCTTTAAGAGGTTTCATGAGACCCACTTATTTTTACTTACTTATTCTTACTTCGCACCTGTTCTTAAAAGCCCTTTGGTAATTTTAGCCCACTGCTTACTTTAAACATATCTTATTTGATTATTAATATTGTCATTGTATTAAATTTGTTTCATCCGGATACTCGTGTTTATTAATGAGGTTCAATTGTCTTTGTATTTTTTAAAATTCCAAGATTTTATTTCTGTAATTCTGCAATGTTTTAAATCCGGTTCAACACTGTGAGGCACTTTTTGACTTTGTTTTGAAAAGTGCTTTATAAATAAATGTTTTCATTATCATTATTATCATTATTATTCATTTAATCTCTGACCTACCCCAACAACAATTCTTGACAAAATGTAGATTCTCCATGGATAGACAAAAATGTCTGTGTGTTTGTGTATATGTATTTAAGCATGTATTTTAATAATTACATCTGTGTTAATCATTTTTTGTCAGTTATGCTTGTTGTAAAACACTTTGGCAAAACTCAAAAGTCTCTAAAGACTGAGAAGACCTTGGATTATGTGATTTCATGGTCTGTTTTGGGGGAATGTTGTGGCGTGAAACGTCTGATTTCACAGCAGCTTTTCTAGAAAAGTGTGATGCATGTTGCAACATTTATGGGCGTCTGAAAAAAAAAAGTAAAATGGAAAAATAATTATGATGCTGTCTGATACAGAGCTTATTATCATGTGCATGTAATGTTTCCTACAAAATAAGAATCTATTTTTCCTAAATTTGTAGAATGACTTGAAAGTGCCGTGCAAAACATTTGGGGGCTTTATTTGAAGTTTTTATCTCAAACTTCTTGTTTTTTTTGTTTTTTTTTAAAACACATGTCCAAATTTTGTGTCATCTTTTGTTTGAACATTTACCCGACTTTCTGTGTGCTTACCCAACATTTCTGCATTGGAGTCTTTTCTCGGATACAGATCTGATTTGCCCAAATTTAATTAATTAACCCAAAGTTACACACACTATTTTGGGTCTTGATTTTCTACAATTTTTCCTTGTACGTCTGTTTTTGCAGAAAATACAAATTCCAGGTTGTACCTCTCCAAGTTTTAAATTGGAATTTTGTCATTAATCAACACAGTCTGTGGGTCTCGTTTCACCTGAACGTGACCCAAAATGTCAACATGACACTAAATGTCAATGTCACACCCAAGTTTTGGTTTACACAAACACGGCACATTTGAACACAAGTTTAGGGCCTCAAATTTCCAATTTCTGAGTCGTGTTTTACTTTTGATTTTTGTTTGAAGTTTTTACTCACCCCACCAGATGTACAGGTGTGAAATTTCACCTGTACTTACAGTTTTCTTTAAGAAACCGTGGCGTTTTTTTAAAGGAGTTTGTGAGTCTTCTTTTACCTAAATGTTGTAGTTTTAAACCACACTTCTACCATCAATCAATTAATCAATCAATCAATCTTTATTCCAGACACAGAAAAGGTCCATAGTATAGTACAAACATATAAAATAAATTTGTTTTGTCAGGTTTTTACTTGCATCACTGGGTTTTTATCCAAATTCTGACATTCAAAATTGTTTTTCATTTCAATTGAAAAATACACATCTGCAATGAAATAATAGGATGATTGTACACGCTGAGTTTGGTGAGTAAATCTGTTACACTGGTACACTTTATTTGAGCCGTCTGGATGCACTCATGTAGAGATCAAAAGGATGTTCAGGATGTTATGAAACATATGAATGCTTCTATCTGCATACAAATATTAAAGTGTGACAAAATGATACAGGGTCTTCATTGTTCCCCTGAAATCCATTACTGCTGCTAAGGTGACCAATTAGATTTCACATACCTCACGCATCCGTGACATCCAGACCTCATCAGAATTTTCCACATGCAGCGAGCTGGTGCTGTTCTGCAGCTGCACTGACAGCATCATGGGTGTTTTTTGGACTGGGCACTGCCATTTGGGCAGAGCAAGAATGGCCAGGGTCGGAGTGATGAAACTGAAAGTCCCACCCTGGAGGATTGGTAACCTGCAAGTCAGAGGGGTGAAAGGATTAAAGGTCAGAGTTCATCGGACCAAACGATGTCAGGTCTCTGTGGACTGAGATGACCTGGATGTGTTCAAAGCAAGCTTAAAGGGAGAGCGGAGAATTTTAATGAGCATGTTGCTTTTCTCACAGCAGATATCTGGTCAACTCATGATGTGTCTTTAAACAGAGAATCTAAGATTTACTTTGAACAGTTCACTTGGGAGGCAAACAACAACACGTAAAAGTTTGGGCACCCCCGCTCATTAATAATGAATAGTTTAGTGAGTAGAAGATGAACAGATCTACAAAAGGCATGAAGATAAAGATGACACATTTCTTCAACATTTTAAGCAAGATGACTTTTTAAATTCAATCTTTTACAGTTTCAAAATAACAAAAGATGAAAACAGCCTGAAGCAAAAGTTTGGGCACCCTGCATGGTCAGTGCTCAGTA
Organism: Epinephelus awoara; assembly: GCA_035609425.1. NCBI lineage: Eukaryota > Metazoa > Chordata > Actinopteri > Perciformes > Serranidae > Epinephelus > Epinephelus awoara. The sequence goes on along the minus strand of CM069298.1, from coordinate 3,894,924 downwards.
GCGCCCCCTTTGGCAAGTATCCCAGCTTCTAAACACTTTTTGCATCCAGCTCAGAGTCTTTCAGTTCTTGTTTGGAGGATTTCTTCTAGCTCTGTGAGATTCTTGGGCAGTCCTGATGCTATCCACAGATGTTTAATGATGGTTAGGTCGGGGGACTGTGCGGGCCACTGCAAAACCTTCAGCTGGCTCCTCTTCAGGTCGTCCATTGTGGATTTGGAGGTGTGTTATGGATCATTGTCAACTCTTCATCTTCAGCTTTTTTACAAATGCTGTGATGTCTGTAATTTAACTGAATCCATTCTTTCCGCTACCTGTGAAATGTTCCCCGTGCCACTGGCTGCAACACAAGCCCAAAGCATGATCCATCCACCCCCGTGTTCAACAGCTGGACAGGTGTCCCCAGTTACAAAATCCTGCTGTTCACCCCCAAATGCATCAATGGACACGCACCCCCCTACCTACAAGAACTAATTACTCCACAATCCTCCACCCGTACCCTCAGATCTGCAGGCAGCCTACTCCTCTGAGTCCCCAGAACCAAGCTCTGCACCATGGGAGACTGAGCCTTTTGCTCGGCCGCACCACGTTTGTGGGACAGCCTCCCTCTCCAGCTGAGGGCTGTACAGAGCCTGGACCCTTTTAAAGCAGGCCTGAAAACCTTTTTATTCAAAAAGGCCTTTGACTGGTAATTTGAGCTAATTATAGTGTTTTTTCATATGTTTTTATATTATCCAAGGATGAAAAGTGCATTACAAATAAAATTTATTATCATTATTATTTCTTAATGACTTGACCAACTGAGGAAACAGCTTCCTGAAAACACTTTGTTATCTTCTTCTTGTCTTCATCAGGTCTTTTAGTTTTCAGAGTGCTCGGCAGCTGTTTAGAGGAGCCCATGGCTGCTGATCGTTGGGACATGGTTTCAGGAGTCAGTATTTATAAAGCTTTGAAATTTGCATCACCTGCCGTTTCCTAATGATGACTGAACAAGCTCATTAAGGTCTGAGACCCTGGGAGAAGTCGTCTGACAGCTCAGATGTGTTGAGGTGCCCAAACGTTTGCAGGGTGTTCCTTTTTGTTTTTTGTTTTTTTCACTCTAAAATTGTACAAAACAAAAATAAAACACTGATCTTGCTTCAAATGTTGAAAAGCATGTTTCATCTTTAACTTTGTGCCTTATGGAGATCAGGAACGAAACTCTGTCATTTTTAAACTTTTTTGGCACGTGTACAGGCATCACCTTTTCTCCATAACCACTGACCAACAGGCATTTTCTAACTTGAGAATAAAACATAACGGCGGCACTCATAGTACGATTACCTTATTTGGAATGGGCAAATTGTATTTTCTATATAGCGCCAGATCACAACAGAAGTCATTTAAGATTACCTTCCCTATAGAACAGGTCTATACCATGTCATTTTAATAAACAATGTTTTTTATCCTATTTACACCATGGCATGTCATCTCTGTCTCTACATGGTCACGCCTTTACAAACCTCCTCTGCTCTCTGTATCGCGCACAGCAGAGTCCCCCCACACTCAATGTACAGTTCAAAAAATTGTTCAGTTGTTATACTGACTGCTGTCATTAAAAGAAACACATGAACACCGTGATTCCTTAAAGTATTTGTCGTGTCCGTCCCCAAATTGCTCCTAATGGTTGATCCACCAGTGTATGAGTATGTGAGACTAGAAAAGCGTTATACAAGTATCTCTCGTTGATTTGCTTTGCAAGATAACAAACCCCAATTCTTTTATTTCAACAACTACCTGCTGCTGAGGACTAAACACAACATTCAGCTGAACTTTTGCAACAAGTTGTTTCAAATGGAAATTGAATCCTGTTTTCACAGTAACTGTGAAATAAATGATGTGGACAGTGTGTGTATATTCATTAATTTTTTGTGTCGCAGCGTTTGTAATTCTTTGTGTACGTGTTTGTGTTTTTATCTTCACATTCCCGTGTTTGACAAAGCCCTTCATACCACAGTTTTAAACAGTGCAATAGAAAGAGAGATTAACTTATTTATTATTCAATGTCAAAGTGTTTGTTGGAATCCCAACTTTGTCCCTTTAAGCTTTTGCCAAACTGTGTAGGTGTAAACCTCAAACAAAAGCATTAGCTGTTTGCTCAGGCTCAGTGTTACAGCAGTGGGAGCAGGAGCCCTGTACTGTGTTGTACTGCTCAGTGTGTGGGAGGCAGCTGCACTTCAGTAAATCACACAGATTGATGCATCGGGTTCAGAAGGATTTTCCTATCAAAGTGCCAAACAGCTCCCAGGATTTCACATCTCTGTTATGAAATGAAAGCCACGAATTAAGCCGCGTGAAACTTTGGAGATCACAAGGCTTTGAGGAAAACTATTTCAGAATTTACCCTGAAGGGTAAATCTCATTTCCACTGTTAGTGTCACGTAGAGCTCAGCGGAGGGCTGGCTCACCGTTTAACTCCACATGAACCACCACAGGGGCCTCCGCATGAGCAGAGCTGTAACCTCAGGCTGTAGCAAATAAAGCTCAGGGGACTCGTTACGGAAACGTTCTAAGTCTGAACTCCCATCTTATCTCAGGTTAGGATGACTGTCAGGAGTTTTGGTGTATAGAAACATGTTCACTAAATGCAGTGACAGAGCATCGGCTGATGCTGATGATGTGCCTATATTATCTTGCATCCCTACTTTTAGATTTTAACGACTCCACCACTGCATACGTTTAGAGATTGTTTCTGTGACAGGACCACAGTATTTTTCCTACATCTACTGTAAACCTAAGTAAAGATACAGGGTTCCTACAGCTGTAGGCAAGTTAGATTGAAGACTTAAATAACGCGACACAGAATTAATTTCGGACACATTTTACAATATTGGTACCCTGGAAATCCAGAGTTCTCGCGAGAGCACAATTTGCTCAGCGAGTCACTCTGGCAATCAGTAATGATGCTCATTACCCATGCCCTTGTAGGTGAGTTGCACCAATCACATCGGTGTCCGGAATCAGTCAGTAACGGCTTTGGCCGCTACAATGAACGAGTTAGACTTGGCTTTTTCTCTAAAAGAGGAACAGAAGACGGCGCTCGAATCTTTCCTTTGCAAGAAGGACATTTTTGCTGTTTTGCCAACCAGATACAGCAAGAGTCTAATCTACCAGTTAGCTGCGCTGGTAGCTAAGCTCTGGATACGTCACCCTGTGTATTGTTCTGATTGGTCGTAGTGTTATCCAATTGCGTGCAGTGATATTTACAAATGCATGCTTGGTGCTGCCCCTCGAGTTGGGCCATTTGCATTACTACTGTAACGGCCTGCTCACTGGCCTCTCCAAACGGGCCGTAAGACAGCTGCAGTACATCCAGAATGCTGCTGCTCGGGTCCTGACCAGAACCAGGAAGTACGAGCACATTAGTCCTGTGCTCAGGTCTCTACACTGGCTTCCTGTGGCTCAGAGAATAGACTTTAAAGCAGCTCTGCTTGTGTACAAGTCTCTCCACGGCCTAGCACCAAAGTACATCTCTGACATGTTAGTGCCATATGAACCATCTCGGACTCTGAGGACCTCAGGGACCGGCCTCCTGCTGGTGCCCAGAGTCAGGACTAAACATGGGGAATCAGGGTTCCAGTTTTATGCAGCTAAAATCTGGAACAGTCTTTCTGAAGATGTGAGACAGGCCTCTACTCTGACAATGTTCAAATCTAGGCTCAAAACAGCTCTATTTCACTGTGCATATGACTGAAAGGATCTTATCTGCACTCTTCTCTTTTAAAGTTCATTTTATAATGATTATTTATGTTTTTATTTTGTATTATGATTTTAATGCATTTTCTTCTTCTGTAAAGCACTTTGAATTACTTTGTGTACGAATTGTGCTCTACAAATAAACTTGCCTTGCCTTGCCTTGCCTACTCATAGCCAGACCCTAAATCTTTCTAGATTTGGGTCTGGATTTCCAGGCTACAATATGGAAAATCGAAAGGAAAAAAACCCATAAACCAACATTTTGTAATTAAAGTTCAGGGGAATTTTGCCCAAACATTTATTGTTACATAAAACATAAAGATTTGGGCCTGTGAAACAGTTAGAAGGTGAAAACTGATAGTATGTGCATTTATTGGCAAGTTCATTGGTGCAGTTTTTATGTTTCTCACTCTGCATGTGGGATTCAACTGCCTTTATTCCCATCATGACACGTTCAAAAAGGATTGAGTATATCTATGAATTTTTTTGCGACTTTCCAGTGCAATGTCAGAAAGCCAGGGCAGAGGTGTGTGTGTGTGTGTGTGTGTGTGTGTGTGTGTGTGTGTGTGTGTGTGTGTGTGTGTGTGTGTGTGTGTGTGACAGAGAGAAAAGGGAAATATAAGGGAGTTCCTGTCACCTTGGGAACATTCTTCACATTCTTAATTCTCTTGGGGCATCCCCAGAGAGAATTGTGCCTGCTATAAATCTTAAACTTGACCGACAGAGGGACTTGAAATGTGAACACACACACATAACAATAACTACCATTCCACTGAGGGGTAGAGTAGCTAAGAAGTTCACACACAACCACAAGTTGTCAAATCTCACATGTACGTGAGAGAAACAGAGTCGAAACTGAGAAAAAGAAAGTGTTGAAACTTCTAAAGAATGAGTCAGTGCGCTCTGGCGCCTCCCGTTGCACCAGAGCTGTGAGACATTAAGGGGGGGTTACCTGGTACCGACAGCCGTTTGCAGCAGCGTACTTATTCCCGACACAAAGAATATGGTGGAGATGAGTTGGCTTTTTGCGACGTTGTTGTCCTTTATGCAGAGGGGCTCTGCCAGGATCAGAGGGATTGCGATGATGCCTCCAAACGCGAGGATGTAATGCTGTGGAGGCAAACGAAAAAGGATCAGTTTGGGGACTCTTTAGGATCCATCAAAAACTTTTCCCTTTTACAGAAAATGAACCCTGTTTTTTCTCATTTACTCTGAGTTTAGCTGCTCTTCATTTTAAGACAGGAAGTAACGTTTCTCAAACCCAAGACATTTATCTGAATCGCTCTCTGTTGCAAACCAAGGAATGATGTCAAAGAAAGATGCTCAAAAAACAGAATAATTTGCATCCAGATGAGTTAGTGTAAGAGATAAAAATCTCGTTGTTGCTAAAATGGGAAGATGACGTATGACTATAGTAGAATCTGCGAGTCACATGTCCTCCTCCAAGCTTGTGCAGGTGTACCGTTATAAATATCATACACATCATTGTGAGTCAGCCAATGAGTTTATCTTGTAATTGTAGCACGATGGCCTGTGTTATCCCCCTCTGTGTAGATGTGTCCTCCACCTTCATTTAGTGTGTTGTTCACTTTGGTAACAGTATTTGTGACCCATGTGCAGAGAACAGCGACAATACAGTAGTAAATTACACAAAACCCAACAGACAAAAATATTACAACACACAGACTGTTTCTGTCACTCGCTCTCTGCTTCCTCTCAGCCACAGCGCACCGAGGTCCAATGTCTGAAATGCAGTTTTGTCCACCGTCCACCAGCAGCCGCGGTCCCCAACAGACGCTGAGAGGCAACAACTTCCAGTTTAAAAAGTCCTGTTAAAACTAGGGATGCCTGCGATGTCGAAACAATTAAACTTACGCCCCCTCGCTAGTCGGCACCAGAAATATTAGTCGGTTAAACCTATTATTTATTCATGTACAAGGTCGCTTAACTGTCATGCAACCACCTGCAACTAGTGGGAGCTACAGAGCTGTCAGACAGCAGTCCCCCTCCCCGCAGTAATGCTGGAGTAGACTGGAGTTTTAAATTGGAGAGATGTCCTCTGACAAAACCAGCGCGGTTTAGCAGCACTTTGATCTAGAAAATGAATTCAGCAGCAATGAATCTTTTTTGAGACGTTATATTATTTGTTAACTTTAAGTGGGTTGTTGTCAGATAATGTGCAGGTTTACATTCATACCGCACGGCACAGTGTCTCATACTTCAACAGCATTTAAAATCCAACATGGTTGTTGAAGATTGCGATTAAAGGCTTCTTGACTGTTTTCTGAGTGTTTTCCCTTTTTTAGACTCATCCACTAGTCTTAATCAAAATCTTCGTTTAGTCAACAGTGAACTAAGTCGCCAGGGACATCCCTCGTTAAAACAACAACAAAAAAACAATAAAAGATTTAAGGCTCTAAGCAGCGATGAACAGGCCTTCACACCTTCGCGTACGCTGGGGTCACCAGGTGACATGGATGTTCATTTCTGTTAAAGCTAGACACAGCGTGCTGGAGTGACATGGTTTATCCTTCATAGACTGTGGGCTTCATAGAGCTCTCAAACACAGTGAGTTCATCAGTTTAAGTGCCTTATTGCTGTTTTCCAAACTACTGTAGCTGCAGTCTCGTTGTTTTGGTCATGGATTAACGCTACTTCAGACTATTCACCACGCCCCAATTCTCTGTTTTAGACAGAATGTTAACTGTTAAACAGGAAGTAAAACTGGCTGGGGGGTGGGGTCGGGGGGCTTTAAACAGTGGAATGTTCACAAAAGTGATGCATCTTTAAAAAGCTTCAGCTCAGTGCTGATCACGTTTTCACACCCTCACAAGAGGGTGAGAGAGACAGACTGTTTCATTCTGATACTAGAAAACTACCTAACACTGTGTCTTGGCTGCCTGATCAACGAACAGGGTTTTTGGCTGTGGCCACGTGCACAACGTTCTGACACCAAGTACTTTATACATCCACATACTTTTAGAAAATACTCCGTAAAATCCTTCAGCACACTTGCTGTCTACAAACTAAAATGCCACTGTGGTCTAGTTTCTGGTGAACAAACAAAAAGAGCTTCAAAGGTTTGTATATCTGAACACTAAGCTGAGACATGCACACAAAACATGGACTATGCTATTACCTGACAATATGCACAGGCTGACCGTGGCTCTGCAGCGTCATTAAAGTTCTAAGGAACAGAAAGAACAGCACCCTCTCCTTGAGGTGGTAACATTATCAACTCACTGCTCCGCAGAGCTCTTAAATGCTGACTCAAATACTGTGGAGATCTCAGAATTTGTTTTATGTTCTCTCAAGTGTTTTGTCTTGAATGTACTTCCATATACCTGCGCGGTCTATGTGCGTCTGTGTGTTTTGAGGGTTAGGGTCAGGATGTAGGGAGTTTGTAGGGAGAAGTCTACATAAGGTGTGGGTGTGAGATGGTGCATCTGAAGGTTAGAGGTTGGCCAGATATTAAAAACAACTCCTCGGCCTTCATGAAGAAGCGTGGCCTCAATGAACTTGATAACCTCGGTGGCGTGACTTCAACATTCAGACGAGGTCGCCAGTGATCAGTGCTGCCTGTCCAACAATCCTGCAGATTTAAAGCATGCTGTTTTATTGATGTGATGAAGTCAGATGTCCGGTCTTTTGTTGTGACTTTGATAATGATTTTTGGAAAACAGATGTATTTTGTGCTCCAGAAAATGAAAATTAAACATCACTGTGGGAAAAGAGGTTGTTGCAGCTGCTGCACTGACTTTGTTCGTGTGAACAACAAACTTCTCAATTTATTGTGTCTTAAATCTCTCAGTCAGGGTGCACAGTGTCTCATAACAGGGCCCATTATTACTGGAGTTCTACAAAAGCCAGGTATAGTACCACACAGCAAGCTCCCAAACACATATGTCCATGAAACAATGGCTGTGTTCAGAAATGATGCAATGATGAACATCATGAAAAGAAACTGCATTTTATCGCTGCAGATTTTTCCCTCGGGGCTGAGAGGCTTTGATGTTTTCCAAAATGTGATTTCCTTTTAACAAAACGCACACTAGTAACAACAACACTACGCAGCCGATGATTATAATCATCACAGCGGTCGTTCAACAGACGTGCATCTTGTTTCAAACCCCCTACAGGAAGGAAATGATACACTGGCACTATCTCTGAGGGGCACTTGATCATTGCCTTGTGGATGCATGCCTCTGCCAACCAGTCAAATTGCAGTTTACATCCATGTCTGTTCAGATTAATATGTAGCCATGACAGTTTAAAATATGGACACTGCTGCAAAGAAACTACATGCTCTAGACATTCACACGTCTTCCTCCCCACAGCAGAAGATCTATACAATCAGCACAGTCTCAAGATTAGAGTCACCAATTCAGTATCTGACCAAATGTCTCCCCTTCTGTTTCTGAGATATGATGTCACTTAATGGTCACAGTCTAACAGGAAGTCAGTTAAACTTCAGGGCTATCAATGTGTCCATTTAGGAAGCACAAGTGATTGTGAATCAGTTTCAGCTGCTTTGGTGCAAATCAAAGTGACGACAGGTGCAATGGAGAGGCATAAGCAGGACAACCCCCTAAAAGGGAATGGTTTTACATGTGGTGTCCACAGACAGTAGAGCACAGCTTGGGCCACATTTTCCTCACCAAACCTGACCCGAGCCCAAGACACTTATAACTGAGCCTAGACTTTCTGATTTTTAAGTTTGAACCCGACCCGAGCCCTGACGCAGTTTGTGACCTGACTTGTTACCACCAATTTCCCTGCATTGCTTTCGGCAGTTTTAAACTTTCCTGATAGCAAGTTTTGTCTAGTGTCCTCCATTTTCATTAGTTCAGTCTGACTATTTACTGCCTCCTGCCTAAAATTTAACTATTGGCCTGTGTTGTGTTAAGGTGTTGTCATGTAAATAACAAACTCCACTAGCACTAGGTAGGCCAGAGCAGTTGGAATCGGATGCCTGAATGAGATTTGCCAATTGGTTGTACAGAAAGGAATCATGTGATCTATCAGCTCACTCCCTTCCATCAATTGCCTGCTCCATCAGTTGCCTGGGCTGTGTCAGATCAGCTCTTGTAACTGGGTTGTGAGCTGAGCCTGACACTGTGTCCTGCTTGAACCAACACTATGCTCAATTTTTCTAATCGGTACATCCCGATGCACAATACTGTGAAGGTATTTAGTCTGGCCTCAGACAATGGATAAATCTACCCATCCTGCAGATCCTTGGAACAAATTTATAAATATAAACATCACAGCATTATTTGTTGAATTTGGGGAGGCAGAAACAGACGAACTGACAAGGTATTTCAAGCAAGTCCTTCTGTCCTCGGAAGTGACATCTGATGTCATTCCTGACCAACGGACCATTCTGAAAAAAGTCTACACCACCAGTGCCCCGATGTTCTCAGCCTGGTGGACTTCGGCCTCTCCATTCCAGTCTGTTCCACTGACTTAGAGCGGATTTATTGTGACTAAGCTTAAAAAAACTGCCTCGAGGTCATGCCTTGCTCCAGCCACCCTATCTGACCTCCTGATGGTCCAGCTGGCAGCCCCCTCACCTGAGGACTTAGATCTCCTCCTGTGCCGTCCAGCTGCAGTACAAGGACAGCCTCTGACCAAGGCAGCTTGATTTCATGGAGGGGAGGAGACGTCAGAAGGAAACAGTATCTGTTAGAATCTGATTCTGATCCTGATGAGGAGGAATTTTGAAGCAAGAGAAGGAGAGATAAACTGTGTGTCTGTGTGTGGCAGTAGATGTGATGATCTGTTTTTAATGTGTCCTTGTGTGTGCAGAAGAATTTGAGAGAGTTATTTAATAAAGAGATGTCTGATGTGCACAAGGGGGTTCCAGGGTTATTTCACAACAGCCTGATGTTGATTACACAACATGTAACCAGAAGATCTGATGTGCATAACTGTGGCTTGACAGTGCTCAGCATTATTCCAGTGAGACATTGCTGCCTTCAGGTGGCTGCGAGGAGTCACCACAAGGAAAGGCCTTCAGACCTCCAGCACTAAGACAAATAACAAAACATTAATGTTGATATCTGCATGTAGAAAAGAACCATTCCAAGCGCCTGCAAGATGTTACAGCTCTGCCTACCCAAAAGAGGATCAACATATTTTAAATCCACAGTCTTCTCTTTGTTTTTCCTTTGTCTCTGGTTCAGCCTCGGACCTTTAATGCACAACCAAACTGAAAACATTACACTCTAAAAAGATCTTAACAGCAGATTCATGACCAGCTCTTCAAAGTGTATCCATTCTGCAGCGCCTCCTTGTAACTAAATTTACTGCATGATTCAAATGTCACGGCTGCTCAAACTCATGATCTGCAGGTCTTCTGATATGTAAACTCAAACAGGATTTTTTCTCATGTCGTTCCAGTTCTCTGCCCTGTGCCCAGATCAGCCAAAACATTCAAACCACTGACAGATGAAGTGAATACCATTGATTATTTTTGTCACAATGCAATGTTCTGCTGGGAAATCTTTAGTCCTGGCATTCATGTAAACACTGTTGCAGACCAAATATCCCCCCTTCTCATGGCAATGGCCCGCCAGTCGGACAATGTCCCATGCCACACCCCAAAAAACTGCTCAGGAATGACCCAAGGAAAGTGACGAAAAGCTCAAGGTATTGGCCTGGCCTCCCAATTCCCCATATCCCAATCCGAACAAGCATCTGTGGGATGTGCTGGTGCCCTACCACGTAACCAACAGGACTCAACGGATCCTCTGCCAACGCCCTGGTGCCAGACACAACAGGACACCCCCAGAGGTCCTGTGTCCATGTCAGAGCCAAGTCTGAATCCAGGGAGGCCCCACTGTGGTCCGTAGGTGTCTCTGCTGTACCAGCATGTACCACGAATACTGAAGCAAGCTGGTATCTAGGGAACTTGGAGGCCAGGTCGATGTCTTGACCTCTTTGTCACGTTCCCCAGGGCATTCCTAAACAGCTTTTGCGATGTGGCATGGCGCATTGTCTTGCTGTGGAGGGGGCCACCATAGGCGTTTCCAGCCCATTTTTGGGGGTGCTGAAGCACCCCTAAATTAAATCCCAGCACCCCTAAAATTTGACAGATTTGTTTTATTTATTTTTTTACTGTATGTACCTTTTAACAATCCAGAAAAGTGTCAAAGCCATACAGTACTTGGTTGCAACGTAATATTTTAACAACAAAAATACAGCAGCAGCACCCCCCTTACCTCAAAAATGGTTTGATCCACCCCATCCCTCCCACCTTTCCCCGACTCGGGCTCTGAGCGCTCTATCTGCACAGAGCAATGCACTGCTTTCCAGAGTGGGTGATATACAGTAGTGGTGTAAATACCTGGCTTAAACCAGGATATGTGGCACATTAATTAACTTCAGGATACGTGGCACATTAATTAACTTCTACCACTCAATACCCACACAAACACATTATTATCATTTCCAGTCCTCATTTCTGCTGCATTTAATCATAGGTCACTGTTTATGTTGTTAGGTAGGACTTAGCTGACATTTTTCCAGCTAGGAAACATTACAGGTGGTCAGTACCACTGTCCTCTGTGTGAATTGGAATGAGAGAAGCTAGCTGTTGTGTCATGTGCACGTGTTAATATTAAAGCCAAGGTGCTACTGACTAGCTAACTGACTGGATGCTCATTAACATTAAAACTCCTATTATGTGTATTTATTATTATTATTTTGTAGATTTCAAAATTTCTTTTTTGAAGTGTATTTTTATTTATGTATTTGTATTATATAATACAGACAAGAAGGAAAAAGGTAGAGACAAACATTGAAAAAGTCGACTACTGTTAATGTGTTAATGTTACATGTTGTGCATTGCATTTCAAATAAAAGTCCAAAAAATAAGTCCAAGGTCCATATTTGGTGCTCACTATAGGGGGCTGGTTTACTCCAGAAACATACATACTGTTTATGTGTATGTTGAGGAGCTGCTGTATCAAAATGAGTTGTCTTCCCCCAGAAATTAGGGTTACGATATGTTTCTTTTATGATTCCAATCCACTCCTCTTTTGCTGTGGCTCAGCATTTAAATAACCTTTATCACATTTGATGGTTTAGTCACAGACTTTCCCAAAAAGTGTTGTTCTTTTCTTTCACAAATGTGGGAATGAAATTGCGTTAAAATGGACAAAACAGTAAAATTTATTTTGCCTGAGTGCTCAGCACCCCTAAACCTCTGATCCTAGAATCGCCCCTGGGGGCCACTGCCATTGTGGAGTACCATGGCTCCGGAGTGTACTTGGTCTGCAGTGGTGTCTGGGTGGGTGGAGCGTGTCAAGTGATATCCACATGAATGCCAGGACCAAACGGTTTCTCAGCAAAACATTGCATTGTAACAAAATTCTCAATGTTATTCACCTCACCTGTCAGTGGTTTGAATGTTTTGGCGGATCGGTGTATATAAGAAATATTCTCTTTTATGTCCTCATATTTTCTTCCTGTGGTGTACACCTTCTCTCAGCTGGGATGTGTGCCAATAATAAAGTACTCTGACACGACTTTTGTCCTCCAACATGTGATTCAGTCTAATTTATTGACAGAATCAATTTTAGATGTATCCAGACTCTGTCTTGAACGATGCGAGTATCGATGTGGAAAACTCATAATCGATTTTAATTTTACTTTTATATTTATTTTTCAAATTACCGTAACTCCTCTACCATTCACGCTATCAACGTATTTCCAACAGATTCTGAAAGTGGAGAAGCGATAATAATAATAGTATTTGTGTTTTTTTGAGAGCTTTTGAGTTTTTTTATGCTGTGAGAAGGATGGACCGAAGGAGACTGGTGGAGTGTAGTCCTCTCAACCACAGTAAGTAATACAGTTTGTATGCACTGGAAATGTATTCCCAGCTTTATTACAATAATGTTTTTTAACATCTAGTGTAAATTTTCTTATTGGCTCATTTTAGAATCGATAATCGTTTTATAATCGAATTGTGAGGCACCTAGAGATTCCCACCCCTAGCACAGCAGCTTCTATAACATGTGTTATCACTCTTATCAGGATGTAAAACAATAAAGACAACACAGGCAGCTTTAGTGATACGGACGAGTGTCTTTTTATTTCTCTTTTCTCCAAGTGGTGGGTCGTCTTCACTGGTGCTTTGTTGTAATTTGCTCCGTACAATAAAGCGATTCATCGTCCCACTCACGGCTTTCTCCTTTTAACTGTTATCATCCATCACACTGTCTGCCAATCAGGGCTTTTCATGCGTCACACATTTATAATTCCCAATCACAAACGTGACAAATAGGTTCCCCATGAAGGATTTTTAAAATTTAAATAAATCAAATTATATTTTTTAGCTAGAGTTTGCCTCTTTATTAGGAAATGGGTGTGCAAAACACACTGACACAGTCAAAGAAAAATTCATTCTTATCTTTCTGTATAGGCCCAGTGGAATATTGCTGTAAAAATGTGTGGTTATCACATGATCCCACAGCACACCTGGATTGGCATCACAGCACACCATTTGAGAACCACTGTTTTAGGCCATGCATTCCTGGTTGTTTAAAGCTATAGTATACGAAGTGAGAATCAGTTGAGAAAGATAGCGATGTTGAGAGAAATTTGAAAAAAGCATCACACACACACACACCCTCCCCTCTGTGCTCCCTGATCCTTCCCACCGAGTATGTGGGCGTCTGCGTGGAGACTCCCAGACACACCCACTCTACCACAGCAGCAAGACGACCAGCAGTAAACAGACACAGAGCCAGCCTTGAATGAAGATTTACCATGTCGGATTTGCAGGTATAGCAACATTTAAAGTTATTGAATGCATGTTAAACGTAACGTAAATTACAATGTCAACAGCTGGCAAGCTAGCGTAACGTTTTTAGCACTTTACAGCTACGTAATAAGGTACTATCAACAGCTAAATTGCCTCTGGTAGACTAACATTACTGGGATAACAAAGGAAAAACTCATATAGGTTATTCCTGCAATAATTCGGTAATGTCTTGAGCGTGTGTATTGGGACTACTCGTTAAAAGTCGTTATTATTGCTTTTTTAGACTTCCCCTGATAGCATGCCCAAGTCTCCGGTCCCGGGTCCTTCCACAGGCCGAGCTCGAAGAAGGGGCGCGAGACAGTCTGCAAGAGGCAGGGGAGGAAGAGGCAGAGGCCGGGGATCTGGTGGCGGTATGACCTTACAGTTGTCACCGGAGGACCTCCGGCGGATGCAGGATCTCCAAGCGCAACGCATTGCTTATGAAGATGTAACGTTACGGTATATTTATATTTGTTTATTTAGCGCTACAGTGATGCAGCATACAGGCAGTGGGTAGTGTGGCAGTATGGGTCACTGGGGAGTGGACGGCGTGTCGTGATACCTAGCTGCTGTGTTTGGAAAATCAGAGACAGATTTCCTGATCCTAATGGACAGTATGTTGGCTTCATACCAAGCAGGGTCTAACACAGCAAAATTAATGTGCTGTGCTGAATTTGAATAGGCCTTGTTTGTCACAGTGGTGTGCAATTTTTTTTTTTGAGCTTTGAGACCTTACCTCAAATTTTTCAACATTGTGTTAGTGTTCCTGCACAGGTTATTTATTTTCTGCTATATTTAAATTTTCAATAAAGAATTCAAAAGGAATATTGAGTTGTTTCATCTTTTTAGAACATAAAAAAATCATAATAAATCTGTTGAGATTACATTTATTAGATTATGTTACATTACATTTATTAGAAGCCGTGCGGCCGCATGGCTTCTATTGGTCAACTTCTCTGCAGCCCTGCACCTACTAGAATGAATGGATTTTTTTCGTTTTTTTTGTACTGTAGGACCATAATCACCATCTAAACGAGGTTATTAATAATGATCAGACTTTCAAATCGTATACTATAGCTTTAAATAGGTTCCCTGGAGTTGAAACCAGAGTTTAAAGGGAGAGAGATTATTTGACTAACATTCATCAGGTGGACAGAAAAAAGACTACATTCGGATTTTCTTTGGAGTTTTTAAATCAGCTGTGAGGGTCCTACGACAGATTGTTGCATGCTTTAAAGCCTCTGAGGCAAACTGTGATTTGTGATATTGATATTATAAGCATAACAAAACTGAACTGAACTGAACTAATGTTTTTGCAGTTTATTCGAAGCAACTTAAAGTGATAATTTGTGGGGGTTTGTGTCTGAATTTTTTTCTGCATTCTCCTGTGAAACAATAAATAATGCAGCTTTAAAGAAGGACTTCTGCAGCACTGTTCAGTCTATGGATAATACAGGAACTTCATTTACCTGAAAGCCGAGCAGGATGCAGAGGTACCACGGCGGCCTGTCATTGAGGGAGTAAACCAGATCTGCACTTTTGTCCACAGGCTCCTCCAGGTCCTCTGTGTGTGACTCCTCAATGTCAACCGTCAGCTGAGGCTGTTCATCACCATCTTTGTCCTGGTAAAAGAAGCAAAGGTAAACAAGTGAATTCATAAAATTCATCTATCCAAGCAACATCAAATAAAAAACAATATTTTCTTACAGTTTCAATCCGTTGAAACTATTTGGACACCAACTCCCAGACCTACGTTTTCCCACAACACAAACATACTTTAATTTAACTCCTCCCTGTTGTTGTGAGCACAGAGACTCGAACATAGCCAAGGGTCCATAACGGTTTTGTTTTCTCTTCGTCTTTGAAACAGGACGTACTTCAGTGGTTCTATCTTTACTGTCATCTGCTCAGATAAGAGACATAAATACTGATCGGACGCAAAGAAGTTAATGTGAGCGATGTGTGGAACATTCATGGAGGTGACGGCAGAGGGCAGGTGGGGTGAACAATCTAACATATATTCTCCTGAATCCTGAGGTGCTGACGGACATTTTTAACACCTCTCTCAAACAGGCGGCGGTCCCCACCTGCCTGAAGACCGCCACGATCATCCCCATCCCCAAAACGTCCACAGGCCTGAATGACTATCGGCCGGTAGCTCTCACCCTGATAGTCATGAAATGCTTTGAGAGACTGGTCATGACCAGCATCAAGGACACCATCGATGTCACTGTGGACCCGCACCAGTATGCATACAGGAAAAACCGATCCACAGAGGACGCCATTTCTTCTGTGGTCCACACAACCCTCACCCACCCAGAGAATAAGGACTCCTATGTTCGCCTTCTCTTTGTGGACTTCACCTCAGCCTTCAATACAATCATACCACAGACCCTGATTCAGAAACTAAATACACTTGGACTGAGCTCCACCCTGTGCAACTGGGTCCTGGACTTCCTAACAGACAGGCCGCAGTCTGTGAGGATCCACTACGTCTCCTCCTCCCCCATCACCCTCAGCACCGGCTCACCCCAGGGCTGTGTGCTGAGCCCCCTCCTGTTCACCCTACTCACACACGACTGCTCAGAGAGACACCCGAGCTGTCAGATTGTGAAGTTTGCAGATGACACGGCTGTGGTTGGATGCATCACCAACAACGACGAGTGCGACTACAGGCAGGAGGTGGAACACCTGGAGGGTTGGTGCAGAGACAACAACCTCCGTATCAACATGAAGAAGACCAAGGAGATGATCGTGGACTTCAGAAAGGGCAGACACCTCCCCCTCCCCTGCACATCGGAGGGACTGCGGTGGAAGTGGTCTCCAGCTTCAGGTACCTAGGAGTACACATCTCTGATGACCTCACCTGGAGCACCAACACTTCCTGCCTGATTAGGAAGGCACATCAGCGCCTCTACTTCCTCAGGAGGCTGAGGCGCGCTGGACTGGGGAGTTTACCTTTACCTTTACTCAGTCCTGACCTCCTTCTATAGATGTGTGGTGGTGTGACTACCTCAATGGTAAAGGACCTTTGGACATTTGCTGCTGTCAATCATCTCATCTCATTACATTCATCTATATTTATTTATAATGTTGCCAGTTTGTCAGTCATCTCATTTACATTCTATTTATTTATAAATGTTTACGCTTAAACTTCCTCTTTATTTATATTACTTCTTATTATTACTTCTCTTAGCTTATATTTGGATTCTATTTTATACCTTTATACTTAGTTATTCTTGTATTTTTATACTTGTATTTTTATACTTTTATACTTGTATTGGCTTGCACCGGGACCACAGTAACAAATTTCGTTTCACCCCATGTTACATGTCTGGAAATGACAATAAAGCTCCTTGAACCTTGAACCTTGAACCTTGAAGGTGCTTCATGATTAACTTCTCTGGTGATCCTTCCACATATTTTTTGACCTTTTACGATATGTTTCATGTTTTTAAACCTGAGTGTTTGTTAAAGCAGAGGCAAAAGTTCTAGTGCGACATAAATCACTGTCGACTCGATCATAACATCCTTGTTGTGGTAAATCAAGATGTGAGGCTCTGAAGAGGAGTCACTAAGATCGGTCCAACCTACTGAGGGCTGATGGATGAGCAGCTGAAGCTGCACACAAAAACATAAAAAGAGGATGTTTGCAGTATCACTCAATGTTCTTGCCTCTTTTTTTGTTGTTATTGTTGTTAAAATGAAATAAGAGACCTCTTTGTTGTAGTCACTGCTGGTTACACAGATGAAAGACAATATTTCTGCACTGTATTCATTACATGTTTAGTTTGGTATGTGTGTTATAACCAACTACAGGGTGAACAGCGATACTTATAATACTGAGAATGAATGTAACATATTTGCATTAATTTTAATCTAGACAACACTTGTAAGGTGATGGTTCATCTGTTCCATCCATAAAAAACACTACATTGTCAAAATCTTTAAAAAAAAAAAAACACAGCTGCCAAGCACCTTAATTTAAACCCACCATTTCATGGGGATGTAGCATCTCAACCCATTCACCAAAACAGAGGTTGCCATTGTATCTTTCTGCAAACCAGAGATATGTTTTATTTCTACGTTTCATGTGTAGTAAATAGGGCTGACCCAAAAAATTTGAAGCTTCTGCGCTTTTTTCCATTTTTTGGAGGGGAGGCCTTAAACGCAACACTAACCCCCACCAGTCCATACTGACGACGAGTGCACTGAGAGCTGGCAGACATGTCCAAGAGGTCATCAGATGTGTGGTTGCACTTTAAAATATGCCCTGACAACCCCCAGAAAGCAGAGTGCCAGATTTGCCAAAAACAACTGGCATATCACAACTCACCAACAAATTTGGGAAATCACTTGAAAAACGTAAGTAGTAATTAGTAGGCCTAATATGCATTTTCCAGTTCCACCGGTCCGCTCTGAGTCTGGTGTCAGAGACACTTCTGATGCTTCTGATGAGTTGCGCATCTGTTTGATTGTGCTGCAGTGTGCGCCGAGGGTTTTAATTTAGTGTTCAATCAAAAGTTAAACATTACTTATCACCGACCATTAGTGTTTTTTTGTTTGTGAATATTTTTATCTTAATTCTAGTGTTGGAAGAAACTACGTTGTCTATATATATATATAGATATATATGTACACACACCGTTGTTTTGTTTTTTTTTTAAAAAAAGCCCTGGTAGTAAATACATTGAAACTTTACAGTTCAATTTTAAATTCTATGTTGTGACAGCGCTGTGGTTAACATGTGATTTGGTTCAGGCACATAAACCATTTAGTTAGTGTTACTGTAGGAAAAAAATCATGTTTCAGCTTAAAATATCTTGTTTGGTCGCTACCAGCTGAAAATGTCCCAAACACTTGATAAAAAATACCCAATTCTGTTGCAACAAACATATCTGCAAATGCCCTGACCTGTCATTAATAAATACCTGCTTTTGATGCTACAAACACAGCTGGAAATATCTGGAAATATCCCGAACTCCTGTCAAAAAATACCTGCTGTTGTCACTACAATTAAAACTGGAAATGTCGCAAAGTAGTGTTAAAAAATACCCGCTTTTGTTGGTCCCTATGCTGCTTAGGAGAAATGTGTTTTTCTTTCCCATTTAAATCATTCTGGTGAGACCAAGCACAAGGTAAATCATAGAAATGGGGAAAAAATTATGGATGTCAGGTGTGGTACTCTGATCTTCAGGAATGTAAAACAGAAGGTTCTGGCTTTCTTCCCACTAACCAAAGGCAGATAGAGCAGGTCAGGCGGTTAGGATGAATATACATATATCCCCCTAAATCCGATGCACTGCAGCTTAAAAAGATTCTTTTAACACATAAATGTTACAGAATTCACATATGTCAGGTGACGCAAATGTTTCACGAACATGATGTGTTAAAGATTGGTGTCATTTGTTAGTGGACGAGTGAAATACATTTGTGATTATCTATTAAAGGCGATTCATGATAATTTAATAATCTGAAACATTTAGAAGTCTTTGTCAGCCTTGATTTTATTTCTGTATAATCAAACAGCAACACTCAACACTTTGCTGTTATTGAAATATTTTTCCCTCCACGGGTTAGAGACAATATTTGGTGTGAAGGTGTTTATGTCCCTGAGATGTCCAGGCAGCCTGTTCTGTCAGAGGGGTGTTTATGGGATGTCTTTGGCATCATTTGAAGGAAAGTAGTAGCTGATGATGGCGGATGTTAGCGTGACTTGTATTAACTGTTAAAACAGAGTGCTCTTTAAAGGCTGCCCGATATGTGACACCAGGGACTGTCTTCAAATACAAAGAGGTCGCCCCACTCTTCAATCAGGCCACATGGGACGGATCAGCTTCCTGTGAATTTGTACACACACTCGGGAGCATGTTTGAGGTGCAGTGCAGGTATGGTTTGGTCTTTACATACATGTTAAATCTATAGAATTACATATTTGGCCACTATGTATAAACTTAGCCATAAACTTAGTTTGTTTTCAGGACTATATTTTTCTATTATATTTTTGTGTGTGCACATTATGGGACCCATAAGCTGTTTTTGAATGTAAAGAGGTCAGTTCCCTCTTAACACAGTCCACATGGGACGGATCAGTTTCAAGAGGGTTTGTATGAACTCTATTGAGATGTGTATGCTTGAAGTGTTTGAATCAAGTCAGCAGATGATGAGGTTTTCACAGGAGTGTTTTCAAGGTGGGACACGTGGGACATTAGTGACATATCAGATGGCATGGCAAGGACAAGGTGTAATGGATGTGGCATCATGTGGACCTTTAGGGAGCCTGGACTTGGTTTAATTTGAGTGTAAACAGGCATCAGTTCAGATTATCTCCTCCCGAACCATAATGAGGAGAAATTCATTTGTATTTAATGCAGAATGAGGAGCTTTGCCTTCAGAGCAGTTCCTCTGCAACATTACAGACATCATAAAATGCTTAGCAGCTGAAGAAGTCAATAAAGAAGCCAATTTTAGACAGGGCTATTTCCCTCGCCTACAGTCAGTTATGTAAAGCTGACACACAAGGTATACAGTATGTATGTCTATAAATCTATATACAGTATGTACAGTATATATGTTGGAACTGGGAGAGGAAGACAAAGTTACACCATTACTGTAAGTCTGACAAACTCCTCTGTGTGTTCTGTGAGTCAATGACTGCACCCCTCACCCCAAATTTAATTTAAACCCTGATGAAACAACGTAAAGAAACTTCAATCTCTGTCCTGTGTACTTTATTTGGCCCCCAATCCATATTTTGTATTTACTGAGTTTACATCTTACGACCAAATCTATTACTGCAATAATTAGAGCACTAGTTTCCACCAAAGCTTCACATGGGGTCATGAGGCTGAACTGACTTTGAACAAACACGCAACAGGCCTTTATCTCAGTAGTTCATTTATTTCTGTGATGAAAACAAAGTGGAATTGCAAAAGAAATTCCAAAAAAATCTCAGAGAATACGGACACAAGTTATATTGACAGATTCTTTACTCTCTTCTAAACAGCCTCGTCCTGCAGAAGATAAAGGGCTAACTGAACAATGGCCAAAAGTCAGGGAGGAGAAAATGCTGAATTTGTCAAAAAAAGAGGCCTGTTAGGTTTGTATGGTTGCTTACATTTTAAAACTACATAATACAGACAGAGAATCATATCAAATTGCCATTACAAATACAGTAAAACTCATCTCTGATATTATACTTTACTGGTCAAAGACATTCTCCACTGTAACACCTGAAACTAAAGTCTTACAAAGATTACATTTTTCCCCATGATACTTGACTTTTTATGTTTATCCTTCTCACTGAATGTCTCAGATATTACACACACACACAACATAAAATCCATACACCAGTGAAGCTGAGGATATCTCACACTGAGGTCCACAAAGAGGATCACAGCCACATGCTGCAGCCACTCGCTCTGGCTTCAGTCAGCACTTCAACCAACAGAAAACACCTCGTTCTACACATCCAACCGTCGTATCTGTCTCCCATAAGATTTCCTCTCACACAGCAGGCAGTGTCCACAGACGTGTGCCTTACTGGTTACGTGGCCATCTGCTTCCATCTAGTGGTTATTTACCTGCACACCAGTAACACCGCAGAGGACGGAGAGCGAGAGGAGAGGTCCTCATAAGCAGGGGTGGAACTACTGTTTCTACGTTTTCCTCTAAACAAAGGGTTTATTCACTTAAAGAAAAAAAAATTAACAAATAATTCTCAGGTTTTGCAGTTTGTAGACATGCTGGATGGTCATTTCATGTCTTTTTTAATTTTAAATAACTTTAAATAATGTTTTATCTTTGTACCTCATCTACAGGTTTGCTATTTCTACTGATTTTTTTTGGATTGTAACCATTTCTACTTTTAATATCTTTTCTCTGCACTCTTTATTGTGATTTATATTTCATTGCTCAGTAAAGTACTTTGAATTGCACTGGCGTATGAAATGTGTTGTACAGATAAAGCTGTCTTGCCTGTCTGTCTGGGTTTTTTTTTAAATATTGCCTCAAAATATTGCGTCACTTTGAACAGCATTTGCTGTGGATTATCAAAAAGGGACCCTGCTTCTGAAATGAGACTGCTATGACCCCCCCAGAGAGGCTTTATACAAAAGAGGTCGTGCATATCCCCCCCAAAAAATACCCAAAACACTCATATTGGTTACGAGTAAATTGAATAAGTAACCAAACAAATCAACACTGAACAGGGATCTACTAACAGAAGGCTAATGAACCGGCCAAAAATAACACCAAGAAGAGAAAACACCCGGAGCTCCCCACAGCGGGTCGTACTAGGATCTGGACTCTCCTCTCCATTCTGAGCCGACATGAGAGATAAACCTAACAGAAATAAAGCTGCGAAAAACAGACTACCATTGAATATAAATAATTAATAAGGGCCTAAAAATCTAAATAATGTCGGACACAAACACAAACTGAGAGTGAGAGAGAACTGAGAGTGAACACAAGGCATTTTGATTCACAGTCATGTTGTGCACATCATCACCAGTAGGGGGAAGTGTGTGATGGACACATTTGATGACAGAGGCCCCACAGAGTTCTGTGTACCTCTCGTTTTTATTCGGGCGAGACAGAGACAGAGATCTCAACAGCCTGACTGTCTAAGCCACTGATCACATAATTACAACATTCTGGTTCAATCACAGCTGGGAACATTAATGTAATTTTATCCTCCTTCTCTTTCCTCGTGTCCTGCCACATTTCTACCAACTAAAGCCTCTTTAAGGTTTAAGGTCCTGGAAAATTGACCTAAATTTGCCTATAAGGCCTACTCAAGGCATTCCCAAAGTAAACTGCTGTTCATCTTTAGTACATGTACATGCACGGTCTCATTTATAAGGTAACTGAAGTTTTTTCCCCCACAGTCAGAATCACTCCAAGAGCTTCTGTCATTGATTTAGTTTGACCACACTGATATAATTTATTTGTGTATCTTTGCCTGAATATTCTGATGCTGCAGATGACTGGAACTGGGAGGTATTAGCTGGAAAACATTATGAGACCTTGACATGAAGCTTCACATGGTCCAGAATCAAAGTAAATAAAAGTATCACAGAAAATAAACATTTGCCACATGTTTTTCTGAGGTTCTGTCCAGATGTCGGTCAAAATAAAAAACACTAAACTGAATGTGTCATAAAGAGTGAAAAACTAATCAAAACGGACAGAAATGTCTAGTTAAGAGCTTTCTGTTTGTAAAAACACTTCTAGAAAATCTATATTGTTCAGAAAAACTGTTTTTTCCCTCTTGTGACAACAGAGGAGCCATCTGTTTGTCATTTCTGTACATTTCTAAAAGTCTGCAATGAACATAATGGGTTTAAAACTCCACTGAAGGTGAGGAGTTCCATTGGTTATAAGATCCATTAGCCATCAGGCCAGTCACTGGCGACTAATGGAAAGGTCAGAGTTCAGCCACTATTTTGACACTGAGGAAGAGGAGGACAGTTTAGTGTCACCACCTAACGTGGATGTCTTTGGATATTGGAGGAAGCCAGTGAACGCTGCCATGGAGAGAACAGCCCTCTTGCTGTGACGCGACATTGTTAACCACTGCACTATCGTGACACACCTTAAAACCAAACAGGCCTTGCAACACCCCATGAAACTTCAGCGACCTCTAGTGGGGGTCGGGACCAGGTTGATGGTGAGTATAAAAATTGCAGGACTTTGCAAATGGGGAGCTGTTTCACGGCCTGACCACTGTCTGTGGTCAAGTCTAGGCAAAAGCACTTTGGTGAGAAGAAATAGTAACAATGCTGTTTTTCAATATTAAAGCAAGACCTCAATTTTTCCCTAACATTAACCTTAAGTGCTGTGACTCATTAAACAACTTTAAAAACATATCATGACTCAGCAAATACAATCATTAACAATGTAATGAACTCATTGCTTTAAAGTTAATTTCCTAATTTGCCAAGCTCCCAGCAGAGCACAGCAAGCACACCACTTTCCTCTAAAATGAAGCAAAATTAGAGTCATTAAAAAAACTACTCAAGTTGAATACCAGTTCCTCCGTAGATGGAATGATACTGTCCACTGTGATTATATAACGCTCAGCATCATGTGCTGAGATGAGTGTCTTCCACGTCACAGTTGTGACGGTATGGACGGATAAACTGAGCGTGGGAGGACCAATCAGTTTGCTGGCTGCATGGATGATCTTAAAGAGGCTCTGTTAGTAAGTGACAGTAAAACATACTGAAGAACACTAAAGAACTAGTTTAATGACGATGTGAAGCAGCAGGAAGAAACGTGTTTTGTTCTGGATGACTGATCCTCTCTGTTGGCAGCATCTGTGAATTTGTATGCTGATTCAAACAGAGATTACTGTTCAGTCTTACAGCAAGATATCTGAACCACCTCTAGTACATATAGTGGTGTTAGGATTTAAATTTGAAGGATTTTATCGTCAAAAAATGTGTCTACAGGTATAAGACAGTTGAATTTAATACTTCTTAAAACCTTTTCTTGATCATTTTCAACCAAACTGAAGCCACATTTTTAGACAAATCATCATCAAAGCATTGCAGGTAAGTATGAATTTATAGTATATAATACATGTGGTGCGGAGATGGGCTTTATGTAAAAATATGGTTATTAGAGTTAATGTACATTTTGCCAAGAGCTAAGTGCAAGTATAAAGTAAAAATACAGTATTAGTTTCAGTGGTAAGTTTAAATATTTTATATTTTTAACATCAGAAATTATGTTTATGCACAAGAGCTTGACTCATGTTGAGAAAAAGGAATTAAAAAAATGGATAAAAATAAAAAAAAGATAAAACGTTTGTGGCAATTGTTCAGATTTTTCCTATTTTCTTATTTTTCAAAATTAATATTTACATAAGCAGATGAGCTGATTAGTTTCATGTGACTGGTTTCCAGCAGCCTGTACCTTAAGTGTTTTTTGTTTTTTTTGAGTCAGAGAGTTCACTGTTTGTCTGGATGAATCTGGAATCGTCCTCAAATGACCAAGTTCACACCTGACCTCTCAAAGGGGACGTGCAGTGACCCTACACACATTGCCTATGCCGTTGTGAGTTTACCAAAGCACACATTAAACATGGCTTAATAAAGACAATTTTAAAAACAAGAACACAAATCAGCTTCATTACAACTCGCAGCATTCACAGACAAATACTTGTGTTAATCCGGATACATTTCCCCACCAATACAACATGCTAGCATTAGTAGCACAAGCCAATGGCATTTTACATTGTATAAATTAGCCTAGCAACTAGTGATCTTTTCCTCTTCCCATATAACACCAGGAACAACATCAACATTTAACAAAGGTAACGGCACACAATGTGGCTCTATTACAACTCACAACATTCACCGACAAAACAACTGTCTTTCCAAACAAATACAACATGCTAATGTTATTAGCACAAGCCTATGGCATTTTACATTGTATTGATTAGCCTAGCGGCCAGCGATCTTTCCCTCTTCTCATTTGAAACCTGGATAAATCCCGAAGTATAAAATCCCTGAAGGATAAATCACACACAAGAGTTAAAATGCTATTTTAGTGGAGGCTTTATTGTCTTAACAATTTATTGTTTCTTATCTGTGAACAAAAAGTAAATACAAGCTCCATTTCTCCTGAGGGAAATGACGTCGGTATATAGCGACAGACAGGTCGGCATCACCGCGACGTGAAGTTACAATTCTGGGGAGGCTTGCCGTCATTGGGCAAAAGTTCCATGATAAACTTTGAACATAATCTAATTCAGGTGGTCTGAGAGAAAACCAGACTTTTGCTCCTCCTCTTCTTCTGTTTTCAGATCATAGAAAATCTAACCTGTCACGGGAGACTTTGGCTAATCACAGGTCATTTCAGAGAGAGAGTGCTCCTATTGGCTGACAGATGCAGATGTGCATGTACGTCCAAACTGCCTAAACTGCAAGGCAGCACAGAAGAAAAGGAAGATAGACTAATCAAAAAAAGAGTCAAAAAGAGAGTCTGGCAATAAACAAAAATGATGAATGAAAATGATGCTAATAATTTAGCTTTCTGCCAACTGGAGCTAAAAGGTCATGGCTGTGGTATCAAGTTCACATTTATGTAACATAAGCTAATGTTAGCCAGAGCCTCAAATCAGTGTGTCTTTAGCCTCACTCCCCACCACTACAGACCACCTCACCAGAGGGAGAGAAACAGTAACCCAAATCCAGCCAGTTCAGACCCAAGCTCATTTTAGTTCTGGCAAACTGACCTACATCTTTCCCAACTCCAACAGAAGCTTAAAACCTGTTGGAGGAAACAAGTGAAACAAACTGAGCTGTTGTTTCTGTGGCTCTCTGTGAGACTGGCCAGTGACTCAGTTTACTGATTTCCACACTCTCATATAAACATGCACAAATACACAGTGTCAGTGTTTCCCTGAGGATTATTTTTTAGCAGGGTAACCGTAATAACTTTGCTGTTTGGTTTAGGATACAGGACTAGGCTACGGATGAACACCAGTTATTTGAAACGGCTTTGGCCGCTTCACTGAACGAGCTAGACTTGGCTTTTTCTCTGAAGGAGTAACAGAAGACGGCGCTCGAATCTTTCCTTTGCAAGAAGGACGTTTTTGCTATTTTGCCGACCGGATACGGCAAGAGTCTAATCTACCAGTTAGCTCCGCTGGTAGCTAAGCGCTAAGTATTGTTCTGATTGGTCGTAGTGTTATCCAATTGCGTGCAGTGATATTTACAAATGCATGCTTGGTGCCACCCCTCAAGTTGTGCCATTTGCATTACTCATAGCCAGACGCTAAATCTTTCTAGATTTGGGTCTGGATTTCCAGGCTAACTAAAACCAGGAATGACCCTTAAACCTTATAATCATCACCAAAATTAAAACAACCACCAGTGAGGGGACCAAGGGTCAGAGTTACTGTACCATGACACGTGTTCAAGCATCCAGAGAACACTGAAGTACTCACTAAAAGTAATGAGAGATGTGAGCCACACAGAGAGTTAGACGTTTTCTTTCACGACGCCAGCCTTTGTTTTTGGAGATTAGCCTCTATCTGTCGATACCTGAAACCCTGAATTGGCTTCTACTAAACTCAAAGTCAACCTCACAAACAAAAGCTCTCTTGTAATCAGACAAGAAAAATGCCAGAAACACATTTACTGTCCCATTCCATTCCTCCGCACTGAGACACTGTGTGCACCAGCTCCATTTACAGTCACAATGTTACAACCAAGGCATCTGTATGGAACAACCTGAGGACAGTGAGATATACTGTAGAAAACGTGACTGCTGCAGAGATAGTTTGGTCTCTACATGAATCCTTATCTGCCTCCATTTTATCATAGCTTATACCAGTTATCTGCATTATTAATAATCTCACATGCTGTATGTGTTTGATGTTTTTTGCTCTAAAAACTGCAGATAATATTAAAAAGGCACTTAATATGGACTCAATGTAATCTTCTGTAGGATAACTATCTGCCAGCAGGATGATGCATCTTGTTTAAGAGTGTTTTCTACAAAGTGTAGTGACATCATTACCCTACAGGGTTCAAGATAGAGGCTATAGAAAATCAATACAGCATAGTATCGAGATATTTTTGTGCGGCACTATTGTATCATTACACGGTGTCAAGTATCAAATTCTTAATATAAAAATTATTAATATTAAAAATACAAATTTAACTTTAGGTAGCCTACTAGAATCACTATGATTAATTGCTTTTTTAGTCCACAGGACGAATTTTTCTGCATGAAAATGATTAAAGACAGATGAACAGACTGAAAACTTTATCTTACTGGATAAAACAAAAGTTGACATAGTTTTCCTTTGGAGACAATGTGCAGTTGAAAAAAGGTAATAAATTACAATATATTTTACTGCAATACTTAGCATATTGCAACACATTTAAAAGAACTGTGTTCATCCCAAACACATTTTTTTTAGTGTGATATGTTGTCCCTAGGATGACAGGACGCAGTTCGTCTCGAGCCTTATACTCAAATTCTTTTTTACCAGTTGCCTAATCAGGCAATCGAGGAAAAATCTCTTAGATATCTGTATTTATTTATTTTTATGAAAGAAATTCAATTTTTTCCACTTTTGTCAATTACACACAGGTCCGAACACACGCATGCACAAACAGGACCTATACATGCACTAAGTACATGTACATATTTGGTCCGGACAGGGACTTGAGCAGGCGACCCTCCAGTTCCCAACCCAAGTCCCTATGGACTAAGCTACTGCCGCCTACACTGTGTCTAAGAGATTTTAATATACTGTACATCTCTATATTTTGAGACACTCTGACCACCAAATAATCTATAAACAACCAGCCTCTCCTAAAAGTAGCCTAAGTTTCAGACGCACCTCGTGGTCAACATACTGATGTGTGAGTCCAACTGGTGTATGAGACAAAAAGAGTCTCAAGAGATTCTTGTGAAATATATTCACATGCTAAAAGTCTAAAGAAAGAAAGAGAGCTCCACTGATAAATTTAATGTACAAATCCAGGTTCAGCAGCTTTGAATTCTTTTATAGTCTCTCATTGAGCTTTTGTAAAGGTGTGTCCTTGTACCAGGACAGTAATAATAAATGAGGCCTCGTGCCTTTGCCTGTATCATTCTGCAGATGTTGACAGACTGATGTGTTCACCCATCTGCAGCCGCTGTTTGTTTCCTGTTCCCATTTTTCTAAATTCTTCAGTTAATTGGGATGGGGAGAAAAAAACATCTACGCTGAGCTCAGCTGTGTACACTTGCACACCCCATGCAGCCAGAGCTTTTCACCATTCACACACACAAACCACACACACACACACACACACACACACACACACAAACACACACACGCTCCAGTATCATTCACTCAGTTTCTGTGTCTTAGTTTTATAGAAGAGTATTTCTAGTTTAAGCTCGGAGCTCTTTGATCAGCTACACTCACACTGATATTTGCCAAGTACTTTGAAACCATACAATTGATTCGGCTGAAATATCCCGTCTTTTGTGGAACACATTCTTACTTATGTCATTTCACATTCCACAGTGGCTTACATTTAACTTTTACTGCTGTAAAGAAAGAAAATAACCCTGAACCTCTCCCTTCGTCTGTACATAAAGGCAAATATAATAATCAACTTTTAAATTATAGTTCTTCATAATAAAAATATTTGCACGAGACTGTATCTCAAACCCTCACTCAGTGTTTGACACTGATTTGAAACTAAAGACAGAATTAAGATGACACTACACTTACCCCGAACGCAGGATTGATCGATCCCTGCTCTTTGAGTCCCAGCTCGATTTTCTCCTCTGTAGTGAGACGCATTCTGATAAAATGAAGCGAAGTGCTGTAAAGTTGCCTCTGGACTCTTAACACATCAACAAACACACACGGCTGGAACAAAGACTCTGACTGACCGCAGACCAAAGAGAACAACCTGAACAACCGCCTCACGTCGCCCAGGAAACCCAGTGTAAGGGTCAGAGAGAGAGAGGCTCGGTTATTTTGTAATCTCCTCCGCGGCTCTGAAACGTTTGTGGTCTGCTGCTGAGAAATGTAGGCTTTCGTTACTCTGAGTTGCGGTCATGTGCCTGCTGTTGTGTGACGATGGATCCTATGAGGGGAGACGAGGGCGTTTGTCACATGAATCTATAATTTGTCATCCTCATTAAGAAGGTTTTCTCTTATCAAAAGTTTTAGAACATTTAGGTATAAGTGTCACTGTGTAGGGTTTGAGTTCATCTGCCTCTGGTATTTGAGTTGATTCTTGGCTGTTTCACTTTTCTTTTTTATTAGGATACAGCAGTTCACCTGTGCTACACTGGACACCATGTTATCATGAGTCATATTCTGATAGTTGGGTAGGATGACACTGTCATTAGTATCAGCTCATGTCCCTGACAGATCATTGTGTTCCACTCCACAACTAAAGCCCTGTGATGCTGCATTCAGGTCACTCGTGTTTGAAGTTCTGCATCTTAGTTACAACTTTTATCCCCAGTTCAGACCAGAGATTCACAGCAAGATGAAACAGATTGTGTCACATGACACTCAGCTGGTCAAATGGCCGGCGGCTAGTTTTAAAGCACGTCATCTGTTTCAACAGCCAATCAGCTTGTAGTGAAGTCCACTGGTCAAGTCAAAATGACCACAGACGGGTGTCAGGCGGTGGGTCGCTGCTGCTGCTCACTGTGTGTGCTTATGCCCCGCCCACACACACACATTCTCATTAACTTATGAATTGGCGCTGGTTATTTATATTATTATACACAGAGTTGTTGACTAGAGATGATACGCCGTCTCATTGTGGTAACTTCCTGTGAACGTTACAAATCAGAAGTACAGAGAGTTGTTGACTAGAGATGATACACCATCTCATCGTGGTCACTTCCTGTCAACGTTACAGATCAGAAGTACAGAGAGTTGTTGACTAAAGATGATACACCGTCTCATCGTGGTCACTTCCTGTCAACGTTACAAATCCATAAGTAATGACACCCACGAGGATATCCCACAACAACCTCACTCCCACTCGTTTTATATTGCTTCAACAAACGTCAACTTAGCTAAGCTAGCTAGTAGCTACCATTCCAGCCGACATTAAAAGCTAACACACGTTAACTTATACACAGCTGTCTATTATACCGGTGGATTATCCTCACGGTTAGTGAAGAGTAGACCACGTCTCATCCAATCAGATATTGCAAAATAGTTCGACCGGACCTAACTGTTGTATAGCATTTAATGTCGGCAGGAATGGTAGCTGGCTTAGGGCTTCAGAACACGGCTATCTAGGCGCGACTAACCCGGCACGAACAAACTGCACAGACAGCTCATTTGGTCGTTTACGAGTCAAACATAACATTAGACTAAACCAGTTTATAGTATCATGATTCACTACGCTATGAGTTACACTACCAAACATTTTCAATGTGTAGATAAGTACTATATGAGCTTTTAGATAAACATGAAATGCATTGTTGGACTTAAAATTACTTTAAAAGTATGGAGTTAAAATCATGCCAAAACCTCACAAACACACAAAACATGTTTTACTCACACCCAACAACTCACAAACAAACTCAGTGTGGTTTGCAAATACAAAACATCATTCACAAACTAATGCAATTTGTTTTGCAAATAAGAAACGTACCTATCAAACAAATACATCATGCTTCAGAAACAAATACAGCATGTTTTACACATACAAAGAAACATTTCTTCAAGTACAAAAAATAATCCTTAAAGTACAAACTAAAATCTTTCAAGTACAAAAAATAATCCTTCAAGTAAGTACTTGTTGTTGACTAGAGATGATACCCCATCTCATCCTGTCAACTGGAAGCTTTTTAAAACTTTGACTGAACTTTGAACTAGGCTAAAAAGTTTACAAAGTTGTAACAATATTTGCTTTTAACTAGGATCTTTTACTGTATCTTCCCTTTTCCTGTATTCATAGTTATTTATTCTGTTTTTTTATGTCTTTGTCATTGTGTCTTTTCCTTAAACTTTTTCCCTTGAAGTTACGTTCATGCTCTGATTTGCAACAGCAACTATGAGTGCAATTACATGAACATGAATAACCTGTTTAAGAGGTTTATCCTGGTTATGATCATATTTGGGACATGGTGTTAACAAGACTACACAGAAATCAGGTTATTCATATTCTCTGTATACATCCCGATTACTTTCGGAGTACTCCAGCTGTCCTAGTCGGGTTTCTCATAAAAGGGTGTTTCCATGCTCAAACACATAAACAGTATACTCCATAAACCCAATCATAAATGGGGTTATTCACATCCATTAAAAAGCACTCTGTGTTTACCACTGAAAGGTAATGTTGTCTATTGTTTATCAGTTTAATGAGAAAACGCTGTTTAATTACCTATTTGCTATAATGCTGAACTTAAATTCTGAATGTATCAGCAAATGTTTACCAATAATGTCAGGGTTTCAGCCAGTGTACTGCAAGCCACGCCGCCCACCCAGCGTAAGCATCAAGGCATTTTTAAAAGATGTGTTTTGAGATGTTTATTTAAATTACAGTCACCTAAAGAGTAAAGTAAAACAACCTGCTAACGTTAATGGCAATGAAATTGAAACTGACTGCACAAACACTGCACACACACACACAGGGGTATATTGGGCCTACTGCTCTACTATCAGACACAAAGGATGTTTTTAGTCCACTGACTTTTGTAGTTGGGTTGCCTGGCACGCTTAGCTAAGTTCATTCAGCGGTCTACGCCTGACTAGTCTAGTCAGGATTTGGATCAAAGTCCTCGATACAAGGCCCCCCCCCAGGCTGATCCTCATGAGGTCTTCAGTGGTGGAGAGCCCAAGGCTGCTTCTTTTAGCATTTTTTATGCGGTTCTGCGCAGAGAAGCCTCTCTCTCACACTGGGCAGCTGAAATGGGCAGCACCAACATCATCTGCACCAACTCCAGGATGTTTTCAGTCCATGTCACTCACCAGCAGCAAAGTCAAAGTGTGTGTGTGTGTGTGTGTGCTGAGCCCTTACCACACGATGGAGTGCCCTCCACCTCTGGGAACGTCCCAGTTTTGCATTTAATTTCCTTCTATATAATTTCTGCACACCTGTAATGTTCATGTGATTGTGGAGCAGTAAGCCTGCATGTACGAGGGTTTTTACTATCTTCCTTATAATCTGGTATTTTGTGTACATTAAACTCTCTCTCACACACACACACACACACACACACACATATACAGTGTCCTGATATTCACAGCTCATCTTACCTGGGTTTCTGTGTGTAATTCAAGCATTCTAAAGGCAGCTGTTTCTTCCCGGTTGTGGTAAATGAAGACCATTGTTGAGCTTAGTCCCTGGATGACCAGTGTATTCCTTCTGACTGAGGGTGAATCAGATGTGCAGATGCACCCTGCGCTTTACAATATAATTATCACCTGCAAAACCAGGTACAAAATTAACTTTGTAATCCACCTGCCAAATGTCCAGTTAATTTTCAATTACTGCCAACCACCCAATAGATTACCATACTCAGAGGTCGAATTGTTAATTTTTAACAAAAGGGATGCAATGTAGCTTTGATTTTTTTGCATGCACACATAATCAAATATGACACCACAGATGTGCAAAATGAATCAAGATAAAGAAAAATGGCATGACCTGTACCTGCTGCCTTTAAAAAAAAACACAAATGATGCAGTAGGGTTGTACCCAAATATTCGGATATCCAATACTCGTTTCTATGGGTAGGTATTTGTTATGAAAATTTGGTATTCTTTTTTTTTTTTTGTTGCTTTTTTTAAATATTATTTTATTTTTTTTAACATATTTTTTTGGTGCTAAATGTAGTCTTTTGGTTGTTGGTAAATGTAGGTTATCAATAAAAATCAAAACTAAAATGTGAAAATATAGTATCGCCTACCAACGGAGCTTGTGCACACAGCACGCTTGAGCGCATCCGTCTGAGGCTGTGGATCAATGCCAAGTTTTACCACTTTATCACTATTCCCTCTAACTCCCTCTAACTAACGTTTGTTTCCCCTGTTTTGTACAATAAATTATTGTTTAAAGTTTCAACAAGTTTCTTTTGGAGTGCGTGACACAAGTGTGTTTTGAAAACGACCACGGACTGTCACCTGCTCAACGCATCAGTACCTTCGGATGCCATGACAGTAATAGCCAATAATGTCAAAATATCATTTACAGACCGACTTAAGACGATCACTGCTGCCCGACCCAGAGGTCCACTTGCAGATCCCACAATGTGGTCGACCGGCGCA
The DNA here is from genome assembly GCA_035609425.1 of Epinephelus awoara. Lineage (NCBI taxonomy): Eukaryota > Metazoa > Chordata > Actinopteri > Perciformes > Serranidae > Epinephelus > Epinephelus awoara. The sequence continues at coordinate 3,861,613 of CM069298.1, read as the reverse complement.
TCACTACTCAGCTCAGTCTATAAAGGCTGTACACAACAGTAAGGCTATAGACATTATATTCCATTCAGGCCGGCAGAACCAGCAGTGCATCTGCTCTACGGTGCACGGCACTGCTGATTAACCATTTTATTGCAGCACAAAGTGTCTGCCAGCAACCAACTACTTGCAGAGGCTTCCTCAGCTTGTTTCAACAGTTCTGATTTAAATAGAAGACAAATTAAACAGGATGACTAGCCAATGTGAAAATCTAAAGAAAGAATAGAATAATGTACTGAAGGAGACTGTTGTGCCATCACATTTGTTTTGTGGTTTGAGAGCAAAGATCCGGTCGCCGCTGTGCAAAAACTCTGCAATACAATTAGGTCAGAAAAAAACCCTCTCCTGTGAAGACCCTGCGTGATCATCCACGCTGACCTCTGGTCCACTGTCTCCTCCCTGACCCTGCTCTTTCTATTGTGGCAATAAAGATTAAACAAATGTGTGCAAAGCAATAGTGAGCACAAGTTCTTATTAAGGAGTGGGTTTTTTCCTAGCATGAAACTAGCTAGCAAAGGATTTAACATAGGTAACAATAACATTAGTGTTCTTATTAACTAGCTTAACTTGATATATTGGCATCTATTAATTAGTCATCAATTAGCTAACATTATGCAACAGCATTACTCAACTTATATGGTTTGTTTGGAACAAACTGTGCAAGGTCTTGCTGGCTGGTTTGCTGTTGCTAGTTAATAAGAACACTAATGTTATTGTTACCTATGTTAAATCACTTGCTAGCTAGTTTCATGCCTTAATAAGAACTTGCGCTCACTATTGCTTTGCACACATTTGTTTAATCTTTATTGCCACATTAGAAAGAGCAGGGTCAGGGAGGAGACAGTGGACCAGAGGTCAGCGTGGATGATCACGCAGGGTCTTCATAGGAGAGGGTTTTTTTCGGACCTAATTGTATTGCAGAGTTTTGCACAGCGGAGACCGGATCTTTGCTCTGAAACCAGAAAACAAATGTGATGGCACAACAGTCTGCTAAGTTATTACATATATTTGAGTTATCTACAAGTTCACTGTACTGTTTGTAATCTTTCAAATGTCCACCACGGACATTTACACAATGTCACGGATAAACATGGGTAAATGCATGAAAAAAAAATCATCACATATCACCTTTGATAATTGTTTATTCATTTAAAAACACATTGTGCTCGTTTAGCACACTATTTCATGTAGTTTTTATCTGCTGGAGGGTCGCGTAAGGGAGCGTAGCGCGACAAAAATAGAAGGGCCGCGTAAAATAGAGAGTCGTCGCGCGACAGACGGTGGTTGTGTCCCGTAGCAGCTCGTCACCGTTAATCAATTACAGCGGCTGCACCAGCAACCGGAGCAGCGCGACAACCACCATTGCCCGTTGCCGGCGCAGCCGCTGTAATTGATTAACGGTGACGAGCTGCTACGGAACTCACGCTGCAGTTAACACTACTAACAGTGTGAGTTAATGTCTCTGCACATGTTGAGCTTCCAGCTATGTTAATACAGACACAGGCTAATATAACATGATGAGTTAGAGTTGTTCGGACCACTTTTGGACTTGTTTGCCCACATATTTGTACCGAGAGGTCTTTGGATCTGTTCTGCTGCTACGTCTACTTCTTCTTCTTCTTCTTCTTCTGGCGGACCAGGTGCGTTAAGTGCGTCTTTACAATGCATACCGCCACCTATTGCACCAGCATTGTAACGACAAGCTACATTCACAGACACTGAGGCCCATGATAATGTGTTTATGAGTGAGGTCGAACAGGTAGCGCCAAAAGCAGAAAAATCTATATGTGGCGGAGATAATTTTATTCGTGGCGCACCGCCACAGATAAATGAATGTATGGAAAACATTGCTGAGGATGCTGAGGCTCAATAGACTCTATGAAAAACTGCTGATCAACTTCTACCACTGAGAGTCCTGACGTACTGCCTTACAGTCTGGCACTCTCGCTGGACTGCTGCAGACAGGAAGGACCTGCAGCAGATGATTAAAATGGCTCAGTGGATTGTCAGCTCCCCACACATCCTGGACATCACCTGGGGTCTGATTCATTCTTTTCATGGGCGGTTTTAGGGTTTCACCTTAGGATGGGCTTAGTCCCCAAAACAAGAAGGCAAGGTATCCTATTAAAACTCATGAAAAACTGTGGGACTTTAACAGTCAGTCAATTGACAACACCCCAGAAAATCTCCCTCTTTTCACAGCCTAATGTCGGCAGGTATGAGAGAGTCAGAACTGCTCTTTGTTTTTGTTGTGGAAATAGTGATGCCAGTTTGATTTGGTTCGGTCAGAGCTATGGAATATTGAATCAGCCATAGTTTCTCATCACGTCTCAGCCTTTCTTACCCTCAGGTGTACAAAAACTACAGGTTATACACTTCTTTTTAAAATACAAAAATGTGAAATTATCAATTATCAGCCATGAGATTATTTTGTTTCAGTTGAAAAAAATCCACATCGGTGTATCTTTAACAGGAACTGCAATTCAGACCCTGACCAACATGCACAAGGGATCACAAAGGTGTTACCTTTTTGGTAAGGCAGCAGTACTCTACCTGGTTACTTTTATTGGTAGCTAATGCTGTAATGTAACAAGTTAATGGCAGTGATCTTGTAATGTAACAAGTAACATCACTCAACACTGATGTTAACCATCTTTGAAATTCTTCCACAGCTGAAACCTCGTCTGACCTGAGAGCACTGATCCTCACTCTTCTTATTTCCACACATGCTCAGGAATCGGACACGGTCTGGGTATGTGAAAACAAACATTATGTTTGTGAATACTATGTTTAACATCACCATCCCGCATGCCAAATGGGGAACCCGTCTTCGTGCCAAAGCAATGAGAAATCAATTCCCTCCATGTCACGGCACATGTGGCAGACTTGTCATGAGAGTGGCAGTCATTGAGAAAAGGTCTTGCTGAGCTCAGAGCAGCTGAGGCCTGATGCTCTTCTAAGCTTGATGGTTGGAAAATGTGCATTAGATCTCGGGAATCACAAGCTCACATGTCACAGATGTGAGGAATTTAAACTGACTTTACGCAAACTGAACTGCACAGAAGCTTCCACCCTGAGTGAGTAAATAATGTTGAATATACTAGCTATGGAATGTTTGTGGTGGATAAAAAGAGGTGACTGTTGAAAAAATAAATAAATAAATTAGAATTAATGCCTTGTGGTCGTATGCCTCTACGCATTGGCCAAGTTGTACTTACAGTTGCTTCATACATATCTTCCCCTGACAGCACAGAAGATCTATACAATCAGCACAGTTTTAAGATTAGAGTCACCGATTCAGTATCTGACCAAATGTCTCCCCTTCTGTTCCTGAGATATGACATTGATGTTTTGACAGATCATTATGATGTCACAGTGAAGTTGACCCTTGACCTTTTGGATATAAAATGTCATCACTTCATTATTTTATCCTGTTATCCTGTCATTAAGTTTCCGGGCACGGAGGCATAAAAACCGAAGAGCTTGGGCACTAGGGTTTCAGTTGTTGCACCCTGAGGTCCCCGTCAAGGTCATGCTTTCCCCGTCTCTCAGTTTTTGTTAATATTTCCTGCTTTATTTTGCCCTTTTGTTATACAATGTTGATATTGTATGCCAAAATAAGTATATGTATTTTTCTTAGAAACTTAGGAAGGTAATACATCACTTCATTGCATGCAGAATAAATATCCGAAAATACTAATATGTGTAAAATTTTAAACCACGTTTGTCCCTCCATCACTTTGATACGGTGGCCCTGACAGATCAAAGCACTGCAAATTAAGAAAACTTGCAAACCAACACAACTCAAGCAAATAAGGAAATATTGAATCAATTTGACAACACGTGGAAACATAAACTTCATGACACATACACATCATGTAGAAAAAAAGCCACAAATACAAAAACGTGCTGCAAGATATTCAAAACACAACGTAAGCTTTTTATGCTAAGGGGTTTTTTTTTTGTTTATTTTAATACTGTGATCACATGATTCAGATAGTCCCTAGAGGAAATATCTAAAAGGCCGGGGTGCTGTTGACGTACAGTTGTCTACAGCAGCAGATCAGTTCTGTGTTCCTATTGGTCAAAGTGGCGGCTGTGACGAGAGCAGTCCTGTACGACAAAAAGAAAATCAAATAAGCTAGACTTTCTGTCGGGACGTCGTGAGGCATCCCAGACGTGGTGTTAGTTGTCATTAACTAATTAATTAGTTGGGCCGTTTTGCCGGCAAGCTGCGTGCGTTTAGACACACAGAGGCGGATTGGCGAGTTAATCCGAGACGCCCAATTTTCCGCCTCGTAGGGTAGTCATATTGGCGGAACCCTTTTAGTTTAAACAGACCGAGGCAGCTTTCCGCAAGGGGAGGGGCTGTTGAAGACTTGTGGGAAGAGCTGTTGATGACGCCGCACGTGCGACCCACTGCCGGTGGATAAACAGGAAACAGCTGATAGCAAGAATTAACGAGCAGCTAGCGGCTTCCCTCCCACGTCACTGGTTACATCACACACTCAGCTACACGTTTTGTTACTTGCTCACGCCCCCCATTGCCCCGAAAAAGGCACATTCTGTATAAACAAAAGTAGGTAGGCAGCAATTTGCTGCACTCCCCGATTTTGTTTTTATACTGCCAATGCTGAAAAAAGACTGATTGGGCTTTCCTGCAAATTTGCCCAATTCCCATCTAAAGAGGGCTTATGACACACTACAGATGAAATGACGGATTACCGTGTATGACACTCATTGTCTTAAAGGATCTATGCCGACACCGTGCGTCGGGCTAGAATCAGGCTGTTATCATGTAGTGTGCACCAGGCAATAAAGGACTGAAAACTGCAGGGTTATTATTGGTGGAACAAACGTTTTATTACTTTAATTAAAAGTAGTAAAAAGTCTGTCCACTTGCATTTTTTTCTACAATTTATCTACAATATTGTAGAGTATGGTAACTGTCAACTTATATATCACATTATACCTTGAAACCCACTTATCGCTGCAACCCTCAGCAATAACAGGCATGTCCCAGCCATGTGCCCTGGAAACAGTTTCTGTTGTGTTGTGAGCTTCCTGCTGCACATTTGTATTTGCAGCTCATGTTGTCAAGGCTGCAGGTGTTCTTAAATTGATGTTTTCATGTGTCATCAAGAAGATGTTTTCTGAAAACTGTGCATGTGTTTTCAAACAGGGACACTGTACTTCAAGGTGACAAGATTCTACATACAAAATCCTTTTTCTCTCTTTTCTTTTCTTCTTTTATGTTTGTCTTCCACAGAGAAAAGAGAAATCTGTATAAGACATAGTGTCACTGTTTGAACTGACGCCAAACTACATGAAGAAACTAAACAGTTTTGTTTGGTTAGGCGAACCACTTTGACCTGTGCACAGCGGTGCACAGTTGTTTGGTTCGGCGCACCGCTGTGACCTGTGCACATTGTGTGTTACTGAAACCATGAGTCTGAGGAGATACATCAGTTCTTCATTGTTCACTTATGGCTTGCCGCCTGTTTTGAGACTGAACCTCTGAGCCAACTTGGTGAACATCAAAGATGTTCAGTTCCCTTTGATTTTCTAATTTATCACTTTCTTCTCGTACCTACATCGTCACCACAAAGACGCCCCTTTGAAACTGTAAACAGTGTTTCACACTACGTTGTTTCTGCTAACGTGCAAAATCATCATTCATGTCAGATTTCAAAAGACGGCAGAAACATCAGCAGTCACAGATTCTGTAAGAACTACTGTAAATCCTTGATGAGTTTTACAGCTCTCCACACTCAGGTTATTTTCTCCCCTGATCACAAGTTCCCGTTTGCCTTTTACGTGCAGTGTCCAGCAGGTGTCTGGAGGGATTCGACATGGTGCTACTTACACTGAAAAGATTCTTTGTACTTGCACGGTGAGTCTTTCACGTGATAAACTCAAAGAGGTGGGAGTACTTCCATCCTGAGAAAAGTAACCTTGGTGTCATTTTGTAGCTTCATTAACTGAAAGCACAGCGGGAACTGAGAAGTGCCAGATACTGTACATAAAGGATATAAAAGATCTTTACACATTTTTTACGACCCCAAACTTAAATTTAGAGGAGCTGCCGGCAAAACTAACTACAGATGTGTTCGTATTGTGAAATATAACAACATATAAAGTTACCAACCACTTCTAACAATCAGACAGATGTGGTAGACAGTGACTAATAAAACACGTGAGTGAATATCCAACGAGAAAAATCGATCAGAGCTTCATTTCCAGGCTTTGATGAACCGTGGACCCTTGTGACGGTGTGACACTCTGAGCAGAAGGAGTAGCTGCTGACCCCTGTGTGTGCAAGCGATTACCACGAGCGTTTCTGTCCTCTGCAGTGAGATAACTCAACCTACACTGACAGAGTGAGAGGTAATGTGATGTTCTGTCACAGGAAGGTCACAGTCAATGATGTGTTCAAAGCATCTGACTTTGACACCAGAGACACAGTAAAGGGGGCGATCACACAGAAATGAGACGATAGAAACGCGGACGCTTCAAAGACGCTTGAAACGTTGGAAGCGCTTACTCAATGCACGCTAGACCAAAAAAAAAAAAAAAACAGCAAGGAGCGCCTGTGGAGCTCCTGTCATATCCCTATGTCTCCCCTTGAATATAGTGTTTCCCTCAAAGACAGTAGCTTATATGAAACTGTCACAAGGTCAAATCCAACTTTGTTTATATAGCACTTTTCATACATAAAAATGCAGCACAAAAACTGAATTGTGAAATACGGTCACCAGCCCTCTCACATATCCCACTGTCTGAAAGTTAACTAGCTGATACGACGATAATATGCTAGCTAGCATATTATCGTCGTTGTCACTTACATTGTACTCACCAGACAAATTCGTTGCTCTGCTCACACAGCTCCATACGTGTCTCCTCCTGTGTTTGTTCGAGTACTGAGGTGTGCATGTGTTGTATAATTTTTCAAAATCAAATGCTGTCAGCTGTCTGGTCTTCGGATTGCATTGTGTTGTCTGTCGCTCAGAACTGCCGTAAACTGCTGTAAACTGACCAAACTGCTGTAACTGCCACAACAAAACAGGAAGGAGGATTTGATTGGCTGCCTGGGCCAATGACAACAAAGACAAATGGTGCTACTGGCGTCTGACACTCAAAAAGTTGAAAATATTTTAACTTTTCAGCGTCTACGAGCATCTACAAAAATGCGTCTAAAAAGACGCCGGAAAAACAGCTGTCTAAAAAGACGCTTGAATGCCAGTCAGACACGCCGCAATGGTTTTACTGGTGCTGCACTTCTAGCGTCTCATTTCTGTGTGATCGCCCCCTAAAGGTGTCCAGCACAGTTAGTATAAGGACAATCCTTCCCCAGCCTTAACGCAGCAGGTTTATTGCTTAAAGTATATCCTTTATTATGATCATGGTTTCTCCCTAACACTAAGTAGTTGCCCGATCTTGACAGACAGTACTGATGGTTGCTAGTTGTCAAGGAATCTAGAGTGCAGAAATGGGAATCGACAGCCAGTTCCAAATAGTCCGATCCATGAAAGTCATAGGCCTCAGAGCTTATCAATTACTTTTATCAATACCATGTTTTTTCTGACCATTGTCTATGCTGCCAGAAACTTGCATACTACAAAATCTGCCCAGTTTTAGAAGGACATCCTGGTATTTTTGGCATACTGCATTTAACATGCTATGTATTAGTGTTGTCACGATACCAAAATCTTTGTTTCGGTACCCATACCAATATGAATTTCGATACTTTTCGGTACTTTTCCTAAGGAAAAGTCCTTTTGTACAAACCTTTAGAACAATAAACAGTAGGGGTGTAACGGTACCAAAAAATCATGGTTTGAAAGTTCCTCGGTACGGACGTCACGGTTTGGTTGCTCAAATGTTTCACCAAGTTGGTGTTGTCCCGTGTTGTCTCCCTTTCGAGACAGACTTTCTCCTGTCTTTTTTCACGTGCGCCAGCTGCGAACGTTGATACACACACCACTTGTGCTATCTGTGCTCCAATAGGAACAAGAAAGGCATTTGTGTGCATAAATGAGTAAAATAAATTAACTAAATTAATGAATTGAATCAATTTCAAAGTACCAGTATTTTCCAAATGCAGTATAGTACCGTTTGGAATACTCTAGTACCGCGGTACTATTTTAGTACCGGTATACCGTGCAACACTACTATGTACTGGGACATACTAAGTCTTTTTCAAACATACTCAGGGTTCAATGCTAAGGTTTTTTTTCAAGTTGGTCAGAGATCTACTTGCCCGAAGTCCGTTTTTACTTGCCCTATAAAAACTGTTTCATTTAAGCAGCTATCAAATAACAAAGACTGCAGTTATTTTTATGCTATGTAATCTTTATTCACACTGTATTTATTAATTAAAGCAACATATGTCATGTATTGTAGCTTAATTCCTACACAAAAATTACAGTGTCAGGGCTTAAAGTGAAAAGTGTGTCAATCTTTTCTGTCTATAATTTTGCACCCTACTTGAGCCATGCCCACCTCTATTTATTTTTCACCCCTCTCTCCAGTTCTGCTGTATTAACACACACAGCAGGCCACTCCAGGACCTTGAGATGGTTCTTACGGAGCCACTCCTTAGTTGCCCCGGCTGTGTGTTTCCGGTCGTTGTCATGCTGGAAGACCCAGCCACGACCCATCTTCAATGCTCTTATTGAGGGAAGGAGGTTGTTGGCCAAGATCTCGCGATACATGGCCCCATCCATCCTCCCCTCAATACGGTGCAGTCGTCCTGTCCCCTTTGCAGAGAAGCATCCCCAAAGAATGATGTTTCCACCTCCATGCTTCACAATTGGGATGGTGTTCTTGGGGTTGTACTCATCCTTCTTCTTCCTCCAAACACGGCGAGTGGAGTTTATACCAAAAAGCTCTATTTTGGTCTCATCAGACCACATGACCTTCTCCGATTCCTCCTCTGGATCATCCGGATGGTCATTGGCAAACTTCAGACGGGCCTGGACATGCGCTGCAGGATTTTAATCCATGACGGCGTAGTGTGTTACTAATGGTTTTCTTTGAGACTGTGGTCTCTCTGTGGTGTGGAGAGGTTGGAGTCTGTTTGATTGAGTGTGTGGACAGGTGTCTTTTATACAGGTAACAAGTTCAAACAGGTGCCGTTAATACAGGTAATGAGTGGAGAACAGGAGGGCTTCTTAAAGAAAAACTAACAGGTCTGTGAAAGCTGGAATTCTTACTGGTTGGTAGGTGATCAAATACTTATGTCATGCAATAAAATGCAAATTAATTATTTAAAAATCATACAATATGATTTTCTGGATTTTTGTTCTAGATTCCGTCTCTCACAGTTGAAGTGTACCTATGATAAACATTACAGACCTCTACATGCTTTGTAAGTGGGAAAACCTTCAAAATTGGCGGTGTATCAAATACTTGTTCTCCCCACTGTAACACCATAAATAGTATACTTCTTCTTTTCTAAAGAGTTGACACTGGGAAACAGGATGCAGAGTATTCTGATCCACTGACATCCTGTCATTGACCGCCATTGATCATCCCTTCTGTCAAATAAATCATCAAGATCTGGGTCAGACTCTTGTGTGCAACAAGATCATTCAATGATGACAAGAGTCAATTCAGGATGAGCAACAGAACTAACGTGACACCAGTGAGATGTGTTGTAGCTCTCCATGGTTCATAGTTCAAGTTTTACACTACTGAGAAAAAAGGATTTCCAAACGTTGATTTTAGCAGGAAGTGAACTTATTCGTGGACAGTAACATGACTACACAATCACATGAAGACTTAATCCTTTATCATCACACTGTGAGAGCCGTGAATTTAGACAAGACTGATCAAATCTTAGCTGCTCACGAGGGGAAAACGAAATTCTTGGAAACTCTAAAATCTCACGATTACACGATTTTCTTCTGAAATTACAAATTGAATACACATATTAACCACTTTATGAGACTAAACACTTGTTATACTTTTTAATTTTGTGTAATGTCTTTGTTTTGATTAAAAACAGATGACGGCTCAGAATGAGTGATATATTGTGTCACAGTCAGGTGTGATGAAGACGATGGCCACTCCTGTATGTAACACAGTGGCTGACCTAATTGATCCAGTCTTACAGAAATGGCTTGACACAGAGATCAGTCATCAGGTTTTGTTTAAAGGGGGTCAAACACGGTCAGTCCCATGTCAGTCATTCAGACACAAGGTGTCTTTTCCAGCTTTCAAATTAGAGACAGAGATAAGATCAACTTTGAAATATAATATCATAAACTGATGTCTGTTTACATCACTAAAACATCCATAGATAACTGTCACATTCTACAAAGGTTCATGCCCTAAAAGCCACTTACTTCACCTGGGGCTGGGCAATATGGACAACAATTCATGTATCTTCTACATGTTAAGCTGCAAGCCAAAGCCACATTTAAGATGTCAGGAGCACTTTTATAAAAAACAGACTGTGATCAAAATAAAATGCAAAGACAGGGATTTTTCCCCCTGTTTGAAAATATACAGCTGTACAACATGGAACTGAAAAATAATATCAAATAAACAGCAGGGCTGTGTGTTAAGTTTGTGCACACAGCACTGGAGCTACTGAGGTTTAAAGGTTTGCAGCTCAGGACACTAAACTATAACATGAGTATAAAAGGATCAGGTAGGTTTGAAACTATTACAAATCTTTGTGGGCGGAGTTAAAAAGTCATGTCGGCCTTTCGAATGAATCTAGTGCAAAATGATTTCAGTATTTTTATTTATTCAGGCTGTTAATCTTTTATTTTTTTAAAAAGATGTTTTTCATGTGAAAGAAGGTTATTTTAAAGATTGTTTCATAAATGTGTAGGATTGAATTTGTGCAAAATCAAAGGTTGTGTAATGTAGACTTCTTTTGTTTCTCTGGCACAATAGAGGGAATAAAAACCAAAATAAACTGAAATATAAAAACATCACTATCGGCTGTCAGTCAAGAATTTTAAAATCGGTGCATCCTTACTTGTAACTGTAAAGCTTCTTAGTCTGAGCAGTCATCTTTATTCACACTCTCTCTTGTTGATCTTAAAAAGAAAGGGTCAATAAGGGATAATTGGATATCACAGCTACAGGAGTATCCTACAGAAGAAATATTGTGTTTGAGGTTAAACTGAGAAGAAAACCTCATAATAATGCCAATAGTATCCTGCATCTGAAAAGGTCTATTCCTTCCTAAGAACATTACAGATCCAAAAACAAAAACTCCTTTCACAGGCCACAACTAAAGGGACAAACAAGTGCAGTGATAAACAACAGGTGGCAGCGTTATGTTGATTTGTAAATTGTCTATTTAAAGAAATACCAGTGGGATTTTTGATGAACCACATTAGCTGCTGTTTGTTTGAGAAATTCTAAATAACTTGTATTAAAAACAAAAACTGTAAGTACATTTAGTCCTTCACAAATGTGCCATGTGTTGTCTCATGTCATTATTATGATATTGTGTTCGACTAAAGTAATCTGTTGAAGACCAGGAGTATTGAATTTAGCTTATTTCCCTCTTAATAGCTTTCAAAACTTCAAAGCTAAGAATGTTTAAAAGGGTGTAAACTCTTTTGTCCACAAGATGGTGGTATATCCTAAGCCAGGATGTGACGGTCCTCTGCTGCACTGACTGAACTGCTGAGCAAACACAGACACCACTCATAGTAGGAAAAAACATTTTAGTATCACAGCTGAACATTTTGGGACCAGTTTAAGGGAATTAAAGCACTACAGCAGTCCTTGAACAACACCTAAACATATATACACTTATCTTGCCTGATTAGACCTCCTCTCAGGTGGTAGTAGACATTGATATTCTTTGGTATCACCTGTGCGATCTGTGTAAGCACAGGGGTTTTAAAAAGCAGAATGAATCAACATGCTTATATTTCATGTATGTTCATAGGACCCGAGTGTTTAATATCGGCATACAGCTCATAAGGCTGTTCGAAAAGAAGAAACAGAGAACTACACTCTGACCCTGATACTCATGTTCAGCTGTACTAATATATCTACCTCTTTTCCACTGTGACCACAGTACATGCTGAATATTTAGGGGTTGATATTCAGCCAAACACCAGACTGGACAGTCAGTCCCAACAGCAAACTAGCATCTATGCATAGCATCATTTAGCATCAGAGCTCTCTGACCACATATAATCCATTACATAGACCCGTCTGTTGCATCATGTAAACAAACCTGTACTTATCAGCTGTTTGCTCCAGATCAGGCTGGAGACGTCACCACTTAAAGATTGGTGAGTAACCTACTTGCTCTCTTTCTACATTTGTAACATTACTTTTTAAAACAGAAATCCCATGTTTTATATTTTGATATTCACTGAAAATGATTAATAGTGTTGCCAACAGCAAGAAGCTTGCTTACTATTAGTAACGGTCATTTACAAGAAAGTTTCAGTAACAACAAAAGTTCCACTCAAAACGACGTCCACAGCCAGTTAGGTCATCACTTTCGTCAGCTTTAAGCCCAACATCTTGTCAGATTGGTTAGACTTACTCTGCCATGTCTTGTCTCGTCACCCAAAAAACCCACAAACTTTCAAGTAAACAAACACACCATACACCGTTCTTCACCACTCCTTCACCTACCGTCTGCATGCAAGGTGTTTAGGGGACATCTGCAATATGTAGCTACAGAAAATGACCTGGGTTACACTTACTTTACTTACTACTAAACTGTATCAACAGACAAAACCAATTCTTCTCCTACATTTTGTCTTGAGTAAATTGAATTTTTCTAAATAAAGTTGAAAAGTTGGAGCATGTAAACACACATCTTATCTGATCACTGTATTTAGCATCCATGTAAATAGTTCAGTTGATTCTCTAATCACAATGTTTTCAATCAGATTGAAGAAATATTGTCCATGTAACAGCAGTTTATGTTGGTGAAATAATTCCCTATGTAGCTTCTCCCAGCTTCAACATGAGCAGATGTCTAATTAGCCGCGATAACTGTGGGTGTGTGGGGGCCTTTATCCCCCAACAACAAACACACTCCCTGAATGAAATCCACACTCCACTCAGCAAAAATCATTTACCTACTTCTACAGCAGGACTTACAAAGATTGAGTATCGCAGTGTTCACAAATTCCCTGTTTGTGTAGGTCCTTGTGTAATCCCTTTCTCCGAGTACACACACTCCATTTATGCTTAGGTTAAGGTTTACAAAGGTACATTCACAGGACCAGCGTGGTAAATCTTAATCTGTAGCCATAACCCGTTGAGGTCATTACATCTCACTGCAGTGCAAGATTATCGGAGGTAATCCCACACTGAGACCCCTGGACTTAGACCATGTAGATCCTGTATAAGACATTCATAAAAGTGGCCTCTTGTTTGTCTATGTGTGATACTGCAGCAACAACCCAAATGACCAGAGAGCGCCAGAACATGAAAGGCCAAAAAATAATTTGTTTATTTTACAGGAAGTAGTTTTCAACTCATTTTTGAACCTTTTCACCATCAACAGCTTTTAAAAGCACCATTACCTGTTCAGTGGCATTCATCTTTTCTTTTTATTGTGAAGAAGACTACACTAATGTACAACTAAGTAAATGTTTTGTTCGTTTTTCAGTTTTAAATCCTTCCTCACACAGTGCACAGGTAAGTGAACATCATAGCAAAGCTCAAGCCCAGTAAAAGAGAACATTACAGACGGAAAATAAAATGGCAGACACCACTGCAAACGGCTGTGATACAAATGAGTTGCACATCGATGGGCTAACCAAACTAGCATTGTTTAGTTGGGCATAAACCGTATAATTTGACTTAATTTCTGACCCAATTTTCAAGCCGTACGACTTGTTTTAGAGTCAGACTGAATTTCAGCTTCATCGTGCACCATTTGTCGTGTTCAGGGGGAGTGAAGACTGATCAAGGCCTGAATTGCTCCTGAACGGCCGTCAGATGTTTTGGTCAGCCATCATCAGGCTCTTGTCCAATTGTCAAATGTACACACAGCTAGTATGATGGTAGGGGTGTTAATCAATAGTTCCATGATAATAAGGTATTATATTGATTCTCTGGACAATGATGTGATATTTGCCAATTACAACTTCTGCCACGATACAATTTTGATTAGATTCAATTCAGGCGCCTGTGATCGATATGAGACGATATCATACACCCATTTCAAACAATCTGTTACACAAGACGCTGCCAACCCCCTTTCTTTTGTGCTTTTGGTCATAAAAGATACACATAAACAATGTAAATAATTATAACCACTTAAGTGCAGTAAAATATATCCACTAACACATAAAACAGCACATGGTTTAAGTTAAACTTCAGTGCTTTCTGCCAGAAATATCTGTGTTTTTTTGTGTCAAATTTAAAGAAATTCCATGAAGGCGTTCTTGAGTATCCCATTTACAAGACTGAGACAGAATCAAGGTCACAGTGACCTTGACCTTTAACTATTGAAATCCAATCAGGTCGTCATTGAGTCCAGGTTGACATTTGTGCCAAATCTGTAGAAATTCCCTCAAGCTGTTCTTAAGATATTGCGTTCATTTGAATGAGATGGACACAAGGTCACAGCAACCTTGACCTTTGACCCTTTACCTCCAAAATCTAATAAGTTTATCATTAAGTCCAAGTGAATGCTTGTGCCAAATATGAAGAAAATACCCTCAAGGTATTTTTGAGATATCACATTCACAAGAACGAGACAGACGAGGTCATAGTGGCCTTGACCTTTGCCCCTTGACGATCAAAGACTAATCAGTTCACTGTTGAGTCTAAGTGGACATTTGTGCCAAAACCGAAGAAATCCCCTTCAGGACTTCTTGAGATCGCATTCCTAAGCACAGGAAGGACGCGAAACCCGAAAACATAACGCCTCCAATCACTGGACAAGGGATGAGAATCAAAATACAAATCTAAATGTCAACATGTCAACTGCGGCTAACAACTGCTTATTTCTAGAATCTTAATTCATCTCACTTGAGGTCAGCTGCTTGACTCTCACTATAACGGATCCTCCCCTACAGACACTTAAATGACCAGAGGACAGAAACAGCTGCATCTGTTTAAGCAGGACGTGGACAGACAATGGACAGTGTATCAACTTCTAAGTCAAGTAAATGGAGGGACACAAGATGAGATGCTGCTAATTAACATTTCAGGAAGGCCAGTCCTCTAATGGCTCAGCATTTACGTTAGTTCACAGTGAATGGGCAGAAGCCCAGAGGCAGGACTGAGCAGCTAATTAGCGCCTTGCGGCTAACAGAGGTTAGCTCGCCACGTGAGTGGAATCGTGTTTGTGTTTCAGTGAATTTGTGTGCTGCTGTGCGTCTGTGAGAGACAAAGCACACCTACTATATATCTAAGCATGTTTATGTTGATGCATGTCAACTGTGTGTGTAAAAAAGAGAACGCGAGTATGTCAGAGCATGTATGTGTGCACGTATATGTATATGTTTGTGTGTGACTGTAGGTACTGAGGGTGTGCATGTGTGTTGTGTCACTGGCTTTCCATTAGTCTACTGATTATCCTGATTGACACACACATGCACCACAAACACTCCATCACACTCTCTGATGTGGGTTTGTCAGTGCTAATGGAAAGCCAGCAGAGAATGGTGGACTCACACAAAAACACAAAAAATCACTCAAGCATTCTTGACATGTTAGCTCCAGAGAGAGTAAATCAGGTCGCTCCTTTTTCCATCATGTTTCACAGATTTCTGGTGTTTTTTGCTTCTGATTAAAGGTCCAGTGTGTGGGATTTAGGGGGATATATTGGCAGAAATGTAATATAAAATCATAACTATGTTTTCTTTAGTACATAAACACTTGAATATAAGAGTTACTGTGTTTTTTGTAACCTTAGACTGAGCTGTTTAAACAGCTGGTGTGTTTATTTTGTAGAGGGGGAAAACTCTGGATAATTTAGGCTCCTAGTAAAAACCCTACTAAACATCCGGATCTAAAGTTAAACACACAAACGCTTTCTGATGTTTTTTTGTTTGTGTTTAAAGTTCTGGATCTTAAGTTATCAGACAGGTGAGCACACATTAGCAGGTCCCAGGCCAGCACCTGTCTGCAACGAGCCGAACACCATCAAGAAACACCAATTTGTAAGGTGAAACTGCTTTACAGTGTTTTTACTGGTTTAAATCAACTGGTCTGTTTGTTTTGGAGAGGAGGGGGCACAGGGGAGGTTGCAATCTGTATCCTGGCCACTAGATGCAAAGATGCCACTAAACCCTACAAACGTATATTCTAAAGCTCCCTCCTGCATCTGTTTCCAACACACAAACTCAATACTGATGCAAACCGAACACATCAAACACACAGGCCATGAGAACAATCCATTTAACCCCAACACAGACATACACACATGCACCTCCTGACTCCCGATCTGACCTATGGTTCTACACTGTGTGTGTGTGTGTGTGTGTGTGTGTGTGTGTGTGTGTGTGTGTGTGTGTGTGTGTGTGTGTGTGCGTGCGCGCTCTGGTCAACACAAATGACCTCAGGCCTCAGTGAGTTTGATTGACCCAGTTTCCGTTGATGTTTCAGGCATTTAGTAAACATCAGGTCATTCTGGTCTTAATGGACGGAGCAGTGTAGAGTTCAATTAGACACATTAGAAACAAATTTAGTTAGACAATTATGACAAAAGAAATTACCAACAGGGAAAACTACTGTACTTGTGAAAAAAAAGTAGTGTGAACTTTCTGTGAACGGTCAGCTATAAACTGTTTACTGAATTTTTTTCACTGTAATTAATTCAGTTATTTTTCATAAACATAAGTTATGATCTTTGTCCATTAACCTACATCCAACAATGTATGTACCCATGCCCTGGGTCAACAAAGTGTGGGGCGTTTGGCCTGAGGGTGGAACCAGAAAATATGCCATGTTTGAAAGCAGGACTTTGTTTTTGTATCTAACCGTCACACTGCGGCAACAGGGCCATAATCCATGACACCAACCAGTGTCATCTTCACAACCTTTTAGCTAGAATCTCTAGTGCTAAAAAAATATACTGCGATACAGTCATGGGCCTCCTTAGAGGAACGTAACTTCTGTAGCAGAACAGGAAGTTTCAGTTTTATTTGGCTCTCGATAAAAGAGATGCCAGCAAAGTTGTTGACAGGTCAAAACCATTTAAACCATGTAGATCAATTATTTATCTTTGACTGGAATAAACTAGTCTTGGAATCCTAGACACAGTACCCAAAACTGTAAACTAGAATTACCGTCCATGGCTGTACACCTCCACGCACCAGTCAAGTGTCTCTAACAGTCTCCATCTATGTCAGCGAAAACACGGATACTTCACACACAGAAGATCTATACAATCAGCACAGTTTCAAGATTAGAGTCTCCAATTCAGTATCTGACCAAATGCCTCTCCCCTTCTGTTCCTGAGATATGACGCTGAGTAATAGACAGGCGTTCCTCAGATATCGCAGTCTCTAGGATAGGATGGATGGATGTACATACGGACACGCCTCTCGCCGGCTTGGGGGCATGTAAAGGGCACAGCAGATGGACACTGCTGTCTCGGGGACAGTCATCAGCAGGGCGGCAGGCTGAAGCTCTGCTCCTAGCCAGAGGAAGAGCCGTTGCTATCGGGTGCGGAGGTCTCCGCCTCCTGCTGGAGCTCCAACTGCAGGTTGGAAGTGGCAGCAAAGCCAAATCTGGGACTGTGCTGTCACCTGATACAGAGCCATCAGTGTTAAAATGAGACTGCTTTGTAATTGATTAAAAACTTTTACATGTTTTCAAATTGAAAGCAGTCTTTTGATACAGCTGGTTTCCGTCTTTTGATACAGCTGGTTTTCATACCTGATGCATACAGTGGGGCTAGGGTTGTGGTGATATACTGTACCAGTTTAAAGATACACCATGATATAAAAGTTGATGTTTATCAGACTTTTTATACACATTTCCAATAACAAAAAGGTTTAAAGTTTTAATTATAATAATGAAACATTTGTTCAACCAAAACAAACCCTTCCATTTCATTTCTTTTAGGGTCATTCTGACTGATAATAATACAGATTCTGTAACACCATGATACCATGAAACTGTGATATTTTCTGAGACCGCTAACGTACCGTGAAAATCTCATACTGTTGCAAACCCACTTGGGCACATATGAACCTTACTCCACCTTTTCAAGTGGACTCAGGCACAGATCAACGTACCATGCCTAGGTACAAACGCAGTGTTCACACTAATCAAACAGACTGGACTTTGGGGTCAAGTGCACATGGTGCTGGGTCCAGGTCCCTGATGTAAAAGTCCCCTCAGCCTGTTGCTGAGTCTCTGGGACTGCCCAGCCTCCACTGTAGTTGGAACAGGGCTTTGTTGCCCTCCAAATCTTCAATGGTGTTTCCTGTCATTTCTCATCCTCTGTCAGTGTTTTCACAACAAAGCAGCTTGTGAGAACAAAAAAAACATCATCACACCCTGTCTCTCTCATCACAGCACATGCAGAGCCCGTCTCACTCTCTGTTTTTGTCACCCTCTGCAGTTCGCTGCATCAAAGCAAGGCATATCTCTAAAGTAAAGAAGCGTCTTTGTTTTGTGGGCAGTGTGTTGTCAGTGCCCGCCCTCTAATGATTTCATTGGCTTCTACACTGAGCATGATGCTGATAAATTAAGAACATTACTGTCACATTTATTTAATTCTGCACAGCACTGACACCTCTTTCAACATAACATCTCCTTTTATCTCCGTTCTCTTCCTGCTTGTATCAGTTTTGGCTGAACATCCTTCCTCATACTGTATGTCACTCTCTGTCTCTATCTTCAACGCTCCCTCTGTTCCCATTCATGAAGCTGAGCATCCACTGTGCTGTTACATTGAGGTAAAGCTAGCTGTTGCTATGAACCCATCTTCATATCCCTCCCTCTCTCATATTCACCCTCTCTCTCTGTCAACGCCAGTTTTTTCTGAATGGGTAGATTTCCTCCGATGACGGCATGCTTTTCCCTCCCGCTCCTGCTCTCTCGTCCTCTCCTTCCCTCCCCCCTCTTTCATCCAGCTGCTGTTTTCCTGAATGAGCACTGAAACCATCCCATGACCTCACCACTGGCTCAGCTGTGCTCCCTCCCTCCCAAACTCGAAAGATGGAGCAATGATGAAAATGATGGTGGTGCTGATGATGATGGCAAGGTGGGGGTGGTTGGATGGAGCAGCGGTCGTAAACCACTGCTGTTGCCATGTTATAAGGCAACCAGAAACATCCGGTCCTCTGCAGACAATCGTGCATGTGCACACACATACGCACACTCACATGCACGCGCTGCATCCCTGCGCCTCAGGATTACAGCACTTAATCTGCACGGCAACAGCCCCCATGCTGCTGTAATGCTGAGCTGATGGCTGAGAGAAAAGAGGAGAAAGAAACAAAGGAAAAGCAGGAGAGAGGAAATGCCAGCAGAGAAAGCGCAAGACAGAAAATCTAAAAATGAGACAGGGAGACACCCAGAGCAGAGCTAGACGGAGAGACACGCTCAGGCAGAGGATGTGAAGGCAGCTACAGAGAGACAAGATTAAGAATGGCTGCTTATTCATTCATGATTTCCTCTTCATTCAGACCGCCCGTCGGCCCAGTGGACAGCCGCGATCAGCCTCTTACGTAAGCGTGAGGGTAGGAGGGGCATGGGGAGGTAAGGTCAGGTGAAGTGGGGTGGAGATGGAGCAAAAATTGAGAAAGTACAAGAGGCGAGCGAGCAGTGCAGCCGGCTGCACTCACTCTGCTGGAACGATCACCTCAGCATCACTATCAGGATGGGATTAATGTAGTTCGATGATGATGATGGTGATTGGTGATGTCACAATGGTTACAATGCTGCAGGGGGGGAGTGGTGCAGACAGCACAGATCCTGTTGTAGTAATGGTGGTGCACTGCGCTTCATAAAAAAAAGACCCAACTGCATCCATTTGGATGGAAACAAAGAGCCACAGGATGTGTCATGTCCACATCTACAGTACTGTATATATTATTATCATTATTATCAATATGGCTTAATGTATTTCACCGGAATAAAAAGCACAAAGAAAATTATCTTGACAAGGACTCAGTGTCTACTGTAAACTGCATGAAGGCACAACTCCAGGGCGTGTTTGAGGTGAAAGGAACAGCGAGAGGTTCAGAGTTCCCATACATTCATCAACCTTCTTCACACCTCCCAAACTGCTACAGACGACTGAGCGAGGACACAATGGCATCGTCCTGCAGCCTCTTGCTTTTAAAAGTTATTAACAGTAGTTTGCTGAAAAGAAACGTTGTCGACATGATGTTCACCACTTGAAAAATATTGAATGTACTAAGCAATTGTTCTATCTTAGCACAGATGCTGCTGTCCTACCTGCATCCCTCTTTTCTTCAAATAAACCAACACTGAACTAAAGATTTGTTGCAGTGAGTTGAGGAAAAACTGTGTGTGCTGTGGCAGGAGAAGAAATGCAAAAACAGTTTTATTAGAATATGTTAGCACACGAGCACGGCCAGGCTGACTGACTGTGGACTGTATCTGCCAACACTTCATGATTAACTCTCCTGTCTTAAAGAATTATTTTTGCTGCTGGAGAGATTACCTCTCTTTCTCTCTCTCATTAAACTAGGCTGTCTACGCTCTCCAGGATTAATCCATTATTTCCTGCAGCGGGGGGACTGGCTAAGTTACCTGTGAAAATGGGGGTGTTTTTAAAACACCCTTGTTGCTGACACAAAGTTGAACTCACCCACCCTCACACTCAGCATCGCGGTGACACAGACCTCCTGTCTGGTTCTGTAAGCTGAAACCATTTCCCTCAGTGAAAACGAAGCTTGTATTTACTTATTTCACAGATAACAAACAATAAATTGTGTAGACAGTAAAGCCTCCACTAGAATAGCATTTTAAGTCATGTGTGTGATTTTTCCTTCAGGGATTTAAACTAACTGATTTATCCTGGCTTCATATGAGCACAGGAAATCTCCGCTCGTCGCTAGGCTAATGTATACCATGTAAAATGCCATAGGCTGGCGCTAATAACATTAGCATGTTGTATTTGCTTGGAAAACATGTTTAGTATAAGACAGTTGTTTGTCGTTGTTGTGAATGTTGTAAGTTGTAATGGAGCCATGTTATGTACTGTTACCTTTGTTACATGTTGCTGTTAGGTGTTTGTCAGTTCTGCGATTTATAGTGAAGTCAATTTGCGTACTTGTGTTTGAAATTGTCTCTATTAAGCCATTATTTAATGTGTGTTCAGAATCAACTATATAAATAAAGTTTGATTTGAACTGAACTTTACAGCACTTAACACAGTATCAATTAGGCACCGCGACTGGCAACTGCAAGACCATCGCAACCAAGAATAAAATATTGTGTTAAAGGAAAAAAACCATGGCAATGTTTATTCTTACAAATACCTTTAACTTTAGCTTCTGACTGATGTAACAGGCTAAACACATTCTTGAAAGTTAGATAAAATGTCAAAGTACACGACTAATTAATTCCTCTTGCTTCCTGCTTGACCTCTCTTAACCCAGAAAGATTTATTTTTCCACCTCCAGTAAAAAGGGACCAATGTCCCCCCCGGTGAAAAGAGATATGAAGAGAATGGGAGTTTCTGAGTGGTGAGAGGGATGAAAGAATAAAAAGAAAGGGGGACAAGAGAAGAGGAGAGTGAACCAAGAGATGAATCATGCCATGATGACTAACATCTTGCATAACACAGTCTGAGAATCCTTCCAATTGCTTGTCAGCGAGCGCCCACAAAAACGACGTTTTGTAAGCCTCCCACTGTGCCCTCCTCAAAACCAGCACCGCAGACACTCTGACACCATTTGTTACCTCATAGGTAAACATTGGCAGGTCTGAAGCTGAACTGGCTCAGGGTGTTGGATTCAGCAGGATGTAGGTGACACAGGTCTGCAACTTGTGTTGGGCCCTACGGCAGCCAAGGTTGAGGCTGGGTCAGAGCCCATGTTTACGAGCACATTAACTCATCCCACACAAACTCATCACACAACTGTCTAATGAGAGACACTTGTTACATCATTTTAAAAATAACAAAGTGAGTCTCCTACACTGTTAAATTGGTGTTTAGTTTTAAAAGCCCATTTTTATTCTTCATTGTTTTACTAGACTAAATTTCAATACATTTTAGTCAACTTTAAGTTATTATATTTTTCTCTTTAAACTAATCCAGTGAGGCTAATTCATGTATCAAAAATTAGAATCAAGGTGACAGGTTGTATAAGATTTCATTTAAACAAATAATTTGTGCACTTCCAAACTGTCATTTCTCCAGCAGTGTTTAGGGCTGCGTGGTGTCTGTAGGTGCCAGGTCTTGACAAGGAGGAAGAAACAATCTGTCAAATGTGAAACTACTCCTTTAAAAATGAATATTTTGCATGCAACTTGGATTAAAATTCTTCCATGCCCTGTAATTAATTTTTTTTAAATTCCCTTCATCCAAGAACTAAATCAATGGACAGAAGACACTACAGAGGAAGTATTTGTGAGCAATAAACTGTGTGTCGGTTCAGCGAGTTCAGTCCCTGTCCCACATGAGCAGGACGAACACTGTAAAGAGCGATTTCGAAATGGGCCGTCACACGGGAACCCATGACTGCGGGAGTGTGTTATCCATTGGGAACGAGGCCAGTAAATAACTGTAATGTGTATACGTGGGCATATACTCTGTTGAAAACCAAAGCCTTTGTAACATCCTAAAAAAAACATGAAGCCAGGTATGTGACTCTGCCCCCACCTTTTTTCACCAACACAGCGGTACCCAAGCTCTACAGAGAAGTGAAGCATAAAGCTGAGGAATCTTTGAGTACAGCAGGAAGGGTGGCGTTAACCTGTGACGCCTAGACTTCACGGTCAGAGGATTCATATGTGACTATAACAGGACATTAGGACAGGAGACTGCTGTCTCACGTTCTCCAAACTAGAGCAGGACACCCCAGTCACACCAGAGCAAACCCTGCAGACCTCTAAGATGCAGCACAAGAATGTAACTGACGACACTTCTAACATGGGTGTTTCAATTCAGTTAGCAGGATACCTGTATGTGAAGTGTTTGGCTCACATGCTTAATCTGGCCTCACAGTGGCGTAAAATCTGCCCACAATTCAGTCTGTCAGGAGTATGCAGCATTTCTGACTGGTGTTATGGCGGTGTTTGTCAGTTTGTCTGCTCTGTGTCATATTTTGCCGAAAGAAAAATGATGAAGTCGGTGAACAGACTGAAAACTTTATCTTCTGAGGTAAAACTGATTTCCTTTGGGGAAATAATTTGCCATTTGAAATCCAAAGGTCAAAACTTTATACTATACGATACGATACAATACAATACGATGTACTTCATTGTCACCGTAGGGAAATTCACCTTGGACTCAGGAGCTGCACAAGTATTGCTGCCTTGCAATAATAGTCCAGAGGAAATGAAAAGCACACACCATAAAAACACATAAATACACGTACCACACATGACAGTACCGCACATCAGCCATTCATGTACTGCACATAACACTAGCACACAACAGAGCACCATCAGCAACGCACAACACAACATCTAAGTATCAAGCAACACTATTTAAAATCTTAATTGAGGTTGGCACAAATTAAATTTTTTAAAACAATTCAGTTTAAATTTGGGCATCCTGTACCATCTGCCCGAGAATAAGAGCTCGCACTCAGCGTGGTGAATGGGGGAAGAGTCAGACACTATTCTCTGTGCCAGTCTGAGGACAATATATTGCAATATATTTTATCACAATACTCAGCATATCCCAATACATTAAATATCACAATAATATTGTATCGTGGGTCCTCTGGTGTTTCCCACCCACAGAAGATACCTTAAATGTGCTGTACATGTACAGTGCTTCCAGTGGAAGAAGCAGATCTGAGGTTATGTCATGCTGGGTAATTCCTGGAGGTTTCTTCTGTGCGGTATTGTATCTTTTGTTTTCCATTATTTCAAGGCGATGGCCTCATTGTGTTTGTGACTCCCCTCCATCGCCCTCCCAAACAGACTTCCCTCTGACGTCATCCTGCAGTGCCATCCAAACTTCCCTCATGGATTTTTGCTGTTCCCTCTAACCAAAATAAATAGCCTCTGGGAGAGGATGAATCAGACACCTCCCCCACCCATCTCTCTTCCTCCTTTATTTCTGTCTCCTCTACATCACTTGTACATTATGATGCTCTCTGAAAGGTGCCTCTTCACTTCATTAAAAATCATCCAGCCATTGTTTGTTTTGTTCTTAATACCCCTGGAATCCACTTCAGGATGAGGACTTCATTCTTTAAATCATAATACAATATTTGAAGCATTTCTGCAGATGGCTCAGGCTGTTGTACAATTTATAAGAATTTAAATTTACAATTAAATAACTGAAACTTTTGATTTGCTTCTTACATCATGGCCTTCAATGTGAAACAATTTCCGCCAACTAGAAAGTCTACGAAGTTGAAAAGCCTTTTTCTTATGTCAAAGAAAAGTATGAAACATGTGATAACTCTGCACTCAAGTTCTGCAAAAACATGAAGCTAAGACACAAGACATATGCTGTAAAAGTTGATATTCACTTCTGACTTCACTGAAAGTTAAAACTAGAAAACTAGCCTTCTGCACCTCCTCTTGGCTTCTGTTTACAGGCTTTAGAAAATCTAGTTTGTAACGGGAGACTTTGGCCAATCACAGGTCATTTCAGAGAGAGGGCGTTCCTATTGGCTGTTCTACAAATGCAAATGTACATGCACATCCCTTGAGATGGAGGAGCAGGAAGGAGTTCAGCAGCAGCAGCAACCCGGCGCCTGGCGCTGCAGAATTTGTGTTTGTTCTGCCTTTTTTTTTGCCCTTTCCAGATTTCTTCCCACCCCAGGTTTAATTAGGAACATAACAAAAACAATACGAATCTGACCCTAAAATCTATTATCTGAAAAGATCTGTATGTTGCTCTCACCCCCAATTTAAAGTTTAAACTACACAGCTTCAGTTATATTGGTTCCTGCTGTAATGTTGGTCTGCAACAAGAAGCTAAAAGTACCTCCTCTGAAACTTGTATCAGTACCTGTCACTTTTATGCTGAAAATTCACAGTGGCAGCCTAGTGTAGTGTTGCACAGTCTACTGGTACCAACGGTAGACCGCGGTAGTAGAACACCATGGTAAATATGATACCATAATGTTGGAGTACCTCAGGTACCACTACTGTGGGATAAGTTCAAAGTCCAATCGCAAGAGGGTGAGTGTCCATGCGCCGTCCAATAACGGTGTGCACTGGCCACCTGGCACTCAATATGCTGCTGCAGTGGTTTGTTTTACAGTGACATTTCACTATTGAGTATCTTTAAGCAGTGAAAGTCATTATTTATTTATTTATTTACTTACTTCTACTTGTGGGCTAGATTTGTTTATATATGCTACAGTGATTTGTTTTCCACAGAGCTCTACAGTGCGAGCATTATACTTACATTTGCGACTAAAAATAGTTCTGTGCGAGCAAAAGCGACCTTTGCATTTTGTTGTTTTCCTATTAAATGTGTTATTTAAAATTTTCACTGCGCTCCTAAGTTTTTTCAGTTAGGAGCACATGTGCTCCTAGTGAAAAAAGTTAGTGTAGAGCCCTGGTTAACAGAAAAGACTGGTGTGGGGTCTCTTCATTTTTACTGCAAGTAGTTATAATTACATTAATCACTTATGTTAATCACTTATTGTTGCTGTTTTTGAAGTATGAATAAGTCAGTAAGTAATTTATTCCATTGAAATGTCATTGATGTATTATAGAAAAGTGATTTATCTTTTTATAAATGACAAAAGGCACATCTGCCTAATTTTTGCTGTGGTATCATGATACTACTCAGAACCGTGATACTTTCACTGGTATCATACAGTGGGTCCCAATTTTGGTACCGTGACAACACTAGCCTAGTGCATAGAGCACCACACACATTCATAACTATTTAAATTGTAGTAAAAGTCAAAAAGATCTGTATGACTTAACTGTCAGTCAACATGCAGCCAAACAGAACCAGAAAAAAAAAAACTTATCAAGAGCAAAGAAAAAGTAGAATGCAAACGCTTTGGTGGTGAAACGCCAGCATTCATCTGAATGAGTGGGCCTCCATATTTGGATACCTTATCTAATGTATAACACTTTGAATAAATTACAGTCGTGATGCTCAAAGGGTCTCTCAGAAATACAGCAGCTTTGATCAGTAGGGATCCTGAAGTTTTTCTTTTGTGGAACCTGCCATGATTCCACTTCACATCAGTCTGAATCTTGTTGTGGCCACAGATGATGAACCGGAGTTGCACTGTGTCACACTGGACTGCATGTTAACCGCCAGGTAAACATGGCAGCCAGGTGTGGGTACACACACTGATGCAGCGCCTGGCCCAGACTGGTCCTGTTTACCAGTATCAAGAAGCCAAGCTGAAGGTTTTTGATGTGGTGTGTTTTGTTCTCAGTTGTGGCCTTCATGAGCTACTGGCACAGGCCAGAGGCTTTCCTGTAAATCTTAAAGAAGATTTGCTATTTATTCCTCCGCTGCTTTGACTGACTCCCTGATTGAGTATTTCCAAGGGAAGTTCAGCTCGGGAATTTTGGGAAATTTTGCAATATTTCTCGACAAGAACTGCACCTTTAATGCCAGGTTAAGTCTACCCGATACCTGCCTTATTATAGCCCAACGCAATGTCGTACGATGTTGTCTCAGATCGTGAACGACAATGAGTGTCATATGCAATAAGACATCATTTTATCCCCTGGTGTGTGTCAGAGTAGGCAACAATCAACGCTGCGCCTGGGATGCCTCAACGTCCCGACAAGGTCCGGCATTTTTGATTTACTTTTTGTTGTTCACGACTTCTCTCGTCACAGCCGTCACTTTGACTGAGAAGAACACAGAGCGATCTGCTGCCATGCAAACTGTAGGACAACAACAGCCAAGCCTTTTAGATATTTCCTGTAGGGACGTTAGCACACAGAGTAAACAGGAAACAGCAGAGGCACTTTATCAACCCACTGAGTACTGCCATTAGCATCAAGCTAGCAAAGAATGTTCTTTCTTCATAATGGATATAAAGGAATAAAATTCAGATAGTGTCTGGGCCTACACTCAGCACAACTTTAGAGGCTACCAACTTCATTTCAACACACATCAGGCCTTTCTTTCTCATATCTGTTTTCAGTTTTAATCCTGTTAAAGTTAACGCATCATGCCGTCATTTCAAACTCAGCACTTCCTGTATCCGTTTGAAATTAAAAGCTTATCATTTTAGCTGAGAGAAGTCCTTCATTTCCTAAAAGGCTTTTATTGTGAAACATCTGCAGGAACTTGTTGTGGAGGATTCAGTGACATTCACTGATTTCATGCCATACTTCAAATGTAACTCCGCCCATCTGGTGACACTTTTTACGTTGCTAGAGTAACAGTTCAGCTGGAACATGAATTGACACAGTGACTGAAATAATAGCAGTAATAGTAAAAATAGGACAAGAATAATCCAATGACATCATATACACATATTACATGAATGCCACTGTCACACTGAACATAATGCTGAGCCTGGTTCAAACTTAAAAAATATAAAAAATGTAAAAAAAAAAAGAAGAAAAAAAAAAAAGAAAAGAGGTGACGAATATTTGTGTTAAACGGCCAAATCTGATTCAACGGACATAATTCTGAGACGGGTACAACCCTAGTTCTAAAGTTCTTGAACAAATTTAACGCGGCTCTATTGATTTTTGTCCATGAAAACTACCTACTAAATTTAAGTATTTCAAAATACAAAATGAAAAACAAAAACAATCTCAGAACATCCCCGCTCGGTCCATAATAAAGTTTGCTTCCCATCAGTACCCTCCCATCCTTCAGCTCTGCATATCCCATGACAGAAACAGTCTCTAATTTATGGTATACAGCCAACCACAGGAATACACACACACTTTAGTGGCAGCAGTTACACCTTTCCTGCCTACTCAATTTCATGACCTTTCACTAGATATCACATATACGAGTGAAATGACATGCGCAGTGAGAAGAATTCACTTCTCTCCCACACACGTACGGTACACTCAGCATGTTAGACTGATGTCTGCCTCCTTCATTTAAACCTTTATTTATTCAAGACATTATTTTTACTCTCATCTCATTAATTTCTCATAATTTCCCGCCCAGATTTTATTATTAACGTATTCTAATGTTCAAATAAATTTACCAGCTCTAACTGAAGGCTGAATGACATCATGTAAAAATGCAACTGAGCCATCCGCCACAATCAGCATGTAAAACTCTATCAGAAGAACATCTGAGATGATGAATCCACAGATTCACCAAACTGTTACATTATTGGTGAGGATTAGAGGTTGGATCTCCTCCAGTCCTTCTGGGTTGAGTGACGAATCAAAACCAAAGTCACAGACTGTGAGAGTCAAGACTCCCAAACTCTCTTTCTCACACACACACACACACACACACACACACACACACACACACTCCTGCAAAATAACAATAGTGTCATTTGTTGTAGGTGTACTGCATTGTGAAAGTGTGTTGCATAATACTGTTGTAAGCAGGGATGCTCAACTTGTTTTGCCTGGAGGACAAATTTGCAAAATGACAGGAGGCTTTCACATATATGGAGCGTTTTAATGTAGATTTACATTGCCAAAGGTTTATGGCAAAATCACTTGACCACACTGACTCCCATGTGCGCACGGCGAGAGAGGAGAGGGAGAGAGGCTGTGCTGCTGCCAGAGGAGCCGCTGAATGAGTTCCCTCTGAGCAGTAAGTCGCTAAAAGAGTCTGAGAAGTAAAACATTCAGGATGCCACAGTTTATTCCACGCTACTGAAGCTGCTTCTCTTTTTGGAACCATCAAGGAGTCTGTAATAATTTCACTTTCTGCCATGCTTGTTGCTGTGGGTAACAGTATGACGTCAATATGTCAACAAGATGAAATATTGTGAGTAACAGATTATGAATTTTTCATATCGTATTAAATTATACCGGTATTATCGTGAACTATATGATATAACACACCCCTAACCGCTATTTCCACATTTTTCTTTTTTTATTGGAGCACCAAATTTACACTCTGCAACAAACGCCTGAGCATGACGGGGCACCGAGCGTCTATTCTGCACTTAACGCTGCATGTGCAGCTCTGATGAACATTCTTGCAGTCACAGCATGTCAACAACACGCTCCGTCTATGTCACTGTGTTGTGTGATCAAACTGCACATTTTACAGTGGCCTTTTATTATGACCATCACCTGTGTAGTAATTATGCTGTTTGATCAGCATCTTGATATGTCATACCTGTCAGGTGGATAGTATCTGGGAAAAGGTATTTATCATCAATTTTGTGACCAAAATTTGAGACAAATATTTCTATTGAGTGCATGAAAAAGCATTAACTTACACCTGTGAAAATGGAAGCAAAACAAGTGTTGCATTTAGAGTATACTGACCAACAAGCTAGTTTTCCTCTCATTATCCTGATGAGAAATACAAGCATGCAAAATGAGCCACTATCCCATATACACTTTAACACACTGAAGCCTCTGAATTATTAATGAGAAGATGAGTAGATAAATACTGATATGAAATGTTAAGCACAGCTCAAACAACAAACTAAGACAGGCTCATGTATAATTGCGCACATTGCCGGCTCATTCTTAAATCTTACATGTGCTTTTATGAAGTCATGACCACATATTCAGAGACATTACGCACTCAGTCATCCTGAACTCACGGTTTGGGGCAAACAGCAAACAGAAAATATGAATTCTTTATGACCATACTGGGAGTAAATGTTGCGTGATGCTTACTGCTCAACATTTTAAAACTAGAATTGCTGTCCCGTGGTTGTCTGACTCCGCCCACTGGTCCAGTGTCTCTGACAGTCTCCATCCATGTGTGTGAAAACATGGATGCTTCACACACAGAAGATCTATACAATCAGTTCCAAGATTAGAGTCACCAATTCTGACCAAATGTCTCCCCTTCTGTTCCTGAGATATGATGTTAAAACATGATGATGTCACAGTCAAGCTGGCCTTTGACCTTTTGGATGTAAAATGTCATCACTTCATTATCTTAGGTCACACTGACGTTGACCTGTGACCTTCCACCATCAAATGCTAAATTTTGGTTCCCAAGAATGGGACGAACAAGAATGAAACAGACGTAAAACCCCAATACATGCCTCCTGCCATGGCTAACAGCGGCACAGAGGCATTGAAAAACAAAATCAAGATCCCTTTCTAGTAAGAAAATGTTTATGATAATTCAATGCTTCTAAACCAGTGGTTCCCAACTGGTCCAGCCACAGGGTCAAGATTTCTCCTTTGTCTTAATTTCAAGGTCCACACAGTTGAATATATTCAGCGGTTTTTTGTTGTTGTTTTTTTACAAACTTAACACATTCACTAGTCACTTGCAGTCCATTCACAATGGACCCACGGCCCACTTTTGGGCCGCAACCCACCAGTTGGCATTTTTTTGTTCTTCGGATGTGCCGAGTATTTTGGACAAATCAAGATGGAAACAAGAACAAAACAGAATTAATTCAGCTTTATCTTCTGGGTACATCCTACTGTTAGGAGGCCCCAGGGCAGACCCAGAACATGCTGGACGGATTATAGATCTCATCTGGCCTGGGATGGGAACTATTTAACCTAACATAATAAATACGCACCATTTATAAAAGTAATCACCCTTCTCATATAACATGACATATATTCTCATGTGAACCTGAAACATACTGTCAGCCTGCACAACCACAACCATCCAGCTCTGAGCCTCCATCAATCTCTACTGTCAAACCAGGACCCATGCAGGAGTTTGTCTCCGACGGTGTGTTCTCACAGGCTTTAACATCTCAGCCGTGGGCTTTGATGTGGTGCAGAGAGGCGTTTTCTTAAAAAAAACTCCACCCTCTTCTACATTAAGTCCCGTGCCACACCAAAGGCCAAAGACATCTGGTGTGTCTCTAATGAGGAGCTCAAAGGCCTGCAGCTTCCCATCAGCAAATACTGTCTCAGCTCTGTAATAACATAATGTCATGACTCAGCTCAAAGGCCACGACAAAGACAGAGAACCACAGAGTCAGACGGGAAACCAAGTAGCATATTTTGTTACTAATCTGCAAATAAATTTGATTAACATGTGCAACAGTGTTCTGCCACTGACCCCCCGCCCTACATACAAGATTCATGTGCCCTCAAAGTTCCCATTGATACTAGAATTATGCACAATGTGTTCACTGTAATTTTAGTAAATATAACTTCCTTAACATTTACAAATATGCATCATGTGACTAGAATTAAACTTAGTGACTAAAATGTTTTATAATCACATTCTGATAAAGCTAATAATGCAAAAACATACAATAATCCCACACCGGGAGACTTTAAGAAGACTTTTAAGAGAACTGTAGTCTGACAGCCTCTCACATCTGAAGACAACCTGAGTTATTAGTCACACACTATGAGATTTTGCAAAGATTAGGGATCTTGCTGGGTCACTACTTATAGTCGACAACTAGATTCCTTTTGAGATAATTCCCCATCCTGCTCCTGGTGGAAAATATTACACCAAACTACCTTTAAGACATGTGATACATTAACAGTTCCTGACATACTTTACTGTATTGGGAGACAAACTTTACATTTTGGATTTTGTTGCCTTGAGTCACTACCAGCCTCCATCTGTTAGCTGAGCTATTTTAGTGGGAGGAGACAGTGGGAATGAGAGGCAAGCCGTTTAAAAAAATCAAGATTTCTCACTAAGTGCTGGTTAGTGGATCAGACACAAATTAAACACAGACTCTTGGTCACTCCACAACTCCACCAGCTTCTCCTCCTTTTCCACTGAACATGAGAACGTTCTTGCACCTCCTCGCAGTCATCTCCATGTTTACTGTCTACCCAGTATGATGCTTCCTGTTTAATGCTGGAGAAAGCGCAGCTATTGGTTGTTGACAATGTTCATATCATTGAACTTCAGTATTGGCAAGTGTTGATACAAAAAACTTCCGATAATATCAGCACATCAAGAAAAGAAAAAGACTGACTTAAGACAACTTGGACTGAGTTTTAAGGCCCAGACCATCCAAACTGACATCAAAGAACTCAATGAAAGTCGACTGCTGCGTTGTCTCACGTCATCTGTGTCTCGGCCAAAAAGTTGCACATGAACACACTTCAAGGCCAACAACTGACAGCCAACCAGCGCGTACGTTCTACACCTGTGTGAGAGAAAATAACTTTTCATACCAGTAGATGGTGGTCGTCTGTATTTGTCATTCAAAAAGGGAAACAGGAGGATCATCTTGATGCTAGTTAGCACATTAAGAACATAATGAGCTGTAACTGTAGCTCCACTTACCTGTACACGGAAACATACTGACTGAATAATTTTTGAAGGGATGTTTGCATCTTTCCATTTGCTCAAATTAAAGGGTGACTGCAACGTTTGTGAAATGCTGACATATTTCACAGTTTTAAGGGCATCAGAACCCTGATGCTGTGAATCTCTCTTCAAAGTGTTGTGAGCCTCATGTCTCCAGGCCCTGAGGTTCACCTACATTAACCCGGTAACATTATTCTTGTGCTGCACAGTCATCCCAGCTTCTGTCATGTGATGAAAATCCCTCTCATCTCTCAAAAATTACTCATTTCACCCTCACACCACTGACTCACGTCTTTCCCATGTGTTCTTTTTGCTCTCACTTGCTTTTATCCCCTTCTGTCGTTCCTTCTTTCTCCATACCACTTGCTTCTGTCTTAATCATGCTTCATATGCATTATCAGTCAAAGCTGATATTGTTGAATAAATTCTGTACTAGCGATGTAACGATTACCAATATTACGGTAAATCTTGGTTAATTTTTACACGGTAAGAATTACCGTTTATTTGTAAATTAATTGTATTATCGCGGTGGATTATCAGGGTATGTAATCACAGCCTCAGCCGAGGGACAGCTGGTGGAGGACAACTATCCTGTGTGCAGAACATGCAGAAAGAAAGTTGCTGCGAAGGGTAGCAACACTACAAATCTGCTGGATTATCTCCCTGACCATCATCCACAGCTTTTTGGTTTCTCCTGCACATTTGTGATATCTATTCTATATATTGTATGTTTTTTGTTCTACTCTTGCATTGTTTTTTTTATATATATATTTTTGCTCTCGTGCTAATAAATAAATAATATATAAATTGTTTACATATGTTCCTGTAATTTGTTTACATATTTTGTCATTTAACATAAATGTTTCTGTTGCTGTGCCAATCCCCTGCCCCTTTAATGTGAAAGTTTCATTTTAATATAAGATTTTGGCTGTTAACATTTTAGTATGATAAGGAAGTTACAAGATTTATGTAATGTATCTATTTTTTGGACATTTTACAGCGCTTAATAAAATACTGTGATATTAGCATTTACCGTGATAATTTGGTCACTATAATCAAGATATATAATTTTCCATATAGTTACGTCCCTATTCTGTACAAGGTCCATCATGTTTGATATACAGAGATTTTTTTGTGGCCAGGAATTCAACAGCTGTGTTTACTGCTGCACAAAGACACCACAGTTTTGCTGTGAAACAGCTCAAAATATGTTCCTCTTGCAAAATAACAAAGCTGTCTCTGAAAGTGCCTGAGGTAACAAAAAAATAGCTAAAAGGGTTTTCTCTGCAAGTACTATTTTTACAATCTGATTCTTTGATTAAAAAAACAAACAAAACTAATTTTACACTCAACTCAATAACTTTCAGTCAACAATTTTCAGCTTGATTGGCCATGACCAGTGACCAGCTGGTCCAACTTAGATACAGCTGATCCTGTGGCTATCAAATTTACATGCATGCCCCACATGATGGTTCAAGTAACAAACAGCAGCACAGACAGAAAGTGACTGTTGTCAGAGATGTTATGACCTTTCCTCAAAAGCTACAATTCATTCCTTTGCATGCTACACATGGTTTGAAAGCTACTATGTTAAGCTAACTAGCAGACTGGGAGTACACCACCCAAATCTGTACTCACTTACAAAGTTGATAAATAGCTCAAAAATGTAGCATAGCAAAGGTAATGCTAACCATAACTTATTGAAACACAAATAAAAGAGGTCTACCTGAGTCTGTTAGTTGATTAGTCAAAGTGACGAGCAGGTTGACAGCTACTACTACTATGATGGAATCAGCCAAGAAAGTGACTCCGCCCACCAGTCCAGTGTCTCTGACAGTCTCCATCATGTCAGTGAAAACATGGATGCTTCACACACAGAAGATCTATACAATCAGCACAGTTTCAAGATTAGAGTCACCAATTCAGTATCTGACCAAATGTCTCCCCTTCTGTTCCTGAGATATGACGTTAAAACATGATGATGTCACAGTCAAGCTGACCTTTGACCTTTTGGATCTAAATTATCATCACTTGATCATTTTATTTTATTAGACATCTGTCTAACATTTGGTCAAACTTAGTGCAAGAAATATTGAGTTATGACCAGAAACATAATTTGTGAGGTCAAAATGACCTTTGACCGCAAAATTTTAATCAGTTTATTTGTCTGTTAAAGATGATGTTTGTCCCAAGCTGTTCAGGATATATCTTGTTCATGAGAATGAAACGTGCATTGTGCAAAATTTAAAGAAACTCCCTTGAGCTGTTGTTGAGATATCAGGTTCAGGAAGATGGACAGACAGGCGGACAACCCAAAAACATTACACCTCCAGCTACGGCTATCATCGGTGTAAGGGCATAGAAATATTAAGACAACTGATAAGTTGAGCATCAAAGTTCATCCTTGACGTTGGAAGTGGTAGTTTGGCAAAAGTCTGAACATCTTAACTCACTTTTTATCAGAGAATGGAGTTTTCAACTGCATCTTGTGGGCTTCATCCAAAGATGTAATATATATGCACAACAGCTGTACGAAGCATGACTTTAAAAACACATGTTGAACCCTGTGTGGTTTTATCTGTCCTTGTCCCCATTTAACCTGAAGGTGGGTTTCCAGAGGCACCAGGTGGTGTCAGTGACCATCCCAAAGAGAGAATAATAAGTGATAATTTACTAATCCTACACGTGTGTGAACATATACAATTACACAATCCACCCACAAATATCCCACAAGTCTCATTTTCGTCTGCTGTGAGTAAACCAAAGACAGATCATGTGAAAGAAGAGACATTTGGATAATTACAGGTGCTTACTGAGTGTGTGCTCATATTATCTGACAAAAGAAGGTGGCAGGAAGTTTGAGGCCACTAATTGTCCTTCAATTACATCTCAAAGACCACATGATGACAGCCACCACCTGACTCAGACACACACACACACGCACACACACGCACACAGCGAGCAGATTACCAAGTCTGACTTTAGATTAGTAAGACTGCACAGAAGATGACACAGTTCATTTCCTAGTCTTACTGTTGACATTAGGAGCATCAAAGCGACTAGAGAGTTTCCAACCATTCTTATACACACACACACACACGTATACACTCTGTCTGCAGTGAAAAGCCAGCCCAGCATGTCACCTCAGCACCTTGGCTCTCACCAAAGCACCAGATCATTAAAAACCCATGAGCCACTTTTTTTTCTTTTTGACAAATGGTCGTTAGAGCCAAAGACCTGACCTCACTGTGAGCCAGGGCGCTAAATTATATAGGGGCGCCGTGAGATGACATCATTCAAGAGAGTCCTCCGAAGAGAGCCCACGTCACCGGTGTTTCCAGCTCTGTACTAATGCTGTGAGTTTGTTATTAAAATACTCATTAATAAAACAAAACCTTATTAGAATCTTTTA
This sequence comes from Epinephelus awoara, assembly GCA_035609425.1. Taxonomy (NCBI): domain Eukaryota; kingdom Metazoa; phylum Chordata; class Actinopteri; order Perciformes; family Serranidae; genus Epinephelus; species Epinephelus awoara. Next base: position 3,825,734 of record CM069298.1, on the reverse strand, counting down.
TAGAGCACAATACTGTCTGTTAAATATCCTATACAACTCGTGGAGTTAAAAATAAAAATATTATCGCCTCGCGTCCCCTGTGTCTCAGCCAAAAAGTTGCACATGAACACATCACAAAGACTACAGCCGACAGCCAACCAGCACGTATGTTATGTGTCTACGTGACAGGAAATATCTCTCCACACCAGCGGACAGAGATGGTCTGTATCCATCATTCAAAAAGGCAAACAAGAGGACCGTCTTGAAGCTAGTTAGCCAGTTAGCACATTAACAGCACAATCCAATGTATTAAGTAAAATGTTTCATGTAGTCCCCCTTCTGAAAATACATTCCCGTTCACCTGGCTACAGTTTGAATCTGTCTTTAAATAGATCTCACTTTATTGTAGCTCCAGAGGAGATGTGAGATGGTCATTTCCCTGCAACTCCTGTCTCATTACTCCGAAGAGCCGATCAATGTTTCTGTGGTGTCTGTGGCCCGACATGGCATGTAATTAAATCTCTCTCTTGAGTTTGTCTGTGAAACCTTTACAACTCTCTGCAGACTCCCCAGAGACTGGGCAGCGTCCAGTCCTGCCTGCGATCGTTTTTCCAGTTATGAGCAAATGAAAACTCCTGACTGGTGCCTGTATTCCATTTATTAATTCTACTAAGGGTGGAGGTACATTCATCTCTCACTTACACGCTTATCATCATGAGCAGTGTTTGATTGTGAGGGAAATGCTCAGATTTTTGGAATAACTGTGTGGAAAACATTCTGGATATGATGTCACATTGTTTTTATTTTCAGCAGGTCTGTATGTACCGACTAAGTTCTCATTTTCATAACATCAACTGGAAACACAGGTTGCATTGGAGGTGAGGACTGATGAGGGGTCTACACTTTAAGGTTTACTGTGATGTAAAAGTTGACACAGTTACACATCATACTGTGTACTTTTTCTTATCTATGATAGGTATCATTTTAGTGATGATCAAGTCTCTCCTGTAGTGGAATTAACATCATCGCGGGTTCGATTCCGACCTGCGGCCCTTTCCTGCATGTCATCCGCCCTGTTTCTCCCACCTGCTTGTTGTCTACGGCTGTCCTATCAATAACAGCAAAACTCTTTAAAAAACAAAGAAAAGTATTCTGTCAGTAACGTTACTCACTGGTCCTTGGAAACTCTTCGCGAACAGTTTCTGCGACCCCTCTTTCCAGCGATGTGCAGCGGGGAAACTCCTGAAGTTCAGTCCACGTTCATGAGTGACATGTAGCGGCAAGTCCCCGAGTCCTCTACCGTGAGAGCTCACGGTCCAGAAGTCCACAAGCACCGTTAAGTCTCTGCTCTTTTAACGGCATGTGTACACACTGACTCATGTGACCATACTCACACAGGAGCTCGGTGCTAACTGCTAACGGTTAGCTCCTGCTCCCAGCTAACCGTTAGTGACGATGACAGCTAACGTTAGCGAGCTAGCAACAGTCCGCATCTCCGCGTTTGCGCCAATTAAATGTTATTAGGAACATAAACTGCTCTAAACAAAGCTCACTTTACCGTTTCATGGTGTTAAGAACATTACAAAGCGTCGTGTCACTAACTGAAGTAATAAACAGTAACTTTCGGCCTTAACGGAAATAAAAGCAGTGATTAGCTCAATCACCAGTTTGAACTTGTTTCCCTCTCGATCCCTTTAGTCCCACCCACTTACAAATACTCATCACTGATTCGCTGATTCAGAAGATTGACACCTGACTGACCAATACAGAAAGAGAAACAGACCAGGATGGGTTCAAGGACCACGCTGAGCGTAGAAGAATGCAAGAATATTATTCAGAGGAAATTACTGAGCCAGTAGATCAAATATACATTTAAAATGCATGTTACATTAAAAAAAAAAAAAAAAAAAAAAATATATATATATATATATATAAGGTAATCAATATTATTGTGCTTGTTGTTTGCCTTCAATAACTTATGAGAAAAATATCTGACTCTTAAGCTCAGGGCCGTTTGTGAGGGGGGATAAAGGGGAAAGCTCTCATGGGCCCAGCTGCAGTGTTCGGCTTGTTACCCTAAAAATGCAATAAATTAGTCATTACTCGGGGATCTTTGCCTGTGATCGGTATTTTCCAAAAGATCTACCTCAAAGACGGAGATTCACTTACGGAGCAACATTTCATCCACAACATATCCAACCACAAGCTTCATCGCTTCTTTGTATCCACAGCTGCACACGATTAAAATCCACTTTTGGTTGTTTAGCCAGTGTACTGATATGGCCGATGTCTGCAGCCGAAGAGGGTTGTCCTTTGGTGGGGTGTATTTCCTGGAGCTTCACATTGTTGTGCTGTTGGTCGTAGTAGCTGAGGTGTTCCCCACTGGAGGTTTGAGGACGTGTTTATCGCAGTTGAAAGAGTTTTAGACCCTCTACCTGTAGCAGCAGTGTTCCTGTCATCTTTCCTCCCGACAACATCAAAGTAATGGCAATATATCCAGCCACTAAGTTATGTGTTTCCATCTTCCTAACTAGCCTGCTGCTTTGTGACATGCCTGCACAGTGCAACAATTACAAAAATGAGTCTGCTGATGTGATTAAAGTCAGTAGTGATGTGAAAACAAGAGCAGTGTTGTAACGAGTTGTTTGGTTTTGGAGAAACTGTAATATTATTACTGAAATTTTATTAGTTACTAATTACACTACTTTTTGGTCTTAATATTAGCTAATGTTGGGGTGAATTATTGTATCGGTGCAACCGTTAACTCACCTGTTGCAGACAGTTTGAGTCCTATGCAGACGCCCAGGTTTGATTCTGATCTGCGGCCATGTCACCCCCTCTGTCTCTCTCCCACCTGCCCATCTACAGCTGTCCTGTCTTTTACTTACAGTGGCTTGATGTTGCACTATTGAATTGCTTCTTACATTTCAGTAAATATACTTTTCCAAGTTACCTGAAGAAGTAAGACTATATATTAAGTATATTCTTTAAGTAATGGTAACAAATAAATGGCACATGGTGTGATTCCTTTGTTGCTGTTAGACATTAGAGAGCCAGTATTTGGACAGAAGCAACAGCAGTGACTCACAACAGTGGTGATTTTTTTCTACTGGTGGTGCTGGCGGGTGTGACTTCTCCATTATGACTCACCCTCATTGAGCAATGTTACAACCCAGAGGTCACAGAAGGTGTTTGCACAATGTAACTTTATAATGATGGTGATTATGGGCACATTATAAAGGAAGTGACTCACCTGACATGTTTACGGCTGTGTGTGTGTGTGTGCGTGTGTGTGTGTGTGCGAGCAGTGATTCAGTCCTTCCATTCTTAAATTGTTGTTTTTCCATCAGGCTTCTTCACAAATCCGATGTGATTCATTGTTCCGAAGCTCCCTGAGATCACAGTCAAATCCACATTTACATAGACTATAATTAGATGAGTCCAGGAGACTGCTGGGTACAGTGGGTGGACTCTGTTATGAAGCCAGCCTGTTGTACAGTGGCTTTGTTGTTGTGGTTTACAAAAACACTTCAGCTGCTGCACTGTGGCATTTCTGTCTGCTACTCAAGATGTTTCAATTTACTGTCGCTCAGACAGTACAGTCTGTATCCTACACACACAAAAGATATCATAGAAAAAGACGCTGCAGGCTCTCAGGGCAAAGGCTTTAAGGCTTGATGATTCAGTCTTGTCAGCTTCAGCAGATGCAGATGAACCCCAAATATTATGTTCACAGCCCCAATACTAAACTGGTGACACTGTCCTTTATTTAACTCAGTCGTCAGAATACATTTTTTCACAATTTCTCGTTGTTGTTTAATAATTTGATTCTTCATTCCGTCATATGAACATAAAAACATTGCGGACACATTTCACGATAGTTCTTTAAAATTTCATTGAACAATAAAAATATATTGTGGTGAGCTGAGGTTTCTTGATCGCAAGAATAAGACAAAGAAATGAATTCTGAACTAGGAAGTGCTCTTTATTTCACTCCAGCACAACTTCATGTTAGACACTCTGATGTCTTGAACAGCGGTCTGCAGCTTGGCAGACATCTCACCGTGGTGTCACACCACCCTCCATCCTCTCCACCTCATGAAGACAAAGTCAGCTCGTCTTCTACATCACTTTAAAAAGGCTGATATGGTATGGATGACATGTGCAAATATAATGTATTCCTGGTTTGCAGAAATGTACAGTGCAAACATTTTCCTCTGGCGACTGAGCTGCAGCAGCAAGTTGAAAAAAGTTCAGCCATCATCACCTCAGACACAGTAAAAGAATAAGAACAATAAAAGAAGCAAGTTTCAACCATAACATGTGATCAGGTTTTGGACCTTGTCCACTTTTGTGTCAGGATCGGCTGCAGACTGACTCGGCAGAGATGGCTGCCAATTTGTTTTTAAATGGATTAATGGATTGTGCTTTTACTACCACTAGATGGCACAAAAAAAGGTACGCAAACAAGGACCGCAGGTCTAAAGTCTAGTTGACATTACAAGATTTTCACCACGATTTTGACGTCGCAGAGGATCTTGAGAGCCACCTTGGGTCGGCAGATAGTCTGCTACGACGAGTCCTCGTGTGAGCATCAGCCAATGAGAGGCGGGATACGTCCCATGTCAGCACGCAGGAGGACGGAAGAAATGTGAGGACGACAAGCCGCAGGGTTGCCAGGTCCGCTTATTAGCTGAGACTTTGGACTTGTTTCTAAAGTGGAGTTGCTTATTTGGGCTTGCTCTCTAACATCACCTTTCTCTGATAAGTTGTTTAAACGCATGATAGTCGCTTCTTTTGGGCTTGTTTCCATAGCACTGGCTGCTTGTTTCTCTTCCAAGATCTGGCAACACTGACAAGCCGGCCAGCAACAACAATGACGGCGTCCACAGGATCATGGGGAGCGCACTGTGTTTGGACCCAGGATAATAAAGAATATCCATGCCTTTACGATGTGTCGTCTCCAAGTTTGGTGACGTCACCACATTATCTGGGGCTCTGTCGGCGAGGTGGTGTGCACACACAGGTCCTAATGCAGTTGGCGAGACTCCCGCTGACAGAAACACACATCACCAGGTATGAACACTCAAAAGATTACAATAGTCTACGCGACGCAAAATCAGGGTGAAAATCATGTAATGTGAACTAGGCTTTAGTTAGATGGAATAAAGTATAAGGTCAAGTACCTAGAATGCAAAAAATAAATAAACAACAGCAGAAATACAAAACAGTAAAGTGGTGTCATATAAGAACATGATTGTGTGATATGCACTCAAATAGAATTCTGCCTCTGCCTCTCTGACCAATCAGATTGTTTGGTTGGAGCTACCTGTTGCGTGATGTGAAGACATATGCAGCAGTGCAGAGGAACATAGACAGACAGACACACAGACAGACGGCAGTAACACGTATGGCAGCTGGAGGAGCCGGGGTGTTGCATTACTTATGAGTCATGATGTAACTGTGTGGAGGCCGCGTGAGAAGTTCTGCAGCAACTCTTAACATGAAACCTGCTGCGTCTCATGAGCCTTTTTCCACAGGCTGCTCCACCGCACATGCATTAAGACTTCTACTGACATCACACACACACACACACACACACACACGCGCGCGCACACACACGCACACACACACACACACACACACACTCATACTGCACACACCAAACATCAAACCAGTTCTCCTATCATGAAACACTGCAGCACACACTCTCTCTTCTGCACACAACTACTTCCACAACACATTATCTAACGCTACACACACTGAACACACACACACGGTTTTCATTAACTCCTCCTCCGAAGCCACTCTGACTCATTCAGTGTATTACACAACTTCCCATAAGCAACTGATCCTCTAGAAAGCACTTATCGTCTTCCAGTCCTGTGTGAAGGGATCCACTTGTTTACATTTGTTTATTCATAGAAAACAAAGAAACAAAAATGTGTTTAATAGCAACACTTTTCTCAGCAAAGCCTCTGACTTGCTGCTGAATGAGAGACACCTGTGAAACAGTTGCATGCTGCAGCCACATGGTGTCATGAGCTGAGTGGCCAACATGTTGGTTTCCTCAGCTTCAACCTGAAGCCCAGTCGGACATCTAACACTCCACAGAGTTTGTTGTCTTCCCATAAATCAACTTGAAATAACTTATTATTTCTAGTAATCATCAGGTCAGAAAAGTTTTCTAAGGGAGATTTAGTGGCATCTATAGAGGTGAGCAGTGGTCAACAGCAGTACTGCCGCTGCCTGATGTCCATCATACTGCTGTGAAGGATGCCTGTGTGAAGGAAGTGAGAACAGGCTGGTAGAAACATGGCGGAGCAACATGGCGCTCCGTAGATAAGGACCCGCTCCTTTTGTAGCTATGAACAGCTCATTCTGAGGTAGCAAAAACACAACCATTCGTATTTTCAGGTGATTAAACACTAAAGAAAACATACTTATTAAATTATATTTACCCCCCCCTAGAAAATGCATCATTGCCTTGGTCTGTAGCCGAGCACAGAGAATCTGGGAACTCATGCCTCCTTTCACAGCATCAATATTTCAGCCCCTCACAAGCCTGTGCTTCCGCTCAGCAGTGATGCCATGTTGAGTCAGACAGTTGACTTAAGCAGTCTTAGATCATTTTGCAAAGGCTGGGAGACGGGTTAAAATAGGTCAGTGAAGGCAGCACATAAAAATATTGTACTTACGTTTGAGAGGCGATGTTCTTTTCCTCACTCTGTAACATGAAAATATGTGACTGTGAAGGCGTAGTGTGGACGTAACCAGGGTCAGAAAGGAGAGGAAAAGCGTCAAAATCCCTCCTGTGATTTATGGCAGTCCTATTTAAAGGCTGCAGGAAGCTGGAGTTTAATGTTACGGCCTTGGAGGACAGTTTTCCACCATCAAGTGACGATTCATCCACCAGGTGTTAGAGTGAGTCTGTTTTATGACCCTGTTAGTGACCTTATTCATGCAGCTATGTTCCTCTGCCTGTATGTGATACCCTGCAAGGCAGTCTTGATCATTTGTATGCACAAATTAATCATTTATACCCTGAAATTACTTAATATGATTAAGGGAATGGCATTAATTATTAATCTAAGGGGCCAAATTACTAATTTGTGCACATTAATTATTATGGATTTTCATCATGCCATCGTTATCCTACTTTGTTGTGTTGCTGTGTGGTCGCTAGTCAAAGGTCACTGAGACCCTCCCCGTGGGTTGAGCCTGTAATCTGCTGCTTATCAGGTGTGTGTGAGGAGGCTCCACCCCCCAATCAATGGTGACCTTTTCAACTTCCTGTCAGGATGAGGTCAACCTCTTCTCTGTTTACCAGGATACACAGGAATTTTTACAACATGAAAGGTCTGCTGGGAATTCCACAAGTGGCTCACTTCAGATCAGAGCTGCTCTGCCTTCAAGGGCCAAACATGTGACCCCTGGCTCAGAGGTCAAGTAAATAAAGCTTTATGGCAACCCAGGAGGGACAAGAATGTCAGCTTTTAAAGCACTTTGTGCAGCACAGTTCTGCAGACTGGTTTTATGGACTTTGTTTTATTGTTGTTATGTTTGTTTGTTTGTTTGTTTGTTTTGTTCTTTGGTGGCCGACTTCTGCAGGGCAATGATTTTTATCTTTCTGGCTTTTATTGATTATCAATAATATTTATTCATTCACACATCTGGTGACCGCTCATCCCAACTCATCAAATATCGTTGTTTCGTCAGCAGATTTTTGCGTCTAAATATGACGTGCTAGGTATCCTCCTGCGTCTGTTGTTGATGTTCTGGGATGCTGTGTCATTCACATCTTGTGTCTTTTCAAAATACACTTCTGTTTTTACAGGAAATGTAGTGGTTTAGATACGTGCATACAGAGTTTCTCAAAATAAATGTACAATATCAGTAAAACACCTTGATTCCTTGATCAACAAAAGCATGTAGTTAGGTTTAGAAAAAAACACCATGGTTTGGCTTAAAACTTCACGGTATGGCGGTATTTGACAAGTTCAGAATGAGCTGGCTGCTGAGCTGTTTTCAAGGATTTTGTTTCTTTTTCATTACACATTCTTTGTATTGGCTGAGGTTAACATACAACAACTGAAATTACTGAAGCTGGGGTAGGCCGAAATCTGGAAAAAAGGGCCCTGAGTGAGCCACTGATCTCTCTGGTGTCTCAAATTCAGCCCGTGCCAGGTGTCATGGCAGGCTGAGTAACCTGTGTAACCTGTGTAACGGCAGCAACAGAAGGTTTGCTGGTATGGCAGGGAGTCCGGGCTGTCAGGTTCCTTGGGTCCAGAGCTGGGGTTTGTGCTAGCAGGATTCAGGTTGCTCTGGTTGCTGACCAGGGATCCATCTCTGGAGCTGCTGCCCACTCTCCTCCCAGCAAGGTGCACTGTAGCGGCGGGTAACGAGGTTCAGGACACACTGTGATACGAGGCTTTGGTTAACGTTAGCTACATAAACGTGAACTGCAGTTAGCTGCAGCTGTGAGCCTTTAGCTCCCGTAAGCAGATGGCTAAACTATTAGCAACATTTCATCTCCATCTCTAAAACACTTTGATGATATTGACACATTTTTATTTAGTTTATTGTCAGACTCTTTTTCTGATGAGTCCATCTTCCTTTTTTGGGTTGCTCTGCAGTGCCGGCAGTTGTTGTCAATGCTGGAACAGTGTGCTGTCCCTTAGAACGACACATTGAAAAATTTGTTGCCCATTGAAATACATTTGTTTAACTTACTAATCTACAGTCATTTCAAATGTTCAAATAAAGTGTTGCTGTAATTATGTCCTCTTCCTGTTAACAGTTGCAGCGTTACTAAACTAAAGAGTAACCTTATTCTTATTCTTGATCGAGGTGAACTGTTGTGTCTCAGATTCACAGTTTTCTGCTTTGTGTGTGAGTCTGCTGCAGGCGTCTCAACCTGAGAACTAAGTTCACATGCAGACGTGTGGCTGAGGAGGAAAACAGAAACTACATTTCTATGATACAAGTCCTCACTGGGGTAAAAATATCCCTCTCTTGGTGGACTTATTTTTAAAAACAGCTCATGACAAAGCAGTACACAGGACGCACATGCACAGTGAAACATGCTTGCTTTAGTGATACTCGTTCCTGAATGGCAGCGTTTGTTAAGCGGTCATGTGAAACGCAGTGGTTAAATTTGGCTTCCTCTCTGCATCCCATGACATCCTCTGAGAGCAGGAGATCCGGGCCGGGAGGGAGAGGCTGCTCACTGATACACATAAAGACGTTTGTGATCGGGGACAAAGTGACAACAACGTCTCATGTTAGTGCTGGCTGAAGGCAGGGATCAAATATCCAGAGCGGGGATCCATATATTGACATGCATCAGTGTCAGGATGTGACGGCTGCCTGCTCACTCACCTCTGAGTCAACATGCAAAGTGGTCTCACAACAGCAGGAACGCTCGGCTCTGTTCACACGAGGAGTCACACGCAATAAATGGATCCATGATACATGTAGCACGCTATCTCACACACACAGTCACACTGAGGTACACAAGCTCAACTTACATGCTGAAACAATTTCTTTTATTTGCTACTCAGCAAATAATATTTTACTATTTATTTATGGATGAAACAACAGTTTATCCGTCAGCCTGGCTGCATCTCTGGCTCTGGTGTAAACAGGCAGTGTCGTACATTTTCACGAAAAAAAAGAATGTTTTAAAGCTGGGTGCAGTTTCATTGTGCCAAAAAAGAAATCCATAATAAACTATGAGCATATCGTGAAGGCATTTTCAGGGAGCTGTTTCCTCAGTTCATCATGTCATTAAGAAATGGCAGTTAACAGGAACTGTGGAGGTCAAACTGAAGACTTTCAGAGAGAGCTGCTCGTAGGATTGTTAGAAAGCCAAATGAGAACCCCTGTTTGACTGCAAAAGACCTGCAGGAAGATTTCTCAGACTCTGGAGTGGTGGTGCAAAGTTCAACATCACAAGTTTGCAAAGGAACGTCGAAACAAGCCTGATGCTTTTCGGAAACAAATCCTGTGGACTGATGAAGGTAAAATAGGTGAGCTGTTAAACACGGGGGTGGATGGATCATGCTTCGGGCTTGTGTTGCAGCCAGTGGCACAGGGAACATTTCACAGGTAGAGGGAAGAATAGATTCTCTGCAAGTGATCACAGCATCTGTAAAAAAGCTGAAGATGAAGAGTGGACAGTGATCCAGCTGAAGGTTTTGCCGTGGCCCTCACAGTCCCCCGACCTAACCATCATTACACATCTGTGGATAGAGCTCAAAGGGCAAAGCATGAGGATGGCCCAAGCATCTCACACAGCTAGCTGGGCTGCCCAAACTTATGCTTCAGGCCCTTTTGCTTTTGTTACTTTGAAACTATAAAAGATTGAAATTAAAAAGTGAAGGAATGTTTTATCTTTAACTTCATGTCTTTTGGAGATCAGTTAATCTCTTTTGACCAGAGGTGCCCAAACTTTTGCCACTGTATTGTCCCTTTCTAACAGCATGTAATCTCTCCTCACAGTCGTGCTCACTGAGTGGTGAACCACCAACTATCCTTCCACAGACTCCCTGAAAAGCCCCATGAACTCTCAGCTTCCTGATCACTAATCACTGAGGAGAACATTTCAAACGCTTCATTGTCGTCGCCGTCTGTGTCGGGTCCCGCTGGGTTACGCAACCCACGTACACCCGACTCGGTTTGCCCCGGCGCAGCGGATGTGGCGGCTCCTCTTAGCCAGGCCTTGGCATTCTCGGGTTACTGAGTGTGCAGGCGGACAGGTCCTTGTGTGTATCCCTTACACTTGCTCAGGCAGGCAGGAAGTTCCTGTTGACATGAATGAACTGGCCTTTCAATAATGCAGGAGGAGCTCAGGGGAGAACGGCTGCCTCTCCCCGAGGACCATTACCTCAGCAACTGTCCTGCTTAGGCTGGCCCGGACGCTCAGTGTGTGTGTGCGTGTCAGGAAGAGAGAGAAAGAAGAGGAGGAAGCAGAGTGTTTGTTTTATGTTAAGTGGATGCATTAGAGTGTGTCTGCACTTGTGTTTCTCTGTGTGTGTGGGTTCATTCTTACCATGCTTATGTGGACCATGTAAACTTACAGGAGGAGAAATAAGAAGATAAATTCACTGCTTCTCTTCAGACTGGGTTTTAAATTAAGATTATAATGCTGTAACACAATTGACAGAGTACGGGCTGATGTTAAGTCTTCAGTCAAAGAGCTGAACATAAGTGCTGAACAGTAACATGACATCAACAGTGCAACAATTTCAATTGCCTGCCTTGTGCAAATATTTTTCCTGAAGCCTTACCTCGTCCCAAACACAAGCACATGCTCATGCACAGACAACCACAAGCTGTCCGAGGCTAAGTCAAGGCACACGGCTCTATTTGGCCCGTCCACGTAGATAAAATCCAAATCCCAATTTTCACAGCAGGCTGGTGGAGAGTGGCAGCGCTGGGTCTAATCTGTGTAACAGCAGCAACAGAACACTTGCGGCAGTTCAAGAGTAGATTCACCCTGAGGGTTGCACCACTTGAATTCACAGACCGTGCTGCAGCCTCAGTCCGTGAGCTGCTTCCTGCCAAACTACACCACTGCCAAGCAGCGTGCATCAACACAAGGTCATCCTGCAAATAAACCTTTGATCAGCACCAGGGACAGAAGCTGCAGCACCAGATTCATTAGCACTAATCTAACAGTCTGCCCCGGACCCGGAGCCAGATATTTCCCCCTTATTTTTGTCTGAAGTTCGCCATGGTCCATCTTACCTTTCCTCACAGGATGCAGGTATCGGAGGCAGCTTCAGGCACTGGTTTCTGGTTTGATGGCTATTTTCTCCTGTCTACACTTTTACTATTAGTGTCCTTGAACAGGCAATAAACTTTTGAAATATATTGAGTTATATATATATATATAAAACTCATTTGACTGATAACTGATAGCGATGTTGTTGTTTTTTCCACCAAACTTGAGTGATCATCAAGTCTCCTCTGTAGTGGAATTAACATCATATTATGCAAACATACTCTTATCATGACGGCCCATCAGCAGATGGAGACATGAAATACAATACTTTTCAACGTATGTAATATTCATTCATTGTGCAGAATAAGAAAAAGCACCTTGATTCTCATAATTAATTTTAAAGTCGATATTGGCAGATACTAATGACATGCCGATGTTACTGTGCATTCAACACATGAAAACGGTCACCTTGTGCAATTGTGAGTGACCTAAACCAACAACATGCACGTTGTATCTCCCCAAAATCTGACCTCTGCTCAGGTTTTCTACAGCAGACCGTTCATCAAACAGACCTCGTCCCAGCAGAGCCATTGTAAATGCTCCTTGTTATCTGACCAGACAAAACAAGCCAGACTACACAAACATTCTTGTTTGGCCATAAAAAGCCCAGAGTGGAGCCTGCCCCCTCCTCTCAGCACAGCCTCCACACCACACTGCTCCACACTCCTCAGCAGCTCTTTTGAAGTCGTCCCCCGCAGCTCTCCACCATTAGCCAGCCTCCCATCTGCTGTGCCACAGCTACTTCATTACCAGCCTACCGCTGCTGCCATAATCGGAAAGAGAACAGCAGGCTAACGTAGCCGCGGTGCTTCCTGAACCCCCCCCACTCCCATTCCAGCTTCTTTAATTAGCTGTCGGCTGTTGGCTTTTATTGACCTAAAACATCCCTAAACCTTATTCCTCCACACCCTGTGCTGGCTCATTAAGCCTCGCAAGAGGAACAGTAAAAGCACACAGTCTCCAAAGAACACACCTCCACATTATGTGCAGTTAGTTGATGGTTCAGAGAGAAATAAATGTGACATAAATACAAACCACTCCAAACAATAACCTGACAGTTAGAAGTAAAACTTTTTGAATGAATGTGACATCTGTCCCTTGTGTCTTTCTGGCATCTGTCTTCACCTTGACCTTGGGCAAGTGATTTGCCCTTAAAGAGACAGGAAGTGTCCTCCGTCTTTGCATCTTTTATCATATATATGACAAAAAAAATACCCCAAAACATCCAATTGTGTGGTGAAAAAGTTCAGTCATCAACCTCTGCCTTTGCATACAGTCTCTTTCAAAATAAAAGTGTTATGTCAGTAGTAGTAGTTCCTTCAACAAACAAATGCACGTAATTTGGTTTTGGTTTGGCCTCCCGAGTGACAGTTCAGATCCATCACCCCTCCCATCCACCCTAGTTGGACTTCCGGCACCTTAACTTAAGTTGTTGTCCTGCTGTGTTTCCCCCCGATGCCAGCAGGCACCGTTAAGCAACAGCAACATATGCAGATGTGAAAGGACAGCTTTTTTGTTGGTGTCTGACGCTGGAAGTCGCTGACCAAGCTCCGGATTTCGACAACTTCAGAGTGAGCCCAGGCTGGGGAAAACATCAGCGTAGACGACACACACCTGGTGATTTTTCCTAGAAGGAGTAGCATTAAGAAACACATTTCAAAATACATGGAGTGTGTATGAATTTGGGTGCATTACTTTTTGTAGGAAAATGTATGAACAGTTTGTGAGAACAGCAACAAAAGGAGCTTCTGTACGTCAGTATCTGACGCTGGATTCATTGACGCAGCGGCCGTATTTGAGTTGGGAACGAGAACGGGTTGGTCGAACACCTTATAAAGCCCTTTAAAGGGAAATTTGGGATGTTTTATTTTGAGTTTTATTTCAAAAATATTTGGCCTCACCTCTTTAAACGAGTGTCCAGCTCTGCACCTACATGCCTGCACCTTTGCTGGGCAACTGTGTTTGTTGTCTCGTCATGGGATTTCACCACAACGTGACCAGAGAACTGAAGTTTTGAGGTGTGCAGTCACATTAAAGAGCTACAAGCTACACAGGAGGGACATCTGTTTCCAAATCAGAGAGCATTAACCTACCACTCAGCTATCTGGCATCCAATATACTGTTCCTCTCAGTCTCTTTCTTGTTTTTATATGAGGGGTTGTAAACAGACAGATAGCCTCTGGCTTTACTGCTCCCCTCCCTCTCCCTTATTTAGTGACTTCCTCTCAGTGTGGCAGTAAAAAGAGCTTTATTCCTCATTATTCCTCGGGTTTGTTGTGGCTCCAGACTGCAGGATCAAGTTGAGGTCAGCCAGGTTTGCATGTGAGGGGAAGGTTACTGTGCACTGTCTCTGCGGTTGCTGCTGCCGCTCCAGACCTCCTCATGTAGATTTTACACAGATATCTGCTGATTAGAGAGATTGCACGCTGAGCTGCTTTGATGTTGGTTTCAAAGGTGAAAAGTAAGGAACGTTTGCACGGTGAAACAATGGGAGTGTCTCTGCCACGACTCTGTTTTATGAAGCTATAAAGTGAGACGTCAAATAGAGTTTATGTCGATGAGGTCAGAAATGCTGCGGGGAATCGTGACTGCCGAAATCCAACGAAGATAAGTAAGGATGCACATTTATCTGTGTGTATGCACAGTGTGCAAAGGTGCAACACACTAAAATGTGAGCAACAATAAAATCTCAAGTAGTCACAGAAACCAACTGAATATACAAACATGACAATTTAAAACAACAGATTCCAGTGAAAACGGAACCCACACGTTCATACTATTCCTCATCTGTCACCCAAGTGTGCCGCATCACACCACAGTGCTGAGCATGTGCTTTGTTTATGACGCCATTCGTCACATGGATCCACACCACTTCCTCTGCAGCAGGGTCACAGTGGGGTCGTGACATCACAGATGCACACTAAAAAGCCAAAGTTTGTTGAGTACAGAGGACACTGTTGCCTGACTCCTCTCTCCGCCCCCAGAATCATCGACACAGCGCTGCACTACTCAACTTTTTCAAGCACTCTTCATGCGTCCACATTTAGACACATACAGGTCTATTCTGCTGGATTTGCTCACTTAAGAGCACAATCAGTCTGTAAGTATGAATAATAACAGCACTCTGACTGCATGTAATTGAATCACAGGTGAACACATGCTTCAAGCACTGCTCAGCCAACTTTTAAACACCTAGTCGTGATTTAAGGGTCCCTGTCAGAGCACTGAGTAGCATCTTTTTAATTTTTTTAGTCAAAGAGGATCCATTACTACATTTTCAGGTTCATGCTTGTATTTGAGGTTTCTACAACATATTTACATGCAACATTTTATTTTCCTTGTACTGTCTGTGCTGGAACACCTGTTTTCAACCTCTGAAATGCTCCGTCCGAACGCTCTGTCTCTGTCTCTCTGACTGTTCAGCGTTTCTGGGTCCTTCTCCATCTTGGCATCTCTGCACCATCATTACAGCCGCTGAATGATTGTAACAGAGAATAGCTGCACTTTCTCCTTCAGAAAATCACTAATGAAAGCTTCTCAACACAACTGGCCATACTCGGGCAGGAATATGATCCAAAACTGTGGAGAAATGAACAGGCAGCAACCTAGAATACAGGTTTTTCCTGATGTTAGCATGTCGCTACATGTAGCATTGTACTTGCAGGATGACTGTGTGGGTAGAGCGCAATTTCTTCAGTTAGTTAGTTCTTAGGTTCTCGCAGGAGTCTGATCTGAAACGGGAGAAATTTACAACATCGGCAACCAAGATTACAGGTGTCCCCTGAGGTTAGCATGTAGATACATGTAGCAGTGTACTTACAACCAGGGAATGAATGTGTATAGCAGCTCTTTCTCTTGTTTAAAACCTCCAATAAAAGCTTTCAAACACTATCAGACATATTCCAGCAGGAATATGATCCGAAACTGGGGAGTAATTTACCACATCAGC
Organism: Epinephelus awoara; assembly: GCA_035609425.1. Taxonomy (NCBI): domain Eukaryota; kingdom Metazoa; phylum Chordata; class Actinopteri; order Perciformes; family Serranidae; genus Epinephelus; species Epinephelus awoara. The sequence goes on along the minus strand of CM069298.1, from coordinate 3,810,018 downwards.
AACCGAGATTACTCGTTTCCCCTTACCTTAGTATGTAGCAACATGTAGCAGTGTACTTGCAGCTGGGGAATGACTGTGAATGATGTAAAGTGCAGTTTCTCTTGTTAAAAAAAAATCAACAGTAAAATCTTCTAAACACAACCTGACATGTTCCAGCAGTAATACGATCCAAAATCAGGGAGAAATTAAAAATAACAGAAACTAAAATATTATGTTTCTCTGACATTAGCATGCAGCTACATGTAGCAGTGCAGGCTACGTGATGTAAACACTTGCAGTAGTGTGCAGATGTCACAAGCTGATGTCTCTCGAAAGTAGAAAAAAATCTTTGAAAACAGAATTCAAAGCCTGAGGTTTCACATTCGTTACTTTTCCATATGTTTACCTCATTGTTTGAAACTATTAATATTAACATTTTTACTGTAATATTGTAAATATGACAGGGTATAAGTAAAAGCACAACAGGTTCCCTTTAACTTTGCCTTCATCCTGCAGTCTGCCATAAAGAAAGACAGAAACTGATATTTTCTTGGCCAAGTGTCAGCTGACAGCGTCTTCCTCCCACAGACATGAAGACACTGTTGACACCTGAGTCGAATTCTTGTTTTGTTCTTGTGATTCACGATGCAGCATGAAAGGAGGACACACAAAGAGACGCCGCACACATGACAATGTGGCAGAGCACGCAAAGTGTTCATAAGTGCCAGGAACCATTCAGACCCTCTTGCTCTGGCTGAGATCCAGAGACCTTCAGTATCCTGTTTCACAGTGTGTGGCTCTGTGTTTGTGTGTGTGTGTAGCTGAGCGTGTATGTTTTGGAGCTGGGGTGTTTGCATGTCCGTAAGAACCCAACGGTCTTTATAGTCCAGGGTTGGGAGTGCTGTGTTCATTTAATGTTTGCACTTTGTTTCACAGTGTGGGTTTTCTGGAGCCAGTTTGGAGCGGATGGAGCTCTGATGAAGAGCTGCTGTACAAACCTACTTGACTTGCACCTTTTTGGTGTGGGCGTCTTTTTTTTTCTTTTGCAAAAGTGAATATGAACAAAAGTACATATTACTGCAAAAAAAAGGTAAATCTACTGTTTGAGTTCACAGGAACAGGATGTGTTATAGAGTGTGTGTGTGTGTGTGTGCATTTGAGAGAGCAGCAGTAAGACTACATCCATATTTACTCTCCTGCCCGTGCTGTGAACCCCAGATCAGTGTGATATGGCACCTGGCAGGCCTCCCAGCTGCACGTCACCAACCTGTCCACCTGCACTGCACACATTCCTCTGCCTACACCCCCTCACCCTCCTCAACCCCAGGCTTCACAACCAGTTTGTGCAAATTTAAAAATAATGAACCATCGTGTGAGGCCTGTCACATGGCCTGACGTGAACTGGTGCTCTCCTGACAGGTAGCACAACTCCACTCAGCTCACCTGGACTAGCTGTTCTGCGCTCAGTCATTAGTGAAAGCAGCTGAAACCGTTTCACACCAAAACATCCTGACACGTGTCTCATCTCTGACCTCAGCACTCGGACTGTAGCTCTGAGAAGCTGATATTCATTGCTCAATTAAGCCTCACTTTATCCTAGAATCTTTGGTGAAATAATTACACCAATAATACTGCTACAAGAAAATAACGGCTTGTTTAAATAGTAAATCAGTGTGCAGGGTATATTAACAAAAATCCTCATGCTACGATACCTCTCAAACCTCACCGGTTAAATGAACCAAGCTGAGGACGGTTTAAACACAAAGTACGTTTACATGACATCAGAGAAAATGGATTCATTGTGTCAGTCAGAGTAAATCTGGACTTTTAACATCCATGTAAACATGTTAATCCAACTGAAATGGTCCTAAAGTGGTCATGAATTTAACAAAGACAACATAATAATAATTCTAGCTCATAAAGTATCCTGAAGTGACAGTAATCAAATCTTTTACAACAGCTTAAGAAAACCGTTTCATCATAAAAGGACTTCACGTCTTCAAGTGTTGTCATGGCAACTTGTAAACATTGCTGTTATCAGCACCAGCTGCATGATATAATGCAGATATAATGTGTCTTGATGCTGACTGGAGGACACTCACACTGAGGAAAACTCAACTATTGTATTTACCTGTATCAGAACACCTAGTTGTACATTTGAGCACGGCTGATCAAAGGCTTATTGGAAAATGCTGAAAACAAGTTGATTTATAAATTGAAAATAATTTCACTGGAAGTCTTTTTTGTCTTTACGAGTTTGAAAGGAAAGAAAATGATCATTTTTGCTTACTTCTGTATTAATAGTCTGAATGTATAGATGGATTATTGGCAGCAGTGTGGAGCCAGTTCAGACTGTAAAAGACTGACTGTTGGAAATTCAGTTTGCACAAAGCTGAACATAATAAGCACAAATCACACACACAGAAAACCTGTTGTGTAGTACTGTAGTACTGTGAGTACTGGTAATATCTGGGAGCAGCTCTCGCCTACTGAGAATAAACTATCGTTCTTACAGAGAGAATTATGAAATATGATCGAAGAACCAGGTGCAACCGCGTCACGTTTTGTTATGTTGCACTGCGAACAATAAAAAAGTACACAGCGTACAGCCTTGGCCTTGGTTTACAGCGGGCCAGTTGTCTGTTTTGACACTCTTTCACAACGTTAATCTTACTCCTCCATGTGTTACACAATGGGGAGGCTATGGCCTGTGGCTAATCTGGGTAAGAATGTAGACAGATGTACTAACAGCAGGAGGGAATGTACTTTCTGTCATGATACACAAACTCTTAGAACAGAGGTTGTTCTGAGGTTATTCAGTCGCTGCAGCCTTCCAGTGAACCGAGTCAGTGATGTCAGGGTTTCTGATGAAGGGACTGGGTGTGAACGACTGATCCAATCAGGAAACTGCCGCTGGTTCAACAAACAAGAAGGTGTCATAAGTAAAGAGGTGATTTTTAAGTCAGCAAATAACCTGCAGTCCAGATCATGCTGTGAGTGTTCTACAGTTTAGAGACTGAACATGTGCTGTGGTTATTCCTGTCGACAGAACCAAACCTGCGACTTGAGTTCGATGCACATAAATGGTCAAAGCTGTAAAAATATGTTGAATAAAAAGCAGAACAGTGCTGCCAAGTTTTCTTCACAATAAAGTGAAAGTTCTGTTTACAGCAGATCATGTAGAAATACATTTTGAGTACAGGGAAGTTTAAAGCAATCACTGTAACATTAACGCCTCGTTTCCACTTACGTATTTGACTGCTGTCTGCAGATCTGTAAAAATACCGATGATGCCTCCAGTGTGCATGTCTTTACAGATGAAAGAAAAGTACCTGAAGCCATGGGGGAGAGGCTAGAGGCTCTCAGACCTGTGCTGACTAAATTTTGAATGATGTTCGAGCGCTGCTAGACGGAGACGGACAGTATTTAGTGGCGACACGTCATTGCAACGCGCTGGCCAACTCCAAAGTCGTCGAATAACGGCACCTGGTCAGTGACTTTTGGCGCCAGACGCTGACGAAAAAGTCATCCTTTCATGTTGGCGTAATGTGCGGTCAGTCGCCATTATTGTTTATAGGCGACTGGCGGCGTCACGGGGAAACACGGTGGGACAACAACAAAATTAAGGTGATGGAAGTCCAAGTACGATGGATAGGAGGGTCGGTGGATGGGTCCGACAACGCTGGCTTTACCCCGACTCTACGAAAGAGACTGTATGCAAACTGAACATTTCCTGTGAAAACAGAAGTGCGTTTTGAAATCAGACAATGCATGTAACAGGCTGAAGTTGACACAGAGTCCCAGAACGTCAACAACACTGCTGATCAGAGCTGGAGATGATAAAAACCTGTGGCTACTGCAGAGTCATTTGACCCGGCAGTGAATGCAGACTGTCACCTTTCCTGTTAGATTAAAAAAGCCAGATGTTAGTGGGTTTTTGTTCAGTGGGACAATCGCTAAAGCTAACAAGATTAAACACGTGAATTAATTTGCAGCTGTTGGAAGCTGTATCTCTTTAGTGGAGGGCATCGGTCTCCACCTGCTTTAGTTTTACCAAGAACTGAATTCATCAATCTTTTCATTTAACCCAATCAGAAGCTGCAACAGCGAGTGTTTTTTGAGTTGGCGTTTATCCAGAATAAGCTCAGGGCCACAGATACTTTTCCTTGCACATGTGATAATTCGATTCTATTTACTTAAATCCTGCTAAGCGGGAGCATTTATAACCCTGTCACATAAACTAAAATGAACCAGACTCTATTCAGCTCCTCTCAGCCACCACCTTTATCTGCCCATCTCCCCATCTAATTCCTTTTTTTTCCTGTCAGCTCAAAAGCCGACCTCTTAACCCCACCGTGACCTCTGCCGCCCCCACCAGCGGCACACTGAATGCACCACAGGAAAAACACCGCCTTACAGCCTGCAGGAAGCCCCTGACCTTTGACCCCACCGGGCCCCTTTCTTCGCACTGGGAGGTGATGCTTTTCCACACCATTTGTCCCAGTGCTCTCATCTCAGCGCGCCTGTGTTATCTCTCTGCTAACACACTGACCTGTGGCAGCGGAGACATCACACCTCAGCTGTTTCACAGCTCTGTGCCTGTTTCATCAGGGTGTAACTCCACATATTCTCTCACAAACAAACCATTGATAATGAGTGTGTTAACAGAGGACCAGTGATGGAACAGATAATGAATGTGTTTTTGGATCTGATGATTTGACTCCTTTGGGGGTTTGCAGTAAAATTCTCTGTGAGGCTGTTTTTAACCCCTGCTGTTCCAGGCTTTATCAGATCAGTTTTAAATGACTGTCACTGAAACACCGGCCTGCTTCACATGATCTCTGTCACGGTGATATTTAATTCACTAGTTGTGTGTGGAGTGTCGGACTGCCACTAACTATGTTTTATCATCTGTTAATCTGCAGTATGTGTTTTTAGTTAAATGATAAATTTAGTCAATAAAAAGCAACATTTGAAATTATATAAAGGCAACTAATGTAATGTTTTACAAACTAAAACCAGCAGATGTTTGGCATTCTTGAAACAAGTCTTGAAAAACAACCTTAAAGATCAATTCATAGCCACCGTGACGTCACCCATTGGTTTGTGGACTCACATTTTAAACACACAGTTTGTTCAGCTCACTAGGCGAGCATGTGCACAGGAGTGTTCACACGTCACGACTGAGGCTCACACACCTGTGCTCCACGAGCCTCTTAACAGCTCAGGTGCTCTCACCTTGACTGGCCAAATTTTGGCTGTGTCCCCCTGCTACAATCAGATCACCAAAACTAACAATTTTCATTTTGCTGTGAAACTCTAGAAGTGAATACTCTTTGATTTGGTTGCAGTCTGGAGCCTTTTGCTTGTGGAGGTAAAAAAAGAAGAAGAACTGGAATTGGTAGATCAACAACCAGTCTCTTTCTTTGACTGTCTCTGCTGCTAATTTGTCACGCTTGAATGTCTTAACGGACACTGACGAGTGCCAGAGGTGCCAGGCGGGGGTCACGCAAAGATCGTCAACGGCAGCTGACGATCAGCGGTTTCCTTGAATTGTCAGGTTCACAGCAGCTAAACATCTTGTTATCTTTTCATTCACAAATGCCCCCAACGCTCTCTGATAACCTCCCTCAGCCTAAGTCAGTTTCTCTCTCATTGTGATTCAACTTTCTCTCACGGTTGTAAATGCGAAAGCAACGGCAGAAAGAAAAGGACCCTCGCCAGGGAGCAGGGAAGGGAGGATGGAGGGAGAAGGAGGAAGGAACGGAAAAAAACAAGGATTACTGCCCTTCATTGTCCTGCTGCTAATCCCTCCTCTACTTCACACAAAAACATTTGACACCTTTCAGTGGCTCAGCTCAACACTTCCAGTTACTCACTCAGGGTTACACAAACTCACACAACGTTCACACGCACGCTGATTCAAAGCGTTTCCTCGCTCCGTCCACCCTGCTTCTCAGACAGCATGAAATCCGCCCTTCATTGGTGGTTGGGGCTCTCGTCTGTTATACCCCCGCTTCTCCTTCCTCCTCGCTTTCATCCATTCTCCATGGCTCCGCCTTCCTCTGGGGCCCCACAAGGCCTTTGTGCAGATCGATGGCCTGTGGCTAGCCTGGAAGTAGGGTTATACAGAGTGCACCGTCCTCGCCGAGGCAGGATTTTCAGGGATTTTTCATGAAGGGGAATATTTAAATCTCTCATCCCTGACGTTACATCTTCTGTTAGAGAGCAGCTTCCTGTGTGGCTAACCGGCCCGTGACCCTCAAGTCATTCCTAATTTAAAAACCACATAATCCCAGTCAGGATGAAATATTCACATCATTTACTGACGTTAAGGTTAAAATACCACAAAGCAAAGTATTAATATTATTGCGTCATGTAGAAAAACTTCAAATCAAAATGTTACTGTTGGAGAAATATTAGCAGCAAATTGTACCCAAAGATTAAAACTGGTATTATTCTACATTTTTTGGAATTTCAAATAAATCCTATGAAAAAACTAAAACACAGAATAAAGTGATTAAACTAGCAGGTAGTGTGCAGCCAGAGCCTGATGTATCCTCTTCCTCTGCCATAGAGCTCCACTGCTCCCTATAAAATATTAAAAACACATCAATGAGCCACGAAGAAGAGCACTATTATATATGTGACCTGTTTGTAATGATTTCTGTTTTGGATATGAATAAAGGGGGCTGAGGGCCACACACGGTGTGGAGAATTGAGAGACTGCCTTATGCATCGTTAGCACCAGCCGTTTTGAACCATTATTTTGCCTCAACGTTCTTTACAGAAGGTACAGCTGAGGACAGAGGTGCGTCACCTTTAAGCCGGCAGCAAAGGTGTTCAAAGTTCAAATTGGTGTCTGTGTAAAAGGGGCAGCTGGCAGGAGGGGACCGTGGGCAGCATGGGTGTGACGTTTTGACAACATGTTCTGCGTGTAACCCATCGTGGCGGTTTTGTAAAGATGGTAGTAGCAGTTAGCAGCTAAATCAACGAATAAGAACTGTAGCCAAAAATGTCGGGTCCAGGAGCTCCTTACCCTCCGAACAGAGGACGAGATCAGCCGCCATACAACAGGGACGGTAAATAATTGTTATTTACGTGTTATGTCATTGTTGTTGTTTAGAAAGTGCTGCTGATGCATATGTTACATGCCACACCCGTCACGCCTCTTCATTCTGGAAGGCCGGCATGCCGTCTAAAATCACACACTGGAGCAACATGATGCCGTCGTCTTTTAATTCAGTGTAAAAAAGCAAAGGCTGCACAATGAAGTGACCTTGTAGCTGCTCTACGGCACAATCTCTGTGTAGAATGGGCTGATACGTCAACTATACAGCAGACTAACAGCAACCAGCAGTTGAGCAGTTTCATGTTATTTTCTTCCTACCAAACCACACCTGCCACCTGAATCACCGTATAGAAGGAAGCGTGCATCTGTTGCATCTGTGATACAGTTGGTGGGTGTAGAGAGAAAATAGTTCTTGAACGAAACTGCTCCCAACAAGGTGTGTGGATTATCTTGAGTAACCAGGTCATGATTTCTGTAAAGAGACATTGATGTTCAGTTTTTCAAATGCATACTTTGGTGCTTTGAGCACCACAAGCCGAGTGACATCTAGTTTCATTATATTTAAGAGAAAGCAGACACCTTCATAGCCGAATATCTCCAACACTCAACAGCTCACACCAAAACTACCTAGACTGATAAATAGTTCTACTGGTTAGAGGAAAAATATGTATACTGGATTTTGGGACAAGCTGTTCCTTTAAAGTATCAAAAGCACTCATCAGACAGCACAATGCCAAAAAAAAAAAAATCAAACAAACGATGTCTTTTTTTGGAAGAAAACTGATAGATGAAGGACTTGTCAAACATGAAACTGTATTTCACATAGATAGAACTCATTTTAAAGATATTTAAGACCTGTTTGTTGGCTGCGATGAACGTAAGGCACTTTGACACAGCACCCTGAGGTTCCTGCACATTCCTCACACTCTGTAATTAACATTATCCTGCTTTTCTCACGTCCTGCTCGCTGGGTGGGGTGACTTCACAGGTGAGGTGCGAGCTCCGTGACCTTTTGACTCACACGCTTTCCCCTCCTTCTCATTTGGAAAGAATTTATTTTCAGTTCCTTATTTCCTTTTCATTGCCCCTTTCTCCAGCGGTCCCGCCCCCTCGATGCCCCCTCCTGGGGCAGTTAAAGTGCAGCTGTCGCTCTCAGCTCTCTATTATCCAGCCCGGGGCAGAGGAGGAGAGGAGTGGAAACACACAGGAAAGTATGGGATGATATTTTAGCATTTCTGGGAAGCTGTGGGTGTAACTGTGGATTACTCAGACAGGTGTTACTCCACTTTCTTTTCTCGTCTGCTCTCCTCCACTTCCTCTAAAACAAAAAAGAATTTAAAGTGTGCCATAAAGGAGTCCCACACATGTACTGTGAAACCCACAGACCAGGTGTTGTGTTTGCAGGGTTGTATAGGTCTATTGTGGAGCTTCATTATCGTTCCTAATCATTGACCATTATCAAAAATGTGGAGCTCTTCTGTGAGCTCCAGTGGTCCGTGGGCCCTTCATCACCACCCACTGTTTAACTGGAAACTTGAACTTCCTGTGTATCTTCAGGGATGACCTCGTGCTGCACTGGGAGACGAAACTAAAACGTCAAACCAAAACAAGACGACACACATTTTCAGCTGTTTTTGCCTGATCAACACACGCACTGCCTTTCTCTTCATAACTCAGGGGTTTACACTTGATAAACTGATCCCACGACGTCCTGCTCCACTGTGTTTCCACAGAAATTACGTCACACTGTGGGAGTACTGATTCCATTTCATGGGATCTTGAAGCTGAAGCTCAGACTCTGTCAGAAGCATATTTTACACCATTCTGGCAAGAAAACGTAACTGGAACATAACGAGCATCAACAGTAGGGGTGAGTTATGTTGCAGGAGTTTCTTTGATGATATATTGGGAACAAACATGAATTCAAGCCAATCGCAGCCATTTTCCTGTGAAGACAGAAACTTTTCACATCTACCTGTTTGTGTGTTTGATACAGAATAGGTTCATTTTTGGGTGGAGTATCACTTCAAACAGCAATTTCCTGTTTTTTATTTCCTCTGCTATAAAACAAAGGTGGTGACAGCAGGCCAGCGTGTCTGATATTCACTCCACTAACCAGCTATTCTACCCCGACCAGAAGGAAACCAAATGTTAACTGAACTCTGTTTCGCCCGTAAGTCTGTCGGCTCGCTGCCATCCTATCCATCTCACTCCTCGGGATCAATTTGGCCGAGTTGAACGAGGGGTCAAGGCAATTTAACACTCCTGCTGCATTGTAAAACAGGAGAGGAAGGGTCAGGGCCAGGCAGGTGGCGGTCAATTCTGCAAGGGCTGTCTGCATTCCTGTGTATGTGTGTGTGTGTGTGTGTATGTGTGTGTGCTGGAGTTTAGCGAAGGCAGGGTTGACAGGAGGCAGAACACTGCCACTGCAAAACCAACCCATTCTCACTGTGACCTCGTCACATGTCCACGTTTGCTCATGGACTTTCCACGTCCACATATGACGTCCAAGGTGCCCTGGGTGTGTTGGCTGTTGACGTTCTGGGACGCCGAGTCAACTTCAGCCTGTTACATGCATTGTCTGTTTCCAAAATACCCTTCTGTTTTCACAGGAAATGTACAGTTTGCACACAGTCTCTTTCAAAATAAAAGCACTGCGTCGGTACAACACTGCCTACCCAGACACATGTGGTTGGGTCTAGAAAAATAGAACAGGGTTTGGCTTTGCAGTCTTACAGGAAGTGAACACTGGCCTCTAAGGTGAAAATCGGTGGTTGCTGGACCGATCCGCCACCCCTCCCACCCACCCTACTCAGACTTCTGCCCCCTTCGCTTATGTTGTTGTCTTGCCCCATTTTCCCTTGACAACACCAGGCGACGTTTCACAATGATGGCGACAGGCCGTGTATCATGCTGATGTCAAAGGACGGCTTTCTTCGTCTGTGTCTGATGCAGGAAGTCACTGCTTAAGCACTGGTATTTGATGACTTTGGATTGAGACCGGGTTGGCCAGTGAGATGCAATGACGTGCCGCAACAAAATACTCTCTGTCTTCATCGAACATTGTTCAAACTTTAGTTAGGACACACACACACACGCACACACATACAGTTACATGGCTAACATTAGCTAATGGTTATTAATGGGTTTAAAGACAAGAGTCGAGCTATGTTAGTGTCGGTGTTGGGACTGTTCTATGGCTCAGTGTTGGATGTTAGCTGCTGCTGCTGTGTTAGCTCGTGCTAACTGGGAAGAAGAGAGCAGGATTAGAGTGTCTCACAGGGACAGTCCTTCAGTGCAGCTTCAAACAGCAGCCACAACTGATCTTTGGCGATTAGCTGCCAACAAACAGAACAGGGTGCAGGTGCCAGGCTGCTAGCCTAGCACCTGCTAATGTGCGCTCACCTATTTTCTCTCATTACTGAATGTGCGCTCACTTTTTTATTCTGATCCAGATGTTCAGGAGGTTTTTACTGGAATTATCCACAGAGGTTGCCTCCTCGGCTAGAACCGCTAGGAACACTTTAGAAAGCATATTTATGTGAAAACAGAGAAAGAAAAAAATCTGTGTTTTCCAAAGCTCTCGTCGAGGAGGGGCTGCTAACCTGAAAACTTGAATGTCCCTATTTAGAACTGGGGGTTAGATCACTACATGATTCCCGTGCACGGCTCCGCTGCTGCTCACTGCTCCCTCAGGGGATGGGTCAAATGTGGAGAACAAATTTCACACACTCAGGTGTGTGACAATCAGTGGAACTTTAATCTTTAATCTTTAAACACGGCGGTGCAACATGGTGATCTCTGCTGACGAGTACCTGCCCTCTATGTAAATATAAACATATCTCATTCTAAGGTAACAAAAACACAACCATTCTTATTTTCATATTATATTACACTTCTGCCAATATATCCCTCTGAATCCCACACACTGGAGCTGTAAGGTTTTAGTTGAAGGTTGGATTTAGAGGTTAGAGGGTGCTTCATGTCACTGAGGGTCCTCACAAGTACAATAAAAACTCTAAGCTCTTAACTCCTTTTCATTTAGATGCACTATCATAAGTGTAGGTTTAAATTAACGTACATCCAGTGTGTGTCTCAGTGCGTGCATGCCTGTGTCTCTGTGATTATGTGTCCAGCGTGTGTGTGTGTGTGTGTATAATTTAGTCAGTAAATGTTAGTCATTAGCGTTGGTCTCCAGGAACAGAGAAGGAAGGAAGTAAAGCAACAACCAGCCTTCTAAGGTTTCATGGTAATCACCAGGGCAATTATGAGCAAGTATGAACACACACACACACACACACACACACACACACACACACACACACACACACACACACACACACACACACTAGCAGAATCAAGCTAAATTACAGTTTATTTCACCGTCTGTTGTCATGGATTTCCTCCTGTGTTTGCAGTTTTCCTCCCACGATGTCACCAGATAAAGTGTTTCATTGAGAAGCCGACAGACCGTGCTCACCTGGAGGTGGAGGTGGAGGGTTTCTCCAATAAGTACATTTGAACAGTAAATGTAGCAAACACATGATGTCTGAGCCGATGCTTGTTCCTGCTATAACAGATGGCTCAGCCCACTTACTTCCCTTTCGCAGGATATTTATTATATTGTGATACGTCTGTTATGTCCGTGCGACAGCGTCTGACTCAGCGTTCTCAGTTTCACATTGACCAGATGTTTGTTAGATACTGTGCACAGATTAATAGATGGACAGGACCACTTTTAAATACTTCATGAAGGGGTCATATGTGGTGATTAATGAGATCATTCGTGGTTTAAAGCATTTATTAGTGAATAAAAGTCAATAATAATCAAGTCTAGAAATAAAAATATTAGATTGGCTTCACTTGAAAAGTTTAACCATTTTAAAAATGGACATCCTGCAGATTGTTGTTCAAACAGATCTGAAAATGGAGCATTTATTCTTTTTGTAACAGAAACCTGAGGCTTCTGTCCTCTCCATCATGACATCATGACCTTATGTTCCCTACGTGCCATGGAAATGTAGAAGTTTGCCAGGATTTTGAGATATATATACATCTGCAGACACATTCTGTTTGTAGTGTACACGACACGCCCCTACAAACTGCGCCCACCACTGATACAAGACAAATCCATCAGCATGACAGCTATCTGACCCCCTGCTACCACACTGCTCTGTAGTGAATAAATATGAAACCAAATGTAGCAAACATACAATTCATAATTCATAATCTATGAAGATGTGATTCACTTTATAAGTAATGACATGTAACCCCTCCCACTATCCTCATCCTAACTTTAAACACCTCTCTTTCAACGTGTATGCTACATAGCTGATGTTAGCTAATCACTTACTTACAGTGTTACTGTAACGCGTTATTAGTGACGCGTTACAGTAACACCGTTAGTTTTGGCAGTAACTAATACTCTAACGCGTTAGCTTTTAAATTCAGTAACTCAGTTACCGCTACTAAACGGTGCGTTACTCTGTTATTACTCCAGGTTTTAAAACGGTGCGCAGCATGCAGTATTCCTTCAAAAACTGAAGTTCCTTTCACTGAAACATTTTAGCCCTAAACAATAAAAGATAGTCAAGTCAGATAGAGATATATGAACAATTCTTACCAGAGCATCTTAATGAAACACGTCTCTCACCATCTCTGAAATCACCGTCGACCTGCTGGCCTCACCACAGTGCTGTAACGTTACATTAAGCGGTCGTGCTTCTGGAGATTTTTAGTCCCAGTAACGTGATATCCAGTGACGTGATATCCAGTGACGTGATATCCATTGTTATCTCGAGGAAGCTTTAGTTGTGGACAGACAATGTCTGCGGTGGGCGACAGACTCGACATCATCACGTAGCTCTTCAAATGTTCTCTTTAGCTCATTTTCCATATTTGTATCCAAGTACCGTAGTTGTAAAACGTTTAGCTGCCTAACAGCTCAAACATGATTGGTCAATATCACGCGGACTACAAACAGCCTACAACCGGAAACCAGGGCTCTTCTGCTCTTCTTCCAGAGGCAAGTAATCCGGGGTTTGCCTACAGACTCTACACTCACTGAATGTAGAGTCTGTATATAGAGACAATGGTAACTACATACTGTTTTTCAGAAACTAGCACAACACTGCTAACTTAGCATCAGCACAGCAACAAGATGTAGCCTTCCCATTACCTTTATCCTAACCCAGGGGTCTGTAACCTGTGGCTCAGGAGCCACATGCAGCTCTTTACCCCATTTGAATTTCAATTTAAATTTTATTTATTGTGTGCTTTTGCTTTTTTTTTTTTAGGACTCAATTTTAATACTTTTGTTTACTTGTGATTATGATGGGTTGACTTACATGACCTTTTAATTAGTACAGATTTTTGGGATCTGAAACATTTGAAGAAACTCCATCTAGATGACATTACAATAAGCAAAATATAAAAATGAAGGTATTGGCCGACAATTTCTGTTGCAGAGTTCAAAGGGTTAATATTAATAAACCCTGTTCCAACTTATAAATCCTTTACAAACTTTGCCTTAATGAGAGAGTGGTACTTCTTACTTAAATGGCATAAAACAGAGAAGTCACTTGTGTCCTGATAAAATTATTTCAGGCCCGGCAGCGTTCTCTTTTTTCTCTTTTGGATGTGATGTTGAGTTGGACCATCAGTGCAGACGGAGCTGTCCTGTGGACGAGGGAAGCAGAAATTCAGCGCATTCATTTCCATGAACATGTTTCTTTATGCTGTTTTTTGAGAACTCATGTTACCAGCAGCTTTCCTCCGTCAGCATAATGTAGCAGCAGTTTGCTAAATCTGCTTAAGTCCCTCTTTGCTGGGAGGTTTAACATGTCTGGATTCCGGTGGAGGAGGCGAGCCGTCGACACAAAGAGGATATTGATTTCAGGACGTTTCCTCTTCTTACCTTTCACCCAAGTGTCAGTCGGACAGACGGAGGCCCACGGGCTCGGTGTCGGAGCTCAGCCTCAGACTTCACCTCAGTGGGTCAGGGGTTGTGGAGTTTCTTCTCAGCTGAAATTCTGGAGCCAGCATGTCTGGCTGATGTGGACTCAGCACAGCACGTTACAGAAGTTATGTTTAAGTGCTTCATGCTGCCAAAAAGCACGTGTGGATCCAACAAATGTGTGTTCACTGCACGTCCTTCACTATGAAACACTTTTAAGGTTTTTAAATCCATTCTATAATTAGCTTATAGTCGTCTTTCCCGCCTTTGACTTTTTACCTCCCCCTGCAGATTAGTGGAATAGTGTGACACCATCAGCAGGACTGTGTCTCATGTCAGCTGTGTACATGCACATGCATACGCGTGTATCCCCATGCACGTGCACCATATAAACACAACAGGGATCCACTGTAGACTGCCAGCTGCCAGCACCCGGACCTCTGCCGCTGGATGGGCAGGGATCTCCGGGGGGAAATCAAACAATGATGATCTGCACACACTGTGATGACACACAGCTGGTTGAATATGAGCCAAGTCTCCCTGCTTCCCTTCACTGGTTCCTGTACAGCAGGGTCGCTCTTTGTTTCACTGTTATAATCATTAAAAAGCAAAAGCAGCATGTGTATACATTCAGTAGGCGATATCTTCAGTAGCTAGCTAGCTACCCGACACTTTTCAGGGTCTGATTTTGGTTTTGGAACAGGGAAGAAACGTTTATCTTTTTCCAACCTCTCCAGCTGACGAGTATCATTAATACGAGGCGAGCTCCAGGCACAACATTTAGCTCCTGTTGTGTCTTAAAAGAAACAACAACAACTAATAACACAAAGAAAGAGACAACATTCAGTAAAACTAGACTTAACTTCCATTTAATGGGTTTAAACAGGTGAAATTACCCTTTAAAGTCTCCTGTGTTGATGAACATGCACCCTGCTGACGTCCTTGAGCCAGACACTGAACCTCCGACCAGCTGCAGGGGGTCATCTGACCCTGACCTCTGACCTCTCCTTCAGGAATCAATAATCAGATATTATGAAACGAGGTGAGGAGTAAAGTTGAGTGTCGGGTGCCTCCTGGGGGGCGGGGCCCAGCCAGGGAAACATTACATTAGACACACTAAAATATTTACAAGCCTCTGTCGGCTCCTGAGCCTCCAGCCTTCATCAAGTGCCAGAGCTCTGCCATCCGGTGTGGCCCCTGCTGTTTGTTAATGGACTTCCTCCTCGACGCTAACAGAAGGACGGCTGCTGTGTTTATGCGCTCAAGGCCTTTTTCAAGAGAGGATATGGGCAGAGTAACAGGTTGGAGGTGTTTCATTGGAGGCTGCTTTAGGAAAATGGAGGCAGAAACTGCTGTTTGATTCATTAAATCACAGTTTCGTGTGTCCTGTGAACATTCTGCAGACGTGTTTGTAATAACCAAGAAATATCTGTTACAGGAAACTGCAGAGATGAATAAATACAGGGTTTAAATAAATAAACGGACACTTAGATACACAGTTCAAAAGAAGGTATTTAAACCGGGAAAATGCCATATAAGGAATTAATATCACTTCCTTTTTAATTCTTAGATGTAACCAGAAGGAAGGAAACTCAGTGTGCCTCAGTAGCTGTTAAAACTCTCAAGTTTTTCTTTAGGTGTGAAGATCTCAGAAGCAGCCGGTGATCTGGTGGTTTTTCCTTCACTATTTTAGTCCCCCCATGAGATACACAGTGGCATGCAAAAGTTTGGGCACCCCTGGTCAAAATTTCATTTCCTGTGAATAGTTACGTAAGTACAAGATGAACTGGTCTCCAAAAGGCATGACGTGAAAGATGAAACATGCTTTTACACATTTTGAGCAAGATCAGTGTTTTATTTTTGCTCTGTACAATTTTAGGGTGAAAAAACAGGAAAGGAGCACCGTGCAGGAGTTTGGGCACCCCGAGACATGCACTCATCTCCAGCAGATTGGATTAAGGGCATTACCTTTTTGCTGGACATCCCAAAAACACAACAGGTCAGCTCCAGCTAATTCAAATGCTGCAGTGAGAGCGCTAACTGGGACTGAAAACACTTTACTGGCTGATATTTTCAGAACAAAGTAGAACAGTGTGAAATATGTGTAATATTTTAACATCTAAATCTCTATTATCAAGCTGCAGTTCCTTTTATTTTGAAAGCCAGCGACACCAGTGTAACCTTTGACCCCGTGGTCACATTGGTCACCGACGTCGAGGACTCCATCCGTGAAACTTTGCAGCCCGAGGATTACAGGTGCAGGTCGGGTCACTGGACTTTTATTGACTCAGACATAATGGCAGGTAACTGGTCAGTTTTGGTACTGAGCTGTGTCTGTGAAGGTAAGAACCACATGGGTTAAGTGGTTACAGATTCATGTCCAAAAAAGCATTTTTCAATCATGAAAGTGAATTTAGTCTGTCATAAGTTTCATGGGGATTGTGTATAGACCAAAATAAATCATTTTTAATTTGTTTTATACATCAATTGTGGTATCTATTAGCTACAAAATGAAGTAGTACAGCTAGCATGAACGTGCACCATTTTAGCTGTGGGGGCTAATAAAGTCACTATGGTAGCTATGGGGTAAGTTGAGCCGTAAGTTTCTGAGAAGAGGCAAAGCTGGATATGGTAAACCAAGCTTTACTGTCAAGGAGAAAGATGAGGGATTTTTCCCAAGAAGCGATGTAATTGCAAAACTCCCCAAACCTCACAGAGTTGGTGTCACAGCAACAAAGTCCCAGCAGTTTGTATTCCCCTGCAACCTGGACAGGTGGAATATTGAGTAAAGGGGCAGGTGGGATGTGGATGGAAGGAGAGTAAGATGGAGGGAGGAGTTTAGAGAGGATGAAGGAGGACATGTAGAGAAAGGATGATGAGACAATGAGAGTTTAGAGGGAAGGAGGGAGATGGCTCAACTTACCCTTAACCTTGCTCCTGATGACAAAGTCAGCTCACTTGGAAACGTTGATATCATATATATGAAATGTACAAATGTAACATATTCCTCTGGCAACTGAGATGTTTGAAAAGTTTTAACAAACCACCCTGAAAAATGAATCAGCTGGCAAATGGAGTTTCATATGGAGGCATCACTGTGATAAAGGCAGCGTGGTGAGACATGCTAAGAGGAATAACCACTGTTCTTGTTTTATAGAGAAGAGTCAGTTTCTCATTTATTTTTAGGTCTTCAGAGGAGAAGGAGTCAGCGGCTCAGTGTAGAGAAACAAACCTGCACATCAGCACCTTGAAATAAAGCTGACCTATATGCAGCTCAAAAAACTCTTCCTGAAAATGACAAGCTACTAACAGCTTCCATTCATGTCATTCCTCCCATTCACAGGCAGCGAGCGAGGGTTCATTCAGAATTTCAGACCAAGGACGAGCTCTGTTTGTCTGTTCACCGGTGTCTCTTTTTCCATTTTAAGCCTCTGCTGGCTAATGGTCGAATATGATGTACCGGTATTTATTTATCTCGCAGCCGTTGGCCTGACAACAGAGACGCAGGATGATTCAAAGAGGACGGACAAAAAGAGACACACAGGGATGTCTATATTTACCTCTTCTTCTCTGAATGAGGATAATATCAAACATGAGAGACACTGATGAAGTTTGAGAACAGCTCAGTCTCTGGAGGTGAGTCAGGTCACGTTGATGGACAAACTGGGAGCATGTTGATGTATTTCTGCTCAATTGAGGTCAGAAAGATAAACTGTCAGAGGAGTTTACAAAAGCTGCAAGACACTATTGATTGCCTGAGTCTACCTGCTGTCTGCCCCTCACGGTCTTCATTAACACAACAATCCACCCACACTCTTATTTACACTCTATTAACTCTCACTGTGGTGCTCGGTACAGTCAGGAGACATCGTTAATAAAGTGATCAAATCTAGTTTGTGATGCTTCCTCCCTCACTCTGCCTCTGAGGGTTTTATTAAAGGTCACGATTCCCCATGTTTCCCTGAATACTCTGCAACTCTTCTCAGAGAATAAACTAATTGTATATGTGATGAGGCTGCTGATGGAGATAGCAGTGATCATAAAATTTACAGTTTTTCATTTCAGAAAAAAACAAACAAACAAAAAAATGAAATAGCGCCATTGCATTTTGGTCTCTAAAGCCTACAGACATGTAGGCTTGAATACGTTCTCCCTGGTCTCACAGAAATACGAGGTAGGAACTTTTAACAAAGCTTCACGAGGTGGTGGGCGTGAAATGCGTTTTAACAATATGTACTGGCAACACAAAAACAAACAATGCCAATGCAAAATCGACGACCGTTTGTTGCGGCAGACACATGAATTAAGTATAAAGCAACCTGGTCTCACTCCGAAGTCAGTGCTCTCATGTTGGCATGATATGCACCCCATGACATCAGCGGGAAACGTGGCAGGATAACAACGAAAGATAAGCCAGCGGATGTCGACTAGAGTGAGCGAGAGGGTTGTAGATGGGTCCAACAACCAACAAGCACCAATTTCCACCTGGGAGGCCAGTGTTCGTTTCCCGTATGACTACAAATCCAAACCCTGTTCTTTTTCCCTAAACCAAACCACATGTGTTTGCTGTTGAAGGAACAAAAAAGTCAGTTTGCGGTGTTGTACTGACGTAGTGCTTTTATTTTGAAAGAGACTGTATGCAAACTGTACATGTCCTGTGAAAACAGAAGTGTATTTTGAAAACAGACAATGCATGTCCCAGAACGTCAACAACCAACACACTTAGGGACGTGGAAAAGTCCACGACCAAACGTATGTGATGAGATGGGAGCGAGGGTGGTGTAGGGCAGGTTGGAGGGTGGGTCATACCACAAAATTTGGTTTCAATCCAATAACATAGGGCCAGAATCATCGATACTGATTGATACTTTTTATTGTTTAAAGTGGCTATTATATTTTATGTAGGGTAAAGCAGTGTGCCATGATTTATGAACTAAATAATCAGCCTGCTTTAGTAACAGTTAATGATGACCACATACAGTTTGAAGATGTGACGTTAACCAAAGCCGAAGATCTGATTTGACTTAGATATTAATTTCTCTGGTGTTTGATGGTGAAAAGAAGAGAATAAATACTGGTCAAACACGTTGAGAGCAGTTAAAACACATTTCATGTCCACCACCACGTAACGTCATGTTCACAGGTTGTATCCATGTCACGTGTTTTTGATACATCTCTACTGCACGCTGCTTTGAGACCACTGATGTTTAACTTACATGCTGTTAAATTTCCTTATATGCTGGGTCATTACTGTTTCTGTTTATGGGTGATTATTTTAATTTTGAGCACTTTTGGTTTCTTAATTTCTAAAAAATGAAACCTCATAAAGCCTTCAATTATCTACTTAGGCTTTTTTGTCCAGGACCCAGCATCTAAACATGGTACATGGTTGTACACGTCACTTTAAGAAATTTTTAAATATTTAACACTTTTTCTAAGATGTCAGCGGAAAAGGTAAATGCCACCACATTGTTGAGTAACTGTTCAAAACTTATAAAAACTTGAAAGTTATTGATTTTGAGGCATTTTATGTAACTTGATACCTTACTTCTGATGTCTTAGTGCTTAGAAATATTTTTATTTTAATTGTGAAGTGCAACCTTATCAATATATTTCTAAATCCTGTCATGAAATATAGGATTTCTCCAAAGGTCAGTGACATGTGTCTTTTAGTGTAATGTCAAGGAATGGCTTTTAATATGAAAATGCCTTCTTAAAAATCATTTAAAACTATGTAATGTGTTGGCAATGATAAACAGAGGTGGTAAATTCATATTTCATGAGAAAATTACGAGTCCATTTGCTGTTTTCATATCGCTCTTTATCTTTTGTAAGTATCTTTGGTATAGTTCTGGATCCTCTTGGGTGGCCATGGCAGAAACAGTAGCCTAAACAAACACAACAAAATCATTAATTTGAGTTAGAAATGAGACCTAAATATTAAAAAAACTTGAAATTCATCATAAAATTAGAAAATATGTGCAATGAACTAATATAATATATAAATCTGTAGATACATGGTCAAACAGCCACAGCAGTGATCATACATTTCATATACATACAGTGTTCAGATGGGTGTGATCTATCAAAGTTCATCATCTGATTCGATAATCACGACATGATCGCACAAATGAAAGGTTGAATTAATTTCCGTGTGTTCCTGAGCTGTGAAAATCAAACCCAGAAATTAAGAAATAACTCAACTTTGATGTAATGGGAAAAAATAAAGTGAATTTGGCAACTTCTCCTGTTGAAAGGATTTGTTTTCAGTGGCCAGCTCCAACGTGTCGAAGCTTCCCACCTGACAAACACAGTCTGTACTCACAGCTACAGCAGCTTTAGATAATTTACACTGTCAAAGGAAAGACAAATTAAAGCTGCTTCAATGTTTTATTTTGAAAAATTACCTATTCTGAGCAACACTAAATTCTGCACACCTCGCTGACAACAAGGGAAATAAGACCCAAGTTGTAAAAACCCAGAATTATCCAGTTCAGTTCCAGCAGCGTTATGATGGAGCTGTGTGCACAGCAGCATCATGTGTGAGTTACATATTGTGCCTATTTTGGTAGATGTCAACAATCCCGTGAAGTATTGTGTTTATCACCCAATAGCTGGTGAAGTGTGCTGAAAGTGATGAAGTGCTGTTTCCTCCCACTGACTCCCTTATTAGCTCTCTTTCCCCCTGTTCTGTCGCTGAAGTGGCACAGTTGTGTCAGCAGCATTACTCATACCTGGGCTGGATTCACTGGGCAGGCCTGGATCTGCCTTAATCACCCACTTCCACTTCCTGTTCCTCAACATGCCAGCTACCCGCCGTGGGCGGACACTGATGACGGGAAACAACAGAGATGCACCAGCGAGAAACAGGAGGGAGCACTTGACTGGGATATTATTATAGTTTCACTAATACAGGGGCGGTGGAACAGGAAGAAAAGTGCAGATGTCTGAAGTCAACGCGACGTAAGAACACACACACTCAGAGGAATGCAGGTTAAACTACATGATCAGGTCAAAGACACGATTGTGGTTTGGGTTAAAATAAATACATTTGTTACATAACATAGGAAGTATATGTTAAGTTAGAGGGTACGTTTTTTTTTTTTTTTTTACCAGACCGATATTTTTCCATCTAGGTGGCTAATAGGAACAAAAATGTAATATTCAGTGGGCTGCATACCACGGAAGCTAACCCAAAAGATAGAAACATCTTTCACTGTATGCACCAGGGAAGAGATTCTATAGGACTGAATAGGTGCCATGTTGTTATAATCATACAACTATGCCTTAAATCTTTGCTGCTGATGACAACTGACAACAGTCATTTAATGGGCTAATACAATTCGAAGCAGGTAGACAGGAGCATCAGGGAAGACAAGGAGACAGGACAGGATCCGGCACTCTGTCCAAACCTCCCGAATTGAATTTTTTAATAAAAATAAGCACGACTTTTAGTTGACAAGGACCTCCCTGATATCTGTCAATAATAATGTAGACATTCCTTATGCTAAGCTAAGCTAAGTTAATTGCCTGCCTGCTGGAGCTTCATATTTAGCATACAAAATACTAAATCATGCATATAAATAATGAGTGGAAGCACATGTAAGAGGAAATATTTAAACATTTTTTAAAAGTTATCTTCTTTCTGAAATATAGATAAGAAGACTTACACCACTTTCATGGAGAGTGTATGTATGATGTCACTGCGCCCACCTATTGCTTTAACAGAAATACATTACAACATGTAACTGTGTATAAAAAAATTAAAGAAAGATCCAAATGGGTTTTGCATTGTTTCCTAAATACATTAAATGTTTATGAAACTGTCCTGGTGACATTTTTCATCCCCCAGCAACCTGTTCTTACTGACTCACAGAAACTGCCGCTTGGCTATTTCCATGTCACACACTGACAAGAATAGCCGTCCTTTAATGGCAGTATGACACGTCCCTGGGTGGCGTCAGTTTGAAACACTGCCAGAAAATACCATAACTTAAGGAGCTGGAAAGTCCCTTTAAGGCAGGTGGGAGGGGAAGTGAATACGTCCAGTAAACCCCAGACTTTCAGACAGGAGCCCGCTGTTCACTTCCTGTATGAATGTTGAGTCAAACCGTCGTGTTTTTTTCCAGACCTGACCACGTGCTTTTGTTGCACAAGGAAATACACTTTAAAACAAAGCGCTTTGACAGTCTTTTAACTTTATTTAGAAAAAGACTGTGTGCATCTAACGAGCACAAACTGTACATTTCCTGTAAAACCGATGTGTATTTTGAAAAGTCAACAGACTCAGCTGATCTAATGGAAGAGGGGAGGTTCCCAGGGCAGCAAAAGCACAGTCACCTTTGATTTTTAGACAGGTCAGCTTGGCTAAGGCAGGTGAAAAGGGAGATGCAGTAATCGAGACGGGAAAAAATGAAGGCATGAATGATATGTTCCAAGTCAGAGGCTGACAGCAACGCTCTGATTTTTGCAATGTTACCGAGCTGAAAAAAGTAGGATTGAACCATTTTATTGACATGTTGTTCAAGTTTCAATTTTGGGTCAAATATAACGCCAAGATTCCTAGCGTTAGTTTTGATATAGGGGGCAAGTGGGCCAATACGCTGAAAGATGCCTTGAGCAGTATTTTCAGGGCCAAAAATGAGAATCTCAGTTTTGTCAGAATTTAGCTGAAGAAAGCTGACAGACATCCAGTCCTTTATCGCAGCTGAACAGTTGTGGAGAGTGTTTAGGTTGCTAAGATCATCTGGCTTTACTGAAAAATATAACTGAGTGTCATCTGCATAACAATGATAGGATATATACAACCAAAACGACTGATTATCTGGCACCAGGGGAAGCATATACAATGAGAAAAGAATGGGACCAAGGATTGAGCCCTGGGGAACCCCATATGTGTCAGCCTGTTCTCAGATTTTGGCGTCAGATACCAACACCAAAAGCTACCTTTTGTGGCTGTATGACATGCCGCTGAGTGGAGTCAGTGGAAATGCTGGCTATAAGGTGCAGTAAAGTCCCTACAGGATGGGTGGGAGAGGAAGTGGATGGGTCCAAGAAACCCGAGACTTTCACCTGGGAGCCCGGTGTTTGTTCCCTGCATGAATGTTGAGCCAAACCATGATGTTTTTTTCTAAAACTACTTCCTGGCATCGGTTGTGGCATCCTGAAACTTGATGTTCCAACAGACACACCCAGGAAACCTAGCATGTCATATACAGACTTTAAAAGTCCACTGAACAAACGGGTTGGGAGTGAGAATGTGTTTCCCCCAGAATTCCATGTAATCTAAAACATGAAGACCATCCACACTGAAAAAGAGGCTGCAGAAAGTTAAGAACCAAAAAATCTAAAATCTTTTCTGACAACTAAGTGAGAATTCTAGTCATTCTTTGTTAATATAGACTGACACCAGACAGGTGTTGGACACAACTGACACTATGCTGAAAGTGTAAATGAGAAACGGAGGCAAACAGACGACACAGTGGGAATAAAGAAAAAAGCAGCATCAGTTAAGTGGGCCTGATAGCAGGTCTGTCTGTGTGGGCGGGATGTGCTGTTTGCTCGCCTTGTTTCTCTCATTTTGTCATTTTTAAAACGGCTTTTAAATGATAATGACTATTTATACTCCTCTTGAGTTGGCTGCGTGGGCTCGATGGAGACAGCGCGGATGATTCACAGCCGTTAGAGATCGCCTTTTGTCAACCAGCGCTTCTTTTTACTGTGGCTCTGCCTCTCTTTCTCTTTCTGTTTGTCTCTTGATATCTCGCACCCTCCACCTCTTTTCTTTAGCAGAGCAGTAATAGAAAGAGCACTGTAGTCGCTTCAGGTAGAGGCAGCGTGGGTGGGAGGACACATCGACTCAAGGTTTATGAGGAGCCAAAGATAGTTTTTGAAGGAAAGGTTTCGTAAGTCCTGGGTCTGACTCACGATCACTTTAAAGGAAACAGGTTAAGTTGCAGCGTTGGCCGGCCAATCAGGTCACTGTACATGTTTAGTTTGAACTCACTCAGTGATAGAAAGATTCAAAAACATTTTTAGACTTTTTTAGGATTTAAAAGGCTGATTAGGCTCATCCTTAAGGCCCAGAACAGGGTTGTGCCGAGACCTTCAGAGGGGCAGAGTTTCAAAAAGGCACATTAAAACACCAACATTACTTACTGCATCACATGTTGAAATAAAACCATACATATTCAAATAGAATAAAGGGAACATTACAACAAACCATGTCAAACTACTGTCACTGTACCCCAGCCAACGACATCAGAGGGAAGTTACGATAAATACATGACGAAATTCTGAATTTTCTGTCATTTGAGCAGACTTTCCCTTTAAATTGATCAAATACCTGAACAGTAAAATCACATGATATCTGACATGGACATAGTCAGTGTCATCCTGAAAAGACATTTCGTTAAAAAATCATATCACCTATTAAAGATTTTTTAAATGACAATTTTTTACACAAGAAAATCATGAGTGTGAGTCAGTGTGTTATAATATAATTTGAACTGATTCTAACTTTATATTTCTCAAAAACTGCACAGTCAATTTATATGAACCATTTTATGGTCATAGTCAGAATCATCTTTTCAGCTGAAGAAAAGGTTTTTATGACACGTCAAACATGATGAGGCTGTTTGATGATGTTTTATTTCGGAGCTCCATAAAAGTTGTGCAGAAGAATCTGGATTTTTATATGTTGTGGATTATAATGTTGTTTTACTTGGTCTATCAAATGTGTTACATTATTGCTGTAATGCTGATCTTTCTTTTTGCTTTTTGGCTGCTCCAAGCACCCATACCTCATCAGACGAGCATCAAAATCCAGGCTGGCTTCACTGGTTGTTCTGTGCATAACTGATGCACAAATTAAAGGTGACGCTGTGTAACGCTAATAATAATAAATATGTACATCAAAACCAATCACACAAATAAAACTCACCATCTAAATGTCACCACTGAGTGTTTGTCTGCAGCGTCTTGTGCTGCAACGGAGGGCACATCACCTGCTGCAGGTGAAAGTTCATCGTGTGAGGTAAACTGACTGATGGCAAACAGGTCTTTTTTTATAGCTTAATTATTATAAATTGTTAAATGTTTAACTTGACATGGGCCACGTGCAGGCAAACAAACAAAAAACGTCTTGACAGAAAGCACTTTGGACATCAAGGGGCAAAGAGGCAGGTGTTTCAGTCCCCTCAGCCTCCCTCTCTGCTCGTGCCTGGCCTGGACACATCAAACAGACATCAAAGAACTACTGGTGACGAAGGGCGTTGCGTCGCCTCATGCAGCCTGTGTCTCGGCCTAAAGTTGCACTTGAACACACTGCAAAGACTACAGCCAACAGCCAGCTAGCATGTATGTTCTGCGCCTGCATGAGAAGAAATTAGTCTCCACACCAGCAGACGGCGATCGTCTGTATTCATCATTCGAAAAGGGAAACAAGAAGACTGACAGGATGGATACAAGATGGCAGTTAGCCAATAACTACACAACCTAATGTTGAAAGAAGAAACGATATTTACCCTGTGCTAGTGTGTGATAACACCAATTATTACTGTTTATGCTCAAAGGCTAAAAAAATAACCTCACCTCATCTAACATCTTTGTTGCATATCACACCCTATTGACTTTAGCTGTTTGTTTACTTTCCTCACCTCTGTTTCTCTTCTCATGCGCTGAGCTGAACAGACAATCAGAGTGATTTCATTCACCAATGAGCTCTGCCGGCTCTGATGCCAATTCAACATGCTTAATCAGCTGAAGAACAGCCGACAAGGGCCAACTAGTGCCAACAATGTGGGACACACTGCAAAAACTAAGGTGGCTAATGCTCGCCGTGTGTCGGGGCTCTGAGACCAATTTCTCAGCTAAAATATCACCCTCATTTAAAAACCAGCATCATTTTCACATTGTACAACAAACGTATAAACGTCATAATAAAAAATGTACCATATTCAACACCACATGTTTGAGTTTTGTTGTTTGCCACAGCTGCTATATCAGTACTGCATACATGAGAAGGAGGTGTAGAATAATGACATCTGTCACAGTGACAGTTTAGCCATTAAAAGTGGCGTCTCTAACATCAGCTTAGCCACAACAACAGCGGCCTCATCTACTGCTGACTTCTTGTTGTTGAATGCTAAAAACAAGAGATGTAATAAATGTTTAATCTTGCATTAAAATGACACACACACACACACACACACACACACACACACTGACTAAAGAGATGCAGGATGTTTCTGTAAATCTAGCACAATGAGCAACTTTCAGTGAACATACTTATTTGACTTAATGTTAAAGGTCAGTTACAGTACGACAGCCACAGTTTAGAGATCTCAGATGCTACATTTACAGCTTCTTTTCAAATATGTAATAAAATCAGCAGTTATGAACAACCACGATGAAGGATCCAAATCAACTTTCCACTGCTAATGTTTCTGTAGAGCAGCACATAATTTTGACCAAGGTATCCTCAGATTGCATGATACCCTACAAAAATGCAGACACACCAGTTCACATGATATCCTACGAATTAGTGCCCGTCGAATGATATTACATCTGTTGTTTTTGTAATTAACGTAAAGTTACTGCAGCTAGGTTTAGGAAAATGAAGCATGGAGAGACATTAAAATTACTCAAAGTTAACATGGTTCCAAACACTGGTCTCCTGAGGGAAAGTCCTTTGTTTTGTGACACAGGACAGCTTGCTTCCTGACTGGACCGCTTCCCTACTCCCTACTTTACTTCACTTCTTTACTCCTTGTAGCACATTACTCATGTGATGGCAACCTGCCAAAATAGAGGGTCATGCACAAATAACTGGCTCATCATTATGTGGAACATGTACGAATTTTGGTGCAGTACTTTGGGTAGAAAAACATATGAACAGTGCATGAGACGAGCCTGTTTGAACACAGAGGTCATGGTCATTTCAGGTATTTCTGTGGCAACAGGTTGGTTAGGAATAACACAATGAGTAGGTGGATGAAGACGGAGCAGCAGCTCAGTGCTCTACTGCACATCGATGGGGAGAGGGTGGAGGGGTGACCAGCGTTAACCTCCTTGGCACCCCTATTTCAGAGGACCTCTCATAGACGACAACGCCATGACCATGGTGCTGGTCAAGAAGGCACAAAAGCAGCTGTACTACCTGAGGACGCTCAGGAAGGTAAACCTGTCACACCAGGTTCTGGTGTCGTTCTACTGCTGCTCCACTGAGAGTGTCCTCACTACAGCATCCAACATGTTGGCAATGAGTGTGTCGTACCTACAATTGTGTTAAAAGTGAGTAGAATGGAGTTTGAAGTTTTTTTGCACCTGAATTTCATTGTATGTTTGTACAGTGACAGTAAAGAAATCTAAATCTGAGTCTGAGAAATTACATTTCTTTTTGTAAATATGAACTAGAGTTCTTATTGTTTGATCTGGCTCTTGATTATTATTTTGTCTGCATCACATCTGTGTCTGCAAGCCTACTGGGCTGTTAAAACCATAAAAATAACTTGCTCATTCAACAGACTGTGGTTGGTCCTCTTGGTTCGAATGTGACGATACAGCAGGATGTTTGCAGCTAAAAAAGAGCTTGTGTCCTCTGGATACACAGCACTGGAACCAACAGTTTTCCAATCAAACAGCTGCTCCTCTCACCATCCAAGCTGGTTCTGCCCGGATGCCTATAATGGTGAAAGCCTATTATGGTATAAACCATGAAAATCGGATGTTTCTCCCGTTGCTTTGCCCGTATCTGGGACAGCTCACAGTAGCACGTGCAGCTCTCGACAGTCAGCTATATCAGCACCCTGCAAATCCATCAGATCCGCACATGGATCACAGTGGGAGATGGGTGACGAGGGGGCTGCAGGGATAGGAAGGTGGGTGTTATGAAGAC
Organism: Epinephelus awoara; assembly: GCA_035609425.1. Taxonomy (NCBI): domain Eukaryota; kingdom Metazoa; phylum Chordata; class Actinopteri; order Perciformes; family Serranidae; genus Epinephelus; species Epinephelus awoara. Next base: position 3,782,115 of record CM069298.1, on the reverse strand, counting down.
GTGCGAGCACATCCGCCAACTTGTAAAGAGGCATTTCAAGTGATGAGAACGGTCGAACTATTTTTGTCACCGGCGGCAAAGCTCGTCAGGTGATTTTTTTTGTGGGTTTCGTAGGGTAACACGGGGGGATCTGAGAAAACTGAGAGCACATCTGCAGCTCTGCGCCAGGAAAGAAAAGACAAACCCAGCAATTTGAGCACTGTAACTATTTTTGTCAGGCTTTGCAGCTTGTCAGGTTTTGATTCCACCTTTTGTCGATTTTGGTAGCAGCTGCAGTCTCTTTGCACCTGGCACCTGAGACTGTCACCTCAGAAGCTGTTTTTAAACATTCAGTAATACTGAAAGTTTGAATATGAACCACAAAATAATAATTTCCTACAGTTAAACGTGCTTTTCCCCTCTCCGGGTGCAGGTCAGAGGTCAGGGTCAGTTAAGGATTATAGATTGATTATATTCAGCACTGCAAATACTTGTTTACATGTGTTTATGATGTGTTTATGTTTTCATCTTGTTTAAGTCTTGTTTAACCACTAAAACTGTCTTAATCTACGTTCTTAATCACAGGAGTTTTAATGTTCAGTCTTATAAAACTTGAATTAAATTTGATATGTACCATCAGTGCTGTAGTCTGTTTTAAAGGATATGTAACGTAAGGAATGACACACTGCCCAGCAGCAACCACGATTGAAAAATGAAGCCAACATTGAAGCCTCAAAAACTGCAGTTCCTCTCATGGCCACTTGAGGCTGGCTCCAAGAGTGAATCCATCCCCACAGACCCCAATGTTAAAACTTTACAGCAGAGATAAACATGTTTACAGCCTGGTACAAAAATAGTTTTGGTCTCTGTAGATAATTTCAACATTCATGACAACTGTACGGGGGCTGAATTTTTTTTATATAACTCACCTATAAAAGCTTAAAGTTATGCATAATTAAAGGTGCGACTGCTTTATGTGACAGGTGGGTGGTAACCTGGTGGAAGTCTCTAGCGTGTCTACTCTATGGGCCCAGTGATGCAGATGCAGCTTCTATCATCTGAGTAATTTTATATGTGTTAGTTAAACTTTTTTGGCTTCATGCACCACTAAACAACTTTCATGGGAATGAACAGGGTCCTGCCTCCAGCGCTGTATCTAGTTCTCTTTATACATCCATGCAGTTAACCACAGCTAGTAGCTAGCATTAGGATTATCTCCACCCTCTCTTCCAATTATGGTCACTCCTGGCACCAAAAATCCAAGATGGCAGCACCTAAAACGACAAACTCAAGGCTTCAAGACAATCCACAATTCAGTGGGTGATGTCACAGTAGCTACGTCCAAAGTCTACCAACAAATGTCTGAATTTCATTCACCAAAGACAATTTTTTTTAACAAGAAACACGATGTAGAAAGCAGCTGAAAATTATTGTTTTTTTGGTTTTAGGGCGCTGACACATGAAGCCCGTGGTCGGTCAGTGATGGGTTATCAGTGAGTGTCCTTCACCCTAGTCGCAGCGGTGCGTCCTGCACTGTTGTCCCTCTTTCGCGCTAGTTGCCTTTCCCCCCCAGATTCAACATGCTGATTCAGCAAAACCTGTTGGTGAATGAAATCACTCTGATTGGAAGTTCGGCTCAGCGCATAAGATTGGAAACAGAAGTGAGGGAAGTAAACAAAGAGCTAAAGTCAAAAGGGAGAAAAGTGCGACCAGAACAAACTTGTTCCATAAGGTCAGATTATTTTTCTCTTTAGCAGAAACATTTCCTGATAGTTAATCCTGTGTTACTAAATAAATCAAATTTGATAAAATACTAAACAGAACTTCACAATCCAAAAGCTTACAAAAGGCTAAGAGGAGGCGCTCAATAAAAAAGGAAGATTGTATGTATTGGTACAAAATTTGCAGCAGTTGGTGTTTATGGGTTGTGCAGCAGTTGCAGGCCTTGTGTTTATGGGTTGTGCAGCAGTTGTCAGGGATGGGTAAAATGCTTCTGAATCTTGGAACAGACCATCTAAAGATCCAATGCACTACCAAAGAGACTTTTTCAGTAAACGTCTCGTTGCAGCTTTACCTCGAGTGAAAATGGTTTCTAATTCAAAAAGGAAAGATTAATTTGTGCCTGACTGAAACTCAAACCATGTTAAAGGTTAAACACTGTGCTAAAATGTCAGACTGTTCCAGAGCAAAGTCTAGGTAGGGTGGTTATCACACTGGAAAAAAAAAACTGTCTTGCTGTGGAAATTGCGTGGGCTGAATGGCTGCTGGAGAACACTGTATCATACTGTACACACACACACTGAGAGCACAACAGCCTCAAAACAAAGCTCTTCATTCTGACTTGCCCCCTACTCCAGACATTCCTTCCCAGCATTCCAGAGGGCGTGGGTGGGGTCAGAGGTCCAAAGGACACAAGTGATGACTTTAACAGTGGGGAAGCATGTTAATGAAACCTACACGCATGTTTGTACTCTGTCTATACTTCTGAGGACCTTCAGTGACGTAATGCATTCCTTATCGCCTCCACAACTCTGATTCTTATCTCCACTCTACAACCAAGTCTTACCACTTCTTTAAAGAACTGAGGGCATGACAAAATGTCCTCATCCGTAAGGACTAAACTCAAACTGACAAAAGCTGCATTTTCACAAAAGAGGATCTGTGCATTGAATCCCTGTCGTGCAAGAGTGACGAATCTCTCTTGACCAATCACTGCAGTGTTACCAGCTCCACCTTTTAGTGTCGGATCAGTGTGCTGGGTGCCTCAACAGAGGGGTAACAAAATATATATATTTATTAAAAATATACAGAGTGGTACCATCCACAGACTTTGACGATGGAAACACAAAAATAACCGTTCTGTCAGACAATGGACAAGATACAGGAATACAGATAATGCCAGAGTGCAGCTAGCAACTTATTAAGCTATTTAACTGTCAAACACAGGACAGGACAGGACAAACACAGGTGGCATAAATATCAGTCGGGCTCCCAGTACACCACACCATTGAGTGAACATGTGCCACAGCAGTACCCTGGAGCTTAAACATCTAAATGGAATCACTTGTCTTTAATGTCATTCACTTCTCCTGTTTCTGTCCTGCTATGATGAGTCAAAATATCTGCTGAACAAAGCAACAGAATAAAATCCCAAAAAGCTGCGTTTGCATCAGTTGTGTTGAAGCAAATAAACAGACTTCCTGACACGTGTTGGGCAAATTGGTTTCCTCCCAACTAATGTTGGCTGCAGTGTCCACGCATAAAACTATTCCTAGAGTACGTTCAGACAGGAAACTAAATAAACACAAATAGAGCTGAAAATGTTTCAACTTGAGTACAAATCCAGCCTTTTTCCAAAGCTTTATAAAGAAACAGAGGAAAGTTCAGGGATAAATAAAGAAACTGAGTGTCTGGTGAGTTTTTAGAGCTGCCACACAAACACATATACAGCCACACGCCGCAAACTGCAGTTAATGTCTGTAGAGTTGGTGCATTTGGGGCAGAGAAACAAGGACTGCAGTCACAGACAGCACACACTGACAGCTAACCACACTGTAACATTGATGTTCTGGCAGTGAATGACTGAAGCTGGGCCGGTTTATGTAGTGAGAGGCTGATGAGGGAATAAGATGCAGGTGAGCAGGTAGGCAGGGAGGCCAGGCAACTGCAGAGCAGATGAGGAAAGTGGGAACAGGTGTGTAGATGGGTGGGGCAGTCAGGTGATGGGGAAAGAAGGGAAAATCTAAGGGCATCTGGTGGATGGATGGAAAATGACAAAAAATTAAAGGGCTTGGGAAATAAGGAAGGTGGCTAAAAAGTGGGTACTGAGACAGACTGTGACAGATGATGTCACTGTTAGTCATTAATGGAACAGTCCAGTCACCAGAGGAGAATGTTTGCATTCTATATTTCTGCATGGATACGTCACATATGAACGTCTCAGATGTATCATATCAGTGTTTCTAAAATGATTCAGATTACATGTACATGAGCTGACTGTGTCATCGGGATGGAGTGACATCGAGGCAAGATGGCTTCAGGCTATAGAGCACTGTTTGAGCACAACAAACTTTAAAGCCGGTGGTTCATTAGTGAGATATCAGCAGCATTCCCAGCGGTATTTGTGCCACCAAACCTGGGTGTTTTTTAAGTAACACATTGTGACTTTTCCAGCACCCTTCATGGCACCAAACCTGGGTTTTTTTTAAGCAATACATTGCGACTTCTCCAGCTGTGTTTTTGCCCCCAAACTTGTTTTTTTGTTAGTGACACATCCCAGTTTTTCCAGGGGTTTTCATGCCACCAAACTCCTGTTTTTTAGTGTCACGTCGCAACTTTTCCGGCAGCATTCATGCCACCAAACCTGGGTGCTTTTTTAACAAGACATTGCAACTTTTTTAGGCAAGTTTTTCCTTACCATAACCATAAACTTTTTTATTATTTGTTTTTAATATCATTTTCTTGACAGGCTAGTTTAAGCATGAAAGTGGGAGAGCAGAGGTGGCATGCAGTAAAGGGCTGCAGACTGGAATTGAACTCATGGTGACTGCGGTAAGGACAATGCCTTTGTACATGTGACGCCACTCTACCTTCAGAGCTACTGGGTGCCCACCAAGTGGTTTTTGTGCCTAAACATCACCACAGTTAACCAGTGTTGCCATGCTGCGTCATCAGTGGTAATCAGTGTTGCTGATTTTTTCTGGTGACTGGACTTACAGTAACAAAATACATTTCTCTCTGAAATATCTGTAAAAGATGTAGAACTTGAGGAGAATGATTCTTCTTCTGTTAAAAACCTTGACATAGACAGACATTGCTCTGAATTAATTTGAAACTGTAAATATGTGAAGACATATCAAGATACTTGGATAAAGCTCAGATTACAGTCAGGGGTGAGGTGGGACATTTAGGGTGCACAGAGGACATCAGCTGTCAGTTATGAGAGTGTTTGGCTGGAGAAGGAGCAGGTCTGTCCATGTGGGAGGTTTGGACTAAAGGAGAGGTGATGAAAGCTGAGTGTGACAGCAGTGCTGTCTGACAGGCCATGATGCAGCAACAGGCTCAACTTGCTGACGCTGTGACAGGAAGTGTCCATTTATATGAGTGCTGAGACCATAAAGACACTAAGTGTCTCCTGCTATCTCATAGTTGACCTTTGGACCTCCATCTGGTGCTAAGCAGACATAAAACTCCAGTAAGCTTACAGACAGTTACTCAAACAAATGTGCCGAACAAATATAATTTAGCTCCGATGTGGCTCTGCATGGAGGTGTATACGCTGTAGGGCTGATTTATAGTTGTGCGTTGGCAGAACCTACACCTTAGCCTACACCATGTGAGTTCAATCTGTTTCAACCTGCCATCGCTAGGGATGAGTTGAATAGCATATGGTCTGGGGGACAAAAAACTTCTCAGCGTGTGTGTTGAGCAGGATGGGACAGCACTGATCATACTCCTCTGCTTAGTGAACATGCTGTGCAGAGGGTGGCGGGCACTGTTCATGATGGACAGCAGTTCATTTAGGGTCATTCTCTCTGCCACCCAAATAAGGAAGTCCATCTCCACGCCAACTACAGAGCCAGCTGTCCTCACCAGCCTGTCCAGTCACATAGTGTAAAAACCTCACTACAGCCTAATATGCAAGTTTCTGTAGAAACCCTATTGCCAAATTTTTGCAATGTAGTTGCGGAGCGACCCAAATACACCACCACACAAATATGATCACTTACAACGATCTACATACAACTCTACCTCACTCTGATAACAAGAATCTGGACCCAACATTGTTACACACCTGACATGTTGACATGTTAATGTATTCCTGATGCAGATGCATGTGCTCTATGAGTCATGATGGCCACGCGGCTAATTCACTTCCTACCTCAAAAATAGAAGCGTCTGTAATAGCACTGGGAATCCATCCTCCTCTTCAGCCTCTCTTTCCTGTGGAGTCCCTTAAGGCTCCATCTTAAGTCCCATTTTCTTTTCGTTGAACATGCTTCCTCTCAGCCAAATCATTGAAACATCTCCCTCCAATCGTATGCTGACGATACACTGGTGTATCTCTCTCTCAAACCTAACAAGTCCAATTTTGCCAGTCTCATGAACTGTTTCGAAGATACAAAGAATTGGATGGCACAGAACTTCTTCGGCTGAATGAGGGCAAATCAGAAGTTGTCCTCTTTGTCCCCCCCTGACTCCACCAAAGAGATTTCTGACCAGCTCGGCAGCATCTCCAACTATGTTAAACCCCATGTCAAAAATTGTGGCGTGATATTTGACTTCACCTTTCAGTTTGACAGACAAATTAATGGAGTAGTAATAGCCAGATTTTCCCAACTCCACACCGACGCTCCACAAATCTTTTTGTTTTCTCCAAGTGAAGATTAGAATATATGCAGTTCACATAATCCCATTGAAATTAATATATATTTTTAAATACTCGAAGATCCACTCATTACTAAAAGTGTCTTTTGTCCAAGAGAGACAATAAAATGGAACGGTCAAAGTTGTCACAATGAAATTTAAGGTGTGCTGATGGATTCACGTCATCAACTCATGCATTGAGTAACATTACAAGTTAACGTTCCACCTTAAAAGTTGCCGGCAGTCGGCCCAGTGAATGAAGTTATTTTTTTCTCTTTCATTTTATAGTTGTAGTTTACTGATGTATGAACAGAGGTTACATAAAACCAGAGTGACCGTCCTCTACTGACCAATCAGACTGCAGGTTTCTAGCTCCACCTTTTAGTACCAGATCTGTGTGCTAGGTACCCCAACAGAGACGTCTGTCTGACTGACGTCTGCCTGTGTGTTGTGTCTCTGAATGTATGAGCTGTGTACCTCACAGTTATGTTGCCTCTCGTGTGTGTCTTTAGCAACATATTCCTTTTGTGCAGCACTTTGGCCAAAATAAGTTGTTTTTAAATGTCTTTATAAATAAATTTGAGTTGATGTGAATTAAAAGGACTCGTGAATTCTTAACAGATATAAAGCAATGTTGGGTACATTCATGAATTATTAGATGGAGGATAGATGCCAAACACACATACTCACACACATACACCTCTTTCTGCTGTGGAAAGAGGCTCTAATATGCTTTTTAATAATCAGACTGCTTCCTGCGCAATTAGAAGAAAACGTACAGCCCCCCCCCCCCACCCCCCCCACCCCCCCACCCCGCCCACCCCGCCACCACCACACCCTCCCATGTCCTCGTCCCTCACCCTCTCACACACACTCACAGAGGCACAGACACCGCAACACATGACTCCTCCTGCACCAAATCTCACTCATAAAAACACAAACTTAACACACCGAGAAAAGAAGTGCCATGTTTGTTGGAGGAGGTGGTTTCACACGCGTGCACACACACACACACACACACACACACACACACACACACACACACACACACACACACACACACACACACACACACACACAAAAACACACTTATCTTCACCTCACCGACCCCATTATCATGGGAGATGTTATGGGCTTTGTGCGCGTGTGTGTATAAAATCTGTATGTGTACAAATCTGCCCACAGGAAGTGTTTGGGGGGTTTTGTTGTTTTTTTGTGAGCTTGTCCATCTGTTGCTTCCGATGAGGTTTTGGTCACAGCCTGTTCCCTGAGCGGGATTAATAATCTGGTTAGAGAGAGAGTCTGTGCGCGTGCGTGCATGTGTATGTGTGTGTGTGTGTGTGTGTATGTGTGTGAGGGAGGGAGAGTTGAAAAGTGTGATGGTGTAAGCGATGAGATTGTGAGGATTGGCAGTGAAAATGATAGCATTGCTGGCATGCAAGAGTGAGTGTGTGCATGTATGAGAGTGTTTGCGCCCTGTTATGTCTGTGTGTTCGGAGAGTGAGCTGGTAGTGTGTGTGTGTCTGTGTGTGTGTGTGTGTGTGTGTGTGTGTCTGCCTTTGCAATTTTGGAACTTGTAACACGATCTGCGAGGGCAACAGGAAATTGCTGGAGTGGATGAGGGGAAGCAATGTGACATGAGACAGGTGGGTGGGGGGGTGGTGGATGGAGGGGGGGAGATGAAGGGGGTGGAGGCTGCTGTCAACACGCTGTCGCTTGAGGGTAAGAGGGACAGGAACCGTTAGCAGAGGATTAGCAGGCGCGCCAAGTTTAGCCCCGCAACCTCTCGCCGTTATTTTCATGGCCAAAAAGCCAGTGGGAACTGGGGCAGCCGCTCAGCAGCGAGCCCACAGCTGGATGTTATGTCCGTACTCAATCATAAAACGGATGTGGCATTTTCAACACTGCAGGATGTGACTTTGCAGCACGTGTTGGGAGAAGTAAGCGTGGGTTTGATGCTCTGTAGCACAAAGTAACAGAGGGTGATTGATTAGGTCTTTGATCGGTGCCAGCTTCTCAATAGTTCCTCGTCCAGGTGCTTATTTCAGACTTTCAGAAGTTACTTTTTGGCCTGTGCTCTGTTTTGGAACAAAAGCTCCCCACGCGCTGGCAACTTCGCTGCTCCAACTGGAGGATGGCGTTATTAGCGAGCACCTGGAGTCGTGAGCCATTTCTGCTACAGAAACTGGCTCTGCAGCCAACGTAGCAGTTGAGCTGTTATTATTCCAATATTCAGCCTGGTGATAATCTGGATCTCACTTGTAATTGGCTGTTTGATTCAACTCTAATGTGAGGAAATGTGTGGGGGGAAAAGTTCCATCAATGTTGCAGCAACTGCTGCTGGTGACGACAGAGGTCAAAGTTGAGTTGCGTTGATGACGCAGCATGGAGTTATCAGCACTTCCTGTAACTCAGAGAAGTAATGCATCACATATTAATCATCGGATGTACAGCTTTTATTTCACTTAACAGCTGTAATTAGGTGCTTTGCGGGACTTTTCTGTCTGTCACGTCTTTTCTTAGTTTTAAAAGGACAAGATATGAATCATCCTACGAACCAGACAGCACTGACGTTCAGGGGTCGTGTCTTCCTTTGCATTCAGCCATCTGTGACTGCAGTACTTCCTCATACATCAGCCATAGTGTTTGACAGCCACATGTAGGACATGTAGCTGAGAGGACAGCTTACGGATGACAAACTTAAACCCCCCAAACTCAGTTTTGTTGCACAGCTCATTCACAAAAATGTGTCGTTCAGGAGGAATGGTTTGATCTCCATGTATTTCAATAGAGGAATGCAACTTGTAGCATTCAGATAAAACAGCACCCGGCCCGACCCGTCGGGTAGGCCTACCGTTGGACTTGAATCGGGTAGCCACACTCTATTGTGTGTATACGTCCCCTATCTATAGGGGCCTATCTGAATTTCTGTTTTTTTTTAGATATATATACGTATATATATATTGTAATATAACTGAATTTTCTATCCATACATATAAACTTTAAATATATTAAAATTATAAGGCATCTTTGAGTAAACTGCGAGTATCATTTAAGTAGGCTATCTCGTGGCCGGGCCGAGTGTCCTCTTTTTTGGAAATCACAATATGGTCACCCTAAATTGCGACCGGTGTCTCATCATGTATGTGCGCCATCTTGAAAATACAGGTACGTACAGGAACATACTTGAGAAATACGGAATCGCCTTTCGCGTTTCACTTGTCAGTTTCCGTCTGCAGGTAGAGTGATGAAAAGCAGCAGCAAGCAGGCTAGTCACAAGAGCCGGTGCATTTGAAAAAAGGCAAAAAGGCAACGTGACCGGCGATTTCAAAAAACGAGGGTCAGCATCGGGGTAGCCTTTCCCAGGTGGAGAGAGCTGCTGAAGGAGAATCACAGCTAACAGTGGCTAACAGCTGTTAGCGACCAGCACCACTAACAGCTGCTAGCCGTTGTTAGTGCTGTTACTGCTGTTAGTGGCGCTGTTAGCGGCGCTGGTCGCTGTGCATAGGCTGTGTGTAGAGCTGACGCACATGTATTAATCCACCTTTACTCCCAGGGTAGACTGACGGAGAGACCTGGTGAGTGAGCAGCCTCCCCTCTGACTGGATAGCACTCTGGATTGTGCCCCTTAAGCTGATTTGGTAAAGGTTGCTGATTCTGTAGTTGACCTGTTATAAAGAGAGAGGATGAAACCACTGCTGCTATCGTAACTTCCCAGAGAAACCTCATTAATCTCTCAGAATCATTAAGTTCATTAAGTGTTGGCGTCTGATGGACGATTGTGTTTCATCACACTAATGCAGACTCTTACATTTTTTATTGCAGTGCTATTTTTAGTCTTGACGCCTGCTTATCTCATCATTACTGTACATTTAACCCCGGACCTATCAGTCATCTGACCACATGTCCACATGCCGACCCCCCTGACGGCCCTCACTGTGACCCAGCCGTACATGTTTCCAGATCCCTGTAAGGCCTGTCCTGTCATAGCCGCAGTGGCGTTGTGATGGAGGTGCTGATGGGGTCTGCCAAGCCCATCTACATGCCTGTCTAAAATTAGCCCCGGTAGTTTCCTGTGCCCTTTAATCCCAGGCTTTAAAACCACGAAAGGCCAAGCCGCAGACAGGAAGAACGGCCATGAGAGCCCCAGAGGCACTCGGCATGCCACGCATACCCCCGACCCTATCTGTCAATCTCAGTCCTGCCATGACATCACAGCGGCCCGTTCTAAGAATAAGAGCTTCCCAGGCTTGGCTATAGTTGGGTTTAAGTTTGATGGACGACATCCGGGTGGCCGAGGAGCCCCGTCCCTTCACCTGCACGTTCACGGGTTTGATTCCCTGCTGCAGCCAGTGATCCATATCTGTCACAGTGTCCTTCAGCAAGGGGGTCTGTGGGGATTGACTCTTGGTGCTTTATGTTGGCTTCATTTTTTCAGTCATGGAGTTTCCTGCTGTTGGCAGTCCTGCAGCTGTCTCAACCAGGCTCACACCATCCCCTCCACCTCCTGATAAGAAACTCTTGAAATTTGAATATGACATCATAGCAATGTTAATATGACACGTTTAACACATACAAATATTACATCTCTGTGGTTTGCAGAAATGTACAATTCCAATTTTTTCATCTTGCTACCTGGCTGCAAACTGCAAACGATTTCTACTCTAAATATTCTCATTGATAATTAGCAAAAAAGATAAAACTACTTTATTTTGTGTCACTTTTTCTGTCCATTCCAGTGGACGGGGACGCCAACACACTCTCACTATGACCTCGTCACATGTCCACGTTTGGTCATGGACTTCTCACGTCCACATATGGCGTCCAAGGTACCCTGGGTGTGTTGGTTGTTGATGTTCTGGGACGCTGTGTCAACTTCAGCCTGTTACATACATTGTCTGTTTTCAAAATACACTTCTGTTGTCACAGGAAATGTACAGTTTGCATACAGTCTCTTTCAAAATAAAAGCACTACGTCAGTACAACACCATGAATTGACGTTGTTTAGGCAAAAAGAACAGGGTTTGGCTTTACAATCTTGCAGGAAGCAAACACCGGCCTCCCGGGTGAAAGTTTGTGGTTGTTCGATGGAATAACGGCATGAAATACCCGCCTTGAACAGGCAGAATAAAAGGGGCTTGAGTGGAACAACAATGTTTCCTCAGAACCAAAGGGCGCCTTGAAACCGTCAAAAAAAAAAAATACATAAATAAATTTGATTCTGAGCCCAGAGCCTGTCAGTATGGAGTCTGCATGTTAATCCAGTGTTCCCCTGGGTTCTATAATTTCAATGGATTGGACACTGGATTAGATTAGTGGCAGTGGAATGTTATCAGTCACGGCCTGTACAATATATCTGCATTAATCCTGTGATGAACTGGTGACCTTTCATGCTGCACATCAGGCAGACCCCGTGACACTTAAAACTGATAATCAGGGAGAAATATGAATGAATGATGACGCCACTAAATATCAGAAGAACATCTCAGAGAGATTTGGTACAATGAATATCACTGTATACAGCACAAGTCACAAATATACCGTGCCATATTCATCATTAGAGAGTACCACTGTCTGTTTCCTGTTATTTGCTCCGGTTATGAAAATTCTTGAGGGTAAAACTGCAAATTCATAACTCAAAGATCCCTAAGGACAACATTTTCTCATCACTGTGTGCACTGTGTTGTTGCAGTTGGACTGCAGGAGTCATATTATTATGAAATGATTACCCAGGAAACGGAAAAATATCACCTGAACTGGAAAGTGGGCAAAGGGGAGAGCGCTGGCACCTCCTGAAATGTAGGAGTCTTTTTATAAATCATTTACGTCAGGACATGAGTGTGCAGGTTTGGGCCTTTGTTACATAGCCAATGATTCACTGGCTTTGTTCAGCTGCATGCCAGACTGTTTTTCCAGTAAAAAACCTAAAATAAGACGTGTCACAGAGGCCTTTATTCCATTGACTTCATCCAGTGATCACATGTCTCACATATATTATTGATAATAAATATTATTAATTTATTTATTTTGGCTGTGAGTATAATGAGCAGATTTTTGACACATCTACAGCCTTCTAGCTCGACTGCATGTTATTCTCTCTCCAGATTTATGTGATGTCTTCATGTTTTCTGTTTTCTGATGCACATATTAAAGGTCCAGTTTGTAGGATTTAGGGGGATATATTGACAGAAATGGAATATAATATAATAGGCATGTTTTCTTTAGTGTATAATCACCTGAAAATACGAACTGTGTTGGTAGTGACAGCCAGTGTAGCAAGAAGTCCCTCTGAAAAACATAGTTTTCTTAATGTGAAACTGTTTTATTTGGTGTTTTTACCGGTTTAAATCACGGGGTAGTTGATTTTTTTTTCAGTATTGCAGATAAGCAAATACACGATACGGTAACCGTCAGTTTTAATATCATGGCATACCTTGAAAGCGATATACCGTTGCAACCCTACTTTCAGAAACTATCGCTGCAGATTGCGAGCTGGCCAGGGCACTCTGCGATGCACCGTGTCCGGTGTGAACGTCTCAATCAGTTAATATGAGCACCCAAAGCAAGCAGGCAATGCTCCATGGAAGAGCCCTCTGTGGCACACCTGCACCCAGTGTGAACACAGTGTGAGAGCCGTTACGTTTATGTTTGAAATGGACGGATCTACTTTTGTACGTATGAGCATAATGAACCTTTAATCCTTATAAATCTTACACACGGCTTCTTTCAGGAAATAATGAAGCTCAGTGTAAATATAATCAGGAAGACTTTCTTTAAGTTTCATCCACTCAAAATTCTCTCCATCACAAACCCACTGCTTCCTCCAGACAGCCAATGAGGATGCTACTGTAAAGTTTTAAATCTGCTCTTTGCTGCTGTCAGCTGTCATCTTAGGCAGAACCGTCGCACCCTCCTTCATCCTTATCACCAGCCATCGAATTCAATATCCAGGACGAGCTCACCAAAAGCCCATTCCTCTCCTCATCCAGATCATCAGCACTTCTTCATCTTCTTCACATCTTCATCTCATCTCATCTTCACAACCTCTAACACCTGGGTGGGGTGTAATCACCAGAGTTTTCACATTTTTCATACTTATTTGCACAAGTAAATAAATATTCTTTTCAGTGAGAATGAGTCTGCTGATTGAAATTAAGTAGTTGTTGAAAAGAAGAAAAGAAAGTCGTGTTCACATCTATTTTCTTTTGTCTACTTTTTATATAAGTCAGGTGCCTTCCCCTCGTTTTGTTAAACCCGACACTCTGAACTTACTGCATCTCTGTTGCCTCCATATTCACTCTTCTTCACAGTTAAAGTGACTCTCAGCAGCTTATCACAGCGAGGCGGCTGTTTGTGTTGACTCACACACACTCTTAACTTTGGTTTAAGGACTTTACTTCATGACGAGCACATGCACGCTGCAGCCGTCAGAGGCTCAGCAGACACAAAGAGCTGCATGGGTGTCCGTCCTCCAAACATCCCTTATTACCATCACTAGACTTCCATTTGTCTGTTAACTTTGATGTGTGGAGATCCATGCTTTGCTTGTCCCTGACCACACTCCAGAGAGTTAACACACACACACTGCTGCTGCTGTTAATCAGCATGTGTGGGAATGTGGGTGCAGAGCAGGCGGGTCTCTGCTGAGCTGTGAAGCGAGTTGCTGCTTGCGTGAGAACATGATGCTCCTCCTCCCGCACTGTGGGGATCATCTTCTCCTGGGCCTCCAGGTCTTTACAGGTACACGCCGCTGCGTTCGCTATCAAATAACACGATATCTAGCTACTTCCAGCTCCCTTTGATGGCTGAATGCAAAGGCCCCGCCTTCAGGAAATGCCCGAGGGGCTGCTTATGTGAACCCGGTGCCCTGGCTGCACCTGGAAAAACCAGTCGGGCTGTTTACAGCGTGACTGGAATCACTTTGTACCTGTTGAGTTGCATTTTGTGAATGATTGTCGCAGAGGACAGAGTGTGCATGACGCCGTGTTGTTACACAAGTATCATGTGACAGGACATGCTAATTCTGAACTGGAGATGTAAGTGTGAGATGTGTCGAGCGCTGTGGTTAATGAGCAGCGAGAGCTCGGTGGACAGCCTCATGATTCATGGCGACTGTTTTTGTTGTCGTGACTTGGCCTGCTGGTTAACTGTGCCGCGGGTGAGGAGACACTTACATAAACGTGGCGCTGTGGAAACAGACAAAACACTGACCAGCACGCTGCTGGAAAAACAGGCATGGAGAGTGGAAAGTGTAGACAAAATAGCAATTTATTAATAACTTATCTTTTCTTTACATTCGTAAGAGAGGAAAGTGGAGGGGGGTTGGCAGAGGTCACCAAGATGGCTTCCTCTGGAGAATGGCCTTCTCTGTAGAGGGGCGACACGGCCCTCCAAAGCTCTGGATTCTTCTTCTCTCGTCTTGACAAATAAAAACTGCATTTCACAGAGTTTTCCCTGAAGAGGCGAGGTGAGCAAAGCCTCCCAACTTTGTCCACATGTCTGAGACTTTTACCCCTTGTGCACAGATCAGGATTACTCACATTAGCCTTCAGAGATCCAGACGACACGTCGGCCGCTCTGACTCAAACGTATGCTCTCATCTGTGTGCTGCCAAATTAAAAGCAGCTTTAAAACTGCTCACGTTGTGTGTGAAAATTAAAGAAAACGGGTGAAACTCTCTGAAGGCTAATGCGCAGTAAAAACCTTCTGAGCACAAACATAAGGCAAACAACCAAGGTGACTTTGATTTGTGAGGGTGGGTGCAAATACAAGGCCCGTCGGCTGAATTCACACGTAAAGCGATTATCAAATATATTACACATGTACACATTTTTGCACAATTCTTGGAAAGCCTACTTGATTTTTGGCATAATCAACTTAAAACATACTGATCAATATGCAGTTTGTTTGCTTACATAAAAGAAGAATATGAAACAAAGAGAATCTTCAGTACCCACTTGTTGCAAAGGGTATATACTAGAGCAAGGCTTCTGCTGTATTGTCTCTTATATTAAGATATATATACACAATGTATAAATGTTTGAAAAGACTCCAGAAGTGTAAAATCGAGTCCAGTATATAGTGTGCCATCTAAAGCTGGGGTGCTTCTACCCCACACAGGCAAGTCTTCACAGAAGACGAAGGAGACGATGCACCCTGACGTCTCGGGGGAACCAGTGCTAGACCCCGAAACCAACATAGAAAAAGAGTTTATTTTCAGATCTGTCCAGTTTGAACAATCTCTTTGGCACACCAGCCCAGGAGCTTTGAAGCGTAACGTACAGCTGTCCGACAGATCACTTGAAGTTTCCTCAGACACAATGACAAAAAGAGATAGAAGAGCCCAGGAGTCCGACAGTGATATAAGATTGAAGAAAGTATCTGCGCTCTTCCTCTTTATCTGTCTCTTTTACTGTCTCTCCTCGTTTAGTCAACAGCAGCTGCGTCTTGACCAGACAGCTTCGGCCCTCCAGTAACCAGCTCAGCAGCAGTCGCCTCAAACCAGCTGTGTCAATAAGGTCAAGAGCCCGGTCCCTTGGCAGACGGCGGAAAAAAAGAGAAACTTTTTGCAGCTTTTCCTACAGGAGGCCCACAAAACCTCCAGCAATCAGAGGGGGGTGTGACAGCAAACCTCACGTGGACTCCAGGGGGTCCAGCTGGAAGACGTTGTGGTTGGTCGGGGTGGTGAAGTAGAGCTGCTGGCTCGGCGGTGCTATGCGGTTGTCGCACGGGCTCTTCAGGCCCAGCGTGCGCTCAAAGTCCAGGAGCTGGCCCATGAAGTTGAAGTTGGGCGAAATGTTGGACTTCTTCATCTTGACGATGTCGTAGGCGTCGTTCATGGACAGGTTGAGCTTCTGCATCAGGTAGGCCACCGTGACCGTCACGGAGCGACTGATGCCGGCCAGGCAGTGGACCAGGACGCCACACTTCTGGCCTCGAGCTTCATCTGGAAGACAGAGAAAAGGGTGAAAAGGTTAGACATCTCTTCCAGAAGTGCACAGCAAGTTTAGAGCAAGGTGGTAAAAAACAGTGGCATTAGAAAGTAGCAATTTAAAGGTCGTACACCCAAAAAATGCCAGGAGGGGACACCCTGCACAACCCAACCGCTGCCGCTGTGTACACTGCACATGTTCAGGGCAGCTGTGACTGGCCCCTGACCTCCTGCCATTTTGCTTAAGTGGCCCCCGCGCAAAACAAGTTGAGGACCCCATGTTCGGGGGGCATTATTTGCACATTGTAGACGCACTAGCCCTTCAACACAAGTGATGCAAAGCGCGGCCCCTTTCCGCACAGAAAGAACAAAACTTGTGATAAACATCTGTGACATTTAAGTCAAGCTGTGCTGCAAGTTGGCGCGCGTCCAGGGAGGGAGAGCAGCGGAAGTTATTATCCTGGCTATCTCCCAGGCATGTCAGTCAACAAACAGGGGCTGCGGCGGCGGCGCACATAAACAGAGCCGACATTCTTTCGTTTTTGGCTTAGAGTAGCTGGTTGGGAAATTGACTATTACGGTCTATTAAACCATTCTTCCGCTCGCCAGGGTTACTCTGACAATGGTGCCATTTGGGCGTGTAAACGTAGGAGTCATGAGGGCACGCTGTCAAGGCGAACAGGATGTCAACAGGGCCTGTAAATGGCTCCTTTTGTAATGTGGAGGGAGGAAGGAGGGGAAGAGGGGGGGCGATGCCATGTCCTAGATTACTTTCAATGCCACTTCCTTCCTGTTGCGCTCGAATTACCGCCCTCCCCTTGTTCACTCTCCCCCGTTCTCCTGTTTCAACGTCGCCCTTTGTGCTGCAATTACACAAGCCCCGGGACAAGAGATAGGCCAGGATGTCTTCCATTGAAGTCAAATCATTTGTACACAGTGCGCTTTAGCCAGAGCGCCATTAGAGGCAGACTTGTATTCCTCTGCCCTCAACACAATGGCCTTAATCTGCCCGCTCTGTGTGTCCCCGCCTGATTGACTGATAAGATCACAGCCAGGGACACCTCATCTAATCTCAATTGCACAATAAGAACCTAAGAACTTCCTGGCAGTGATAAGACATATCCCATTAATAAGATTATGTCCGTGACTATCTGCTCCGGACCCTTCACTTAGTCTGCATGTTCTCAAAACAATCACATCTGGTCATCAAGTGAAGGATTAGGTGAATAGTGGTGAAATGATGAGTGTAATCATCATTTAATGAGTTGCTTCCTGCTTCGTAACTGTGAAGATTTCTTGATTTTGTCATCATAAGTAGGTGTAAACTAATATATTACAGTTTAGGACGTCTGATGAGACAAAAGAGACTGTTTCAAGTGTCACCTTGGACATTTTTAACAATTTTTGGCACTACACTCATGGAATTATCATTATTTGTTGCACTGACTGTTCTTTACTTACCAGAGGGGAGGGCTGACTGGGGTGTGAGTTTAGTTTATTTTAACCCTCCCTATTGTGACAAATTTAAATTTGATATTAGAAAGTTTAAACTTGTAGACAAAATCCTGAAGTTGAGAAACTTAACTCTTAAGTTCAAGAAAATATTTTGATTTTGGCCAAATTTTAAATGTAGAATAAAGTATTATAACATGATGTGACTATTTTCAGCTCAGATTTGGATGTTTGTATTCGTGACAGAAGCACTTCCTGCACATAATGTGTCCAAGGACTATTGGAAATTTTAAATTGTTTAGAAAAACATACCTTCCAAATCTAAAATTCAAAATAAAACCATTTAAATGTGTATGCTGCTCCCTTCAGCTAAAATAAAACACCTGCAGTGTCCCTCCTCAGTGCTTAAAAATAATATTTGACAAGCTTCTCAGTTTTTGCAACACCTCCACCTCACAAGTAACGAACAGTCCCTAACAGTGAGTGAGCATGAACACAGCCCAGAGGCCTGAGGTTCACTTGCAGCTGCAGCGTGTTTCAGCTCTGCAGGATCACTCACCGATGAAGCTGATGGCCTCCGGGAAGAACTGAGACAGATTCTGGCTCCAGTGATCCGAGATGGGGATCTGCTTGTACTTAAACTCCCCCGCGTTCTCGAAGAGGTTGGGCAGGTTGGGAGTCACGTTGAGGATGTACTTGATGCCGTACTCCTCCAGCACGTCCAGGTTGGTGGAGTCCTTGGCGCAGCCCAGGTACAGGTGCGGCAGGATCTCCACCGGGAAGGAGGGCTGCGGGTTGGACAGCGGGCTGCCGTCAGAGTCCGTGGCGCTGCTCGGGTCCCGGTCGATGTCCGACTCAATGTCCGAGGAGTCGGAGCTGATCCGCAGCCCGCCGAGGCCCAGCACATGGGCGGTGGGGGAGCTGGTGTTGGAGGTGCCGTCCAGGTTGGTCTCGCACAGAGCTGGATACTCGGCCTGGAATTTACTGAAGCCACCTGGGAAATATGACACAAGTCCAATTAATAAAAGGCCGATGTTATTTATCATTGCAGACATTTGGCAGCATATACTTTAATCTCTCCACATCATTAATGTTCATATAAATACCTGCACATTCACATTATGCCTGATGACTATTATAAGCTGTAAGCAAGTGCAGGAAGAGCTCAGATGGAAACAGAATAGTGTTTCACATTAACGCGCCTCCCTGCGTCTCTGCGCAATAATCTGCGGCTATGAATGAGGAGCCGCCGCGGGGCCAAGAAAATGTGAATGAACCGCACTCACCCTCCAGATAAAAGGCCTTGTAGCCTTCGTCCTTCATCCTCCTCAGCAGCAACCCCAGCACCGACCCTCCGTCCACATTCTCGTTCCACTCCCGGCTGTACTCGTCGTACAGCACGATGGTGTCCGTCTTGCACCGCCGCACGAACTTCTCCCGGTCCTCCCCGTCGGAGAGCAGCGAGCGCACGGGCAGGTTGCCCTTCTTGAGCCGGCGGAGCATGAGGCTCGGTATGGCCACGTTGATGGCCGTGTCGACGTGCGAGGACTCGTAGAGCTCCTGGGCCCGGCAGTCCATCACCAGCAGGCCGTCCCTGCGCGTCTCCAGCTGCTCCCGGAGCCAGCCCACCGTCTTGCTGATCGCCATTACCGAGTCGAGCTGGACGACGGGCTTGAGCTTGTCAAGCATTTATAAGCAGGAGTAAAGAATTCAAGAGGCGAAGTTAGAGGAGCCTGACACTTCTCGGCTGCTGCGGGAAGGAGCAACCAACAAATCTCTGAGTCCGCAGCTCGGAGGGCCCACAGCAACACTGAGGCTGAGGGCAGAGCGCAGGAGAAAAGTGCAGGAAATGTAAAATCACACGCTCCAAATGTCTCCACTGCGCTTTGGATCGAGAGTGATGAATAGAAGCGGGTCTCCTTCACAGATTCCTCGGCTGCGTGTTGCCTTCACTGGCGGTCATTCATGCATCTGGCCGGAGAAAGCTCGTGTTATTTATCAATGAGTCACACCAGCCCTGCGCCGCGGCGGACGGGACTGAAGCTTCCTCTGCTCTTATAGGCTATAATAACTCCACGGATCCGAGCGCACAGCTGCTCCACCTGTCTTCCTGCTTGGAGATCCAGGGTAGGTCGGTGTGTGTTAGTGTGAACCATGCGGGTTCTGCTCGTCTGTTTGCGCCTGCGGATGCCGCCTGTGCCGCCGTCTGTCTGCGCTGTGAATCGTCGCTCTGCGGTGTCTCTGTGTCGATGCGCTCTCTGCGGCGCCAGGCTGCTGAATGGCTACAAACAGGAGGCGTTTCATTGGATACATTATGTCAGCCGGCCAATCAGAGCAGGCCCAGCGGCGGTCGCCTTGGAAACGGGGGCCGGATGGAGCAGCCCGTGTTGATGAATTGTTAATGAGTTTGTCATTCACAAAAACGGAGAGGAATTTCCGCTCCGGATCAAGTGAGTGCAAACAAACAGAAGAACTGCAGGGAGAGGGAAGGAAGGAAGGAAGGGAGGAAGGGAGGGAGGGAGGAGGGAGGGAGAGTGGCCTTTACTCAGACTGACAGAGAGAGGACACAGGATCACAGAAGAGTACTGTAGCATAGGGCTATGAAAATACAACCTTATAATAATATATATTTTATTCATATTGAACTTTGACAAAGTTCAAGTTAGAACCTTCTGGTGACGCTTTGTCACAAAGATTTCAACTAAAATCTGTCTAATTGTCGAAGTTATACCTGACAGACACTGGGTGGATTTTAGGATTGTACAGCAAAAATGATATCAAATAAAATAAAATAAAATAAAATAAAATGATTTATTAAATCAATAAACACTAAACATATTTTAGTAGTATAACAAATGAAATAAAACTGATTCACAATAATTACAACAGCAATATTAATAACAGTAATAATATCAACAACAATATTTTTATTATTATAAAATCAATATATACAAATGAATAATGTTGTGTAAAATTAAAATAAAACAACTAAAATAAAATAAATGTACAGCAATAACAATAACAACAATGACGATAATAATTTACCCTTTTTCTTCTTCTTCATCATCATAACAATATTATTATTATTAAATCAATAAATACTAATTAATAAATAAACAAATAATTTGTCGTGTATATATCTTATCTTTATATCTAGGCTTTTTCCCACTTTTTGGACATGGAAATATTTATATTTTACATCCTTTTATGTTGAGAGTTTGTTTAAGTATTGTTTATTTGTTATTTATTTATTTTTATTTATTTACATGTTTGAAATAAACCAAATAAAAAAACAGCTGATATTTTAAAAACATTTTCTTTAAGGTTCCTTGTGAGAAGGTACAGGAAAAACTTTTTTGGATGAACAATCAAAATAAAACACTGATTTTCATATATGAACATAAAATCTTCTGTATACTATACGTGTGACTGATTTCCAACAGGAGGCCGACGTTTTAAAGACATGTGAGAGCTTCAGTTGTGTCTCTGATGATGACACTCCAGACGTTTGGTCCTGGACCTGCAGACACCCTGCTGATGGAGAAATTCTCTTTTCTCTCCCCTCCACCCTGGAAGGTCAGAGGTCAGCCAAACAACAACTGGTGCTGGATCAGTGTCCTGCTCAGAGACAACTTTCACTTTACAGGATTGTTTGGTAAAGAACTGTCCCAGTTACAGTTTACATCTACGTCTTGAAGAACATGGATACTTCATACCTATGATAATATGTAAAATTATAATCCATGATATAAAGGGAGCAGTGGATGTTTGGTGTTACAGGGATACAACATTCAACTGTTGATCAGAGTCAGTATGTTTCTTTATGTTACGGTTAGCTAGCTGCTAACTGGTACCATGGCTAACAAAATAAATCTTTTTTCTTTAATGTCATGTAAACGTACTGAGTGTTCTCGTGTCTGGTGTTTTGGCGTTTATCATGCCTACCAAGGGGAGGAGTACAAGAAACAGCCTCTGCATTCTGACCAAAAACAAAAATGCACGCTCATTTTAAAATCATATACACAACAAAACCAAAGTAAAAAAACAACAACTTCAAATAGATTATGTAAACAGAATAAATCCAACAGTCTCTATAGGAACATTACGATAAAACAATGAACACCGGCAGCGTAGTATCATGACCCCAATCAAGCTGTATTTGTTTCTGTGCAGCTTCTCAATGGAAAGCATGTGAAGTAAACACAGTTGAATAATCTGTGACAGCGTGAGCACATAACAGCACTGGAGCTATTTCTGTCTGTGCAGCCTTCAGTGGACTGAAGAGGCTCAGTTGTGTGGGTGGTGGACATGTCACGTCTCTTTCTCTCTCCGTCTCTCTCCCACTCTAACCAGACTCATAATCACTTTGACATTACTGAAACAAATACAGCCACACTTTGGAAACATTATCCTGAAATCTCACATTTGCAGCGCAGGCCTCTGTGGTGTTTAGGCTGTACTGCTAACATGCTACTGCAGTAACATTCCTATAATACTGTCTTTTGGTGAGAACACGTACATAAACACATCAACAGTCAGCGTCAGTTGTGTTCGCTCTCATCAGTCAGAAGGATCTAGGCCATCTCTGCGTCCTTCACGCCCTTTTAACGCGGACAGATGTGACGCTTTGGTCCATACAGAGCCATCAGAGCCACCGATTGCTTCCCATCAGCCCGTTAATGGCCTTCACACCAGAAGTAAATGCATGTGTGCCGTAAACAAAAGGAGCATTTCCACCAGTTACGGTTTTGACACCATCTGCAGCCTTGCAGCGAAATGTAAACCCACACAAAGGCTTTTAATTGATGACCCGTTGATATAATATCACCTGTTCAGACTCAGGAATTAGTTGCAGGCTGTAGGAAAACTAAACACCTTAACCGCAGCAATACTCCTGCAACAGCTGACCTATAGGCTTCATCACATTATATGTGTGTAAAAAAAATCTGTTGTTGTAATAAGTTTATTATCTTATTATTGTTATTTACTGAGTACAATGCCTAAAAGGTAAATGTAAATATAATGTCGATTTTAGTGTTTTAAAATAGCCGCTTGTAAGTTTCTGTCCAAATGAAGACGTGTTTTGACAGCTGACTTATCTCTCTGCTGCGTCCTGTCTGACTCACACCTCGCACGCCAACAGCTCTGTAATGAGATAGCATCAGAGTGCAGGAGGAGTTTATCAATGAGCTGACAGCATCCTCTGAAACACACTGTCCAGATCCATTATAACGAGCTCCTTTTACACTGCCTGTTCAAGGTGGGAATATCGCACCGTTATTCTGCCTTGACTTTCTGTACAAAGGTGTGATCGCAGAACAGCTCTGAATTGATGTCTGTGTGCCACCCACCCCCGAGAGATTTAAAAAGCAGCTACTACCAGTTGGTGGCTAACTCAAAGTAGAAGAACAGCGGCTGAAAATGTCCACAAATTGTAAAAACAATGAGACGCAGGAGCTGCTGACGCTCTGAGCAGAGGACGAGATCAGCCGCCATATAACAGAGATGGTAAATGATTGTTACTGACATGTTATGTCATTGTTATTGTTTATAAAGCGCTGCCAACATGAATGTTGCATGTCACAACAGAGGTCAACACTGTTGTGTTATATCGCACGCCTCTTTTGCCTCTGCGATGCCGGCACGCTGTCTCAGGTGCCGTACACGTCGTGTTTTTTGTGCCCTCAAATCCACTGTTTTCTATGTACAGGCATATTAGCTGCGTTCCCAAGCACCTATTTTTGGGATGCGGTGGTCGCACTCTGAGATAAAAAAGGTTCAACCTCTGGAATGCAGCAGCACATACTGCATGTCATGTGATGAGGAAAGACCAATCACAGCTGACAGATATTTCCCTTCGTCTGTAAATATCAGTCCGTGATAAATATGGAGAAGAAGTGCAGAGCTACTCAGAGCTTTACATCTTTCCCTCTGAGGCCTAATACACACTTATAAAACAACAGCTGTAAGAAGTTCAGCCCTGCACTTAGGATTTCTGGTAAGTAGGCTATGAAATAGTGCTAGTTATGGTCGCTTAGCAACCTCGGATGCAACCTGCCTCCATGCTCTTGAAGGTTGGTGTTGAGCAGCCACCTGAGTAGCACCCAGCGCCCAAACTCATGTTTTCCAAGAGGTTAAAGGCACGCTGTGTGAACAGGCCTAGAATCAGACACTGGAGCGACGTGATGCTGCTGATGTTTGGTTCTGTGTAAAAATGCAAAGGCAGTGAAAGGAAGGGACTTCGTAGCGGCATCATAGTGCCATCTCTGTGTAAAAAGGGTTAATGTCAAACACACACACAGACCCTAATCACAGACGCCTCCGTCTCACCCAGCAGCCTGTCTCTTTACTTATTACCTGCCTGTCTGTGTGTGTGTTGTGTCCCTGCCAGTGTCTCTGTGGTGTGTTAGCATATGAAGGGTGTGTATCGACCCTGGCGTTAACATTGGCCCTTTGGCCCCTGCAGCACGATCCCCCCTGCACCCCCTCCGCCTCCCCCCCAGCGTGACAGAAGTCCCTCTGAATGGAGCCAAGCTGTTTCTATTCACCTTCAAATGAATCCTGCTCCCTCCTCTCCCTCCCTCTGCCCCTCACTGCCTCCTCCTCCTGCTGCTCGCCCTATTATTCTCCCCCTGCCCCTCTTCTTTGCCCTTGGCCCCTTCCCTCCGTCCTCTCTCACCCGCTCTGTTTTTCCTTTTCCTCCCTCTTTGTCCCTGTCATGAAATCTGGGATTGCTATCTGTACATGTATTATGTTAAATATGTCGGGAGCCACACAGTTTGGACTAAAAGCACAGACATACTGCAGGTCAACATTTACATCCTGCTCTGATCAGCGTGATCGAGGGGTTAAGTGTCATGATGTGTCCATGTAAATCTGAAAACACTGTTTAAATATGAGAACGACTCGCATCCTCTCAGTCACTCTCACTCACTCGCAGCTTTTTTCATGTGAAACCAAAACAATATATATGAGTATCACAAACCACATCTTGGTGAGACTTGATCCTGGCTCATAAATGCTACCGACTGACAACGGAGAACAGTAGTTCCTACATGTACACAAACAAAGGTGGTTTCCAACTCTTATGTGATTGGCTTTATTGGCCAAAATGAGCATCACATTTACTCCTTCTCCCCAGAAATGAACACATGTTTTTTTTAAACAAGGAAAAAACGCTAAAAATTGGTGATAGACTCCTTTTCTATTGCCAGTAGACTCGAGCCGTGTCTGCATCAGACAGCCATACATTTCTGTTTGTTTGTTTTTTTACTGTTGGTTTTGTTCAACGTCACAGACGGGCCAGAAACCACCCTGGTCTCATTTCGAAGTCGAAATGAGTTGAAGTTGAATCAAGGTGCCCACGCAGCCATAAACCAATGTAAGCTAAAGGGGCTAAAAGTCAGAGTAGGACAGGCGGAGGGTTGGTAGATGGGTCCAACAGTCACTGACTTTCACCTGGGAAAACACAGCGATGGGTCACTTAAAGCACCTACATATTGCTAAAAAGCTGCTGGTTTTGTTGTCCATTGGTTTTGAACAGTGGTCTGCAGGCGTCTTGCCAAGATGACACACCATCAACTATCCCCTCCACCTCCCGACGACAGAGTCAGCTCAAATACTACATCACTGCAAAAGTGGTCAGTGTTGGGCAGAAGCGTCGCTACAAGAAGCGATCTTACTAACTTAACTCCATTTCTCAGTAGCGTGGTGGTGATGTCACTTCCGTCTGAGTCAAATAGCTTTTCAGTAGTGAGGTTCATTAACTGAACGAGTAGCCCGGCAGCATCCACAAAAGTTACATCTCTTAAAAGCTCTCAAGTGCAGTGGACTATTTTTCCGCGGAGGTCTGGATAAAAGTAGGGATATTAAAACTAAGGATAAGTCATGTGACTGACGCCAGCTCCACATCAAGGCATGCAGACGAGGGAAGCACTTGTCTATGACATCACACACTCACCCTTCAGTTTATTCTGCTTGCTGCATCGCTGTTGGCTTTTTTTTAATCACTCTGGCTACATTGCACTTCTGGACACGTCTCTCACGTGTCTCGTCCATTGACTGTATATATTTGGTGGATCTGCAGTGGACACCAGAGAAACAGACACAACAAGGACTAAGAGACGAGCTGAGAGACAGAGGACAGTATGAAGAAGGAAGAGAGGAGACAGAGAGACACTGATGTCACATGTTATCTGTATGTTCACGTTCTAATGTCCCAAAACAAGAAAAGTTTGCATTTAGGTCTGTTATTTTTATTGTTCATAGGCCACATTATTGGAGGACATGTTCAAGTGTCACAAAGTCTCAAAAAAAAAAAAAGAAATAGAAGAAAGTTTTAATTGAAGTCTCTTATTTTATATTAAACAGTTCAACAGAACATTTTTTGCAGCCTATTTGTTTGACTGACAGTTTTTCTGATCACTGACAAAACGCTGATTTGACATAAAGTAAAAAAAAAAAGTAGTTTTGCAAGTAGCGAGCTATTTATTTTGACGTAGAGTAACTGGTAGCTTAGCTCTTTTCTCTTAGTAACTTGCCCAACACTGGAAATGTTGATATGATACATATGAAATTTAATGTCACATATTCCTTTGCACAAACGTAAAACACTGACATGTTCGTGTGGTGATGGGGCTGATTTCACATATTTTGCTGAAAATGCAAAACTACATCTGACCCGCCACTGAGTGATGTCATTCTTTAAAATGCATCAGTCCAAGTATGTCACCAAATCATTTGTTTATGTCCTCAGTCAAATCATCTGCTGACATGTTTACTGCCTTGTTTTCTTTGTATTCTACTCCTGGAAACCCCCAACTTTCTTTCTCTCTTTGTTCCTCATTTCCTTCAGCCCTGCAGACACACTGGATGTCATGTCCTATTTGTTGTGCTGCTGGTTTGATTTTTTTCTCTTTTCTGTATTCTAATGTTTCCCAGAAGTTTGGAGGAAACACCTGAGTATGTGGCAGGTGTGTCAGAGGGAAGCAGGAAAAGGTGTGTGTCCTGTAACGCTTCTGTTTCTTAAAAGTTTCACCGTCTCTGCCAACATTTACCTTTCAATCAGTTCACATTTCCATACTGACTGAGTCAATGATTGACTTAATGACTGTAGACGAGTGAGGAGAATGAGCTGCAATTAGCGGCTGACTGAAAGCAGAGAGTTTAAAGGTCAGTGACACTTCTTCATCACCTCTGGATACTGTGGCTTCACTCTGTTAAACTACAGTTAGTCAGTTAAATCTGCTTGAAGTACCTTAACATTGCGGTAAATAACATCTACCTTGTGTTCAAACTCAACTCAGAGGATCACGACGCCAGATCGGGCCAGTTTCATTCTCTTAATCTCCATCGTTTCCAAACGGCCCCCCACCCCACCCCTCCAACCCCACCCTCACTTCTCATTCAGCAGCTAATCTTGTCCGCCTCCTTGTTTCTTTGCCACCGGCTGCTCGTCTCAGACGGGGAAATCCTTTGTCCTTAAACAAAGACTCACCACATGCACTAATCAGGTCTGGAGCTAGACCTGTCTGTCTGTGTGTTTGTGTGTGCACACATGACACATACTCAGGAAGTGAGCGTGGCTTATCACGGAATTTATTGTGTGAGAACGACACAGACTCAGACGGAGACAGACAATGAGACAGTGTCTGTGGACATCACCGCGTTGCAAAATCCGAAAGTTGGCGCATGATGCACAGGAAGTCGGTTTGTGCTTAAAGAGGAACTGGGTATTTCGTGTGAGAAAGGATGGATACCGAACAAACAAAGAGAAAAACACAAACCATCATTTTGACCAACCAAGAATCTCAACGTTACCATCTTTAATTCTTGATGGGAAAACAGTTAGTAGTGCACGCAGAAAATACATCTGGCGGATGCTGGGACCCGATCTCAGCCAGGTGTAAATGGCATCTGTACAGTTTGACCATGACAAGTGAAAGTCCAGATAACTCTGCCTCTCTCTGCTAACTCAAGCTGCCCGGCTAAAAGCTACAGACGAGTCCTTCCTCTGCACCACTGTTGGAGAAACTCAGCTGACTGTTTACTTGAAGCACAGCCACACATACAGAATACTGAGCCTCCAACTGCCTGTCACGTTAAGAGCAGCAGCTGCAACCAATAAATTCCCAAATCCATCCAGCAGCTCCATCATCAACAGTCGGACACACACGGCTTCGTGTTCACAGCCAAATTACACCTCACAACTCAAGCGAACAGCTAGCACCATGTTTTACTGGCTAGCAAAACGTCCTGGCGCCGACTATTTACTGGCATTTACCAACAAAACTTACATTTTTTCCTCATCAACGACTCGTCTCAGTCGATGGGAAAAAAGGTCGATGAGCGTTTTCATGATAATTTTTGTTAACAAAATTAACACTGTTCGGAAAAGGAAAAGCAATGTTGAAAATTAAGATCAGAGATTTCTTTGCTTGAACCAAGGACAAAGTGGGACTGTGACTGAAAGTGACATGTGAGTATAAAGTGGTCAAAGCAGCTGAAAAACAGATTGGGAATTGTTGCAAAGTAAAAACAGCGACATATTAGAGGGGAACTGGGAGCATCATCCATCAAAGCGCCCACACAGGAGAGATGAAATCACAGAAGGTACGTAGACCTAGCTATATTGTTTTGGCTTGACACATTGTAACTGAGAAGTCTAGACTGAAACTTAATTTAAAACTTAAATTAATAGGGAGGCAGTGTTTTCATAAGTTTCCTGTTGTAGGGGTAAATCATGGATGAATAAAGAGAACCGGACACAGCACCAGAGGCAGAGCCTGTTCATTGCTATGGAAGTTGCTCAGTGCTGGATGAGGCCAAAAAAGTTCAACCTTTGGGATATAAAATTACCGGAATCTTCTGCATCGTTGAGCCCACAGATCAAGGGCACTCGGGACTTCATGAGCCAAGTGGCTCTTACCGATTTAGCACTCTGCTAACTTGAGCGAGAATGGATAATTTTATCATGTGGCTCTTGTAGGCTTTCAAAACGTTACTGGATTGAATGGATCAAATCCTGATAGTGAAATGAATCATTGCGTGAGGGCAGTAACACTCTAAAAAATGGATCCACTGGTTTACAGATGTCTTTATCACAATGTAAGTCAATGGGAAAAAGTCTTTTTGGGCCCAGTGGCATCCGGTGATGAACTCAAAAGTTGTAATTCACACAGTTTGGCCTCTGTAAAATTGGCTGCAAAGCCCAGCACACTTCATGAGGGCCTGGTTCAAATACCCTCATGTAGTAAGGACATAAGGTTGGTGCTCAGTCAGGCTCTAATCCAGATACAGATCCCAGGTCAATATTGGCTATGAAGGCGCCAGAATGAACGACAAGATGGGGGGAAGTTGCATCGAGCTGTTAGTCTTCAGTAAGCAGAGGTTTGTTTTTCACTGTGTTGTGAAAGTGAAGGTGAAAGTGGGCTCCAAGAATCCAGAGCTAAACCTCTTCAGATGTTGATCTTGAGAGGCGTTCACTGGCGTGTGACGCAACACGATGCAAAAGTGACGCAAAGCGCAACACAAAGGCAAAACAGCGTGAAAGCTAAACCACGTGAAGTCAGAGAGCAGAAAGGCCCTTCAGCATGAAGACGATGAGGCGTTGGTGATGAAGATGGATTCCTTTGAAGGTTCTGGGCTGCGGAAGAGTTTGAGATCAGTGGAGACAAAACAGGAGGAGCTGCCAGGCTCCTGCTCGCTGATAACGACCACATGCTTCCTTCTCTTATCACACTGCTTCTATCTGTACAGGGGCAAGACCAGAGCAACACACACACATCAACACACACAGGTGAACATGCCTTTGACGACTCCTTCAGTACACGCTGTTCTCTTTGAAACACTCCCTCAGGCTTTAGCTCTACAGTGACGACGGCTCAGGGTTATGAGGGCTGACTCAGTTTCAGAATGTTGTGGATTAAAGAAAGCTTAACAACTTAGTTGGAGATATAATTGTTGCTATTGTTACGAGACAACAACAACGAGTCATGTTTTCCTTTATAATCCGCTGTCGGGCTGAGATAGTGAGACATGGAACCAAAGTATCAGGAACTAAAACTACAAGTTCCAAAAGTCAAAATTCACGTACGCTTCCAGAGTTCCTAAAAAAGATCCTGTAAAAATTCCCTCCAGTATTTCGCCAGCTGTTTTTGGGATTGCTGCGGCCTGAAATATCTGATTTCATGGCAGCTTTTCTAAAAAAAATTGCAATGCAGAATTGATGGTTCTGGTTCTGAGCATTCAGTGTTTCCCACAGACTTGATGGTGATGGTGGGGGGTTGGAGGCTCCACCTGCTCTCGGTCAGCATGAGCTAACACACAATCCAACACCGACACAGAAATGGCTCGGCTGTTATACATGTTAATAACTGCTGGGAATGTTTAGCTGTGTGATGCTAACAGTTAGCCCTATCACTGTGTGTGTGTGTGTGAGCTCCCACTCCCACCCATTTACAATAGCATACCATTAATGGATGAATCATGGTTGTTTTTTCTGTATTTAAAAAAAAAAAAAATACAAAATACATGTATTTTATTTTGATACATTTGTTTGAGGGGTATTTTGTATTTTGTATCAAAATACATTTTGATGTATTTTTGCCCATCTCTGCCCATGGTTACCTGACCCAGTGCAGGACTTTGGGAGGGACTGATGAATGTGTGGAGCACGTGGCAGGTATATGACATGCACAATATCTGGTAGGCAGGTAATTTCAGGACGTCAAAATCGTGGTGAAAATCGTGTAATGTGAACTAGGCTTAACAAGCGTGACCCAACAGAACAGGCCACTGTCCTTTTCCCCAGGAAAACAAAGAGCACTAGTGGAGTCTCAGTGTGAAAAACCTTACGAAAAAAGGAAGCTCTCCACATCAGTTTAAACGGCAGCAACACATGTATTTACATCAGTGAGGCTGAGATTCAGACTTCCTCAGTGAGATCTCGTCTCTGCTGCTCCGTCAGCTGCCGTCTCCACCACCCATCCTCACTCCATTCACATGTTAACATGTTAATCAAAGAACTATTTACACCTCCATTACCTGAGGAACTGAGGAGGACACAGGCTGACACACACACACTGACGCAGACAAGTAGGCGCGCATGTTTCCTGTGTTGTGCAAACTCGTCTTGTTCTTATGTGCACATTCATGCATTCACACACACACACACACACACACACACACACACACGTGTTTTTACTAGTTTTTATTATATATATATTTTTAAATAACTTTCTTTTCTTTAAGATTTTAGGCACCATTCTGACATGTAACTAAGGTAAATGGAAAAGAAAAAGTGGACAAAAGAAAGGATATAAGGACACACAATATCGCAGTGTATACATTTTAAAAATAATAAAAAATCTTTCAAAAAGGGAAACAGGAATACTGCCTCGATGCTAGTTAGCCAGTTAGCATAATACAGTTAGCGTAACACAACCCAGTGGTTAAAGAACAGAGCCTAATTACTGTGCACCACTGCACAATAACACAAATCATCAGGAAGTGTTATTGCTTCAGAACTCAACAATTACAGAAAAATAATCTGCAGATGTCACAGGTATTTATCGGGTCTGGCTCCAATTGGAAGTGATGGAAATATGACATCTGGGTTTAAGTGCTAATTTTAGCCCATTTACAGGTGAGATGCAATGACACGCCATGACAAAATATCGTCCGTCTCCACCCAAGCAGCATTCAAACCTTGTTTCAAATTAGTCAGGGATAAAAATAATGAATTACGATCATGAGAGGTGATAACTCACGATGTTACAGAGTTCTTTTTCATTTTAATATTAGTTACGATGCATATTATTGTAAACCGTATTGTCAGAGTTGTGTAGAGACTGACTTCCAGGGAGGTTCCCTCCAGCTGTTTCGTGACAACCCCAGACACACACACTCAGACACACACACAGACTCTGGTCTGAGCTCTGTGAAGACAATGGCGGCTCCGCTGTTATCACCAGCTCCATCACTCTGTCTCTGCTCTACATTGCCTCACTGCTGTCCTGCTGCTGTATCTGTGAGTGTTACAACAGACGAGGGGCTGGGGATTGTGCAGAGGGCTTGGTCAGCTTCAATGGTGTCACGCTCTCATGCTATGTGTGTGTGTGTGAGTGTGTGTGTGTGAGTGTGTGTGTGTGTGTGTGTGTGTGTGTGTGTGTGTGTGTGTGTGTGTGTGAGACCCACAGAGAGGATTTCCCCTTCGCTGGGTGTCCACTTCCCTCTGCCTTTGGCCCATTTCTGTCCGTCACTTTTCATTCACACGTTCAGATACAAACAGGCCTCTCTCCTCTCCGTCTGTAGCTTTAAGGCGTGTTTAGCACTCAGCATGTCATTTACATATCAGCTCAGATTATGAAGCTGCCTCTATAATGAAGTGACAGTAGGCTCATATTGTTTACTGACATCTTATGAATCTTTTTGCCCCTCACAGCTTTATGTTTTACAGAGAACGTTTCCTTGTGATATCTTTACCTTGTAAGATTTGTTTGGAGCCATATTCAGACTGTACGGAGCATCAGTGGTTCTGCATTTTGTTTTCAGCTTCAGTCTTGAACCATGGTCACTGCTCCTTGAGCCACAGTCAGTCGTTTCTAAACTGAAATGGAAAGAGACAGAAGAACAGAGTTGTGGTATAATATAACTACATCATCTGCATACGTAATGATTTATTAGAAACTCCCCATAAACACCTGATTTAAGACACACTTTACACACAAGTTAGGTGAAACACAGTTGCTACAGTATTATTCATAGACTAAAATATTTAGTGACACCTGCTGTCAAAATTATTACCTTCTCACACACAGCCTGTTCAAGGTGGGAACGTTGCAGTTATTCCACTTTGCTGTTCTGTATTTAAAAAAAAGCCGGCAGTGGTGGTAAGACGAGAGCCAGAGAACCGTTTGTGGGACAGTCAGCATGGTGGGACTAAGTGCACACAAACACACACACACTAGACATTGACACTGTTGTGTGACAGGTCACGTCTCTTTTGTTTCTGTAATGTCGCCATCCTATTTAAAATCCAACATATTTTCAAACTGCAGTTTGTATGATATCGAACCAATCAGCTCCCCATGATTGGTGTCTTCACGTAATGTATCTAATATAAAGTTAAGTAGGTTATGTTTAAGAAAAGACACACAATTGGGCGTTGTCACTTTATGCATTTAATGTAAAGCTGCTAGGGCTGTCAACCGACTGAAAAAATTAATCTAATGAATTCCATGCTCTGTGATTCATTAATCTAAATTAATTGCATACATAATTTTTTGCTGTGAAATCATTTAAAAGTTTTTAGTTCAGGTGAATGTTGTCAGACGTGTTGAAGTAAAGCTGCTGGATTTTGGACACAATTGTCCTTCTGTCCTCGACCACCTGGACTGGTCTGCAGTCCATTTTGTAAGGAAGTTAGTGAGTCGGTCACAGGTAGATTGACTCAGTTTGTGTCTGAACACCTGGCTGAGTGTGGCGTGACGAGGCTTACTGCCACGCTAGCATCAGAGGCTGTGTGAGGTGATATTTCAGGCTTGTAGTTCTCTGATGTTACGAAAACTCCTTCTGCAGAACCTGCAGAGACCAGTGCTCCTATCAACAGTTCCATCCGGGCGAATTTTAAATGTAAATGTTCAATTCACGAGGCCAAGCAGCGTCGTCTCGTCTGCTTCCGTCATGTGACAAAGACACTGTGGCCTTCAATGACACACCGCGTAAAAGGGCATCACGAAACACGATTAATGAGCATTAATTATTTTTGATCGAAATTAACATGTTATTTTGAGAGCCTGAAAAGTTTTGTATGTTAGGTTTAGGAGAAAACACATGGTTTGGTGTCATCACATTATGTACATTAACGTAAAGTCACATAGGTTAAATCTAGGAAAAAATCACACAGGGGAAAGTTCTGTGCTTGTTTGATCCATTTACCACCCTAACCTTCCTCTTAAGATGAACTTTCACTCTTTATACTCCCTTCTTCTTCACTCCTATCATCACATTAGTCACGTGACCACAGCCTTCCTGGTTACATGGATTGTACACAAATAACTGGCTCACAATGTCGTGGGTTATACATGAATTCAGGTGCGTTAGTTTTTGACATATACGTACCAACAGTGCCTGAGAACATTCTGGTAAAATCAAACACTGGGGCAGCGTTATGCTGGCAATTTTTTGGTTCACATGAAAGAGCAAAGTTGGCTCAAGTGGCTGATCTTCTTTATGGCAGTATTGTGGAGACTCTGTGTAAAGGAGCTGTTGATAATGTGCATTAAAGCAGATGATTGTTCTTTGAAAGAACAGGAAGTGATTATAGAGATAAAACTGGATCTTCCAGATTCAGTGTTACTGTCAATATTGGCTGCACAGCATATTGTCAGTTCATTGTTCATATGATGTCTATAAGAAATTAGATTCAAAAATACAACAAAAAAGTATTCCAAAATCAATTTTGAATTATCACCTCAGTTGGGGTATTTTAGGAGGCAAGGGAAGATTTATTTTCTCCACCTGTGTTGATAACACAGCATCACACGTATTCCAGGTTAATGCCAGTTTCCTCCCACAACACTGGCTGTTGTCCAAAGGTAAACAAGAGGCACCCAGCTCGGGTCGCTCAGCTTTATTTTGGTAACAAAAGCTGATCTGCTGTAGCGGTCAGTGGGTTTTATTGAAAAACAGAGACGGACATTCATAATGTATAAACTGTCCGCCTGGATTTTAAGGGCTTCGTTACTAATATCAATCAACTGTTGTCTTTGCACTGCCGTCACCACTGAGCACGCTCTGCTCTGTTTCCATGAGCAGATAATGGAAAAGTGTTTTGCTGCTGGTTTAAGGGGACAGAAATTCTTACTGCCCTGCACTTTCGACTTCTGCGGTCCAGTGAAAACAGGAAGCGCCGGACTGAAAGGCGTCCTTCGAGAGCGGGTCCGCAAACAAACAGAAGTGTGGAGAAAACAGGAAACACTGATGGGGAGGGGGACGGAGAAAGTGTGTGTGCTGTATTGAACGTAGTGTGTGTGGTTTTGATGGCATTCCTAATCCTTTTTGTGACTGGATTTCAAGGAGACACGAGAATCAGAGAGACAGAGCAGCACACAGAGGAAGATGTAAAGAGAGAAAGGTGGTCAGAGAGACAATAAAAGAAAACAGGAGAGAAAGTACTGAATGGATGTGAGTAATAATTTGTCCACATCAGGTAGTCACTCTCACATGGATCCACTTTGTTTCTCTTGGCAAAAATTGCTGAAATTCCCCGTCAGGCCACTGTGAAGGAGGTGGGTGTGTTTCAGTTTCTGAACAGCTGTGCAGACATGTATGGACGTCAGCCGGTGGACTGCACGTACAGGCAACCGTCAAAACAAGACCTCAGACATGCACACACTGTTCCGACCACTCGCTGGTTTTGTTTTGTATATTCAAAAGAGATTTAAATATCGACTTCAGCGTCATCAGGGACTTGTGTCACTGTAAATTCCCAAATATGTATCCCAACAGCAGAGTTAATTATATCTCATTATACTGCAGTATATTTTAGCAGATTTCTGTGAGACACCCTATTTTCTAATCTGCTCCCACTTTAATTTGCTGTTAATTTAAACTGGGCACGTCGTCCTGGTGTCTTGATACATTCAGTATAATTCACATCCCCACAGCTCCATTTGCATCAGAACAACATTATTACGTCCTTCTCACCAATCTGTTGCTCTGGGATCCTCAGGAAAGCTTCTGTGTTCGGTTAAATTGCCTTTTCTGTATTGCTTTTACACAAGTTTACATTTGTGCCACTAAAAAAGTACTAAGTCACCAAATTTAGGTGACCACAGTCACTATCCCTGCCACTTCTCAAAGAGTTTATCATGTCCTTGTACTATCTTGCTTCCACTGGCGTTTATCTGAAACAGTGTCCTTCACTTCCTGTGATAACGCTCACATTAACAGACTTTCTTCTAACATCTCCTTGATATGACTGAATCACCCTCTCCTGAGACAACAAGTGCAAATGTGCAGATTGTGATGTTTACAGCCAGACAACAGGGGAGTGTCCACTCTTTAAGTCCTCAGCCAACACAAAGGGTTGTTGTGTCACTGTAATCCAAACTGCAGCATAAACAAGGCAGACGCAGCAACACTCAGCGTCAGCCGACCTCAACCGCAACGTGATGTAATTGAATTTATCTCATCCATTCCTCCAAAACATCCGGGAAGAATTAAACACAGAATGTGGGAATTTAATGGCATGCCACCTACGCACTGGGCTGTCCTCCCTGTGTTTTCTTTTTTAGGACTTTGGTTTAGAAGAAAACAACATTAATCTAAAACTAAATGTAGAAGTCCGATTACATCATTGTTGTTGTTGTTGTTGTTTTTTGTGTGTGTATTTGGACATTTTTAAGGTCAGAGTTTCCTCTGACTTTTTAATGTAACAGGAACACTGTCGAAGCCTTCAGTGGGGTTTGTGATTCTGCAGCATATATGTACCATATGCTTATACCTTATGCTTGCCACTGTCACTGTGGAAAATAAAGGACACCTTGCCTCATTCACGAGATTGGAGTGTCAGACACTTGACTTCACATTGTGGTGAATTTTTAGGCACTATTTTGTGCATAAGTTTCAAAGTCATCTGCCATCCTCAACATCAGTTGTGTAAAGGAAATAAAGTGTCAATAAGTTGTTTTTATTATTGCTTGTTATCTTATTATATCATTCCAAGAATATAAAAGAACAGGGAGAGCGTGAGAGTAGGTTGTGCACAAAATACGAAACAGTACGTGACATTAGAGAATCTTCTTTTTGTGTGTCAGTCCAACTATACATGTAAACATGTTAGTCTGTCTGAAATCGTACCACGTTGAACACACCCAGATCATGTGACTCCTGCATGTACACAGTCAATCAGACCCAAACTGGCCGAGGCGCTCTGAGCATGCTCCACAGTTTCCGCCCCGGGCTTTGACCCAGAAGTCCAATAGCATTAAATGTGTAAGAGAAGAAGAAGCCGGTAACAACATGGAGAAATCTACATCCAGAGCTGTGACTTTTTGGACGGACCAAATGTACAGAGCTGTAAAGTTGTCCACCATGGTACCAGTTAGCAGCTAGCTAACCATAGCTAACTTGTTTGTCCATTGTTTGGTCTGTGACGTAATAGGTCAACAGGAAAAAGGTCCAATACTAACAAGCTGAAAGGGGGCATATCTCCACCTATCGTAGAGGAGTCGCACATACTTGGCTCAATAAATGGATTCCCCTCCCGTGCTTGTATACTGGGACAAGGACAGTAGGCCAGTTAGATGTCCTCGTCCAGATGGGACTGTGGCTCCACTTCACTGTGCATGTAAATGTATTGGCTGTGATTCAAGGCTCGAGCTAAGGTTAGCTACATATGTGTAACTTGAGGCTGCAGCTGGCTCCAGTTAGCAGAAGGCTAAACTATTCGCAACATTTTCTCTCCATTTCTGAAACACTTCTCAGTGTTGAAATATGTTTTATTTAGTTTCTTGTCAGACTCTTTTTTTAGACTCTTTTTGATAAGTCCTTCATCCTTTTGGGGTTTGCTTTGCAGTGTAGCAAAACTTAATAACTTTCTCTGCAGGATTCTCCACCATTGAATCAGGCTTTGTTCACAACAGTGTAGGCGATCTATGTAGCCAAGGGTCCAGGCTTTATGGGAGCTGGCTGTGCCATGCTAACAATTTAATCACTCTTTTATCTTGTTCAAAAGATAAGAAGTCCAAATTTTGCTGTCCAGCACCAAAGCAAAAAACATTTAAGCCTCAGAATGTAGAAATAAAAACCCAGGAACATGTTTCAGCTTTTTAACAAGACAGAAAGAAGAGAGAAGATCATGAAGGAATCAAAGCTTGTAAAACACAAGCTTAAGTTAAAGTGAGTCAGAAAGGCCTGATTATTATATAACACCTGACAACATCTGTATTTTTTAAGCAAGTAACTCTATTTCACTGAGTGCATTTGAATTTACTTGTAAACCAGCTGGTTACTATGTCTACGTCTACATCCAGCTCAGACAGAAAACTCCAGAGCTAACTTTTGAGGACAGATAGAGAGTCAGAACACAAGACAACAAACTCAGCGTGATAGCAGATGATGAGGTCTGAGCTTGTTGCATTCCGGCGCCGCGCGGCCTCCCTCAGACCTCCATAACATCCCAGCAACCCCCCGCCCCCGCCAAGAAAACAGCAACCACGCGTCAGGAAATGAGTCGAGACGTACATGTTGAGACAAGAAGAACTCGCTCCTCGACAGCTGTTTCTGTCCCACACAGACACACATATGTCCTCGCATGGTCTGGAGCTTCCCATGCCAGTACGGCTCAAGTATGGGAGGAATGCGGTAAACACTGGGAAAGGAAGGAGGCCCTGAAGCATCGTGGGTAATGACCCCCCAGAGTAGGGATGATGGGATGGCGAGCAGGATGAGGGCCATTATGTGGTTGTTTGTTGCTGATTTGCTGGTTGTTGTGTGACCTTAAGTGAGGAGGCCTCTGTAATTAGGCCGCTGGCGCAGTTATTACAACGAGCATCTGGTTGGTGGGACAAAACCAGCGGTGAAAATCCTGCACGAGTGTCTACAGTCTACAGGACCTTTCCTTTAGATACATACAAGCAGCAATATGTTGCCCCGAAATACCACGAGGCAAATCGTGTTTCAATCCTGTGTTTTAGTTTTTCAAGACATTCACAGCAAAGAAGACGTGTAAAGATACAAACTCAGGATGTGCTGGAGTTCGCTGCTCAGCTGGTGCTGGCATGGCATTGCTGACCCTCTGGTTTCCCTTCAGGTGGTCGGCTTCATTTTGAACTGCAAAACCCCTTTAGCATCCTTAACTATGTTAGCACCACTAGAGCTCACAGTAGAAGCTAAAGGGGGTTTGCAGCTCAAAATTTAGCTACTTACACTGGTACAGTGGGCCTTATGTTGCTACGGCAACGCGACAAGCAGGACTCGCCCAAATAGCAGTGCCGCTATCTTACGTTAGCTCCCACTAGACCCAGGTGGTAAGTAGTGCAGTGCACTGAAGAGAAGAAAAATTAACCTACACACTGACATGCCAAAAATATTCTCTACAGTTCAACGATCAGTGGTGATCAGTCTCTACTTTCAAACACAAAACTGACGGTTCAACCCTGGTAGAGCTTTCAGTTTGAAAGGGGTACGTCATAAGATCCCAGCAGAGATGTGATTGGATCATTTATGGCAGGTCCAGGTGTTCATAGTACATTATCTCCATAGCGAACGGATGTTGAATAATCAGGCCTGAAACAATGGAATGCTGAAATTATAGTACAAATAATAAGGATGCATGATTGGATGTTTTGCTGATATCCAATTTCATAACTACTTATTTGGCTGATAACCAATGCAGGTATATCCTTTTCCCCCCCAACTTAATTTTAGTGATTATCAAGTCTCTTCTGTAGTGGAGTTAACATCATATTATACATGCATACTCTTATCGTGACGGCCCACCTGCAGATGGAGACATGAAATACGATACTTTACGGTGAATGTAAAATTCATTCATTGTGCAAGAAAAGAAAAAGCACGTCGGCATGTTCCGTTAACTTTAAAGCTAATATCAGCTGATACCGATGATGTGCTGATATTACTGATATTAATATATTATTTGTGGATCCCTAACAAACACTTGTGTGGAAAAACTCGACCGGCCTGTACAGAGCCATGACCTCCACCCTGTACTTCACCTTTGGGGTGAATTAGAGCACCGACTACGAGCCAGGCTTTACGCCCAACATCAGAGGCTGATCTCAGTAATGCTGTTGTGGCTGAAAGGGAGCAAATCCCTGCAGACAGGTTCCTAAATCTTGTGGAACGTCTTTCCGAGAAGAGTGGAAACTGTTATAGCAGCATATCAATGCGACGGTTGTAGATTTAGATGTTTATTAATCACATACAGATGTGATATTCAAGTGCCCACATACATTTGGCCTTGTAGTGTAAATAAATGTGGATTTTACTGATGTCACATTTGACTCCATGATGAACAATAAGTCTTTCAAAGACAGCGACGTTGACCCTTTGACACACATCACACTGTTTGCCTGCCAGCAACAAGTGTGTGACGTCAAATCAACACGCACAGCAATAATGTGTGTTACAGTGTGGCTTGATCTAAAAAACAAACAAACAAACAATGAAATAAAATAAAATGAAATAAAAGCGCCAGAAATAATCATTCATAAAAAAAGATAAATAAATTACACCAAGCACCAAAAACCACGAGTTGGATTTAAGGTCTTTGGGGGAAAAGGAGAGCTGCATTGTGTATGTGGAAACGTTTTAAGACAGATGACACTGCTCGTTACTGTGATTTCTGTCGACCTAATTAAACTTTTAAAAAGAAAACACCTTTCATGTCTGTAAGTTCATTACATGCACTACGTCCACAAAAGGAGGGTTCCTGCTCCACGCAAACAAGACCCGACTGCTTGATTTGACCCCACTATACACCCAGTGTAGTGGAGCTGTGGGCCACCCAGGCTGTCACTCACTCACTCACTCACTCACTCACTCACTCACTCACTCACACACAAACACACAAACACACACACACGCGCACACACGCACACACAGTGGGTCACCATTGTTCAGCTGCCTGGAGTCGGTCCAGGAGAGCAGGCCTCGCTCCACTCCATCCCCTTTGGAACAATTAGCACAAGGGCTGACCTTTGACCCACTGAGCGGCGGGGAAGAAATGAGCTTCAAGGAACTGCGGTAAACACAAAGCCAGGAGTCTTACACGCTCCTAAAGATAAACAATAACCAGGGTTTTTGAAGAGCGTGCTTCATTTGCTTCAGCTAAGAGGATGTGGGCTCAGTTTAACTGTTCCAAAGTGGAGATCAAAGACAAAAAGGTAATCCAACATTTGCAGTCGGAGCCGCTGAACTTTGGAACAACGTGCTGGAGGAAATCCTGCAACAAAAGATTGCAACTCCTCTTAAGACTCATTTTTATAAGCTGTCAGTTCAATCATAACCCGTCTTCAGTGTCACTTTACTGGAGTGGTATTTTACTTTGTTGGGAGTTTATTATTTTCTCTAACTTCTGGGCATTGGTAGAACCAGCAGGACTAATTTTCACAAAACTTCAGTTGCCTAAGCTACACTTTTCTATATGCATATTTCCTCACTAACCAGGCTGCACCAGACATCAAGATGATGTCAGAAAGACGTAAAATTGGGTTGACGATATTTTAAATGTCTAATAACATTAGAATTTAATGTTTCATGTTTCATGTTTCATGTCACGTCCAAGGTACCCTGGGTGTGTTGGTTGTTGACGTTCTGGGACGCCGTGTCAACTTCAACCTGTTACATGCATTGTCTGTTTTCAAAATACACTTCTGTTTTCACAGGAAATGTACAGTTTGCATACAGTCTCTTTCAAAATAAAAGCACTACGTAGATAAAACACCACAAATTGATGTTTTTTTTCCCCTCAACAACAAACGCATGTGGTTGGGTTTAGGAATAAAGAACAGGAACATCGTACCACTTGGACTTCCTCCGCATTAACTTTCATTGTTGTCCCTTAAACAATAACGACGACCGACCACATGTTATGCCAACGTGAAAGGACAGCTTTTTTCGTCTGTGTCTGACGCTGGAAGTCACCGACCAAGCACCAGATTTTGATGACTTATGAGTGAGACCGGGTTGAATATGGGTATTGTGGGTTGTTTTTAAGAAGAGGACATTGGCAGTGGCTAATATTGGTCTATACTGGAGGTATAATGTGGATAGTTTTCTTGTTCTTCATATGAGGAATGACTGAAAACAATGTTGGTTTGAAGTTTTTAATTTAAAATATTGTTGCTTTTCGCAGGAATGAGAACGTGAACGAGACAACCTAACTTCACCTGACCCCCAAGTCACCCTGCTTTGTGTCACTTTTATCAATCGAGAGTTGCAGCACAGACGTGTTTAGTTTAAATCCACTGACAGCAGATTTTCTCTCAGCGCTCCAGCAGCTGTGACAGTGACACACAGCGACACCGAGCAGACGGCCGCCTTACACTAAGAGTCGACAGCCGTTAGCCAAATGCTCGAGATGCAGCGATTACCACTGTCACTGCACGGCAACCTGGGCCACCAACTGTCACCGCACTGACCCACGTCACAAACACTAGACGGGCCGGCACGTGAGCACACACACACACACACACACAAATACGAGTACAGTCCAATAAAATAAACCAGGCGTCATTTTTACGTACATGTAGTTCACAGTGCACTCAGGCATTCATTCCACTCCATAAACAGCCCCCTTTATAGTCATCCATACGTCAGATTCACCAATCCAAGGACACACGTGCGCTCCCCTCCCTCCACACACACATATTTCCATTCCCACTGCGGCTGAAAAGCCAAACACCCCTAATCCTCAGCGTTGGCGCACCACGTCCACCCCCTCCCCTGCACTGGTTATATCTGGGATTTGAACAAGGCCAGAGTTGGCGGTGCTGCCACACCAAGTCTTGCCAGCCTCCCCCACACGTCTTTGCCTCACTCTCCCCTTCCTGACTCCCGGCGTAACCAGCACTCCCTGGCT
The DNA here is from genome assembly GCA_035609425.1 of Epinephelus awoara. NCBI lineage: Eukaryota > Metazoa > Chordata > Actinopteri > Perciformes > Serranidae > Epinephelus > Epinephelus awoara. Next base: position 3,739,777 of record CM069298.1, on the reverse strand, counting down.
CCCACAATCCCATCAGCCCTGCACAGGGCCAGCTGCCCACAGGTCTCGTGCGTGGCTGCGCCGTCTTAAAGGATCTCTCTGCTGCTAATGCCACTTAAGCACAAAGCGCTTCAGCTGAGGAAGCTGAGCGCTGGCGTTGCCTCCCTGAAGATCAAACGTCACCGTCCCACGGCCGGCTGCTCGCTGTCTGGCCCTGTGCCCGCTCAGCATACTACAGCGAGCTGCCAGGACGGGAGGGGTGAGGGTTACTGTACCACAGCCAGAGATGACTGTATGGGCCATAGGAGGCTGACAGAGCAGAGACAGAGCAGAGACTGAGGGCTGATGGGATGTGACGCTGATGAGATCACAGGTCCTGCTGTCTGTGTTTTCTTCTGGTCTGTGTAAAGTTAAGATCAAAATAAATTCTTATCGGGGCGTCGGTGGCTTAGTGGTAGAGCAGGCGCCCCATGTTCAAGGCTGAATCCAGCTCATGGCCCCTTGCTGCATGTCATCCCCTCCCTCTGTCCCCCTTTCATACTTACCTGTCCTGTGCATTAAAGGCAAAAATGCCCCAAAAAATAACTTAAAAATCTTATTGGAAAACAGCTTCAACTGTATGTTTCACTAATGCCTGCTACACACTGCACGACTTCAGCCCTGATTTTCCACTCACTGACAGTTTTTGGAGCTCCCTAACAAAAGCCTCATATCACAGGCACATGTTAACTGTTCAAAGGTGTAAGCCAAGAGGCCTGCAGATGCACCGCAGACACATCCTAGATATCCAGCAGGCTAAACATCTGGAGCTGTCGGGAAACAGTCGGCGAGCTACAGCCAATGAGAGCCAAAGACACGGGCTGACGGGGAGTAAACAACTATACTGTGTGTGTTGCATTTGCATCACAGATCAAAGCTGTTGTTTTACTGAGAGGAAACAGCATATGGAAATCAAAGACATATGAAAGGCTAGTTTTTAGGCGTTTTTTAATTCGGTCTGGCGTTATGTCATTTCCTGTGTCTCTCCTTGTGTGTGTTTTTGTGACAAAACATAGTTTGAGGACGTGACAGACTCATCAGGGATTCGTCCTGGTAAAAGATCTTGTAGTGTGTGACCGACCTGACACCGCTCAGCCATGTAGTGTGAAAACCACAACATCAACACTCCAAAAAAGAGACAGCAAGGTGCATGATGTGAATAGTTCAGTTTCCTGTTTTGTAAAAACAGATGCTGAGGTCAAACAGTAAAACTCAGCAGTGCTGTTAAAATATGAGCCAAGACTCTGTTACTGTGTCGCCTGCTGCTCACCTAGGGAGGATGTTTTATCTCACAATTTAACTGTGATTCAAGGTCATTTGTTATCAGCTGGCCACCATGTTGATTCCTGTCAAAACAGCTACGCTGCATTTCGTCACAAACCAGCTGGAGCGTTTACTGGTGCAGTGCGGTGCAGTGCATTCTGGTAGTTGCAGGTTTTCTACCTCTTGAGCAAAAGCGAATGTCACAGACCTTTTTCTCTGACTTCTCTGGTCATAAAGCACCAGATTCAAAGTGTTTGTGTCTCTCTGCTGCAGAGACAGACCTTCTCCCCAGAGATGTAAAGCAAATCCAAACTGACTGTACCTTAACATTTGTAGAAACATGGATAATAAAAGAAAACTGAATTTTATCGATTAGAGTAAGGCTTGTCACTCTCAAGCTGAAAACACAACGGTGTCGCAAGCATGCATCAAGTGCCGCCCAAAGCACACACTGGCCGCATCACGCTGCAGCTCGTCAACAGATGACCACGCAAAGTTATCACAACTTTCACTGAACGATCGGTACTTCATCCACCTCTGCATTAGCTTAAAATAATTAGTTGCCATGTGATGTTAAAATTTGTTTCCTCAGAGAGACTTTCTCTGTGTGTTGTATTCGCTTTCTCTGTTATTGCTGGGCACCAACATTCACTTAACTGCACCACTGAGTGAGTGACGTGACTTGCCTGGGTACTCACAGTGCCTCCCGCCCATCAAAGCCGTCGTGTGGTTTCACACTTATCATTATTATTTTGTCTGTTTATGTGCCTCATGTGAACAAACAGTTCTGTGTCGTGCTTAAAAGCGCTGAATCTTTAGTGTTTATGTGAAAACTTCTCTTCCTGCCTTCCTGGCGCCTGATCATGACTTAGCCACAACACAGGCCTCCTTTCCCATTTCCCCCCTCTGCTCAGGAAGACCGGCTGCGAGGTCACGAGGTCACAGTCTGTTCAGCAGAGAGGGACAGTCCACAGTGAGACATGGCCGGGGTCTCTGACAAGATCCGAGGCCACAAATAGAAAACAAATACTTTATGAGTCTTTAATTTGTTACAGGGAGGAAACTGGGTCTCAAGGTTCACCAAAGTAATCCTCCTTGACATTTTACCTGGAGATGTGACAACAGTCTGTCTTTAATGTTTTTGCTTCTGCTGTGACAACACTGATGTGGATTAAAAATGTTTTGTATGATGACACTGAAAAAAATGGAAAAAATCTCCTGCTGTGTCATTGAGACAGATGATGTTATGCAACACAAAAAAAGTTTCTGGACAGTTTTCATTTAATTTTCAAGGACAATGCGTTGAACAGCTAAAACTAAATCTTGAGCATGAAAACGAAGATTAAATCTTTGTTCAAGTTTCAGTGACAAACTGATACTGGACGAAAATGTTTGTCAGGGACTATTTGACATTCAAAATGATACGAGAGGAGGACTGAAAGATAAATTATTTTAAACTGACTAAACTAGACAGCTGATAACGGCCATGCCTCCAATGATCTTTTACTGCCACATTAGCGCTATGAAATCAGAGCACAGCCAGACTGTAAACTCTGTAAATATTCAGCACAGGATGTTTCGATAACCTGCAAAACACTCACACCGGAACAAAGCCTCTTTACAAAGGGATTGCATCAGGTCGTTGTTTACACTACTAAAGATATGTGCTGTCCACTCAAGACACGTTAGTACCAGGTCTAAACGGCTCCTAGTTGTGTCACATTAGTTATTTGTTGAGAGCATAAATAGAGAGATGTTGAGCTTTTCAGTAAGTGTGTGCTCGTAAATCAGCCTTTAAACCTGTCAAACGCTGCTGGAGACATGACTGTTGGGAAGAAATTATTTGTAGTTGTATAAAAAAATGAAATTAAATTTTTATACAGGCTGTCACCTTGATTCTAGTTTCTAATACCTGTATTTGCCTAATTGGATTAGTCTGAAGAGAAAAAACATCTTGACTATAAGTAATGCCTTTTGTTGACTATCATGTCATGAAATTTTGTCGACTAAAACTCAGTCTCACTCATCAGACCTTTCTCAAGAAAAGAAAGGTCTGGCTGGGCCGACTCTCACTTTAAGATTGGAGGAAAAAACGCCCTGGCTGCTTGTATTTCTTTCAACCAATCACAATCGTTCTGGGCGGTGCCACAGCAATGATGCACTTGTAAAAATATCGCCAGGGGGAAACAGGTTTTGGTGTAACATGCCCACAAAAATATCACCTACAGGACGCGAACCATGGCAGAAAAATGGCTTCATCCCCGCAACATCAAACACCGCAAAAGTTAGTAAAGGACGTGTTGAAAACTGTTGAAAACTGCTACACAACTGGAGGTGGTAGGTCGGGACTTCAGTGGGTGGCTCGTTCCGCCCAATGAGAGGCTGATCTATGCAGTGAACTTCCGCCCACTCAGACTAACTAAAACTAGACTAAATCTCTGAAGGATAAAAATGGCTAAAATGTGACTGAAAGTGATGAGCATTTTTGTCTGAAGACTAAATATAAATGGCTGCCAAAATTAACACTGTCACTGTAAAACCAGAACAATCTGGAAACATCAGTGAGTTCATGAAGCACAAAACAATGAAAATAAGATACTGAGGTAACACAATCTCCACGTGGATGACCAGTGAAAGGAAACGGTTGTCTTGGGAATCAGAGAGGAAGAGACCCAATCAATCAATCAGTTCACTGAAGAGGGATTCCCCTCCTTCGGTCACGGTATTGATGGCTTTCCAAACGTGTGGAATCCGCTTTGCGCTCTCAATCGCTGATTGATCTGTGGTCCGGTGGGACCTCTTTGATGTAAAGAACAAAGGGTTCCTATTGGGTTACACAGGTCAGGATTGATGATGCGTGAAATCAAGGCTTCTGAGGGGGAAACAGAGGAAGACACTCTCATCTTCCCATGGGAAGATCGGTGTTTCTCAAAAACCTGCCTTTATGCCAAAGCTCTTTGGAAAAGCGTTTACGTCTACAAAGGCTGGCGAAGCTTCACATGAAAGTGAACTTCAAAGCAGGACTGGAGGTTCAGGGTATTCTGTTGTTGGCAAAGCAGAAACCAAGGTTGGGTCCCTTCCTGTTTTACAGGCACCTGACGAGGGGCGTTCACTTCTTGAGCAAATAAAAATTCCTGTTTATCATTTCAGGGGGAAGATAGGAGCCGTTTGTGACAGAGGGGGCCGCCTCATCTGAGGCCTTTGGCTGCTCCTCTCGCTTTTTCTCATCTGTCATCTCAGTCCTCTCTTCCCTCCCCTCCCTTTCTCCAGTCTGGGTATAGACGCGCTGACAGATGGGCCGAGGACATCCGGACGCAGGAGTGGGGAGGGGGTGCATAAAAGAGGGAGAGGAGGGTGAGAAGGGTGGACCTGGGGGGAAGGAAGCCAGAAGAGAAGGAACAACAACAGCGGTTGTCAAATACAAAGTGTTTCTCCTCGCGAGCGCAGGAGAGATGTCTGATTCCGGGAACGGAGGCATGATGAAGTGGTGGTGGGAGGAGAGGGCGGAGAGGGTGGAGGGGGCGCAGAGTGCGGGCTGCAGTTTGCCAACACCTGGTGGGGATTATAGGGAGTAGGATGTGTAGAGGGTGGAGGAGGGGGCTCTGTTGTGTTCTGGAGGAAAGACTTTTCTTTCTTCTTATTTGGCAAGTGTTTAGATTAGACTTGGAGTGGATGTTGAGGAAGTCGGGCTTTTCCAAAACACTCACACACATGAACACAAACATCAGGGTTATTAAAGGTGATTTATGGCAGTGAAAGGTTCATGATAAGTAGGAAGATGGTGTTATTGTAGATTTATCTTGTTAAGAAATGCAAATGTCTCCCCTTCTGTTCCTGAGATATGACGTTGAAACATGATGATGTCACAGTCACGCTGACCTTTGACCTGTTAGAAATTTATGTCAAGTTTTGTCATAATTAGTATATGAATTCTTGAGGAACATGTTTTGGGACGTCTGTTTAACAGTTTATTCACAGATTCTTCAGTCCAAGTGAGTGTTTGTGTCAAATTTGAAGAAATTCCCTCGAGGTGTTGTTGAGGTATCCTATTCACGAGAATAAGATGGAGGCAAGGTCACAGTGAACTTGACACTGGACTATGAAAATGTAATGAGTTCACTGTTAAGTCTACGTGGACGTTTGTGCCAAGTTTGAAGAAATTCAATTCTTGAGATATCTCGTTCAAAAGAATGACACGGACAAAGTCATAGTGACCCTGACTTTTGACCTATAACCACCGAAAACTAATCAGTTCGTCATCGAGTCCAAGTGGACATTTGTGCCAAATTAGCAGAAATTCCCAGGAGGCGCTCTTGAGACATCGTGTTCACAAGAATGGGACGTACGAATATCGCTGGCGTGGAGGTATAAAAATCAAGCACTCTCAGGCCCCGAATCCAAACTCACCTGAGGGTCTTGGCTCCAGGTGCAGCTGCAAATGGGACACAGAACTAAATAGGGAAACTGCCAACTAAAGCCCAAACCATTTATCATCGGCCAGGACGAGAACGATGACGAAAATGCAATGCTGGCATTCAATGGGTGCACAAAATATTCTACAAAGATGTTGTGAAAGAAAGAAAGAAAGAAAGAGCATCTACAGGGATTTATTTTGGAGCATCCAGGGAACCTTCTGTGTCTTGTCGCTTTGTTGGAGAAATGTTTGGCCTTCCTGTCATTGCTGCCACCCAATAAAAGCAGACAAACTACACCAACAGTTTATGGCAAATTAGTGGTGTAAATTACAACTAACAATGCCCCGTAGCTGTTTAAAAAAAAACCCTGCAAACCATTGTTTCTCATGGCTTATTGCTCAAATCTCCTTCACCTGATGGATCTGGCGGCCTCTATAGTCTCTATAGTCTTCCTGTCTGATTTTACTTTCACTGATTCACATAATTCATCGTTCCGTGTCTAATTTTAGCAAAATTAGAAACCCTGACAGGAGCTCGATGTGGAGAGAAGATGAGGTTATTTAGGTGGGAGAGGAGACTTCCCAGGTTACAGCAGAAGATTGGGAGCGACTCTGCTGTCCTGACATTCAGAGGAAAGGTCAACAAACCGTTGGGGGAGACGGGAAGAAGCCAGCAGTGGCTGTGGCACCAAATCTTTCCCCTGAGCACGGAACTCTGTCATTTTGCATCAAGCTACGAGTGAACGCAGAGTCTATGTTGAGACTTACAACTCTGTTTTTCTGCGGATAAGTTGGGTCACAAAAAGTGTTATTCTCCTGAGGCACACTGGGTGTTTTCTCTGCGTCTTTTGATATTGGTGTCTTGTTGCAATGGGAAGGAAAGTGGAGGGAGTGTCACTAACAATCCAGCGGCACGTCGCAGTTCTGGACTCAAGATTTACTGCTTTTCACACTGTCTGCAACAACCTCGCTTGGATCATGTAAACAGCACGTTCCGCATGGAGCAGCCATGTTTTGCGCTCTTTTTATCATTTTAATTGGAGGATTCACACCCACACTGACCTCTACTAAACACACATGTAATTGCACGGGGGAAGTGACAGCTGCACTCATGGTTATGGAGGGGATGTACAGTCGGGTTGCTGACGTATGTAAACCCATGAAAAATGACTTCAACCTCCTTTTAAGGTTAACCCAGACTTGAACTGTACATCACAGTGAGCTGGAACAAACTGACGTCAAGGAGACCAACGTCTTCTAAAGAGAAAACAGTTTGTTTATGATGTTTGTGATGATTGAAAGCTGCACATCACCAGCTAAAAGAGAAGAAACACTACGATAAGAGGACAAGACATGAAATATGAGGAGGAAAGAAGAAAGTGAGAAGAGAAGAGACGAGAACGCCTTAGAGATGAGTGTTAATGCACGGCAGCGAAAGCTTCACAAACAGCAGAATGAAAGCAGGCAGGTGTCCCGTCAATCCAATCAGTGGAGGTAAAGAGGATGGAGGGATAAGAGAAGGTGAAAGAAAGCAGGGATGATGGCAGTCTGATGGCAGGAGACTCTACGGTCACACACTGAAAAGTGAGCAGAGGTGCATTGTGGGAGCTGACCCAGAGGCCCAAAAGTGCTCAACAGAGGACTTAGTGAAACTACTCAAATGGTCAAACTGAACTGCAGCATCCATTCACAATTACCACCAGCTGCAGACTGTCGATGTCAACTGACCACTATACACCCTGAACTTTGCACGTTCATTCATATTTGTTCTTAATTTACGCTTATTTCAACAATATACTGTACGAGAACTCAAAGTTAAAGTTGCTTTGTCATATTCTGTTTAGTTATTGAAGGAGAGTCTGACTGAGTGCCGACTCTTAAGAGGGCGGACCATATTCACTGTATATTATTTAGGATTTCAAAATAATTAGTGGTTTATTTTGGTGAGTCTCAGGGCTGCTGTGAAACTGCGCCTACTTGGGACAACAAAAAAGTTTGTCTGGGTGCGGGTCAGCACAACAGATCCTGGCACACCAATGTAACTGGGCTCCACAGCCACAAAAAGGTCCACAGACTGAGATCAGTGCAAAAATATTTGATCCATTTAAGACGTGTGTGCACAAATGAAAGTTGCTCAAAGTGCAAAAAACTGTGTTTGAGGATGTCGTGTAGTCAGGCCTCTGCTCCTCAGAGTTGATCTCATGTAATTAGTGGCACCAGCTGCTTGATTCATCACACCTGGTGGGAACCTGTCTGTGTCTTTACATGTGGACACTGATGAAAGTCAGGGACTGAAGCATTTGATGCTGTTTTTTTTAATACTTTTGTGCACAGATGTCTTAAATGAATAGATTACTTTTGCATTGATCTCAGCCTGTGGACATTTCTGTGGCTGCCTGGTGCAGTTACACTGGTGTGCTGGTGTCTCTTCTGTTGTTCTGTCTGGTTTATTTGGTGAAAGTATCTAGTTCTTATGGTGTTAAGATTAAAAAAAGGTTTTCTCACATTTGTAGCGCTCAAGTTGGAGGGATTTTCTTGTTTTGTTTTAAAGGTCAGTGTGTAGGATGCAGTGGAACCTAACAAAAACCTGCTGACATCTGGCTTTTGTATTTAATGGAAAAAGTTAAAATCGGCCTTCACTAGTAGTCGTGGTATTTATCAGCTCCAGCTCCGATCGGTTGTGATGGAAATTTGACAGCTGGGTGGAGTTTAGCCTGTTTACTGGTGCTATGCAGTAATGTGCTGCCAATACTGTCCATCTCCACCTAAGCAGCGCTTGAACATTGTTTAAAATCTAGTCTGGTTACACACCAGAAACAAAAAGAAAAAAACACACAAACATAAAGGCATGCTTGTCTGGTACACTGCTCTGGTCTGCTGCCAATAGGAAAGCAATCTATTGCCTATTTTTAACAGGTTTTCCCGCATTTAAAAAACATGCATACCTGCGCAAACTTTGCTGGAAAGGGGGTTTAACGGATTCCATTCACAGACAACCAAAGTCCTGACCCCAAAACTGGAAATTTATTGCATTCAAATGGAAATTTAGAGTCAAAAAACATGGTGGATGTTTGACAGGAAGAACTGGCTTAATAACTTCTGCACTAGTTTTTACAAAAACAACTGGGTCTCACTCTGAAGCCATTGAAATCCGGCACTTGGGCAGTGACTTGCGGCATCAGACAATGATGAAAAAAGCCATCCTTTAGCATCAGCATAATATGCCACCAGTCAGGGGGAGATGTGGTGGGACAAGAGGCAAGTTAAGGCAGCGACAGTCCAAATGGGGTGGGTGGAAGAGGTGGTGATGGGTCCAACAAACAACTTTCACCCAGGAGAGCATTGTTCACATCCTGTAAGATCATAAAGCCAAACCATGTTCTGTTTGTTCCGAAACCCAACCACGTGCATTTGTTGTTGGAGAAAAATGTTTTTGGCGAGATGATATTTAGAGCCATCAGAAAAGTGGAGGCTTTGATAAAGATTGTCAGGAGAGGGGAATCAGGCTCAGAAACGATGCTCATGATGTGTTGACCTGCTGTTGGCAACTAGATGGTGAACAGCGAAGTTGTTGGACAACAAAACAGAATTAATAGCAGAGTAAATGCTGCTTCAGCTGCTTGTGAGTTGTTTTAAAAATATATATTGTGTTTAAGTTTATTCTGCCAATAATTTGCAAGCTAAGACCTTTTGTAGTAACAGACTAATTTCAGATACTGGGAGCTCTAATGACAGCAGCACACACACACAGCCACATGTTTTCCATCAACTTTAGGAAGCTCTGTACTGGTGCTTTGATAAAAATACTGCAAGAAGATGATGATATTTCTCTCTGAAGTGTCAAGTGTGTGTGTGTGTGTGTGTGTGTGTGTGTGTGTGTGTGTGTGTGTGTGTGTGTGTGTGTGTGTGTGTGTGTGTGTGTGGTAAAAACTCTTAACAGGCTGTGATCAGGATGTGTGATCCCCGACCGTCGTCACCTGACAGGAGGACCACTCAGGGACAGGCCGTGACAACAGGCTTAGGGAAAAACCATTAACCATGAGAGGATCCTTGAGACTGGGGCCAAACACATGACTGAACAGACACATGGAGGCCTGATGAGAGAGGGAGCACGGGTCGGGAGAAAGCAGCAAGGAGACAGAGGGACAGAGATGATCCAAGTGACACAGTTACTCACAGGAAGACAGAGAGTGTGTATCATGCCCTCGGGATCTATCAGGCCATCTGTCAATCACACAGCTGAAGACGTCCAGTCATAAGTAAATAGTTTGAGAGTTCATCAAATCATCAGCCAGGTTAGAAAAGTTGGTCTGTACAGTTCATTAAAACTACGGACCTTTATGAGACTAATAAAAGAAATCTACGTTCTCCTCTGCTTCTGGCGCAGCGCCTACATGTACCAGCATACTTTGTGTCTCTGAGATTATCAATGGCAAGCCGATGAGCATGTTTACTTCTCAAGGTAAGCTCCTTATAACATCTGCCAACGGAAAGAAAGTCCACCTGGAATTCTGTGAATCGCTGGATCAGAGCTGCATCCAGTGATTAGCATCATTAGCAGCTCTTGTTTTTTTGTTGTTTTTTTTAATTAATTGATAAATCAATTAATTTAATAAATGTAAAAAAAAAAAAAGAAAAAAGTCACTCAGAGCTTGACTTGGGAGACATCTTCAAAAGTCTTGTTTTCTCTGACCAACAGTCCCAAACCCAAAGATATTTAATTAACAATTATACGAAACGCTAATAAGCAGAATATTTTCACATTTCAAAAACTGGAACGAGAGTACGTTTTGTGGGATACTGTCCTGATCAGCTGTGAGGGTCCAAAGGACAGAGGGATGTCGTCTGCTGTAAAGCTTCTGGGGCAAATTGTGACTTGTGATATTGGGCTTTATAAATAAAATTGAATTGAATAAACTTTATTTATTTACTTTTTAAACAACACAGAGTTGAAAATGTTGACTAAATATCAGAAACCAACAGGACACATTTTCAAATTCATTTCCATGAGTGCAGATGGAGAAGAGAGGAAAAAAAAACAAACTGAAACTCACCTTCGTGAAGTTCCTCTGCCAGTGATGGACGTCAGGAGAATACGTCATGGTGGAAGTAAACTGGCTGGTACAGTTGGCTGCAGAACACACTGGCAGATATTATAGACATGCTAACCCAATGACAAACACAGAAACAACACTGAAGTTTGTCCATTTAAGGTAAAACAGTGAGTAACTGTTGACTTGGCTCCTTCTAGGTTTGCATCAGATTTTGGCCCAATATATGTGCAGTATTGGCAACACTGTGCGTGTGAATGTATCAGCTGTTAGTCGGGACCTGCTAAGCCTGGAAGGTAAAATAAGAAGTTGTGCAGACTTTAAACTAACAAAGATCATTGCTAAAAACATGACTAACATGGACAGGGTGAACATAAAGCTGCTGTGGGAAGCAGTACGTTTGATGAATTCGGGACAGTGTGTGTGTGTGTGTGCGTGTGTGTGTGAAGGGTAAATAGGATATGCCAGTCAGAGCTAACACCCACATCCCAGATGGTGCTTCCCGTAAATGTGTTCCTTAGAATCTACTGGGGCCAAAACACACACACACACACACGCACGCACGCACGCACGCACAGGTACAGGGGCAAACACACACACCTTTTGAGGGCAGCAGGATGATGGAATTGGTCAAGTCACTGCACAAGTTTCTTCAGCTGCATTTCCACTAATGGCCACTAGGTGCTGCCTCCAAGAAAAAGTAAAATCAATAAATCATGAATGTAAATTTTACATCTTGTGGTAAAGAAAAGTGATTAGGCTTTTAAAAATACTAAAGTCTTTTATCTTAAACACACACACACACACACACACACACACACGCTGGAGGCCACGACAAGAGTCCTCTCAAACAGGTTGTGGTCGGCCAGGAAGGAAGGATGTGTGATCCACTAGAGTGACCTGCGACCCACATGGCCCTGGACCAATAACACGCCAAGAAGCCAGGAAGTCCAGCACTTCCTTATCTGAGGAGCGGAGACGGGCTGTTCCCACGTTTGGTCCTTTATTCCAGAGAAAAAGGAACCAGATAAAACAGGCGAAAACTGAGCTGTGTCGGAAGCCCGGCAGCGTTTATGGGAAGAGAGCTCGCCTTTCTTTTTTGTCTTTTTTTCCTGAAACAAGTCTTTCTTTTTTGACCTCAGTCTTAGAACTGCAGCAAAATGCAAATCAAACTGTACTTCGGGTCTCTGAATATTGATAATATGACATGACACTGGAACCACAGACTGTAGCCACCGTGACACCACCCTTTGGATGGGGACTGCTGTTTGAGGCCTCGAGTTTGGAATTTTGGCCGTCACCATCTTGGATTTTTGGAGCCAGAAATGACCATCTTTAAAGGAGAGGGTGGAGCTAAGCCTAACGCTAGCTGCTAGCTTGGTTAGCACGGAGCATTTACACTTACAGTGATTATGCTAATGCTAACACCAGTGAAAAACTTTAGCATTAAACAAAATGTGCTCACTGGAAAACTGAATATCTGACCCCTTAGAGGATCTTTTTAAAGCTGTGTTAATGCCACGTGTTACGTAACTACAACCAGTTCTTAAAATGCACGTGCTTCGCAGTTTCAAAGTCTTCAGCTTGGAAAGTCGTACAGGTTCGGGTTTATTTACCTTTTAAGTGTTGCAGGATGTTAATAGGTCAGAAACTCGAGGCTTAAGCTTTATTGTTTCCATGTATCAGGTCAAATCTTTGAGTATTTCAATTTTAACTGTACCTGTAGTCTGACTCAGGTCTCCAGTCAAAAATTACCATTGTTGCAGTTTGCTCAAGGGCTCCACTCAGTAGCTGTGGTTGAACCGAAACTAGTTCAGAGTGAGCAGTTTCACACGGCTCTAGATCAGGGGTGCACAAACTTCTTCCCTTAAAGGGCCAAAACTGAAACTTAACGGTGGGCCATGGGCCAAAAGCAAACTCTTTGTTGTACCTTTAAGATGCAAGACGATACTGTAGGATCCCAAGTTCCCTTAATTGAAATGCCTTTTGTCTGTGACTGAGCCACTGCCGCCCCCACTGTGCACCCTGTGCAGCACAGACTGTTTGCTGACAGGGTGCACAGTGTAAAGCATAAAGCAAACATTTCATGGTCGGTGGACATGTTATGTAAATATCTTAAACTAAGGTATGCAAGTAGGGAAAGACATCCAATGCTTAACACAGTTAATTAGTCTTTCCTGGAAAACCTTGGTATTTGTGAAAAAGCACTCTGTTGCCTTCTGTGGCTTATTGGAGAGTAAGACGGTTATGAAGCTGGTTATGTGTCATGGAAGTGAAACTATTTAGGGTTCAGTACACTGCGTGTCCAGGATACAGGAAGTCTGACAAGAAACAAATAACATTTTATTGGCCCACAAAGGAAGGGGAAAGGTTGAACCTGTTGTCGGAGGCCTTGTGTACATGCATCCCTCTGTTTCCTGTGAGTGAAAGAGAGGAACAGGAAGGCAGAAAGAGAGCGACAGAGACAGAAAATCAACTCAGGGATCAAATGACAACAAACAGATCACGCAGGAGCGGACGTCCCTTTGAACCTTCCCCGTGCGGAAGTCAGCTTTTTTTCCTGAGCTCGCTCTCTCTTTCCCCTCACTTTTTTTTATCCGCCGCTCCCCCCTTTTCACCGGAGATAAGCTTTCAACACGCTAAGCCCTGTAAAAACAGGCCACGAGTGTTTAAGCTGAGACCAGGCCGCAAAGATGTCCCAGCATGCTACGCTGCATCAGGCTGCTGCTGCTCAGGACCGCGTGGCCCTGAAAACAATGCGCTTCCTCTGGCTGTGTGTCCTCGGTTTGTCTTCACTGTGTGCATTGTTGCAGCAGCTAACGAGGGGGAAATGCAGCTCACAAAGTCGACTAATGAAGAGCCCGATGTCAAGGTCAAGGTCACAAGCAGGTGTTACTGTTCAAAGCAGATTACTTTCAGCAGTTTTTAAAATGTTTTACCAAGAAAACATAAGGTGTTACAAGCTGTAGAGGCCCAACAGTGATGACATTAAAATCACTTCATTATTTTCTCCCCTATCATAAAATCACAGCACAAACATAACGGTAGCAATAACGCATCTCTCAGGGGAACATTTTCTAGCAAAGCACCAGGGTATGAGAGCAGAGAAAATACACAATTATGTATATTTATGTATGTTTCTCCAGTGTTTTTTCCCTATGAATTATGGGACCTACATCGGAGGAACACTGTGCAAGATTTAGTGGCATTTAGTATAATTGTTCTAGAGGTTTTTTACCAGGAGCCAAATTATCCACAGAGGTCTCTTCCTCTCAAAAACAAATGGCGCAGCTGATTAAAACCAGTAAAAACACTGAATAAAGCAGTTTCACGTCACAGATCTGCGTTTCTCTGATCCATTTTAGCTAATCTGTGCTCACCTCTTCTCTCTGATAACTTAAAATCCAGATGTTCAGGAGGTTTTTACCAGAAGCCGAATTATTTGGAGAATTAAATTTAGAGTCGCCAATTAACCTGCATGTCTTTGGACTGTGGGAGGAAGCTGGAGCACCTGGAGGAAACCCACGCTGACACGGGGAGAACATGCAAACTCTGCACAGAACGATCAACTTCTCCTCCATATTTATCATAGAGTGATATTAATGGATGAAGAGAAAGATTAAAATGACAACTGATCAAGGAGAACAAGGAGACACAGCTTTGTTTAAATTAAGTTGACAGGAGCCACTGTTGTAGATCACTGGTGCTTCTGCATCTACTTTACCAAGATGTATTTCTCTACATTTTATCATTAATGAAAAATAGATATTAATATTATATCACTCAGGTTCAAACTGTTATGACATATTTTTTTGTATTGACAGTACCAGTGGCTGATGGTTTGTTATATATCCTCAACTTTTCATCACATTTTTATGCCAAAACGATGCCAGTGATTCAGCGGCTGCCAGGTGTGAATCTGTGACAGAATCTGTGAGAATGAAAAAGCACATAAATGTCAGTTAGCTAACAATTTCATAACCTTATTTAAATTCTGTGACAACCATGCAATGTTCTTTTTACTGTATATAATCCATGCTGATTATAAAGGATGTTAGTGACTGGCAGCTGAAGATCTTACTGTGTGTGTGTGTGTCAGGAGGTATTTTGTGCTTTAATTTAACTTTTTAGTGTCAAACCTTCCCTCATCCTGTCAACCTTCACTGTTTACACATTTTCCACAAACTATTCCTGAAGTCATGACACACAATTAGTCTTTAACACGTGCAAGTTGCCAACAGTTTAACAGAGTGTTTTTACCAGTAAATCTGACAGCATAGTTTGAATGATTTGTGGTAGATGTGCGGATGCTGCACTGACATCACAGTCAAGCTGAAAAATTAAGCTAATGATGCAGCGCCAAAAACTGCAGTTCCTTTAATGTCCACTTGAGGCTGACTCCAAGAGTGAGCCAGTCCCCACAGACCTCCATGTTACAATGTCCAACTTCACAGCAGAAATAAACATGTTTACAGCCTGGTACAAAAAACAGTTTTGGTCTCTGTAGCTGATTTTCCTGTTCACAACTGTACAGGGCTGCGTTTTTATATAACTCACCTGTTTTCATTCTGTTAAGGAAATATTAAGGACTCATAATAATACCAATACTGAGCAATGTGAAGCCAGCAGCTATTAGTTCATTTCCAAAGAGCATAAGAAGTGTTTGCCTGCAAGTTTTTTTTGTGAGGCAAATTGTGATTTGTGATATTGGGCTTTATACATAAAACTGAAAAATTGAAAATTGAAGTTTGAGCCATGGATGTATTAAAAGACCTGAATACAGTCTTGAACTCAGGACCCCGTTCATTCCTATGAGAGCTGCTTAGTAGCAACCTATAGAGCAGGAGCACTCAAGACTTAGTCTGGGGCCTTTTTGTAAGCAACCAGAACCAGGGCGAGAGAGACAGGATCCGGAATTCGATGGATGCGCCTTTCTGTCAAAATAAAAGCACCAAGCTAATAAAATTGCGGTGAAACGTTTTAATTTAAAGAATATAATTTACAAGAAAAGCCCCAAGTCATTAAGTTAACCTTTTTCTTTTATTGTATTTAATTGTATTACAAGTTATTGTCTATTTCAGTTGTCTGTTTTATTTAACAGGCACTTGATCCTAGTTTTGTACATTATACCTGTAGTTTGTAAATACATTTTTTCTATAAAGTTTGGGGCGGAGGAGAGAGGAAAACTGTGTGACGCTCGCCATGTAGCATGCTCTATCAACCAAGTTTCTTGAAGAACCTCTTCTAAAACAGACTGTTGTACGTCCATGTTTAAATGATTAAAATCGATCGTGGCGACAGTCTTCACTCTTCTTTCTTTTCCAATTCAACTTTCCAACGTGGAGAAACTGGAGACGGAAATCGATGGTGCGCCAGAATTTAAAGTTTTACTTTGGTGAACACTTTTACTTTGGTGAATTTGGTGAATTCTGGATCCGCTCTCTAGACCGTAACCAGAATCCAGACCAAATTCAGAGTGAATGGAAACCAGGCTCTTCGCTGTACGTGAAGGCTACTCAAGACTTACAGTGGCCGAGGGCGATCAAGTGTGGCTGAGGATCTTAGGGGGTCTGGGACCTCCCAATGTAAGTCTACCGGAAAACACATACACGTCATTTCATTTTAAGCGTGTAAAGTAAATTGAATTGATGCTGATTTCTGTAGCGCAACGATAGAAATGTTCATTACAGGTTAGCATTGATCTAACAGACTAGTGCGAGTTATTTGCTGCATGGCTGTAGCAGTTTTTCTACACTGCAGATTATTTCCAGGAAGTTACGATATTCATTCATTCATTTTCCGTAACCGTTTATCCTGTTGGGGGATAAGGGGGGTGGAGCCTATCCCAGCTGACACTGGGTGAGAGGCAGGGTTCACCCTGGACAGGTCACCAGACTATCACAGGGCTGACACATAGAGACAGACAACCATTCACATTCACATTTTAGAGTCACTAATTAACCTGCATGTCTTTGGACTGTGGGAGGAAGCTGGAGCACCTGGAGGAAACCCACGCTGACACAGGGAGAACATGCAAACTCTGCTCAGCTCCCCCATCCTAGGTTCAAACCGGGAACCCTCCTGCTGTGAGGCAACAATGCTAACCACTGCAACACCTTGCCACCCAATACATTTACAATATGTAATGTAATATTTCACAATAAATTACATAATTATCACCTCATAGGCTTTTACTGTGATATTTAACCAGAATTTTATTGTGAAATTCACGCAGGTAAATTTTACAGCAGCTTACTGCTACGCCACAGTAATATTTGGAGTTTAACTGTGAGATTACAGTGAAATACAGAACTTTTACAGGAGCATACTGCTAAATCAGTATCGCATTTTTGCACCATGTTTGACTTCATCCAGTCCGTTCAGGATGCATTTCATAAAGCACTGTGTTTTAACTGTTACAATCCTCTGCATTCTTGTCTCCTGTCAGGAAAACATGGATTTTATTTTACCAGATGAGCAGTAAGAACTTTAACTGCCAATCATGTAAAAATGAAAACCTGTTTAGTTTTTATGAGCGAGGCAACGGAAGCAGGCTGTTAAACCCTTCTGGCAAACAGGCGGCATTTTTCCGGCCGAGAGAAGTCAAACAGAGACATAAAAAACAAACAGAGGAGCCATTAGTTGCACACTGTGCAGGTTTCACTGTTTACCTGTCTCCCCCTGCACCTATTTGAACAGGTGTCACCATGTGTGTGTGTGTGTGTGTGTGTGTGAATAGATGTGCACATTAGATAAACTACAATCAATTATTGTAAAGGCCGTATCCTGAGCTCAGAGTGACACTCACTGTAACTCAATAAGCGTGGGTGCAGGGTCTTCCTCCTCTTCCTCCTTCTCTTTCCACTCCCTCCTCCTTTGTCCCTGGCCTCCGTTTATCGCCTCGTCCCCTGAAGGGGGTTAAGGGGGAATTTCCGAAAAAGATAATGCTCCTGTTTTTCAGAGACAGACAGGAAGCGGCAGAAAAGAGGAGAGGAGGAAGAGGAGGAGAAGAAGAGGGTCTGTTGATCCAGTTGGGAGCTAAAGATAATGTTTGCCTTCCGTCTCGTGTCCACCATGAGACAACAACTTTACCATGTGGGGTAAAATGATGGTATACACAGAAACATCGGGGCCAAGTACTCGTTTCTGAATTCAGAAAGAAATATTTTGGTATTTAAGGAGAATTTTCTTTTTATCAGGAAAGAAAAACCTCTGAAATACTATCTCACTGACACTCTCCACTGAAACACAGACTAATGAAATTCTTCTAGAATTACCAGCTCTTTAAAAGGAGGGTGACTTATCTGATCTATTAATCTGCAGGGGACTTTTAAACATCCTAAACATTGTTGAACAGTAAGCGGGTCACTTTGCCCAAATCACAGTCCAACAGTTTTTATTGTGGGCAGTGTCTGTGGTAGAAAGGAGTTCCAAAAAAACTGTTGGCAGTGTAATCTGCAGATTATCCAGAGTAAGTGGGACATTGTTTCCTGATAAACACTTTGCTGTTATTTTTTTTTTAAATGTCTGGGGAAGTAAAATCAGACTTTTGTTTCTAAACAGATTATGCCTGTTAAAACACACTTGTTGAAAACGTGAAAAGACTCTAAGCTGTGTAGTGCTGCACTGTGGAGTCAGAACGTTAAACTGTTTTCCTGTCCAGTCATAGCTCGTTGACGCACTGAAGCCGTTCTTATCTTAACTCCGCTCCTACAATATTTAATCAGTAGGGCACATAGAGCCACGCCCTTCTTCATCCTTTGCATTTTTGTACAGAACCAAACAATCATCCTGCTCCGGTGTGTGATTTTAGACAACATGACGGCATCACCAAATCAAAAGAGACGTGACATTTAACGCCACAGCGTTGGCCTCTAGTGTGACATACAAATGACATACATATGCGGTCAGTCAAGGTCTCCACCATGATCCCCAAACCTGCGTGTGGTGCCTTCCTCTCTCCGCATGACACCGCGCCACAAATATAAAAATCACACCAGGGGAGGTGCAATGAGCCACCTGGTGAAGGCCATGCAGGGCAGTGAGTTACATAAACAGTAACAATATTCTAACATGTCAATAACAATCATTTAGCGTCCCTGTTATATGGCTTTTCTGCTCAGTGGGTAACGAGCTCCTGGACCTCATCGCTTTCGCAATTTGTGGACATTTTCAGCCGCTGTTTTTCTTCTTTGAGTTAGCTGCTAATAGCTACTTTTTAAATGTCATGGTTGGGTCACACACACAACACATCGTCAAAATATCACAACCGCGCCGCCCATGATCCTGTCCTGCTGACTGTCTCGTTTATACAGACATCATTTCGGCACTGTTACTAGTGGTTCCAAGCTGGTCCAACCACAAGGTCAAGATTCAGGTTCAAAGTCATTAGTTAAAGGTTCACACAGTTTAACATATTCAGCGTCATACTTGCGTTTGGCCATGTCATCCAGCTAGTTTGCTGTCTCTGTCAAGTAGCTCTCTGTTAGTCACTCAATCACTGTTCATTTGCACACCGTAGTGACACAGAGCTGGTTGAAACTACTAATTTACTCGGGACACTGCTTTGTCACTTTGTCACAACGCTCTGACTGATTACTGTCAACATTGCAGCAGTATTTGCCGAAGAAGACTGACGTCCAGCAGACATGCCTCAAGCATTTCAGAGCAGAGGACAGTGCTTACTTTGTCATGATTTTGAAATTACACATTTTTCTGTGGTGTAACACACTCAAAATACGTATTTAACTTCGCTTTAGTCAAACTTTAATTGCCATTTTTTAAAGCTGTGAGCACCACAAACACATTGTAATCACCTTCATTGTGTTGGGCTGATGTTTCAAATCCTCTGCATGATTAGATTCCCGAACTGAACCTTTAAATTAATAAACAGATAAGAGAGGGGTTTTTTTGGGGAGTTTTTCCTTATCAGCTGTGAGGGTCTAAAGGACAGAGGGATGTCGTATGCTGTAAAGCCCTGTGAGGCAAATTGTATTTGTGATATTGGGCTTTATAAATAAAATTGATTGATTGATTGATTGATTAATGTCCATCACATAACCTATATCTGATAAAAGGTCAATATTAGCCTGACCCAATCATTATATAACTGACAGATATCAGATTATTGCTTCCACTAATACCTCCACTGCCAATAAACCCAAGGACACATATTTAAACACAAACACAGTTCAGCAGTAAACTGGGAGCATGCGCTCGCTCCTTCCTCAATATCAACAGGAAGCCCCTCCTCCAGGAAGCTATTAACAGGTTATGGGATCATGTTTACAACACACACACACACACACACACTGCACTGTAAAACAAGGCCTGTGTGCACTTAATGAGATCGAAGTGGAAGTGAAGGTGGGAATTGGCCGTTAAACGTTTGCTTGTGACTCTCTGTCCTGCGTTTGTACACAAAAGCTTTTGCAGCCGAGTTTGTTCTCGTGTTCTCGTGTTTCCACTCCTAAGGAAACACAGGAAGAGTCTGAGGCCTTCAGGGGACGTTTCTGCAAAGTGAGGTCATTTTGGCTGATTTGCATTTCTTCCAAGGAGTCACTGTTTTAAGGTTCAGTTCTGTTTCACAGGAATGATCCACACACAGTCCGAGAAATCATCATTTTATGGTTTTCAGTAAACGTCAGAATTTGAATACTTATCATTCTTCTGAGCACTTAAAGGACTTTCTTGTTTCCGCTGGTTCA
The DNA here is from genome assembly GCA_035609425.1 of Epinephelus awoara. Taxonomy (NCBI): domain Eukaryota; kingdom Metazoa; phylum Chordata; class Actinopteri; order Perciformes; family Serranidae; genus Epinephelus; species Epinephelus awoara. The sequence continues at coordinate 3,719,324 of CM069298.1, read as the reverse complement.
AAAGTTGAGCTCGACAGTCCAGGCTTGACTTTGGAAACAGCAGAAAAGTCTCAACTCAAGATTTACTCAGCTCCTGTCTACACGTGTACAGATATCTTCCTCTACGACACTGACATCATTGCTTCACTATGCGCATGCCCATTGTGTCTCTGTGTGATGAGCATGCACCAGAACTCCCCAGTTCATTTACATTTTGTTAGCACAGCTCGGACAAATGAATACTTTACACTAAACATAGTTGTGTGGCACCACTTCATGGACAAACGCAGCTGTCTGCTGTGCCAAATGTTTTTGCTTTATCTCAGTGTTTGTTGTTCACAGCTGGCCAGAAACAGCAGTTTCTGATCCGACTTCATCAAAACAGCAGACAGTGGAGGACCTTCAAGAGCTCCAAAGCTCTGGATTCACTCTTAGTCAAACCCTCCACTGACACTTTCAAGACAAATCTTAAGGTGTACATGTTTTCAATGACCTTTGGTTGCTCTTAGCGGTGTTAATATTTTTATATTTATGTATACATATTTTTATTTTATGTAACTGTTCTTACTGGTGTTATTCTATTTTTATAATTGTGTACTATTTGTGAACTGAACAGAATCAAACACTGCCCCACCATTGTGTCATGAACTATATCGAGAATCCATCAGTTAACGTGCAATAAAGGGTCAACCTGTGCAATACGGCTTTTAATGTTACTTTTTTTTTTTTTAAATGTATTGATTTGGGATGATTGTGCTCATGTATGTGTGATGTATATTTATTATCGTCTGGTTTTTTTTAGTTTTTTTTTTTACATTTAGACACGGAACAGCAAATTCCACTGTACTTCTTGTGCAATTACAATTATTCTATTCTATTCTACTTATGAAAGTCGCATGGACATAATGTTTTTTTTAAATGGAGGGAGAAAATATCTGTTTAATATCTCTACACGTGTAGACAGGGCCTTAATGGTTTTCTCTGGAGGTTGCAAGACCATGTGATACGGTTAAAAGCTCCCTTACAAATGAGAGAGTGGTCATTAGGTCAGGTTTAATTCAAAAATCTATCCTGTCATGTAGTTTTTTCACTTTCCCTCTGAGTGACACATCTTATTAAGTTTCATTCAAATGCAACACAGATGTACCATACTGTAAGACAAAGACCTAAAACACCCAGATAGGTAAGATTTATAACCAACAGCTGCCGTTTTATGAGTGTTAGAAGTCCAATCTCCAACTTTTTGATCATGTATATTTGATGCATATTTAGAAACATAACTCTGTTTTGATTTTGGGATGTAATGCTTAGAAAGTGTTTAGAAACTGAGTTGATGGTTCTTGTCTATCAGCTCCTTGCCTGCACAGATTTTTTTCAATGTGAGAAAGAAAATGTGAGTGTGCTCTGTAAAACTGTGTCTATAGACCAGGACAGACATCGACACAGGCAGATGTTGGTCTTAACTTATTCAGATTTTTGATTTGAAATTAAGGTTTTGGTTTTTCTACTTCACCCATTTATGTAACTTGTCTTTTTTATGTTGCATGTAACCTCAGGTCCAGGTCCTGCAGTGGGTGGACTGGAGTCGCTCTCCTCTATCAGCAGGCCATCCCACTTTAAGCAACTGGGAGAGAGAAAAAGATGCAGGAGAAGGAAAACCAGTAAAGCCAGAGAGGAAGCGAAGGATGTGGTGGGGAGAGCAAACAGCAGCCAGCGGAGAGCTCCCCCTTTGTGTGGCTTTTTTACTGCTTCCTCCCGACCCAGCCGCATCGCTCACCACATCTCCGCCGCTGGAACAACATAAACAGCTAAAGTCTCCACGCTGGGCGAGAGCAAGCCAAAACATTTCACAGTCACTGATGGAGACAAGAGGCACAATGACACGTATCACATGAACAGGCTTTAGCAGATAACAAGCAGCAGTGACACGGCTTTATGGAGGCCTATTACTGCCAGAACAAATGACAGATAAGGGAGAACAAAATGAAAATAATCAGGGTAAACTGCCAGTTAAGATACAACTGTTTGTTGCTCTGTCAGTTATGAGGCAATGAGACAAAATTATGATCAGTAAAATGCCGAATTTACCAGGTCAGAGTTATGAGATATAAAGTTAATCTTACTTTAAACAGCTGAAATACACGGAGCACCTCACATAACATCACAACTGGCTCACCTGTGCCCAGTTTTGACAGTCATGGGCTGGTTTGGTTTGGTTTGGTTTGGCACAGCAGGGATTTGCGTCTCCATTACAACAGGTCTACCCACTTAAAGGTGTGTCTTTACCCGATAATGGCTCGTCTTGGGTGATGATGTTTAAAAGCAGCGCAGCAGGGCAGGTAAGAGAAGTTTACCTGCTGGAGGTGAGCTGTTTGTGTGCAGTTCCTCATCGTCATCTCACTGTTTCTGCTTTTACTCTTCCTCCCTGTGGTGTAATTAGGTTTGCTTTATTGAAGAGGAGCTGCTAACAAAGTTCTGCTAATTCAGTGATAAACACATTTCATTTCCTGTACATTCTTCACAATAAAAGTCCCACGTTATTTTGTTATGCAAAAACCTTTATTGTGAAGCAGCAAAATAAGGAGATTTGGGGTTTTCAGCAGTAACTTACCTCGACCTATATGGCAGGTAGCGGATATGAAACAGTAAAATACAGCAGATAAAGATACAGTAAAAACAGGAGGCAGGTGAGTCCTACAGCACACATGCTTGCTTCACACATGCTGTCACCCCCTCCATCTCCCCCTTTCACTCTATCAATGTCCTATCAAATAAACTTCAGATGACGCTGAGTCGAGGTGCTTTGTAGCGAATAGCAGACACACACAAGCTGATTAACGAGTGCTTAAGCGACACTTCAATGGCGACTAATGCAGCTGATCACGCTGTTGAGTTGAGAACACAGCATAAGAAGTTTTCTTCAGCCTTTGTCTGGACAGAGAAACAGACACACTAATAACATCAGTGCAGTAAAGTAACTCATTTATTCATATAAATTATATTCATATGATGTGTGTCTGAGGCAATGAGCACGTTTTAAAATTACAAAACCAATGCAAACAGACGACGATGAAAGACGTCAACCAGCTGCTAAAACATGTGCTAATACACACACATACACATGTAAACACACAAACACACACACACACAGAGGTCATACTTCAGACAAGCACCGTCTGTTTTCATAGCTGCAGCTGTCCTGATTGGATGTAACATCCATATCACCACACACACACACACACACACACACACACACACACGCAGCATTGGAATGTCCCAGCCAGACTGTGCTCGGCTGTACAGCTGGATATCCTTAAGAGGTGCAGAAAGACATGGAGAAAATATGCTGGTATCAAACACACACACACACACACACCCGAGTCCAAATCCTGATTAACCCACTGACCCCTGAGAGAGACCACCAAGGTGGGCATTTAGAGTCACACTCAGACTCACATACGTACACAGACACACACACACACGCACACACACCCCTGTCTGGCGGTGTCGGGGTTAAACTCAGTCTGTGTGTTTGTGCTGCGGTCGGAGCGAGAGGTCGTCCTCAAGTGAAATGGACCGGTGATCAGTCCGTCTCCTCGCTCTCCGTCCTCTGCCTCTCTCCTGATGCTCGGATGTCTTTGAGGATGTGGGACTGGTGGAGGAGACACTCCTTCAGCTTGTCCTCGGTCAGGGTGAGACGCTCCTCCAGCACTGAAACAGTCTTTGTGTTTGAGGAGGTGGGAGGAGGAGAGGGAGGCGGAGGTGCAATAATTATAAAGCAGTCAGAGAATAATTATATTAGTAGAAACTATGAAGAGCACAGATCAGTCAAATAGGAATAGAATAGGAACCTAAAAGGAATATCCGCCCAGGTTCCTATTCGACCAACAGTCGCCATCAGGGTCCATCAGTGGACTAGTCTCCTGCATGTTTGATATGAATGTAATGATGAAATGATATATTTTGGTGGTTTGAGTTGAAGGTGTGAAAAAGAAATACAAAACCGTACTAATGAACCTTCATTAATATAGGCCTATATTTTATCTCCAAGTGCACGTCACACACTGAGCGAGCCGCCTGTTAATGACGCTGTGGGCTAATGGGCATGTAGCTACTTCCATGTTTCAGATGATACGTCATGTTTGTAGTCGACCAATGAAGATGAGTTTACATATCACCTTGGGTTCGTCCTTCACCTTCTCAAAATGATCCCACACTTTGGATTTCCTGCCCGACATGTTGTTAACTAGCCTGTGGAATAACCGCAGGTACCAGCCCTGGAAATTAACCTGACTCCTGTCTGACTGCTGAGCGTGGGCACTTCCTGTGTCTGTCCTTTCAAATTAAAGTCACACATGGTCCAGTCTTATAGGTTTAGATTTATTTTGACAAAGTGCAGCTCCTAATAAAGTTTCTTTTTTTCTGCATCTAAACGACCAATGAAATCTTGCCGACTAATGACAGAAAGCAGCCCTAGAAACTGGTGATTTACACTCTTAGTAAAAGGGGCCTTTGTAAAAAACACTTCACATTGTATATTCATTAATGTTTTTCCCCTAAATTCACAATTTGTTTTTCACCCCTCAGGCTTGTTTTGTTGGATACTTAATGAAAGAAAGGACATAAAAAGTTAACGTTATTAAAAATAAGCAGTGACACCTGCTCTGACAGGTGCACAGGGAGGACAGGTAAACCATAAAACCTACTTCTACTGGCGTCTGTGTTTGTTTTTTCATATTTGATGAATTGATGAAGCGGATTCATAACTTGCTTTGACCGACTTTCTTATTATGAAAAATTCTGCAATCTAGATCATCAAAGACATTTTCATGAGTAAATGTGACCTGACACAAGTGAAACCCTTCAGTCGGGGGATTATTAACTTTAAGCAGTGACCTGTTGGCCCTCCTCTCACACTTTCATTTTCCACCTATGATGTTTTTTTAGGGTCTCTAACTCTGCCAGTACCTTGAGTCGTCAATTTGGACCTTTAATAACTCACCTGTGTTAGAATATCCAGCTGTTTAACAATGTGCTGCAGCGTCGAGTCCAGACTCGATGGATGACCTGAGAGAACTTCCAATGGATGCGTCTGCCCTCTCTCCTCTTCCCCCTCCTCTCTCCTTCCTCTTCCTCCCCCGCCAGCTCTGGTCTGGCTCCAAGTGCCCACACCTGCCCCGCTGGTACTTTCGTCTCCCATCCATCCTCCCACTCTTGAACCGGCCACGTGACGCGCCGGCAAACTGTTGGAGTGGTGACTGTTGGTGGCGGCCCGCGTGGGCGTCAAGTGTGTTTGACCGTTTAAGAGCTGCAGATGAAAGTAAGAGAGAGGAAGAAAGACTGATTGATTTTCAGTGCATTGTGCTCTCCTATATTTGTGCTGGTGGGTTTTTTTGACACAAGTGCTGTACTCAGGTCTGCCTGAATTTTTCTCTCATCAAATGTATTGTATCCCAGAAGACACCCACACTGAATCAAATCACCACTGTGACATTTTGACATTTAATTGGGGCTGTGCCACTGAAAACAATGGGACCTCTAAATAGTACCCCATTAAAGGCGCCCTGAAGTGTCTAGTCTGATTCAACACTCAGCTGGAACTGTACAGGAAGCAAAGAGTTAGAGACGACTAGAAACTGTACCCAGTGTGCTCACTTAACATTTGAAACAGCTTAAATGTGTTTATGAACTCAAAGAACTTCGTGTGAAGGCAGAAGTTTAATCTGTCAGAGGAACTGAAATCTCAGTTGATGGTGTTGAAATTTGAACTGAAGTGTGAGAACAGGACGGAGTTGAAGCATCAGGTGAAGTGTAAGCAGTGGATGCTTAACTAGAGTTACCGCCCCGTGGTTGTATGACTCCGCCCACTAGCACAGTGTCTCTGACAGTCTCCATCCATGTCAGTGAAAACATGGACGCTTCACACTCAGAAGATCTATACAATCAGCACAGTTTCAAGATTAGCGTCACCAATTCAGTATCTGACCAAATGTCTCCCCTTCTGTTCCTGAGATATGACGTTAAAACATGATGATGTCACAGTCAAGCTGACCTTTGACCTTTTGGATATAAAATGTCATCACGTCATCATTTTATTTAATTAGACATTTGTGTGAAGTTTTGTCATAATTAACTTATGACGTCTTGAGTTATGGTCAAAAACATATTTTGGGGAAGTCACAGTGACCTTTGACCTTCGACCACAAAATTCAAAATCCAGTTCTTCTTTGAGTCCACGTGAATGTTTTTGCCAAAATTGAAGAAAACTCTTAAAGGCGGAGACTCGCACAGAGGCAGTCAGAGCTACAGGCTACAATGAGGCTAAAAACAGAGTTCAAATGATGTTTTTCCAAACAGCTTTTTATGTCGGGGCTTCAGGACACTTGGATCACTACGGACGAGCAGTATGGAGATATTTTGTGGTTTCAATTATGTGTTTTTGGATGTTTGAATCTGGGGCGCCGTCAGCCTGCATTAGGTGGAGTTGTGTTGCTACCTCCTCTCCCCTTGGATCTCCGGAAGTGTTGTGAGGACTCTAAAACTTCACCTGAGCCTCCCTCGGCATACGGGTGAGTAGATAATGGCTGCATTTTCATTTTTGGGTGCACTATCCCTTTAAGGTATTCTTGAGATATCACATTCACAAGAATGAGACAGACGAGGTCACATAGACCTTGACCTCGTAAATCTAATCAATTCATCATTGAGTCCGAGTGGACATTTGTGCCATATTTGAAGAAATTCCTTAAAAGCGTTCTTGAGATGTCTCCTTCACGAGGATAAGACAAGAATGGGACGGACAGACATACAGAGTTATGGACAAAAACATGTTTTGTGAGGTCACAAAATACCTTTGACCTTCAATGACAATATTCTGGTCAGTTTATTTTTCAGTCCACGTGGATGTTTGTGTCAAATTTGAAGAAATTTCCTTGAGGCCGTCTTGTGGTATTGCGTTCACAAGGCTGGGACGATCAGACGGACAACCTGAAAACACAGTGCCACATCTAACACTGGTGTTGAGGCGTAAAAAACAGGCAATGTGCAGGATGGTTGGAGACCCTGGTGATCTTTGAGGCCCTACTGCAACACCTAGATGGGTGGATGTCCTCAGTAGTCGGATGATATTTTGGGTCATCTTGGTGACTCGCTGCAGGGCCATCTGGTCCTGCCTGGTGCCGTACAAGCTGTGATGTAGTAGCTCAGCACACTGTCCACTGTAAAAGACTAGAAGTTTTTGAGACAGTCCCTGGGCAGGCCTGCTCTTTCAGCCTCAAAAAAATAGAGGCGCTGTTGTGCCTTCCCGTTGACAGTGAAGGTGTGTGTTGCCCAGGAGAGGTCCTCTCCACAGCCCCGCCATGTCTGACCACTGGGCTGTTCTACTGAAGTCCATCACAGTCTCCTTTGTTTTGTTTGGTGTTCCAGGTCAGATTGATGGTGGAGCACCAGGCTGTCAGATTGAGCATCTCGTCCCTGTGTGCTGTCTCATCGTCTTTGGTAATCAACCCACTGACTGTGGTGTCGTCAGCGAGCTTTGAGATGGTGTTTGTTGCACGGACAGGTCGACAGTCGTGGGTGAAGAGTGTATACAGCAGAGGGCTCAACACCCACCTCTGCTGCGGTCCAGTATTCAGGGTGAGAGTGGAGGATGTGTATTCTCCCAGTCTGACGTTCTCTGGGCGGATGGTCAGGAAGTTCAGCGTTCAATATTACGGGAATTGTGGAGTTCATGTGTGTCTGGGTCTTAACACGACAATCTGTCAAAAAACACACATTTTATTTAAAATACCCACCTGTGGGTCCCGGGGATCCCGACACTGAGAACCCATCATCACTGAATAATACACCACAGATGGAGCCCTAAACATTGAGCCTGCTTTATTGCTCAATCTGACAGAGGAATCAAAGTGTTAATTACCCAGGCTCATGTACATTGGTGATACATATAAAGGTTCAGCCAACATCCTTCCTGCCTCATTGTTCTGCCAGTGGTGCAGGCCTTGAGCTTGCTGTAACTTGGCAGACTGAAGGAGGTGGGTGACTCACACTGCTGGATTACTGACTGAACGACAGACTCTCTGACCGACTGACTAACTTGCAGGCTGAAGAGTTCACAAGGTTATTTGCACTCAAAGGCAGGGAGAGCCGCACAGCCAATGAGAGAAAACCTATTTTTTCTTTTTATTTGACCTTTGCTTTTATTGAGCGCGGTTTTGACGAAATGATTTTCCTTTGCACGAGCAAAGAAAAACACGTGGAAATGGAGACCGAAGAAAGAGAGAACATTATGTTCAGTTTAACCAGGGACACATTTTCCTCGTTCATCACTTATCCGGGCAGAGACAACTGAGCATGACTTCACATTTAAATAGTTTCACACATGCACAACAGAAGCTGCACATTACAGGAGTGTGTGATTCAAGCTAGTGACTTTCCAGTCACGAGACTTCTGCTTCAGCTGTAGCTGAGATTTTCAACCAGCATGTTGAAACACACTCATGTAAAAGTTTCACAAACTGTGTATTGATTTCTTGACAAACCGACCGACAGATAAGTCAGCTTTTGTAGGGCTGCAGGAGATAAAGAATTAGTTCATCTCAGCTCTTTATCTAACATGCATTATTTTTTATTCCACTTTTAAGATTTGATGTTTCTATTGGCTGTTCTACACATGCGGATGTGTGTGCATGTCCCTTCAGATGGTGAAAGCCTGATTCAATGGTGGAGAATCCTGCAGAGAAAGTTGCTAATCCATTGGCAACAACTGCCTACACTGCAAAGCAACCTAAAAAAAGAAGACGGACTAGAAACAAGTTACAGCTCTGTACATTTGGTCCGTCCAAAAAGTCACAGCTCTGGATGTAGATTTCTCCATGTTGTTACTGGCTTCTTCTTCTCTTACACATTTAATGCTATTGGACTTCCTGTGGAGCATGCTCAGAGCGCCCCGGCCAGTTTGGGTCTGACTGACTGTGTACATGCAGGAGTCACATGATCTGGGTGTGTTAGTCTGACTTTGAGAAATTTGATTTAGTACGATTTCAGTCGGACTAACATGTTTACATGGATTTTAACAGTCCAGTTTTAGTTTTTCTCTACTGTCATGTAAACATACTGACTGTGTCCTCTGCCTCACTCCCTGCCGCTAGAGACCACCTCACCAAGAGGAGAGCGGGTAGCAGCTCCAGAGACTGACCCCCAGTCAGCAGGGGCAGCTTGAATCCAGTCAACACAAACCCCAGCTCCGATTATCCAGACAGCCCAGACTCCCCGACAGATCAGCAAACTTTCTCTTGCTGCAGTTAGACCTGGTGCTGTCGCTGGCCATCAGCCCGCTGTAACCTGCCGCTGGGGGGTATTTGCTGGCCAAATTCGAGTGGCTACAGCCACCGACTAATGGTTTGTCTCCCAAGCTAATTCTTGTCTCATTTATGGTCTGATAAACAGAGAGAGAACTCAATAATGAAGAACAAACAAATCAATGTATGGGAAAAACTGGGTTACTGTATGAAGTGCTTGCGTGGGCCTGTGGTCATCTGGTGGGAGGGGCTTACATACAATGTCAGAAAAAAGAGAAAATGATCCGTCATAGTTTCGCAGGCCAAAACCAAAAAGTATATCAATATTCATTTAAAATAAATAAAAACGGAAAATGTTTTGCATCTTTTTGGCTGATGAATGACTTCATAGATCGATTATAAAATCATTACAGATTAATTTTATCAAATAGACCTTCCAATATACTTAAAACAGCCATACTCAGATCAGTGTCTAGACTCTGCTCCCGAACAGTACTGATTGAAGAAACACTGGGCTTTCGTCCAAAATAATAGCAGGGTCGAGTGTGAAAGGTGGAGGGGGGGCAGGTGGTGTATGGAGTGCACAAAGAGGAGCAGAAGGGGGGGAATAAATGAGGGATGTGTCAGGAGGATGGAAGAGGAAGGAAGAGGAGGAGGGTGTCACACATTCCTGGCCTAATGCATGGAGCAATCGATTCCGGCTCGCTTCCTGCGCACTGTCCTCACTTCAAAGAGAGCTTGGAGGGAGGCAGGAGAGGAAGGAGGGAAGGAGGGAGGAGAGGAGGAGGGAGAGTTACTCTTAACTCCTGAGTGGAGGTGAACAAAGCTGTCAGTGTGTGGAGGGAGTCTCTCCTGCTATCTGGGCTCATTTCTCTCTTTATTTCGTCTCTCTTTATCCCTCCACCCCTCCTCCTCCTCCTGCTTGGCCACATCTGGCCAACATCTGCTCAGCTCATTTACACTCAGCAGATGCAGATCTCCATCCCTCTGCACCCCCTGCCCTCCCTCCGCCAGGAAGTTTGGGTGCAATCAAACATTTAACAGGCAGGGTACCCCGGCTGGCCTCAGTGTCAAATCAATGCACACACACACACGAGAGCAAATTCAAACACATACAAGCTGCCACCAGGTTCTTTCTGTGTTCTGAGCAGCTCTGACATGCTGAGCTTCAAAGTTTCTGTATTCCAAACAGCAAAAATCATACGTGGAACAAGTCTCTTTAGTACATGATAACGTCAGACACCCTAAAGTTATTCTACATGTTCAAAATCCTGTCAGGTTTGTAAACGGGGTTTTTAAGGACAGACAGAACCTTCTAATCACCAGAACTCACTTTCTGCTTTGAATTAAAAGGTTCAATCCTGCAAAACATGGAAATACAAAATGATTTCCAAAGAATAAAAACAATTTACCTGTGATTTGTTCTAAAACATAAAACTAGTGTTGTAACAGAGCGTCTACATGTATGACAATATTTAGTTTAATGCTTTCTATGATATTTATGAGACATTCATTTCTTGTTTTAGGACAAATCTTATTTTTCTTACTTAAAAAAGCACTGCAGGTTCAGTAAAGTTCGATTTAATGTGGGAATATGGCTGGTTATTAAACACATTTTTCCAGTTACCATTAATTTAAATTTCCCTTGGGTTTGACAGCAGTAAGTGTGATACACCTAACCAAGACTGTATGGCACAGAAAGTGGAAAAGGTGAAGTATAGGCATACTCTAGATCAGTGGATCACAACTGCCTGTGTGCTTAGCCAAGTTGGGGTTTTGCTGTTGGAGACAGAACCTTTGTGTTTTCTAAATGAAAAGTCCAAAAAGACATTTATCTTAAAAAAAAAACCCCACCTCAAATAATGTTAATAAGTTTTCATTGAATAAGAGTATATTTATAACTATATTTTGATAGAGCCTTGCAATTCCAAGGAGAAGACACACTTGAGATTTTATGAAACTAATGATTCACACAGCAGCAGCAGCAGCAGCAGAGAACTGAGCAAATAAAAAGCGTTCATAGACATTTAATCACAGCAAAATATGAAGAATTATGCAACAAATATCTAAAAATAAAACATCTTGCCAGATATTCATGAGGCACACAAAAGTGCTAATTGGTGGTGATTCACACTATCAGGTATACAGAAAAATGTGCAAAATCATGTGAACATGCAGATCTACAGTCATACTGGTTCACTTAATCCAATGTACTGACTAACGCTCCATTACGTCCTGCGTATTAGACAGCAGCTCCGTCAGGACACTGTGCCACTAATGCAAAAATAGCTGCAACGGGAAGATTGATTAGAACACTTTCAGAACACATAGAGCTGAAACATTATATCTAACACAAGAATCTCAGAAGTATAACGGACATTTCGGAGATAAAATCATCTCTGCTCAGCTCAGTGGAATGTCAGAGGTCACGGCTCGCTGTAACCGCGGCCAGCAGAGGCAAGAATGTGGCGATGGCGTGCTGCCAGATGGGTTTTTTTGTGCGATGGGAGATGAGTGGGTGGTTCGGCCTGAGTGGCAGAGCAGAAACTAGCCACTGTAATAATAAGGGGGCAGTGGGAGTGACGTGACGGTGCCCCAGTGATGACAGTGAAGCAACAATGTCCACGCTGTCTCTACGCGGCGTTGTGAACGAAGGACTTTTGCACATCATTAGATTCTGTGGGATAAAACAAGCTCAGAGCAGAATGTTTGGTGAAAAGTTACCAGGTCATGAAGGGTGAAAACTATGAAAACTGTGATACTTGTGATTCAATATAATGAGAATGCTTTGTGTGAAAGGTCAAGTAAATACATACACTATGTGCTCTTACTGCAATACATTAATGTTTCCACATGGCTGATAATCAGATGTAAAGTGAGAGAAGGTAATCAATAATTATTAGGGGTGTAACACCACATGTATTCCTGTTGAACTGTTTGGTACGAGGCTTTCAGGTAGGTACGCATTACAAACTGAAAAGATTTGTTGAATTATCCCGTTACATTTGGACAATTAAATATACAGCTTGTGTTTGATATAAAGGGCAGCCCACACAGAACAGGTAACATGCTGTCTGCCCCTCCCACCCCCAAACCAGAACTTTCTACTCCAGTGAGACACACTGGGAGGTTGCTACGCTAAGCTAAATATATGTTTCATTTTTCTTGATGAAACGACAATGTTAGTGGTGGACTGTCAGACTCAACTCAGATCAGTTTTCTCTGACAGAGATGAAAGTTTAGTTTGAATCAGCAACTCTGTGAGAGGACACCAGTTTAAACCTCCAGACTAACATGTTGCACATGAAGAAAGAAGTTTCTGCTTCTTAACAGTCACATGGATAAGTTAGAGTTTACAATGAACCTGGGGACAAATCCTAGTTGGCTGACATTAGTTATTTGTTGAGAGCATAAATAGAGAGATGTTGCGCTTTTCAAATGATGATCAGTAAGTGTGTGCTCGTAAATCAGCCCTTAAACCTGTCACACACTGCTGGAGACATGACAGTTTGGAAGTGTGCACAATATATTTGTCTCAATGAAATTTTTAATACAACCTGTCATCGTGATTCCAATTTCTGTGACATGAATTATCCTCACTGAATTAGTTTAAAGACAATAAAAACATATAAAAATGTAGTGACTAAAACTTGATATTGATGTTTTGATTTGTTGTCCACGAAGCTTTTTGTCTCAAGACTGAGACTAAATTTAAAATAGCTGTCAAATAACCATTGGATCCAACTGTTTTGGATATATGCCTTCTAACACACGGCCAGATAATTTTAGGTTTCATGAGTCAAAGGGTCTTTGTTTCCACGCTCACAAAATCTTATGAACCCACACAGACTACTAAATTGCATTCCAGTATTAGATCATCAGGGATTAATAATAAAATTAAATTTAAATGATTTTAATAAAGTAGGAAATGGGATTTATTATTTTGTGAATTGAGTATTGAGAATCATGGCATTTCACTGTTTTAATATCGATGACTACACTTCTGCTGTCGTGACATAACTTTATTTCTTTTACTGTTGATAACTTGCATGACTGCAGCAGATTTTACCCAGTGATAGAGGAAGAGCAGCCCGTGTTAAGATGTTAAGATGTTAACACTACCGGTGATGTTTATGATCAAAAAGATCTTGAGGAGAAAACAGATCAAAAATAGCCTCCCCTCCGTTTCTAAATCAAATCACAGATGTCTGATCAAAAACATGATTAGCATGAGCACCAGAATTAGCTGTGCTCTCTTTTGGCAGGAAACCTCAGACACTGTGACCCTTACATAAAAAAGCTGTTTGATCTTAATTGAAGGACCTCTCTGATGTTGCGCCTCCCCCCTCTTCCTCCCCCGCTCCACCTGAAGCCATCTTCAAGCACCGCCTGATGTTTATTACTTAACACTGAAATCCTCCTCATGATGTGAGCAGAGATCTTCTGATGCTAACAACTTAAACTGCACTTCATTTTTTTTTTTACCAGTCATGATTCTGTCAGATGTCAGTGTCATTTCAAAATGACTCAAAATATTCTAGCTAGAGTTCATTTTTATTTCTGCATATATTCAACAACACTTTATGAGTGGATGTGACTCCTCTGCAGGTCAGGCTTACTTTGTGTCACTTATCACTGAAAATAAAAACTGCAGCTATATCAGCAGGGTGAGCACGCGTCATAAGGTGGTCTGTCACACTGGTCGGAGCGCCCCGTCCACTGCAGAGGACACAGATGGGCTCTCCGCCATTGTGATGTTTAGTATTCACACCGAGCTGCCTGCCCTCGTGATGCAAAGCGCTGACTGTGTTTACATGCTGACCAGAATGCCACAAATATTAAAGGCTCTACTTAAGGTGAGAGCGTGACTGCACAAATTCTATAGCATGACATTTCAATTATTCATGTGACATGGGGTTAATGAAGGTATTCAAATGGAAATTATGAATAAAAGAAGCATCTGCAACAAGAGCAGCTCAAGGCTGAAACTGTGTCAAGATGACACGCAGGTAAAAGTCTGGCTAGACACATGCGGGGGCAGCAAACACCCAGCACCACAGAAACTTTCAGGTGTTTGTAAGTGTTACTTTATCATCATTAGCAGGGTGCAGAGTCGTGCTGAATAGCAAAACAGGAATCATCTCTTCGAGGATAAATGTCAAGCAAATCAACAGTGGATGTCGGTTTTGTAATGTCTGGACATTAAAGGTGGAGATTAGAGTTACGTGATACTAGATGAAGGTAAGACTTAGTCACTATCCACGGCCTGGAGGGAATTATTATTCAATTAGTTTTTCTTTTTGAGAAATTGGTGTTTCTGAGCAGCACAAAAGCCAAAAAAACAGGTAAAAGGTTTATAAATTAGACCTTGGTAACAAGATGGTTTAGAGCTGGCGATGGGCACAGTTTTGACTAATCGTTACCAAACTATAATGGTACAGGGGTCATGGCGTTCTCCTCGAAAACTTTTAGCCTGATGCTGTTAGCAACATATGCTGAGGTTGGCACAACAAGCGGATCAGTGCTGGAGTCAGTCACACTATGGCGAGCACAAACGCCAGCTGGAAGGAGGTGGAGTTGTATATAAAGCCCAGTACAAACCAATGATTCGTGATGAGACGAAAACATTGCAGAACGCTGCAGAGAAAAGTTGCAACATTCTCATGGTTCAGTCATCAAAAACATGAACACACAACCTCACACAGGCAGAAATACACATACACACATCTCTCCAGCTCTTTCTGAACAGTGTGAATACACACACACACATACACACACACAGTCCAATTAGTAATATTTGCGAGCTCTATTAGCGGAGCAGCTCGAATGCTTCCAACAATCAACCAATCAAACAGGTCCGCGGGTGGCTCTCTTTGTCGCTCACAGGAAACGGACTATTAGCAACTGTCAAGCTCCATCTGTTAACGGTGAGGTAAATAAGCCGCTGCTTGACTTCTTCCCGAGTCTTTTATCGAGTATGTCATGATGACACGGCAGCATGACTTTATCTGCGAGGCTGTAAATGTGGAGTTGAAATAAAAAACATGTGGGTGAATCTTAATTGAACTGTAAAAGATGGAGAAAGAAGTGTCAGCATGTTGGTGAGTCAGCAGCACTATTTTTTATCAGAAATCTGAAATTGGCCGCTGTGTGTCACCTACGTTTGATATGACGGCTGTGATTCAGTTTGACTGATTCTCGTCATATTATGTAATATATTAAACTAATTATAGTGGAACCAATTCATAAAAATAAATATGATTCAAAACATTAACAAGATTCCTCGTTGCTGTTTAAATGTCTTTCCACCCTGAACAAAAAATGCAGAAATATTTTTAGGAATGTTTCCTCAAGAAAAACAAACTAGCACACACTGGAAAAGGAACACTGGCGTCAGCCTTTGAAACTTTTATTTGTCTAACACTAGCGTGTACCCATCAAGTAACCTCACCATTCCTTTCCTGAATTAGACGGTTGGTGTGGTACTGAAATCAGTCCTGTGATGGTGAGGGAGCGTTTCCTGGTCACATGGATGCCATGTAATGCTGTTAATAAAGCAGGCTCCATGGAAGGAGGAAATCCTTGTTAAAAATCAAAGGAGGCATTAGCGGGCTCTGACCCTCCGCCCTGGTTTCACTTTTCTGTTTTTGCAGACCAACGCACACGCAGTGCCCTCCGGACACTAAACACACATTCATCCCGAGCAAACATTAATGGCGGCACGTACACATGCGTATGATTGGCTGCCGTCCATACAAAAAGTCGCACACACACAAACAATTATCCACTCAACAACTAGCACCGCACACCCAAACACAACTCACACAGCTGGAGTCACTCTCCAGAATTCTTCCCTTGATTATTAACAGCCCGACTCTTCTCCACACTCAGTCACACAGAGACGAACCTCATGAACTCTGAGACTCCGAGAAAATGGCACCATGTTAAAAAAACAACACAAGAGGCTGTGTTGGTGTGGGCAAGTTGTCCCAGGTACTGGTGAGACAATGAAATAAAATCCAGGATGGCCAGTTTGGTGTCTGATGAGCTTTCACTCTCAGTCCTTTAAAAACTGTATCACACCAGTGTTCATTGTGTCCTTGTCTACGTCTGAGAGACGACTTTGGTTTTGTTTGCCAGAGACCTCTGCGCTGCATGTTTGAAAGAGAGCCCAACTATTTCAAGTACTCATGTACAATTTCCCACCTAAATTAGCACAGGTACACAGGTTTATAAACACAGGAGCACATTTACAACAGGGCTACCCACCTGAAGGCGTGTCTTTAACTCAGGAAATGTTGAGTGTTTTAACAGCAACTTCAGACAACTTCTAACACGGTGGATAGCGAACATGAACAACAACAATGAAACAATAAAACAAAGCAGATATCTGAAGTAAAAACGGGACGCAGGAGAGAAACTAAACTCCAAACCACAGAGATTCAGTTAGGAGCTACAAAGGTACTGAGAGCTGAACGCACAGAGACTTTTAAAAATGTCTGTCTCTCTGGTTGCCTGCAGAAAGAGGTGAGGAGAGCCCTGCAATACACAACGCTTGTTTGAGGGGATGAAGCGTGGTTGGCAAGACGTTGCCGCTACCTTCTTGAGAGCAGGCAGCCCGTTTTTTGTACCGGAGAAGGTTACAGGTCTCTGGTACAGCTTGGCACGGCACGCTGCGTCTATACTGACAACAGAAATGCAAATCGGTGCAGTGTGGCTTCTTTTCAGGTCCTGAATTTTATACCAATTTATTTTGGGTCGAAATGCTCAGAACAGTTCAAAATTGATTCAATTCATGCCTTTTACTGTTCATCACATGTTTTTGTAATATTTTAACCACTACAAACTGTATTACAGATGTGGAACAAAAACTAAAATGACTCCTTCAGGCGACACGGCTGCATGAAATTACAGCAAACAAGAGAACAGTGGATTGTGGTCAAGTTGTGGTCGCAGAGGCAGCAGCAGTTTAAGGCCAGTGTTCAGATGATCATTAACCCAAAGTGAAAAACGTGGTACCCTCACTCATTTGAATGGAAACACCCCATTGATGCAGTGGAGAGGCCAACACACAGTTCTCGTTTAAAAAACACAGGGGTGTCTGGTGAACAGTTAACTCCGGTTCCCATTTTGCCAAAAGTGAATTCAACGTCATCCTGCAAGCAAATACACACAAGCACATGTTCCTTGTAGATTATTCAGTAACATGACTGCTGTATTTCCACTGCTTATCTCGCTTTCGTCATGGCACAAGATGAAATGATTGTAACTGATAACCTTCCAGAGTTTCTTGTGTCATAGTTTAGTAAACTGCTGTGAAGTGTTTTAGCATCTGATAAGCTTCAAACTCAAGGATTTATTATTCAAACCGGACTTCCTGGATCAAATTTCATTGTGTCGCTGCCGGTACTTGAAACAACACGTCCCAACCAAAACAACCCATTACATCTTTTTAATGCAGGGCTGGTTTAGGTCTGAACGGCCACTTAATCACAGTACAGGCTCAACATCGGGGTTTGAAGGAGCAGTAATGTTCTGCGGTGACAAAACTTGTCTGAAAAGACAAGTAAGTGATGTTAGCGGCAGTTTAGAGACGCCTCCCTGGACAACCCGGTCTCACTCTGAAATAATCACATTGTGGCGCTTGGGCAGTGATTTCAGGCGTCAGAGACCGACCCAAAAGCCATCCTTTCATCAGCGGCGGCATCAGGGGGAAATGTAGTGGGACAACAACATTAGGCCCGTTTCCATTTTAGAAGTTCCTGGTACTATTTGGGTGGCAGGAACTACTACAGGAACGTCCTCTCACTCGGCCCTCTCAACCGCCGTGTCTCCACTGAGAGAGCGGAGTAGGAGGGAGGTTCCTGTAAAGTTACCGGGCTCTGTATGTGACAAAATGGTTGCGCAACCATTTTTGACCGGGGCGACATAGGGGCGTAGGGACGCCGTTAGCCATTAGCGGTGTCTCTAATAACTCTGGTCACGGTCCGTGAAAAAAATACTTTTTCCAGCAGATGTCTTAGTTACAACATGACTAAGCTAACTGGAGTAGGTTCATGTCGTAACCGACAACAGGAGGCTTTTAACAGATGACGTCCTGGTGTTAGCTTTGCTGCTGCTGTTAGCTGTCTCTGTCAGCTGATGCTTTCTAGACATCGTGATTTCCCAAAACTGAATAAATACCACAAAAGCAACACAAAACTGCTTTGCTAGTTAAATCATGTTGTAACGAAGATATCCGCTGGAAAATATATTTTATTCATGGACCGTTTATTGAGTTATTACAGACACCGCTAACAGCTAACAGTTAGCCCAGCTAATCTACGATAGCCATGTTATTAATTACAAAACGTTGCATCCCGCCTTGAGTATATCCAATCAGCACCAAGTAAACCCCAAGCCCTAGCCAGGAGTTTCTCGGGGCCGTTCTGAGTAGCTACTCCGAGGCAGGGACTCGTTTAGCCCCTGTAAAAGTTCTGTAACTCTGTCCTTCGGGGGCGGTTCCTGCGGTGGAAACGGGCCTATTGGTTAAGGGGGCGAATTTCCGAGTGGGGCAGGTGGGAGAGGTCCAACAACCACCCACTTTCACCCAGGAGAGCGGTGTTTGCTTCCTGTAAGATTGAAGAGCCAAACCTTATTCTGTCTTTCTTAACCCAATCATGTGTGTGTGTTGGCTAAGCATAACCACATCTGTTTGTTGTTGAAGGAAGAAAACATCAATTTACAGTGTTGTACCGACGTAGTGCTGTCAGATGTGGACATGGAAAGTCCATGAGCAAGTGTCGATATGTGACAAGGTCGAAGTGAGAATGTGTTTCCCTGGACCCACTGTTAACTAGGAGAGAAGTGTTCATGGTAGAATTTTAAAAATAAATCTGAGGGATTTAAGTCTGCTGGCCGGTCCTGAGAACAAACCACACAGCACATTCTCTCTCATCCAACCAATCGCGATTGGTTGGACAGGTGTATGGATGGGAACTGGATACCATGGAGATTGCTTCAAACAACGTCACCAGGGCAAGATGGCAGCAGCCTTATATGGGATATTTTGGCTTCATTTTTTTCCAGTGGGAGTAAGTGGAGATGCTTCATCTATCTCTACATACAGTCTGTGGTTAATACTCACAGCAGCAGTATCAGCATTAGTGCTCTGTATGGAGGCAAATAGATATAGGTGGAATTAAATACAACGGTCTTGAAAAACTGACTAGAAAAACAGAAACAAACGCAATATTGTCTTCCCCTGACCTTTAACCTTTAACAGGAAGTCAGGTGGCGAGTAGAACTGGCAAGAGATCTGACAGCTCTGCTTCCTGTCTGTACTGCCAAGACATCACATCAGAGGATTCATTTTCCATTCATCTCTGTCACACCTAATTGTCATGTACCCAGGTGCTCTGTCCACACCCACACCATTGTAGCTCTTCAAACAAAACACACACACACAAACACAGTTATGGATGTTCTCACTCACATGTGGTCACACAAACTGACACACCAAAACACGCACAGACCAAGGGAACCGCGAGGGCACAGTCACATGAACACAAACACACGAGTCACGTAACTATAATTTAGCTGGAACCACTGATGTGATCTAACAGGATCTTTGTCAGAGGTGCGGCAGCGTTGATGTTTTGAGAGCTGAAAGGCGAGCAGGAAGTCGAGACGAGGTTCATGTGGCTTTGAGGATGGAGAGGAAGGATACATCCTCTTTATTTCTCACACTCCCTCCCTCCTTCTCTCTCCCCTATCTGTCTGTCTCTGACATCCGCACAGCAGCCACCTACATGCTCAGTCAAAAATATCCTGCTTGCCGGCGGATTGCCATACAGTAGGTTTTCTGACCGCATCACACGCACATGAATGGGGACAGTAAACACATCGACCACGGGCAACAAAAACAACAGCACAACAAATGTATACCATATAACACACAAATAGATAGTGACAGAAATACAGTATGTTCCTTATGCACAAGTAATTCCCAGTTCATGAGAAACAATCCGTGTCCGAGCCAAAACTCGCAGACCAACAATAAATCCTCATAAACACAAATTCTACTGAATGAATGCAGCGCTGCAGCCGTTCATTCATAACAAACAGTCCTCACTATGAGGCCTTATGTAAAAGGGGTCCTCCATGGCTCTGCTATCGTCCCACAGTGTCGGCATATATTTGATAAGTTATGCATAAATGCCGCTTCTGGCCGAAAGGCGTGGATTCCATCCCGACGGCAGACAAGACGTATCCCGGAAAATGTGTGAACTCCGGCAGATGGAGACGGAAGAAGTGAGAGAGTGGGAAGACGGGGCCGAGTCTCGTTATGTAATAGATGGAGAAATATGTATAACATATATTCTAAAACCAAATACTGTGTCATCTCAGTACAGATAAAATGAATCACATAGTCTTTTGATGCACATCCTGCATAAAGCCATGAAAATCAGTCTGTTTATATACGCACCAGATCTGGGCATGTGTTGGTATCAGCAAAAAAACAAAAAACCCCAAAGCCGAACAAAAAGATCTTTACTGAACTTGAATGTGTTTTGGGGCTGTGTCCTTACTGTGGCAGCCGTGGGTTCATTTCCGGCTCATGACCCTATGCTGCGTGTCATCCCCCTCTCTCGTTCCCTTTCACGCTATATCTGTCGTATCAAATAAGGGCAAAAAGCCCCCCAAAAATATCTTTAAAAAACACTGTTTTTCTCTCATGTCGCCACTGTGAACAACAAATCCAAAAAAGGAGAAAAAGTTTTAAGGGTCTGTGTTTAACAAGCAAAACTATATCAAAACATCCATTTACAAACTCACACAAGGCTCCCGCACATTTTCATGGACAACATTTCCATGACTTTCAGGGACGATATTGAAAATTGTTTTTTCTAACATATCAGATCCAGAGTCTACTGAAATGGCGGACAAACATGAACGGAGAGAGGAACCAGGGGAAAAAAAAAATAAAAATGAAATAACGTTTGCAATGGTAAACACAACATTGTCACACATTGACACATATTAAGCCCAGTTCAGACCAAAGAGTCACGACGAGACGAAAACGTTTTAGAACAACGCAGAGAAAAGTGTCAGTGGTGTCAACTGGTCAGTCTGAGCTTGACTCAAGCTGGGTGATGGTGTCACCTGACACTCAGCTGGTCAAATAGCATGAATCCAGTCCATCTGATGCTGGTTTTGTTTCATCACTGTAGCCAGTATCTCACTATCACTATCCTCTGTCAGATTTTAAGAAGCTACAAATTGTATTCAGCCACAAAATAAGTCTGAAAAGCTGCAAATCAGAACGGAAGCACAGAGAGTTGTTGACTAGAGATGATACGCCGTCTCATCGTGGTAACTTCCTGTCAACGTTACAGATCAGAAGTACAGAGAGTTGTTGACTAGAGATGATACGCCGTCTCATGGTGGTAACTTCCTGTCAACGTTACAGATCAGAAGTACAGAGAGTTGTTGACTAGAGATGATACACCGTCTCATGGTGGTCACTTCCTGTCAGCGTTACAGATCAGAAGTACAGAGAGTTGTTGACTAGAGTCAACAAATCATGACGGAAAAACAATTTTTTCCTTCCTGAATTCAAATTAACACGTGGTGAGTAACTGATAAACAGATGATCATTTGTGAGGCGAGTTTCCTTTAATAACGGTCAGCCTCTCCACTGTGAGCGTTTCACAGCATATGTGTGAATGTGAAAAATTATTTGATGGCACAGATGATAGGATCTGTTCTGACACCTGGGTTGGCAAAACTTGCGATGCTGCAACGATAACAGATCTGTTATATTTCCTCCTTAGCAAAGAGCACTGTGCTAAACACTCAGAAAGCAGCTTCTCATGTTAAGATGCTGCTGACCACCATCACCTGTTCAGATGACAGATGTCACCAGGAGCAGATCAGCTGTCGTCAATTAACGTTCACTCTGTGAGTAATGTGATGGCAGGTCAGAATAAAACCTGGTTAAAGTGCTCTCTGAGAGCAGTTGTCTGTATTTAGTTAAAGACTGTTTACAAGATAAAAGACGCATCGCTCTGTGACACTGCTGCACAGCTGCACACGGACTGCGGAGTTTTTTCATAGTTCCAGTTTAGTATTTGGATCAATTGGTTCGTGAGAAATAAGGTGTGCGTCAGACCCTCGCCTCGCTCCTCCACAACTCCACCCTCTCACCCAAATACTGTCACTTCTGGCAACAGCCCAAAATGAGGCCTCAAGATAGGAGAACACGAACCAATAGGTGTCATCATCCATTTTGTTATACAGTCTATATCAGGATGTCAGACAGTGTGGGAGAGACAGAGACAAAGACACAAAAATGATTTGAATGAGAAAGAAGACTGTCTGAGAGGACGGAGAAATAAAGAGAAAGAAGGGGAGCGCTGAAGATGAACTTGGCACTCTGACCCACTTCGGCAGATGAATGAGTGAGAATCTGTCACTGAATCCCACCAAGAATAAAGATGACTCATCGACCAGCACTGCTTAGCTCACTGAGAGGAAGGGATAGAGAGGTAATAAAGCAACGGAGAGGTGCAACATCTTCACTATAATCATCTTATCGTTTAAACCCAAGAACAATATGTTCATAACTTTATCAGAGGAAATGTTTTGAGTGGGAAAATCTGAAAACACTTATCAGCAAAGATAAGTCATCAAGACTAAGAAATGCACTTCTATTTCAACAACTCAACTCATTCAGGATAAAACACCGACCAGTGTGAACCAAAATGCTCTGACCACATTTGTTTTTTTAATGATGTATTTTAGGTATGAAACTTTAAAGCTGCACTGAACCACAGAAAACTGTCACTGAACACAAAGTTCTAGAGCCAGATTTCTCTCAGGAGCTGCTATTTATTTTAGGTGCCAAATGAGACTTTGATTTTGATAACCCTTGTATTTCACATTGCATTACTCATCACCAGATGGTGGCCAAAGAAGCTGCTTGAGCCAAAACCTTTCAAGAAGCACCCTTGTAAGCTGACCTTGCCTGGGAACCAAACAAATCTGCAAGCTCCTTTTGTTTGCTCTAGTAGAAGTGTCTGGTCTCCCTCTGCTTCAGACAGATTTTGAGCGCCGTGAGACGTGCTGGGCCAATCAAAACCGTTTCTCTGATATGGCGCACTTTTGAGATTAAGATCGTACTGAGAAGCGCAGTTAAGGTATTTTCAAAAACGACAAGGAGGGCTGCAGCTGATGTGGAACTTTCTGTTGAAGCCGCTATCACGTCACTGTTGAACAAACTGAACAGTTTGTGAAAAGAAGAACAGTCAACTTCACTTAGATGTCTGCAGCTCCTTAAATGTGCAGTCTTCTGCAGAAGGACTGCCGAAGTTGCGCTCATTGGATCCTCTCGGCTGTTTCAAAGCACAATTGTAGGATTTTTGTTCGGGCGGCAGTAGCTCAGTCCGTAGGGACTTGGGGTTGGGAAATCAGAGGGCCAATGGTTCAAGTCCCCTTCCGGACCAAATGGACTGGTAGCTGGGGAGGTGCCAGTTCACCTGCCGAGGTGCCCTTGAGCAAGGCACTAAACCCCCCAACCGCTTAGGGTGGCTGTTCAGGGGCAGCCCTCACTCTGACATCCCTTCATTTAATGCATATATAAGTCCTGTTTGTGTGTGTGTGTGTGTGTGTGTGTGTGTGTGTGTGTGTGTGTGTGTGTGTGTATTTCGGGCCTGTGTGTTTATGACAACACAGTGAAAAATTGAATTTCCCCTTGGGGATGAATAAAGTATATAAGTGTTGTTGTTTTTTTAATTAAAATTAAATGAATCATCTTTAATGTCAGGGTGTATTTTAGCTGGTCTTTGGTTTATGTTTTTATGGTTAACTTGCAGCATTTATTAACATACTTTATGGCTTTTTCTTAGTAATCTCATAAGGTGTTTTATATCGCTTGTTTTAGAGCTGTATATTTTCATTTTGCATTTTTGATCTTTGTTGTCTGTAACTTATGTTGCTGCCTATCTCAGTCAGGACACTCTTGAACAAGATGTGTAATCTCAAGAGTTTTTTTCCTGGTTAAATAAAGATTAAATTAATTAATTAAAAATCAAAGGTGCTGTATGTAACTCTGGAGAATTGAGAATTGATAGTTGATTGCTGAGTGTCATTCGGTCGTGAAATGCCAACACTTTGGGTTTGTGGTTCGGTCCGACTGCCAACCCAGAACAGTGGTATCTGATGACCTGGGAATGAAACTCAGCAATCAGCTTCCTTTCTCCAGAATTACAGACAAAACCTTTAAAGCTTTTCCTGGGAAAGAAATTATGCTTGCCGTACTTCCACCAGAATTTGACAAAAATTAAATATACTGACTGACTGTTTCCATTTGTCCATTATTCAGGTATTATTTTTATCCACATGCCTTGTGTCGAGCTCCGCCCTGTTAAGCTGTGATTAAATGGTGTCACTGTGCTGTGATTGACCATCTTCACCGAGCAGACCTGGTCACTGGTCGCTAAGTTCTATGTCACATGTTGATAATCCAGTGATAACACCTCTTGGATATTTAAAATGAACTGAAATGTTCCAGATTAATTCACATTTGTGATTTGGCAATGTATAGTAATGTAATGGTAAAGTTATAGCTCACCAGCATTGCAAACCTCTTGTAGTTTAGAAGTTTCATCTAATGTATCAGCGGTTTTAGATCATGTGTACTGGTGAAATATTCAGCGGTTTTAAATCCTGTGTTGCCTGATGAACAGAACACAGCAGTGACAGTGAAAGGGTTACAGGTTAACACTCATGCTAAAAATGGATGCAGTGTTGACAATCGAGGTCTTTGAATAAAAGTATCCTCCAAAAAAAGGTTTCTGAGTGTTCATCAAATATGGCCAAGCACTTCCAGCGTTGGCGTGGAAACAGGCTTTGTTGGCCATGAAGTGGATTGTTTTGGTACCATGAGACAGCAGCAGCCATTCCACCCGCTCTCTTTCAGTCTGAAGATGCCTTCAATTCATACCCTCCCCTTTAAGAGGAATGAGTCACGCCGGAGCACAAGTCGTGATCTGGACTGCTGCTTGTTGAATAACCCTCATTATCACTAGTATGTCTCAAAAACAACAGACTAATGTTGATGCTGAATGGATTACAAACCCTTGATAAATTCAATTTAAGACATAATCCAAAGGAAAAGGTTTGGTTGAGAGTTTCACAACAGCTTAAAGGGAAATTTCGGTGTATTTCAACCTGTCTCCTCCTTCACTTATGTTTTAACAGGTCTGACGCTACTATGCGCCCCGGCTGTATCTAGGCTAACGGCTAACATGCTAACTATTATTTTTATGTCACTAGTCACTTGAAACAAATTTAAGACAGGTTGAAATAAACCGAAATTTCCCTTTAAAATGTCCACAGAAGGAGAGCAGACTTGTGAAAGTGTGCTTCTTTGGTAACATGGTGTCTAAATCATAAACTCATGGGAGTCAAAGGCATGACGTAAGAAAAACTGTTAATAAAACAGGCATCAGAGCTGTGCGTGAACCATGTGTGCAGGTGGTCTGGTGGATCTGTAATCACATCTCAGTTACAGCCAGCCAGGTGTTAATGTGAGGAGTCAAGTTCGTGAAATGGTGTGTGCCTGTGATCTGGTGTCCCTGTGCCCAGTTTGAAGAGGACACTCCACCCGCTTATATAATAACATCATGCCAAAGATGAGTCATCGTCATGGGACACAGAGGTTAAGCTTCCTGCAGCTCCCATGAAGAGCAGCAGTGCTTTCATGTTGCCGATGTAACAGAAAACATACACAGATACAAGGACGCAGAAACGCCTACACAGACTCACCTGCACGGGCAACACACAAACTCTTAAACTCAAACTTTAGACTGTTGCACAAAACTCCAACAAGAAGCAGCAAACACATATTTCACTCTTGTGCTACTTTGTGATAAAGGAAAATAAATCTTATTTCCATAGTTTGTGCAAACATTTGTTTGAGTTTGAACAGTTTACTCTCTGTACTCCACTTACACTAGTGGCTCTTTTGAGCAATGTTGGGATAGGCGAGTCTCCATTTTGTTTGTCTCTAGCACTCTAATAGGCTGCACGCAAGCATACAAAGGATGTGACAGATATTCCTGCCAACAGTAAAAGGTAGTCATGTAAATACACTGCTCAAAAAAATGAAAGGAACACTTAATGGTCACAGTATAACACCAAGTCAGTTAAACTTCAGGGATATCAATCTGTCTGTTTAGGAAGCACAAGTGATTGTGAATCAGTTTCAGCTGCTTTGGTGCAAATCAAAGTGACAACAGGTGCAACAGAGAGGCAAAAGCAAGACAACCCAAAAAGGGAATGTTTGGTGGTGTCCACAGACAGTTGCTCTCTCCTTATCCGTCCTGACTGATTCTTCTCTAGTTTGGTCTTCTGCTAGTGTCCTTGTCACTACTGGCAGCATGAGGTGGGACCTGATTGCACAGGTAGTCCAGCTCCTCCAGGATGACACATCCATACATGCGGCCACAAGAAGGTTTGCTGTGTCTCCAAGGACAGTCTCAAGAGCATGGAGGAGATACCAGGAGACTGGCTGTTACACCAGGAGAGCTGGACCGGGCCGTAGAAGGGCATCAACCCTGCAGCAGGACCGGTATCTGCTCCTTTGTCTGATGAGGAACAGGAGGAGCACTGCCAGAGCCCTACAACATGACCTCCAGCAGGCTACTGGTGTGCATGTTTCTGACCACACTGTCAGCATGACCAGTTTGGTGATGGGTCAGTGATGGTCTGGGGAGGCATATCCTTGGAGGGTTGCACAGACCTCCATGTGAGAGCCAACGGATCCCTGACTGCTGTTAGACACCACGGTGAAACCCTCAGAGTGATTGTCAGACCTTATGCCAGTGGGCCCTGGGTTCCTCCTGGTGCAGAGGGCCCTGGGTTCCTCCTGGTGCAGAGGGCCCTGGGTTCCTCCTGGTGCAGAGGACCCTGGGTTCCTCCTGGTGCAGAGGGCCCTGGGTTCCTCCTGGTGCAGAGGGCCCTGGGTTCCTCCTGGTGCAGCGGGCCCTGGGTTCCTCCTGGTGCAGAGGGCCCTGAGTTCCTCCTGGTGCAGCGGGCCCTGGGTTCCTCCTGGTGCAGAGGGCCCTGGGTTCCTCCTGGTGCAGCGGGCCCTGGGTTCCTCCTGGTGCAGAGGACCCTGGGTTCCTCCTGGTGCAGAGGGCCCTGGGTTCCTCCTGGTGCAGCGGGCCCTGGGTTCCTCCTGGTGCAGCGGGCCCTGGGTTCCTCCTGGTGCAGAGGGCCCTGGGTTCCTCCTGGTGCAGCGGGCCCTGGGTTCCTCCTGGTGCAGAGGACCCTGGGTTCCTCCTGGTGCAGCGGGCCCTGGGTTCCTCCTGGTGCAGAGGGCCCTGGGTTCCTCCTGGTGCAGCGGGCCCTGGGTTCCTCCTGGTGCAGAGGACCCTGGGTTCCTCCTGGTGCAGAGGGCCCTGGGTTCCTCCTGGTGCAGAGGGCCCTGGGTTCCTCCTGGTGCAGAGGGCCCTGGGTTCCTCCTGGTGCAGAGGGCCCTGGGTTCCTCCTGGTGCAGAGGGCCCTGGGTTCCTCCTGGTGCAGAGGGCCCTGGGTTCCTCCTGGTGCAGAGGGCCCTGGGTTCCTCCTGGTGCAGCGGGCCCTGGGTTCCTCCTGGTGCAGAGGGCCCTGAGTTCCTCCTGGTGCAGCGGGCCCTGGGTTCCTCCTGGTGCAGAGGGCCCTGGGTTCCTCCTGGTGCAGGACAGTGACCGGCCTCATGTGTCCAGAGTGTGTAGACAGTTCCTGGATGATGAAGGCTTTGATGCCATTGACTGAACCTCTCGTTCCTCTGACCTAAATCCAACTGAGCACCTATGGGACGTTATGTATCGGTGCATCTGACACCACCAAGTACCACCACAAACTGTCCAGGAGCTCACTGATGCCCTGATCCAGGTCTGGGAGGAGATTCCCCAGGACACCAGCTACCAACTCATCAGGAGCCCAGACGATGTCTGGAGTGTGTAAAAGGACACAGGGGCCGTGCACACGACTGAGTCACATTATGAGTTGCTGTGATATGATTGACACACGTTGGATCAGCCTGTGATCTCATTTTTTTACCTTGAGTTTCGGTGTGATTTTGAATCCAGCCCTCAGTGGGTTGATGATTTTGGTTTCCAGGGACCATAGCTACATCATTTGGTAACATGCAGATAAACGCTGCGATGTGCCAGCAAAGGTAAGGAAAGAGGACTGCTAGTAATGTAAACAAAGCATTAAAATATAGATATATATATATATTTTTATTTGTTAGGCCTCAGTCATACACATTTCAACCATATTATCTACACTGCTGTTTTGTAAGCAACAGCAAAGATGAAGATAAGTGCGAGCACACAACTACAGTAAGGACAAACAGCAGGTTTGCAAAATGCAGTTAGTTGATAACATCATGTTGACCTTTATTTTAACTCTGACTTGACCAAAAGGTTGGATCACTGTGATCTTCACGGACCACTGAGCAGTTTAGTGTAATGTCGTCAATGATTACAACTGAACCATGGGACTGTTTGTTTGTGTGTAATTTCAGAGCTGATAACAGGTCATTCATGTAACAGTGAGGTTAGGCAGGCAGGCGGGCTGTGGCGGAAATAAACAAGCATGTGTGGCAGGGTGGCTGTAATGCATGAGCGCAGGAAGCTATTAACATGGCATTACCAGACCAACAAGGGGCAGGAAATTAAATTTGGCTGCCTCTGAGAAGGTTATGTCCCAGCCCTCCCTCGTGGTGGGTAATTGATTATTATGGCTTTCCACAGCTCCTGTGCCCCTAAATATATTTTCCACTTAAAGATTTCATGTTTTCTACATGTTCAGAGGGAACACACTCATCATCAGTTCAAGGTTAGGTCTGCACAATATGAGGAATATCTGAAATGTGCAATAATGATGCTCAATTTTGCATTGACAATATGAACTGCAATACATAAAACAAATATTGTGTGTATATAGGCTATACAGTTCCTATGTTTTTTTGCTCTTGTAACTACTGCTAACATATAGACCCCAAACCCTGAATAGCTTAAATCCACTGAATAAAGTCATTAATCAATTATTTTACAGCTCAGAATGTCTGCATATAGGTTTGACTTTGGTGTTTAATTATTTAAAAAATCCTGGAGTAAAACAAATCCAAAATGATCAGGTACTTGGGGACCTGTTGTGTTTGCATATTGTGGAGTTTGCAGAAAGCAATTTGATTTGATTTTAAACAGAATTTCTAAATCTGCCGACATAGAAATGAATTGGATAATTATGATGTTTCAATCTCATTATCATTATTATTATCATTATAAAATGTTGTAGTGAAAGAACAAGAAAGTAAAGACAGATTTCAACGAAGGAAAATAAGAAAAAACAGAAACTCCTGTTTTGAACAACCTCCACGGCCATTCGAGTATACAGTAAAACTTCAGATAAACTCCCGGTCTCTTTTACTGGCCTGGAGTGGCTACACATTTTGACAAACAGAGGCTTGTCTCAGTTAAACTCCCATTGTGGTTGCCAAGCAGTTCTCTTTTTACAGAAGTTATTTGGATGTATAAAAAGAGGCTGTTGGCTGCTCATTGTTTGGTCACACAACAAATACAAATATAAATGCTTAAACATTTGTCAGTATGGAGATTCTACATATTGTTAGCTCCATTAGATTCTCCACAATTCAATTTTCAATTGTTTCAAATTAATACAAGTAATATTCATACTGGTTTAAACAGATCGTATTTCCTCTTTGCTGAGCAGCTGTTTTGTGTAAAAGAAATCGAAGGCCTGTCCCATATGGACGCCTGTTGAGTTCAGTGATATGCTGTCTGTCACATAGAGCGTTGTTATCAACTGGTACTGCTAACAGTGGCTACGGCTAGCCCAACAGTAGAACGGTAACGTCCATGTTTTTTCCCGACTTATCCACCGTTGTCAACTAGAATGCAAAAACAGTTGTGAACTCGGACTTGACGTCATTCCCACTTCTGACTTCCGATCTCCGAGTACAAAACAAATGCACCATAACACATCTGACCAGGTTTCCTCGGATAGCGAGGGAATGACCCGCCCTTCTCTCCCTCTGATTGGCTAGCACTCATTGCTTTCGTTGGTTAGGTTTAGGCAAGAGAACATGGTTGAGGTGGCAGGAACATGTTTTCCTGACTGGGCTGTATTTCACTCTGCAAACACCCACACAGCAAATACACTCATCCTGAAGTGAAGGTGTGCTTTGGAGGCCTTAACCCGACGGATGCACACATATCCTATCACGCGCATTCACACCTGGGACGGCAGTGTACACACTCATACACGATCACACCCATGCAAATACACAAACACACACAATTGCAGCCCTTGTCCTGATGCTGTTAATTGTGTTTACCACCAGGTGCAGAGCTGCTGTTTAATGTGTTTAACTTAAAGCAGCTTTTTTTCATTTGCACACTTCCTCTCACCTATTACTGTTGGCTGCTGCCACGGCCAAGAGGAATTCAATATGTCTTTATTTCAGAGTCTGGGGTCCTGTTTAGTCTCCAGTAGACTGGATGCTCTGTGAAAGCAGCTGATTTAATGTCAGTGTGTTGGCTGTATATTAAGCTCCAAACACTCTTTGTTATTACTCATATTCTCTTGTATTAGGACTCCGACATGTCATACTAATCTCAAAGCAGTTGAGCTGCAAAGACTGACTGATCAAACACTTTTGTCACATCTCATCTTCATCTAAAAATTGTACATGAACACACTCAAAAGACCAGAGTCAGAGTCCAGCTGACGCGTTCATACTGAATGACAAGTTCACAGTCTGTTTCCTAAAAATAAAACCTGAAGTGCCACCATTTCAAAGATCAACCAACAATTTTAATGCACTGCATATCTAATTAAAGTCTTATTATGTTTTCGGAAAACAATACTATAAGTCACTGGTTCCCAATAGGTGGGACGTGGTCTAAAATTAGGTCACGGCTCGATTCTGAATGGAACACAAGCAACTCGCAAACATGTCAAGTTTGTAAAAACGGTTTGTGAGGTTTTGCTTTGATTTACACTAGGGATTCACTAATTTATCAGCTGAACATCGGGACTGGTCAATATTCACTTTGTTGTCAGCCATCATCCTAGCAGGAAATAAGAGGACATCTACAGATGGTGGTAGCTGAAAGGTTTGGGCAGTAAGCCAGTTTTACGGTGTATCTAGAAATCTCAAAGGTATGATTTTCAGTACTGTCATACTGGAGAGGCTGTACTAAGGATGTTTTGCATGTCGTGCACACTATGTGCCATCAAAGGTCAGTGTGGTGCAAGAGGCAGCTGAGCTGACTGCACACGGTGGTGATAAACATAACACAGCCAACTGTAAATAGCTGGCCTGTGTCCTGCCCGTAACGGCAGAGACGACAGAAAGACCACTAAGAAAACAACTTACTTTTACATCTATCTAAAGATTTATTTCAACCAAAGCAGAGGTGGTGATTGTTGGAACAGTGGACTAACTAACTTAAGGAGTAAAAAGACGTACCAAGAATTAAATGTATCTTATCCCCATTTGCTCTCTGTTTGTACATACCAGCTCTTTTTCTCTGCTCCTGTGGCAGCTCGACTCCTCTCCTCACAATAGATACATAAAATGACCGCTGTAGCTGTTGCTGTGTCTGGTGTGTGCCAGGGCCTGGATGACAAGACCCTCTTTGTTGAGGT
The DNA here is from genome assembly GCA_035609425.1 of Epinephelus awoara. Taxonomy (NCBI): domain Eukaryota; kingdom Metazoa; phylum Chordata; class Actinopteri; order Perciformes; family Serranidae; genus Epinephelus; species Epinephelus awoara. The sequence continues at coordinate 3,687,336 of CM069298.1, read as the reverse complement.
AAAAAAATATCTCGAGCCAAATGACCCACAGTCCCGTCAATATAAAGACAATGGCCAAAAAGATACTTCCTGGTGAGTCACAGCTCTGGAGATCAGCTCTTCAGGAGAGAAATAAACTTTAACTATTTACTGTCCACACATGATTTTAAGCTAAAGCATTGTCATCTGTTAATGAGCTACAGCGTGGCGCGTCCAATGTGTGCTAGGGGCGGCATCTGATGTGCGTCACATGATGCTGGACGGTGGTGCCAGTGTGTTTTCAGCAGTAAAGGTATGACAACACAAGGGCTATTTTTAGTTAAGCAAATGTTTTATTACGATAAAAAAACACTGGAAACTATTTTTTTATTTGAACTGTGTGTAAATCATAAAATAAAGTTGAGATTGAGTGCTGTAACCCTACTGAAAACCATTTTCCAAAAAATGGAAATTTGTGTTAAAAGTCTTCTTTTTGAATATAACTACAAAAAGTTGAGATTCTCCATCCAGTTGCATCTTTTTTCCAATATCATAGATAAGGAAAGGTACACAATAACATAACCATCAACAAAGAACAGCATTCAGGTAACTAGTAGATGCCTCCACCAGTGATTTAACTGCTCGGCTGAACAAAAAGCCACCAATAGGGGCCGACTAGTGTCAACACTGCTGCACATGATACAAAAACCATAGCTGATGGTTAGCTACAGATGCGAACCAGATGATCAGTGGTCTTGATCTGTAGTGGCTTTGACATCCTTCTCAAGTATCTTTCAAAAGGTTAATAAGTAATAAAGAAACCATTTCTACTTCTCTTTAGCTCTAGCTTTAGCTTTAGCTCTATTGTTGTAATATTCAGTCATGAAAAGGACAAATTTCTTTTTTCTTGTAACTGCTCCCCAGAGAGGTCAGAGGTCAGGGTAAGCAGCAGAACAGCGCCCTGAAATAATCTGTGTTTCTCTCAAGGGCACTTCTGCAGGATGTTTGCTGTCACGGGGACTCGAACATGAAACATGGTTCTGCAAGTTCACTTATTCGTGGATAGATCTAATCAATGCCGCACATGTGGATAAGATTTCAGAGTGACCTTCCTGCCAAAACACAAAGTAACAACCTTCCACGGAGCAGATCATGACATCAGGCACACACATTTAGCTAAAGTAAATGAAGATCAAGAATTGAGGTCACTGACCCAGACACTTTTCTGTAACTTTCGGTTCCTGTCTTTCTTTCTCTTCTCTATGCGTCCTATGAGTCAGTCAGCAACTCTGGTTCCTCTTATTTCATCACTCCCTCATTTGTTCTCCCTCTCTGTCCTACTACACTTCCTCTTTAAACTTCCACTTTTGTCTCTGTTACGTGCCAAGTGGCATTGCCTCTTTATCTGATCCTCCGTATCTATGGGTACAGCCTAAAGTAACCGTCTGCTAATCATCTGCGTAAGACGCCTCTGACTAATCAGCCCAGACACAAAAATGGGAAGATGATGTTTGCGATTAACAACTGTTGTCTGATTACTGTCATCGCAACAAAGTGAAAACATATTTAGAAAGATGCAAAACCTGTGTGTGCTATGACTCACTACATTACAATCTAAGTGTTTAGTTTCATGGTAAACCTTTTGCCCTCTAATGGTACTGCAAACTTTTTATATTTCTCATTGGGGGGAGCTGGCTGAGTTTTGTTTTGATGTTTCAAAAGCAGCATTATCTCTCAGGTTCTGTTCATGGAACAGGAAAAAAGTCTGAGTGGTTTATCTGTCTTATGAAAGGAAATCAGGATTACTGAAATGCAACATGAGGCATAAGCTAAAAGTAAAGGACAAACACTTTGCATTTAACCGATCTGAACAGTGTCAGTGTTGATGATTTACGCCTATAGCTTTAGTATTCTTTTAAATGAGCTTTGAATGGATTGGCATCACTGAGCAGAGGTTCTTAAGAAAAGTCTCTTGTTAGAGAGGAAATGAGGCTTTCGCTGAGAAGTTCAGTAACTCATATCCCAACCAGAGGTTTTTCTTCGGTTTCTTTCCCACCAAGGTCTCAAGTGGAGGCGAATCCTTTCACAGTGAGGAAGTGAATGAGCGTCATTGTGGCTTTGCATGGGATTAGCCCATTTTAAAGCCCCTTAGTAAGATTTACCCACATTATTCACATTTTAATGGACATTCCCACCCACACATGCACATGCTGGATAAAATCAAAATCCGTGGCAATGAAATAAGGCGGCAGGAGGCTTAATGCAGGGGAAGAAATTTCAAGGTTCATTGACCTCACTCAAGTGTGAGTATTGTGTGGATACAATGAGAGTATTGACATTATTGAAATGGGGAAAAAACACATATAGGCGTTGTACTTGTTTAGATGAGTGAACATGAACATATAAAAAGTTTAAGCAGCCAATGTCGACGTAATCACTCAGGTAAAACAGATACATAGAATGAACCAGCCAAAACATGGAGGTGAGAGCGTGTCAGGTGCACCAGCTCAGCTCTATACTGTCAGACTCATGGTTTTCAAGACAACCTCTGCATGTGTAACACATACAGCATCAATTAATAGCCTGCGCTTTTATGGCTTCAATCAGTGAACTCAACCGGCCTATCTTTGGGACAGGTGTCTATAGTCCCTTTTATACTGCCTCTTCAAGGCGGGAAGTTCATGCTGGTATGCCAACTCATGGTTTTGTATTAAAGGTATGACCTCAGAATGGGGGGGCAGTGCTATCTTGCCCTTAAGTCAGACGTAGTAACAACACCGTAATGATGTCTGTAAAACAGAGTTAATTTCGTTGACAAAAACAGTGATGAAAAATTTCCCGTCAATGACCTTTTTTCTGTGACGAAAATGAGACACTGACGAGCTAGAAATAAATCTCAGTAATAAAAAATAAATTTATTTTCGTTGAAGAGACGAATTGTGACAAAAATGTCACAGTAATTTATTATTGTATTGTATTGTATTTGATCTGATTTAAAAAATGTTGGGGGTGGACAATGAAAGCTGAGAAAAGCTGTGTTTGCAGTTATTTTCAAATACCGCATGAGCAACAGGCTGGCAAACTCCAGTAAATAGTCTGCACCAGGATGTTTCAGTAGCCAACAGAAACAGTCAGAGCGGAGCAGCGTCAGTCATTGGTGCAAGTTGTGAGCTGTAATTCAACATGGATGGTGGAGCTGCTGAATGGATTTGTGGAGTTTGTCAGTTGCAGCGGTGGCTGTTAGCAGCTAGCTCCATTCATTAGCCACTGAACGGAACCAAGCTCCACCAATCAACCTGCTGTTACGACTTTCTTCCAATGTCCTCATTTTGCGTCACTGGAAACCAAAATTGCAGATATTATTTTGTCACAAACACCACACAAGTTTGCTTGTTAGCAAATAGTAAAACAGAGGCCGAGGTTTATCTGCTTGTCCATGCAAGATGGAGGTGATTACAGGCCACAGTGGGAGCAGCCATGACTTCCAAATTCCTCAAAACAAACGGACTACACCTGTAAAGCAGTAGTCTTCTGACCACTCAAAGCACTTTCACACTACATGTCACATTCACCCATTCACACACTGGTAGCTGAGGATACCATACAAGGTGCCACCTGTTACTCCATAAGCATTCACACACACTCACACACCGATGGAGCAGCCATCTGGAGCAATATGGGTTCCAGTATCTTGCCCGAGGATACTTTGACATATAGAGTGGAGGGGATTGAAGCGCCAGTCTTCCGATTAGTGGACAACCCGCTCTACCTCTGAGCCACAGCCGCCCCAACATAGAAGAAGCTTACATTGTGGTATACCTAAGTAGTCAAGTATTATTACAGTAAACAGAAAATATCCAGTCCCACGACCAAGAACCGGGCAGCAGTGAAATAAACTCTGCAATCATTCTGACAAATGAGTTTAGCCACCCCGCCCACATAAGCATTTGTGTAAACACTGGGAAGTATCCTGATTTAATTAGCAGTCAGTTCCACTTCACTAAAGCAGAAGCAGCACTAGACCAGAGTGTAATAAATAATGTTGCGGAGGCAATTAACTGAAAGCTATCTTCATCTATTGAGGCTGAAAACGACATATCAGGCCCGCTAACAGAAATGTCAACAACGATCCACAGACAGCTCGAACACTCTACAGCCACACACCAAAGTGCCAACCTGTGGAAAATGCTCCTAGCAGGTGGCTAAATGAATGACAAGGACAGGCAGCTGATTGGGCTGGAGAAGCCTTCAAAGAGGAGGCAGCTAGCCCTGCCGCCATTCAGCAGCATCACAGGGAGGAAGGGGGGGGGGTTGCTGGGCTGCTTGATTGGCAGCTGGAGCAGTGGGGGGTTAGAGGTCATGCTGAGCCTCTGCCCTTCACAGTACAGGCAGGAGGGAGCAGACTCAGCAGAGAGAGCTGCCCCAGGCCCTGGCAGCCACAGGTGGGCTTTGTGGTCTGTCATCATGGGCCCTGTAGCATCAAGCTGCCTCTCAGCCCTCGATCACAGAGACAAACAACAAGCAGGTGAATCTGTCCATGTGTGTGTCCACATATTTCCATATGTGCATGTGCATGTGTGCATCTTCACAGCTGGGCTCCTGTTACCATTATGAAAAGCTTTTGTTTTTGTGTGCATGCTTGATAAGATAATCATGAAGTGGAATGACAGCATATCTGCAGGTACATATGATATGACAAGCACATGTGTACATGTGGTAAACATCTGAGTGACCTTCAGCTCGTAATATGGCTTTAGACCTTTTCAGAGATGGAAGCTGTGACTTTGGACTCGTCTATCTTGTGTAAGTAATTGATTTTTTGGCTGTCACGTAGGTTCCAAGTACCATGTTGTCTCACACTATGCACGGAGGCGCAATCCTCACATGATTTTTGACATTTGACACGTGATCTCATGCAACACAGGAGCTGGTTTAAGAAATTGCTTACTGCAACTGTTATCTTATCCTCAGTGTGGACGGAGAGCAGTTCTGTAATTTCAGCATCAGACCAGCTTTTTACAGCAATTAAACATGATGGCATCTTAAAAAAGGTAGAACATTAACAATTGCAGCATCTGCAAGAGGCTTTTGATGGTTTGTTTGTTCTCCTCATTTTGAGTCTCATCTTCTTGAACAACCGACTCCGGTGGCAGCTCTGAGGGGTCAGATTAGACCTCCGCTGACAGAGCTAAATTAGGCTGACATCCACTGCTAAGACCTTGCACATCAAACGATGGGATGCATGAGGACCGTGATAGATTTTCTTAGAACAGGAGGTTCCACGTAGAGTAGTGTGTGTGTGTGTGTGTGTGTGTGTGAGAGAGCCAGTATTCACAAAAACAGCAGTCTACAAAGGACAAACTGAAAATACAAATATACAGGGTTGATTCAGACATTGGAAAGGACTTGGAGTACTTTTTAAAGCACAATTTTTTCATTTTCAAGGACTTCACTCAAAGGAAAGAATTCATTTTAAAATACACATTTTTATCAACCCTAAATAAACTATGTGATCAACGTCTCTCTTTTCAGTGACGAGTTACTTATCACACTGTTTTTAGGCAAAACTGAATATAATCCTCAACAAAACATCAGAATTGAATGACAGCTATGATGCTGATGCTACTATAATGCACAACTTTCTTTGCTTGGACTGACAATGAGGCATTATTCATTGCTGGAGGAAGCCAGGGCAAAGGGAAAAGAGTACCAACACCAGAGGGATAAAATCACAAAGGGTATGTAGACCTAGCTTTATTGTTTCGGCTTGACACGTTGTAACTGAAAAGACCCAATAGGGAAGTGAACGTAGGTTTCTGTGTCATCATTTTTAAGTGTCTCTATTTAAGTGTCCAGACTTAAACCTAATTCGTTAATAGTTTTCAAACTAAATTTTAACATCTAAATCACTGTTATCAAGCTCCAGTTCCTTTTATTTTGAAAGGCAGTGACACGAGTGTAACCTTTGACCCCGTGGTCACATTGGTCACCGACGTGGAGAATTCCAGCCATGAAACTTTGCAGCCCGAGGATGAGGTGGCAGCCTACATGGAGTTCAAGACACCCAAGGAGGATCCTTTGGAGGTTTGATGGTGGTGGAAGGAGCATGCTAACATGTTTCCTAACCTGGCAGTGACTGAATGTCAGCACGGAGGCATAAAAACAGGTGGATGTGGCCACATTGTGACCCACAGTCAATTCCTGGAAACTTTTAAGCTGCAGATCTCAGTCTGAATAAAGCTCCTCCTCTGAGATGTTTAACCACCTCTACGGATTTGTTCCTGATTAATATGTCTGTGGTTTTAAAGGAAGTCCTGTCTGCAAACCTGTAAACATGCACACTCTGTGCTTTTGCCAAAAACAAAAAGATTAGCAATTTACTGTTGTTCCCAAAGCTGATTAATCCAAACAGCAAAAGCCACGTTCGGCCCATTTCTCCGAGCAGAACGTTGTCACCTACCAGACTGGGACTCTGGAACTGTAAACACCCTAAAACTTACCATGACGTGAGTTAAGCGCTAATCATTCAAAAATAGAGGCAGTGTCAGGGATGTGTAGACGACTGTACTGTATAGGTGAGCTCAGAGCCGAGCACAGCTGGACGTGGGTGGTGTAGGTGGATGCTTCTTAGGAAGAAGAATCTTCTTTTTGAATTTCTGTAGATGTGATGAGATTAGCTGGCAGAGGTGGTGCTTTTATTTTTTTTTTGGTAACCCCTGTGACTTTCCTGCGCTTACCCACCTCCTCTAACATCAAAGCCAGTTTTTTATGTGGGCGTTTAGTCTAAATACCACAAGGGATGGTTACATCAGATTCTCTGTGCAATGCTAAAATACCATGTTCACTTCTGCCTTCAAGAGCTGAACAACAGGGCGGCCGAGGCTTTGGGGTTCTCCTGGTTTTGTGCAAATCTCAGCTTTGGCGCTTTGAAAATTACATTATGTGGAGGTTAAATTGCTCCTTTGAGGAGTTTAAAAAATGCTAATACAGCTCAGTCTGCTCAAAAATACTTGTAGAGTAGGAGTAATGTAGGAAGAGCTGGTTCAAGGATCAAAAAAATAAACCGTCATGAAGTGGCATTAATGCTCTGATTCTAACATTAAAACACTAGATACTAAAACTTTATGTAACTCTAAATATAATCCTATTAATTTTACCAAAATAGTAAATTATGTGCACAGCTGACACGACAGAAGAAGAAGAAAAAAGACATGACATCAGTGACAGGGTTTAAATTATTCATTGGAGTTAATGGGGCGGGCACGGTAAATGGGGTACAGCCAACTGGTTAGATTAGATTAAAAAATATATATTTTTATGGCAATTTACAAAGAAGGTTAACTTTATATCTATATGTGCTCAAAACGTCATCAAATTAAAATGCATAATTTCAATGACCAGTTATGTCTGAATATCATCATGCCAATCAGAACACATCATCTGGTAGTGAAATAAGGCATAAAACCATTAACACTCTGGAGACACTTAAACACAAAGCACCAAAGAACTGTTTTAACTAACAGAGGTGGGCCTTGAGTAACAAAAGGTTGAAACTCCCTGAGCTAAAACATCAACAAGTTTGTGGCAAAACTTTTCAATGATGTGGCCCACTGGACCACCAAGACATGGACCCAAACCTTCAGGGGGTGCTGCATATAGTGCATACACTCACATGTTGACTCTGGTTCTGCAGCTAGACCTGAACAGCGCCTGTAAAAACAATTTCATCCGCATTCAAGTGCATCGAAGTGTTGGTGTTGCTGCTGGGTCACACACAAAACCTCACAGAGCAGTAGTCTGTGATATATTGTCTTAAAGAGGGAGGAGTGCATACTACAGCTTCAGAGAAGATGTTGCAGAGGAGGGAAAAGACTCCAGAGGTAGTAGAGGTCCTACTGGGAAACGTCTGAGAAGCAGAGGAAAAAGTTGAGAGACAAGGAAAACATTTCAAACAGTGGAGCCCTTCTTGTCATTTTCATGGTACCACCTCCACAAGGTCCAGGGGTTGACGTCAAACAAGGCAAACCTTCAAGCCCACTCTGTTCCGAAACAGGTGGATCAACAGACTCGCAAGTGTTTCCTCCTGGGCACTTCCAAACACCCGGGCTATTGTGCTCTACAAGATGTGGTCGATCATCAACTCAGCGAAGTCCAACTGCGTCAGAACATATTCGACAGTAGGAAAGAGGGTTTGGGTGTAGACAGGTGTGAAGACGGGAATGACGATGGAAACAGGGAACAAAGAATGAATGGAGTGTGTACTGGAAGAGCGGCAGCTGTAGAATCACTGGTTTTGGAAGTCATATTAAAACCGGAAGCTCACTTGCTTGAGCGCCCAGCTGGTTCAAAGTATCTTTTAAAGAGGACATCAGAGCACAATCTAACATGACTCCACTGGGCAGCGTAAGAAATGTTAGACCATGAAGCTGCCTGCTACTGTCTGCTAAACTCTGTACTGTATAGGAAGGCTACATCCACACTTAAACGTGTTTCATACGCATCCTGCACAATCCCAAGATTTTTAAGCTGCTATCAATAGCAACCACAATGTTTTTATTTACCAAACCAAGGTTTTAAAAAACATGGCAGCCTGCAAAACTACTCCGTGAACTAACTTCACGACACGGTGCAATTGACGGTCCTCTGTAGGGCTTCCCCTTTCAATGTCAGAGATTCGTATCGTCAGTCGGACACACTGAACATCCCGCCCATTTTCAAACGTAAAACTTTTATGTGAAGAAGATAACAAATTGTCTAATATTTGTATTGAAGAGCCAAATCTGATTGGACTGACATAATCCTGAGTCGGATACAGCCTAAGTCCTCTGTCTGCTTGACGGTGAAAGAATTCAGTGACTGTCCGTTAAAGATGATGTCACGGACGTTTAACATGGTATAGAAAAGAAAGGTGCTGCTCTTCATGGACAATCTGCTGAAGAGGTCAACACACTCTGACAGTTATAGTAAGAACAAACAGTGTATCATCACATGAATTTAACATTTAGAGTTCTCTGATTCCTGGCACTTAATTTAATTGGTCCATGCTTAAATCAGGGACATCAGTGTGTCACTTGCTGACCAAACCTCTCATCATTTGCCCTCACATGAGCCATTGCAATCATAGCTCCTGTTGTGTGACCGCAGATTACTGAATGTTTCTTGACACAGGCCACGGCTGTCAGTTCAGGCCGAGGCCTTTGAAGTGGTGCAACTGATTCATCAAAGCAGCAAAGGGACGCTCTAAGAATAACTGACTGTAGAGAGGGAAATAAATGGGTGACTTCCTTTCATTAGGCTCACTTAAGTGTTCAAAAATAGCCGGTCACAAGGGGCCTTGCAGCACAAAGGTGGCATGTGGTCAGATTGAGGACATTAGTGCTGAGTTTGTTCCATTTATACAGTTTATTTTTATGCAATAAGCTCTTCTCTTTAAACACAACATTTTGTCAAAGTTTAATCACAGTTTAATTTAAATGATGTGAATTGAATGTGAATTTTAGGATGTAATAGATAGACTTTGAGATCTGATTGTAATCTTTAGTTTCATGTTATTGTTATAACGATGATGTAAATGTTCACTGTATGTAGTGTCAGGAATTAGAGTTTGAATTACTTTACTACACCTCAGTTGAATCTGACTTTTGTTTAATTTAATCCTGGAACAGAATTCTTGAATGGGAAGTGAAATTTTGCCAGACAAGAAACCAAAATGTGCTAAAATCTAGAAACACCTTTATTTCCAGCAGATTCAAGCTGCCACAAACAGCAAGTTGTCATAATTGAGATTTAAAGCTGTGTGATTATATGAGGAGGAATATTCTCCATCTTGCCTTGTACAAGAATAGAAGGTGTTCAACACTTGTTTTTACAGAAGCTGGATGTGCTATCATTCACAGACTCTGGAAAAGTAGGACTACGACATCAAACGTGCTGTGTGTCGGCCAAAACTTAACTTTCATTAATCCATGTATAGAAACTAAAAGAAAAAAACACATTTCCTTATGAGTTATGGTTGATGTAAGATTTTAACCAATACCAAATCAAGGGATGCAGAGATGACGGTCACCAATGGCAATGGCCAATGTTTTTCTGACGTGTTACATCGGCTCTGTGCAGACTACGAAGCAGGGATTGAGACTAAAGGCTCATTTATTGTCCTTTTGTTTGTCACAAAAGTTTCACATGGTGTAGCTTAGGGGTACTATCCACAGAAAGACAAGAAGTAGACAAAAAGACCTGGTACTAGGGCTGCACGATATATCGTCTGAACATTGCCATCGCGATGTGCACATGTGCGATAGTCACATCGCAGGACATGCAATGTTTTATCTTTTTTTAGAACATGTAAACTTTTGTTTTGCTTCAGAAAAGCAGCTCTGAAGAAAGCTCCTTGCTCCGCTCGCCTTTCTCTCTCTGTCTCTGACGACATCCGAAATGTTGTTGTAGTCACCTAAAAAGCGCCAGCAGTTGGCAGGAGCTACATTTGAAGTACCGTACGCAAACATACAAGTCACCAAATCCTCCAAAACAAGTTCCTACAAATGTTTCACAATAAAGAACTGTTTAGAAAATGGAGGGATTCTCTCAGCCGAGGTTATACAGGGCTTTTAATTTGAAACAAGTTCAGGAAGTGTTGAGTTTGAAATGACGGCGCGATGCATTAACTTTATCAAGGCAACAGGAGCGGATAAAAAGTAAAAATATAAAAACACAGAGGGATTAATAAATAACTGCCCTTTCACAATGTAGTCCGTGTCAAATGAAGCTGGTACCCTCTGCAGTTGTGGTGAGTAAAAGCCCCGTCACTAATTCTTAATTTTCTTACTTTAAGTCATCCGCCCGGGGAACAATAGAAATGTGCTTGAGACGAACAGAGATCGCATTACATTATGATGCCTGTTCAGTTAAATGAGTGTTGGGCGGTGGTTCTCATGATGTGTTCAAATTTTATCTTGTAAAATGTACTCTCTGCTGTTTAAAGGAAAAATTTGTTGATGTTTTTACAGAAATAAAAATATAGATTAGAAAAAGAATTATGATTATAGCAAAACGGCTTTTGAAGCATTTGAACATAAATGTTTTTCATGTAAAGGTTATATTTAAGGTTGTATAACTGAATTTGTGCTCACTCAAAGGTTGTGTTATGAAGGAACTATGGCTTAAAAACAGTTCAGTTATTTTTTTATAATGAGAATTTCTTTGTTTTACCTGGCACATAAGGGGAATACAGAACAACAAAAACACAATATACAACAACAATAAAACACTGGTGTTGGCTGTCAGCCAGCCAGCTTATTAAATGTCACTCAAACAGGAAACAAACAAAAGTTTAATCTTCCTACAAGGTCTGCTAAATGACAGTTTCAGCACATTTCATTAATGTTTACCATCTTTCTCGGTAACATCACAGTCATGAGTGAACTGTTAAGCAATGCTGTAGTAACAAGTAGCCAACTGTAACACAGACCATTCACAAGTTGTACTGATCTTCTGAATGGCAGTTACATAATGCTTTGCAGCTACACAGACAGTTAATACTTAAACAACTGTGTCGTGACCAAGAACAACGAACATGGCTACAAGAATGAGGCCCGGGATAAAGAAAAAACCTGAGAGGACAACGAAGCAATGCAGCCTTTAAAAAAAACTAAAAATTACGATGATTTATTTTTGTGTATTTTAAGATAATACTTTTTTTTTTACCACCTGTGTAATTCTGCTGCTGTCTAAAAACTATTCGCTCCATCTCCCCATTGGAATTAATTTATGTTATCAATTACAATAAAAGTGAAATAAAAGACAGAATTTGTATTGAAGGGAGAAATGTGTTACCATATGGAGGGCTTAGGTGAATGTAGGACAGTGGGAGGTTAATCTTTCTGTGTAAACTTGACACATATCCAACCACAAGTATGACTCACATCCTTTTATCTCTGAGAACCTGGAGATTACCGGACAGGTAAACAACTCAGGGGGAGGAAAAAAGTGAGACAGGATGGACACACAACGGACACAGTGACTGAGAGTGTCACAGGAAAAAATCCTGTGCTTTGAAGTTCATCTGCTGCGAATACTCACATGAAATGTGAGCAAAAAAAGCAAATGTGAGCAAAAATGAAGCACAAAAACATCTGAATGGCTCTTATTGAACACTGTCCCTTTAAATGCAATAAAGCATCATCATATAAATATTAAGCCTACCATCTCAAAGGCGGTGGCTCTCACTAGAGAATTGCCAAAACAGGCGAGTATCCATAAGGGAGATTGGATTGAGCTGCATTGCCACACAAATGCCGGCTAATCAGCTTTAGCACTTACGCTAATACCAAAAGGACTGCAAAGCACCTGTGGGAAACTCATTTGCCATTCAGAATAACCCCACTGCTAATTTCTAATTGTCCCGCTGTAAAACAATGCGAGCTTGAGGCCAGCCCTAATCCCCCTCTCAGACTATGCTAGCGACCTAACGTTTCCCATGTTCCCACACATACCGGGCTCAGGGCCACCGCAAAACACTTAAGCGTCTTTAAACAAGAGGATTACATCTGAACCTTGACAAACAATCAAACAAAAAACAACAAAAATGCAACAAAAAGCTATTAGTACTGAGAATCTGACTGTATTCAAATGATTTTGTATGGAGACCATAATCAAAACTTCTGGCATAAATGCTGCACGTCTCTGGTCTATGAGTCGACATCTGATTAAGACGGGACCTTCTCAAAAGATCAAAAAGGTATCAGCAAAGTCTGGAAACAAAGAGGCAAACAATTTTAAGCTGTGTGCACAGTGGCTACTGTTTTCAAATCCCCAGCAATTTCATTAAACAAAAAATAAAAGATGCTGAACTGACCTACAAGTTGTAAATTCAGGGTTTAGCGGGTCAATTCGATGGCAGTGGATGGTTGAATGGAAACAGTGTAAATGGCTTTCTGTACTCCAACACAATAAACTTCGACCCGCAACTCTCACTCATGTTTCCACGGTTGTTTCCAAGTCACGTCTTTTTGGATTTCAAAATGAGACGTCTCCTCTCGCGAGACTCAGGCACACAATAGTTCAGAAGAAGCGAAACGTACGCAGTGGCAGTGATGGAAACACGACACCTGCTTTTTTCACCCATTTTTCGGTGCAATGCAATGAAGCGCTACTACAAATGATGTCTGTCTCCGTCCAAGTAGCGCTCAAACATCGTTCCAAATTAGTCCGAGTTTGAAAGAGAGACTAAATAAGTAACTTTAAAGTCTGTTTATTAATCTGTTTTATTCCTACTGGGTATTCTTAGTGTTCCCACTTTTAGAAAACCTACATATATGTGAGCTACTTTTGGTGGGAAAAGGGTATGAGACACAGAAACATGGAAATCTGCTTCAGGTTGAAGAATACCGAGGAACCCTTGAACGTAAAGCTGTGTTCACCACCCAAAGGCCAGTTCAGACCAAAGTTTTGCAACGAAACAAAACCATTTTTGAATGTTGCAAAGGAAAGTTGCAGTGGTGTGAACTGGATGGTCTCAGCTTCACTCGAGACTGCTCATGGTTTCACCTGCGCCTCCACTTGTCAGGTCTCCAGTGGCTGCTTTTAGAATGTAAGGCATATCACCTGTCACCAGCCAATCGGCTTGTAGGCAAGGTCCCTGGTCAAGTCAGTAAACTGCCATGGACAGCATAATTGCTTGCTGAGGCATTCTCTGAAAACAGCCTTCTATCATGAGTATCATATCGCACTAGAGACGATACACCGCCCTGTCTCATCACGTCTCGTCTTGTCACACTGGTGTGTAGGTTTCCAGAACGTTGCAGACCGGCGCATTACAAGTAGTTGCAAGTTTCAACTCTTGTCTTGTCTTGAATCTTTGGTCTGAACTGGGCTTAAGGCCACACGGGAATGTGTGCTTACATGTATCTGACTGGTCAACTCAATATGTAGCCAGATGTTGTTGTTGGAGTGCACCACAGCAAGTCGGGTTAGCATCATCTTTATTGCTAAACAACACAGTATTTGTTTGCTGGAGTGGAGTCAGATTCTGGAAGCCCTTTGGGAAAGAAGTCTGGAGATCTGGATGTTTTACTATGCCTAAGTCTGTGCCTTTAGGCAGTACCTTAAAATCACACCCCTTGTTGTCTCCATACTGTAATTATCCTCAGACAATTACTCTCTAGTTCAATATTTGTCATTTTCCTTCCAATACTAGTTCAGTCCTTCGTCTCTGGTTTATTTCAGGGCAACACTGATTACTGCAGTTCTTTATGAAGTGCCTTGTATTGTGGCTGATCAAAGAATTTCTGCTCTCTGCTGTTTGTGATTGAATAGCAGCCAGAAAACAGGAAATATATGCTTTGGAGAGAGGTTGTTGATTGGCCTACGAGTCAGAGAACATCCTTGAATCTATTTATTTCTGCAACAGCACAGGGCCCCTTGCTGCATATGTGAAAAGGAAATGGAAGATAAACACAAAAAGGAGAAGCAAGCAAAAAGGTAAGTCATGGGCAGATAGAGTAAAAAGATATAAAAAGAGCAGATTTGATTTGGAGAAGAAAGAGGAAGAGAGTGGATACATCAAACAATAAAAGCCCATTAAAGCCATCCATCAGAGCGGCTGTGGTCAGAGGTGGGGGATCCAGTTATCCCTCTCCGGGGAACAGAGAGATGAATGACTTCCTAACAGGTGGACTATGAGCTTAACAGGAGTGGGGGGAGTTGCAGTGAGAGGAGGTGGGGTTTAACCTGGGACTGAGGCAGTTTTGAGTTACAGCTGCACCTCCGGAGAGAAACCGTGACCCTGTGGCTTTCTCAACTCACAGGAAATGGATTTGTTTTCCTAGCACTTTCCCAGTAATCCTCCCTTTACAGACACATGTATGAGTGTGTAGACACAAGCGCGAAGACTCACACATACAGACTGACACACTGTGCAGAGAAGACAAAGGTACAAATACTTTTGAAAGCACACAGAGACTAAAATGCTCAATGATCTTGAGTATGACATAAGGACTCTGAGGTCTCATATAACTAACCCTGGCAGTATAATCTATGGAAGAACTGTTCCACAAACAGCTTGAACACAGATTAAGAGAAAAATGTGCAAATGCTACTTCCTCTGGCAAACAGATGAGAAAGACATGAATATTCTCAACCCACCACCACACTAAAAATAGCATTTAAAAAATAAAATCCATCCCTAAATGCGCTGAAAGTCAACTAACAGTATCGTTCTGTCTTTGCTAACCTTTGCACAAATCACTCAAGGTCTGCAGGTAGATGCTTCCCAATGGGAGGAAAAAAGAAAACATCAAAAATATCGAGTTAAAAAATCAACAACTTGTTTTTTGCGAGCCTGGATGAGCTGTACAGAAATAAGCCTGGCCGGCAACAGAGCCATGAGGCGTCTGATCGGCCTACGCAGTTCACCGGGCCACATCCTCTCTGCCTCCACTCAGGGAGAAAATAGCATCAGTGAGCAACACTGCCAGATATTAAGGTAGCCTGTTATTTCCACACACATACACACACTGGTGTTATGTTGGTGTTGCTGCTGCAGTTGTCCAGCACAGTAAGACAAACTTAAATACAGTGAATACAGTTATATGGCCCTGACCAGTCCACCTTTAAAACAGAATCAACTGCAGTTACAATCTACAAGTGCACATTAGTCTTATAATAACTATGTAAATCAATCTGAAATGGAGCAACTACCAGAACTGCAACTCAAATATATTCTCCAACAAACATACAGTATAAAACAGACACAGTAAATTGCAAACTGGATTTTGATGCAAACATTGAGGCAAAGGCAGTCAGAGATGCAAACCATGTGTTTTGCCGACAGGACAGAGATGAAAAAAGAGCTTTTAAAACTTCCAGTGTGGAAGATTTAGGGGAATGTAGAGGCATCTAGCGACAACAATCCTTCAGTGTTCATTGTTTAGGTGTTTTTACCAGGAGCTGAATTATCCACAGAGGTAACCCTCCACAAAATAAACAAACCATGTGATTTAAACTCGTGTGAAAACGTAAAATGTCCCTTATAGGATTGCAGTGATATACTGGTTTTAAGTCGATGGTTATCATACCTCATGCTTTTGCTTATCTATGATATTTGGGGAAAACATGCTATTATTTTGCTGTTATTTTCTAAGGGGAGACTTTCTACACAGACTGTCATCAACAAAACAGTTTCAAGTTTCAATTCTAGTAATAAACCTTCTGTTTTCATTCCTCGAAGGGTCATGCACTGATAATATAACTTCTGTAATACCAGGATACCATGGAATGGCGATATTTCCTGAGACGGTTATCGTGCCATGAAAATCTCATACCATTGCAACCCTAGTCCCTATCTAGAGCCAGTGTTTGGTTTGTCCATTCTTGGCCACTGTAGAAACATGACAATGCAACATAGCGACCTCCATAGACGAGGACCTGCTTCTTATTTTGCGTGGGTTTAACTGCAGCTGGAGCAGCTACATGACTTGTCCACCATGCCGACACGTCAGTCCACATTCTGCAATACTTCTTGGTACTGGGTTATTTTGGTTGTTAAAGGTATCGAGTCCCTATACCCAGCCTTATTCACTGGGGTTTACTACACATACAAGAGAACAGAAAAGGTAAACAGGAGAAAAACCCATCCACAAACTCAAAGACGCAATGCTTCGATGAGAACACAGACTCAACAAGAACACTGTGAATCAATAAAAACATGAAAGAGTCACGAGGGGAAGGAAGAACACCACAGATGTTTTGGGTTTTCTTTTTCTCTCCCTCTCTTCCTGCTGGGATCTTACAGGCAACATGACAACATAATCAAATCTCATGTCTGCTCTATTTTCATCTTCACCTCAGCTTCACGCCATCTCTCCAGGCAGGGATAACGGTAAGCAAGGAAGAAAACACAACACACCATCATTTGCCTTTCAGGTGTCCCTGGTACCTGTAATAGACCTGCCTAGTTATTTTTAGCCTCTTGCACGGAACGACTGTCAGCACGTTCCCAGTAGAGGCCCCTGAGGATACAAGCTGTACCCTTGAGAGAGAACATTCACAGGCTGGGGATTGGTCGGATGTGAAAGGATGGCGGAGGTGTCATGAAAGAAGGGAAGCCCTGAGTGATGGAAACAGCTCAGAAATAGTTGAAATGTGACACAGACGACCCCTTAACTATTTTATAGGACGAGATATAATACAAAAACTTACTGATACTGACATGTCCTTATTGGTGTTTCACTTTAGGAAGTTATGCCCCCGGCGCAGACAGAGCAGCAGAATACCAGGCACAGTGACAGTGATACTGAAAAGTTCACTCGCCTCTGCAGCAGCCGTTCCTCTCATTTACGATCTGATCAAATCGGATCAGCTCTGTTTGGATCGACTAATCAATTATCCATCTCACGACTTAACATCCTCTGTCTGTGGGAGACACTGGACAATGAATGGGAGTCGGATTTTATCAACCCACAAAATGTTTTCTTTTTTACACCCCAAAATCTTATGCTCAGAACATTCCCCTGGGTGCTCTCAGTTTCATCTAGAACATCTTTCATTATTCATTGTCTAACACTGTTTTTATACCCAATAACCTAAGAGCAGGAGAAAAAGTACAGACCCAAAGTGCGACAGCATGGCCTTAAAGTAACCGCCTGCTTTCAATGAGTGAGCGTTGCGTAAGGTTGAGATAAAGACAAGAGGAGAGAAAGGGGAGAGACAGGAAGGGTTAGAGAGGTGAGGGGGGAAAGGACGGATGGGAATCTGAAGAGAGAACCCTCCTGAATTAGTGATAAGGCTTGCCCTTCTCTTGTATTTTTGATGAGGGAGATCAGGTTTTTGAACACTTGCATGCCAGCGCCAAGGAGACTGGAGATGCCACAGGGAGTCTCGGAGGAAAACACAGCATTACGAGACGTGCACAATGTCCTGAGACGAGTTTCCGCTTTGACTCCGCTGTCACCGGGACGATCGACTGGTCAGGAGGTGTCATGTAATATTCCAGTTACACAAGGTCTCATCCACTAGAAGGAGGAGCTCTCATGCCACCGTCACAGGTCACTGTCTTCATTAGTTTGCTGTTTTGTGGCGGGCAGGTACTGAACAGGTAGTGAACAGTTGGCCTCTCTGATGTCCCAGTGAACAGAGCTCCAACAAGACATGTGGTGTGACCTGGCAATAAGTTTCACCAAAAACTTTTTTGTTGGCTTAAATTTTGCAACAATGCAAAATCATGTGGCGACACATCATGTAGCCCAGTCCCATTTTGTGTTACGCCAACATGACAACCACTTGCCAAAACAACGGATGACATAACTGTCACCATGATAACTTTGATAGCTTTGGAAACGTCACTCAAACTGGACATGCTAGATTGTTTTTCACCTTCTTACCAACACCTGCAGCAACAAATCCAAACCAACACAGCTCCTTACATTTGTTTTAAGGCAGTGGTATTTTAGGTCTGAAGCAGGGATGGGCATACGTTTTTGAGTACTTCATTTGGATGTCAGTTTCAGTTAAATGTATGGAGTAATCGCAGCCCAACCTCCCACATGGGAACATGACTTCTCTTTTTTAACATGAGTAAAATCTTATTTCATTGTAGAGCTGCGTGCCGCGTATTGCTATTGCTATTTATCATCTGCAGCAGTGTGAGCTCTGCACCGCTGGGACAGTTGGTGAGAATCTTACAGTGACAGGGCTAACTGTTTGACCACAGACACAAACTGATTAGGTGTAGGTGTGAGTCTGTTGGAACCGTTAATCGGCCTGGTGTCAGATGTTGGCCGCTGTTTTTGCGTTAGGTCATGCTAACTGGGCAGATATAGAACCAAACAGACTGCACCTTGATTTAACATATTCAGGCTACAGTCACTTACATTAAGCTACGTTCTCCATTCTTGAATTGCAAATCCAGAGGAGGAAAAGCCTCTTTCACTGGCTGCGCTCGATGTTGGGATGGTGAAAACGTTCTGCACAGTCACTGCCAGGCGAGAAAACATTTTAGCATTTAGCACCCGTGAATTTAGATATACACATATTTTTACACAGCTTTTTACAGGTTAGCTGTCAGGTACTTACAATGCCCGTCCCTAGTCTTAGCATTATGTACGTGCAAGATGGAAAACCAAAAATATCAAGGCAATAAGCTAAGAGGCTTAACGTTCCAGTATGGAGGATTTAGGGGCATCTCTCAACAGAAATGGTTTATAATATTCATAACTACTTTTCATTCGTTTATCATCACCTGAAACTAAGAATCCTGTTTTTGTTACCTTAGTATGAGCCGTTCTAATTACAAAGCAGGTGCTCTTCCACAGAATCCATCATGTTGTGCTACAGTAGCCCAGAATGGACAAACCATTGGCATTTTCATGTTTACCATCGTAGTTTTCCTACAGTGGCACAAGGGAGAAGTTTCAGTTCTGCAACCTCACTGCTAGATGCCACTGTCCTACACACTGGAGCTTTAACAGGCTGTGCAAACCTGTCAGGCTGGTTATCAGTGTGTCTGGCACCGTGACAGATCCTCTCACTTTACATGAAATTATCTGATGTTTTTCTCAAAATAATCACTTAAAATAAAGCATATTATAACTGTGACATCAGGTGTACACATGTTCTGCATGTTTCTCAGCTTCAGCCTGCATGAGAAGGAGCATGTGAGCCTAACAGTGTACGACAGAACAGAGTATGAATGAAAGTGTGCTTTGAATGAGTGTGCAGCAGTGTGTTTGCCTGAGTGTAACAGTGCATGTTTGTGTGTGGGCATGTGTGAGTGTGAGGGTGTTATGCAGCCTCTGGGAGCCCTTGTCCTGGTGGAAAGTGAACCCCCACCCCGCCTCCTCCCCCCCAGAGCTGTTACTATCTTTAGCTCATTTCCGTCGTGTCTTGTCACTCGTGTTCTCCTCTACAGCACTTAAATCTGGTATCTAAACCTCCGGGCAATCCAATATCCTGTACTTCCCCTGCACAGGAAGCTCCAGAGGGGTGGGGGGTGGGGGTATCTGTGTGAATGCAGACACATATAGACATGCTGCAATTACACAAACATGCACGGCCTGACATATTCACATATGATGGATGCACTTTAAGAGAGTCGCTGAGAATGACGGTGGAGTGCAGTAAATTCACTACAAAGGATCAAACACTCATTCATGCACACTGGACAGACCGCAAGAGGAACATGCACACACACACACAGACAGACAGAGGTGTGTGACGGGAGGCCTGTCAGTAGAGGACACCTTGTCTGGTCAAACTGGCGTCACAGCTAACGTCTGCAGGGACACGAGAGATGGTGCAAGTAACCAAATCTAACCTCCTGCAATCTAATCACCTCTTAAACACACACAAATACACACAGGAGTGTTTATCAGGAGTATTATTAAAAACCTTTCGCTTCAACAGTGTATAGCTAACTTTATTTAACTACGTAGAGTCTTAATCTCAACCTGATCCTCACGTCGACTGACTCTAAACTCATGTGACCTAAATCAAGCTGTTGCATTACAAAGTAACTCCAAACCCAAACTTACCCAAATGGACATTTCAGTCCTTAAAAAGACAGGTACACCATGCACACACACACTAACATATTATAACACTCAGCTGGCCTCATTTCACGCTTGCCATTCTTCATGTGTTTCACAGCTGACTTGATGTCTGTTCAGTGCAATGGGTTTGACACTCTCCGTGTCGTCGCCCACTCTCTGCTGCCACTCAACTCGAGGAGACTCAAGCAGCCGAGAGACTGCAGCCAGTCTCACCATTCAACAATGGAATACATGCTTACCCCACCACCATGAAATATATTTCACCGTTTGTTTTTGTAGTTTAGACAGTGCATAACAAACTACCTCTTACTAAATATCAAGTTAAAAAGTTCAACTTACTGAATGGTCAATTTAAATAAATTTGAGTTTATGAGAGCAAGAAGGCTAAAAGAGGAAAATGACACAGAGCTGAATTCTCACCTAAAGTCTCCTACTAACTGTGACTGTTTTAGCACTCTAATAAATTTAGTGCAGCTACATTGTGCCACATGGATCTATTAAACTTGTGTACGACATCATTTATGAAGACTGTACGATGACAGCGCCGACTCAAACACAGGCTATGATGTATGTCCATCGACGTCAGTACATAAGAACAAAACATCATTAGCGTGCATCATCCATCTACACCGCTTTAGTGGTCAGGGAATAATCAAAACAAACGCGAATCAAGCCGTTGCTATAGCAACATTATGTGAGTCGATAAAGTCTGAGGAAGAGGAAGAGGAAGAGAGTGTGGATGCTGACAAGAGGCAAACTTGGCAAATTTCACAACAAGAGCTCCAAATGAATGTATTAGCATCTGCTAGCATTTAGCATCGTCGCGCTAATCAGTGCATCATTTCATGCTGCATTTCAGTTGGTTGGTTAGTAGACGTAGGTGGTGACAGCAGTCACACAGTGAAATGGTCATCCCAAATTTCTGACACTGTCAGAATTTTATCCCAGGCTGTTTTTGACCGCAGACCATGACAAAGACCATCCTTGAACCTCTCTGCCCGTGTGACACCATTTTAGAGCCACGGCCAAAGATACTGCCACGTTTCGTTATCATTGGTCATCTTTTGTTGGGGTCAGCCCAAAATCACACAGCGTATACCAGGCTCTCGGCTGCATTCCCACCGAATTGCACTGATGCAATCTGAAGGCCCCTTAATGACCACTAGAGCCCTCTGAAACTGAATTTGGGGCCCCTGTCACAGTGATGTAGCTTGTAACAAAAAAAAAACCTGAATAATGTCACATTGCTTAAAAAAACATAAAAATGTGACAGAATAATGATTGCACAATGATGTGTTACCCTAAGTAGATCCCAAGGAGGGGATAAGAAAAGGTCCAGTGCTCAAGGACGCTCAGAGAGCAGCTGACAGAATCTATGTTGAATGAGATACGTCACTTTATGGCCACTGGTGTGTGTGTATCAAAGCTCCATAATGTCAATATAGAGCAAGGGCACCACCCCGGGCCTCCGTCTGCTCTGAGATGACGTAGTGTTTGCTGATAACACTCCATTCAGAAGCACTGTGCCCTGCGAGTGCCCCTAGCTCTCTGCAGAGTTTAATGGAGACACAGAGAGAGAAGGGGACAGAGCCGCAGCTGAGGCCACATCAGTGTCATCGTGTCATCGCTGACATCACCTCCCCGTCCATACAAACATCCTGAATGGATACAATGCAAACATGAGAGAACCCTGCAGGCCTCATGTATGGTGTCTGCATGTACAGTAACCTCATGCTTACATGTCATCACATGTGCACATGATTAATAAAGGAAAGGTTATTAGTTAGTTTGTTTGGTTGTGATTGAAAGCATGAGCTGATTTGTTTCGGGATGTCGCTTTGTTCGGTAAAAACATTGAAAATAACGAAAGACTGGGTTTATAGCCCTCAGACTAAAGGTACACACATGGGACAGGGTTGTAATTTCAATCCACACCACACAGAAAATATGACGTGTCTCAGCCGTACGAGTTCAGTGCCATTGAGGTCTAAAGAAAAAGTTTAAAAATGCATAAGTGAGAAGAGGAAATGGCCTTAACTGAAGGGTAAGAAGGTCACCAATGGCTGCAAGAACTGTGAGTACAGGAACTTCCCCATCCAGCCACCCACGTACCCACCTCAGGCCATCTGCATCTCCCGTCCCTTCACTCTCTCTGCCCATTTGTCTCTGAGCCTCTCCTGCCCCTTTTCTCTCCGTTCCCGCCTACGCTTGGACCCATTAGGGCGATGGGGGGGAAACACGGACGCAGGGCGGAAGGGAAACCACTCTGAGAACATCAACAATGGAGGAAGGAGGAAAGGAGTAGGAAATGACCAGAGGGAAAGAAGGGAGGAGAGCAGGAGTTCCTCAGTGATGGAGATCAGAGCTGACAGGAGGAGTAGCACTGGGGGCTCCCTGTGCGACCCGTTTTAACCAGGGACGACTCTCACACACACTCACACGCACATTCACACTCCAATACCCAGTGACTCATGTACGCACACAAACAGACCCCAAGTACACACATCCTCGTACACATAACTTGGCAAATCTGCATGTCCGCTGACACATGTACACACTACGTACACACCCACACCCACACCCACACACACACTCATTCACTCATTCACATGCCATCTGACACAACTGCGCTCACATATACACACAGAGGCTACGACAAGCTGCAGGAGGCACGGAGAAAGGATGGATGTGCATGAATGAATCAGGAGCTGTGTGTGTGTGTGTGTGTGTGTGTGTGTGTGTGTGTGTGTGTGTGTGTGTGTGTGTGTGTGTGTGTGTGTGTGTGTGTGTGTTTTAGATTTTAACACAATTAGCTGATGCATCAAGCATGTAAGAGTTCATCTTACTATTTGTGGCAGAGACAAATGATGTATACACGTATTAAAAGTGTGTGACAGCAGGGTGCAGTGAGTTAAACAGGCAGGCAGAACTCCAGCTCGTCTATTATTAGATCTGCGGCTGCTGCTGAGGCCCCTGCGGGCCGGGGCATCGGCACGTGGATTCTTGCTCTCTCCCCATCTCTCTGATCTCTCTCTCTCTCTGATCTCTCACGGGCCTTTCCATTCAGGCACGCTTGGGCGATTCATGCAGGGAGCACAGCTCCTTCAAGCAGTGCAGAGAAAGCAGAGGAAGATGAAGAGAGAACGAAGGAGAGAAGGAGCCAGATCTGAGAAAGATCCTGATGTCGACTACACAGCAGCTGATTTATAGGCGTATGTAGTCTCTACCCAGAGCCATCGCCAAGTGGCCTACGCTGTTATGAGCATTTAAATTTGTGTAGTGGTGTGTCTGCATCACTCTGTAATTACACCTCTAAAATGTTTGTTGGCGGTGGGGTTTCTCCGCCACGTAAAAAAAAAACATGGCTTGATCAGTCCCTCCGGGATGTTGTGATCACAACACATAGCGCTTATCGCCAATCCCTGTGAATTCTAATGTCATCATGGAGCTGCGTTCAGTGTATTGATTCACTCAGACCCTCTCTCTCTTTCTAGCCCCTTTTACACTGCCAGATTTTCTGTGAATGTTGGGCCGTTTCGCCGGCAAGCTGCGAGCATTTAGACACACAGAGCCAGATTGGTGAGTTGATCTGAGGCGGCCAATTTTCCACCTTGTAGGGTAGACATATTGGCAGAACACTTTTAGTTTAAACAGACCAAGGCGGCCTTCCACAACGGGAGGGGCTGTTGATGACTTGTGGGAGGAGCTGTTGATGACGCCGCACGTGCGAGCCACTGCCGGTGGATAAACAGGAAACAGCTGTTAGCAAGAATTAGCGAGCAGCTAGTAGCAAGAGGGAAACACAAACCTGACAGACACTGTAAAGATGAGCAACTGGGGAGACAAGGAATTGTGCGCCCTCCTTGTCCTCGCAAACGAAGAGGCCATTAACCGTCAGATGACGGGGACGGTGAAGGATGAGCCGACTTATGAGAGAATCGCCGAAAGACTGACCAGCCGCGGCTTCCCTCCCACGTCACTGTTTACGTTACATGCTGAGCTACACCTTTTGTTACATGCTCACGCCCCCCATTGCCCCGAAAAAGTTGCATTCTGTATAAACAAAAGTAGGCAGGCGGCATTTTTTGCTGCACTCCTTGATTTTATTTTTATACTGCCAATGCTGAAAAAAGACTGATTGGGCTTTCCTGCAAATTTGCACAATTCCTGTCTAAAAAGGGCTACTGTTTATCGTGACTACAGCCGCAGGACCGGAGCCTAGCATCACACGGCTAACATTACCAAACCCTTACAGGTTTAATGAGTCGAGCTGTTTCAGCGTATGTGTGAGATTAACAGCTCGGTGCTGGATGTTAACCGCTGCTGTGGGGCTTCTGACCAAGCAGCAAAACATGGCGAGTGGTGATGAGATGAGCTCGTGCTAACCAGGCAACGAGAGCAGGAGGAGAGTGGTTCACAGAGATGGTTCTTCAGCGCTGCTTCTAATGGCTGATGCAGCTGATTGTCGGCGATCAGCTGTGTTGATTTGTGCACTTGGCTTACACCGTGTGCTAACTGGATGTGATGCGAGCGAGCATCAGCAAGATTGCATTGTGTTCTATTGGACTGGCCTAATTGCCCACGAGTCACGTGACATGAGGCAGAGCGCTATTTCGAGCTGAAATTTTGTTCGATGCCTCGTTTCTATTTTTATTATTGTTATTATTATTATGACATGGAAATCACCAAAATGGACGTGCAACGGCTGATTCACAAGGTTAAAATGAGAATTGTTGTGAGTGTGAATAATAAGGAAGTACGTACTCACCCACCTTTTCAGTGGTTATTCTGAGACCACAGCTGCTGGGTAAATGATTTGTCTGACACAATAGTCTGACGCTCATATCCATTTAGAACTCAGTGTTATGATTCGTGTTCATGTGACTCTTTTAATTAAATAATTTCAGCAGCTTTTATTATTTTTTCCAGTGCATTTCATCATCAGTGACCGACAGACTATCTGTGTTGGGCCAGGAGAGGTGTCATTTCAGTGTATGGATAGTGTCTCTGAAATGTCAGGACCATGGACAGAGCTGTCTGTTGTGTGTACAGAGCCACGTGTATGTGACCTCCTGACTTTTCCAGTCCTGTTGTGTTTTTCCTGCTGATATAGACTTTAGCCAGTTTAGCTTCTCCTCTGAGAAAAGTCAGAAGCTGCCACTTCACTGGTTTCTTTTTTTGTACAATATGCTCCAAAAATAAAACAGCTGTGAGTGACGGCTGGCTGGATCGCAGTTATATTTTGCTATTAAAAGTTGTTATTGTTTATTTCCAGTCATGTAATTAAGTTAGTTTAATTATGTTAGTGCTGTTATGTAAAACTGACAGTCGACAAATAAAGTTAAGAGTTAAAAGAGGACACAACACATGACATATAATACATAACTCGCTTAAAAATATTAACAACAGAGTAAAGGCTCTGTTTTGTGCACCCAGCAGCAGAAAAATAAATCAGCCCCTATGGCACTGCGTACTGCGTCATTTCAACACACAAGTAATAACTAATAACTACTTATTCTCCTTTTTAGTTGAGCTGTAACGTACTGTAGGTCAGGTCTCGCATCCCAGACAACTTTTCCTAAAGAGAGCTTCCAGACACATTTACATTTACTGTTAAGACTGACTTCATGGCATGTAGAGAAACATTCAGCTAAGTATGTAATTGGTCTACATTTATTTTAAACAGCCCTTTTAATGACTTTTCTACATTTGATAATTTATCAGAAATGATCCGTGACAGTAAACTTCTCCACCTAATTCTCCACGCAGATTAAAACCGGCCCCTTCCTCTGCCCATTCATCTGCACAGCTCCATTTTAACATCAGAACATTGTAAGTCATGAATGGCTGTTGTGCAA
The DNA here is from genome assembly GCA_035609425.1 of Epinephelus awoara. Classification (NCBI taxonomy): domain Eukaryota; kingdom Metazoa; phylum Chordata; class Actinopteri; order Perciformes; family Serranidae; genus Epinephelus; species Epinephelus awoara. The sequence continues at coordinate 3,660,977 of CM069298.1, read as the reverse complement.
CTGTGTGTTTACTGCAGTCTTGAACCAAAACCACTTATCTGACTTGGCCATCCTCGCTCTAAATGACTTCCACTTGGCTTGGTCCATTCATGGGTTTCCTCCCACACAGGAGCCGACGGCAGGGAAGGAGACACTAAGAGAAGTGGGGCAGCACGCTGAAGGAAAATTACTACTGCTGCAACGAGGCTTTTTATTCATGTAGACTCACGACATTTTACAGGGACCGAAACAGGGATCATTAAAAACAAATACATTTGGTTGTTCAGTCGTAGTGTGAAGTCACACATAAAACATCTTTCCCGTTAGTCCTTCAGCTGTGCAGAGAACTCAAAAGACCTTCACACTATTTGACTTTTAGTTTCGCACGTCACAGCCCTGAAGGAAAATTATGTGCACCATTTCACTTTATAAACTATATCCATATCCAAAATATGAAAACATGTCCAAACTCACATTTGTGTGCTTATGAATACACAAACATGAGAACATTTTCATGCTGCTCAGAATATAAATATCACTATAAATCATAAAATGCTGCTTCCATATTCAATTTGCAATACGATACGATTGTTTTATGGCACACTGTATGAGTAGAAGTTTAAAGCTTTATGTGTGAGTGATGGGTGTATAACTAATGCACAGTGAGAGCTACATTACCACGATTTATGTCTTAATATTATATCAGTTCATATCACTAAATCATGCTGGATTATTTTGCCTTCATAAAATCCTTTTTGTGACCAGACTTTTCACTTAAACACCTGTGATTCTTCTTTACAACAGTAGGGGGCAGTAATTACCTGTAACTTCTCTGGGATGCTGAGTGAAGGAGGAACAGGCTGCTGGTCCTGCTCCTACTCAAGACAACACTAGGAACCTGCAGCATTTTAACTGTGATGAATGCATTTTAGAATCTAGACGATGGACTCAGATGATTCAGGCTGAGACACTTTCCGAGATGCCAGGCTGAAAACAAAACAAACGATCCCAGTAGAAACACACAACAAACTCTGGTGTAGTTTACAGCAACATAAGCAAATTCATGAGGTAGAATTCTGTGGTCTCTAACATGTCAGTGGATATGATATGATATAATATCCACAAACTCTTAACAGCCTTCCTCACGTCTGTGAAAGCATGTTGTTCTCCTAATACTCATTACACCTGTACATCAAGACCCACCTTCATCAATCTCATGTTTCTACCCCTTTATATGGGATCAGCATTAGCGGAGTAAGCGGATAGCGCTAATTCACATCCAGGATTTCACCTTGCAACATAATGTGAACTTGAGCAGCAAGTTCAAGGCCGGGTCAGCGCCCTGCCATCCCAGATGGGCCCTCAGCAACAATACAAACAACAGAAAGGAACGATCTGGAAAACACAGAATGGCTTCCACAAGGTTGTTGGGTCAAGACACGTCCAAGAGGTCTGCTGAAAAAAGTGTCTTAAAGCGAGACACATATTCCCCTGCTGCGCTGAGAGAGCTGCTCAGTGACCAGCTGTGGTCGTATGTGGTAATGATGATGAAAACAAAACTCATACAGGCTTTTCAAAGTCTCATATATTATCCTTTTTATATCTGAATCTGAAAACAGATTGAGAATAGAATATTTATTCCAGGACAAATGTTCAACAGGGACGATAAAACTGAACCGTACTGCAGCTTTTAGAGGGAACATTTCATCTGAGCTTCATTCACATGTTAAGATGATTAAATCCAACAGTTTATGAATGTAATCACTGAGTTGTAGTTGTGCTCTGCAGCTCTGCAGCTCTGGTGTGTGAACGTACAAAGCTGTAAAATTAAAAGTATGTTTCTGAACAACATGACGCTGAATAAAGCTTTTTAAACACAAATGAAAGAGGAAGACAGACAGCAGAGTGTTGCTTTTGACTGACATCAACTCATCACTGACAGGTGGATGGACTGATGTCCTTTCAGGCACGTGTCACTGCTGCAGCAGGAGGGCAAAAGTATAAACTAGTCTGCACTGCTACCTGGTGGTGAGCATGGGAACAGCCCACACCCTCTCAAATACACACCTTGAATCTGTTGATCTGTTCCATTAACAGTAATGATAGCGGAGTAATTTTTACAGGCACAAACTTTTCATTTCAGCCTGTAAAAGGCATCAATATACTTACTTAGATATCTGAGTATTGCTGCTTCTGTGTTTTAAGTTGTTGTGTCCATTTATCATGTGGTGCATTATGTGTAAAGGGAAACATACAAGTCGACAACCATCTCTTGCACAACACAAGAGATCCACTTCCATTTTAACAAATCTAATGATCCACACAGAGATTTTTTTTTTTCAGGTTCAAGACCTCTTTTTTTGGCGTGTGCATAGCGAAGGTTAACATTCACTGACTGCTGGTTAAATAACACAAATCTATGTAAACACTAATAAATGATGGATCAAGGTCCCCAGTTTCGATGTAGGCACACAGAGCTTTGGTAGTGTTAGTCGAAAAATAAAGGGGCAGTTCCCAGAGTTCAAACCAGCACGGACCTTTAAAACTTGAAAGCTGGGTCAGATCAAGACCTTTGACAGTTTAGGATGCCTGCATTAAAGATTGCCAACAGATTTTTATGACAGTCAGACAGATGCTCATTCATTAACGTCCAAATCTCTACCAGGCCATGCTCTTCTTTGGAGGCTCTGTCGCATCCTATTGGTCGACTGAAAGGTCATTTTGGGGACATGCTTTAAAGGCTTACTTGAAAAAGTCCACTGGGTTTGTTGATGTTTGAATAAACCCTCACTGATTTATGGCCAAATTTCGCAAAAGGCCATTTCACTCGTTTGAAAGTGGCGGCGCCCCCTATTGACCGATTTCAAAATTATTGAACACACATGGATCATCATTATTTAACATACCCTCCAAGTTTTGTAATGATTGGACAATCCATTTATAATTTATAGTCTGATTTGTATTCACATGCCCATTTTTTGCACTTGCTGTGCCCCCTAGTGGTCAATTTAAATAAAACTTTTAGGATATGTTCCTGGTACCTCTTATGACATTGCTTGCACGATTTGTGATGATTGGACCAAAGGTTGTGGAGTTAGTTTGATTTATGTGCCCCCTCTGAAGTTCAAAATGCAGTGAGATATCAACAAACTTTTGACAAGGCAAGGTTTCAGCCCTCTGGGTCTGAACCCCTAATAAATAAATCTGTATACTTCATATGCAGCCTGCTTTTGTGGAGGTTCAAAATCCAGCACCTGATAAGCTGCACTGCTCCTGAGGACAATACTAAATTGGACTCAGTGTGGACTGAATGGACTGGATGCCTCTGCACACACCTACTGTGTGGCCATCCACCTTATTGCTGGGCTATGGAACTATCTGCAAACATTCCTGCAGACCTTTCTGTGCTACTACTGTTGTTGTTGTTGTTGTTGTTGTAATAATACGGTCTCCAAGTTATTTGTATTTACACCACCCATTTCCTCCTCAAGAGACTCTTCCTTTTGCCATGAATTAAAAAACTGCCAGCTTACCGTGGTGCTGTGAACAGACTGGTCCAACTCTATGACATGTGGATCAGTGGACTGAGTGTCTGCCACGATGGGACTGATCTGTGGAGAGAAAGAAGACGTCATATACAGCTGCTCCCTTTTTTTAACTTTACAACATTTCCCACCTTCATAGTTTACTGAACACACAGATGTTATGAGTGGACCAGATTTCTTTCACCATATATTTCATGTCTGAGCAGTAAAGAGTGAGAATTATTATTATTAGATCTTATTTGGTATGGAGATCACAATTACATCGGACAAACCAGACGCACTGCTTGAGTGTTTTAGCATACATGCTAATTCTCAACACTTGTTACAGCTAATGCATGATCACTGGTTAGCTGTAATAAAACGATATCTGGCCCTCTGACCAGATAATGTTTGGTCGCCTAATGTGGTGAACACTGCTTTTTGGCTTTGATTATTTCAAGATCCTATTCCTGGTCTTGTCAAGTTGTACTTCAGTCATGTTAGTTTGTGTGTTTGATGATGTTATGGTCTGTAAAAAATATTGTATATTAATATGATTAATATGATCTCAGACAAGCTGAAATACTACCTAGTTATTCTAAGCAGAATTCAGCACAGTCTTGAGTAGCTTAATAAATATTATTTGCAGATAAAAGTTAGGTAAAACTGAAGTGACCTGAATGGCTGAGGGCTGCAGGTGGTGAAGGTGGGGTCCTCTGGGGTGGATGTCAGTCAGGTGGGGCGGGGGGTCCGGGGAGGACCGCCGGCTGTGTTGTTGCAGGATGTCTCTGTAGGATTTGGTGTCAAAGTTTGTCCTCCACATCAGCACCTAGAGGATCGAAGGACCAGCAAAACTTCTGCTACAAAAGTTCCTCTGATTTTCTACCACAGGAAGTAAAAACGTGACCTTAAAGTTACAAGCTGCCGAGAGTACAGGAAACACAGGGTTGTTATGTGGTCATGAATCACCAACCTGACCATCAGCTCCCCCCGAGGCAAACAGGTCTCCTGTCCTGGAGAAGGCTACTGTTATTACAGCGCCCTGAAAACCAAAGTTAACATTGTGAGTGAATGAGAAACCTGATAACACCATCAAGGACTAATCCAGTGAAATACTGGAACAGGAATAATGCTCCTCAGACTGCATATAATGTCTGATAGTGTCTGATGTCTGTGGGTCGGGCTGCACCATATTTATCGTTTCAGCATTATCATTGTGATGTGGGCGTGCACAATAGTCGCACTGAAGGACATGCCACGTCAAGTCAAAGATGTCACGTTACAACTTTTTTTGCTGCTTAATACAAAAGTAAAGCTCATACTGTTCTCATTTTATGGTGCAGTATGGTGCAGCCTTATCTGTCGGTGAACTGAGCTGTTCTGTAGCATCACCTTATGTCCATGGAGGGTGTAGATGAGGCGTCCCTCCAGCAGGTCCAGGATCTTAACGGTGCCGTCACTGGAGCCGCTGATCAGGTAGTTGTTGGACGGGTGGAAGGAAAAGCTGTTGATTCCTGCACTGTGGACTGAGCCAACAAACATAAACAACATGCACACACACAAATAAAACATGAACAGCAGTTAAAGTCTTGGCACACAGAAATTAACAAGGATATTTCAGGTAATTATTTTCCAAACTGAATATACACAGTTATTACCGCTCTGACATTTCGACATACCTTGATAATGCTGAATCAGCTTGTTGGTCCTTAGATCCCAGATTTTCAGTGAACTGTCGGCTCCTGAAGAAGCGATACAGGTGCCACTGGAGTTAAAACCAACAAATGTTGCCGATCTGCAATGACAAACACACTCGGTGACCTACAGTAGCAGTTAAATAATACACAACAATGCCATCTGCAGGAGAGAAAGAGCAATGACTACACTACATTTATTTTGTTTCATGCCTCTCATGATATGAGACTATATCCTCCCCCTCCTCAAATCTCCTGTTTGGAAATTACAGAGGAAAAAATATAATGTCCAGAGACTGTGAGCCAAGAATAAAAACACAACACAGACAACTTGATAAAATAACTGAAACTCTTAAGTCACAAAGCTACATCTAAAACAGAGCCCAGGGTGACGGCAAAATACAGCTGAGAGTACTATCAGGACACTTTAAGGACTCACTCTCCATAGTCAGTGAAACAGTTGATGCAGTTTTTGGTGGACGTGTCCCAAAGCCGGACAGTGCGGTCGTCTCCACAGGACGCTATCAAACGTCCATCTGGAGAAAACCTGCAGTAAAGACAAGACAATAAAAAGAAACTCACAGTGCACACTACAGCCCAATATCCAAACGCTTCACATAGAGCCTGATTCAAACATTATAATAAGGACTGAAACAGCAATTGATTATATCATTCTAATAGGTCACCTAAAGTTTAATTTGTATTTGTATGATTAATAATTTAAACAATAATCAGCATTGTGATGATACGATATTGCCACACAGAAATATTGTGATACTATGCTGTGTTGATTTTTCCCCCGTCCCCAGGTGATACACAAACATGCCGAAGCACGATAAGTTACTGCGTACCTGGCACAGCGCACCCAGTTGGTGTGCTGGTTGAGAGAGAAGACGAAGCACTGCCGCTGAACGCTCCACACTTTGACAGACTTGTCGTCAGACGCCGTCACCAGTCTCTGTCCATCGTGGGAGAAAGCAACACTGCGAACAGCCGCTGTGTGAGCTTTGAACACTGTTGACTCTCCTTTCCTGCAACACAAAAGTACACACAGAGCTGATTTAAAACCCAGCTTCACCCAGTCGCACATACCATGCAGCCTCAGCCTGTGCAGTATCTGTGACCCTCTTACCAGTTGTTACTGAGTCACACTTAAATCTCCAGCATTTTGACAGAAAAAATGAATTGAAAATTTGTTTCACATTTCATGTTAAGGTCCACTCGTCAGGCAGCTGAACAGGCAGCCAGTGAAGTGATGCCAAGACAGGAGTTATGTGGCTATATCTACTGGTTCTCATCAAAAGTCTGGCGGCTGAATTCTGCACAAGCTGAAGACTTCTGATAGCACAGCTAGGGAGGCCAGAGAAAAGAGCGTTGCAATAATCCAGTCTAGAGGACACAAGAGCATGAACAACAATCTCAGCGTTTCGGAAAGATAAAACAGTCCGGATTTTGGCTATATTACAGAGATGAAAAAATGCTGTCTTAGTGATTTCCTTGATATGAGGCAGAAAAGTGAGAGTCGGATCAAAAATAACTCCTAAGTTTCTAATGCGTGAGCTCTCAGTGATCATACATCCATCTATATTAAGACATAGATTCTCAGACAAGTGCTTATAATTATTAGGCTTAATCACTAACAAGTCAGTCTTTGCAGCATTAAGCATAAGGAAGTTGTGACAGACCCAAAGTTTGATTTGGGATACACATGCCTCTAAATTTTGGATTTGGGAGGGGTCATTTGGCTGCAGAGGCATGTATAGCTGTGTATCATCCGCATAGCAATAGAACTTAATGCCATATTCTGAAAAGATCTTGCCCAGAGAGAGCATGTAAATACAAAACAACAGAGGGCCAAGGACAGAACCCTGGGGGACACCAGAGATGAGATACTAACGCGTTGGGATCTGCTAGATAAATAAGACTGGAACCATGAGAGTGCCAGCCCATGTACACCAACGGTATCGAAAGCAGCACTCCAATCAAGAATTAAAAGTAAGGAAGCTGATCCAGAGTCTGCAGTGATCAGCAGGTCATTGGCAACTCTCGTCAGGGCAGTTTCAGTCGAATGACAGGAGCGGAAGCCGGATTGAAAATTGTCAAAGAGATTATTAGCAGAAAGATGAGCAGTCAATTGATTAGCAACAATTCTCTCAAGTATTTTCGATAAAAAAGGAAGAGTGGAAACAGGTTGATAATTGGCCAGACCCAGTGGATCACTATTAGATTTTTTAAGGAGCGGTTTAATGATTGCAGATTTATAGGCTACTGGGACAGACCCCTCAGAGAAGGAAGTGTTAATGATGGTTTGTGTAGGGCCACTTAGGAGAGGAAAAAGTTCTTTAAAGAGGTCAGATGGAATAGGATCTGATGCGCATGTAGTAGGCTTTGAGGCGGCTACCAAAGAGGACAAGTTGACATGTTTCTTATTAGGGAGATTTTATCAGTGAAAAACTTTAGGAAATCGTCAGCTGTATAGGAAGAGCTCAAAGCAGATGTAGACTGGGTAACCTTGGCCACAGTATTAAACAGGACCCGGTGGTTGTTCTTGTTAGTCTCAATCAAACTGGAGAAATAAGCAGCCCTGGCAGCAGAAAGTGCACATTCATAACGTTTAAAACTTTGAGTCCAGGCAAGGCGAGAGGATTCTAATTTAGTGGCACGCCACCTGTCCTCAAATCTACGACAAGTCTGTTTAAGTGAGCGAGTATGGTCAGAAACAAAGAGCCCCTGATTAAAGTGGAAAAGTGTCTTGAGCCTACATGGAAGGAGTCCACAGTCGGACTGTTCTGTCCTTGGAGGAAGTGGCCACCAGGTTACCAGACGGGGAGAACTGCACCCCTGTGATGATGTCCTGATGGCCGACGTAGCGGAAAGCTCTCGCCTTTGGAGCCAGATTCCAGATCATCAGGCTCTTATCGACTGATCCCGAGGCTGGAGGAAGACAACAGAAATGACAGACGAAGATTCAGTCAAGACTTCCACAACAAACAGTCCAGGTTTTAATTACTGGTATTTAAAGAGGTTATATACCATACCATACCATGAAAGCATGATATTTCTGAGACAGTTATCGTACCATAAAAATCATCTACCGTTGCAACTCTAGTTGGAGGTAAAACGTCTGAAAATCACAAAGTTCATGAGGCCAATATGCTGCGTATTGTCAGTGGGTCCCGGCTGTACAGTGTGCTGAGGATGATGATGACACAACATGTAGGAGCCACATGAAGACCTAGTTTATACATGGTGTTGCACAGTCATTACTTGTAATCTGATTACTAAATACTACTCCAAAACTGTGCTTTAACTATACTGTTTAAGGTTACAGTCAGTGAGATTTGACAGAATATTGATCATTTCTCTGGGAGCCGACATGATTACAGACAAGTATCCACACACTGCCAAACAGCAGCTGTGATTCTGTAAAGCTTGTAGTGGCAGCAGAAATTACCCAGTTGTTTGCGGTTTGGATTGAAGTCTGCACAGGTGACAGCATCTTTATGGCCCTTGAAGTGTCTCTCTAAGGTCGGATCCTCCTGCAGTGACAACACACAGTCAGTTAGGGAAACTCTGCATTTCCTCTGCAGCTTTAATAGTTTGGAGAAGGTCAGGTGATGTGAAGAAGGTGCTTTTCATATGGACAGCACGGTAATGAAAGAAAAACAGCTGTTGTATCTGTTAAGACACCTCAAATTATTAGTTTTGTTAATGGAGTCTTAATGGAGCCCTTTCCAAAATACTTAAAATACAAAAAATCCAAGACAATCATCTTCCTATGGTACAGTCAAATTGCATTTCTTACGTCAACATTTTAGCCAGAAGACTTATTTCCTTTAAAACACTGGGTCAGACATACATCACAGTTTTTGAAGAGGAGGATACTGGAGGTGGGGGAAATGTTTTCCTTTACTTTTGCATAAATGTTTTCTTAAGTGTGAAAACTCATAAATAAAGTGGGGAAAGAAATGATGGGCTGTAAATGAGTCACAGGCCACAGTAACAAATCAGAGCTGGACACTGATGACAACCAAATACTGTGACAAAGCTGAGACCTGTTGTGTTGATACTGCAGTAAAGGAGGGCAGGAACTCTCTGAGCAGACCAAACATGGTGGCGTTTAATTAAAGTTATTAAAGATACTTTACACTGAGCAGAAGAACATTAAACACCACCAGACAAATCTACAGTGCTGCACAGATTGATCACAGTGCTGCACAGATTGATCACAGTGCTGCACAGATTGATCACAGTGCTGCACAGATTGATCAGAGGACCGAGGGTGTGTTTGACAGCTCCAAATCCTCTTAGCAGGGACGCTGCTAGCAAACTCGCCGACTCAGCTAACGTTAGCACAGAGTTCGTTATCAGAGTAAAAACACTTTGTCTCCTCGGACTTTATAAAGCACATGTACTCACCAGGACAGACGCCATTGTGGACATTTGTTTAAAGAGTTAGAGGCAAAGTTGGAGCGTCCTGCTGCTCTGTAACGACACTTCCATGACTGTCAAACAGTCCGCCTTCACTGACTGTCTCAGACCTGACCTGTCGAGCTCAGAGAAAACCGTCCTCTGCTCCTCTGTGTGTAACAGACAGTAGTTTACTTTACACTGTGTGAAGTCTGAATAAAAACTGTGTGTAGCAGCAGCAGCACAATAACACCTGCTCCTTCCACAGGTAACGATAAATAAGCGACCACCTGTGACGGTCTGAGGCGCACACCTGTGGCCACGGAGAAAGTAGTGCTGCATTCAGGAAACATATGAAAACACGGACATATGAGGATCAGATAGCACTCTCGCTAACATCAAGTTGCTAATAATGTGTTATTATATTACTGGGGGAGTTTTTCATTCATAAATTTAGATGCTATAAGACTAAACCGTGTCAGAAGCATTGTAAGAATGAGTTAAAGTTTATAGTAAGTCACGGAAACTTGTTAAAGACAAGAAAGTTCCTGTTTTCAGGATGATAGATTTTTAAATTCATTTGAGATAGCGCTGTTTTTCTTTTGTGTCGTTTCGTGTCGATAGATATATATTGTTGGTTTTCCTTCATTTTGTGTGTGATTAACTTTACTTGGCTCAGTCCAGAACAGATGATACCTGAACAACAGGACGTGAAACTGGCCCCTGTTTGTTTGTATTTGCAAAGCTCAATAAAGAATTATTGGGAAAAAAGACTGATTATAAGAATGATAACCTACTGAGAAATTTGGCTTTACATCATATTCATCAAGGCTCTGCAAACTGTCTAGTAAGGTGAGTCTGCAGCCAAATATAAACACATAAAAACAGGAAACAAATATGAATATCAAATTAGCTTTTGGTGACTAATGACCATCAGGGTAGAGTGTATGAACACCCCTCAAAGCTGCCAACAAGTCAGAAATGTTGTTTTGTCAATTGATAACTAAAAACTTGATGATGAAATTAATTGGCTTGTAAGGGACGAATTTTGCCTTAATAATAAGAGGCTTTGTTTAAGATATTATATCAAATATTATTATTATTATTATCATTATTATATAACAACCTGCCATTTGTTTTATCACTGTGTGTATGCCATAATATTTTGTGTGGATGTTCATCTTTATATTCATCTGGGCAAACAAGTCAGTTTACCATTTACAATTCAATGTACTTTTAAAGTAATGAGAAGGACAAAGATATTATTATCATTGTTGTTGTTATTATTATAATTAACAGACTCAGCAGAGTGAAGATATATATTTTATTCTGAATATCTTAAGTATTAGTGCTAATGTTGTAGCGTACCGCGCATTGCTATTTATTATTATTATTATTATCATTATTATTATTATTATTATTATTATTATTATTTTTATGGGACTTGAACGCAGCATGTAATGAAGGTGGAGCGTCTTTCGTTGCTAAGCAACAAGCCTGCCATATCATAGATCGCTGCCGTGGAGGAGAAGCGGTGCAGTACCGGCTTCTCTGATTGGTCGGTGAAACAGCTCGGACCAATCAGAACAGAGATTGTTAAAGTTAAAAGTTGGTGTTTGGTAATTCGGTTTGAAAAGATGTCGTTCAATAAGGGCATCGGCAGTGTGGAGGTAACGCTGGTTAAATGACCGCATTACGCTTAATACTTATCCGCTAACTGCTTATTTTAAACTGTCGATGACATCATGTTACGCGTCATAGCATCATGCTACATGAACTACTGTAGCTATCCCAGCAGGTTAGCATGTTAGCTGTGGTCAGTGTTAAGTTACCATATCAACCACAGTGCACCTGTGAACATGACGTTAGCTCAGTTAGCTCCGTCTGAAAACTCCCGGCTGTAAAGTTGAATAACGTTGCCGTTAAAATGTGATTTCCGGTCTTTGTGTGCGGTCACACAGCTAACACTAACACATGCCTGTGTTTTCTTTACAGTACATGAAGAAAAGGATACCGAGAAATGAAAAGTATCAACATGTCAAGACCAGGCTGGACACAGGTAATTTATCCATGTTCATGTTCTATGTGACTGTAATGATTCAAAATGCTTTGTTATGAATATGAACTGTCGTGTTTATGTCACAGGATGCAGCCTGACCAAGTACATGGAGAGACTGGAGGAGATTAAAAAAAGTAAGTAAATGTTCTAAAGAGGGATCTGAGCTGGCAAGTAAATGTACATCCGTTTATAGATGTCATGTTCTGTTCCCTTCTGCCGATGTGCACTTTGTTTGATGCACTCATGCAGCTCAGATATTTAAATGAACAGTCTGTGTGTTCCAGCCCCACACTAACATACTATATAGTACACCAGAGCAACATTTAATATGACCCAGTACATAGCATGTCAAACGCAGTGTGCCAGTGATACCAGGATGTTTTACATCATCTGGTCAGATTTTGCAGAATGTAAGTCAGCATGGTTTTCTGGCTGTTCTGACCCACAATCCTCTGACAGCTCGCTGACAGCTGTGACAAGGCACAATGACAGATGGCAGCGCATTCGAGGAACTGATGACCAGCTGAATTGTAATAGGATTATTAATTGTTTAATTGAATAAAAGAAACATAAATCTAAGCAACAACAAGAGGGCAGAACTATCAAATAATGACAGAGCAAGGTACAGCCCATTTGATTTTACTATGGCAAATATATTAGAATCAGCAATGTATGCAGTTTTTCCTTTTGCAAAATCACACCATCAGAGCTGTCCGCATTGCCAGCTGTCTGGCTCTGGTGAGCTTGGTAGACGGCGTTTTGTTTTATCTCCATAGTAACAGATATATGGGTAGGAGGGTCAAAGTTTAGGGTGTAATGTTATGAGACAGTAGTATCACCTGATTGTGAGCATACTGTATGCAACAGAACATACTTTAAGGATAAGGTTTAGGAACATTGTTCAGGAGCTGAATTATCCACAGAGGTCTCTTCCTCTCAGAAACAAACGGACCAGCTGATTTAAACTGGTAACACTGTTGCACTATTTATACACTGAAAATAAAACTAATAACTTCAGTGTCTCCCTAAAGGACACATGCAGCAGCTTGGATCACAGTTTTGACCCAGTAAGAACAGAATAGTGTCTCTGTCCAGCAGGACACTACACTGCTGTACGCTGTCGGATCCATGACATCAGTTCACTCCATTAACGTCTTATAAACACTTTCCATTCTGCTCTAATGTGAACAGGTGGATCAGATACTCCAGTTTGGCAGCACTGTGTAAACCTCACGCCTGATCCTGTTACAGCTGAACAAGCCCTCCTACTGTCAGGGTCTTTTTCTTAGTGTAGAGTATCTAGCTGAGGACTGTTTGCTACACTGAAGATGGGATTTGGCTCTTAATTTTCCCATGAATCTGTTGGCTTGTCTTCTCCGTCTGCCGTGTACTTCAGAGGTAAACTGGAGAAGTTCTGACCCAGTGATATTTCCCAGTTAAAGAAGTTCTGTGTGGACAGTGGTCATGTCGTGTTGACCTGTCCTCTGATTTCTCACGGATAAGTGACACTGATTCCTTCAGTCTCGAAGGGAGGATTGTGCTGCTGTCCACAGGTGTCCCTCTGTGTGACTGGACACACACTATGGGGACGTGCTGGACAGGTGCCAGCAGGGGTCTTTGGGAATGTGTTAGCTTCTGTAGCGAGGTCACACTGTGGATAATACCAGTATCAGCAGCACAGATAAAACTGTCTGAGCAGCCTGATTGGGTGCAGTAGTGGGAGCCTTGGCCGGGAGGCAGCATGGGAACAGACGGGGCAGAGCCGAGGTTTAGTGAAGCATTAGAGGAGGATGAGGAGAAGCAGGTCCTGAAGGACCCGGGTGAGTTGTGTGAAGTACGACTGCATCCGAAGGCTGAAGTTTTTATCACTGTTGTTTTACTAGATTAGATTTGGTGGAGATGTGCACAATTCGTCAGCTGGACAATTTAACGTTGCCACCCTTGCAGTTTAAATGCGTCAAAATTATTATTGTATGCAATGGCACTCACCCAGTGAAACACCGCTGTAATAATTTGGCACATTTCTGAAGATTTATTTTCCGTCAGTAAATGTTATTTGTTAAATTTTATTTACGGGTTGTTGTCATGTTCTGTAGGATAATGTGCAGTTTTCAAAATGCACGGTGCAAAGTGCCAGCAGCATTTAAGAAACAATTTGGTGACTGAAAAATGTGATTAATGATTTCAAATAGCTCTTAACATTTTCACAGTATTTAATAACATTACAGATTATATTGTGCTCAATTTTGACTGTTCTTACTTACTTTTAGACGACAAGACGAATAAGTTCCCGAGGTGAAATTAAATTTCTTTCACCCTGTTGTCATATACACACACACAGGCCCGAAATACACACACATGCACAAACAGGACCTATACAGGGGCACCTCAGCAGTGCCGAGGAGGTGAACTGGCTCCTCTCAAGCTGCCAGTCCACACTCCATACTTGGTCCGTACAGGGACTTGAACGAGAGACCCTCTGGCTCCCAACCCCCACTAGCTGGACACCAGGGAAATTAGCTGTTTGTGGTGTCTTCAGCTTCAGCAGCCATTTAAAATCAGATACTTTTTAGACCATCATCAGTGTTTTGACGCTTCTTCCTCCTGTAAACTCTCCTATATTTCATTATGTTTTCCACTTTTCTTTTCTTCAGATTACAGGTATCGAAAAGATGAAATCTTCAAGCGGTTAAAGGTGACAACATTTGCACAGTTGGTAAGCATTCGTGTTTATTTCCTAACATCTTGCAAGATTTCTATCTCGTATGTAATGGAAAATCCATCCAGCAGTTATGGTGTGATGGAGGAGGTTATGGAAAGAATGCAGTGAGACACTCTGATCCATTTCCAGCGCTTAATAAATGATAGACGACTTGTGTGAATAGTTATAGACGGACAGCTCTGAATCTGTTTAGTGTGGTTTGTTCTCTTCTTCACAGACTCCAGGATCTCATTCTCTTCTCACAGTTTTTCATTCATGTAGACGTGTCTTTCTAAACTTGTTTTTTCCACCAGATACTTCAGGTTGCCTCTGTATCAGACCTGAACGAAAGTGAGCTCAACGGCGAATCACACGGCCCAGATGGTAACTGTCAAAGTTACTCATTCATTTTGAAACTCAACTTATCTCCAGCTTCATACCAAACATGTTAAAACTGATGTAACATACAGTATGAGAGCAGTGTTGTAGGTGCAGTCTGTTGATATTCCGCCCTGCTGGTTTGCAGACGGTCTGTCAGTGGTGTCTGATGCAGACCTGGAGTGTCTGTCTGAACACACCAACGGCTCCCCGCAGCCGCCACCTCCATCAGATCGCCAGGATGCAGGAGACACCAGGGAAATGTGCCACTCTGCCAGGTCCACGCTGCTGAGGTACTGTACAGCTCGAACTCTGTGAAGCCACACTGAATATCACTCATAGTTACAACCGCTGTGAAAAGTCCTGCGTGTATAATGATGAAATGCTGGACAGAAGAGAAGTGTTCCTCTGTGCCTGGTGTCAGTGTCATGCTCTGCCCTCTGAGCTGCGTTAAGCTCTGTCGCGTGCCCTGCAACTTTCTCTGGTTTACTTTTGCATCCTGAGGGTCACTTGTCACTTTTACAATTTTACAGGCAAACTTGGTATCCAGAACAAAACAGGAGCTTCAGAGAGTGGTTTGCTGTTTTCAGATTAGCTATTAGCTCAGATCCATCCGCACTGGATCGGTGTTAAACAGGGTTACTGAGCAGTATAGAAATGTATGTTCCGTACTGATTGGGTTCAGTAATTTCCAGATGTGGAAGAGTATAGAAAAAAGTGTGTTTCCAAATTACTGCATCGGCCATCATGCCCTGAAAAATAAGTGCTCGGGAATACAAATAAGTCGTGATGCTGTTCCAACGGCGTTTGAGTGCGCCTGTTGTGCTTCTACAAACAATAGATTTGAGGGTGCAAAAAACACGACATGTACGGGCCCTAAAAAAGCAGTTTTGCTTGTGACAGATCCTGGAATAAAATCACACCGTTATCATTTTAATATAATAATGGTGTAAAAATTATCATTCCCTTGAATATTGCAACATCAGTGGAAAATATTTGTAATTATATATTTTTTCAAAGCGCTGTTAGATACATACACACACAGGCTCACAGTCATATTAAGTCACACCCAACATCCAACAATCACGACCTCTAACCACACACACACACACACACACACACACACACACACACACACACACACACACACACATCTGTAACCCTACACCCACCACATCTGCATGTGTACTCAACATACTGTCCTTCCACCCCCGCCTTCCTGTATACAGCACAATAACCTCGCTCCATATGTTCTCAGCGTCTCCTCCTGTCACCTGCGTCCTCCTCCCCCCTCCAGCTTGAACAGGAACCCCAGGAGTGTAACTCTATCTGTGGTCTCTCTGGGGGGTTTAGTCTCTGTAATGGCGGGACTTTCAGGTCACCTTCACCTTGTGGGGAGGACGGATGGAGAGAGAAAGTAGGGCAGCACTGGGGTAAATCTACACAGGGGGAAAGTGGTGTCCTTGTGTTTGGCTCCGCTCCATCTTTTTCCTCCAGGCTCTGGTTTTACATTAACTGGTTCAACACCTGAGAGATTAACCCCTCCCTGCTTTGAGAAAAGAAACCATCCTGTACTCAGTCATCATTCACACGTGTGTGTGTAGGGAGTAGAAGTGGTGTTTCCATCAGTGGTGTCATGGAAAATATGTGTCTTACCAACCAACAAGTGTCAATATAAATCACATGAAGAGTGCTGGAACAAAAGAAATGTCTATTGGAGTGAAACCTGTACAAACAAGGAATGGAAAGAAGTAAGATTAAACAACACAAGTTTTAAAAAAAAGTATAGATTACCGAATTACTTAAATGTATTTAAACAGCACATTTAAATATCAGCCTGTATTTCTGACACAGTTACTGCAGCCTCTAACCTTTCTTAACTGCCTTCAGTGTCATTAGTGGTGTTGGAGAAATGAACCTCGACAGACACCATCAGAAGACGGAGAATGAGTCGGTGTCCAGCCCAGAGCCAGCTGACCGCCCCTACCCCGACTGCCCCTACCTGCTGCTGGACGTACGGGACCGCGACCAGTACGACCGCTGTCACATCATCAGCGGTAGGTGGCGAGCACGTGACGCCGGATCAGCAAATAACAAACATCTCCTGTTGCTTTAATCATGTCTCTTTCTTACAGCTCACAGTTTCCCCATCGCCATGCTGTCCCGAACAATGAACCCCTACACCAAAGACGTGCTGGAATACGTATCCTTCAACACAAACTAATGGACCTGTTTTTCATGCAACATGATCAATGCTGATTAAGTGATTAATCTGGACTTAACTCACAAACTGTAGAAAAATTCAGCAGGGAAGATCATCATCATGTACGATGAAGATGAGAGAGTAGCCGGACAGGCAGCCACCATCATGTGTGAACGAGGATTTGAGAATCTGTTTTTGTTGTCTGGAGGTAAAGAAGTCCAATTCATAGTGATGTTACTTTATGTATCCTGCATGTCAGCACCCTCTGGTTGTAGCTGTGAGCGCAGCCATAGGTATCCGTCATCTCACTCTGCTGTCCTCTCCCAGGTCTCAAGGTCATCGCTCAGAAATTTCCAGAAGGGATGACAACAGGCTCCTTCCCGACCTCCTGCCTGTCCTCTCCCACGTCACGGAAGGGGAAGATCTCTGCGCCGCTGCAGCAGCCGTCACAGGCAGCAGAGAAGAGGTGGCGGTTTACATCAGACGAGCTGAACAAAGTTCAGGAGCAGCTGGACGAGATCCTCATCCCCAGTAACTCCAACAGTAAGACCACACTGTCAGAAACTCAACTCATGCCGGCCTTACACTAAAATGATTTTCTAAGCCATTTTACTGACGCAGACAAACTTCTAATGTCGGAATAAAATCATGTTCCTGTGACCTTGATCTCATTTAGAGTAAAACAAACTGTGTTCAGTCAGACTTTTCCTCATCTTGACGTTCCAACAAAATCAAACTTCTAGTTTCTAGTTTTGGCTCATGCAGATAGTGAAGTTCAGTGACATAAACATTGTCAACAACCAATAGCTGCGCTCTCTCCAGCACCAAACAGGAAGCAGCAAACCAGGTAGATGATAAACATGGAGGAAACTCAGTTCTCTTATTCTGTGGAAAAGGAGGAGAAACTGGTGGAGTTGTGGAGTGAACAAGAGTTGGCATTTATCTATCTTGTGTTTCTAGAGTTATGCGTTTTTGCAGACATGTAAGGAATTGTTTAAATGTCCTATTTCTTAAAGGGAGTTTGGTGAAGTATTTTCCACCAGGAGCAGGATGGGAAATGATCTCAGAAGGAATTCTTGTTGTGGTCTGTAAATAGTGACCCTGCAGGATCTCCAGTCTGTAAAATCTTTGTGTGTGACTAGAAACTCATATTGTTTTCAGATGTGAGAGGGCTGTCAGATTTTAGTGTTTTCACAGTCTGTATGACGGGCATTAGTTAGAATATGGTTGAGTGTCCACAGAGCATTTTTCTTCAGCAGTAAAGCAGTGGCAGGGTGTTGGGCAGCGCTTCATCCCAGTGCCTCGTAAAAAAGCTCCTGCAGCGTATCTTTAAAGTTGTGCCATGCGTGGGTTTTTCTATGTCAAAAATATCTTGACATTAATGGTAGTTAGGGAGCTAATGTAATGTTACATCAACAGAGGGATGACTACACAGTTAACAACAAGCTTACAAAACTCAGCAGCAACATCCGGCTGATCTGTTCCCACAAATTAGATTTACTGTCTTTGTTGTGACAGCAGACACTAACAGGGCTAAAGAAGAGATTTTCAACGAGAAGTGCTCGGAGCGACTGCACAAAAAAGGAGAGCGCCCTGAATAAAGACACTGGACGTGGTGCTTTTTTCTCTTGGCGCTCTCCTTATTGGGAACAACTGAGAAAAGACCCTGGTGCTGAGAAAAAAAAAACTGTGGCCTTTAGGCTTTTCCCAGGGAAGAACTTGGCGATAAGGGAAATAGAGCCAAAGCTCTGCAGCAGTTATTTATTTGTTTCAGTGTCAGTTGGTATGACTTTATAAGCAGTTGTTGATTTACAAAGGATTTTCTTTAAAAACTAAAAAGCTTCATTTAAACCAAAGTAAAGTCATTTTTTGCATTACTGGAAAATGTATTCTCCACATGGTAAGAGATTATGTGTTTGCACTGACCTGCTGTGGGCAAAGACTGAAGGTCACGCTCACAGTAAGTTGGGTTCAGCTGACTGCAACAGAATCAGTTGAGCACATTCTCCATTTTACTATGAATCTGAAGTTGCATATCATGTCCATCATATCCAGGAAATTGAAGGGCCCGTAAAATGAAGCCTTACAGACCAGTCTTATCGGTCTCGATCACAAAACGGGGCTGGGATGGTTCAGAATGCAACCATTCCTCCTGATTCATTCATCCATGATTCGATGTTTTGCTCCATCCCCTCCATGAAATTCTGTTATCAAGCAGATTGAAGTCATGATTCAGAATTTAAGATCATATTCTAACCTTTCACCCGCAGAAAGTTACTCACAAATGTCTCATCACTCTGCTAACCTTCAGTTTTGTTTGCATGTGTGTTCACCGCAGGCCGCATGTCCAGCCGCATGTCGACCAGCAGCTCTCAGTCTAAAGCGTCCAGCGCTCGGAGTCGACAGAGTTCCTCTACAGCTGGCAGGGACAGCGCCAGAGTTCAGAGCAGTAGACCCTGGAAATAAAACCACCTCCACCCCCAACCACACAGACACACACAAACAAACATACCTCCAACACAACGTCCATTTATTTCAGGATCCATAACTGTCGCAGTCTGAAAAGTAATCCTCCCAGAGACAGGCAGGAAACACCACAGATACTGTATCACAGCAACTTTTAATCCAGAATTTTCTCTGACACGGCTACTGAAAATAAATTCTTGTCAGATTTTAAAAGACCAAAAACTAAAACTCTAATTAGGCCTTAATGAACAACAGTATCAAATTAAAGACAACAAATCTGTAGGAAAAGAACAAAGAAATTCTGGAGCTGAAGTATTTTCCCCTCTGTGTTTTTACTTTCTTGTAATATTTAATAAATGGTGTGTATTTGAATGTTTGCACAGTGCCTCGTCTGTGAACCTGAAATCTGATGGATCGTTTTGCACTCAAATTAACTTTGTGACACTACTCTCATGCTTATTTTTCACCAGCGAATGTCCCTGAGCAGATAATCATTTCATTCAGTTCTCTCTTTTAATATTATTATGTCCAGAAAAGGTCACGTTAGCTCCGTCAGTATGAGCTGTTAAATAAATGGCATTCCCAACAGAGTTTTCCACTGCAGACAGAATGTTAAGATGATATGAAGGATGTGCTGTGAATCTGTGTATTACATGAGATGGAATTTATATAAATATTGTTACAGAGCCTGAGAAAAGCTGTGCTGTATTTTTGTAATTTTCCCCATGATGTCTTAATGTGATTCCTAAACTGACGGTAGACAAACAGCCTGTATGTGAGGCCTTTTCATTCACTTGTGCTGTAATGTGACTGGTTTTCTTTGTGTGTGTGTGTGGATTAAAGCACTGTACGCTGTCATCACACTAACTGACTCATGGAGGCCTTCGCAGTGTCAAAGGTCAAAAGAAAGGAAACATGGCTGTAGCCAAAGTACAAGCAGCACTTCCCACAGATGCATTTAAAGACAGTATTTCTGATTTGTGGCCTTTTGTTTGGTTGCAGTGACTCATTGCATCGTTCTGGATTCACTCTGGATTACACACTCACACAGTCCAATTAAGTGCATTT
Organism: Epinephelus awoara; assembly: GCA_035609425.1. Lineage (NCBI taxonomy): Eukaryota > Metazoa > Chordata > Actinopteri > Perciformes > Serranidae > Epinephelus > Epinephelus awoara. Next base: position 3,640,495 of record CM069298.1, on the reverse strand, counting down.
AATAAAAATATGGCCCGAATGATGTTTTCACCATCGGTTTACTCACATGAACGATCTGATCACATGATTGTGTTTGTAAATGAATGTTAAATAAAGTGTATAATTGTTTGCTCTGTCAGAATTGTGTCCTGGTCTTAATAAGACAGCTGTGAAATGTTGACAACAAATAAATTACTTCTTTGCTCATTAACTCTTTAAGGTCTAGCGTATAGGATTTAGAGGGATATATTGTCAGAAATATAATATAATAAGTATCTTTTCTTTAGAGTGTAATCACCTGAAAATAAGAATTGTTATGTTTTCATTACCTTAGAATAAGGCATTTATGTCTACATACGGATCAGGTCCTCTTCAACAGACTCCATCATATTGTTCTACAGTAGCCCAGATCAGACAAAATAAACATTGGCTCCAGATAAGGATATTTGCGTTTTCACCTCAGCAACTGTAGTTCTCCCACACCAGGAGTATACAAGCTATTTTTAATAGGGGACATGAGACAAACAACTGTTTCATCTTCTAGTGAAAAGGAATTCAGGGCTGTTTGTTAGGGACGTTTATTGGCAAGAAACTGGCTAACTGTGGTATTTTTTAAATCTATTATTAAGCAAAGCTCATAAAGAACACTGGCCATAGAGAATTTAAGAATTTATAATGCAATCAGAACATTAGGATCGGTGTTTATCACAGCCCCTGTGACACGCTGCTGATATGTTGTTATGTTGGAGTCATTACATTCTGCAGATTTTCATATTGGATCATTTTGGATCACCGCTAAAACAATAGAGAAAAATCCCTAAATCCTGCACAGTATACCTTTAATAATTAATGGTTTAAATGTCTCTAAAAAGCAGATAAAAACTGATTGATGATGGTAGCACTGAGAGGTTTAAAGGATGTAGAAATAATGCAGACAGAGGTGTGAACACAAACATATTAGATGTGCAGAAATGTGTGTGCAATCAAAGGCACTGAAATCATAAAGAAAGAGAAACAGCAGTTTTCCAGTCTGCTTTAATCTGTCTGTGGTTTTCACAATGTCTGAAGAGTCATGACGTACGATGATGATGGTTATGATGATGACATTAGTCTTAAAGGTGACATTTGCCAACAATATCGTCTCCACGGGGATTTCCACCTCTACACACACACACACGCACACACACACTTTAATAAGGGTTCTTGAAGGTGTGGTCCATGATGGCCATCAGAGCCAGCCAGGTCTCCTTGGCGGTGGGGATGATCTGATTGGCTGGCAGGACGAAGCCGTAACGGCCGGTGTCCCTCAGCTCAAAGGTGTAGGAGTACTTGATGCCCTGGTTGTAGGTCCAGTCGATGGTGCCACCGCTGGCTTGGTCTACGATTGAAACAGGTATTTTTATATAAAGATGGCAGCCACAGTGAAGGTGTTGCAGCATCAGTTGTGAACATTTGATTTCTTCATGTACAACTTGTCTTTCTCAACAGAAGTGTCTTTGATTTCTAGTGGGTGTGGTTTATATTACAAGTAAAGGCGTTAAATAACTGTGACTTACAGATGGTGTTGATGATGCTGCCGTATCTGTAGCGAGTACCGTACAGGGAGGCCAGGTCAGTGATGGCCTTCTTAGCCAGACTGTGCTGTTAGAGGAGCATGATCACATATATGATTTCCAATATTGCAGTTTCTCACATTTTCTAACCTTTCAGGCAAAACTACAACTGAACACTGATCTGTCTCCCCAGTTTGATCATGAATAATAAAAACGTTCTGGGTAAAGAGGTCATAAAGGTAAGGAGTGTTATGTTTACCAGCTCGGCCTGGTCCTTGACTGGAGTCCTGGTGTAGCCATAGGGGTACAGGAGCATCTGGGAGTAGGAGTGGATGGAGATGAAGGCCTTGAAGTTGCGGTGGGACTTCACAAAGTCCACAATGGACTTGACCTCAGACTCAGAGTGAGCCCTGGGACCACGGTAGGTCTCTGAGCAGGGGTTGCCGCTGGCACCAGGTCCTACACAGGGATGACGACAGAGTCAGAGAAACTGTCTATAAATACCCTCTGAACACTTGGTTCCTTAGAAACCAATACTCATGGTGCAAGTGTTTCCATAAAGTGCAAAGGGGCAAAACATGTCAAAATATATGTCTTATACTTGATGTAATGTGTGTTGTGTTTTCTGCATGTTGGAGAGAAATTTGGGACGAATCTGTGTAGTTGTGCTGCCACTTAGGCCAGAGCTCTCTTGGAAAAGACCATCCTGTGTGTAGACCATTAACTGTATAACTAGTGTAGACCCTCCCATATATAGCCACTGAGTGTTGAAATCAACAAAAGGTACTTTGGCACCATCTGGTGGTAGAATCAAGCACGACACCAGCAGATAGCAATGCATGACTTCTCAGCCCAGCCACCACAAGAAAATGTTGCCATTGTACGTTTTTGCAAAAGCAAATATTGTATGTTTCAAATGTATATGATTGTTTTTTTAAGTGACCTCTGGACTGACTTTGTCATTGGGAAGTGGACGGCATCTTATCCTGGGTCGGATTGCGAAGGGAAGCAGGCTGAGCAAATAATCCATCTCACGCTCTATTCTACCCTCACTCGTGAACAAGACCCTTAGATACTTGACCTCCTTCAATTGGGGCAGTAACTCTCTCCCAAGCCAGAGGAGGCAACCCACTGTTCAAGATGAATAAACAAAACCAGCTGTTTAGCGAGTCATCATTGCGCTTCCAGCAACTTTTTAACCACCAAATGAGGCGTTTTTTTAGCAAACTGTCCCCGTGTTTCCAACGAGGACAGAGCCATGAAAAGTGTTTGTTTTTTACAGAGACATGACACAAAAGCAGGTATTTTAGCGGATCTTTTTCTAAACAAGTGTTTTTTGTGCCTAAACCTATGTTAACCTACACATTGTGGAAACTTAAAGTTTCAGCATATCCACTGCTTAATAATGTACAAATGTAACATCTCCATGGTTTACAGAAATGTACATTTATTCTGGCAACTGGTCTGATAATACTACATGTAATAATCTTTTAATGCATGTCAAAAATTGATACAATCACTGATGGTTTTAAAATACATGGTAGCTTTGGAGTTTTAAAAAAAAAAGTTTTGAGAATGATGTTACCTCCAAAACCAGCATCCCAGTTCCTGTTGGGGTCGACTCCCACACAGTTAGAGCCGGAGTTGGGCTTCCTGGTCTTACGCCACATACGGTTCTGAAAACATCAGAGTCACAAGTTTTCACTTTTATTTATTATTTTGATTTCATTTTCACCTTTGCTTGTGTTCATGTAGTTCTCAGTTTATCTGTCTTTGTTTTTTAAACTGAGACAGACACACCGAGACACAGAAATATAAGCTGTGTTCTATCATCCTGTCAGGTTGTGCTAATTTGCACCAACAGTTCCGACTGTTATTTGTCTTGACTGTGAAGATGTTATATTTAAAACTGAAAGGTTCTAGTATCACCTGCATAACCCATGAACTCATCAATGTCCAAAGCATATCACTGCATATAGAAGTCAGGGAGTTAGGGAGTCAGTGGGAAACTTACGCCATGCTCATATTCACATGATGTTTGGAAAACTCACTGCCAGAGTCGTGAAAACAAGGTCAAGAAATAAAAAGACTATGACTGAATATTGTCAATCAAACACTGAATATGGCATGATGTGAAAAATAATCAAGCTCTAAGAGACTCACGCTATTGTGAGTGTAGTAGTAGCCATCAGGGTTGGTCACAATCTCCAGGAAGATGTCCATCTTGTTGAGGATGGCGGTGAGAGCGGGGTCACGTCCATAGTCGGTCACAATCTACTCACAGGTATGTAAAGAACATGATGTGAAGTGCAGCGCGTTAGAGGTCAGAGGCTCCAGAGACCATGAAGAAAAACCCAGAACAAAGTGAAAATTATCAAAGCACCTTCTTGGCGAACCAGGTGCCGCTGGCCTGAGTGACCCATTCTCTGGAGTGGATACCAGTGTCGATCCAGATGGCGGGACGGTTGGTTCCACCAGTGCTGAACTAAGATGAAGGAAAGGAAAGGAGCAGTCAAACAAAGAGTAAAAGAGAAGTGAGTAGACATGGTTCAAATTATGATTTTCCTAATACATTTGTAATTATAGAAGATTATTTGACATCACATTATGTCCAGCACAGAGAAATCTCTTCCTTTTGACAAGAACGCGCTCCACTTATTTCCTTACCTTGAGCACATTCAGGTCACGACCCTGGTAGCTCTGACCGATTACAATCTTGCTGACCAGGTTGGGATTCTCAGTCACCAGCATGTCCTGGAAGGCGTAGATCTAAACCAAAGACACAAAGACAAATTTCTGGTCTGTAGGTTTATGAAATAATTCTGTCTGATCTCAAGTGAGTTTAAACTTGCTGTAGAAGTGATATATTTTAGGCTTCAACATAAGAACTAAGAATTATCTCATCATCAGAGGCCGCTGCCACGAGCCACCCAGTCCTTATGTAACCAGAGTGAGAGCTGTTTCTGTGTTGTCAGTGGATACTGGGCTCAGCCGGGGTTGTCACTCGTCACAGATTCTGCTGGTGGACAGGATCTCAGATGCAGCCTAGATGAGGAGAGTGTCTAATTTGGGGACCTCTCTGCTGTTTGCAGATGATGTGATTCTGTTGGTTTCATCCGACCATGACCTTCAGCACACATTGGGGTGGTTTGCAGTTGAATGTGAGGAGGTTGGGATGAGAGTCAGCACCTCAGAGTCTGAGGCCATGGATCTCTGCCAGAAAATACTGAATTGCTGAATTCAAAATCCAGCGGAGGAGACGTCTCTTTGACTCACTGCCAGGTTAGGAAACATGTTAGCATGCTCCTTCCACCACCATCAAACCCCCAAAGGATCCTCCTTGGGTGTCTTGAACTCCATGTAGGCTGCCACCTCATCCTCGGGCTGCAAAGTTTCATGGCTGGAGTCCTCCACGTCGGTGATCAATGTGACGATATTTGTAAATGAAACGTGAGATCGAAGATGTTATACCAGCAGATGTTATACCAGACCTGTTTGGTGAAGACAGAGCTGAGGCAGTCAATCTGCATTTCAACTCTCAACTGTGGTTATGAGCTTCGGGTAGAGACTGAGACAATAAGATCTCACATTCAAGCAGAATTATTTTTTTCCCACAGTGTGGCTGGGCTCGACCTTGGAGACTTGGAGTAGAGTCACTGCAACAAGGTGGAGGTGGTTCAGGTATCTGATCGGGATGACTTCTGGGCGCTCTTCTTCGGAGGGTTTCAGGATGGACCTGAAATTTGCTGGAGAGATTATATACCTCATCCGTCTTGACAAAGGTTTGGGAGCTGGAAAACTTTACTTGGGAGAGGGACCTGTGGAATACGTTGCTCAGCCTGCTTTCATCAACTCAGCTCGAGAAAATGGATGGAGGGACTTTAAATTTTAATATATGTTTGCTTCCAAATATTTACTGGATGTCGTAGTAACTTTCAAAGGTTTGTTGAGATTATATTGGTTGCAGAAATATTTCCGCACTTGACTCTACAACTGCAACTACCTACTTTTTTTGTTACATTAGAACAAACAATTAAGAAGAAACAATTTTATAATACTTGCACATGTTATTAACGCTTTTACTGGATCGCACTGTGAGTGTGCACCAACCTCGTTGATGGGGTGGTAGTTGGCGTAGTCGAAGCTGTCTGAGTTTCTGGGCTCAGGACGACGAGCAGCAGACACTATCTCCTCCTGCTCCTTATCCAGCATTGCCTGCAGGACAATAACGTTCATACTTTAGTAAGAGGTCAATAAATTTATTTATGAATATCCATTACTCAGATTGGCCCGAAATCTGCTTCAAACTTCTGCAAAACTCAAAACCAACTGCAGCAGATTGAGTTTTGTTCCTGTTGTAGCCTGGACTTGAGAATCTGAGCTGTTTGCAGGTCTCGTACCTGAAGGTCCTCGATCATGACAGAGTACTCGATGTCCTGACCCTCCAGGTGGATTTTGACGGACTGCAGGCTGTGGAAAGGAACTCTGATATCCACAGGGGTGGACACATCGGTAACTCCCCTCCAGAAGTCCAGCTGAAAGAAAACACTGATATCTTTAGAGATTTGTCACTCATTTAATGCTTTGCTCTTCCATTTTTCCTCTTACATTTTATATTTTAGAATGAATTAAGAATGATGGTAAGTGAAAGATAAATGACCTCGAACTCGCTCATGTCCTCCAGGGCCTTAATGAGAGACAGCTGGCCCTCATCCTTTGCAACAATGCGAAGCACCTGATGCCTGCGAAACCACAACCACAATGTTAAAACATCCTTTGACTCAAGACCCCAGACCAGCAGAGAGGTTGGCACACATGAGGTGAGGTAAGATTTCCCAAGGTCGACACCCAAAATTTGCATCATACATGCCAAGGGTAAAGATTTTTTTAGGGTGGGGGGAGGGTACGAAGTGGGAACGTCTGCCATGATATTTAGAATGTGCATTTGTCCTCCTAAATAAAAACATTAAACTATTAGACTTTAAAGTTTGAATTAGAGACATTTCAATTATAAATTGATGCAAAAAAGACACATAAACACATTAACCCTCCATCTCATGTGTTGAAACCAAACCCACCCCTTACATTGTTCCGATGCTGCACGGTCTAATAAACATCCTCACAAAAATAATAGCTACTGCATTTATTATGAGTTATAAGTTAAACGTAAGTTTCCACTTGGAGCAGTTCATATTGTCAGGAATCATCTGGATGCATTTTGTTTAAATAAAGGTGCTATTATAGGCACTACATATTGATTCATAATTCTTGCACACATATATCCAGATGACCTCCACCCTACACAGCAGTGAGAGGCTCTTTCAGGCCCACTTACCCCTCAAACGTCTCCTTGCCGAGAGCGGCCACGAACAGCGCGGTGAGTGCGAGAAGGACCCTCATCGTGACCAACAGCGTGAACCCTGCGGGGGCCGAACGCAGGCTTTTATGGCCGAGAGTGTCAGGTCACGTGTTCGAACCTTGCTTAAGGTGATGTAGGTGTGTCAGCAGCTGGTTCCTTTCCCACGCCAGCCTGGAGGTACAAGACCAAAAAAAGTTGCACCATGTGTTTGATGACATATCCACAGCTGAGTTCCAGTTCTGAAGAAAAAGGAAGAGTGTTGTTTGTTCTTGGTTCATCTGCAGAGTCTGATCTGGTTCCTTGTTGAGTTTAATTACATGTTAGACACACAGAGTGAAGAGTAAAAACTAAGGCTGAATTATTTTTTCATCTGTCAGTTAATTTTGGATGTTTAATTGTTTCTATTTGATAAATATACAAAGATGGTTGAAAATCAGTGAAGTTTCCCTTTAATCAACGATCTGTCACCACACACGTTTGTCCGTACATGTGTATGTCCCATTCTTATGAGCGTCATATCTCAAGAACGCTTTGAGGAATTTTTTTTAACGTTGTGCGAATGGACTTGAGGATGAACTCATTAGATTTTGGTGTTTGAGAGTCAAGGGTCAAGGTCACTGTGACCTTCTGTCTATTTCATTCTGATGAACACAATATCTCAAGAACAGCTGAAGCAATTGTTCCCAACTGGTGGGTCGTGGTCCAAAAGTGGGTCGCAGGTTCATCCTGAGAGGACCGCAAGTGACTCGCAATGGTGTCAAGTTTGACAAAACACATTTAACCTCTAAGTGCAGTGAATTTCCGGCACAGAGTTTTTATTTTGAAGTGCTGTTTCCTGTGAAGTGAGTGACTAATGGACAGCTACTTGACAGAGACAGCAAACTGAAGACATGGACAAACTCAAGTATGAAGCTGAATGCTTTAGACTGTGTGGACCTTGAACTAATGAAGAAGGAGAAATATGGACCTCGTGGCCGGACCAGTTGGGAGCCACTGAGCTAGAGGGAATTTCTTTAAATTTGACACAAACGTCCCCTTAGACCGACATGGATGGAGACTGTCAGAGACACTGGGCTGGTGAGTGAAGTCACACAACCACGGGGAGCGGTGATTCTAGATTTATAAAAAGTTCCCTTTTAAACCAAAAAGTGTTGTGCATGTGTTCAATAAACACAGAGAAACATTTTACAGAAATGGCCTCATCAGTAAATCTGGCTCTTATTGTGGTTTTATTGATCCTTGTCTGTTTTATGTTGTCTGACCTTCACAATATGTCTTCATCTTGCTAATATACTTTGTCACTGTGTCCTCGCCACTTTTTCCTTCATGTTATTATTGAATGCATATCTGCAGTTTCAAAGGAAAGTGGGGGAGAATTAATGGAAACAATACAATGAAACAATCGTAGGTCATCATCTCTGCTGGTCTAAGTTATTTTAACAGCTCAAGATGGAGTCTCTCTGCTCAGGAGGAAGCCACGGCCGTCCGCTGTGTGTTTCAACTTCCTCTTTGTTAATGTTGGGGCAAGACTTCAGCTTCAGTCAGCAAGATTAAAACCAGCTGCTGGGATACATGTTCTGTGAGCTCCACATGTTCGCACTAAAACACATTCAGATATGAGACAACTCGAGATGTCAGAGGGCAAAAATTCACATCTGGTGCTTTCACATGGTTTCATTTCATTATGAGATATCCACCCAAAAAATGTGACACCAGCATAAAGGAAGAGAAATATCCAGCTTTTGCCTTTTACTTAGTCAGTCACATTTTAGTGGGTACAGTCATCCAGACTGTTTAAACATTGAACACATCAGATAACATTTTCAGTATTTCTGAGCGACACTAAAATCCAATTCATCCCCGTATGGAAACTTTCTTATGTGTGAAACACAAAATACTGATCACACACTTGAGCATCGTTTGAAGCCAGTTCACATGACAGTAAAGATCCTGAACGTTACTCACTAATTCGACTTCTCTCCGCTGCTAATGTCCCAGAGCCTGCAGGTTTCTGTTGTGCAACACAGCTGATAAGAGGAGGAAAAGTAAAGAGACAGAAGCCGAGACAGAGTCAGGTGTGGAAAACACCTGCTGGAGGGTTTCTGATTCACAGAGACTCACAGTGAAGCAGACGGCGTGTCCGAACACATCCATGTGTCCTGCTGAAGTGTCTCTAACAAACACAGTGATGCTCTTACCGGCTGAGCATCACTGAAAGCATCAGCTGAAACACAGACGTGTCTGAATTTGGTTTCTGTCTCAGTGAATCAGCATTTTGAGAATATTCAACTTCCTAATTTTGATGTTATCTTTTCCGCTTAAACGTGTAGTTGAGAACTATCTGTTGCATGTCTTTTCAGTAGTTAACAGATGAATATGAAGCAATGACGCGCTTTTGTTTCCAACAGCGAAAAAAAACAAAAGAAGAAACAAAATTTCTGCTGATTCTGGCCGAGTGATGTCTCGGCTTGGCCTGTGCTGACAGCTGCTCCATTGGATGAACAGTGGTGGTAAATATGGTCCAGCTTGAAAGTGACCACAGTTGAGCTTCAAAGATACAATCCAGAACTTTTCACAATAAAACTACAACAAAACTGATGGAGAATGTGATGAGTAATTGGAAAAGTCTTGGATCATGTTGTTGATGGGTTGCAGTGGTGCCGTAGCATTGTTCCGACCTCTCATTGTTCCGACCTCTCATTAGTCCGACCTCTCATTAGTCTGACGTCCCGTTGGTCCGATATGTGATTATACTAGGCTATACTGTATTTGTGTACCATAGAGGATCAGCAACGCAACAAAAGTAGGCTACTGGTCGAGATACAAGTGTCATAGAGAGGAGAGAGTGAAATACCATAACCTCCTGTTATTAACTCTGGGGTCGGGGTTGTGTGGGGAGCTTTCTGCGGTGCTGAACGGCTCCCAGCGGGCGTATTTCTGCCTTGATGGTGCGCCGTGACCGGCTCTGGGTCAGCTGGGAAAGGCTTGAGGTGAAGCAGGCTCACGGCTTTTTCATTTTAACCCACACCATGATCTTTTCCTGACCCTAACCAAGTGGTTTTTGTGCCTAAACCTAACCAGACCTTAACCACAGGGCATCATGATGATTTCGGAACAACGGGACTTCGGAACAATGTGTTTAATATGGTCGGAACAATGGGATGTCGGACCAATGGGCAGACCCCGGTTGCAGGTAACAGCAGTGTCCCGTGATGGTTTTCAATAAAAGACGGACCGTTAGCAGAGCTGCCCTATACTTGCTAATTTTACCATAAGTTGATTTTGTTCTTAAGGGTGTTGTCCCCCGTCTTACCCAATGGGAGCACACACTGTGTCTCAAATCGCGTACTTCTGTACTAACACTTACTATTTTGAGTGCATAAGTGCATTCGTACTGAGAAGTATAGAAAAATGCAATGCACTATGAGTACCCGGATGGTGCACTCACAACGGTCAAAAAGTTGAGTGTGGAACTATGGACACTTCTTGCATTCAATGGTCGCCATCGTGGCTACGTAGCGGAAGGGGAGGGACCACTTTTCAAACTGGAAATAGCGGCCGAGGACTGTGCGACTGTGAACATTGCTGCATTGTACAAATTCATGCGTTTTTTGCACTATGCATCACTATACGCCTCGGGGTTCCTGCGGAAGAGCTGATGGAAGTGGCTGGGGAGAGGACTGTCTGGGCTTCTTTGCTGAGGCTGCTGCCCCCGCGACCCGGACCCGGATAAGCGGAGGACGACGACGATCACTATACTGTTGTCGGGTATAAGCCAGCAGTGTGTTTATTGGGTCTGCAATGATTTGGTACGTGAACGATAACGCGAATGCTAATGCTAGTTTGCTAACTAGCCAATTTGCGGTAGTCATTTCTGGCCGTGTTTGGTTTGAGACAACACTACCCTGACGAAATTTGCGCATTACTCCAATGAGTACATATTGCACACAGTATACTACATGGAAGTGTACTAACGGAAGTATGTGATTTGTTTGAGACACACTCACACTCAATAATACACACAATAATAATAATAATAATAGATTTTAATTCTTGGCACCCAAGGACACCTCACAGTGAAAACATAAACTCTGCCTTGATGGGACACAGCCATATAGAGGGTCTAGTTTGAGCTACAATAGGCAGGGGAGTGTGGAGAGCATATTACCAAAGTCACATGTTGCCAACTTGTCTTTAGTGTTATCACAATGCAACAGTTCTTCTGTTCTTATACAACATATTTCAACACAAATGGTCAGAGTGCTCCAAAATGACCCATATTAATCTGTTGTCTCCACCTGCAGGACAAAAACACCAGCACTGGTTTAAAGGGGAACACCACCTAAAATAAGAATAATATGTTATTTTCATGGTCGAGGAAAGTTCAACCAATATTAGTGAACATGAGCTGCTCTCTCTCAAAGCTGAAACCAGAGAAGAAAGCCTTAAACTTGTGATGTCATAGGGTTTCAACTCTGGAGCTGCTCCATAGATGAATAATGGGAGACCACAAAATGTTTGTTTTCTTGTTACATCCAGATGAGCTTTATTCTTTAGTAGCGTTCTAAGTTCTGACACAGAAAATGTACCAAATACAAATACATTTCCCAGGGTGCTCTTCAGCCCAGTTCTGCATTGTTGTAAAAAGTTGCTGGTTGACAGGAAGTGACCACCATGAGACGGTGTATCATCTCTAGTCAACAACTCTCTGTGCTTCCGTTCTGATTTGCAGCTTTTCAGACTTATTTTGTGGCTGAATATAATTTGTAGCTTCTTAAAATCTGAATGAGGATCGTGATACGTGTCACCCAGAACATCTTTATTATTTCACTGTCTGTGGAGCAGCTCCACACTTCACCTTTATGACATCACTAATTTGAGTTTTAGCACTCTAGTTTTTGGATTTGGATTTTTACTTATATTCTTTGGACCGTCTTAGACCATAGGAATAAAATATATGACTTTTGAAAATGAGTGAGGGTCTCCTTTAAGTTAAGGCAATAGTAGGGAAAGACTGGCCATGGTTAAAGGAAACAAGATGGTCCTTTAGATGCTTTATACACCCGGGCAGGTGGATTTTCAGACGTGGCCGAGGACGCCACCTACAGTCTGGAGTCAAGAGGTGAGAAGAAAAAACCTCATCAGCACATGGGCGCCATGACACTTCCTGCTACAACAGCCTCCTCCATACAGACAAATATAATATGTTAATTTATTTTTATTTATTCATAGTTTTAAATTTGTGTAAAAGACTTCCTGTCTGCTCAGACTGAAGGTCAAATGATCCACAGTGTCTGCTGCAACTTGTACTAAACAAAGTGGTATTTGTTTTGGGTTGCCATGGTGACAACACGTCAGTGGGGGCCATAAAGTGTGTCACACTGACAACTCCTTTCCACGCTCAAACAAACAGATCTAAGCGTATATTTTCAAACACTATCACATTTAAAAACCTGTAATAACAAATCATAAGTCTATTTCTCTGCTCTGCAGTCAGTCACACTGTCACTGTTGCAGCTGCACTCTGGTTCAAGCTGATAACGTGGATTTATTTTTAGGCATCATATCATAGTTGTTAAGTGTAACTTTAAATACATTTTAATTCATCTGTCCATTTTATAAATCCACAGATTCTTGTTCAGGGTCACATGAGGTGACAAGCGCCCGTCTTTTCACCCTCTGCACATTTCAGGTCAAAGCATTGCTCAGGTTCATAAAACATAATGAGGCTCATCAAGTTTTGGGAACTGCAGAGGAAATGACTCCATCTCTGGAGCTGAGGGGAAACAGCTGTCTGACAGTTAATGGACGCTGAAACACTGAGAGGACCACAGATGTTCATACGGATCAGACTTCACATTCATTAAAGCTCTGACAGATACCTCCCTCTGACCTGTCAGGGTGTGACAGCGTTGTTTCCTTTCTGAAGGCCAGCCGCAGTTCACAGAGGAAGTTGGTAACCACATAGTTTCCTGTCGCTGAGGCAACGCTGCAGCTGTTTTACAGGCGTTTCATTACCAAACAACACAAAACACACCAGCTGTGGTGTGTGGTTTGTGTTTCAGTGTGTGTTTCCACAAAATGTGCTACTGCATTCACAAAACTTTTTTTTTAAACAAAGACACTTTTATTTATCATCATATTTCTGTTTTCCTTTGAAAGACTCCAGCATCATGACAAGAACAGTAACAGTCTGCTCTCTGGTGGACACACAGCAGATCCTGGATCAGAGCTAAAGCAGGTTGAATGTGTCAAACATACTCTCACATCCTTTGTTATGATAAGGACACGCCCGTGCTGCGCTCTGATTGGTCGTCCTGTCCTCTACGCCCCGCTTTCTCTGTTCCTATTGGTCAATATTCAGGTCTGTCATCGCGTAAATCCCCCCCGTGAAAATCAATGAAAAGTGAACGGGACCTTCAGAGTGGGAGACGCGTCAGGCTGCAGAGAGGACGGAAACATTTCACCGGAAATACGGAAACTCCATCTTCAAAATAAAAGAGGAACTGTTTTACTTTGCATACATTGTTCATGACATGAGGTCTGCAGCAGTGTGGTGGAGGTCAGATGAAATTCGCATTTGGTTCAAAAGCGTTTTTGGGTCCACTTGGTCTTCATTTATTTTGTAGTTTATTTTGACATAATTATATAATGAATTATTTAAACCAGCTTGAACTGGGATCTCTAGGTTCCACAAAGCTATGCTTATTTGTGGTCAGTTTTTCTGTGGATCAATTAGACCATTAAAGCAGCTTTTGTTTATTTATTTTTATCTATTATTAACAGTTTAAGTCAGATAAGGAAGACAAAAACGGGGAAAAAGACAATACAAGGATACTTCCATATTAAGCCATGGAATATAATTGTGCCACTGCTACTTAACTGAGAGAAATCTAAAAAAAGAAAAGACAATAAACATGAATAAATAACACAAATATTGTTGATTTTTTATGCATTCATTGAGTAAAAAGAAAAAAGCTGAGTAATGTTTTATCTAAAACAGATGTAGATTAAAAAAACAAAATACAAACAAACAAAACAAAAACAGTAATTCAAATAACCTGCACATCATGTATTTTGGTATTGTTGCCTGTCTAAATTAATATTATGATTATTATTATTATGTGCATATTTTTTGAGCATATTTTGCACCTTCCATGAGACTACGTGCAGTTATTTTACACAATTTCCCCTTTCTTGTAAAAATGCGTTCAGTTAAACGTATTTGTCATTTAATGTATTTATTATTTAAATATATGAATATATAATTTAATAAGTCTACACATTTCTTATTTTTTCTTGTTAAAAAAAAGTGTTTATTTAAATGTATTTGTCATTTTGCCATTGACAGATTTCCAAAAATACATTTTTATCCCATTATAATTCAAAATATATTATCTTATATTTAAGCAAGTCTCGATGTTTTGTTTTTTTTAAATTATTATTATCTTTATTTAACCAGGAAGTCCCATTAAGGTTGAAAATGTGTTTCACAGTAGAGATCTGGCCGAGGTAGCAGCCAATCAAAACACATTAAAATGCAACAAATACAACGTATAATACAAAAAATCCTCAATAAAACAACATCTATTCAAACATAGTGGCCTCTCAAGAAAAATAAGCACATGTCTCTGTCACCACATTCTGTAGGTGCCCTTAAATTCATCACTGGATAGAAGTGTTTTGGCAATTTGACATCTTAATTTTTCTGTCCACTTTCTATTAAAAAAAATCAAATAAACATGATAGTATATTTTAAATAAGTCCACACATTTCTTACACATTTAAGTTTTGCCTTTCATAAATAACAAGATCAAATCTTCCATTTTCTAATCCTTGTTATTCATAATTTCATTAGTTTATTTTATCACATCGACTGCATGTACCCAAAGATAAGATTTTATTTTGAAAGCTCTGACCGGAAGCTACTTAGTTGATTCCGGTAGCCTTGACAGCTGTGCGGTGCAGGACCTCCGAGGAAGCAGCGGAGAGTGAACCGGGCTCCTGTGTCATCTCTCCGGTCCGCCTCAAATCACTGACGGTGTCTGACAGCTGTTTGCGCAGCGGCTCGACTGTTCGCTTCTTCCGGACCGAGGAAACTCCGCCAGGAACCAACATGGAGATAGAGAAGGAAGTGAAGAAGGTAAGATTCCCCCGGTGTGTCGGTGTGTCGGTTTGTGTCCGACTGACCGGGGAACGCCCTGTAAAGGTGTGCCGAGCACGGGGGCAGGTGGCGAGCTAAGTTACTGCAGCACGGGCGGCGGGCTGGGTCTGTTCCTGCGCTTTGACTTCAAACAGTGCTCACAGTCACCTTCTGAAGTTTCACTAATGAAATTAAAATTAAATAATCTAATTAATACGCGCTGACTCTGCAGAAGAAGCGAGTTGATAAACATCAACAAACACTTAACTGTTGACTTGTTGATTAAACTTGTAGCCTTCCTCCTCCGCGAGCTCACTTCCCTTTGAGAAAGTGTCCCCACCTGGAAAAACTCACCGCCAAACTGCGTTTGAAATTCGACAAAATAGTGTTTCTCTCTATATCTGCAAAATGTACAAGCTCAATAACACGGTAGCGCTAATTCATCAAAACAATAGGAGTCACTGTAAAATTCGGCTCTAATATCACGCACAAAAACCTTCTAGTTTACACAGTTTCCATGGTTTAGTGTTGGTGCGCACTGCTCCACACCTACAACCAAATCATCTTGACAGTAAATTGCAAACCGGCTGCAGAAGTTAAAAGAGTAAGAGATGATGTTTAAACAGCTGACGAATTGAAGTACTGCTTGTAAGAAATTAAATTGTGTTTTTATCTTCACATACTTAATGTGATAAGAAGGTTAAAAGCAATAAGATGTAAAATTAAGGGAATTTGTAATGGGATTTGGTTAGGCATGGGAGGAAAAAGTTCTCTACCCTGCTGTGTGACTTAAAATGTTCAGGTTGTTCTCTGAAAGTGTTGGTTTTACTCAGTTTTAGGAACTGTAGGTGACTTTTGCTTTGGTGTGACTTATTTGTTTTTCACTCCTGACTCTCCCTGAAGCCGCAGATAGTTTTCATACTTATCATTTAAAAAGAGATTAAGGTGATTTTGAGGTTGGTTGCTGTTTTTTATTTTATTTTGTTTTAATTTTTAACTTTGTGATTTAAAAAAAAAATTTTTAAGTCTCTATTCAGTTTTTTTCTATCCAGAAATCAGGCTCGAGGTTTAGTAATTATTGTGTATTTCAATCCGATTCATGTCTGCTGTCCTGAATTCAGACAGGTATCCCATTTTTATCAGTGTCACTCCAGATGATATTTAAGTCCCAGTGATTCCAGCAGTTTCTTGACTCCTTCCATCAATATAATGTCCACTTTTCTCCAGAGTCACAACCTCAGAGACCAAGGATTCATCCCCGTATCATTTCACCATGATGTCTTTCGTCACCAGCAGTAAAAGTGATTGAACCACTTCCTCATTATTTAACAGAGTCTGGGACACTTCTGCTGATTTTTAAAGAAAACTTGCCTCTAAAACCTGCCAGTGGGGCCTGAGGTTTAGAGGTTTAGAGGGTATTTGAAATAAATACAAAATACAAGTTCATAGTAATGAACAGTCCCTTACAGTGATTTAATTTAGAACAGGTTACAGTGTGTGTTTATTAAGAACATATACAATTCCTTATACAATATTGAGTTGTGTTATTAGTGTGCGTTGCTCAAGTTGCTGTTTGAACAGCTGTCGAATTATAGAAGTGCTCATAAGAAATTAGGTCATAAGCAAGAAGATATTAAATTAAGGAATTTTTTAAAGGGATCTGGTGATGCATGGGAGGATGAAAACTTATATCCAATGCTGTGTGACTTATGCTGTGGTTAACAGTCCCATACAGACATACAGCATGGGGCTGTGACCCTTGGGGCAATCATCAGACATATTAACTGACTTATTCATAAAAAAAAACCCAAAACATGTGCAGTACACAGCGTTGATGATCAGCTAACTGTCACAAAAATCATTACAGCTTGGTAGGGGGATATTTTTGTGTGGCAATATCTTACTGTCACACAGTGCCAAGTATCGATTCTTAATAAATTATTAATATTACAAATACAAATTAAATATAATCAGTCCTCTAGATACATTTTGCTGCAAAACTTCATCGTATTACATAAAACAGATGTTGACAAAGTTTTCCTTTGGGGACAAAATTTACAGTTGAAAAAAGGTAATAAATCACAGTATATTTTATCGCAATACTCTGCATGTGATAATATCGTATCATGATTCCCAAACTGTTACTCATGAGTCCTTGTTAAACAAATCCATGATGTATAAATATTTGAATCTGTCAGTGATTATTATTTTAATGGCTCAGTAGTTTATACATGACACTTTAGGCCCCACATGTTAATGCAGGCACAGTTTAATATGCAACTCAATTTCATATGTAGTAGGTCGTCTCTGCTTCGTCCCTCTTTCTATCCTTGGCCTGAAAAACATTGAAGACCCCTGAGTTACAGAGTTTGCCCAATGTTTGTCCATTAATATCAGAGCATGGAGTTCATTTTAGATGCTGGGTGTTGTGGGGCACATGTTGCATTCATTGGATTTCTTGCATTCATCAGATTCCTTCTGCTTATGACCCATGGAAAAATGCAGTGTAACTAATTGGACAGTTGCTTTTGAATTCCCCCTGTAAAGTTTTTGCACTGAAAGCAAGTCCAGAAGGTCTAATCAGGAGCTGAGATGTTTGTAAACTGGAGTGAAACTGCAAATTAGTAGTTTAAAAAGTTGAAGCATTTATTTTGGTAGCCTGAGGCCGTAACTGGGTCATTTTCCTGCAGATGTTGATGGTAATCTGTGTTGTTAAACATGGGACCCTTGCAGAGACCTGCAGACAGCCGTCAGCAGTGGGGGGGCAGCACAGACTGCTGCAGGGGTTAAAGCTGGTCAGTGTGATGTGGTTTGTAGTTGGGAATATGCATCATGTTTCCAGCATCATGCATGTAATGCAGTGGCTCTTGCTTTGCGTGCAGAGACAAACTATCAATTACAAAACTGTCAATTAACATTGGGTGAAGCTCGTGATGATGCCCGTACTGCATGTGTGGCACGGAGCTAATGTATAGCTTGCTGCCCACAGTGTGTGCTATTCCAGGCCTCACCAGCCATTGTGTCTTTGTACAGGTTCTTATTTGATACTTTTTTCTTGTCAGTTAGACTTTTTGGCCGGAGCAGGATCACGAAACAGAAAGCTGTTTGTTACCGAAGTGAAGGAATTCACCAGGCAGAGTGTTTTCATGTGGCTGGTGACAGTTTCCACTCTGTTTACAGATCTGTTTACTCGTTGCCTCGGGGCCGCTGTTAACCGTGTCAACTCCATTAAAGCACAGGAAACACATGTGTACAGTACATACAGTAAGCTGCTGCTGGAGAGTGGGTCTGAACAGCTGGATGACCCAGACAGACCCAGTCTGACATCTGCTTTTAATCCCCGGAGGAGATAAGTCTTGAGCTGCTGCTGGAGGCTGCAGGTCGCTGGGAGCTCCTCTGTTAGCGAGAGGCTGTGTAATTACTGTCAGACTGAAACTGCCCTTTTTAAGAAAAGCAACTTGTGCGTTTTGGTAATATTATGCTCAATTAAGCTCATGCTGTCGTCCAGAAAGAAGGCTGAGGTAATAAGTTGTGACAATGAGCAGCCCGCCTACAGGCTGGGAAATCATCATCACCGTCACTGAAGTTGTTTCTGGTGATTTTTCTGTGAGTCATGTTCTTGTCCAAACACCTAAATGATTGTTGAAGTTGCCAGGGGCGAGACTTTTGAGGAAAAGTTTGCAGCAGGGAAGAGTGACCTAATCCTACAGAATGTTTGCTCAAATATGTTTTAGATTTCTGTTGGACTTTCTGTGGTAAGCTGTCACGAAATGCACACACACAAAAATAGAAACAAAAACAGAGAACTGTCTGTAAAACAACAGGAAGGAGCTGGAGCTAAAAAAACCATTTTTGGTGATATCAAAGTGCTGAAAATATTCATCGTCTTCGCCCCACTCAGATACTCAAAAGAAGGAAGTTATGGTCAGAGTAGTGTGTCGTTGTATTACATGGTATAAAGTATTACAAAATAAAACCAAACTTAGTTGGAAATTGCTGCTAAAATAAAGAAAAAGCCGTTTATGAATTGTGGACTTGAATGTATTAGGAGTCCTGGATACAGCCCGTTCATTACTAATAAAGTTGCTCAGTGGCACATGAAGATAAAATTGCTCCATATCTGGGGTATGAAAATACCCGGAACATTGTGAGACCCGCAGAGCAAGCTCTCTAGAGACTAACGGCAGTCGAGCACGGCCACCTTGGGTTTAGCTTTCTGCTAACTGGAATTGGGATCAAATGATTTAATCTTGTGGCTCTTCTAGACTTTACAAATGTCATCAGACTGAAGAGTCAAATCTTCATATTAAAATGGATTGTGACTGTCAAAAAAAATTTCCACTGATTTACAGACATTTCTCTCCCTGAGAGCACCAATGTGTACTTTAGTTTATGTTAACTGCTCTGAGAGGAGAGTGTGGTGGTTCGAAGGTATGGAGCTTTTTTTTTTCCTAACAAGTTAACCAACAAAATGTCGGCTGTCACTCCTCCACCCTGGGAGCTCCACTGCTCCATGTCCGCAGAACGCCTTTATTAAGTTAAAAACCTGGAGTGAAGTGCACTCTGTGGTTCTGTTTGTTTTATAGCTTGTGAATGATGATGATGATAAAGTTATTATGGACCTTGAAGAGTCATGGAAAAGTTTTGAAATGTATCCATGAAAATGTGTGGGAACCCTCTTAATGCGCACAGTTCTGCTCTGCCATCAACTCTGAACAATTACGTCTGAATTTAAAAATGTTAAATGTGTGTTTTGGCTTATTGAAGTTGCAGAAACGTCTGAGAGCAGGTGGCCTGCTGAAAGAAAACTGCTCCATGGCCAGCGACATTACTGCCACTGGTCTGCAGCTCAGGCCTGCTGTAACACAATGACTCATGAATATGACTCACTGGAGCTGAACTCTATAATTTGTGTCTGAACAGCTTCTTTCCAGAGTGTTGTCACTGTAATAATTCACCCTGCAGGCTTAGTCATAACCCAGAGTCACTGATCAGCATCAGCTGCTAATGCAGTTTGTGAAACTGACTCTGTTGCAACAAAGACACACACCCTGAGTGGCGTCTGCTGAAACTGGCCCGTTGTCCTCACAGTACCCGGGACAAATATTTAGACTTCACAAGGAGTGAGCACTTAGCTCGGTTCGCTTTAAATTCCAACACTTAATTTTGCATTGGAGGCATTTCCTCTCATCCAGACTGCCCTAAAATGAACAGAAGCGATTCTCTGAAATGAACAGATCACAAACTTCACAAGATGGAGCACAGATGGGAAGTTCACAGCTCCTTTTGCCAAATAAGAAATAGTAGACCACGTTGAAATATTTCACAGTATTGAAAAAGAAGTTTTGCTTTGGAATGTGTACAAAAATGCTGGTAGCAGATCAGATCAGCTCAAAGTGTCTGATGCAATACGCAGCTGTATGCAGAGTGACAGCTGAAGCTCGTCATAGGAAACGTATTAGAGGAAAGAAAGAACAAGAATCTTACTGAGATTAGGTGACGTCTTTGCCACTTTAATGACAATAACAAATCATCCTGCTAAACTCCAGCCTTCTGCTCTTTAACGGCTCCCAGGAGAGGAAAGTCTCACTGCTCTTAAGGTGTAATGGAAGTTAAAATATCAGCATCATGGCTTTGCCGTTATAAACAGGAGTCACTGTCTGCATTCCTCAGTAGTGAGTGTTTTTGGGGGCAAAACGTCTCTCTGACAAAAGGGTGCCTGCTGAGATTCCACCAGGCTTTCAACAGCATTGAATAGTTGACCATATATGGTCATAAACAGCGGTAACGGCTGAAGGTGAACGTGAGCATTGTTTGACGCTGGAGCCAGAAGATGATGCACATGGTGAGGAGAGAAGAGCAGCTCAGAAAAACGCAGAGGATAAAATTCCTGATTGTAGTTTCTGGAATTTAAGAGAAATGTGAGAAATATTTCTAAAGTCAAAAAGAAAACTATTTTATTTGGATCACAAATCATCTGACCTCTGATAAAAAGGCTTACACCGACTTTAAATACTCAGCAAAAACAAGAATAATCGAGAAAAAAGTGACTTTACTCAACAAACTAATGCAAGATAAGCAACAAACAAGGAACACGTAACACAGAAAATATCTGTTCACACTAGAAAGCCAACAGTGATAAAAGTAAAAGGAGAAAAACAACAACAAAAGGAAAAACATCAGAAGATATAAATAAACTTTTATTTGCCAGTCTCATTTCTTCCAGATGTGATTTCACCTCGAAACCATTTTCAATCCAGAGTAATTATCTCCCATGTTGAGCATCAAAACTGCGACTGAACTTTTACTTTGCAAATTCTTTTTGATATTTCAATCGAATCAGGTAAAAACAACAGCAGTTTTGCTGCAGAAAATAAATGCACACAAATATATACAATTAAATATATATAATATATAAGAGTTAAATAGGGATATTATCTTTAGACAAATATAAGCAACATTATATGCACGCAAATATAAAAAAGAGTGACACCAGTAAGAACAATTATAAACCTATAAAGGTTATAAAATATTAAAACCTAGAAGAGCAAGAAAAGGCCATTGAAAACATGTCTTAAAAGTGTCTGTTGAATACTCAACAATTAAAAGATATTTAATGATCAAACTGATAAGCTTTGTTTTTTTCAAATATACACTAATTCTGAATTTGATGCTGCAGCAAGTTTCAAAAAAGTTGTGACGGGAGCAGCAGAAGACTGGGAAAGTTGTTGAATGCTCAAAAACACCTGAAACATTTCACAGGTAAACATGTTATGGTAACAGGTGATTGTATCATGACTGGGTCTAAAAGTGGCATCCTGGATTGTTCACATGCAAGGACGGCACAGGGTTCACCACTCAGTGAAAAACTGTGTGGGCAAATAGACCAAGAGTTTCAAAGCACAACTGCAAGAAATTTAAGGATTTCACCCTCTACAATTCATGATGTCATCAAAAGATTTACAAAATCTGGAGAAACGGACAAGACCCAAAACCAACATCGAATGCCCGTGACCTTTGACCCCTCAGACTGCACTGCATTAAAAACCAACATGTCTGTATAAAGGATATTACTACACGGGCTCAGGAACACTGTGGAAAACCACTGTCAGGAAACACATCACTGCATCTACCAATCACAGTTCAGACTCTGCCATGCTCCGCCCACTTCTCTGAGCCCGAGCTCATCTGAGATGGACTGACCAGTCCATCATCCTGTCCTCCGGGACCATCCAGACTGTTACCAGCTCAAAGTTCAAAGCTAGCATCTGTGATGGGATGGAGAGGTGCATCATGGGTAACTTCACATCTGTGAAGGCTCCATATGCTGCCATCCAGACACCGTCTTTTTCAGGGACGTCCCGTCTTATTCCAGCGAGACAATGAGACACATTGTGACGTGTTCCAACAGCGTGGCTTCGTAGTGACAGAGTGCAGGTACCAGACTGACCTGCCTGCAGTCCACACCTGTCTCCCACTGAACATGTGTGGAACGTGATGAAACGTCGACTGTTGAGACACTGCAGTCGGATATCAGACAAAAGAACTTCTGCAGTGTCCTCAGCTCACACTCACTTGGTAAAGGAAAAGGTGATGATGTCACACAGTGGTAAACGTGCGTCTCCCCCATTTTTATTTTAACATGTTGCAGCATCAAATTCAGAATGAGTGTATATTTACATTAAACAATAAAGTTTATCAGTTTGAACATTAAATATCTTGTTTTTCTACTGTATTCATTTTAACTTGTTAATGAACATTTCACACGACGATCCCAGGATCAGGGTTGTATCTTCTCAAAGAGAATTCCCCCTCTGCAGCACCAGGACAGAGGAGCTAGCTCTGCCCAAACGGAAGCTCAGCATTTCCTTTAGAAACAGTCAAAGCAAAAGTATGACATCACTTATAATCTCCCTCTTGTGCTCTGTTTACAGATGACCCTCGGGCACGAGTTTGGCGCCGGAGCGGCCTGTTTGAAATGCAAGGACAAGTGCGAAGGCTTCGAGCTACATTTCTGGAGGTTTGTACAGCTTCTGTCAAACAGCACAGAACCCTCACTGAAACACGTTTTAAAGCAGCAAATCAGTCTCAGTCCTCCCCGTGTTTAGACTAGACACATTGGGGAATTAATGTAAATGAGCAGCAGCCATGGTTAAAGACGGCCTGTTGAGCACTGAGCCCTCAGGTGGAGCTGCACGGTGGCTCACAGTAGAAAACTGGGTTTGTTGGGCTGCTGCCAGGTCTGAATCATGACATTAAAGAGAAACATGCTTACTCAGCACATTGTTCCCAGGACACTGTGGTTATATTTTATACTTAAATACAAGGAGAGTGATAAAACTTCCATTCATGGCCCAGACTGGTCAATAACATCACGTTCCTCTTTGCTTAATTAAAAAAAACTCTGAGAGCAGCAGGAGTCATGGCCTAAGAGGAACATGCTGTTTCTGAGTACAGCCGCTTTTCATGTTTGTCTTTGAACAGAGTCCAATGTCCCTTCAGCTTATTGTTAACAAAAACAATGGAGAGATTGTGAGTATCAGGCCAGTGTGAGTCTACAGGCGATGACTACAGGTCTGATTATGGCTGAGAGTCGTGGGTGGAGCCTTCGTCCCAATGCAACAAAACTGTAGTTGCAGAGGGGTGGCTTCAGCCTCCTCTTCCAACGATGCTCACATGCGCTACAGTGCAGACTTCCCAGGGTTCTCTGTCCTGCCTCCTCTGTCTGTCACAATATGCAGTTATTTGGACCAGTGGCTCATGACACACTGTTCTGTCTGGACAATCAGACACACTTGGCTAGTTTTTCTGAAGACAGCAACAGGTGCCTGATACCCGCCACAGCACCAGTACAAAGGCCCACCACGGGTCTGTGGTCATGGTTTTAATGTGTCCGACACCCAGACAGGAATGAGGTGCTTTTTTCAGTCACACAGTGATGTTTTCCACCCTCTGTAGGGCTTTCTGCAGATATCAAAACTATCATCATACATTGTCGAAGTGATCAAAATGCACAGACTTGTCCTGAATATAAACGCCCTTATTATTGCTGTTTGTTCTCACCAGTACAAATCAAACTGGGTCTAAAAAGCTTGACACTGCTGAGAGGAATCTGTGGGCCTGCTCATGCTGAAACATGTCGAACAGTCATAAATTATGTCATAGTTTCTCTACAAATATGGAGCAAGCTGTGTTGAGGCATGTGCAAAGTGCAGATATTTGAATATGAACACTGAGCTGGTTGTATCGGTTTAGTATTGGAGCAAAAGATAAGAAAATAAAACACTTTGTTTCAAAAACAAAGATGCATATTTAATAAATTCCCAAATATTGGATAGATTGTTCCACAGTGAACCGAGTATCAGTACATAATCACTGTGTAGGAACTGACATGAGACATCGTACAACACAAACATGCATGAAAAGATCTTTTCCCCTCTAACACTCGTAGACTTTAAAAATATTTGTAAATCTGAATATTTTCCTCTTCTTCTTCTTCTCTGCAGAAAAATCTGCCGAAATTGTAAATGTGGCCTCACAGAGCACAATGTGCAGATGAACTCGGAGGAGAACAAGAAGGTGGGCAAACTGTTCGAGGACACCAAGTACACCGGCCTCATCGCCAGGCTGAAGACCGACGGCATCCCCACCTACAAGGGCAACATGGTGACCATCACTCTACCCGCCTCCTCCACTGCTTACGTCGTACCACCGAGTGCTTCTTCCACTGTGGTGCCTCCCTCTGCCAAGGCTGCGTCTGTGCAGCCTGCTGGAGTCGCTGCAGGCTCAGCACCCAGCGGCGCTCAGGCTCGGCCTCCGCCTCAGCCTGTACCCGTCAGCGTCACACCTGTCAAAGCCAACAAAGTGCCGGTTGCTGTCAGCGCCGCTTCAGCCAGTTCAGTACCAGTCCCCAAAGATGTGCCAATGAAGTCTGTCACCTACGAGTGGGCTCCACCAGTCGCCAATAAGTATATGGTAAGAGTTCGAACTAGTGATAAAATGACTTAAAGTTGGTGTGAAGTCAGTTTATCTTAATGATTAATCATTTAAAGGAACAGTGTGTAGGATTTAGTAACATCATGCGGAGAGGATCACAGATTGTAACAGGCTGAAACTTTACCCATGTGCCACGTGTGAACTCCCAGTTAGGATTCCTTCAGTGTTCATTGTTCAGGAGGTTTTTACCAGAAGTTGAATTATCTGAAGATAATGATCCAAAACAAACAGACCAGGTGATTTAAGCAGCTAAAGACACTGAAAAAGCAGTTTCATGGTACGAATCTGTGTTTCTAAAGAGCTGTTTCGCATGTCGGAGTCGGGCTGCTAACATAGCGCCCGCTAATCTGCACTCACCATTTTGTCTTGGGTAACAAAAGATCCTGATGTTCAGGAGGATTTTAGGATTTTTAATAGAACAGTTCATGTTAAAAAAAATCAGTGTATTTCCGATGCTCTCATTGTGGAGGAGCTGCTAACTATGGTGGCCGCTGCAAAAACACAAATTGGCCAGTGTTTGATGGCAGCGCATCATGGTGATCTCTGTAGATGAGGACCTGCTCACTGTGTAGATATATACTGCAGTCCATCCGTCTTGAAAGTTAGAGGTCATACCAGAGTTTATCGCAATACCAGTTAAAGGCAGGTTAGCCATTGTTTGAAATACCAGTTGATATCAACGCACAACACTGTATCTTACACACACAAACATCGCAGCAACATGTCCACAGATAGAAGTTGGACAGGACTGTGTGACTGTTCTACATAAGACGTAAGTGCCAATGAAATTTATACTGCTACAGCTTTCATTACTGTTGATTTTGGGGTCAGGGTTGGTGAGGTTTCTCCAACTTTCTGAGTTGGAAATCCGACTTCAGGGGGCATCCCAACTGGGATGGAAGGCATTAATAAACAGCTCATTCTAAGGTAATGAAAACACAACAATTCTTATTTTCAGGTGATTATACATTAAAGAAAACATACTTATTATATTATATTCCAGTGAATCCCCCTAAATCCTACACACTGGAGCTTTGATGCTGTTTCAGTCAGCCAAAAAATACCTTTTGCCTTTGCCATTAAGCACTGGTAGCCTGTGTCTGTCCTAAACAGCATTAGACGGCTCTCTGCTGTGACTTTTCAAGTGATGTCATGTGGGTTTATGTTCCATGTAAAGGCTTTGTTATCAATTATACATCGCCACATAGCCTCTTGTTTAGTTTTATAGATGTGACACACTGTGGTCACAGGAAAGCTCGAGGATTTTGCCTGATAAAAACCAGCTTGTCGGTGCCTTTTAGTCATTCCAAAACATCGTAATGTCTCATTGCTTTTATAAACTGTAACAAGAAAAACAGCAACTATTAACTTCGGCTCCAGATGTGTCTGTAAAATAATCATGATAAACACTGGAAAATTCTTAAATTGCTGACCTTGAAATAAGTTGTATCACAGGTGTGTGTTCAGCTGGTATGATTGGTTAATAGTAACTGGTTCAGTATGTGAAATTAAAAGCAGATGCCTTTAATTTTTATCTATGAAACAACTGTGTTTTGTGATCAGTTTACAGGGTCTGAATCCCCAGAGCAGCACTGTGATAAAGTTTTAACATTCTGGGGCTCCTAATGAAGGTTCATGTCCACAGGAGGTCCCAATAACAGTCAGTGTAGTCCATGTAAACTGTGTAACGTAGATTTGTTAAAGGGATAGTGCACCCAAAAATAAAAATTCAGCCATTATCTACTCACCCATATGCCGAGGGAGGCTCAAGTGCTTTACAGGTAAATGTTGAAATAATAATAAATGATAATTGAAAAAGGGGATGTTATTTTTAAGACAACAGCTCTCACAGTTTCTCTCATCTCTTGCTTGACAGTTACTACCAGACCTTAACTCTGGCAGTGAGTCCTGTATCTGTTTGTTTAGTCTGTAGGACACTTGTTTTGCACGTCTTTCTCACCACAAGCCTCTGTTTCATAAGTATTTCCCTTAACCTCATTTTGATTGGTCGATAACTTCTCTCCGTGCACTCTTCTCGTCTCTGTCCTTCACACAATCTGTTGTTATATCATCTGGGCTCAACTTTTCTTTCCCACTTTTCCTCTGACTTCCAGGCGGCGCGTTACATCGAGCTGCTCCCACCAGAGAAACGTCCTGTGGCCGGCACAGAGGGAGCCGCTTACCGTCGGCAGCAGATGGCCCGCCAGCTGCCCGAGCACGACCAGGACCCGTCCAAGTGCCACGAGCTGAGCCCCGCCGAGGTCAAACAAATGCAGCAGTTCGTCCGCAAGTACAAGGATGAGGCGCTGGGGGTGGGAGATGTTATGCTGCCTGAGGAGATGGCTCTGGTTCAGGCAGGAGGGCAGGGAGGAGCAGGGGTCGGGGCCGGGGTCGGGGCCGGAGGTGCACCTGGTGCTGGAGGGCCAGGGTTTGGATTGGGTGCTGGGGTTGGAGCTGGTGTTGGGGCAGGGGCTGCAGGGTCCGGGCCTATGGCTGGAGCTGGCGTTGGAGCTGGAGCTGGAGGTAGAGGAGCTGGAGCTGGTGTTGGACCTGCAGCAGGGGGTAGAGGCTTGGTACCAGGAGCTGGAACTGGAGTTGGTGCTGGCTTGGTACCAGGAGCTGGAGCTGGAGCTGGTGTTGGTGTTGGGGCTGGTGCTGGACCTGCAGCAGGGGGTAGAGGCTTGGTACCAGGAGCTGGAGCTGGTGCTGGACCACTTTCAGGCCCTGGGACTGGACCGTCTGCTGGCTTTGGGCCAAATGGAGGAGCCATGGGCACTGCTGCCACTGCTGGAGCCATGGGCATCCCTGGAGCTCAGCCAGCTGGACTACCACAACAGAACTTTGTAAGCAGTTTATATTTATTTATTCACCTGTCCTTTTCCTGTACGTTGATATTTTATTGGCATCCAGGCCAGATTAGTCAGTTGAAATCAGTATCACAGTATTAAAATGTAAACGTCCTGATACTGATGCAATATGGTGCAAAAATAATAAGCAATGACTTGATGATAAAAAGTCTCTAAATATGTTTTTATAATGTGTAAAACAGGAACTTCAAAATGTCACGCTGTCAGTTTGTAATTACAGCTTGTCCTGCCACTGTACCAGCTGATCATGTAAATCAGTAGTTTAGGTCAAATTTATATGTGTGTGTTGTTTGTATGAGCTGATGACTGAGTGACAGTAATTAAGTAGATTAAGCCTGAAGTTTCCACAGTGTGTTACTGTCAGTAAACTAAAAAGAAATGGTGTTATTCCTGGACAGAACACTAGGTGGAGCCATAAGACCAGCTCTGACTCGCCTCCCTCTTCCTGATGATGGATATTAATTTCATTATAATCCACAGTGGGTCATGAGTCACAACTGGAGTGTTTTTAAGATCCATCATGTGCAGCCAGTTAATTCTTTCTGTGAGGAGTCTTATGATTTAAGTTCCTTTTTCATGTTCCTGTGTCCTTATTGCTCTCTTAGCCTCATCCTCCCACTTAACTCCTCACTGTAAACTTGACTGCACAATATCAGGAACATACTCTTCCCTCCTGGCAGGGAGTGTCACAGTGCGCTCCGGTGTTTTAAAGGAGAATTCCTCCTGTTCTCAGCAGTAAAATGTGTCGTTGTGCTCCATTCAGGGAGTTCAGTGATTTAAGGAGAAAAGTTCAGATGTTCCTGATAAAGCAGCCTCTTTGTCAGATCAAAGGAGGCTCTGTGGCCTTTGACTCAAAGAGAAGGATGTTGGCCTTTGTGTTAACCCACTGGAAGTACTTCGTAATTCAGTGTTAATATTAAAGAGGATAAAAGAAATCTTTGACAGACAGGAAGCAGGACTGTTCAGTATGTTGAGTCTACATATATCCATATGTTGGTGCTACATGCTTTGTGTTATAATCACGACTGATGAATCAACAAGAATTAGTAAAATAATCAGCAATAAAATTAATCTTTTGTTGTGTCCCAGTTATAAACCAACAAGACACAAAACTGAAATGATTCATTTCCATCACTGATTAATAGGAATCAGAGGATTTGCTGAAGCACCATGTTTGTGACTGACATATAAGAGCTCTGACAAAAGTCACAAGTCAAGTCGACCACCAACCATCTTGTTTTCTTCTCTCCTCTCAAGTCGTGCCGTCACTGCCAGCAGCCGATGCGTCTGGGCGAGCCTGCTGTCTACGCTGAACGGGCCGGCTACGACAAGATGTGGCACCCAGCATGCTTTGTGTGTTGCACCTGCAACGAGCTGCTGGTGGACATGATCTACTTCTGGAAGAAGGGCAAGCTGTACTGTGGACGCCACTATGGAGACAGCGAGAAGCCGCGCTGTGGAGGCTGTGATGAGGTCAGAGAGGATGTCATCATGTCTGATATTGGCTCCTTTTTTTTAATCGACAGAATCACTGTGTGATTTTGGATGCATCAGTTTCTCTGTAGTTATGAGGTCAGCAGCATGATCTGATCTCCACTCTGTTCCTGTCCACAGCTGATCTTCAGTAATGAGTACACTCAGGCTGAGGGCCAGAACTGGCATCTGAAGCACTTCTGCTGTTTTGAATGTGACTGCATCCTCGCAGGAGAGACGTACGTCATGGAGAACGACAAGCCTGTTTGCCAGCCGTGCTACATGAAGAGCTACGCTGTGGTGAGACACATTTCTCTCTCTGGGTTTGTTTAAATAGTTGACATTTTATTATTTGTTCATTGGAAGCTGCTTCCCAAACCACAGACCAGTGGCCGTATTCACAAACATTTTAAAGACACTCAGAGAGCTCCTAATTTAGACTAAAGTTACTTCATAAGGAGTCCTAGCTTAGGAGTGATTTAGGAAAGTTCTCAGAGCAACTCTGAGCAAGGACGGGATGGAAACTTTGACCTTCGTGAGGAGGTGTGGTCGACCCCGTTGCTAGGTGTGATGCATTATTTTAACAGATGTGATAGGTTGTCACAGACACGCCCTTGAGTGAGCCTGCAGGGTGTGGACACCCAGTGGAAATGAAATGAACTCCATCACAAGATGAGACTGAAAGTGGCCATTGTTACTGTGATCACTGCTGATGGAAGGTTGAGACAGACTCGTCATCACTGTTGCATTTTTCCATTTGTCAAATATCTTAGTGTTGTGATCACATTAATGTCTGAAGATATAGTGTTGGGTGGGAAGTGTGTGCGTATCCCTAATGAGATTAATCACAAAGATTCTCCCTGAACGATCTTTTCTGGAGCATTTCATTTCCTCACTCTCATCCAGCGGTTGGAGAATATTTTCTCTGACCTATTTGTGTTTCCACCATTTTCTTAGAAAACTCTTAAACCTCCTTAAGTCCTCCTCCTCCCTGCTCCTCACAGGTTTTTACCTTATGAGCTCTTTTAAGGTCTAAGATATTTTTGGAATAACTTTTATCTCTCGTCACAAGGAGCGTGTGTACGAGGAAGTTTTGTGAATACGGCCCCAGGTCTCTTAGTGCAGTGGTTCTCATCCTGGGGTCTGGGGACCCCCGGGGGTCCTTGAGGGAGTTCCAGCTGCCCACAGAAAAATTGAGAATAGTATATTTTCACTGTTTTACTCACTGTAGGTGTGAGCCCAATGTGAGTATGAGTGACACTTCTGATCATAGGTGTCAGCTCTCCATGTTTATCTCCTCAGCTCCAGTTGACAACTGTAGATTTCTGGTGTTAATCAAATCTAAAACCTTTTCAGATGAAGGTCCCTGAAGCAAAAACTCATCAAACTGGGGTTCCTGATGTTTGTCAATTTAGGGGGACGTGAAAAAGATTTAGAGCCACTGTCTCGTGCATACATTTTCAGCTTGGGTGGTCCTAACGAGAGTCAAACCCTGAAAAGTCCTGTTCTCACCTACAAGAAACGTGTGTAGATTTTTATTGAAATAGAATATTAAACATTTTTGACTCCGACCAGTCTAATAGCAAAATATAATAAGGCTTCAGTAATTTGCAGATTTTTATATCGTTGTTCAGTGAAGATTTGTCAGAACTGGCTTAATTGAATATTTTATAATATATAAAACATTTTCTTTAAAAAAAAAAAAAAGTCAGAGGGTCCTGCACACACCGAACAGCTGAGCTCAGTGTCAAACTGTTATCAGAGAATGATTGTGAGTAAACGCTGGCGGCCCAGAGTCAAGAATGTGAAGCACTCAGCGTGTGTTTACATGCTGTATCCAACATAATCTCCTGCAAAGCCACTGTTTTAATGTAACTTCATACCTGCACGCTTCCTTCTGTGTGTTGATGTGGTTGGCGAGTATATTTTGGGACAAGGAACACGGGTCCAGTTCCATTTAGTTGCATTATATTGGAGAAGGCACACATCTCTATGACCGATGTCTCCGACACTCAGACTCTCACACCAAAACAATCTAGACTGATAAATAGAACTACAGGTAACAGGAAAAATATGTGTTTTTGATTTTGGGGTGAACTGTCTCTTTAACACTCTTGTCTATGAACAGTTCTGACCATTATTTGTATCTCTGAGCACTCTGTTGTTTTCCTGTGTATGTGCATGTTATGTGTGCATGATTGTCTCGTGTTCATACTCACAGTGCAGCTGCAGTGGAGTCTGATTTCCAGCAGCGCACTGAGAAAAGACAAAATTACATAAGCTGAAATGGAAAGTTTGAATAATAATGAAACTGAACAGTGTAAAATATGAAACATCAAAGCAGAAAGCCGACTATTTTCCTTGACATCATTATATCCTCTGCCATCCCAGAAATGCTCTTCCTGCCAGATTGCGGTGGAGCCTGAGGCCCAGAGGGTTTCCTACGGCGATCACCACTGGCACGCCCAGCCGGAGTGCTTCAAGTGCTCCGGCTGCTCCAAGTGCCTGATCGGCCAGCGCTTCATGGCGGTGCAGGCCTTCCTCTTCTGCTCCATGGAGTGCAAGAAGAAAACCATGGCTTAGAGGGGCCAAAACAACTCCCTCCATCTTCTCCACAACCACTTGTGAAACCAGGATGGGTTCGGCTAAGACTAGAGGCAGAGCAGGGAAAACAAACACTGGTGCAGCTGAGCATGGGAACAGATGGACTGTGGTTGTGTTGACACAAGTTAGAGTGCCTGATAACTGATATAGAGACGTACAATAACAGTGAGTCCGTCTGCATTTGGGTGCTCCTTTCTTTGATAAATCCAACTAGACTCCAAAACTTTATCTGCCTTAAAATCTGTTGTCTTTTTTCTACAAGTAGATTTTTTTGTTGCTTTTCTTGCACTGTTTTCTTACTGATGAGATTCATTTTGTATCAGAGGTGGCAGTCCAGTTTTTTAATGATAAACCTGTGTCTTAAGCAGTATTAGTGCTGTTCTATTCCGATTGAGCCTACTGTTGATTTAATGTGGTACCTTTCAGGAGCCGTACACATGCTGCGTCTTCTACTGCCTGAAAAACGCGAGGTTGGGCGCTGGGTGCTACCCTTTTCTGTGCCAGCCTTCAAGAGCGTGGCAGCAGGCTGCGTCTGAGGTTGCTAAGCAGTCTCAACAAGCACCGTGTCAGAGCCTATTTACCTGAAACCCTGAGTGCAGAGCTGATCGTCTTCCAGGCGCTGTCGTCTGTGGGACAGATGTAAAGCTCTGACAGCTCTGCACTAACATGATCAACTTCTCCTCCATATTTATCACAGACTGATATTTACAGAAGGGAAAGATATCTGTTGGCTGTGATTGGTTGGTCCTCGTCACACGACATGCAGTGCACGCTG
The DNA here is from genome assembly GCA_035609425.1 of Epinephelus awoara. Classification (NCBI taxonomy): domain Eukaryota; kingdom Metazoa; phylum Chordata; class Actinopteri; order Perciformes; family Serranidae; genus Epinephelus; species Epinephelus awoara. Next base: position 3,607,746 of record CM069298.1, on the reverse strand, counting down.
CCACGTTCCAAAAGCTGAACTCAGTTTATCTCGGTGCAGCCAAAAATAGGGAAAGTGTGTGCTGCAGCAGTGTAGCTCTGGCTGCCGCACATCTACATCAAAAACAATGAATTTGAGGGCACAAAAAACGCAGCATGTGTTGGGCCCCTTACTGCTTCCTTCATACTAAAGACTACTGATACTCTCCTCTATGCAGCAATATGACGAGCAATATTAGCCAGGTTTGGGGTTGCTTTGCTTCCAGTGCGCTGTATTCCAGGAATAATATTAGTGACAAACTTTTGCAGCAGATTTTGCATTTTGGTTGTTTTCTTTTGTAAAGAATTCCCACTGTTATGAAGATTTCAGTAAAAGATTTGGAAGTAAAATGGCCCCAACTGTGATAACAGTGTCCTTGGCTCCAAGCTGCCACCTGCTGTCATTGTTTTACTGCAATAATATTAATAATCCAATGAGTTGTGTAGTATTAGTTTCATAGTATTGTATGGGAACAAAATAATGTGAAACCCTTCCAGTGTACACCACCAGTTATCAGTTTATGAGCTACACCTGTACCAAGTATTGCTTTCCAAAAAACAGCCCTATGTTTATATGGCGGCATAGAGACAAGTGTGTGACAGGTATTTCTAACACTGCCCCCCCTGTGTGTATTAATGTGAATTAACAAAGTGCACAGAGATGTGGATTATAGCAAGACTCTTGTCAAATTAACTGGAAGACTGTGTAGTGTAGTTAAATCCAATAATACTGCCAACTGTATCCTGAGAATGCTGCAGCATAAATATTCAGCCTCTGTATCAGGTTGCATGTGATTGTGCAGCAGGTGTTTGAATCTCCTTTAGTTTCCACAAAGTGCTTCTAGTCCTGGATAATAATTATAGATTTAAATAAGTAATAATTACAAGCAAAATGAAATGTATCAAATAAAATGAAAAGTGCAGAACAAATCAAATATGTTTTCCTCTGTAGTTAGAAATTGGCGGTGAAGTCTCCTCAGATCATCCACTGTGGGCTCCTGGTGAACATAAACACTGTAAAGTTGTTGTATAGGAATAACTGTGTAGGCATGGTCTCCAACAACTGTATGCATTCAGGAAAACACTGGAGGCTGCTTCTCATTTGTCACTCTGTTTTTGTTCTTTTTGTGCCATGTTCCTTCATTTTCATGCAATAAACTGCACTTTAAATGTTTTTTCTTCCAATAATGTGACTGACTCAGCCCTCTGAGCATGAACTCAACCCCTGATCCACAATTTAACACAGTCCAGTTTAATCACTGAAGCTCCGACACAGCTGTGGTCCATCCACACAGGTGTTTTCACTTCTGCTTGATTAGACCTCTTCTCCTGACGGTGTGTGTACAGACAGCATGATTGACTTCATCTCTTTGTCCTGGTTTGTTTGGACTTGCTGCAGCAGTTGGTGTGGACAGTAACAAAATACATTTACTCGAGTACTGTACTTAAAGGTCCAGCGTGTTGGGTTCGGGGCGATATATTGACAGAAATAGAATATGATATAATAAGTGCGTTTTCTGTCGTGTATAATCACCTGAAAATAAGAATCGTGTTTCCGTTACCTCCTCAGAATGAGCTGTTTATATCGACATAGGGAGCAGGTCCTCGTCTACAGAGATCGCCATGTTGCACCGCTTTGTTTCTACAGTGGCCCAGAAAAGACAAACCAAACACTAGCTCGAGAGTAGTTGGAAGCCCATCTGTGACGAGCAGTGTTGCAGAAACACGGATTTCTTTAACATGAACTACTTCTCATCTATACTCATCTCCTGGTTAAAACCTCCTGAACATCTGGATCAGACAACCAACAGGTGAGTACCCATTAAGTTATTGGAGAAAAAAAGCTGAGCACAAATTAGCATGTAGCAGGTAAGCCGCCCTCATCCGAAATTTTCCGATGCGATACTTCTAGATGCACATCTAAACAGGCTGATGGAAACATAGCTAGAGTTGTCTCAAATTGCGCACTTTTGCGCATTTTGCATGCACTTACTGGAAGTGACGTGGCTTTTTTTTTTTTTTTTTTAAATGGACAGTGGAGTATTAAAGCCACATTTGACCTTTGTCTCAATCCACACATGAACCTACGCCATGTGAGTGCTGATTAAAATGTGCCCCCGTAGCTAGGAGCAAGTTAGCTAGCATATGCTAACTTTAGCTACCAAGCTAAGCACTCACAGTACCAAATTATCACAGACCCAAAAAACTTTACTGATGGCTTCTATTTGACAACACCTTTGGTACTTAGAGCAAAAAGCATGTATAACTAACAGGCTCCTTGTTGTCTCCAGCTGCTGTGTCAAAAGTTGAGAAGTTTGCTGAAGTCTTTGTCGTTCCACACTCAACCTTTGGGCAGTTTTGAGTGCCCCAGTCGTACACTGCATTTCCCTGTACTATGCAGTGTGAACACACTTGGCGCACTCAAAATATCAAGTGATTAATACATAAGTATGAGATTTAAGCCACTGCAGGAGAATCTATTCTTCGATCACAGTAATGTAATTGTCTACTTTGTTCATCACTGTGCAGCAGGTGACCTGGATGTACGCTGCCAGGTCCCGGCTGATCCATCGATGATCCACAACATCCAGTCCAGCAGAAACTCATGGAAAAAGGTGATCTTTCTTTTACTGACATTTTTCACAACAGAAACTTTGACTTAAGGAAAAGCACAGATGAGAATAATAACGTTAACAGTCCCAGTGGAACATCACAGCGAGCCAGGACACAACATACCAGGACACTGGAACAGGTTTAGTTAAATTAAATACAGTCATCATTAATGTTATTAATGACACCTGTGCTGCTCCTGCTCCGTCATGTCTCCTGTGAAAAGGCTCTCTTGGTGCATTCGGCGTGGTGACCTCATGTAATCCCATCATGGCTGAGCAGAGAGCCAATGGGTTTAACTGAAAACACCTGTGTGCATGTGCAGGACCCTGATACTGCTAACTGAGAACTATATCACAGATCCATTGTACATAAGCATGTACTGTAAACTAACTGCCATGGTATACAGACTATAGGTGCGTTCCAAATCATATACTTTTACTTTTTACTTCTAGTATGTACCGCAGCTGCCTTTACAGAGTACATACTGTTGCATGTAGTATGAACACAGTCAGGAAATATTACTTTCTCATAACAATACGTCCTCAACTTTGACTTGACTCAACTTCTGTAACTGCTTATATTGTAGATTGACCAGATGTAGTAGAGCATGCTGGTATTTTTGGCACACTGTATTTGACATGCTATGTATCAGGACACACTAAATCTTTTTGCTGGCATCCTAAATAGCATGGTAGTGTGGGTACTGGAACGCACAGTATGTTCAACGTAGTTTCCAATTTGTACAGGAACAGGAAATTATGGCCAGCGGATGCCAATTAACCCGAAGCTTTAAAACACCACTGCTAATAATAAACTTAATTAAAAAGAGGAAGTATTTTTGTTTTCTTTGCTGCTCATTACCGTCCAGTTTGTTTTTATTCTCACAAATGTAAATAGCACCTCCAGTTTCTGCGTGCCTTTAATTGTGAGATGCATCAATGTCAAACTCAAAAGTCAAGTGGATTTTAGTTTATATACTTCAGTAAGTTTCCGCTAGTTTTCACACATATTAAAGGGACTCTGTGGGAATTTCAGAGTGCCATTTTCAAGTGTTGAGTTTGGCATTTCAATAGAGACCATCTTGTTTTTTAGAGCCAGAAGTGATTGTATTTAGATGAGAGGGTGGAGCTGTGCAGGAGCGAGCAGTGGATCTGACCAACAGACTGTAGTGACACCTCACAGACAGCCTGTCACTGTCACACTCTCTGTCAGAGTGTCCCGCCCTTTGGGCCTTGACAAAATGTAAATGGGTGAGTTATATAAAAAATCAGCCCCTGTGCAGTTGTTAAAAAGGTTGAAATTAGGTACAGAGACCAAAACTGCTTTTGTACCAGGCTGTAAACATGTTTATTTCTGCGGTAAAGTTGGGCATTTTAACATGGGGGTCTGTGGGGACTGACTCTCTTGGAGCCAGCCTCAAGTGGACATTAGAGGAACTGCAGTTTTTGGCACTTCTGCATTGACTTCTGTTTTTTTTAGCCCCAGAGGTTGACACTTGGTCTGGACCATAGACTGTATATCAAGATGGATGACGTCTCTCCACTTTCTCCCATTGAATAACAAAATGTTCCTTCTGAAGTCATCAAAAATACTGGTGCTTGATCAGTGATTTCTGCGAAGAAAAGCCATCCTTCTGCAGCAGTATGATGTGCCACCAGGCAGCATCAATGTATAACGCCCCCAGCTGGCATCAGTTTGAAATGCTGCCGATAATGATGTAACTTAAACGGAAATTTTGGTTTATTTCAACCTGTCTCCTATCGTCCTAAATTTGTTTCAAGTGACTAGTGACATAAAAATAATAGTTAGCATGTTAGCCGTTAGCCTAGATACAGCCAGGGCGCATAGTAGCGTCAGACCTGTTAAAACGTAAGTGAACGGGCATACTTCAAGTGCAAAGTTAGTCCACTAAACAAGCTTTTTTTCCACAAAGACCGCCTCATATCGTTAGGATAAATGTCAGAGAACATATAGAAAACCACATGTAAACGTGTTGTCTTACCTTACCAGTGTGCTGCCATGTTTGTTTACCATTTAGCTCTGCTTTCCAAAGCGCGGCCGAAGTCTCGCGAGAACAAGCAGCGATCTCATACCGTGCCTGAAATGGGGGCCCACTGTTCACTTCCTGTATGAATGTTGAGCCAAACCATGATGTTTTTTTCTAAACCTAACTATATTCTTTGTTGCACAAGGACATAAACATAAAAACAAGATAAAAACAACGTTTTAAGTTTATTTTAAAAAGACTGAATGCCTCAAAGCACAAACTGTACATTTCCTTTGAACACAGAAGTGTATTTTTAAAAGACACAATGCATCTAACATCACTTTATTTGATCACTTTATTTCTGGTGTTACAGCCTTGTTGTGTTGGGCGGGAAATGTGTGCGTATCCCTAATGAGAACAGCCACAAATATTATCCTTGCACAGTCTTTTCTGTAGCATTTAATTTACTCGCCGTCATTCAGTGTTTCGAGACTGTTTGTGTTTCCACCATTTTCTCCTCTTCTCAAGAACTCTTAAGTCTCATGCTATCTGCAAAGACATGCGGCCAGACCGTCTTCTTACAACAAACCACAGAGAAGCTCACATTACAACACACAGAAGTAGCGCATCATCCTCTGTTCATTACTCCACCATATCTTTACACAGACAGTAGTGGTTTGCTGCTGTATTAATGCTGTGAATGTAGCATACAGAACCTGCAAGCTAATTTAAAATGAAACTCCTGTACACAACCGCACAGTAAGCATCAAGCGGACACCTCCCTCCCAAAGGATTTCTTATACAAAAATCACTTTGCCTTTAATTATCAACACAGCTGAGGGTGAACTCTCTCTGACGTATTACAATCTGATGGGAACTCTGCAGCAGGCCGGCCATGATGGAAAAACCACCTCTGTGGGGTTTGTATTTTCATTCACTGTGTGGAAACACTGCACAATTCAAGGAAGCTCCATCTCTGAGAAACCCCATTGTCTTAAATGGCAGCCGGCCCAAAGCCGTGCAGCTATTTCCCCTCCGTCAACCACAACTCTACCAGACCTGATGTGACCTCATTGCCTGGCCAGCTCCAGGATCACCCAGTCGTCACCGTCTGCAACATCCTCCTGCATCCTTTCTCTGATTTTCTTGTGTCAGAAATTCCTTGCTTTTGCAGTTCTTCCGTCACAGGAAGTCGGGGCATTTTTGGCATTAGACTCGCAGAGTTGATCTAAGAACGTGTTTTCCGAGGACATACATGCAAACTGTTCCCCTGTTAGTTTACAGAAGAAAAGAGTTGAAAACACCGAGAGCAGTGTGGAGAGAGAGGCGGGGCCTTCTTCCTGTGACATTGTGCGCTTGTTGGAATTTGCATGTCATTTGTTTCATACTTGAATTTGCATTGTGCTGCAGTTCAACACAGGAATTTGCATCGTGATTCATTTCTCATGAATTTGCATCCTGTTGAAGTTTACTCAATCCAGTCTTGACTCCATCACATGAACCATCGTCTCCTCTGTGGAGGGGAGCTTGTTTTGCTCTTCAGCTCTGTGCTTGCTCATGGAAAAATAAAGCTGAGATGCTGAGGTGTTGATTGGTTTGTGGTTTACCTCCCCGGCACCAAATGATGATTAATGTTTCTGGTTGTGCTCGAGGAGCTGGAGGATATCTGATGTGTGGCAGAGAACTGAGAGGCGTGGACGACAGACAACAGCAGTTTTCTCTGCCCTGCGTCAATTATTAGATTACTGGACACGGGTAACTCTGCCATCTTGGAAAGAAAAACGTCAACAGCCGCAGGAGAATCAGCAAAGTGTATAACCCTGATGTAGTAAACTCCACCTACCTGCCATTGCCGGGGTTCTTGGTGAAGACAAATGCCAAAAATAATTACTGTTGCTGATTAGTAGTTTCATTTTGTCTTTATTTTTCTATTAGATACAGATTTCAGTAACATTTTAAAAGCTTGGCCTTATGTGAAAGAAGAACTGATCTATTTTGGTGCAGAGAGCGCCACCATGTGGCTGTTATTAAAGCCCTTTTTAGCTCATCTGAACAATAATGTGTTGCAAACATGGGTCCTTGGACACAGATATGCAAAGGGCCACATCACCTACACAGGAGCAAAATCACAGACTCTGGTGGTTTTGTGTCTTTTTGTTGTTGTTTGGGTCCTAAAGGTACTTTTGTGTCTGTGTTAGTTATGTTGTGCCACTTTTTGGTCATTTTGTGTCTCCTTGTGTTTGTTTTGTATGTCTTTGGGGTCATTTTGTGTTTGTTTGTAGTTGTTTTGCATTGTATTGATGTCATTTGGGCCTCTTTAAGTAATTACATGTCTTACTGAGGTGACAGGTAGTTTTGTGTCTGCTTGTAGTTGTTTTGTGTTGTCTTGTTGTTGTTGAAAAGGCTGCCTGTGGGGATTTGATTTATCCATCCACCACATTTAGTCCTTGTCACTTGTCATTTGGTCTCTTTTAGGTATTTTTATGTCTTACTGAGGTGATCTTGTGTCTCTTTGTAGTCATTTTGTGTCTCCCTCTGCTTGCATGTATCTCTGAGGTTGTGTTGTGTCTTTTTTATTGTTGTTTGGGTCTCTGTAAGGTAGTTTTGTCTCTCTCTGAGGTAGTTTTGTGTCTCTTTTAGTCATTTTTTGTCTCTCTTTGGTCATTTAATGTCTCTTTGTGCTTGTTTTGTGCTGCTGTGATTTTGTTTCTGTTTAGTGTGAGTCTCCTTGTGTTTTTTTGTATCTCAGTGTTGTTGTTTGGGTCTCTTTTAAGATAATGTTATGTCTTAGTGGTAATTTTGTGTCTGTGCCTGGTAGGCCTGTTCAGTAATCCATCCATGGTTGTCCTTGGTTTGAGCTGTTTCACCTGATCCTCTCAACATGATACATGACACAAGTGGATGCCAAATTCCTGAACTGTGGCCTAATTGACAGAAACATCCATAAATGGCACTCTAAGGTGTTTCTACAGGAGAAACTATGGCAACGTTATACATTTAAATCACTATAACTTAATTCAATTATATTTAAAATGTGCATACATCATTTTATCACAAAGCCCCAGTGTTTCCAGATGGGATTACATCCAGACGTGGATTCAAATCATCTGAGCAGATAAAATTTAGATAGGTGTGTATTCTTGGGGGAGTATTCAGTCTCTCAGTCCTTTCTAGGTTGTTAAAGTTTGTGAACCCATGACACTCTGCTGTCCACAGAGCTGTTCTTGCAACATGCCTCTGACATCTGGTGACAGTCTACCATTGTTGCATGTTGCCTGATATGGTCAACTCAGAATAACTGCTAAAACAAAAGTGTAGTTGAAGTCTCCAGTGGAGTCTGTAGATGGCCTGATGTTCATAAAGCACACTCAGATCTTGCACTCAGAGAACTTGTGTCATAAATCGCAGTCATAAATGCGTGTATGTAGGGCAGCAGCATCGCCGCACACTGTATCCAGTGTGTACGCAGTGAGTCAGAGTCACATGGCGAGAGATAAGAGATTAAATCAAGATGCAATTTTGTAATTTATTTGGAATTTAAGTTTTGTGTTGCCACAGCCTGCAGCTACAGCAGGGCACCGTGGAGACACACACATCAAACACATACTGTTCACAGCTGAGCAGCAGTCTGTTTCATGGTTGCATGCTTGGATTACAACACAGTAGACTGTTGATCAGCACTCAGGAAACTTGTGGCATCTAGCTTTGCTCGTTTTAAATTAGCCGATCTTCATATTGTGGGATATTGTCTTAGTCCTGTAACAAAGATCATTGAGAGACCACCTCTGTGTTTTATGTGTGGCCTAAATCCTGTTCAAACTCATTCTAACAGTAGAGGCCGCAGGGCGAGGATTACACGGTGTCATATCTGAATTTGCTCAACAGTCTGCTGCTGGCGTCAGTAGAGATACTACAGATGTGGGTTCAGTGTTTGCGTCATAAAGTTATTCTTAAGAGGAGAGTATTTACTTGTGTTTTCTTCACCAGATCGATCTGATCACGTGGAGGATTCAGATTAAAACTTCTGATTTGATAAATATCTCGTTCTGCTTGTCTAAATTTCAGACCACTGCCCTCATAACCAACCTTTCAGTCAAATTCTAGTTCCTTTGTATCTCTTCTAGTGTTGCATCTTCATTCCCTCCTATGGTGCACCAAACCATAACAAGCACATTACTGCTACCCGAGGCCGGAGGGTCAGAAACACCCACAGCTTGGTGGATGGTTGGTGAGATCTGTTGTTGTAGTGGGTATTTTTTTCCGCCTCAGTGGCCACAAGGGGCAACGTGCACGTTACACACTCAAAAAACAAACTTTGACAAGCGACACAGAGGTGAGAGATCCGCTGTAGGCAGTGCTTTCAAACTGTTTTTCTGTAAGAAGCTGTGCCAGTTCCCTGAGCATTTCCAGGGGAACCCTCCAGTGCAAGCTGCCTGCAACCTGTTCTCATTTGCATGTCACTGAATACAAACCCTTTGTTATGACCCTTGGGATCTGATAGTGACACTAGTCCTGTTTCCACTAATCAGTTTAGGTCAGTTCGGTTCAGTTCGGTATGCATTTTTTCTGCTCCCACTGTGAAAAGTTGTGGATGGTACCAACAGAAGCGTTCCTTAGCGTCCCCAAGTTTGGTCCCCCCTCTGTTGGGGCACCTAGCACACAGATCCGGTACTAAAAGGTGGAGCAAAGTATAGTAACAGGTAATACGTGAGAATATATAGAAATGGCACATTGAGTCAGTAGTGGACCGCACAAGATGTTATTAAGGACTTTGCCTGTCGTTTTGTTTCTTTCTTTTTTTGTATTCTCAATAAACATTGTCAAACTTTTCCCCTGTCTTACGTGAGAACTTTGGATCTCCAGAAAAGGAACAGAAACACGAGTCAAAACCGAGACACCTCACAAACTAAGTGGCCGAGGAACTTTGTATGTTGAAATGGCGACATAGATGGGTTGATGCTGGAGTTAGATGAAAGCCTGGTGTCTCTCATAGGGACACTAAAGTCTGCCTTTCGTGTTGATACTACGCACCGAGGGCCGTGACAAAGCATCAGTGTTTGACGACCTGGAAATGAAAAGGGGCTGGGTGCAAGGTGCAAACACCTGAGGATCATCTCAACTCACATTCTCCAGTTCCTGTCCTGGCCGCAAAATCATAACCAGTTATTATACTTAAGAATATGTCTCAGCTAACAGTACAGAGACAAAGAGTCAGAGCACCATGATAACACACCGCCAACACTAGAAACCTAAGAGAGCAGTTCAGGCATGCAGAGAGAAAGGTGGGAAGGATTTCTTTTAATTACTGTTATAACAGGCCACATCGGGGAAGTGGAGGACGTTCTGGAAGGATGCAGATAGAAGAGACTGATGCACAGAAGAGTTTGTTCATCTTCAAGTAAAATACATTTTTTAAAGTGACTGCAAATATTTATGATCTCCTAAGAAACAAGTTATTAGTAAGATAAAAACCTGAACTGTTTTCCAGATTCCTCAAATAGCAGGTTAATGTGAGGCTGTCATACTTTCTATCTTAGAAGAACATCCAGTTCTGGCTCTTCAGGCTCCATCATCCCACGTTAAACACACACGTACTGTATGATGGAATCTTAAAAACTTTCTCTAACGCAGGATGAAGAGGAACATCAGCCACAGCCGGCATGTTAATGTAACTGGTATAAATGCCAGCTCTCTGAAGATCCAATAACTCACCACCCACATTCCTGCAGAGTGGGAGCGGGCAGGAGCGATTCATTTTTAAGGAATGTCATTATAAAGAAGAAGGCCTGGTATTACAGGCGGTGATCCAGCCAACAGGAGCGATCATGTTCAGTGATACAGTCAGACAAGCTGTGTGTGTGTGTGTCTGTGTGTGTGTGTGTGTGTGTGTGTGTGTGTGTGTGTGTGTGTGTGTGTGTGTGTGTGTGTGTGTGTGTGTGTGTGTGTGTGTGTGTGTGGCTTACAAACTGAGTCTCGCTCTTCATCTCACCAGGTGTAACTGTTGTACTTTTCCAGTACTGGGGTGGACGACTAGTCCTCTTTACAGGTTAAAGGATCAGATCATCCCTTCAAATAGTGGTGCTTTCCTCTAGTTGTGATTTAGTCCTGCAGGAGGTTAAAGATATTCGTTAACGTCCTGGTGACTGTGGATCATCACCAGCTCTCACTGTGAACAGTCATTGCATGACCTGCAGTATATAGAAGCAGTGGATAGTAATGTTGCCGCTGAGTTTTTAAAAAAATCTTTCAAGGCTTTAAGCACCGCAAAAAATGTTCCATTCACTTTCATTGTGGATGGAGACAGAAATCTCAGAGACGAATATCTCAGATTAACCAAACTCAGATCATCCTTGCGTCAGGCAGAGTTCAGAGACACACAGAATCCATCCCGAGGAACGCTGCTGCTGGTCCGCTGGCCCAACCTAGTTTCAGCACCTGCCGTGCTGCAGACCACACTGTTCACAACCAGCAACGGCAATTTTTTGCCGTCCCTCTGGAGCACTTCCACCTATGTTTATGCTACAGAACCTGGGTGTTGTATTTTTAACTGAAGCTGGGGTTTTATCAGCACACTTGGGTGTCCCAGCAGCATTTTGTGGGGTGCTTTTCTTTGACACATTGCAGCATTTCCCAGTGGCATTTGAGCCACTGAACCTGGGGTTTTAAGCCAATATGTCTTTTCCATAAAACCTGTTAAACGTAAAGTTTCAACATACACCACAAAATAATGTACAAATGTATTCATAGGATCACAAAGAATAAAACAGTTTGAAAAGATTTGTTTTCAGTTCAGGATCTGAAGGTGGAGAGAGTCAGTGACTACGTTTACATGCAGAACATATTCCTGTATTATTCAGAATATCCTCAATATTCCGGTTGCACACGAGTCATGTAATGGTCATGGAGAATATTCCAAATAAGACCCCTGGCATATGCCTGTTTTAACCAGAATATTGTGACATGTATACACTTTAATCTAAAAATGCCCCGTAACGGAATATTCAGTAACGTCTGCACATGCTCGATTCGCAAGAAATCCTGGGTTGTCGGTGTTGTTATGGTTATGGCGAGCAGGGAGAACAGCAGAACTGGCTTCGTACCTTCATCCACATACTGCGGGGGCTCTAGCTGGCGTGAATGGCATAAGCTGGAAGGAAAGGTCCATACACTCGTTTGCCTTTTCTTCTTGCTCTCGTCTTTCATGGTTGAGGACAAAATGGATCAGCAGGAGTGTTGTCGTTAAGTTGTGGTGCAAAAGCGCAAGTAGGACGACACAGGGGTATGTCGGAAACAAACATTGCAGTTTCTGTTCATTGTAAACACAACTTCTTCTTTTTCTTCTTCTTCTTCTGTATTCCCAGCAGACCAGACACCTAGTTGAGACACAGGTTGAGTGTTGCATTAAATCAGAGCGTTTCTGGTAGGCCAGTAGCCCGGCGTCTTTTCCGGAATACGCCGAAACACAGGAATATGTCAATTAACATGTAAACGGAATATTCCAGTTGCTGCAGCACATATAAACACCTTATACGGAATAACCAGAATACTGACCGATATTAATCTGAAAATAGTCACTGTCATGTGGAAGAGTGCAGAGTTCCAAAGGTGGGGGCAGAACAGCTGAAGGCTCTGGACCCACTGTTGGTCAAGCTGTAGATGGTGATGTGAGCGATGGCAGAAAATGTTCTGAGGGAACAGGAGGGTGTGTAGATCTGAAGGAGTTCAGAGAGATCAACCTGGTCTCACTCCAAAGTCATCAAAATCCAGTGCATGGTCAGAGTCTTCTGGTGTCACCAACCAAAAAAAAACGACCTTTCACATCGGCATGAAAGCGGCTGGTCGCCGTTATTGTTTAACGCAGAGGGACAACAACAAAAGTTAAGGCGGTGGAAGTCTGATTAGGGCGGATGGGAGAGGCAGTGGATGAGTGCAACAACCACAAACCTTCACCAATGAGGCCGGTGTTCACTTCCTGTAAGATTGTAAAGCCAAACTGTGTTCTTTTTTCCTAAACCCAACCAAGTGTGTTTGTTGTTGATAGAAAATAATATTTTCTGTGTTGTTCTGACGTAGTGCTTTTATTTTGAAAGAGACTGTATGCAAACTGTACATTTCCTGTGAAAACAGAAGTGTATTTTGAAAACGGACAATGCATGTAACAGGCTGAAGTTGACACGGCGTCCCAGAACATCAACAACCAACACACCCAGGGTACCTTGCATGTTGTATCTCAACGTCAGATGTCCATGATAGACGTCGATATGTGACGAGGTCGGAGTGAGAATGTGTTTGAAATACACAAAGGGACTTTGTTGAGAAGCAGAATCTTATAATCGATATAATACTTAATAGGGAGCCAGTGAAGTTGCTAAAGAACAGATGTGATCTGGTTTTGATACAGGCAGCTGAATACTGGACCTCAGGAAGACATTTGAGAGGAAGACCAAAGAGGACAGAGGACGCGGTTGAAGACAAATAAAATTGTGCAGATTAAAACGTGAAGTGTGTGCTTCAAAGACAATGTGCTGTCCAGGATGACACTCAGACTCTTAACCATGTAATTTTGAAGAACAGCATCGTTCAACTGCAAGAACTGGTTTCAAACACTGCTACATTATAATTACAGAAATGCTGCGCTTGCTTTCTTCCCAGAGGGCTTTAGACAGGAGTCAGCTCAGGTAACTGGGGAGGACTGTTGAGTCTGTTTGGTGGTTTGTGTCTTTGAAAGATTCTGGGACATGACGTCGACTGAAGGTGTCAGGATTCTGCTTTCTTCGAAAGAGTCCTTCTTGGTAAAGATCTTATAATTTCTTTCCTTTCTCTCTCCAATTCTCCTTTGTCTTTCTCTCATTTTCTCTCCTCTACTCCATGAAAGTACTCTTCCTCGTACTCCTCCACGTCAGAGATGCTGTTCTCGATCCTCTCTTTTGAGGTCCTTCATCATTCTCGCCCCTACACCTCTGTAAGATCCTCCCTCTATTCCGTCCTCCTCATCTCGATTTATTTCCAAACACTGTAATCTCACAGGAGAGCTTTGATGTAAATTATGTCTTCCCGTTTCACTTAGTTGTCTTCTACCCTTCAGCACCGTTACCTCCTTTCTCATCTTCCATGTGTAACGCTCGGCCTCCCTGATCTCTCTCAGTCAGTGCCCAAAGGCTTGACAGATACTTAGAAATAAAAGATTGTGGTGCCAGATAGCCGTTGATGTGAAGATCATATGGCATCCAGATTTTCTCTTTCTTCTTCAGGCTGAAATCATCCTGAGTCGAGGCCAACAGAACTCTGTGATCCCAGTTTTGACAGTAGGTCTGTACCTGTTTACCAGGCGTGCAAAAGTTTGATATAAAGAGACGTTCTATCGGAAGAAGAAGCAGTTTGTTTGAGATCCCCTTCACTCAGAAAACAAACATGCAAGTTGAGTAATTAAACTGTGCTCACAAATCTAGGCAGTTACAAATTTAACACATGTTGCAAATGTGCTGCTGGATACACCGGTTCTTTGGTGCTTACAGATCAGAGATATGTGAAAACTGTGCTTACTGATGAAGAACAGATACATGTGGACAACTGTGTGGGTTTAAGCTCCACAACATACAAACACAAATTCATATTTAATTTTTTTTTTACTTAGTTTGCGCTAAACTGGTTTTACAGCTGCTGTTTCCTGCAGATTGGATACTTGTTTATATTTTTCAAGGATGTTTACTATTGTACTGGCCACATGCCTACATGATGACATCACAATGACACGTAAGAGAAAACTTTAGTGTCACAACTGTAACACGTTATGTTTTACTCCCGCAGGAAGGAGGAGGAGGAGACAACTAGCAATGTTAGCAATGCTGAGAGCCCTGCCAACTCGGGAGCAACAAGTGTCGAGGTGAGTGACCGTAGACGGCTCATTTTTGATGGTGGACCTGACTTCTCTCCTGGTGGAAATGAACAACCGGTGCACCAGGATTTCCTGTCAATGGTCCGAAAGTCTGTACCATCCAAAAAAATGCTTTCACACCAGTAACAGACTGAACCATGGTTCCATTTGGTCCGGACCGAGACCACCTCTTTTGGCTGGACCAAATTTTGGTCGTTTGGTCCGGGGGAAGTTTTCACACCTGCAAACCAAACTGGAAAGCCCAAAAGTCCGGACCAAATGACCTAGGTGTGAAAAGGCCCTAAGAACATAAAATAAAATAACAAAAGATGGCAAGACATGGATGAAGAAGATAAAATAAAGACAGATAACTATCATATTGAAAGTGTAGTATGATGCCATCTCTGCTGCTCACCTGTACTAACATTAATGTGATCCTGCATAATGTTAAGCAAAACTCTGGAGCTTCTAAATGCAGATGAGTTTGTGGACTCTACTTCAGGGTCTTGAAAACTTTGTGATTTTTCCCAGTAGGAGTCACCCTTCCCTGTGGACATGTGCTTTATGAATTAAAGCTTTGGTGCTGGGCTAAATGGGCTTTTAAAGTCTGCAGGAAGGTTTTAAGGATTTACAAACGTCTGCCTGACACTGTGGAAGCACCTGTCAAACAAATGTCTGACAGATCTCCATCTTTACAGCTCCAACTATAATCCTTCCCGTGGAGCCAAAGTGTTAGCGATCATCAATTAGTCAGCAGCCTTGATTGAGGAATCCAGAGCAGTTGCCAGGGAGCTGATGTTGCCATAGCAGCTCAGACAGGCCCAGACATCTTGATTATGTTTACTTGTGGAAGGGCAGATTAGTGGTTAGAGAACATTCAGTTACTGCAGCAGCGAATATCAAGTCAAGTCACGCTTATTTGTCTATAAGTCAGTATCAAATACAATGTCTCTGTGGGCCTGACGGGACCAGTGACTCCCAGTGCAGACAAAGTTCTCTGAGAAGACAAGGAAACACAACAGAAAAATTATTACTCAATTCCTGTGGGCCTCAGAGATGTTGGCATTTGAAGCAGGCAGGGGCAGCTAAAGAAACATTAATGCACATGTTCATTGGGAGCAACCTTCATTTAAATGAACAGAAACCCTCCTGCACTGCTTTTAGGTAATAACATGGTTTGATTGTGGCACCCTAAGGACAGACTCACTCTGAGTGAATCAATATTCATTTGAATGTTCACAAAAGGATGAGAAATGTGAATGGTCCTTGGGGATCAGATCTTATCGTGATGTCATATATTCTAGGGGCTGATGGTGAAGCCGTAGTAGAATACGGAAAACCTGCAATGGAGTCTGGCTACCGCTGGTGGTGGTGGTGGTGGTGAAATGAAAAGTGGCAGAAGTAATGACTGATTTTCATCCTGAAATATTTACATAGAGCATTGTGTTGACAGCCACAGATTCTCTCTGTGTCCAGCAGTATTTTATTGACCTAACTGCGCTTTATATTGCCCGTGTGTCTCCTGGTTACTGTTTGCATTTCATGATAAGTTCACCAGTTAATGACTCTCCTGTACAGATGGCAGTGTTTGTTTCAGTTAGACATGCTGTGTTTAGAGCCATCTGAAATATGAATACAGACCTCTGCATTGTTTTTACCACAGGTGCCCTGCTGTGATCACTCCTCACTGAACCGAACCCCTAACTATGGCTAAACTTAGTTCAATCAAGAGAGACTCGTTTTTAGTTTTGGAAAAGAAAATGTCTTAATAACAAGTGCACATAATTATGAAAATGAGGAAAGTCTTTGGCGATTAGACCCCTTTGAGATGGTGAGCTTTAAGGAGGGTGATGGATCTGTGACAGCTGAAAGCAGCAGAGGAGAGAGCAGATTTAAAATCTCGTAGTGACAACCTGATTGGCTGATGGAGGTCGTGGCAAATTATGATAGGACAGCTAGAAGAGTGCACGCCCGGAGGCAGCTGATCAGAGGAAGCAGAGGGAGTGGGAGAGGGAGAATTGTGAATGAATGAGCACAGGAAGGTCTTCCTGATTGAACCTACGCTGAGCTTCATGAGCTCAGAGTTCCCCTAAAGTTCCTTTGACTGACGGTACATGTTGAGTTGAGCTCGGCCATTTCGGCTGTGGTAACTAGTAATCTGAAAAACAGCAACAACAAAAAAAGATAGCTTCCGCTTCTCTGTCCTAAGCCCCTCCCACCAGATGACCACGGGCACATACACACGCTTCATACAGTACTCAACTTTATTTATAGCACAAAAACACAAAGTGCTTCATAGAGTAAGGTTAAAACAGACAAAAAAGTAACCCAGTGTTTCCCATACATTGATTAATTTAATCTCATTTCAGTGTACAGTTGCAGCACATTTGTCCTGTCCCTCCTCGCCACACTCTTTTCCTGTTTATTTGACCACAAATGAGACAAAAATTTGCTGCTAGCGACCCAACTGTCCCTTCTCCTGATGTTACAAAAAAGGCAGCAACAGAAAGTTTGCTGATCGTGTGGAGCGTTCGAGCCTTCGACTCCCCCGGAACTGGGGTTTGCGCTAGCTGAGTTCAAATTGCTGCAGACGCTGTCGGTCTCTAGAGCTGCTGCCCACTAACCTCCAGGCGAGGTGGTCAGTAGCTGTGGGGAGTGAGGCCGACCACACACTGTGAATTGAGGCTCTAGCTAACGTTAGCTACGTAAACATAAACTTGAAGCCTCAGCCGTGAGCCTTTGGCTTTGGTCTGCAGAAGGATAAACTATTAGCAACATGTTCTCTCCTCTCTGAAACATTTTACCGATACTGACACGTTTGTTTCTTGAGTTTATTGCTAGACCTTTTTTTGATAAGTCTGTCTTCCTGTTTTTGGGATGCCTGGCAGTGCAGACAGCTGTTGTCAACACTGGAATATAAACTTTCTCTGCAGGATTCTCCACCATTGAATCAGGCTTTCACGTGCATCTGCATTTTTATAACAGCCAATAGGAACACTCTCTCTGAAATGACCTGTGATTGGCCCAAGTCTTCAGTCACAGATTACATTTTCTAAAGCTTGAAAACGGAAGCGGAGGTGCAGAAGACTAGTTTTCTCAGACCACTTGAATTACAATAGGCGCAAAGTGTATTATGGGAATGTGACCCTGTGATGCCAAAATTAAACCACCTGGTGTGACCTCAGCATGTTGTAAAGCTGAGTGTAAGTGGTCCTGGAGAGAGTGAATTTAGCAGGCTGTTGAATTAGCTGATGGTGCATGTACTTAAAATTCATATTATACACAGTATGTTGAAGATTTTATTTCAGAAAACAGTGCATTATTGTGTTCTCACTGCTTTTGAAACAGGATGATGTACACTTCAAACTCTGGAACACTAAGATCCTGACGAACATAAATCCATAAATCAGAAAGTTGCATTTACAGTATATCTGCATGGCATCCAAATGTTTTATTTTGTCGAGGATAAGTCTGCACTGTGTATATGTGCAAATGTGCAAATCATTTCCCTACTACCCCTGCGCCGTCCTGACCGCTAACGTTGTGGCTGCAGCCAAACTTCTCTTTACAAGTTTCCCTTTCCTGCCATTGTCAACCACACTCTTCCTCTTCTCAATGCTGCACGCTGGAAAAAGCTGCAGCTGAATTCTCACAGAGGTAATTAGTTCTCCGCTCAAGGTTACAGTGTGACATGATGACATGATGATGGTGATGCTGTGTCTGGATTACAGGGCACACAACACAATTATGCTTTAAAAGGTTTAATTGTGGAGCATTACATATATTTTTTCCACAACAACAGAAACAATGAATCCACGTGGGCTCGGCTTTGATCTGCGCTCCGTTCTGTCAGAGTTTAAATACTGAATATCACTGAGGAATGTTTAATTTACTGCTGGATAACAACAGCAGCATTGTGAGAACAGAGGGGGTAGTATCAGGCCCCAAATGCATCGTTTTTTATGTGCATGACTCATTTCAACCATTTACACATTCAGTGTCCTTTTTCCCCTAACACTAGAGTTTGATTCAGTTCAAAGCAGCCGCAGAGTGTTTGGGAGGAAGGTATGAAAATTACATCTCACAAGCAAGGATCAAAAACAGCAACAATGCATCACTTATTCATTTGGAAAGAACTTGAAGCACGCACAAAATCACGACATTCACCATGATGCAGCAAAGAGTTTTGTGAGCGTGTCTTTAACTTTGGATTTGGGTAATTGAAGAAGCAGGACTTGAGCTGAGACTCTCGACTTTTTCCACCTCTCCTCAGACGGCCTGTAATGAACCCGAGTCACATATGCCTGACACATCAGAGTTGGACAGTTTAGTGCTTCTGTTAGTGATTCAAGTACAACATGTGTTTACAATTCTGACAGAGAAAACTACCAAAACTAAATTTCTTTCTTCCATACTCGATCCTCCACCCTGGGCCTACAGTGCCAGCAACACGATACAAGTCATCAGAAGTTCACTCATTTCCCATCGAGCAGAACGACCAGTGAAAGGTGGTCAACCAGCTTGTCAGCAGGGAGAATCTGGCCGTGGATGAACGTTCTGTGGTCATCAGCTTTCCAACGTCATCAGATTTCGGAACGTCTTTATTTCCTCTATGATGTGATTTTCCTTCTCTTGGAGTAAATCAGTGAGGAGTCTCAATGCTGAGATTTTAACTCTCTATTGAAACAGTAAAGTACATGCTGATGTGCTTTGTTAAGCAAATATTAACGAACAAATTCAACTTGGAAGGTGATGATATGTTGGCGTTCTGTTTATGGCTTGTTTCTGCTGACCCCAAGACGTCTACCAGACACAGAGCAACATTAGCAATCATGTGGAGTCATGTTCCTGTCCACTGACTAATGGCAATTCAAACGTCACCGTCCTTTCAGCTCTACTTTTTCATCTCTAAACTCCTGAGTAAACTATCCGGCTCCTCAGCAGCTGGATTTTCCATTTTCTTTACCAGCGTGTCACCAACTGTTGTTCTGCCGTTTGGTGCAGGTTATTGAGAACGCTGAGACTGAACTAAAGGGTAAATGTGCCATTAAACCAAAACAATGAGCCAAAAGAGGCTAAAAAGCTCTGTGGAGTTTCATCGTTTGGAGCATAGACTGTGCAAATACACAGCTATCAAAGTAACACCCATTGGTTTGTGGAAATGCTTTTTGATCTGTTAGTGATCATTGACTGACCCACTGGTTTGTGGAATTCAACAAATTCGATTGCCTTTTTGACATTTAACCAGTTTCCTCCCTCTGGCTGAGAGTATCCCAGATTGTATAAATAATGGACGTAGCTACCATAACGTCACCCATTAGTTTGTGGACTGCTGTTTTGAAGCCTCTAATTTGGCATTTCAGCCGTTGCCATTTTGTTCTTTTGCAGCTAGAGGTGACCATATTTGGATAAGACGCTGGAGCTGTGGAGGAGCGAGGGGTGGATCTGACCTGTCACTCAAGTGCCCCGATCCTTAAATATGCATAACTTTAAGGCTTAATCAAATGTAAACATTTGAGTTATACAAAATACTGCCCCGCACAGTTGTCACCAATGTTGGAATTAGTTATAGAGATCAAAACTGTATTTTTATTTTTGCTGTAAAGTTGGACATTTTATCGTAGAGGTCTATGGGGACTGACTTGCCGCTGTAGCCAGCCTCAAGTGGTCATTAGAGGAACTGCAGTCTATGGCACTTCTGTGTTTTTCAGCCGTGGAGGTTGCCCCTTATGTGTGTCACCTACAGTAAATGGCAGTCGGGATGCCCCCATTTTGGAGAAGCAGGCAGGACTACTGCCACTTAAGTTCAGCAATGTACTGCTGTGTGCGGGGGCAGCAAAACATATTTTTTCCACTTTAAAAAAGGCCCATCTGAAAAAAATCAATATCAGTTTAAGTGTAGCGTTCACTATATTGAGAACATTTTCACCACATTACCTTGACAGGGAACAAAAGCCATTATTTATGCTCTCTCTAAAGCCATCAGGCTCCTTTGACAAACACAGTAGTTTTACTTTGCAACCCCACCTCAAAACATCTCAACTATCTATTTAACATTGAAGATAACAACTAACATGAACATATCTTATTTTAAATTCCACATGCACCTGAATACAAGAACAAGTGGCAGCTAGGGAGTTGAATTTACTGGGAAGCAGGCGGTGATGTAACATCTGAAATTAAACATTGATGACTCAGCACACTTACATAAGTAGTTCTAACTATTTCTGCTAATTAGTCCTCTGCCCAAGTTGACATTGTTTGAACATAGGCTGGCTGTAAACTCACAAAGCTCAACAAACTAAAAGAATGACAAAGGTGTAAACTGGCTCACTTTAACAGGTGCAACAGGAGCGTAAAAGAGATGTCAGTGAAGCACAGGCTGAACACACACACACACACACGCACACGCACACGCACACACTCCTGAGAGGACATCTAATGAGACATTTATGGTCAGTCATAAGAATGCTCATGACTGCATGGACACATAATAGTGTGTGTCCATCATCAAACAAACTGCAGAAGCATCACTGCATGCCAGTTGCATACATGAATGCTTTCATGTGTGTGTGTTTGTGTGTGTGTGTGTGAGCATGAACGCGTGTTGGCTTTTTTTTTTTTTTTTTTTTAACACACACACACACACACACACACACACACACACACACACACACACACAGAAGAGACTCATAACATGGAACAGCACTCTGACACTGAAGAGGTGGATGTGAGAGTGTGTGTGTGTGTGTGTGTGTGTGTGTGTGTGGGAGTTCAAGCTGACATACCAATGTCTCTCTAAACTAACATGGATTAACCTGCTGACCTGCACATATGAAATCATGACCTTTGTGACATCATTAAAAGAGACACAACCGATACGAGCATGAAGAATGTGCTCCCTGTTCATTAAAACATCATGTTCATGGGAAAGTGTGAAAAGATGCAGCCGGACTTTAAATAGGGGAAATAAAGATGCTTCGATCGAGGAGGTGCAGGAAGAATTCTGACAGATCTTATCTGGGATCCGGGATTTGTGAGATTTGAGAAAGACCCAGTAAATACTCCAACATGTCCATAAAACTCAACTTTAGTTAGAATGAAGATTTTTTAAGTCTTTTTAATGTCACACAGGATCAAATTTAAGATGAATGTTTACAGTAACTAACTGAAGAGGGGGAAAAGAGGAACAGACAGTAATTACTTAGGGATACAGAAAATTCTGCCCCAAAGTTTATTGTTTTTTTTGTTGTTGTTTGTTTTCTTGGATTATATAACTGTACATACTCATATAAGAAAGAATTTCATGAAGTACCCAGTTAGGCTTAATCTGGCATGGATTTCAAAACTGTCCTTATTGTGTCCCATAATCCCTCTAGCCCTGGATCTTGGTGCGCTAATGAGGCGGCAGCTAGTTCATCCCTATTAACTCTACAAATTCTTCTAACCAGCTGTTTAAGCTAAAACGGTGTGGGGTTGTGCTCATTTTCATTCCAGATCTACTTTATCTCCTAGTAGGGGAGACCGGGGATGATTGTAACACTTTTTGTTTGAGCAAGTGTAACTCAGTGGGTTTTTTTGTTAGAGCTCTTAAATTTTGATACGTGGTACCCATATTTGTCTGCTATAAATAACACACACTTTGACCTCTACTACACCATCACAGATTATGGAAATTAATGTCAAATACAAAGAGGTATATTGTTACAACGTACCCCAGTACCGGGGGGAGTTGTAACACTAGCTGGGGATGGATGTAACAATTAAATTATTGTGCTTAAAAAAGATTCACAATAGGCGAAATGTATTCAAGCACTTTAATGAATAATGAAGGAACAATAATACAATAATTATAATATTAAAATAAATAGAAATGTAAAACATAAATACAAAAAATAAGTACAATAAAATAAATAAAATCAAGATTAATAAAGTGTGTGTGTGTGTGTGTGTGTGTGTGTGTGTGTGTGTGTGTGTGTGTGTGTGTGTGTGTGTGTGTGTGTGCGCGTGTTGTAGCCTGAATGAGGTTGACGTTTGAACATCCTTTTAACAGTTGAACAATAAACACTTTCGAAGAGTTACAGCCCTCCCCACGCCTAGCAGCCATGAAAGAGCTAATCGTTTTTAGCATTTAGCTTCAAAGCTAGCACTAATGAAACACATCACATTAAACTAGACAAACGACTACTTGAACCTATGTAAGTGAAACAATTGTACATACAACACAATGGACACTATGCAAAAAACAATTGTGATGAAAATGTTTGGTTTCTCACCTGAAAAACTGTGTTTTGGGCTCTAGAACAGACAAATTTGGACTCAGAGCCATGTGGCATCACCAGTGAGCTCCAATTGTAAATGGGCATGGACTATGTTGATGATGTCACCACATCTCGTTTCTAATTGGCCAAACTGAGAGTGCTACAACTATCCCTTTGTTACAACCATCCCCCTACACACAGAACAGGACATTTAGGAACTACAAGGTGAAAGATTTCTGTGAGCCCCAGAGTTTATATTAACTTATTTTGTCTCCTGGTGGACACAAGGGAAGAACAGAACTGGCGTTGGGGAGTTTTCTTGCCGATTTTGTGTCACTTTTTGCTGGAATCCCACACATTTCTTTTAGCACGCGTTGCCTCCAAGACGAGCTGCGATCTGTCTCTTTGGGTTTAGTGCTGATCAGTGGGTCATTCCATGCTGCAATTCTGTTGGTTGGTTAGTAGACGTAAGTGGTAACAGCAGTCACACAGTGAGATGGTCATCCCAGATTTGTGACACTGTCAGAATTTTATCCCAGGCTGTCTCGTAAGGACGTGACAAAGGCCATACTTGGACCTCTCTCACTGTGTGACGTAGGACTGCTGTTTAAGAGCCATGATCAAAGAAACTTTCATCTGGAACAGCCCAAAATCGCACAGTATATACTGGGCTTAACAGGATAAAACAATGCAATACAATATAAATAACATTTTATATCCAAAAGATCAAAGGTCAGCTTGACTGTGACATCATAATATTTTAACGTCATATCTCAGGAACAGAGGGGGAGACATTTGGTCAGATACTTAACTGGTGACTCTAATCTTGACACTGTGCTGATTGTATAAATCTTCTGTGTGTGAAGCATCCATGTTTTCACACACATGGATGGAGACTGTCAGAGACACTGGACTGGTGGGCGGAGTCGTACAACAATGAGGAGGTAACTGGGATGCATTGTGTTGTAGTCACTCTGCAGACCTTTTAGACAATCCTCCTCCTCCAAACCGAAATTCCCACAACATTTTTGGTGTTTTTATAGATGCATATCATCATCTACGCATGCAGCATGCTTTCACTGAACCCAATCAGTCATCAGAGCCAGTAGGCCTCGAGGAGGAAACTTCTCATTCCACACTTACACTCCCTATTTGACCTCATTTTCTCTCCACCCTTATTTGTTCCCATTAGCCTTTTACATACTCTCATCCCTCCTTCCACCACTTATCATGCTCCCACCACTCCCTCCATAGAGTAAAAAAAGATGAATAATAAAGATAAATAATTGTCTTCTGTACTGTAGCGAGATAAGAAGAATTCCTCCGCACAGTTTTGGCAAGCACCAGGAGCAGAGTTTAAGAGCCTGTAAATGTCCGAGGCAGGAATGTGAAGCTGCCTTGTATGGTCATAAGAATTGACTGCTGGTTCTTTTTTTATACTCACTCATGTCTTTTTTTCTCCCGTGAGGATCGAGGCTGGTTTTGATACACTTTCACAGAAGGAGGGCAGAGGCAGAGAGATGGAGGAGGAGGTGAAGCTAAAGGGAGGGGGTTCCCTGACCACACTCATTCAAGTTTTAGAGGTTGGGGGGTGGAAACAGATACAGAGGATTCATTTGTTCTTAATATTCTTTGTTTACACCTCGTGAAAACTCTGATGTGGTGACTGACGTCAATTGAAGACACTCTAGACACTCTTGACTCTTGACACAGTTCACCAAACCTTTAGTTGATGAATTTCCTGCAGACACTTATTTGATAAACTCAAACATCTGACTGAATCAAGCCAAAAAAGGTCACCTCTCCAAAAGAACTTTAACACTGAGTGGTCTTCCAAAAATAAAAAGGCATGCCAGAGCATACACAGAGTGGAACATGGATCCTCAGGCTGAACTATGCATGCTTTATCATCAGTGTCATACTAACATTAATAACAGCATTTCCTTTTTTAAATGTCAACAAAAGCATTTTCATGCCCCTCACTGGTGACTGTGCGCAGCTCAGCTGTAATAAACAGCTTTAGTTTCCTCTTTGAGATGATGCTGAGCTAATAACCTCATAAAAAAGTCATTAATATTGGCCTGGTGTTGTACTGAAAATACTGCAAATGTTTTAATCTGTAATAGTATATTATTACAATCTAAGCCAGTCAGAAGAAGTGCCATTAAAGCTGTGGTAGGCAGTTTAAATTTGGCATCATTGGACAAAATTCTGCTGTTCTGCTCTGCAGGTGTGCGTGTAGGCCTACGTCCCCTCAGATGGTAAAAGCCACATTCAATGTCGGAGAATCCTGCAGAGAAAGTTGCTATTCCACTATTGGCAACAACTGCCTACACTGCAAAGCAACCCAACAAAGGAAAATGGACTTATCAAAAAGAGTCTGACAGTAAATAAAATACAGTCAGCAGCTGCAGCAACCCGAATCCAGCCAGTGCAAACCCCCAGCTCTGTAGGACTGGACAGCCACTGGATCAGCAAACCTTCTGTTGCTGCTGTTACACAGGTGAGACTCTGCACTGCTGCTGGCCACCAGCCTACAGTGACACTTAACTCAACAAAATAATTAAAATCAGTCCACCTGAACCAGGTGAACTGCTGCAGTGAACTGTGTGCAGAACACATTTCCACAGCAACAAAGACCGTCACGAGGTTATGTCGTGACAGCATCATTGGTGGCATTCTGGCATTGTTAAAATAAAGTTAAACTCTGTCACAGATGTTTGAGCAGAAAAGAACATTTAACTAGATTCCACATGATATTGTTTTCCACTGAGGGCAGAGGCTCACTCGTTGTTCGCTTCTTTGCAGCCTGCACAGACAGACAGACCCTCTTCCTTCAGTCTTACTCATCTGGCTCCAACCATGAATGTGCTCAACAATTGTTTCCTGGCAACAGTCGTAAACACCTGCACTTTGATAAGGAAGTGAACGCACCATGAATGGAAACTGTAATAAACACTCTAAAGCAGACCAGAGGGTTCAGAGAAATGGAGGTAGTCGATCTCTGGTTTGGACTCAAACAAACACAAATGAGCTCAGAAAAAAACACCACAGACAAATGATAATAATAATAATTATTATACTTGTTATCATGTATTTATTCATATAGTGCTTTTTAAAACATACAGTTACAAAGCACTTCACATGTAGTTAGGAAACACACATCAAAAATCATGTGTATATTTCAATCCAGTCTCACTCTAAAGTTGTTCAAATCCAACGCAGTGACGTCTGGTTTTTAGACAGACAAAAAAAGCCGTCCTTTCACTGTTCCGCTGTTGTTTAATGGCACCCAGACGCATCAGAGGGAAACACTGTGGGACGATCACAAATGTTAAGGCTACAGTCTGAGCAGAGTGGGTGGGAGGGCTGGTGAACGTGTCCAACACCTACTTTCACCAGTGAGGCTGGTGTTTGGTTCCCGTAAAACCCTGTTCTTTTTTCCTAATCGTAACCATGCGTGTTCGTAGTTGACAAGTGTCATTTGCGGTATTATAACGATGTAGAGCTTTTATTTTGAAAGGGACTGTATGCAAACTGTACATTTCCTGTGAAAACAGAAGTGTATTTTGAAAACAGGCAATGCATTTAACAGGCTGAAGTTGACACAACATCCCAGAACGCCAACAACCAACACACCCAGGGTACCTTGGACGTCATGTGGACGAGGAAAGTCCACCAAACATCGATATGTGACGAGGTCGCAGTGACAATGTCTTGCATATACACACATTCATACAAACATTGATATATACATATGCATTTGGACAGTACATTGACAAGAGTTATATGAGCGAAATAAATAAAACGAATGGCATGCAGACAGATTTTATAGAATGGCTAATCTATAGAAATGAGTTTTCATAAAGCAAATCACAGATTCAGCTCTTCTGATGAAAGAAGGACGGCTGCTCCACAGTTTGGGAGCAACTCCCTGGATTTACAATATGAACGGGGAATAGACAGGAGGCCTCGACCAGAGGAACAATGTGCTGCCTGGTGGAACAGGGGCTCAACATCTCCGCTGTATATGCAGGGGCCAGGCTGTCTGTCTGTAACAGCCACCTGTACTGTACATGCTTCATCAGCCCTCCCACAGATCAGTGAGTAGCTGCATCTGGTCCCAGGCCAAGCTGTTTAACCCAGGCAGGGTGTGTGTGTGTGTGTGTGAGTGCGCGCAGCAGACCGGGTGGTGAGGAGAGTGTGATGTTTACAGATCTGTCTAAGATCATTGCTCTTTAACTCCCGTCCTTCTCTGCTTTCACTCCGTCTCCTCTCTGTATCTCCTCCCTTCACCACACACACAAACACACTGTTGTCTTGCTGTCCTTATGGGAACTTTATTCATTCCCTAGTCCCTTACCCAAACTTCAACCATGAAAACTATACTGAACCTCATGGCCAGTAGAGAACCTTGTAAACAAATTTGGTTAAGTCTGCAATGTACGCTCGTTTCAGACTTGATAAATTGTGGGTTTGAATAATTTATCAGCACACTGGACTTCACATATGCACCCTTATATCTGCAAGTATGCATTGACACCATTGATTCAGCCACTGTCCACTGTTCCATGTCTCTACTTTCCATCAGCGATTATCTATCATCTCCTTAGAAACTGAAATCTTCTGTGGAACTAAAGCTAAGCATACACTGTGCGATTTAAGCCCATTTCTGACCCCACTTTTGAGCCGCACAACTCTTTCAGAGTCGGACCGAGTGAGGACCAATCATGGCGTATCAGCTGTTGGATGTTCAGATGAACTCCTGACATGTCAGACATTTGGTGTGCGATCGTCAAGCTCTAGTACAGCTGAAGCAGAGTTAATTTCCCGTCCATGCCTTTTTTCTCATTGCACCTGCAGAAAGAGGCAAACAGCATCTGAACGGCGGAACAATCATGTCATGGAGGCCAGGTTGGTCGATTTTTGGCAATAAGGCATTATGGTGAAACATACAGTCGTAACCTTTCAGCCCTTTGCTGGCAAACAAACTTCTACCCGCCCGGGAGCTGTTAAACAAATTTAGACAATACAATTTCTGATATAATAAATAGTTGATAAATAATTGTAATGAATTATTTAAGGTCATTTAAATGCAGTCAGGAAACACTTTACAGTACTCGGAAACAGAAATATGTTAGTCAAATGTTTTTCTTCTCCTTTGTATCTATGTTGTGTGAAGTTCACGTACACTGTTTTAATGATTACTGTGTAAATTGTCCTTCAGAATTAGATAAACGGCTGAAGTCAGGAGGCACGTAGAAGAATCCATCACCTCCTCCCTGCTTTCATGACCCACAGATACATCCATCGCTCTGTTTGATTTAATCATCTGACAGCAAATATGGAGCAAAAAGGGAACAGAGGAAGCTGAAAGACAAACTCTCTCTCATCCTTCAACACTCACAAATTCCATAAGCTAATGGCAAAGTTTGATGTCAACCCCGGCCTGTCTTTCTCACCTTGTGACCTCTGACCTTTGACCACACCCACCCTCTTAGCCGCCAGTCAGTGCCAAAATCCACACTCCTTCTCCTGTTTGAGAGAGGGAACATTTCCATGGACAGCCCTGCGCTGCTGTGTTTGATGGATTGCTGCAGGAAATTCACATTCACAGAGTCACGGAAAAGAAAAGCACAATACTTTATTCATTTGAAAATGATTTGTTAGTGTACGGAGAGAAATGTAGACACAGATAAGAAGACATAGATTAAATGAGCTCTCGAAGGAAACTCTTGGAGCTGTAATTACTTCACACGTCCCTGTGGACCGGCTCGTTTTCCTGGCACGAAATTAACGTCTGCGGAAGAGATAAATTTTTCATAATTACACGACTGCTCGCTGAACATCTCGTGGATGTAATCCTGAGACATTATCCCATCAAGGTGATCGACTTGTTTCAACACCGCTTATCTTCCTGACAAACACCAGCATCTGACTTGTTCTGTGTGTTTTTTGGTGTGCCGGTCGATACTTGTTGAAAGAATGTGTTCAAGGGAATGTTGTTATTGCACACTCTGGCCTTTCCTTTCATAGGAAATATCAGGAAAACAAAGACCCGAAAAAGAAAAATGAAAAAGGATCCTTGAACTCTGACCTTCAATGAGCACTGTAGAAGTGGATTTTAGAGCTCATTTGTTCTTGACAGGAGAAAAGTCAGTTTGGCTTTTGGATGAATGCTCTGAGCTGCTGAACTGTAAGTGGTGAAAACTGAGGATGGTGAAACATCGATACTATTGATGCAAAATTTGACCCTTTGAGGTGTAAACTAAGGAGCAAAGGAAAATCGTTTGGCATCAAGGTCACTCCAAACAATCTGAATTAGATATCGTGTCTCCCTCTTCATGTCTGCAGGGACTGACCACATCACCAAAAAGAGAAAGATGATATTTAGAGTCACCAGTTAACCTGCATGTTTTTAGGTGCGGACACACCAAACTGACATCAAAGAACTAGCGGCCAACTGTTGCGTCGTCTACGTCGCCTCACGTCACCCTGTGTCAGTTGCATTTAAACACACTACACGGACTACATGAGACGGCCAAGTAGCACGTACGTTCTGCGCCTGCGTGAGAGAGAGCGGAGTGAGAGAGTGGTACATCCTGTGCAGCCGAGCACCGCAGCACCTCCACGGACTATTACATCCAGACGGTCCCGGTGTTTCCTCCGCAGGCTCCACTTCACTCAGCTGCCCGATAAACCCTTTGCTTCTTCCCACTTTAACCTGAATAACAAACCAGGGCTCGGTGCTCCGGTTGGATCCAAACGGAGAGCCGGGGCTAGCTCAGAGGCTAGCAGAGGCTAACTGGTTGTGCTTCCCCCTGGTCATGCTGCGGCTAACACTCCGCTAGCCGCTCCCTCCGCTTCTTTTGGTCAACGGCCAACCGTCGGCTTGGTGTGTCAGGGCCTTTTGGACTGTGGGAGGAAGCTGGAGCATCCGGAGGAAACCCACGCTGACACAGGGAGAAGATGCAAACTCCACACAAAAGGGCTCCCCCACCCCGGGGTGTAAACCAAGAACCGTCTGGAAGATTTTACTGGATATGTTGTTATTATAAACTGTGAACACACAAAATGAGACAAAATGAATCTGTATCAGTTTCAGTGTGCAGTTCTTGTTTCCTCAGCTCTCGTTCTCAGCATGCCTCTCATGTTTACATGGTGTCTTATACGTGATGTGATGAGCTCTGGCTGTCTGCGTATCTGGACCAACCTGCTCTGCATCATCTGTCAGTGCTGTGATGCTAAACGCTGGCTTCCTCTTGCATAGCTCTCATACTCAACAAGTGAGGGAAGTTTGTTCAGGTTCTCTGGGGGGAAACGGGATTTTACTGTGCTGATGTAAAGCTGAGTTTGACCTCTGATCATCCAACTAATAGACTAGACATATCAGAAAAGTATATTTTAGTTTGAGTACGCCAGAAACAAAAAACAGTGATGTCATAGTATGTAAGCTGAGGCCAGATCTGTGAGACAATAGAGGGTTAATCCTGGAGGCTCTGCTGAGACTTGGCCGGCTTTGATCTCTCTGACAGCGTCGTGAGAGTTGTTATTTTTCTGATGAAGGTGAGACGTATCAAACGCTCTCTCCTGGCAGCGATATTTAACCTTCCCCCATTCTTTAGGAGTTAGGTAATCGTCAGGACACATTCAGGCTTGATGGGCAGAGCTGAGCTTGTCTCTTCTTTACTGTTTTTTTCTTCTGCATAACTTCCTCAAGGCATTGAGAGTGCCGCACAGACAACAGCTTTAACTATTCATGTAGTAAAAATGCTGCTGCAGAGACACAAGGGACACATCATACACACTCGGAGGGTTGGTGGAGTGTAACCTTCTCTTGTGAAATCTCTTAGCACAGAAATGCTTTTTATATTATATTATAGAGGTCTTAGGTCCCCAGTTTACCACTGATTTTAAGAAACAACTATCGGTAACATACTACTGTTTATTTATTCTAGAAGATAGAAAGTAAAGGAAATTTCTGCTGTTTTTTTTTTACTACTTGGCAGTGTTGTAGTCAAGACCACCTACACCGAGATCCAGTCATGATAAACACCAGTATTAAGACTGGAACAAGACCAAAACTTCCCACACTGAATGACACACGTACGATAAAATCTGGAACATGGACTCGTCAGATTGATCTGAAAGATCCACATTCTCATCAAAACACCAACAGAAAAAAACATGAAGACGCACATCTTTTATTGCCAAATGTCTAAATAAAATGAAGGAGAATTTTCCTTTTTTAAATATGAGCAAACAAAAACAAACCAACACTAAGAGGATGAAATCAACTTAAACAGTCTTTATTCCAGACTCTTTTTTTCACAGGCAGTCTAATGATATCTCTGTAGTTGTGGTCTTGATCAGTCTTGAAATAAAATTTAGACTCCTTCTTGTGTGAGATCCAGAAAAGACTGAGTGAGAATACGATTGAGTCTGAGACCCTCAAAAAGTGGTCTTGAGAACCGTCTCATGCACCTTGATATATTTATGTATACATTTATTTCATATGGATGTTTTTGTATGAAAACGTGTGAATATGTGATGGTATTGATTGTTTGTGACGAGTTCGCTGGTCTTAAACACGGTGATGTTTTGTTGAGGTTGACCTGAATGTGTTCACACTCACTTCACTGAATGCACCTGTGACAGTTACCCAGGGCTACTCTGACTGCCTGACATCAGCCTCGGTACATCTGTGAGCTGCCACTTGTTCTTATATGCCCTGATGAAGACTGAGTCGAAACATACATTAAGGGCTTTTAATTTTTGCAAAGCAGTGTACCTTGGTACTTTTTTTTGGCTGTGACTTACTGACAAAGCAAATTACAAGTCTCTCCCTCATGTTGTAGTGTGGAAGTAGGTCTGGCTGTGGGAGGCAAGTGAGAAAACGGTGTGTATTAACAGGAAAATCACATCCTGTCAGTACCAATGGACTTAAAGCCCATTTCTCCAAAAGCCCGTTATCCCCAAAAATAAACTACTATTGCTCCGAAATCCTGTTTCTCTGAAGATGCACTGCACTCCCTGCAGTTAGACAACAACAGTCACCAGAAAATATGTTTGTGTTGCATGTTTATGTAAACCATGGCTGCATTACATTTGTCAACAATGCTGTGGTGAGTACGTTCAGGCACAAAGACCACTTGATTGTGATCAGGAAAAGGTCCGGTTTTGTCTTAAAACATCCATGTTTGGTGAAACAAAAGTTGCTGGAAAAGCAAAAACACATCAGTGGACAACAGCCAAATTCAGTGGATCAAATGCTGCTGGGAAACCATATAAGGGTCGGTCAAAAACACCTGGGATTGGTGGCTATTTTTGGAGAAATGGGACTTTGGACCAACAGGTTATTGCAGAAATTGGCTTTCAGTCCACTCGTTTGGACGAATGGGGCCTCAGATTTTTGGGCTGTTGGAAAAAAGGCATAACACCCATCAAGACGGCTCATATTAGCATCACGAGAAACATTGGAAAACATCTTTATGAACAACAAACCTGCTGTACAGTAGTTGTGTTCTGGTGCAGTTTTACTGTCCAATGGAAGACTTTAATGGGCTGTTCCTGTGAACGCTGTTATTTCAGTTTCACATGGTTGAGATGTGAAAGTAGTTAAGATAATTGGGTTCACCTGCAAATTTGTTTCAAAAGGTAAGGGCTGGTTTTTATAATTGGATATGAAATAAAAATAAAACCTAGAACTACACCAATAAGACCCACGTTGTTACAAAAACATAATTTTCCTTCATAATGTGTTTGCACTCCCTTTGTATTTATGTCCCTGATTGCTAAAGCACTTGGCAAAAAATGTTTCCTCTTTCTAAATAGATCTCACTCAATTTGACAAATTGCTTCACATGTTGATCTGGAGCCCAGATCGACGTTAAGGCGACCCTGGCAGACTCCTGCGCTGACTGGGTCATGTGTTTCCCAACCAGCCGTCTAGACGGACCGACAGCTCTCAGAGGCCCGTCACAACCCCCGGTGTCCCTGAAAACAGACGTCTATTGAGCCAACCAACACACTTTCCACAATGTCATGGACTAATTCATGTCAAAGTGGGGCTCTCCCTCCATGATTGGACTCAGTTAAAACCACTGAGGCGTGAAAGCACAGCCCCAGGAGCATGGAAATCCCACATGCACACCTATAGTAGTTTAGCATGTGTTCAGCTGTTACACACACAAACACAGACAAATGCAGTCATTGTAGAGTTTCCACACTTTGCCGTACGCCTGGTGAATTACGGCTCCGTCCCCAAGAGATATTGTTTGGAAAAATGTGTTGTTTTTTTTCTCTTCCTGTGATCAAACAATACACACATTCATCGAGCAAGTGGTGAGTCAGAGATAACGAGGGTTCTGGGCCGCAACGTGCTGAATTAGTTCAACACATAGGTCACTGGAAAATTCCTCCGACTTTTTTATAAAAGGTATTCCCCAGATGTTCTCATGGATTTAATACCATGCAAAACATAATCCATATCAGTACCAAAGAATTTAACACCCCTTACCCATCAGGTGACCTCTTCCCTCCTCCTCCTGTCTCCAGGTGGTACTGTGTGCTAACTTCCTGGTTCAGGGATGGTCTGTACTAACACTATCAGGAGGTGGACAGCTGTGCTGATGAAAAGATGCAGCTGTTGTTCGACACTATGGACGACGGCGCAGATCGCTCTGGTACTTAAGGTATGAGTATATTTCACGCAGGGTTCAAATTCCATCTCTGAGGGAGCCCTATTTTTCAGGAGCAATTGATGGGGCGGCTGTACACATACGCATATATGAATGTGCCCGCCTACTTGCAAAATGTACATTTCAATTCATACAGAGAATTTTTAGCTGTGGACAACAAAGGAACAGAAAAAATATTCACTGATGCAATGTTGAATTTCTTGTGGTTGCTGCCTGGCTTTAGCTGATCAAATAGTAGGTGTCTCAGAAGCAGACAAAAGACAAGATGGAGGAGCTGATAGTGTTGGTTTTTAAATACCTGGAATCGACCCTTTGCTTAGCCGCACAACTCTGTGATGGTCTGTCAGAGCTAGCATGGATGCTGTCACTAACTACTCTCCCTGAAGACAAATGAAAAAGTGATGCCAGAAAGAGAAGCAGACAGGAAGGTCTTCAGTATATACAGTATTTAAAGGATGTATACAGGATGTCAAACTGCACATCAGAAAACCTGATGATATCCAAGTCCTTTATAATATTTAAAAGCAGGTATGTTTCTTCCTCCACCAGAAATATGGACTTTTCTTTTGGGCGTGCATTTTTACCCCAGCTTTGCAAATCCCAGCTGAGGCTAATACCGGTATATCTTAACTGGAAAGAGAGCAATCCACAAAGGACCTAATTTGGAACATCTAAACAGACTGTGCTGTTAACACGACCTGCATGCAATTCACACTGATGTCATATTTGTATTAATAGTGGAATATTAGAGTGGATGTTAACAGTGCTGCTCTCCACTAGAGTGGGTAATCCCCCAGAT
Source organism: Epinephelus awoara (assembly GCA_035609425.1). Lineage (NCBI taxonomy): Eukaryota > Metazoa > Chordata > Actinopteri > Perciformes > Serranidae > Epinephelus > Epinephelus awoara. Next base: position 3,573,495 of record CM069298.1, on the reverse strand, counting down.
GTGTTCAGACGTATCAGAGGTTAGTGCTGAAAAGAGCATGCAGAGAAAAGAGAAGAAAGAGGGCCCTCAGTAAAGCAAAAACTCTCCATGTCTGAGTGAAACCATCGTATCTTCTAAAATTGGCTTCGCTGTCAGTCTGAACAGCCCTGAAGCAAAAACGCCTCCAACATAACTTCATCTGAGGGTCCTGGAAACAACAGAGTAACTGCAAACATGCACACAGGTGTTTTCACTTCTTCTGCTTAACTAGACTTCAGATTGCTGCTGGGAAATAAAAGAGGGCATCAGCTGAAAAGAATTTCCAACCAGGTGAAACAAAACTACAACAACAGGAGCGTGAAGAGCGTGTTAATGGTGCGCCGGCTGTACAGGCCCACAGCTTCCTGAGATGAGCTCTGATAAGGCAGGATAGCTGACACCTTTTCAGAGAGATTTTAGGGGATTTAACATTGACTTCAGTACAGCCTGAACAAGTGTCTGGTCCTTAACAGTCATCTATGAATGTTGCCTCCTCGTCTGATTAGCACCACTACATATACAGTTCATTATGGCTCAATCCCAATGCACTCACTGTCCCTACCATTCAGACCTTACCCCTCCATTTTGCGTGTTTACATGTAGGAGAAGGGAGCTCTAATTCTTGATGGTATAGAGGGGTCGGGTGAAGTGTTAAGACCACATGGCCCTCCAAACAAAGGTTTTTTCACACTTTGGACTTCTTGTTATGAGAAATCATTGGCAAGATGGCTGCACAAGCAACAAAAGAAACCCACAAATGTATTTTCTTACGATTCTTAAGATATTACATTAACCATCATATTATCTTAGTTCAATGTCATTTCAATTTATCACGGCCCCTGTCCTTTTTACACATATAAGAAAAAACAAAAACAAAATGCTACTTGTATGTTGATGTCTTACGTGTCGCACAAACCCTCACCCTGAAATTTAAGTTAGGAACGAATACAAGAACTGTCCATTGTTCTGGGGCCCCAAAGTCCCAAAAATGTGCCTTTAAACTAAAAGTCCATTTGTTTGACTGCCCTTTACCTGGATAATAAAAGCCTTTGACTCTCCCACACAGAAGCACATGGCTATTATGTAGAATGACATCATCTGAGCTTCCCAGGGACCTTTTTTCCCTACAAAGGACCCACCAAATCCTGCCTCTGATTGGCTGGTACTTGTTACCTTTATTGGTTGGGTTGATTGGGTTTAGGCATGAGGAGTATGACCGGTTAGAGTAAGAATATCAGGGTAAGCCAATCAGAGGCAGAGTAGGGCGGGTCATGCCTTTATGACTGTATTGTTTGCTTCCTCCAGGAGGTGAAGGGTTAAGAGTGAGGTGGTTGTGGTTCCGGTTAAGCTTATCTGTAGCACGAGCAATAAAGCAGGCGGCGAATCCTCAGACTGCGCTGTGTTTTGTGTTGAAGTAAGAACTAGTCTTAAAAAAAAAAATGACGGCAGGGTGGACTGATGCAGGCCATGAACCTTTCTAAGTGCAGGGACGGTGTACATTTTTGGAGAAATGGCCGTTTGTTTCCAGGATTTATACACTGAAGGGAAATTTTTTCAGAGTATTGAGGACTTGGAATAATAGGCTGTTGGAACACTGTCATGGCACCTTGCCAGCGTTCGTGTTTTTTTTATCTCATCAGATAAATGGCAGATGTTATTAAGCTTACAGCATTAGTGCCATAGTTGCGTTTATGTCTGTTTACATAAACACCATTGATGATGATACTCATCAGGATCTTGAAGGATTGTCTCGTTTTATAGAGGAAGATTCTAGTTCTATTTATATTATTTTATTTTATTCTATTTTTTTATTGCATGCCAGTTAGTTTATCTTGTTTGTCATTTTATTATCTTACACGGGGGTTGCACTGAAAATTTCATTGACATGTAAATGCTCAGTGACAATAAAGACTTCTTGAATCTTGAATCTTGAATTTCAACAGCTACCGCTTGTTAACTCTGTTCTGAGAGGCGAAGCGGCGCTTGAACAACAAGGGGTAGTTTTAAATAAGAGATAGAATTGACCTATGACTAAGCCCCGCCCTCAAACGCAATTAGCCAATCACAGTGCGTATAGCCATCCCCACACACTGGGACATCCTCTGCCTGGACGTCCATTGAAATGCATCACAGAAAGTCAGTTTGTTCAGTTTTATGAGCTTTTTCTGAGATTTGCAGTTTAAAAATGGTCAGACGGTGTGCATGGGGTACATGCAGCTCTGACACAAGGTATCCTGAGAGGCTGGGCGACCAGCTGTATTTTTACACTTTAAACCACATCTCAAGCCAGAAAAGTGTCTCCTTTGGATAAAGTTGTGTGGTAACGTTAGACCACAACATCAACTCAACGTGAATAAGATTAACAATGATGTCTACATCTGTTCTAAGGTAAGTCAACATTGTGTTTGAGGCAACATATTGTCACTTTGCTGGAAAGAAATATAAAGTTATCTTTAACATCTCTAGCTAACGTTAGCTAAAGTTAGCCTAACTTGTAATTTAAGCTTTTCATCGACCTTCTCAACAATAAAATGATGAATATATCCCTCCAATGCGTAGTTTAGGCCCTTTTGGTTACTTCTCAATGACATCTGATCGTTATGTCCCCAAAAATCATCAATTGCCTCCTGTGAAATGCCGTGTACTGTGACACCTGCCATAGCGCCGCTCGCTGAATGTTGATAGTTTGTCTGACTGAGTGGAGGGGGCGGGGCTTAGCCATAGGTCAATTTGATGCATACAGATTATACATCGCCCTTTTGCAAAAATGTGCATCAGTACTTCACAATCGTGATGATTTTCTGACATATTTTAGTCTGATTTTTTTTTAAATTGATATAACGTTAAGCATTTTGCATTTGACAAGGACAGACACCCGTGACACAGGTGGATCTTTAATGAAAAAGTCGACATAGTTTGCTGCCACTCTTTGTTTTATGGCCCCTTACTCTGTGTTTTTCCCACGATGTGTGTGTGTGTGTGTGATGGGATTGTTATTAGCTCTACATTTCTCTTGTAACAGGACACAAGAACAGGAGCCTTACTGTTTCTGTGTGGCCCTTGAAGAACACACTCGGCCCCTCTCACTGTCATAAATCCTATCTGCTCACAATGCGCGGCACCATGGAGCCGTGGAAGGAATTAACGCCTGTAGCTCCTCCTGCGGTCGCTGAGGCCGTGCGTGCTTGTGACTGTGGCGCTCAGAGTGAAAACACACCCACTCTGTGTTTGTGTGTGTGTGTGTGTGTGTGTGTGTGGACCTGCATGTAAAGGTGGTGAATAGTGTGTTTGGGTCTTTGTTCTAGTTTACTGTATGTATCCTGAATGTGTGTATGTGCTCATGTGTGTAAGTGCTTTACACCTATTGTGTGTACACATGAATGTTTGTGCCACACCCACCACGCCAGCCTTTCCAGATGAAGCCAGCAGACTGATGCATGATGTGATGCACATGTTGTGCATGATTTTATCTGCGCTCTGTTATTTCAGTTGTTTACACTTCCGTCAGTCGAGGGCATTCTCTGCATTCCACCGCACGAGGTTCGTGTCAGGTTCATTAGCTCATCGAACACGCAGAGTTTAAACATTCAGACTAAACCTACAGGGGACTCCTCATATGTCATAACATATAGGTGCATGATGAAGATCAGTCACAGGATGGTTTTTCACTGATATACATGTTTCTATTGGACAGATTTTTTTGTATAGTTTTCAATATTTACTTCAGTTTTACGTAGTTTTGAGTTTGGGTTTGGCAGCTTTACTTTATATTCAGTTTCAGGTTTTGTTGGTGTTTTTGGTCGCACTGATTCGTGAATTTTTAGCCATGTTAGCTGCACTTCATAATGATGTAAAACTGCCACACGTCAAACTATTTATTTCACGTTTTCTGAGATACTCTGCTAACATAGAAACTTTCATTTATCACAACATGATTTGAATATAAGAGATTCTAGTCAGTCAAAACCACGGACTGTAAAAATAACTGACGTAGCTCTAGTGACCAGTGTTACAGTGATACATTACGTTTTAGCAGGAATAAAGTAATATAGCTTGTTACCAACAGGATTTTGGGTAATATGATTAAATTTACAATGTCACATGATGCGTGACCACCTGAAATAAACCGACAGGTGGGTCTTTTGGCTTCAGCGTTTTTATTTGCGCTCATCATAGTAACTGACTCACACTCCAATCTGTTTGTAGTGCTCACCTCAGCGTTTGTCATTTTGGTAGTCACCATCTTGTCACCATATTTGGACGAGAGGGTTGAGCTGCAGAGGAGCGAGGGGCTGAGCCGGCTGAGAAGTCGAGGACACTATTGGCAGACAGCCTGTTACTCAGTGCAGCCCGCCATTAATTGTGCGTAACTTTAAGCCTTATTCAAATGTAAACGGGTAAGTTATGTAAAAATTCAGCCCACGTCAGTTGTCATCAATGGGGAAACTAACTATGGAGACCAAAACAGTTTTTGTACCAGGCTGTAGACATGATTATTTCTGCTGTAAAGCATATTAACATGGAGGTCTATGGGGATTGACTCACTTTTGGAGCCAGCCTCAAGTGGACATTAGAGGAACTGCAGGTTTTGGAACTTTCCCGATGGCATAATTTTTAAGGCCTGGAAGTTAGCGCTGAGTCTAAGCACCAAAGACTTTATGTCAAATCTTAATCATCACATATCTATTAAGCTGTGCGCCTGTAATCTTTATTGAACAGTTATCTTCTCTTCATTTACCCATCTCTTCTGATTAAACTCACATGTTACATGTAACTCACTCAGTGTCAGTGCTGCTGGACAAGAACAGCTTCAAACCATTTTGTGTTTGGTTGACTTCAAACATAAAAGCCCTGACTAAATTATTTACAGAGTGTGTTCAGCCATAATTGTGAGTAACAGTTTCATATATCCTGATCTGGAGCAGAAAACACACATGGTAACTTATGGTTCAACTTATGTTAGCAGAGAGGCAATGCTTTTAATTTCCTATACCCTGCACTTATGCAAAAGAAAAAACAGACATTATCCAGCAATGGAAACCTCGAAATTAACTCCAGAAGTTTGATCGTTAGCTGTGGAGGAACATTTGGTGAATGCACAGGTCAGCTGGGGACAGTAGGCCACAGGATGATCATAAGCAGAACAAGATTAACCCAGTGAGTGAATTAATTAGAAACCAAGACTGATCCGGGCCTGAGGCCAGCTGCGCCACTAACGAGACAGAGAGAGGACCAAGACCACATGTGGGTACACCCACATCTGATGCTGTCGTATCATGGAGTGCCCCAACTCTTGTTTTTAACCTTTGTTTGTCCAGGGGGAAATTTAGAGAGAATAGTGTGCTCTTATACCTACTTCCTTCATGATAATCATGCAGCTTTAATATTCATTTAATCCCCTGCCATCTGCCCGCTACAGCACAGTAACTCAGAGCTTGTTGCCAGTATGTGTCAAACTGTGAGTTTTGGTCGTTACTCCTGCTGATTATAACATTTAACTCAAAAACATCATTGCACAGATCTTGGAGGTTGCGACACTGCAGGATTCATGCAAACAGATTGTACACAGACTTATTTTGAGGAGAAAACAATGACAAAAATAAACATTTTTTTGCAGATTGATCTCCTGATTCAACTTTCTCTCATGCAATGAGCAACCAACATGTGAGGTGCACTTCCTGCCTGTCTAGTTAGGAGGTTAAGAGACAGCCCCACAGTGGAGTAGGGACCCTGTAGGAGGTTGGTACCTCAAGGTGTCAGTGTATTCCAACTGAGATTGAAAAGCATCTGAAACAACCTCCCCACACCTTCTGATGTCAGAATTGGTTGAGCTTTCTGAAACCAACAATTTGACAAGCGAAGCCTGCTTTATGCAACCTTTGGCCAGGTGTGTGGAGGAGAGAAAGCCAGCAGGGATTGAACTATGGATATCAGCTTTGGCTAATTTTGCTTTAAATTGCCCAATATCCCATTAACTTCTAATTTACCAGTTCATTTTTAAGAGAAAAAAAAGTGAAATACAAGTAGCCTTTTATTTTCATCTGGTGGTACATTGAATAAGTGACCTTTAGCATTGCATTTCAAAGAGCTATCCATATAGAGAGGGTGAAACTGTAATATTTTGATTTTGAATTTATTTTCTGTTAGCTTTGCTGACAGATAGCCAGCCAGTGCAGGTCCCCAGGACGTGCACCAGGCTTCAAAGCCTATATTCATAGTGGCCAAAAAGTGGATTTACAACTTCTGGGTCTGTCACATGATGCCATTGGGTCCAAAAAGACATTTTACATTGACTTACATTGTGAAAGAGACATCAGTAAACCAGTAGATACATTTTTGTGAGCATCATGAGCCCCACAAAATGGTTCATTTCACTCTCAGGATTTGATCTAGATTAAATCATTTTATCCCCATTCAAGTTAGAGAAGTGTTAAACCAGAAGTAGCTGGCTCGGCCAGTGGAAGTCTCCAGTGTGCCTGCTCTATGGCCCCCACAGTGCAGAAGCAACTTCGGTCATCTGGGTAATTTTATACACAGCAGGTGAATATTTTTGGCTTTATGCGTTTTCATGGGAATGAATGGGATTCCTTCTCCAGCGCAGTATCCGGGTTTCTTGCTAAATCCACAAACTAGCAGCATTAACATTTTGAGACATTCTGCTCATTGCCCACCCTCCAGTTTCCACAAGTTTGCTAACGTTAGCCTTCAGCGCATACCACCAATGCTGGGTGGGAGCTAGTGAGCAGTATTCAGCTATTACTGCTTGTAATTGAGAACCAACTTTTTGGCTTTGAACCAATTTAGTTTTGGTCAAACTGCTTTGATATCCCTTTTCTACCAACATGTTTGAACCCTTCAGAGCATTTCTACCAAAAATAAAGATTCAGAACCCGTTGGTTCCCAACAGGAACCAACAAATAGCAGGTTTTCCTTGACCTGAAGTGCAAACTGTGATGGTATCAGTTTGCATGTCTGATTCTACAGGTTAGAAGGAGTGGATGAAGACTTGTGAGAAGTTGTCAGCGTGGTCTCATTAATAGTTGGTCTATGCTTTATTTTTTTGTGTGAAAACAAATGTCTGTTTTAATAGAACAAAGGTTTTCGGGTAATAAATGTAGTCTGCAATTTTGCTACCATTGTTAACTTTGGTTGTGCATTGCACAACGCCCTCCATTGATGACACATCCTTGATGACAATGGCTCTGCTAAAACCTGGTGGAAACACAGGCTGTTGGTGAAGATTCTCAGTCATCCAGGTCATGGTAATCTTAAGTGTTAACTGTGTTGCCTGCATCTCAAATTGAAACACAGGTGGTTCCTGTAATCAGCCAGCTTCCTAGATCTTCTTGCAAATTCCCATACCAGTTAAAGTAATTTTCCCCATTAAAGGGGTTTGTTTTTTATCCGCTGCGAGGGTCCAAAGGACAGAGGGATGTTGTATGCTGTAAAGCCCTGTGAGGCAAATTGTGATATTGGGCTTTATAAATAAAATTGATTGATTGAAATTGATTGAAAGGACATTCTTCCCAAATTGTTTAGCAACATGTTTGAGAAGATTCTCAGTCATCCAGGTCATGCTAATCTTAAGTGCTACTGCAGGCTTCTCCAGTGCAGAACTAATGAAGCTTCTTGGATGAGAGCTGAAATGTCTCCAAGAAACTCAAGCGAGTCCAGTTGCCCATGATATTCAATAGCACTGAAGAAAACACAGGCTGGTTCGCTAGATAGCATCAAGGTTCCAATACTCCTGAATGGAACCTGAAGGACCAGAGCTAATTTGGTGGAAAATTAATATTAATGGTGCAAACTCAGGTGTGGGAACCGGAACAGAAGCTGAAAAGGAGTATTACAGTAATTGAGACAAATGGACTTGCAGGGATGAAGCCCAAACCAAAAGGTCTGTTAAACCACTAGAAACCTTCAGAGGAAACCCTGCAGAGCTTCAGCTATGTACTCAGTGTAACCACTTCCTGGTCAATCATTGAGTCCACGCTTCATACTGATGTTAATAAAGTGCATTTATTCTTCTGGCATGTTGATGAAACACCTTCATTGAACACTGTGAAAACTAAAAAAATGAGGAAATGAAAATCTCAATGAATATTTGTCCTGACAGACAGCAGATTTCTAATCATTCAAACACATGTAACTCAATTAGGCTACATTACAACAGTTACTTTTAAATTACATTACTTTCTCTTGTTACACAACTTAAAACGATACAATGTAAGTCCTGTAACCTTTAAATAAATGTTACTCTTTTACACCATTCAATACAAACATCATAGTAAGAATTCAAATTATATACATAAACACTGTTAGCTTACTGAATCAATTGTAGTGCATTATAAACAAAAACGAAACTTCTCAAATAGTTGTTTTGTGCGCTCTGAACTGTATCCGCCTAGCGGACAACAACATCCGGTTTAGGGGAGGGGGTTACTAATAAACAGAAATAAACTCAAAATATATTTATGGCGTCATTTACACTCCCACCAATTACCCTTTGATTTATGGCTTAAACATGCAAATATTGGGCATGCCACACCCTTAGCTAAATAAATCAATGGTAATTTCAATATCATGTTAAGGTCATAAAGCCTCTATCTTGGGACTCAGGGAGTTTAACTGCTTTCTACTAAAACAACTAACTTCTGGATGGGGCGTTCAACAACAGATGGCTTGCTGAGGCGTTCACCTTCTTCTTGGACAATGACGATGTCATCGACTTGCATGTTCCGTCTTGGGGTGTGCCACTTCTGCCTGAGGGTAATCCCAGCAAGATACTCTTTCCTCCATCTGCACCAAAACTGCTCCAACAGATACTGCACCCGCCTCCATCTTTTCCTGGCATATAAGTCCTCTTTAACAAATTTGCCTGGTGGGGGCAGTGGGACTGAGAATTTCATCGTGAGCAAACGGTTTGGTGTCAGTGGTTCGAGGCTTGTGGGGTTGTTGATACTGTCTACAGTGAGAGGGCGGCTGTTTACGATGGACATGGCCTCATAAAAGAATGTCCTGAGAGAGGCATCATCCAGTCTTCCAGTGCTCTGTGCAAGGACTGAACTCAACACACTCCTCACTGTACGTATCTGCCTCTCCCAGACACCTCCTACGTGACTTGCATCTGGAACGTTCATGCAGAAGTCACACTGTCTTTCCACTAGGAATGAGAATGGTGGTGCAGGTTTGATGCAATCTGTTGGAAGATCTGCCATCCTTTGCTGTTCTGTGGGTCTTCGAGCTTTTCTGCAGACGACACACTGCCTTATGTATCTGGTGACTGCTTTACTTCCTCCGATGACCCAGTATCCATTGGCTCTGATTTCATTGAGAGTTTGAGGCGTGTCACATCACCATTGCTCGGGAGGATTATTGGGTGTCTCACATCGAAGGGAGAGGATGCTTTCCTCAAACGTCCTCCTACTCTAAGTATGCCATCATGGAGCTCTGGGTCGAGCTGATAGAGTGGGTGATTGTGTGAGAGCTTTCTTGATTCCTGTCTCAGGATGAGCAGCTCTTTGAAAGCTTCTTGCTGCACAAGCTTGATGAGAGTAAGTAAAGCTCGCCTTCTCTCTTCTACGTTTAGAGGCTCTGTCTTCTTAGACCTCTCAGCCAATCGGTGAATACGTGCCACAACGTTCACAACAGAATCGCAACAGTCGCTCCAGAAAACTGTCCTGCTTTTCAGCCAGGGTGTTCAGCACCTGTGCTGCCTTGACCTCGGGGTCTCCCACCAACAGCTCTGATGTTCCTTGCTTGATATCAAGCTGTCTTTCCCATAGGAACTTGGGTCCTTGGAACCAATTTGAGTTGATGAGCTCTGATACTCTGAGTCCTCTCGAGGCGTGATCGGCAGGGTTCTCACTTGTGTTGACGTAATGCCACTGTTGTGGGTCGGTTGTTTCGCGGATTCTCTGGACTCGGTTTGCTACAAAGACATGAAAGCGTCGAGCTTCGTTGCTGACATAACCCAGGACTACTTGCGAGTCTGTCCAAAAGTACTCTTCGTAAACACTGAGCTCTAACTCCTCCTTCAGCATACTGCTCACAGCAGCGGAGATCACTGCAGCAGTTAACTCAAGTCTTGGTATCGTGACTACTTTCGTGGGTGCGACCCTTGCCTTGCCCATTATCAGGGAGCAATGTACTTTGTCTTCACTCACAAGTCTTACGTAAGTGCATTGACCGTAGCCTTGACTGCTGGCATCTGAGAAGTGATGCAGCTCAGTTCTCAGGATCTTTCCAAAGTTCTCAGGAGAGTAACATCTTGGAATCTGAATCTTTTCCAGGTTCTTAAGATCATCGACCCAGCTCTCCCACCTTGGCTTCAACTCATCTGGAAGTAGTTCATCCCAGCCAACGCCGTTCTGACACATCTCCTGGAGTACTTGCTTTCCTGACAGGAGGAATGGGGACAAGAACCCCAATGGGTCATACACGGAGGCTACGGTTGAGAGAATCCCACGCCATGTCATTGGTTTCTCGTCCAGTGAGACCTTGAAGGAGAAAGTGTCCCTCTCTACATTCCATCACACTCCAAGTACTGTCTGAACTGGGAGATCATCATGGCTGAGATCTACATCCTTCACTCCTTTGGCTCGTTCACTCTCACAGACTGATTCCAGAACCACTCGATCATTGGAGATGAATTTGTGGAGATGTAGTTGTCCTTTAGCACACACAGCTTGGGCTTCTTCCACCAGCTTGATGGCTGTGTCCACAGACTCGAGGCTTATGATGCCATCATCGACATAAAAGTTCTTTCTGATGAAGTCTGCCGCTAAAGGGTATTCTCTCTCATTCTGGTTAGCAAGATACTTCATGCCATAATTGGCGCACTCTGGAGATGAGGCCACTCCAAAGAGGTGGACCCTCATTCGGTACTCTTTGGGCTCGGACTCTGTGTCTCCACCTTCCCACCACAAGAACCGCAGATAGTCTCAGTCCTCCTTGCTGACGTGGAATCTGTGAAACATCTTTTCGACGTCGCACATCACAGCAGTCGGATGCATGCGAAAACGACATAGCACTCCAGTCAGTCCGTTGGTAAGGTCAGGTCCGGTGAGAAGATGATCGTTCAAAGCAGTGCCTTCATACTTCGCAGAACAATCGAAAACCACTCTGATCTTCTCCGGTTTTCTAGGGTGATAGACCCCTGATGTGGGATATACCACACGTTAACTCGCTCTGGTTTGCTGTCAGCCTCCTCCGCATCGCCATCCTTGAAGACACCTTCCATGAAGTTCACGTAGTCAATCTTGAACTTGGGATCTCTGTCGAACTTCCTTTTCAGGTGCCTCAGTCGGACCAAGGCGAGCTTCTTGTTGTCTGGGAGACATGGCCGAGCTTTGAAAGGCAAAGGCATCTCAAGGTGGTTACGTTCATTTTGCTGGATTCTTCCTTTCAGGATCTGGAGAAACTGGATGTCTTCCTGAGATATGCTCTTTTCTCCTGGGTTGATGTCTGTAAAGTCAGACTCGAGTGCTCTAATCACAGCAGCTGGTGTCACAGGAGGCATCTCTCTGACGGATATGCGATTACTCAGCCCTGTCACGTCCTTAGAGTTCACACTCTGGGGCACACTCCCAAAGATACTCCAGCCCAAGTCAGTCTTTATGGCATAAGGTCTGTCACCTCCTGTAATAACTTGACGTGGTGCTAGTGCTCTGGAGCAATCGTAGCCGATCAGTAATCCGACCCCACAGTCCATCAGTGGGGGCATTTCATGGGCTATGGCTGCAAGGTGATTCCACTTGTTAGCAGTCTCACAGGTGGGAATGTGTGCTCGTTCGAGTGGAATGAAGTTTCTGGAGTAGGCGGGAGGTAGGCTGATGGTGGTCTCTGAGGAATAGCCTCGGATTTTAAGTCCACTGACTCTCTGGCTTTCTATTGTTGAGTCCTTTCCCATCATGGTGGAGAGCTTGATTTTCACTGGCTCCCCTGCTGCTTGCAGCCTTTCACAGACCTCCTGATCGACAAATGTTTTACTACTGTGAGTATCCAGTAAAGCTTAAGCTAGGGTCTCTGATCCAGTGATGGTTGATGATGAGATCCATAGTGGGACTATCATTGATGTGCTCCCGTCCTCACCTCCATTCACACTGCATGATAGTGCAGAAGCATTTCCTTCCGTGTTCTGAGCTCCTTGCGAAGGTGATTTCTTATAGGTGGACGGTCTTCATGTAATGGAGTGGGATGGCTCTTTTTACATTTGCCGCACGTGGCTTTCTTTTGACAGTCGTTTGAGTTATGACCTTTCCTCAGGCACACAAAACACAGTTTGTTGTCTCTGACAAACTTTTGCTTTTCCTCCACAGAGGTTGCCATTAGCTTTTGGCATTTATGTATGGAATGACTTTCTTCACAGTACATACATTTCACTGGGCCTGAGTTCTGTGCGGTTGCGTTATCTTTCTTGGGTTTGTTGGGATCTTTTGGCTTGGTTTCATTACTAGTGTGGGATTTGACTGTGGTGCTTGAAGTGTCTGAGGTCTGCACGCTGGTGGCAAAGGTGTTTGCCTTTGGACGCTTTATTTCTCTTGTCAGCTTTTCTTCAGCAGGCTTCAGGGCATACAGTGAAGAGACTGGGTTGAACGCTATACGTGCCTCTTTTGAGATGAAGAACGCAAACTCCTTAAAGCTGGGATAGTCTTTAGCTTGGTCCAGCTGCTCAGTAACATGGCTATTCCACCTTGAGGTTACCCATTCCGGGAGCTTGGCTAACAACTTCTGATTCTGTTCGCAGTCGTTAAGTACCTGCAAACCTTTGACATGAGGCATAGCACTGTCACATGCTTGTAGGAAGTCACTAAATTCTCTCAGCTTTACATACTCCTTTGCTCCGATCTTGGGCCACCCGTTGAGCTTCTCCCTGTATGCGTGCTGTACTATGAAGGAGTGGCCATATCTGGCATTCAGCTTCTCCCATGCTTGCTGATAGGCCTCTTTATCGGTTCTGTAGAAGTTACCTTCCAGAACTGTCTTCGCCTCTCCAGCAACGTACTTTTGCAGGTAGAACAGCTTGTCGGCGGAATGGGGCAGCGTCGATCTATGAGAGCTTTGAAGCTAGCGCTCCACTGTATGAACTTTAACGGGTCGCCGGAGAATACACCAGGTTCTGGAAGTGGGAGTCGAGTGAGTACGACTGAATCACTCAGGGCTTGCAGTAATGATGTTTCATTTTTTGGAGCTTCTTGACCTCCTTTGCAGGAGCCTGCGGGACGAGGATCCATCACATTGCTGCATGCAGGGCTACATCTTTGACTATTTCCCCTTGACTCTTCCTCAGTGTACACTTTAAGCTTGGCTTCCATAGCCTCAAGATCCCTTTGTTGTTCAAGTCGTTTCAATTCTTGACGCTGTGCATTGATAACATTTTCCTTTTCCTTTTCAAACTTTTTTGCAGCTAACTGAGCAGCCGTCTCAGTTCTCTTGGCTGCTATGCTCGGTGACTCTGAGGCAGGTTTGGAGCTGCTGGCAACAGATGATCTGGAAGCTGTGGATCCATATATGGATTTGGCGTAGTCCTTATCCAGTAGCAAGCGCAGCCTTGGCTTTTCGGCTTCTGCATCAAAGTCCTCTCCTACTTCAGACAGGCGTACTCTCATTAATTGGGTTAAATCTCCTGTCACCGCTGAGCAAGCATCGATCTTTCGCCTTACTTCTTGAGAGGGAGTTGATTTTTCTCATAGGTTCTCATATTCTACTTTGGCTATAGCCTTAAGTTTTTCAAGACATTCCATCATCTCACACAGGTCACTATCAGAGCATTCATATTTTAGACTCGCACGGGCATCTCTAACATGGGCTTTCCATTTCTCGTATGCTGAATAGAACTTCCTTTCTCTTTGAGCCATTTGCTGCTCTGTCAACTCTAGCATCTTTGGTGTCAAACGTCTCTCACGAGAGGATTTCCTTATGCCTGCCTTTGGTGCAGCTGCACCTTGCTCAGTGTCTGACACCTCTGACGGCTTTACCTCTAATGGGTTGTTGGTCTGATCATCTGGCTCCTCTAGTGAGTCTACTGGCAGAAGATCAGACTGACTAACAAGCTTGTCCTGAATTTGTGGGTAACTATGCAATGACATTTTTCATTTAAATCAACCACTTTGTCAGAAATGAAATAGCAAACACTGTGCCCAAACATCAAATGTGTAAAGGATAACACTTTAAGATGACACTTTAAAATGCAGATTTTAAATCTCATGAAAACACATTGAACGTACGTAGGTCTTAAATCTCTATGAAGACGCTTTAAACTTAGGTCTCTATGAAAACAGTTTAAACTTGAGTCTCTTTAACGTATCATTGGACTATCCATCAATTGTTTGAGGATGCAATTTTAAGAGTGTAACATCTGACCTTGAGGCAGTAAAGCTTCACGTTGAAAGCTGAAGTTCACTGCAGGCTATAAAGCAGTACTGCGCGCTGAACCCTAAAGTCCATGGGCTGCAGGCGATAAAGCAGTACTGCGCTCTGGATCCTGAAGTCCACGGGCTGCAGGCGATGAAGCAGTACTGTGCTCTGGAGCCTGAAGTACGCTACAGACGTAGCAGAACTGCACTCTGGAATCCAAAGTTCTCTGCAGACCTTGGCTCTGGGATCTGAAGTCTGCTGCGGACGACAGGACGTGATAGAAGAACTGTGCTCGTGATCAGACACAGTAGTAGACGTTGTTGCACCTCAGCAGGATGGAGAGTAGGCCACGTTTTCACTGTAACTACTTCCTGGTCAATCATTGAGTCCACGTTTCATACTGATGTTAATAAAGTGCATTTATTCTTCTGGCATGTTGATGAAACACCTTCATTGAACACCGTGAAAACTAAAAAAATGAGGAAATGAAAATCTCAATGAATATTTGTCCTGACAGAGAGCAGATTTCTAACCATTCAAACACATGTAACTCAATTACCTTTAAATTACATTACTTTCTCTTGTTACACAACTTAAAACAATACAATGTAAGTCCTGTAACCTTTAAATAAATGTTACTCTTTTACACCATTCAATACAAACATCATAGTAAGAATTCAAATTGTAAACATAAACACTGTTAGCTTACTGAATCAATTGTAGTGCATTATAAACAAAAACGAAACTTCTCAAGTAGTACATAACTAGCATTCAAAGTGAAGCATGTGCTAATGTGTCAATAGCCTAGTGCGAGCTAGCTAACTCATACACAGTGATGTAATGCAAACAAACTATTGTTATGCAAATTAGTGTTTCACACCACAAAGCGTTCGGTTGGTTACATCAAAAGAAAAGGTTAGTACAGAACAAAAGAAAGCTATTTACCGTGTGCGCCCTTGACCAGTTGTAGAATGACTGTAAACTTCTCTCCTGCTCTGTTCTCTCTCGCTCGTGTCCCTCTACTTTACTTCCTTGTTTTGTGCCTCTCTGAACTGTATCCGTCTAGCGAACAGCAACATCCGGTTTAGGGTAGGGGGTTACTAATAAACAGAAATAAACTCAAAATATATTTATGGTGTCATTTACACTCAGGACACCGTTTACTCTGCGATGACTGTTTTTTAGGCACCAGGAAAACTTGTCCAATCACATACAACCTTTTCTGAGGAATCCATGACACAGCTTGCCCTGTCAGCTCAAGGGAAAAGGCTCACAGTGTAGTTTACGCCCTCTGGGATCATTTCCCCACCATGTTTTGATATTTTCCCTCCTGATTAACTTGTTGAAGAGAATCCATTGGGGGAGTCCTTGCCAAGCCTCTCTACTGTACCCCCCTCCCCTCCTCCTCCCCCCCGCCATGACAATACACGGAAGCAGCCAGCTGAGGCCTATTTGGGTAACAAGAGAACGCTCTCTGGGGTATCGTTTTCACATCCAGGGCTCCAAAACATGCTGTCATATCCTCGCTGCTACCAGGCCGCACACAATACTCTGACATTGGACAATGTGAGCCAGAGGATGAGGGCGTGTGCCTGCATGACCGGGCTCATGGACAGATTTACACACATCAACTGAAGCCCCATTAGTAGAGCAGCTTTCCACTAACAGGCTGAGGAAATCCCTGCTCCAGAGCCATACGTGTCCAGCCACACACAGTATACTCCGCCACGCAGCGCACTCGCACATCTGGACTGCACCACGTGGCCATAGGGGTGTCCTCACACATGCGGGGATCATGACGTTCCCATTAGCTAAGCGGCTGCCTCAATCCAGTCTTTTTTTCCGTGGGTTTTCCCTGCTTAGCCGTCGAGCATGTGGTTCAGCTGAATGCTATTGTGTGTACGTGTGCACTAAGATTGTGTGTGTGAGGCCTCCTCAATGCATATGTTTGTACAGTCAGTGTGTGTGTGGCAGCATGTGTTTGCCTGCCTGTGTGTGTGTGTGTGTGTGTGTGGTGAGAGGCTTTGGAAGGAATTTCATGGGATGATAGGGTTTCCCTGTCAGGCTTTTGACAAACTCTCCGACATCCTACGGAATTCCCTCACATGTGGCAGACGACATTGCTCCTCTTTCACGGCTCCTGCCTTTTTCCTGTTGAGTTCCTGAAACACAAGCCTCCTGAATTCTTTCCCCAGGTGACGATCTGACTACTTATGTAACAAAATACTTTTTTAAATGACAGCTAAATAATGATAAAAAAAAATCTAATTGCACACTCATTGAACCTTTTAGTTTTGTTTCAGGAGTCTAAACAGTTGGTCTGATTATAAAAATCATGACTGATGGCAGAGTTGATTCTTTAAGTTTCCAAAACCAAAATGTGTCTTTCTTTATTTATTTAATGTATTTGTGGCAGTTTTACTTACAGAACTCATTGTATTCTAGGTTACCCCAATAGGAACTTGGAGGCAAAATAAATGAGCTACCACCAAAACTAGCATGCGTTTAGATGGTACACTGTGCAGGAATTGTTCCTGTTTATCGGCAATGAAAGTGAAAGTAGAGCTTTCTGCACATTTGAGAAGTTTTCTTTGTAGGCTTTCTTCTAGAAAGCAGTTTCGGACAGAAATCTTTTCTTTTTTTAATTGCAAGAGAAAACAAAACACTAACAAAACAACAAGACCCTTAAATACAAAAGTGAATATAGGCCAGTAAATTATCTGCTGTTGGGGATAAGGGGACGAGGTTGTGCGCCTGTGTTTGTGTCTGTGTGTCTATACTCCAAACTGTACTTGAGATCTCAGAAACCTTTATCATTTTGCGTCGTCAATGACTGCTGTTGAGTCAGTAATTTTCACATCTATCGCATTGTGGGATTTTTGTAGCGGAAAGTAGCATCAACACCACAGACGACTTTACTTTTAAGTTCTGTTGCTGAATTTTTTATGCCTCTGTATCAAGGCTACATTTTCTCACTGGGTGTGAATAAAGATAGTTGCACAAGGCAATTTTTTTTATCAACGTTTTAACATGACAATCATCTTCAGGGTATCAAATTTTCACCCTCAGAATCGATCATAATTTTTGCAGAGATCCTTTAAAATCCAATCCAGTACTCCTGGAAGTCTCCACAGTCTCGTCTCTTTTTACTTTACAACTGTCCCACCATTTTTCCAACAAACATATTTCTCATTTTGGAATCCGTCTGTTATAAAATACCATTTGGGCCTGTAAACTATAAAAAAGCGTGTCCTTTACTCTCTCTGTGGAACCCATTTTTTCCTCTGATGTCTTATTTTGGATCAGAACTCGTCCCGTCTGGCGTGAGTCAGCCATCTTGTCTCAGAGCCCAGTACAGTATCCAAACCCACAGAACCGGCAGGAGGGAGGGGGCAGAGCCAGTCACTCCTCAGTTATGTAACCGCCTTACCACTGTCGTCATGGCAACCCAGTGTTGTCATAGCAACCTGCTGCCAACAAGTTACAACTAGAGGAAAAAGGGGAGACACCAGTGTTGACAGAAAAGGAGCTTGGAGGGGTATTTGTGGCGGGCAGGATGTACGTCATCTGCAGAGTATTCTGGCTCGCTGCGTTGTGGTTTTACACTGATTGTGTCAGTATAGTGTGTGAGTGTGTGTGTGTGGTGGGGGTATGCAAGTTCAGTTGCTCAATGAGTGACTATATTTTTTTCTGTGTGGATTAGCAAACTTATTGTTTATGAATAAACATATTTGTGTCAGAGAGAACGTGTGTGTGCATGATCATAATACAGATTTCTCACTGGTTCACCTTTTGTCTGCATGTGTGTCAGAGTTTTTCGAAGCCATGTGTGCACCAAGGCCTCATGGTTTCCTGGCTTGGGGAGTGAGGAAGCCCAGTTGGCATCAGAGAGGTGAGAGATGAGACGCAGAAATAAAGATGGCTGCTGCTGGAAGCCTGGTTTAAGGACACTTCCAGTAACCAGCGTCACAGAGCTCTCCCTGTTCATTAAAGAATTATAATAATTCTATGTTTCAACTTTTTGAAGCCACATCGGTTTTGCTCTTAAACAGGCTCCAGCATTTCAAAAAAGAGATTCTATGTACTTTCATTCATCTTCCGTAACCTCTTAGCCCGTCCCATTCACAGGAGGCTGGAGCCTATGTCAGCTGACACTGGGTGAGAGGCAGGGTTCACCCTGGACAGGTCGCCAGACTATCACAGGGCTGACACATAGAGACAGACAACCATTCACACTCACATTCACACCTACGGACAATTTAGAGTCACCGATTAACCTGCATGTCTTTGGACTGTGGGAGGAAGCTGGAGCACCTGGAGGAAACCCACACTGACACAGGGAGAGCATGCAAACAGAAGGGCTCCCCCACTCCGGGTTCACTAACTAAATTAAATCTTCCCTTAGGTCAGCTAGTATTTGTGTCATGCATGTATGATGAATTAGCTACTAGCATATCCATTCAGCTATTTATAGGGATTTTAATGATTTAGAGCTTTAATGAGTCTGAAACACCCCCAGATCAAATCATTAGTACGAAGATTCGCACTGTCTAGGGTTATATAATAAAATGCTCAGGGATAGGGTCAAACGGGGACAACTCCCGAGAAATATTATGATCAGAAACAATCATGACTCTTTATGCACTGCAGAATATAAAGCCCCCACCACACACTGCTCTTTGTGTGTCTCTCTTTGTTAGAGGGATTTGGAGTTAGCGTGTGCAAACACTGAAAAAACACATACTGTACTGGCGGGTTGTGCAGAAAGGAAGAAGGGAACTCTGTTATTCAAAGGCAAGACTGAGTCACCAGAACAGAGGAACACCAGAGAGGAAAAAACTCATTTCTTCTTTCACCGCCGAGGATCACATGATCACCAGAAAGAAAGGTTAAAGAGAGAGGAGAGCAGAGGAGAGGAGAGAGACAGAGAGAGACAGTTAATAAAGAGAAACAGAGGAGCAGTGATGTGACAGGCCAACATATTCCCATAGAACAGTTCGTATGATACCCCACGAATGTACGGCCACAAATGACGTTATGTCCTTAATGTACAGTTTCATTTATGTTATAGTCACGTAGCTTTTGTTGATGTCCTGACGTTGGAAACGGCGTCCTGGAACAACAGATTGCTATTTGAGAACGTACTACTTGACTGCTCATTTGGTCGTTATTGCAAAACTTCACATCAGAGAGTTTGTGTCTTGCTGCAAGTTGCTCTGTGTATACGGAAGTTAGCCCGCTTCAACGGTTGCAATAGAGCGCAGCAGGCAAGGAACTTAACCTGGTCACCTCGTTATTAAAGAGCCAAGCAAATTTTTCCACTGGATTTTGGATTATTGCAGAAAATAAGCTCTGTGGCAAACAAATCTTTATGATACTTATTGTTAATCTTCACAAATGTCTTTAAGCCTAAATGCAATAACCAGAGGTAAAAAGCTAATGTTAGGCTATAAACAAACTACACTAATATCACCACCACAGTGTGTTGACATTCTGTAGTCTCATTTAGCCTCAAAATTCACAGTGGGGTATTTACTGACGTGTTTTATGTGGTAGAACAAAATGTAAAATCACTTCAGCTTGTGTGAACCACAGACCTTATTTCAGGCATCTAAAACCCACTGACTCCAAGACGAGGGAACCGGAACTACTCACGTCTGGGTTTTTGGGCTCTTTCCTGCAGGACTCTGTAGCAATAAATTACACAAAAATGGCTGCCGTGCTGACATCCTGCTATGATGATTTGAATGGGAGTGTCCGTTCCACACTGTTTTTATGGTTACTACATGTGGTGTAACTGATTATCTTTTGCAAAATTCTGTATTCTAACTAATTAAAGGAGACACTGATGTTATAATGCAAGCGTCACTCGTCGTTAAGCCCTTGTGTCAGTCAGAGCCCTGCCTGTGAGTGAACTGAGAACACTCCTTTCTCCTGATATTTTTACCTCTACCTTCATCCTGCTGCTCCCTCTCACTCAACAGGTGCCAAATACTGCACCAGCATTGTAGCTCTTTATTCATAAATGTCCGGCCGGTTTGAGTGGAGCCGTTCCGGAACATTTACGCAGAGGAGGCTCATGTTGTAATGTCAAAAACCCATGACTTTAACAGGTAGCTGCAGCTCCTCGGAGTTACAGAATCAATGTCTATAAAGGAAGGAAGAGTGAGAATCAGAGCGGAGAGCAGGATCAGGACACCACAGAGTGAAGAGCTGAGAAGAATGTTGCCTTCTCTTGTTAAGAGTCTTCATTTTCCCACACTATGTCCTGATAACACAGACGCCCAGACACTTTGCCTAATTACAACGGCAGGCAGTGTGTGTGTGCATCCTCTCTCTCTGTGGCTCTCTGAACGTGTGCGTGAGTGTGTGTTTGTGTGTGTTTTATTATGGTATCCAAGGCAAAGCAGCCGTCTCTAAGTTTCCATCCTCCTCCTTTTCCTCCTCCTTCTTTGGAGCGGCAATTTCCTGAACCCAGGCCAGGAAACTCTGCGTCGGTCGGTTGGGCTGAGAGGCAGAGAGGATTGTGGGAAGAAGGGGGGGGGGGGGCATGGATGAGGGGTGAGGGAGGCTTTATATAGACACTCATATGCAGCCACTCCACAATGAGCTGATGTTAGTGTAGGAAGAGAGATATTTTAAAACTCAGGAGGGGAAAGAAGGTGGAGAAAGAAAAAGTGTGTGCAGGAGAGTGTTTGACGAGAAACGCTGTGAGAGGGGGATGGAGATGGAGAGGTAGAGATGGAGAGGTAGAGATGGAGAGGTGATGGGGTGAAGAGGAAAGCAATGATGCTTAAAAAATGACAGAAGAACAAAACATCTGCAGAGACAGACTGACAGTTAAAGACCCTCACACTGACAGGCTGAACAAAGAAAAACATGTCGGCCATTATGGTCTCTCAACCACCCACGGGTGAATGAGACCACCTGACCCCCCCAACCACACACGGCCACAGTGCAATGAGGAGGGGTGTCTGATTGGACCACCCACATCATCCCACAACCGCATTGCTGCAAGGGATTTGGGGTATCTGTTCAAAAATATATGCATATCGTCATCTGAAAGACATTTTTCACATGATACAACCTCCATTGCACTGAAAGAAGTCATCATATTTCTTTTGCAGTTTTCCTAAAAAGACACATATGGAGTTTGAGGAGTAGATCCATTTTATTATCTGAAGCTGCATTAGTACATTTTGGGCCATAGGGGGCAGAGGGACATCAAAACCGAGATGTGTGCATGTCCATAAAAAGTCTTACAGTGGCTTCAGTTTTATAAATATTAGGCCTTAAAGTTATTAAATAGTAAGGTCTTAATTGCTGCAAGCATTTTATCTCATTTCATTTATCCATCGTTTAATTAACTAACGTCAAAATGAGTCGGTGTGAAAGTCCACATTTCTGATCTTACATACAAATCTTTAAACTTCCACCTTCCTGTTGGCAAAATGTAAATTAACTTAATTCACGCAAATAATCATATTTCCACTAGGACTGTCAAAATTACCTGTTAATTTTGATTAATTAGTCACAGAAAAATGAATGCATTAAAAAAAATTGACACTGATAAGTTGCGTTCTGTGGTGCCCTTTGACCCAGTGCGTCACGTTTAAGGCCACAGTGCCTTAGTCACACGGTGGAGGCAGACGAGACATTTAAAAAAAGCCCAGATGGAGCTGTTGGTCGGAGCACCATTCTCTGCAGTCACTTCAGGAAGGAGGTGTCGTACCACTGGAGAACTTAAAGCCTGAATTATCACCTCAACACAAAACATTTAGCGGCAAACCTGGAGGTCTAGCACAGCCTCTGATGCTAACGCTAGCAGTTAGCCTTGCAAAGCAGCCTCCAGACTCCGCCAGGCGTTCAGATGCAAACTGGGTAAGTCAACCTGTGACTGACTGAAATCAAATATTTATATGTTCACAGTACGAGCAGCAAAGTTATAACAAGCAGCTGCAACAAATTACAGCTACACTGCTGCCGCATTGCTGTCAACAGCTGGTCACTGCAGTAGTCTAGTTGATGTTGGTGATGCTAACAGACTGACTATAGAGCTTGTAAGTTGCGTGTTTCCGTTTCTGGTACTTGGGACCTTAAAAATTGATTTCTCATAATTATTTTCTGGTCCCGTTTGAATTGTGCCATGAATTTCACATGTTGTTTGTGAATTTTTAATATATTTTTTCTTGCAAAGAAGGCTACAGTTTAGCAGGAAGAAGTTTGATACTGTTAGGTTTTGTGTGAGAGCGCTTTGCGGACTACAGCTCTTCACTGCTCTCAACGCATATGATATACGTCACCACTCGCACTCAGAGCATGGCTGTGTCTCTGGTACACTTCACCGCCTTCTTCCAAGGATCAGAGGAAAAGTTTCAGCTACATCAGCATCTTGATCTGATGGCTCCGTAGATCGTGACAGAAGACGCAGCAGCAGCACTGTGAGTTGAGAAGTGTGATGACGTGACGTCACATAGGCGACATGTAGTCTTTCTCATTATGTTGTTTCCACAGCCTTTAACTGAAGAATCATACAATAAACTGTCAAACTCTTAACATGAAAAAATATTATTTAGACCCACACAAAACATTTGTATAATCCAAGGCATTTAATGACTGGGACCAGAAAATAATAATTTTCTCTCCATTGACTCCCATTCATATTTTCCAGGCCTAGAGGTCCGATGGGGGTCTACAGGAAGGGGCGTGACTTACGAGCTCTATTGTGTTTCAGAATCACCAGCAGTGTGTTTAGGCAATTTTTTCATAGTTACAGCACCACAACCACCTCCACATTCAGGACAATGCAGTCACTCATCCAACATCAAAACCAACAGTTATCATTCCTTTACTCCACTGAAGTGCCCTTCATCGAGACCTCGACCAGCTCCACAGATGTTGTTCCACTGCCTGACCTCTGGCCTGAGCTTTTCCTACAGGGATCAATTAAAAGATGGCGACCGGGGGCCTGAGGGGCCGAGATAATTTCATGTTCGGCAACACAAAGAAAACAAATCTCACGCTTCCTGGTTGCTATTAATTAGCCTTAGCTCGGCCACTTGTGTTGCTTATCCAAGATTTTATGGCTGATGTGCACACAGATACACACACAACTACACACTGTCCCTCCCCCTTCCCATTTGCTCGTTATCTGCTTTACACCACTTCCTGAGTGGAATGTTGAGGAAGGCTTGTCTCACTCTGGCACGATGTTGACATCCCTGGCACAGTGATGCTGTGTGTGTGTGTGTGTGTGTGTGTGTGTGTGTGTGTGTGTGTGAGGTGAGATTCCTTAACAGTGAGCTCATCAAAGGCTCAGCATGTTTTAAAGTGAACTAACTAACTGAAGCGTAGCACAGGAACTGTTGGTTGTGTGGAGCGATGGTGCTGATTTACAGCTGTTAATGAGCCACAAACTGGTTTCACATCATGTCAAGACGACCTGTGAGAGAGCGCTGAGAAAGAAATTCAAATGTCTTTCTATGTTTTGCGACCACAAAAGAAAACCGGTCCAGCGCACTGAGCTGTAAATGTCACTGGCTGTTAAAGTCTTGTGTTACTTATATTTAATTGACATGTTAATAACACATGACCAGTCTTTCAGAATGCTCTCAGTTATGTGTGGATGCATACTGTACATGTATGTGCTGAGGAGCATGGGGGTCGCTTCAGGACAACTGAGGGTAAAAATCACTTGTCCGACCATAACCAGCACCGAATCAGCCTACTTACCAGAAATCCTGAGTCTGATCTTCTTCCAGGTGCGGTTTGTGTGTCGGCCTGTTGTCCGTGGGACAGATGTAAAGCTCTGACAGCTCTGCATTAACATGATCAACTTTTCCATATTTATCACCGACTGATATTTACCAATGAAGTGAAAGATATCTGTCGGCTGTGATTGGTTGGTCCTCGTAGTCTGTGCTGCTGCGTTCCAGAAGTTGAACTCTGTTTATCTTAGGGCACTGCCTGAGGGAACGTGCACGCTGCAACGGCACCACTCTGGTGTTTGAGCGTTCCTGCTGTGCTTCTACATTGAAAACAATGAATTTGAGGGCACAAAAATCGCTGCATGTGTTCAGCCCCAAAGTCTTGTAAAAAGAATGCGTCACGTTCAGTCCCTATTATCTCAAATAGTTTTGTTTATTTTGTAAGTAACTGGCTTCATCATCTGTCTATTGGGAGCGATTAGGATAAATGTGATTGATGCAGACAGGCCCAAAGTGGCGTGAGAAAACCTGATAAGCATTAAGCGATATTTTCTAAAAAAGGGTTGTAACTGCAGGAGAAGAACCAATCGCATTCAGGCAAAAACCTGGTCAACATTAAATGCAGAACAGGTCTTTACTGACAATGTTACGTGTGCTTTCTTTGGATATTTGTCACCAAATCAACAAATGAAAAGCTCAAAATTTAAAAATAATTTTGGAAAACACTTCCAGATTTGGTGATCCTTGGGTCTGAAATGTGGACAGAAATAATCGATTTAATGAAAAATGTAGTTTGGACAGTGGCCTAAATGAAACAGAGGTCTCTGGATGTGAACCAGAGTGCTTTTGTCTCGACTGCCCAGAAAATGACAGATCATGTTTCTACTCCCAGCTCCGCCTGATCCCATGAGGGGCCCAGATTTTTCTCTCTCTCTGTTCTGACCCATTGGGTTAAGAGTGAATCTTAATTTGAGACAAGTGCAGACATTCACTCTAAAAATAGCTGACACTCAAAATAAACACACTCTCACACACAATTTGAAGGAGAACGTCAGGGTCCATGTGCGACGTGTCTGCTGCAGTTAATTTTCATATGACGAAGGCATAAAGAATGTCTTCTATAAAAGGAGCTGAATGTTTGAGTTTGCTGCCATTTTACATCTGCTCGCTACGATGCAACAATCCCTCTGATTAATGACTCACCGACTCTTCTCCTTAACCACAGGGATCATTTCTTTACGATGGGTGTTTGTGCAGATACATGATAAAGTTAAAGTACTGTGAAGCTTTTCATTTTAAGTTTTGGGACAAACGTAATTAGGCTTGTCTTTGATCCCATAAATTAAAGTGTCTAACTGAGATGACTTGCCTTCTGTCCTTGATGCACATAAACCCACACATGTACACACACAAAATGTCACCGTGCATGTACAAATTGCAGTAAGGTGCTACTCGTGTCAGGACAAATGGCTGCATCTAATCAGGCTGGCGGCGTCCAGGCGTCAGCGACATTACACAGCGAGGCAGCTCTGCTCAGCTTCAGTGAACACTGAAACACAGTCCAAAGATAAACAGCAGGGACGAGCTGCATGAGGAGGAGCTGTCAGTCCAACACAGCCTGGCTGCTGTGCAGAGCAGAGGTCAGGAGGTTCTCTCCTCTGCCTCTGTCAAGGCAGGAAACTTTATTTACATCACATTGTTCATACACACAGATGTATAAAGTGCTGTATTTCAAAAGATATTAAAAACCCACAGTGGAAATACATGTTAGTTGCAGAATGCATTTCAAAATGTGAATATGACACCAGGCCCACTGATGGATTACAGATCACTGTCCACAACAAAACATCAACAATCATCATGTTTGTGGGCTGCAGGCACTGTGGCGTCCATCTGGTCTTATTGTATTATTATTTATGTGTTGTCTGCCTCAGTGATGCTTTATTCAGCTTTTAAATGTCCGAGAAGTCTGATTGTTGAAGCTTATTAAGGGCTGTTGGACCTGCGGCAGAGCCTATAGCTGTTTTTATTTGTTGTCGGTCATTTTCTGTAATAGTGTGATTTATTTTCCTTTCTATGCCTCTGCACCGGTGATAGCCATGGCCACAGGCCGTATGTTATTGGGTTGTCCATCCTTCCGTCCGTCCCTCCCACTCCCTTCCACTTGGATTCAAGTATTTAGATTTTGGTGCACAACGGTCGCAGTCACCGTGACCTTGCATCAGTCTCATTCTTCAGACTATTCAGTTAAACAGTAATGAAGATTTTTTACGTTTCAGCAACTGCTTGTATTCATTAGGATGTGTTTTTTCATCCAGTATATGGGAGTTTTATGCTTCCACACCAGCGATAGCTGTGGCCATAGGCATTATGTTTTCAGGTTTTCCATCCATCCGTTTGTCTGTCTGTTCATCACATTCTTGTGAACACCTTGTAGGAGCTTCATCAAATTTGGCACAAATGTCCACTTGGATGGTTTTTTCCCAAATAAAGATTTTCTTTATTTTTTGTGGGAGTTTTTCCTTTTTCCGCTGTGAGGGTCCATGGACAGAGGGATGTCGTATGCTGGAAAGCAAATTGTGAATGAACTGAACTAAAGTAAGAATTTGATGGTTGAAGGTCACTGCAACCTCACAAAACATGTTTTTGCCATAACTTAGGAATTTGTACACTAAATATACATACACAAATGACTAATAAGATACAATTTCTAAGTGGTGGCATTTTATATCCAAAAGGTCAACTTCACTGTGACATCATAATAATCTGCAAAAACACTTTGTGGGCATTTCTGTAGGCCTACAGTACATAGTGTGTGTGTCCCTACATGCATGTTAAAATCCTAGCTACACAAATTACTTAAATAAAGTCATTCAACAGCTAATCTTCAATACAAAGTCAGAATTAGATTTTGAAAATATTTTACATTTATTGTACAACATATTGGAAAAAAGGCAGTGTCGTGTTATCAGAATATTTATTATTTGTAAGATTGTCTTGAACAAAGCTTCAGTGTGTTATCCAGTGTTAATCACAGTTGTGCTGATGACTGTACTTGGCAGTGTATATTTAAATAACCAGCCCACCAAGGTACTATAAATAATATATGAAGATCATTTCTCTAATTACATAACTGAGCAGTGCTGAAATAAAGTGTTCTTTATGATTATCCCTGAACTACAATTCTCTATATTAAGTTCACAAGCATCTACTTATCACCCTGAGGTTGTGCTCTTTGAAACTCCTCTATGTAAATGACCCCACCCTGTCTGCCACACCACACAGAGTTAAAGTTCACTCCCTTCCTTTAGTTTTTCATTCTGTTCATCAGCCAACTTGTCAGCACAGTTCTGCCAAATTACCCATGTCCTTAGGCAGTGATTTCTCCACTTAGAAAGCTCAACCACTGTGTCATTCCTTTATTCGGAGCCTGTGGAACGTGCCGACACAACAAAGCCGTGCGCCACTGCTTCCAGTCATGATTTTTTGAGACGGGAAAACAGGAATCTCTTACCTAAGTATACCTCAGGTTAATGTTAGGCTACCATGAATCTGACGTCTGACTTTCCATTGGTTGCAGTTTAATGATCTAGGACAGGGGTAGGCAACCTGCGGCTGTGGAGCCATATGCAGCTCCTCGGCTCCTCCCCTTGGTTCCCATTTTGATATAAAATGATATGGAGGCTAGCTCTGGATTCCAGATCCAAATAAGGAAAAGTCTTGGGAGGAAAATAGAGGATTTAATAATGCGTGGACAGATTAATTTGCCTTCACCACCAATGCTGCAAAGTTAAAGTACTAAATAATTATAAATATCCCACTGCAGAGGAGCCACCTGTAGTAAATCATATCAATATGTGCTCATTTCGACCTTTATGTAATGTTGATGAGTTAACTTAGATTTAACAGGCTGTTACCTTTATTCAAATGTGTTTTTCAACTCCAGGCTCTTTTGATAGTAAAGGTTGCTGACCCCTGGTCCAGGAGATTAGATTTTTTCTGCCCTCATTAAAAGTCCCTCTGATATCTAATTATGCCAAAAATGTAAAATGAATATAGAATATTCTCAAAAATATACATAACAGTTGAGCTGCAGATTGATAACTTACATCCAGTTGTTACGATTGTGTTTTTAATTTCTTGTTTTGTTTTGATTCTCATCAGTGTCTCTCCTTTCTCTCTCGTTTTTCCCACCTGTGTGTGATTACCTTCTCCACTGACTTTTCATTGTGTCTGTGAGACACGCATTTGAGTCCTTCCACTGTTGATTGCCAGTACGTCCTGATGGTAACTTGCTACAAAAACCTGACCCAAGAGATTGAGGAGGTCACTGGCTAATCATGACATAAGACAAAGTATTAGGTAAGTAAAACATGTTGGCATACACTGTAGATCATCAGTTTGATTGACTTTTTCATTCCTAACATTTCAACATTTTTTCTCTTCCTGGCACAAATGGGCTTCCATACTTTGTAAGAGCAGGTGTTACTTTTCTCAGATGGTGGGTGAGTCATCTTGGACCAGCTCCTTGTCTTGTCCTTGTCTTTATCTTTTCCATTTGTCTTGTACTTGTCTTTGTCTTTTCCCTTTCTGTCTTATCTCCAGACACCTTGCACACCCCTGACCGGCTGCTCCTCTACAGCAACGACTCCCTCTCCTCCTTATTTTCCTCCAGCGAGGAGTCTCCGTGTTCGGCCTCTGAACTCTGAGCCAAGCCCATCCTCCCACCAGCGCTGCAGGTTGCAATTCCTAAACAGAGGAAACGTGTGGTCCGATATCTGCTGCTCTCTCTTACACTCCTAGTTTTCCAGGAATGTTCCTGGTCTACATACATGTAACAATGAGACCCAGAAGGCCGGAGCCACGCCCTCAAACACAAAGGCTGGATGACAGCGAGGTGGAACACTGGCAGTGTGTAAAATAATTTAACCTATGACCTTTGACTAGGGTTAACACTGGATGTGACCAGTACATACTGAACACCCTGCAGACTTCCTGACATTTAAAAGATGGCCATGATGCCATAGCAGAAAACTAAGTGTTTATTCAGGTACTGTATTCAAAGGGGGGCTATTGTGCTCATTTTCAGGTTCATACTTGTATTTTTGGTTTCTATTATAACATCTTTAAATGCTTTAATGGTCAAAACACATTGTTGTTCTCAAATGAGTTTCCTCTGTGGGGTGTCTGGCCTCAGCCTTAGAGATAGGGTGAGGAGCTCGGACATCTGGAGAGAGCCGGAGTAGAGCCGCTGCTCCTTTGCATCGACAGGGGTCAGTTGAGGTGGCTCCCTGCGACCTCCCTGTAATACATTCTCATGTCAGCACGGTGGACGCAAAGCCTCCAAGCATTCCTTTGAGACAGCGCTTCGGATGTCGAGCTCAGTCCTATGCAGATATTTGTGAGTGGAGTCTTCTGACAGAGTGCCGTCTGGAGTTCCTTATCTCCATAAGCCATACAGCTCATTTTCACCGTTAAACCATCTGAAAATCTTTGAGGTGTGTTGTGTTGTGGTTCTATGGCATTAGTGTGGTTGAAAAACGGCTTTAATTAAATCTTCCTTTTTAAAGTTACTGCCTCGCAACAATATGACAAATTTTATGATGTCAACTTAAAGTGAGCTTCCCCTGTTGAGAAGACCAGCAGCTGCCACTACTTCACAGAGATGTGAAACCATCACAAAGTCCGTGTGTCTTGCTCCTGTGTAGGAGAAGTGATGGGGCCCTTTGTATATCTGTGCCCAGGGGCCCATTGTTTTATATTCAGCCATGGGTGCAAGGGAAAATTGATGAAAGATGAAAACTATCCTGTTAAGGCATTGCAGGTTGACCTTTGCACTCCTGTTGTCTAAATGTGTGCTTCATTTCTTTCTACAGTTACTGACTGACTGGCTGATCTGGTCTTCATCTTGTCGTCTGTTGACGAAGAAGGCAAAACAAACAGCTGCGCTCGGTCAGCTAGCTGAACTATGCATGCCAGATGAGGCCGTAATGAGTAAGCGAATTGAGTTTTCCTCCTCCAGAAGTGGAGTGGAGTGCTTGTTTGTGGAATAAGGTGGAAAGAAAATGGGAGGGGGCAGGTGACCCCCTAAAAATATCATCCAGGAGCTGTTTTGTCCAAAAGGCCTGAAGGTGTGTGAGCAGAGGGAACAGGAAGAGGCAGAGAGGAGGTAACAGAGTGGGCAGTGTCTGGGCCTGCTCGCTGTGGCTGGGGAGAGAGTGAGAGAAAAGTCGAGGGAGGAGAGAGGAACTGAAAGTGAGCGTGTGAGAAATCAGGCATAATTACAGACTAACGGACGATTTTAGCGAGGGAACCCCGTGGACTGCTGAGAGGAGGGAGGAGGAGGGGGCGACCTGTGACTCAGAGAAGGGACGTTTGTTTGACTGGCCCTGTGGTTGCTTACCAACATGGCAACCGCCTGTTCACAGCATAGCAACCGCTCCTTCCACTTGTCGGCCACGGGGAGATTCCTCTGCACAACGTATCAGTTTGATTAAATGGGAACCAGATACTTGTCCTTATCATGATGTTGCCAGGCAACCTTTCTGAGCCTTGGGGGTATTCAGATGTACAAAACGTAGAAGACATACTGATAGACGACTGTAACCAATGTCTTTAAACTGTTGTAGCAGTTCAAACCTCCATCACAGTGTTTTCCTCAGTTCATAACTCAGAGTTCAGAGAGGTTTGGAATAAATGCTGTTGCTAAAGTTTCATAAAAAGATAAAGGCTACTGGATCATTGTAATTTTATCATGTCTATATAAAGAATATTACAACATGGGCTCATGAACACTTTGGAAAACCATTGTCAGTAAACACAGTTCGGTACTAGGTCTGCAAATACAAGTTAAGGCCCAACCATGGAAAGTGAACGCTGAAAGCTACATACAGGTTTTGGAGCAACATATGCTGCCATCCAGACGAAGTATCTTGCTTATTCTGGCAAGACAACGGCAAGACCCTTCCTGCATGTGTTCTAACAGCGCGGCTTCATAGTTAAAGAGTGAGGGCACTAGACCTGCCTCCTATTGAGTATGTGCGGTGAGTTATTAAGCACAAAGTACAACAATGGAGACCCTGAACTTTAGACCAACTGAAGTCATATATTGAGCAAAAATGGGAAAGAATTCCACTTTTAAAACCTCAACAGTTTGTGTCATCCTCCTTAGCAGGATTAACTCCGAAGGAGGATTAACTCTAACTACAAGTGTACAAGTCTCCACTTGTTAATCCTCCTAAGGGATTAACAAGTGTACAAGTTGTACACTTGTAGTTCGAGTTAATCCTCCTTAGGAGGATTAACAAGCGTACAAGTCTACACTTGTTAATCCTCCTAAGGGATTAACAAGTGTACAAGTCTACACTTGTCGTACAAGTGTTTGTACACTTGTAGTTAGAGTTAATCTTCCTAAGGAGAGTGTAGACTTGTACACTTGTTAATCCTACACTTGTTAATCCTACACTTGTTAATCCTCCTAAAAGGATTAACAAGTATAGACTTGTAGTTAGAGTTAATCCTCCTTCACTTCACTTTGTTCTGCTCCAACCAGCTGCCTCCTCTATTTCTTCCAGGCCAACCATTATTATCTATTATCTAGATTTCATGTCCCAAGTCAAACGGGAACAAAAGATAATATTGCTCTCCCCATTCACTGCCATTCATATTTTTTCCCATCTAAGGTCCCATGAGCTCTACCGGAAGAGGCGTGACTTCGGCACTCTATGGTTGGGAGCTGCATGAGTGCTGCCGGCTCTGGGGAGCTCGGTTCATTTAGGGAAACATGAATTCCAAGCGGAGCATGATCGCCCCTCTTCAGAAACTGAGCCGCAATGCAGTTTTCCAACATGATAATGACCCAAAACACACCTAGTAGATGACAACTGACTTGCTGAGGAAACTGAAGGTGAAGGTGAAGGACTGGCCAAGTATGTATCCAGCCCTAAACTCACCTGTGCACCTGTGGGGCATCCTCAAGCTGAAGGTGGAGGAGCGCAAGGTGTCTTCACATCCATCTGCTCCATGACGTCATCATGGAGGAGTGGGAGAGGATTTCTGAAGCAACCTGTGAGCTCTGGTGAATTCCATGCCCCAAAGGGTTAAGGCAGTGCTAGATAATAATGGTTGGCACACAAAATATTGACACTTTAGGCACAATTTGGACATGTTCACTGTGGGGTGTACTCACTTATGTTGCCAGCTGTTTAGATGTCGATGGCTGTGTTTTGAGTAATTTTCAGAGGAAGGTAAATCTATACTACTATACAAGCTGTACACTGACTACTTAAAGTTATATCAAAGTGTCATTTCTATAGTGTTGTCCCATGACAAGATATAATGAAATATTTCCAAAAATGGGAGGGGTGTACTCACTTATGTGATACTGTACTTTTGGCCTTCTATCACTATCTCTGAAAATTGGAGAGGGAAACACATTCCATGTGGTGCTTCTACAGTATCTTTACTTGCTTGCCCAGGATTTGACTAAGGGTCCATTTTGGTAGTTAACCAAGAGACAGGCCACTGCGTACAGTTGATTGATGCTGCCTGTGAGTGAAAGAGGGATGACTGTGCTGAATATTTTGTGCTCCTTCACCCTTCGAATGAGCCGCTCAACATGCACTCTCAGTCTTGCAATGGATTGTGTCTCCCTGACCTCTGGCCCAGACAGTTGTGCTCTCTTGGAGAGAGGCAGGTATGTGGACCTTGCAGGGGACACAGTCCTCCACAAGGAAACCCTTGTCCACCATGATGGCTGCTGTTGGTTTGAGGAGAGACACAATGCCAGACTGCTTCAGGATCTCTTTGTCACTGATGGAGCCTTCATAAAGAGACGACACAAAGGTTACTGCACCATGAGGGGCCATGCCAATCAGGCCTTTGAAGGTGCAGTGGGATTTGTAGGTGGAGAACAACTCACTCTGCAGGAGAAGAGAGTTTGGTGTTTGGCAGCGCAGCTCCGTGCAGTCTAACACCACTTGTGTATTAGAGTAGTTCTGAAAAACATCTGGCAGGTGAGCCTTCACTTTCTCCTCAGACAGCCAAATGCCCACAGCTCCAAGTACAGTGTAAAGAAAGTTTGCCCATGTGTTGATGATGCAGCTCACAGTTGACTGGTGGATTTTGAATCTGTGGGCCAGATCTCTCTGCATCAGACCCAAGGACAGATAGGTCATAAACAGGAAAAGCTCATCAATGGGCTGAAGAGACTGTAAAAGGAAGAAAATACAGTGCATTTTATATATTTTTATTACTCATTACACAGACGGACCTTGACTTACATAACTAATTATAGTTTAAATGAATTAAGATGAAAATAAGAGCAATTACATTTCTCACTCAATAAGGCCAGAAAAATAAATTCACCATTGCACCAGCAGTGTGAGGGACCTCTTTAGTCCAAGCTGCAGTCCGAGCTCTTGTCACACGCACAATCTTGTGTGTTGCTGGCTCTATCTGCTTCCAAAAGGCCATCAGGTGGGCGTGACTCGCAAACCTGTGGGGCATATGTAAATGCAGATATGATCAAGATATCAAGGTTGTTATCATTCTTCTTATTATTATTATTATATGTCATGCTACACGCTAGGTTATACAACATACAATATATTGTATATTGTATTTAATATGTAATATTAAAACGAGATATTAGGGCAGAAACATTGAAACGAGCAGAGGAAGATCTGGAGCAGCAGAAATCAGAGAACAAGAAGCTTGCAGCAGCCTTGAAAAAGGCAGAGAAGCTGCGAGGAACTGAGCGCGCCAGCTTCCAGCTTGAGGTGAAGAAATCCCAAGCCTCTCACAAGGCTGAGATGGCCAAACAGGGAGACGCCAACAAGAAGTTCACCTTGTCTCTGAGGACGGCGCAACAAGAAATGGACGTGAGACAGCGCCAGTGGCAGCAAGAGAAGTCTGCCCTCACTTCTCAGCTTGAGTCGACCAAGAGGAACCACAACAATGTGGCTGCTCTAAAGCTAGAATACGACCAGGTGGTGAGGGACTGTCTAAAATGGCAGAAGGAGATAATCTCCCTGCAGGCGGAGGCAGAAACAAACAGAGCTGCTCATGCCACTGAGCTCAACAAGGAGAAGGAGGAGAGGAGCACCCTTGTTGAGGCTCTGACAAAGGCTGAGGGGCAGTTGCAGAGGCAGCGCAACATCTGGCAGGAAGAGAGAACATCTCTCCTTCAGGCCAGAGAGACCCTGAATGAGACTCTGCAGGCAATGGAGCAGACAGAGTCCACCCTGAGGTCGCGCATTGAAGAGCTCGAGGGAGAAATTGCCACACAGAGAAGCCGGAGGTGGTACAGGATCTTCACAGCTTGTTGCACTTCTCGCTCTGCTCGACAGGCACACAGCAACACCTCTTAGATCTCGTGGGAGCACATTAACCAGTCTTAACCCCAAAAGGTGATCTTTTGAGAGTTAGGACTTTCATCCACCCATCTTCCATCTGTTCTTCACGACATCTACCATTTAACCTTGTTAAAGGGGTTTTTTGTGGGGAGTTTTGCCTCATCCGATGTGAGGGTCCAAAGGACAGAGGGATGTCGTGTCTGCAATTGTGATAATTGCCTTACAAATTGAATTGAATTGAACTGGATTTTGCACTTTACACTTTTACACTCTTAACCCCAGGAGGTGATCTCTTGGGAGTTAGGAGTGTAAAAGTGTAAAGTTATGTTTAGCACATTCTTAAAAAAATAAAAATAATTCGGCCATATTTGTTTGTCTGTTGAAATGTTAGTCATGTTTAATATTAGATGCTTTGTAAGATAAATGAATCAGGGGACAGGCACTAAGGAGTTGTCGTTTGCAAACTATAGCCTGAAAATATAAGTGGGCCTGCTATATGTTGGTCCAAATATTGGTATTTTGTCCAGGGATACATGTTATTATTATCAAAGGGAGGTTTGGGTTGGAGGGGTCTAAGATAAGGAGCAGATATGTGCAGATGATTACCAATTTAGATTTGTGGGTAATAACTGTGCACCTTTTTTTGGTTCAGTGTTTTGTACTTATCATTAATGGGATGCTGCAAACACGGGTTTAGCATCATTCTATATCATTTTATATTTGAGCCATACACATGCTCAGTCTGGAATAGTGGAACTCTGAACATACAGATTCATCAGTGGAGTCAGGTTTGTTTTCCTCTAAAATATTCTACTTTTTAACTTGGATTCCCTGCCATCAAAAATTGTAGATGTCGGCAAAGTCCCATTAGTCTGTTTTCATTGTCCAGGCCGGTCTAACTGCTTCAGAAACACAATTTTATACTTATTCTCACATAAAGATTTTAAACTTAAAGCTGCACTAATCAATATGTTTAATCTGTTTTGTTCATATGGCATCTATTGCACGTCTAAACATACTGGAAGAGGGATCCCTCCTCAGCTGCTGTTCCTGAGGTTTCTACCATTTTTTGTCCCCCGTTAAAGGATTTGTTGGGGAGTTTTTCCTCATATGCAGTGAGGGTCAAAGGACAGAGGGATGCTGGATGCTGTAATGGCCACGACATACAGGTGGCAAACGCTGCATATCAAAAAATGCACCTCAATTATTTCCAGTGTACAACCCCACACCAGCAGCAGCCAGACACTCCTGGACTCACCACCCTGCAGCACTTCACGCCACTGTCCTATTTCCAGCCTCGCTGCCCATGGCATTTAATGCATTTCCCCCCCATTCGCTCTCTGCTTGTACAGACCAGCTTCTTTTTTCCTCTGCTCCTATGGCAGCTCGACTCCTCTCCTCACCATCAATGCATAAAGACAACTCTGTAGCTGTTGCTGTGTCGTGTGTGAAAAAGAATGGATGAGGAGACTCAAGAAATATCCCAAGCTAAATGGCCCACAATCGTTCATTATAAAGACAGTGGCCAAAGAGATGTTGGCTGTCAAGTCATAACTCTGGAGATCAGCTCTTCAGGTTGAGAATGAAGTTTAATTTGGGGCTGTCCACGCCTGATTTTAAGCTTCCTCAACCTTTCAGAAGTTGAGTACCTGATGAGGCGCCGCCGTGGCACTGGCGTGTTTTCATCTTAAAGCTGAAGCTAATAGTGATTTGGACTTTATAGATCAAATTGATATTGAGATGCTTTGTGATTGGGCTACAATGAACTTTGACCTGACTCATCTGTACAGCTCTTTGGGTTGCCTTTGGGTATAAAATGTGCTGTATAAATAAATTTGCCTTTGCCTCCTGCAGTGTGGGAACTGACCTCCATGTCAGGGACTCAGGTCAAGTTTCTTGTTAAAACCCAAAGGAATTGATGTTATCAAAGCGTTTTGCTTCCATTCACCTCACTAAAGTCCAAACATTGTGCAGTAGCTAAAGTTAGCTAAGAAATGGAATCTGCTTATGCAGTGGTGTAATGGTGTATGCAAGTATGCGGGGTATACCCACCCCTCTCTGGCCCTTTACAGTGTACCCGGACAAAAAGCCTTTGGAATATTTTGGTATCGCCACTTCTTCCTCTGTAACCTACCAATCTAAGTAAAGCTGCTAAGTTACAAAGCTCTTTCTACTAGCTAAGAGCAATGCAGGAGCAGCAAACACGCTAACGCTAACCTGAGCTAATGTTAGCCAGCTAGCTGCAACTTAGCTATCCTACATGGCTTTGTCGTTGGTTTCTTGCAACATCAGCTGATGATGTAATTTTCAAACGTCCAGCTACATCATAGAGCCGGTGATCCAAATAAAATATTGCAGATAACGTTATTCGAAATATGATTGATATTTATTTTCCAGCCCTGGAATTGATATTTATTTACCATCAGTCTTGTGTTTGACAGTTTTGTCCAATAGCCAGATGCTCAGTTATGGTTACAGAGAGGTCATTAAAAACAAGGGTTCTCTGATAATTACACATAGAACCTTTAAAGCATCAGATTGTTTGTCGTGTTTGATGCAATTTTGCAATTTAAATATGGCATATTTTGGGAGAAGATTCCATAAAGATTCCAGTTCCATATGCATTTCTTTTATTTTGATGATGACGTTTCAGCCTTTGGGCCGTCTTCAAGATCAACCACGGTTGTAGATCTTGAAGACGGCCGAAACATCATCATTAACAAAAGAAAGATGTATGGAGCCAGAAGGTCGACACTCGTTTTCTATTATCAAATCTACTGCCAGTGATCATCACCTCATTATAATTCTTGGTGTGTGTTACCTTTATTTTTTGAATATTCTGGGAAAAGACATGACACATTTTACCAATGAAATCTTAATGAATCCTTTATTTTCAAATATGCTGCTGTGTCTACTCAAACCTCCATCAGTGTGGTGTTCAGATGGAGAGAAGTCATGAGTGAGGCGTTTCGAATGAATCTGCATGCTGACGAGTAATGAGAAGTAATCTCAGATTCAAGGCTATCCCTTTATTTTCACAAACTTTTAAGGCCCTCTATTTTTTCCTCACACTCAAAAACTGTCAAGAGTGTTCAAGGTCTGCAGGAACTCTTGCCATACCATGAATGTACTGAAAGCTCTGTGAAGTGTGTCTTTGGATCAGTGGCTCCAAGATAAATTCCTGCACGTGGATTAACTGGATGAGTATCAAAGCAAATGTCAGAGAATTTATCCACCATCAAAACAGTGCAGCACAGAGGGTAAGTGTGTGCAGCTACAGACAATGCAGCGCTGTATTTGTGAAAGTGAACTGGGCCGCATGCTCTGTCTTGAGGGGGAGACCCTGCCACAAAGTAGCATCATTAAAACCAGAGATTTCTCCCGCCGTGTTAAAAGAAGGCTTTGTGCCGTTTTGAAAGCCGTCCAGCGGTGGCCATTTTGTGTGAAAGCATCATTCACATCCAGGGCTTAGATTTCTGTGGAAAACTACCGGGGAGGCACTGTGTGTGTGTCGGCAAGGCAACGTGTCTATTGGCTCGTGGCTCCTTAGCTCGCCACACCCTCCATGTGTGTGTCAGGTGTTGAAGTACCTCAGGAATGAGAGCAGGGAGCCTTACACACTCAATGAAGAATGTGTTTTTAAAGGTTTATCTGCATCATTATCGACCCAGTGATTGGTCATTTGTTATCAGCAGCATTGTTCACAGAGGCAACAGATAAAGTCAGCAGCTCAATAAAATATACATTTGCTCAGTGTGTATCTACACACACAGTACAGTGACTCTGCTTAAAGACAACAGAGAGGACAGCACAGTCAGCATTTGTAAAGGTTTATCTGCAAAGTTACTGACCTGGCGAGGAACTCTGATGCTTTTAATATCACCATGGCAACAATGTTTGTCCCAGTGGCAACACAGAGACTTAGTGACTCAGTGCATTTGTTGTGTTTGGGATGATATTGCTCACAGAGGCAACTCTGTTCAGTCACTGCAGTCTGCATTTTTTAAAGGTTTATTTATCAGCAGCTTTATCCTTTTAACCCACAGGTGTCAAACTACTGGCCTGAGGGCCATTTTGAGCTCACAAGACAAGTTCATAAGGACCCACTACATGTGTGGAAATTATTCTTAAATCTGGCCTCCAATTTCTTTTTCCTGTTTTTAGTTTTCTAATTTTCGAGCAATGATTTCATTTTATAGCATAGCTGCCAGATTGGAAAAAAACAGGATCATTTATATTTCATTTAACAAGGCAGTGCAGTAGCCATAAAGGCTCATTCTCACTATCGTGATGTGGAAATGCGGGATGAATTTGGGGAATATTCATGCAGTGCTTTTCCGCGTTTAAACCATACACACAGGCGTGGTATGAATGCGGTGCGTAATTTCGCGTTGTTGTGTTTCGCGGGTGTTAGTGAACATGGACGAAAGTAGCAGCAGCAGCAAGCTAGCAAGCTAACGTTTAACAAGCGTGAACATCAACTTTCTTTAGCACTTACCACTCTCACTGCAGCCACCAAGCTGGACAATGGACTGCCAGACGTTGTCCTTTCATTCATTGTTCATAAAATCATCCCGTCTTTTATCAAAAAGGACGGGGTGCTGTGAAACGAGGTTTATCAACCTTCCTCCCATACTCTCCTGCCTGACTGGATTTTGGACTCTCCCGGGTCTGCGCGACGTCACTATAAACAAACAATTTCATTGGCCCAGGTGTGTAGTTCCGCTGCCGAATTCCGCGGGGGTCAAAGTCTGGGCGGAAACTTATTTCACCACATGAAAGTTCTGCCCCGGTGTGCAAACTTCCATAAGAACCCATGAAATCAGCTTTTATATTTTTCTGCGAGAACAATCCACACGGATATTCGCCCTCAATGAGAATGGACTTTAAGGATTGTGTAGGTAGGGAGCAATTCACCTCACTTTTTATATTAAATGCCCACTGTCAGTGCCAACAGAAGAAGAAGCATGGCCTGTATGTAGTCAGGACGGGACAGGTGTAATGTTTTGAAGTTGTGTTATGTGTGCAACCCATAAGATTTAAAAAGCAGCTTGTAGCAGTCAGCAGCTAACTCAAAAGCAGAACAACAACAGCTGAAAATGTCTGGAAACTAGGGAGACTCTAAGGTCTAGCAGCTCCTGTTGTGGAATAAAGTGACTCAAAACACATAGAACTGATACATCGTGACAAGTTATAGTGTCTGACAAACAAGCAGTATTAGTTGACACACCTACAGGCTTTCCAATACACATATTAAAAGGTGTTTCCTGTCACTTAAGATGCTATTTCCTGTTATTTACCCTCGAAGCAAAGTTCAGCTCACACGCAATGGTTTGAATGATCCTACAAATTTGAGAGTCACAGTGGTTAGCTTTAGGCAAGTAAAGTTACTGTTGTTAGCTTTTGTGATCCCCCCACCACTCCAAGCTGCCTCCTCACAGGACTGCTTTTGTCTTAATTGTCAGCGCATTACAGACTGCAGCCTTCCAATATATGTAGGTTATACACAAATTACTAGCTCATGATTACGTGGATTATGGACAAATTTTGGTGCAGGAGAAAATATGAACAATGCATGAGAGCAACCTGCCATTTTTGCCATAGTTATTGTTTAGAAAGCGCTGTCTGACGTGTATGTTATGTGTCATAGAGGCTGTTGCGTTACACGTCACACCTCTTTTGCATCCAGAACACCGTCATATTATCCAAAATCAATCACTGGGGCGCCATTATGCCGCCGTTGTTTGGTTCTATATAAATAGCATAGTATTCATGTTGAAGGGTCGTCATTGTAGCCTTATAGTGGCGAAGGGGCTTTAGACTTCCCCTAACCAGCTGTTTTTGTTGCCTATCCTTAGCCATATTTTATATGTCATCACCACTAACTTTCCTCTAACCTTCGCCATACAGTGGTTTGCATTCACAGACATTGTAAAATACAGAATTTTACAAAATGCTGGAATTGGAAGCAAAAAACAAATCAATCCACGTGTCTAAAAAAATCTCATATTGATCTTTTCTGGAGACAGTGTTGAGTAAGTTGCGTTAATCTGTGCAACTCATTAACATTAACAATTTAGCTGTGACTGACATCACTACGATTTACTGCAGCACACCTATGAAATGTCCCCATTCAGCTCTATCATACTTTGGTGGCAGCAGAAATCCAAAACAGGACATATAAAACCAAGACTACCTGCATTACTAGATTACACCAGATGAAAGTGAGAAAGATGTTGGGTGATGCTGCATTTATGTTACGCCTTTGTCTTTGTGGTTTTCCTCTGGACAAGGGAAATGAAACTACAAACTGTCCGTGGAGGTGTGAATGTCTTTGTCTGTGATACACCTGTGCAGGAAGTTTTTCCATCTCTCAGCCAGTATGGGCCCAAGTCTCCCATGGCCCTTAAAAGCAGTGTATCAGTGAAGGGATATAGTGTGCAGCTGTACTGAAAGCAGTTCTATTCTTTGCTCTTCTTTTTGCTGCTATATTATTCTATCATGGCCATTGCATCTGAAATAAACAACCACATGCCATGCATAAACAAGCTGAATGACAACACATCTGTCAGGAACATTTTTCTGATGTGTTTGCTATATTTGTCGGTTGCATAGTTTCACAAATCTTGTTTTTGCCAAGTAAAAGCCAAGCCCTCACATTCCTCTGCCTGATGGAGGGTGATGGAGCATACAGGGCTACGGAAAAAAAAGAAAAAAGTAGACATCTTTAAACAGTTATTCAGAGCTTCCAGTCAGAGTTGCTGTGGTTTGGGATATGTGGGCTGGTGCAGATGTGTGTGTGTGTGTGTGTGTGTGTGTGTGTGTGTGTGTGTGTGTGTGTGTGTGTGTGTGTGTGTGTGTGTGTGTGTGTGTGTGTGTGTGTGTGTGTGGACGTCGTGCAGAGGATGTGCTGATTCTCATGGAGGAGCTGGGTGTGTCAAACCCAGCCCATATTTGTGTCAGGGTTGAAAGCATGAGTAAGACTTTATGGTTAGAAGAAGCGGGAAACTCCTGAGCGACGGAGATCATAATCCATATTCCTGGAAAATCCACGCTATAGACACATTATGTATTTTGAATTTTATAGATTTGATGTTATGTGATTTTGTTCTCCTTTACATTCCAGCTGGAAATGCCTGTGCCCAGATGGTTCATGCATCATTTCAGCCCTGTTATTACATGAGATTGGCACGTCACTGGCCCGTGTACTCAAAAAGCCCCTCTGGTCAGCTCATGTGCCCCTTTGTGTTAGCAAACAGTCACATCCTGGTGTACTCTATCCTTAATCTTAAAGCCATGCTCAGATAATCAAACAATTCAAAGTTTATCAGATCTTTGGATCTCTGGACCCTGGCCCTACTTATCACCCCTTATAAGCAAGTGAGTGATGATAAAGTGATCATCTTGCAAACTTGCATCTGTTGCATCTGGGAACTGTTTGCCTAAACATGTCCAAGAAGATCAGCTCTACTGGAGATGCAGGAGAAATATCTACCTGACATTATTTTAATAAATAAAAAATAAAAAATAAAAAAATAACCCAAGTGATAAAAAATAGATATGTAATGATTGTTGTTTATAAATGTGATTGAGTGCTAACAACAAATGTAAAAGTTTTTTTGTAACTGGGTGTGTAGAGCAAGAGCAAAGGTTTAATGTGAGCTTTGGTCCACATATAACCTATCATGTGTTCTCAGGGTTAGGGCTTCATGTGTATATCTACAAAAAGTACTGCAACAGAATTCGTGTAGCCTACATAATCATGAGCCTGTAAGTCACACAAACCTTCATGTAATCTTGTAGGCTGCAATCTAATGACCAGTGTTTTTACCAGAGTAAAAAAGAAAGTAGTATAACTACCAAAAGTCTGCATGAGGAGGAAGGTTGGGTTGGTGAATGGGACAAACAAACACAGGACTTACCCGCTGGACAGTGTTCATGTCCCGTGTGAAACCAGGTAAACTTTGAATTATTTTGAGGTAAATCATCAACATGTTTCTTTTCCTGAACCTAACCTACACAACTTTACTTTTCTAAACCTCACCTATGTAACTTTATATGCCCAAAGCTAAACTAGGTCACTTTATTTTTGCATACACAATCATAACTTCCATAACTTTACATTGTGTATGTAACATGATGACTTCCAGCGATGCTTATTTTCCTAAACCTAACTTATATATCTTTGAACTTGGTTTAGGTCTTACCTAAATAACAGAACCTTCTTCATGTCAATTGGGAATGTTTCCTCTAGCCACGCTAATATCACCTGAGGCGTTCCTCAAGGGTCCATTCTAGGCCCTTTACAGTTTAGTGTCTACACGTAACCATTGGGTCAAGTAATCCAAAACTTCAATATTTCCTTTTATTTTATCTAGATTAGTGTAACTCATTATTTGCCGGACTGTCCCAAAAATCAATCAATGGCCTCCAACTTGTCCAAAATACTGCAACTAGGGTTCTTAAAAGAACTCAAAAATACAAACACATTT
Source organism: Epinephelus awoara (assembly GCA_035609425.1). Taxonomy (NCBI): domain Eukaryota; kingdom Metazoa; phylum Chordata; class Actinopteri; order Perciformes; family Serranidae; genus Epinephelus; species Epinephelus awoara. The sequence continues at coordinate 3,530,565 of CM069298.1, read as the reverse complement.
CCACTATTCTTGCCTCATTGCACTGGTTACCTGTGGTGTTTAGTATTGTGGTGTTTTAAATTTTTATTACTTGTTTTCAAATTATTGAGTGGCCTTACCCCATCATACATTAATGACCTTCTTACCCCCTTACACCCCTGCTCGCACTCTCAGATCTGCAGACCAGCTGTTGTTATCGGTCCCTAGGGCAGGACTTAAAACAGAGGGTAGTGGGGCATTTGCTGTAAGAGCTCTACAACTGTAGAACAACCTTCCATTGGGAATCAGATAAGCAACCTCATTGTTCTCTTCTACAACTCTTATAAAAACTTATTTTTATAAACTAGCTTTTGATTAGAGGTTTTTTTGTGTGTTTCTTTGTTTGTCATGCTTTCATTAATTTGCTTATCCTCGAATTTTTATTCATTGTCTCTTTTTTCTGTTTTCGTTTTTACCTACATTAAACTTACTCCAATCTTGGCGTAATTAATAATTGCACGTCTAACCAGGTTTTTTTCTTTGTCATAACACACCGTTCTGTCAGGACACATTGAACCCACGCAGTCCTGCAGCTGTGTCATGTCTTGAATTAACATGCCCACCACATGACATACTTGTTTTACTATGTACCATGTACTGAGAAAACCTCTTGTGCCACACAAGGACAGACTCAGGGCAGTCGAGCTTGTGCAGTGTATCTTTTGGCAGCAGCGGAGTAAATAACTGATATGGAGCAAGAGTGAAGAAACTTGGCAACATTTAAGTCCCTGGTATTGTGAAAATCTGCAGCTGTTCCACTGAGTGATTTCATAAATAGTTTCACCTTTGGCTCAATTTGTACAAAGGTTTGACTGTGCTGTTGCTGTCTGGAGATGAAGTCTGACATCAACAGGCGATGGCTTTTCTATTAGAAAACAAGTGAGATCAGAGTTGGAAGGATGATGAGATTATCTGATAAGATTTGATCTGATGACAAGATGTGCAACACAAAGAGCCGTAGCACAAAAACCTCTGTGTGTAGAGAGGTATGTTATATTACTACTACGTTCAACTTTTCATCATAAACTTATTTAATTTTTTAACCTTTCCACGCATCATGTACAATTTTTATTGCAGGATTTTTTCATTTGTATTAAATAGGTGTGGTCACGTTGTTTTGAGCACGTCATTAAAAGATTCTTGGTTTTATAAAAAAAATGATCAATATCTCAGGTCAACGTATCCCCACAGCACTGAATCCTCAGGCTTCATTACATACTTAATGTTAAATTATTTGGGTTTGATTTCTTAAAGTGACGTACATTTAGGAAAGTAAGATTACATAGATCAGTGTTAGACAAGGTAAGTATCGTGGGTCAAGTTAAGTAAAAGACGCATTGTAGGGCAACATCACGTTATATATACTTAACGTAAAATATTACAAAGGTTAGATTTCCAAGAGTAAAGTGTGGTTAGGTTTAGGAAAAGACCCATGGTTAGGCATCATCACATTACGTACGTAACATTAAATTACATACTCATGTAAAGTTATGTAGGTTAGATTTAAGAAAGTAAAGTCTAGGTTTAGGGAAAGTAAGGTTACGTAACTTAGTGTTAGGCAAGTAAAGTTTTGCAGGTAAAGTTAAGGAAAAGATCAGTTGTTGGGCCTCATCACGTTATGTACTTAACATTAAGTTATGGAGCTTAGATTTCTGAGAGTAAAGTGATGTCGGTTAGGTTTAGATAAGGACACAAGGTTGGGCTTCATCAAGTTGCATACTTCACGTTAAATTACATACTTAACGTACAGTTACATACTTAATGTAAAGCTGCATAGGTTATGTTTAGGAAATGGATTAGTCACGTTAGCTTTAGGAAAAGAACCATCATTGGCTGTCATCACAATGCTTAAGGTGAAGTTAAATACTTAACATATACTTCTGTACTTAATGTTAAGTTATGTAGGTTAGATTTAGGAAAAGCATTATGGTTGGATGATAACTTTATGTAAACTATACATAAAGTTATCTTGGTTAGGTGAGTCACATGAGTTAGGTTTAGAAAGGTTACATAGGTTAGGTGTAGGAAAAGAAACCGGTTGTAGTGCATAACTTCTGTCGCCTCCCAGCGGATAATGCGTTATTACAACTAATAACCCGGTGGCACTTCCATGTACACAGAGTAACACTCGCCAGTCGTCACACACCGTGTACACAATGCTACACAACGTGGTGAACACCAGGCTGCTAACATTACATTACATTTATAGCACCATTTCCAAGAAAATAATAAAGTACTAGGTCCAGTACATGTAACAGCAGCACATACTACTCATAATATAATTATAAACCAAGTCACTTACTTATCCAACAGCAGCAAGGCAACATCCGTGTCTGCCCTCAGCCCAATTTCTTCCTTCAGGGCTCTCCACTGAGGAAAAGCAACACCAATACAAATCCTTGTTTGCCTTCTCCGTCGGTCACTTTCCTTCTTTGCTAATAGACCTTCAGCCAAACGTCCAGGCTTTTTCTTTGTGGTAGGATCCACTTCTGAACCGTGTCTCGGCCGCTTCTCCGCCATGTTGCTTTCTCTTTCTACCTGTGCTCTACCTCTTGCTATGACACTCTCTGCTCTTCCTCCCCCTCCCTTCTTGTTGTGAGGAAGCATTTCCAGCGCGGGAATGTCGCCGGTCGACACGCAAACTAAAAATTGATATATTGAAAAATACCGCGAGATGTTAGAGGAGCTGAACGGCTTAATCAGCATTGTGTCATCTCCTCTAGTAGTGGCTTGGGTGAAACGGACCTTTACGGAAGTTACGCACTGTAGCTTTAACACGGGACATGAACACCAGTCTCCTGGGGGAAAGTCCTGTGTTTGTTTGACCCATTCTACAAACCAACCTGCCATTTTATGTGTCCTTTTGCATTTTGTATAACTTATTTACTGTCATCAGTGCATTGATAATGAGATTGCAGCCTTCCCAAGGATGTGGGTGATATATGAATCACTGGCTCATGGTTACGGGGGTTACAAACGAATGCTGGTGTATTACCTTCATAGGTATGCGTAGGAACAGTGCATGACAGCCTGCTCTTGTTTACTGGAATGAAATTGGACTCTCTTACCTGAGGCTATAATATTTTTGTTTCCATGAATAAATGCTTTTCTCCAAAACAGCTGGAAAAAAAAAGGTTGCCAGTTGTTCAGTGGGTCTGTCAGCTCTGGCTGACTCAACACTAGAAACATTGTACCAGTGTGGTACAGTGCATGACCCAACAGCTGCTCTGCATACCTTCCAGCGCTGTCATCCTTCACATTCACGTGATCCGCATTCACAAAATCACTTTCAGGGAGGGAGAAAAACATCAGTGTCTCCCACCTGGTTGGAGCCAACACTCATCACTTAAGAGAGTAATTCTTTGTCTGCCATCCGTGAGAGGAAATTACATCCCTTTGGCACAAGGCGTGAAATCTCTATCAGTCGTGGGATGACAGGGTGTTACCTAAAGATTAGAGGGGATGCAGCGCAAATTATGTTGTTGCTATTTTCTCTTTGAGATATGTGCTGCATTAGTGACTTTGTAGTTTCACTAAATACGGGCATAATAACCCGTACAACCAAAGACATGAGTGACTGTTCCCCCCTGGGGTCTCTGCACTTCTGAATGTTTATATTTCACCGAGGGAGAAAAAGCAGTGACAGGTGCACACAGCTCTCCTGCTCAGCGTGAGCTAATATTTTCCATTTTATGTTATGATCCCGTCACATGACGACACAAGAGGCAGTTTTATGGGTAATTCTATCCAACAAAAGGGTGGCACACTGAAACGTGATCAAAAAGCTATTCAGATGTTTTCCTGCCAGCAAAAGTTTCCAATGTGATCAAAGCTACAATGTTGACTTTTCTATAGTGCTGTTTGATTGATGGTTTCATTCACAGCTTCACACAATGCTCAATGCAACAATGTATATGTTGTTAGAGAGAAGGTAACTCTTAATCATCCTGCCTGGTCTCACTCCCAGAACATCAAACTACATCGCTTGACGTGTTTAGCATCTGTGTGAAATGTACTGGGCTTTTCACAAACTCCAAAGTAAACCCATCTGCATCATTATGAGATGCTCAGAGTAATGGACGTAGTTTAAAGAGCATGAGATCCCCTCAGGATGGGGGCACGGAGGTGAATGAGTCCAACAAACACCAGACTTTGATCCAGGAGAATGGTGTTCGAGACCGACAAACATTTTTTGCAGTGTTTTTTTAGCGACACTTACAGCCACTTTATTCCACTCAAAGCCTGGTGTTTGTAGCACAACATATCCTTATGCAACAGTTCGTATGATATCCTATGAATTAGCGCCCCACGAATGGCGTTACGTCCTTAACGTAGAGTTACAGAGGTTCGATTTAGGAAAAGAAACATGGTGAGAAGATACCCTAAAATGTCTCAAAGTTCACATGGTTGCAAACACTGGTCTCCAGGGGGAAAGTCCTGTGTTTTGCGACCCATCCACCCCAGCCTGCCTCCTAACTAGACTGCTCGGGTCGCTTCTTTCTTTACTCCGGACACACTGGTCATGTGATCACAGCCTTTGAAATTATATGGGTTATGCAAGAATTACTGCAATAAAAGCCATGTACTTTTGTTGCCTAAACCTAACCGCCAACCCCCTCCTAATGTGTCATTTTAGTAACCCCTGTGAATTCTGCCCAAGAGGAAAAATATGATTAGCAGGGATGAGATTACAACCTGGTCTCACTCCAAAGTCGTCAAAAACCGCTGCTTGGTCAGTGACTTCCAGCGTCAGACACCATCAAAAAAGCCATCCTTTCATGTTGGCATGATACGCAGCCGCTCGCCTTTGTTGTACAACAGCGTCAGGGAGAAATGCGGTGGGAACAACGATGAACGTTAATGTAGCGGAAGTCTGGTGGGAGGGGTGTTGGATGGATCCAACAACCACAACTTTCCCCTGGGAATCCAGGTGCTTTCTGTAAAATTGCAGAGCCAAAGCCCTAATGATTTTTTCCTAAACCCAACAACGTATATTTGTTGTTGAAGGGAAAAAAACATGTTGTACCAACAGTGTTGTACCGTAGTGCTTTTATTTTGAAAGAGGCTGTATGCAAACTGTACATTTCCTGTGAAAACAGAAGTGTATTTTGAAAACAGACAATGCATGTAACAGGCTGAAGTTGACACGACATCCCAGAACGTCAACAACCAACACACCCAGGGTACCTTGGACGCCATATGTGGACGTGGGAAGTCCATGACCAAATGTCGCTATGTGACGAGGTCAGAGTGAGGATGTTTTGGAGATTACCTTGAATCATCACATGTTGAACTACAGTGCATCTGCATCCCATGATTTTTTTCTGTTACCTGAAACTGATGCTTGAGTCAGATCAGAAGGTTTTCTGGGCTGCACCCAGGTTCACCAACAGCTTCAACAAACAAGCTAAACTCTCAGGAACAGAGGCCTTGAGTCAGTCAAACTGAGAAAATGTCACAGTAGGAGGAAGTGCCCTCTCTACAAACCACCAAACAAAATGCATTTGACCACACTCAGAGACACATGACCGAGGCCTGAGGTTGATGACTTGTCAACATGTGGTACACTGATGGTTACACATGAATTAGATCTGGTTTACTTTGGTTACCTACATGACATCCATTTACAAACCACTCTCTCTGAGGGCAGGATGATTTCAACCAGCTCATCCTTACTTCCTGTGTGAGTGACACACACATGGAGGTTTGTCTAAATATACAGTGATGAAACAGAAAACTGCCCCATCAGCTTTTATGATGTTTGTTTTGTGCTCGTCATGGCAGTAGATAGTGCCTGCTCACACTGATGAGCACTGAGGCAACCTGTGTAGAAACAGCTGATAGTTGCAGACAAAGATACTCATTGAGAGCACTGAACCCTCAGAAATCTTTGATTTTCCATTTATTTCTTGTCTATAAACATCTAATCATTATTGGGTAAATAGAAAATCTTGGTTTAGATCTAAACGTAGCTCAAAATGTCCAGAAAATCTGCAAAAGTATATATGAATCAATGCATATTACTCTCAATTATTGTTACATGTAGCTGAACCTTTTGTCATTTCATGCTGCGTCTTTTACTGCCTGGCAACTCAAGGTCGGGCACTGGGTGCTACTGCTGCACCAAGGTGATGGTGCTAAGCAACCATTACAAGCACCATGTCATAACCTACTAACCTGAAACTTTGAAGTGTGCATTAAAATGTTGTCCATGGGATGGATGTAAAGCTCTGCTATCAAGTAACAAGTATCAGTTTTTATATTATATAATTACACATATGACAAATAGAAAGTAAACTTTTGGTAGCCTAGAATAATATAATCAGTTGGTTGGATTTCTTGCTGCAAAAAAATGGCTGATGTGAGTGAAACTTTATGTCGCAAATCACAATATATTGCAATATATTTTATCACAATACTCAGTATATTGCAACTTATTTAAAATTGCAAAAGTATTGTATTGTGACAAATTTTCCTTCGGGTTTGATAAAGTATATTGCATCGTATCGCACTGTATTGTACGCTGTGGAAAAAAAGACGTTCGGTCAACATTTGCTCGCCCCAGTGGAGTTGCTGGGCGGAAAAGAGATCACATGCTTCATGCACATCGTGATTTATTCTCTAGGTCACTGTCACGGCATTTTGTTTTTATCAATATTCAACTTTTCAGCCAAGTGGAGAACGAAGTAGTGGTGTGCTCGAGGACTGTCTCTATCATATGAAACTCAAGAAAAAATGCAGGTGCTCTTGAAGAGAAGGGTCACACATGAGAAGAAAAAAACGTGGAGCAGGGACAAATGCAGCATTTTTTTAAATTCTCGTTTAAGTTTCCTTTGACAAGCCCCAAAACCTGCTTCAAATGGTGCTGCTCTCAGCTTCCCAGATGAAGCCAAGGTCACGAAGGTCATGACATAAAGTGAATAGTGTTTTCTTTGACAATTTTGTAATCTGAGCACCTCAGACTCCTTAAACCATACTGCTTCATGTCATGGCGTTCTTCACTCCCCTCCTCTGCCCTTATTTTTTGTATCAGGACATCTCAGACAGGTCATAATTTATAGAGTGTGTTTGTGTTGCAAATGTGGCAAAAACCAAACACGATTTCGGAGCGAACACAAGAAGTCTGTCCTATCTTTGACCGGCCGGCAGATTGCGAGCCGAGGGACAGGTGACACTGACAGAGTGCACAGATGACGTCCAACACCTTGCCAGAAAGATCCAGGCTATTTTGGAAAATGGTTTGAGGGGCTTCCAAACTTGTTGTTGAAAATTTTCCACTGCCGAGAACAAATGTGACAGTCAGAGCCTCAATATGTCGGGGCCTGTCAGGACATTCCTCCCTCCGAAACCGACATCCTCCTTCTCCCCCTCTCATCTCTGCGTCCATCCACCACATCTGACAGCTGAGCAGGAAGAGAGGTGCATAGACAACGGAACAAATACTACATGTGCTCCTTTTTTTTGACCCTGCGGAGCTCTGTGTGTACCTTTACCACTGAAGTCTGTCCATTAAATTTTAGTATGCTTTGACTGAGACATCAAGGACAGGGAACAGTTTGCGTTTGTTGTGTGAAGGTGACGTTGACAGGCAGTAATAAATGCTGAGTTTTGTTCATGATAGAGAACCAAAAACCTGCTTTGCATTTCCAAGGCTGTGGTTTAGCCTCAGCTATCTAGCAGGTACCTGACTGTTGCTGAGTCGCCAGTCAAACACTATATCAAATAATGTACCAAATAATATAGATATTCATTTTGTTTTTTGGTAATCTCAAACTGAATAATGTCACAAATTTCTAACCATTCCAACTTTATGACTTTAATTGTAGTTAATAAAACTTAGTGAAAATGGTAAGAATCAGAAAAACTTTATTGTCCATTGCAAAGCAGTGGAAATTTGTCTTTGACGTGGCTCACAGAGTAAATTATACACAGGTTAAAAAATACATAAAAAGACATAAAAGACATAACAGAGCCGCACGTCAGGAGTTGCTCAAGCAGTGGAGCGCCCCCCTCTTGTTTGGTCTCTTTCTTGCTGCACTGTATGCAATGAAAAATACAGGAAAAAAATGTAGGAATTGTGCGTTTATGCAAACCACGGATATGTGAAGCAGATATGCTGAATCTGTATGTTTAACAGTGCTGTGGTTAACATGTGGGTAGGTGTAGACACAAAAAAAACACTTGGTTATGGTCAGGAAAAGATCACAATCTTGAAATGCAGCAGTGTTTCTGTGAAAAACAATTGCTTTTCATGGCATTATCCTGTCAGAAAATGCAGTGATGGCTTGGTAAAAACCGACCACTCTTTCTTGAACTACCCCTTCAGGAAACGCAACAAAGGCTCAGTAAAAAACAATCGCTTTTGGTCACACTATTCCAGCAGAAAGGAAGGCAAGCGAAAACCAAGCATATTTCATTGTGCTATTCTGACAGAAAACTCAGTGATGGCTCAGTTAAAACAGACAGATGCTTTTTGTCACACAATCCCAGCAGGAAACACTGTGATGTATCTGTTCAAAAACAACTGCTTTTCGTGGCACGGACCCTGGTGGTAAAACAGCCACGGGTCATTAAAAAACATCCACGTTTGGTACGTCAAAGTCGTCGATCTCAAACACTTGTCTGAAGTTTGGCATTCATCTTGTCTTGTTCACATGATATCCACCGTCCTCTCCACCATCGGCACATTATTTACCATGTCACTTTAGAAACATAGATATGAAATGTGCAAATGTATTCTTATTTTGCAGAAACGTCCAATGCAAACATTTTCTCCTGCCGACTGGGAGTATGTCGCCATGCTGTATGGAAATCATCCGTGCCTGGATCTTATAAAGGCCACATTTCAACATGCTCAGCCGCAGCAGCGTTGCATTATATCTGATGAAATGTTATGCAAATCTGATTTACAGTGCAGCTAATATGTTGCATGGACTGGAGCTTGTGCCAAAAAAACAGTACCACGGTTACAGTTAGCAGCTTCTCAAACAGGACATGACCCAAAAAGTCATCTCCTATTCTGATACTGTTTAGTTTTGTGCACTGAGTTATAAAAAATATCAGAGCAGTAAATATTATATACAGGTGTATGAGGATTCTTTCAGCCCGCTTGTAAATTCTTTTCATCCTCAGTGTTGTTTCCGTTCACACTCAGGATTTATCTGCTCGAAGAAAGATGAGCGCGCTCTGTTCTCACGTTACCCTGCCTGAGGTGCTGAGGGGCGTGGCCTTGCTGCATGACTGTGAACAGTGATGATGAGGACGATAATGTTGGCCTTAATGAAGATAGGTTTACAGTTCTAGTTATTGTTCCTTAACTTTCCAGGAAACACAGGAGACGCGAGGTGATGCTGAGTGTACTCTGTGCACGGCATTACGACAGGCCTGCTCATGTTATTCCACTGTCTCTGTGCATATTTCTACGTTTAGCATAAATCTGTGTTTCTCTGCAGTTATCACAGCTCTTTTGTTTCTTCTGTGTATTTGACAGCTTTTTGAGTCAGATCAGGGATGCTGTATTCCATAATGTCACCTCTCTCTGTGGCACTGATGCATGCAGGGCCCTGGTTTGATTTAGCTGGGGTCATTTTTCATTGTTTAACGGGCACAGCTCTGCCAGCCACTCTGTGCCAGAGAGCAATAATCATTATGACTGGAAAAAATTTGAATGAGTCACTAAGAGACGCAGCATCAGAGAGAAAATGGCCGCTGGGTATGCCAGACGCCAGGCTGGTTCTCTCCGCCTCCTCTGCCCAAATCTTAAAAACCTTTTACATTAACCATGGGCGGATTATGAGACAACAGGGCCCTGGGCACAGATATGTGGAGGGCCCCATCACATCTCCCACAGAGGAGCAAGACACACTGACCCTGTGGTGGTTTTGTCTCTGTTTTGTTTGTTGTTTTGTGTCTCTTTGAGGTTATTTTGTGTCTCTTTGAGGTCATCTGGTATGTATTTGAGGTCATTTTTCATCTTTTTGAGGTCATTTTGTGTCTCTGGGGTAATTTTTCATCTCTTTAAGGTCATTTTGTATCTCTTTGGGGTCATTTTGTGTCTCTTTGGGATCATTTTGTATCTCTTTTGGGTAATTTTTCATTTCTTTGAGGTCATTTTGTATCTCTTTAAAGTCATTTTTTGTCTCTTTGTATCTTTGTAATGTTTTGTGTCTGAAGTCATTTTGTCATTTTTTTGTAGTCATTTTGTGTTTGATATCATTTTGTGTCATTTTTGGTCATGCTGTGTTTGTTTTCTTGTAGTTTGTGTCTGATTTCATTTTTTGTTTTGTTTTTTATAATTTTTTGTCTCTTTGAGGTCAATTACAGTCTTTAGAATATTTTGTCTCTTAGTGGTCATTTTCTGTCTCTTTGTAGTTATTTTGTGTCTCCGTGATCTCCATTAATTTGAGCAACATTTTACAGGTGAAGACTCGAGGTAATGATCAGTAATCTGTTCATGCATTTAACCAGAGGGAACCACAGATTATCAGCTGAGATCTAACCTGTGATCCTCAGGGTGCAGAACCTTCAGTAACCTCTGGCTCTCCATAACAGACGCTCCTGTCCATGTATCTTTGAGGAAGAGGCTGACAGACAAAATACACACAGAACACATGCACACGGCTCTGCAGGCGCCCAGAAGCAGAATCATGACAGAATTTACATTGAACAGACAACCTCATACAAACACTACACGGATAAAGATAAATATGCCTCAGAACACATACAACATGTGTGTGTGTGTTCCCACGCAAATACGAACTTGCACACACACGTGTATTTATACACAGACCATCACACAGGCTTTGCTTTTCGGTACGACAAACCATCCAATAAAATAAATTCAAACTGACATGCCTCCATTTTTCACAGTGGTGGAAATTTTGGGTTTATATCTGCAGCAGTCTGCTCTCTGTCTCATTTATCATGTGTTTCACACGTATTTATGTTTCTGGTTTGGCTCAAATCTGAGCCAGTCTATGATTTACTGCTGACAAGATTATCATGATGCAAATATTTTAATGATTTAAGTTGATTTTCTACAATAAATAAAAAGCTGGAAGTGATTTCCTTCAGTTTCTGGGGAATAAATCCTTTAGATAACAGTTAATATTTCAAATGTGTCGTAAGTTAACTGGTTCTGTGATCTGCTCTTTTCTGCGATGGATTTCCTTCTGTTCTATTTTGCACAGTCCACAGTTTCTGTTTGTTTTTATTCCTTTGAAACTATTGTATTATAAGATCTGAGATTAAGTCAGAAGGCTTTTAATAAATCTGACTATCAGAGTGCAGAAACACGTCCTGAGACGGAGAGTGAAGGAAAGTTGGGGTTTCCTTTTAACTCACTTAAAAACGCCTGCACACACACATGTATACACACATGCTCAAATGCAGACACATACACAAGCACACGTAGTATTCACACAAGTAGAGGCACAAACACACCCAGGAGGTGATGTGTGTTTCAGACCATAAAGATGAGGGTCCTTTGGGTGTAACAGGAAATCCCTGTGCACTGCGGGTGCGCTGATATCATTGTTCCCCCTGGAAACTCCTGGACAAATATGCATTTGTTCCCCGTGAAATCAGAGGAAACGTTCCACGCCGCTCCTCATCAGGACGCAGGTCCTCGAGGGAACGCCAGCCGGGATGTCCTGGAATGTGGCTGTTTGGTGGATTAATTAAATATTAACCTGCAGGATCGAGAGGCTCGCAGGCCAGAGGGAGGTCAGCTGGTAACGCTTACAGTACAGTAGAGCTGCAGCAGCACCTGCAAACAAATACAAATACTGTAAACTGGAACCAACTGAAGCTAAATTAGGAACAACACTGGGTCTTTGAGGTCCAGGAGCTAGCAGCAACACCCAAAGTACAATTCCAAAAAAACAACAACACTGCAGACAGAAGATAAAGTTTCTGGAGATTTGCCTGCAATCAAGAACACATCAGATAAGTGACTTGGCCCATGAGGGTGAGGCTCGTTCAAGAACAACACAACATGTTGATAGAGTGCAGCAGGTTAGCAAAGTCAGTGTAACCAGTATTATATCGACTAATTTTTTAACAGATATTCACTGACAAAAACCACGGCATATGTGGGGTATAAAAGTAGTATTATTGGATGACTAAAGGATCAGGGATGACGGGGAGAAGGTCGAGTTTGATGGGATGACAGGGGTCAAGGGGAGGGAGTAAAGGAGGTCATTTGCCAAGGGATGAACGGTACCCGAAGGGGGATGAAGGGAGGTTGAATTTGTGGGGATGGATGGGGTCGGATGTAGTCGTGGTGAGGCTGGAGCATCTATGTCTTGTTGTGAGGCGGCGGTTCTAGCTGCTGAGCCACTTTGCTGACCTGCTGAGAAGGAAGAGACGAGAAGAAGAAAAGGGTTCGGGAGGGAGGGTCGTAAGAACTGAGGCAAACAGAGGAGAAAAGGTTAGACACACCTACATAGGTTACAGCAGGTGATTTGAATTAGTGGGAGAGACGGGTGGTCTTGTTCCTGAACCATAGTTATAATAATTTCATGTCGTATAAACTGCAGATGCTTTGATCAGCAATGTGTCTTTGTAAATCTCAGCTACAGCTGCACAGACATAAAACATTGGACAGTTGAAATCCCCGATGATACAACATGATGGATTTAAGTGGGATGTGACGGTGCAGCTGGGATAAAAGAGCAGCTGAGGAGTGAGGTGTGAACACCTGCTGACAAATACAAGTACTGATAGATGCAGGATGTTAGCCCAATGACCATTAAACTGAGATGGAAACATGAGGGATTCTTCTGAGGATGTGTTTGTGTGTTTACTGCTCCTGATAGAGCATGCACATTTTTCTGTTTGTTTTTTTAATCACCACACTGGTGGTTTTTAACAACACATTCTCACTGTGACCTCGCCACATGTCCACGTTTGCTCATGGACTTTCCACGTCCACATATGACGTCCAAGGCACCCTTGGTGTGTTGGTTGTTGACGTTCTGGGACGCCGTGTCAATTTCAGCCTGTTACATGCATTGTCTGTTTTCAAAATACTCTTCTGTTTTCACAGGAAATGTACAGTTTGCATACAGTCTCTTTCAAAATAAAAGCACTATGTTGGTACAACACTGCAAATTAACATTTTCGTTGCTTCAACAATTAATGCATGTGGTTATGTTAAGCCAACACACACACACCTGGTTGGGTTTAGGAACAAAAGAACAGGGTCTGGCTTTACAATCTTATGGGAAGCGAACACCGGCCTGCCAGGTGAAAGTCAGTAGTTGTTTCAGAAGTACACGGGTCCGTGTGGACTAGGCCTCAGATGTAAAGATGTCCTGAGACAAGAAGACAAGAGGAAAAGACCTGGGAGCATAAAGTGATCTACAAAGATCAGTGTTATTTCCCACATCAACTATAATGAATGTGCTCAAAGCTTAACTTTTGCTGTGAGGATGATTAAGTTCAGTTTCAATGGTCCAGTTGGAAAGAGTTTGTGCTCTGATGAACGTGCTCTGTATAATTCACGGCACGTGAATGTTCAACTCTAATATTTCTTGAGCACAGATGGAAATTTTAATCTGATTTTGGAAGAAGAGATGCCCACCAAAACATTAGGAAACACTGCGAAATGTCAGTGAGGTTCAGGAACAAGACCACGCTTCTCTGTCCAAGTCATCACAATCACAATCACCTGCACCTCGTTAATTCAACCACCTTTGCCTCATCAGTTCAACCACCTGCTGTAACCTATATAGGTGTGTCTCACCCTCTCTCCTCTGTTTGCCTCAGTTCTCATGACCATCCCTCCAAGGTCTTGTTATAATCTCATCACACTGTTGGTATCCAACTTGTAACACAAACCAAAGGCCGTGACTTCCTGTGCTGCTCTCTCCTTCACACACTCACACACTCTCCTGTCAACACCATCCTCTCCGCCCTGCTAACCCTCAGGCCAGCCGCCCAGGTCTCCCCTCGCTGAATGCTTGTCTGTCAGAATCCTCCTCTGTGTGTTAATCCAGCAGTATTGTGCTGTTGTACTGTCGCTGCGCTCTGGGCCAGCGATCGCCCTGATCGCTCTGAATGCCCGGCCTGCCTCTTGTTCTGCCTGCTGTGTTTCTGCTTCGCTGTCACTCACCGTCCTGGCCTAGTTTTTTTTGTCCCCGTGTGTTATGTCCAGGCTCCGGTGTCTAAACAAAGGAGGCTGTTGTTTACATGCTGCTCATCAATAGGCAGGGTGTCGGACCTGCCGCATCAACAAATGAGATGCAAAGTGCCGGGGACGGCAGGCGGCCAGAGCAGCTCTGCCTTTTAGTAAGACAAACATTTTGCACAGGCAGAGCTGCTCTGGAAAAACATGACTGGACACGAGTAAATGTAATTCATGTTCTTTGTTTGGTAAATATGAAAATGTCTTTTGCAGCAGTTTGAAAACCTTCATATGTTTGTGTCTGTGATGTCAGAGGCAAGAGATGCATAGAAGAGGCTTCTCCACAGACATTTACCCGCACATGGAAAAGACAGAACTTCTTGGCCCACCACGTCATCACTTTTTGTTTTTGGCAAAACTTGTCAGAGGGGAATTTAGTCCTTGTTGCATAAAGTTGAAAACGTTCAAGTTTCCACATCTCTCTTTTCTTGTGCTGCGTCTCAATAACACGTCCCACTCCCACTGTCCCAATATTCTTGAGAAGTGATTTGCTTACATCCTACAGATAATGAAGAGGTGTGATCTGCTCTGTTACTCAAATACTGTTCCTCCTGTATGACGAAGCATACGTAGAGGTACTTGAGTATTTTCTCCTTTTTTTGGATTCAGCACAAAGTAAACAAAAACATATTCGCAGGCTGCAGTACAAACTCAAAAAATATGAACTTTTCAGAATCTGTGAAACAACAGTTTGATGTCAGAGTGACATTCAGGTATGTAAAGAGTTTAGGAGGATGTTGATGGTGTGTAAAGAAAGTGATGGGATGTTTACACACACCATACATGCGCACATAGGTCACATGTGTATTAAGCAAACTGTCTAATTCTCAGACATACATACTTTGTTTAATAAGAGGAATAGCACCGCCAAGCACAAACATGACAACATACACTGAGTGTCATGACTCTGTACCCTCACACAGCCTTAATTCAGCCCTATCAGCATGTCTAAAGTGATGCAGTATATCAGCTGACTTTGATGGAGAGGATGGTGCATGGTGTGACACCTGAGCAAGACACATGTAGCAACCAGTTATTGTTTTTCCAGTGCATTTTCAGGCAACTAGCGTAGATGTTTTGCAGGAACCAGTTGCTTTTTTCAAGTGGCTTTTTAGGTACCAAACATTGATGTTTTATGGCAATCTGTCAGTGTTTTTCCAGCACCTTTCTAGGCACCAGTCTTTGGTGTTTTCTAGCAGCCCATGGCTGTTTTTCTAGCAGCTTTTTAGGCACCAAATATGGGTGTTTTCAGAAACCCATCACTGTGTTTCTAGCAGATTTTTAAAAACTCAACATGGCTGTTTTTCCAGCACCTTTTGAGGCACCAAATATCGGTACTTTTAGGCAACTCGTTGCTGTGCTTGGAGCAGATTTTTGAAAACCCAACATCAGTGTTTTTAGGGACCCATCGTTGTTATTTTAGGCACTAAATATTGGTGTGTTTTTTTCAGGGATGAGTAGCTGTTTTTCCAGTTGCTATTTAGGCGCCAAACCTGAGTATTTTATTGCAATATGTCATTGTTTTCCCAGGGCCTTTTTGGGCACCCTAATGCTGTTTTTCCAGTGACTTTTAAGGCAACATACATGGGTGCTTTAATGACTGGTGGCTGCTTTTTCAGTAGGGACAGAAAAGAGGTATTTTTCTACCAAGAAATCACTGCTATTTTCAGCCAATATTGTGCCCCAAAAAACTGGGTATTTTAAGCCAAAACATGATCTTTTCCTAAGCATGACCAAGTGTTTGTTTTTTTTTGTCAGTAAACCGTTGTTGAAATGTAAAGTTTCAACATATCTGCTAAATAAACATGCACAATGCCAACATGTTCTCTGGAAATTGTGTTGCTTAATTATATGTTATATTAATTATATATGTTGCTGTGGGCTGGTGGGGTCTGGTTAGTCTATCTTCACATACTTTATCATGTGAAACACCGACTGCCTGTGGAAAATGTCTTCCTGTTGCGGTTCCTGTTTAGGCATCTGAGGACCTGCAGTTATTCTAAGTATGTTGGCTGGTGTGTGTTCAGAGATGTAACAGCCAGAGACTAATAAATCCACACAGACCAAAGAGAAATTTGTGGTAAATCTACTCAACAGGTAGAACAGTGTGTTCAGCTACAGCAACAATAATAACCAGACTTTTATAGTTACAAGCTGTTGTGAAAATAAACATGTGGGTGTTTCTTTCCAAAACAAAAGGCCTGGGGAAACTGTTAACCGTGTTTCTGCTCCATAATTCAAAAGTGCAGGTTGTTACATTTTCCAAAACTATTTATGTTAGAAGAAGAAATGTCTCCACTTAACTAACCACTTCTTAAAACCATTAGTCCTTCAGTTGTAAAAATAAAAAAAGAGCCTGCAGGTTCTAATCACGCTTAATCACATGAAGAGGGCTGGTGAATACAGCTGGCACTAAACCCTGAGGACTACTGAGTCTCCATGGCTCATAACAGGAGGCCAGTTCAGTGCACAGTAGTGCCAGTCATCAGTGAGCTCTTGAAATGGCCCGGGGATGTGACTTTGAGCTTGTTGTGTCTCCTCGGCCCCACGCTGCGCCGCTTTCCATACGGGGCGGGGTGCCGCTCAGTCCGGCGCACAGCGCAGAGCGCACCGTCACCAGCTGCTCTCCCTGCACCGTCTGTCCGTCTCACTGCACAACATGGGTCTGGAAAAGGAAAAATCCGACACCAGTATATTTATGGACGAAGATGAGTTCAACAGATCGATAGAGCCCATCCTGTCGAAGAAGGGGAAAGTGTACACAGAGGAGCCGGACCGAGATCCAAACGACGTTAACGCGCACTTGAAGGTAAAGTCTGAACACGGTGCGTTAAGACTCTTTGAAATTGAAACTACACATGTTGAGTTATCTACAATCACCAGGTTATATGACCTTATTGTTTTCATGTAACAGCCTGTGAGACTGGTAATCTGCAGCGTGAATACCTGGAAGTCACTGCGTGCGCGTTAATCCATCATCTCCAAAACCTTCCTTTCAGTGAGCGCTGATTTTTTTTAACCTCATTGTGTGTGTGTGTGTGTGTGTGTGTGTATGTATGTGTGTTCCCCGACTTGTGTGATCTGACAGGTTGGTTTCGAAGATGTCATCGCTGAGCCCATCTCCACACACAGCTTCGACAAAGTGTGGATAGGAAGCCACGCCGCGTTTGAGCTGGTTAAATACATCTTCTACCGGCTGCTGACCACGCTGCTGGCCGTGCCCGTGGCTTTCATCCTTGGACTCATCTTCGCGGTGCTCAGCTGCATCCACATCTGGTAGGAAGAAGTTCATCTCAACCTGCGGGCTTCTCTTTGCTGCTGCTTCTGTCCTGGCTCATCTGGCACAGCGCCACATGTTGCTCCTGAAGGAAATAATTAGGTTTTCTTTCGTTAAAAACACACAAACATCATATTAGAGTGATGCCATGATAAAAAATCACCAGGAAACATAACCTGTAAAGTCATAGTAAGTACTCAAAGGAAAGATGATCATCATAAAACTTCCTGATTGGTTCATTATAATTTCCAATATGAAGTTTAATAAGAGCCGAGGTGTCATTTCCACTGAGGGCAGGGGGACATGTCCCCCCCTCTTTTCAATATCTCATTTGTGTCCCTCAGACTTTCAAAAACGTATTTTTAAACCACGCTTACGACATTACTGTTTGGCCAGCTGTCAGATTCTGGCTGTGAATGTGACTTGAGCTGCTGATTTTGGACTGATACACTCCAAGAAAAATGCCAAAGAGGAGCAGCATATTTAGCATGTTTAGTACTATTTGGGCAGAATTTAGCATGATTACCAACCTAATTATTTCCTGGATTTTGTTTTTGCTTTTGTAGTCCCAAAATGTTTGTAAGAGTGAAGGTAATGGGATTGTAATGGTAATGGGAGACCCCCCTTTTTATTGTGTCCCCCCTTACTTCTCAAACCAAAGTTACACTCCTGCATAACAACAACATTAATAATTCTAACTAAAAACTTTAAAACAATAGTTACAAAGTGTTTGTTTATGTGAAGGACACATAACAGAAAGCAGAAGCCATACAAATTCACAATCAGTAAATAACAATTACAGAAAAAAATGGGTAAAAGTGTTCTTTAAAGAACAGATGACACAGGAAACAGATAAAATAATTGAGAAACGTTGAGAAAAAGCGAGACCATAGCATGTTACAATGATGCAGAGATATGAAAAACAGTATTATAGTACTTAAAACCCTGTTTTGAGCAGCAGAAACTCAGTTGAAACATCTGTGGGAACATTATGTGACTGTTCTTCAGGGGCCTCTGCAACCAGCCAGCATACTTGTTCTTGTTCTTTGGGTAAACATCGAGAGAAGTTATTTTTACAGTTAACATCACACGTAGTTTAACGTTGAAACATTTTGTCAGCGTTTTGTTTTTATTTAGACAATGATGTCATGCTTATGTCAGCTATATGTGCCTGCATCAAGTTAACCCAGGTGCCTCGACAGACCGAGCGATACGTATATGTTCCCAACCACGACCCAAAGAGTCCCTTTATTAGCACTCAATGAAACAACGTTTATGCCCAGGAATAAGCGCTCTATGGAAAGTTGGGAGGAATGTTGAGTTCCACTGGTAGTGGAAAAAAAAACGCCCCGTGCCCTTTGCCGGATAGCTGGCATTCTCACAGCAACACACAGGCCTATTTGCAGACCAGAGTGGGACATTCTTCAGATACAGATAGAGCACTGCAGAGTTACTTTCGCATGACCTTTCACCCAGGTGAGGTCAGGATGATTCCTTCAGCCGCTGTGTTTGGAGGGGGGAAGCCACCGCAGGTATTTGTCAGTAGAGGGCTGAGCGGTGACGCTGAAGATGGTCAATACATGAGGAATGTCAGGAAGGGACATCACACTGAGGCAAGCTGCTTCAAAGGAGCTTTCACAACACACCCTTTTATTTTATGTAATACATCAGAGGAAAGGTCACAAGCTGCAGGACTGCAACAATATGATTCAGCTCTTTTTTAAACAGAGATACAAACCACAATACAGAGAAGACAGTTACAGAATAACTGATAACACAAGTACCAGACAATATTCTAAAACATGGTTATAGAAAAATGCGAATACTGAATGTTTTACAAAGTTGTGAAAATGCACCCAAGACATGTATTCTAGGTTATTTCCTCCTTTATAACATCATATTTAGCAAGATTTTTTGAGGTCTAAATTGTTGTTAAGAAAAACAGTTTCAAGAACCCATTCACCAGAAAAATATGTTGGAAATGTATAATTCTGCAAACGATGGCTACGTTACATTTACATGTCTTGGCCTCAGTGAAAACAACTGCTTTTTTGTGCCGCTATCATGGCAGGAAATGTTGAATCTCTCGGGAAATAACATCCACTTTTTGTGACTATAAGCTGCTGGAGACACAGTGACAGGTCGCCACAAAAACCTGTGTCTGGTGCTAAAGAGTTGCTGGAAACAATGATAGGTCACGACAGCACATCCCCGTTTGATGCCAAAAAAGCTGCTGGAAATACAGCAATGAGTCACTAAATCACAACTGCTTTTGTTGTCTATTGGTCTTGAAAAGTGGTCTGCAGCTTTGCAGGTAGCTGCATGGATGGATTACTACACGGGCCAGGCCCTGGGGCCCAAAGTGTCAAAACCTTTACCTGCAAGATGTCACTGGGAGAGACATGTACCAACCAGGAACAGACTCAAAATGACCAAAGAAGTTGCGAGAGGGACTGCAAAGAGACACAGAATGACAAAAAGATGTGTAACAAATACAAAGAGACACAAAAACAGCAACAAAGAGATGCAAAACCACCAAAAAGTCTGTGTTTCTTGCTCCTTTGTAGGAGGGGCCTTTTGCATGTCTGTGCCCGGCATCCCTTTGTTTCATAATCCACCCGTGGGCGTCAGCTCATACACTTTGTCACTTATGATGATATGATACGTATGAATGCTGCAAATGTAATGTTTGCATGGTTTGCAGAAATGTACAATGCCAACATTTCCTGCTGATGACTGGGCTGAACATACAGGTGGCATCAACACAGATGCTGAATCAGTCAAGGGGGTGAAATTACAGCATTATCCATTATCACTGCAACACAATAATGGAAGAAAGCAAAGACCCACTCTTTAATTATTTTAGAGCGACAGATTGTACACACACTCATATTGCATTTTTTCCACAGTGGGACTGAGGGCTGACGTAGCAGAGGATTTAAAGATCCAAACTTTGTCCATCAGCAGCATCCTTGAGTTAAAAACTGAACCTACTTGGCAACATGTTCTAGAATATGCATCAACAAATCTGTGGATGACATCAGAGTTCATTCACAGCAATTTTAGTTCAACAAGCAAGCTTTAGAGGGAAAGTGTGAATTCCCAGGATAAAAGTTATGTGCAGTCTTCTTCACATCTCAACTATGCATCAAACTCTGTTGCATCTCTCCTGAAGATCAGCTCACTCCGTCAGGTGAAAACAGTGCTTGCTTAATAAAACCTGCAGATGCGATCAAATCATTCTCGCAGCATCTTTTCTGAAGTGACCTCTTGACCTTCATCCTTACAGGTTGGTGATGCCGTTGATCCAGGGCTTCGTGATGCTCTTACCGTCGGTCCAGGTGGTGTGGAGGAGTCTGACGGACATGTTCATCACACCGTTATTCCACAGTATGGGAAAGAGCCTGTCCTCCATTCAAGTGCAGACCACAGAGTACTGATGCGGCCGCCGCTCTGTCCCCTGTGGAGAAAGAAATGTGGGACAGCTCGAAGTCAAAGGAAAGAAAACAGTGAATGATGCTTGTAGTGGAAAACATGAGCTCTTTATAAAGACAAATGTGAAATCCTGAAGAGAGTCCTGCACTAAGGACTATAAATACATACAACAGTGAATTTAAAAAAGGCTTAGTAAGCAGAGAGCATGAATCTGGATCGCTCGCAGGGAAAATATCTTAAAAAAGAGATGTTTCATATTTAGTTATGACTTTAAAGACATTGACATATATTCATAAAATGTGTTCATACATGACCCAGAGATCTGAAATAGACTTTCACTTTTCAGGTAATTTCACCAGTTATTTTTAGCCTTTAAGTTATTTAAGCTGCAAATCAAATCCATGCAGGTGTTCAGGGTTTAGCTGTCACGTCACTAGAAAAGTAAGACCTTTATGAAAAGCTCATGAGCGCCACCAGGAATGTTGTTTTGCTGATTGTGACCAAAAAAATTCTTGTCATTCCATTACGTTGTGGCTGAGAGAGCCGAGGCATCAGTGGAACGTCTCCGCTGTTGTTGTTGTTGTTGCTGTTGTTAAGGCAAACATACTGCTGAGTTGCTGAGAGATGTAATATTTCTGCTTTTTCATATATTGTATATATTGCAAATAATTTAGCTAGAAGTTGAATGTATTGAACTGAATTAGCGTCTGAGAGTAGTACTTATGATTATTAAATGCTAAGATGCAGCTTGTTGCACATTTTCAGGCTTGTTTAGACTTTCATCTGCTGTGTTGATTTCACAGTGCATTGGCAATAATATTGGGCATTTGCTTCTCTATGGACCTAAGAGTTATTTTAAAATGTAATTGAACTACGTCAAAAACAGGGTTGGATTTCATCAGAGGGGTGGATTTTTAATTTATTTTTTATGCAACGATCAGTTCTCAACATTTGGCAGCGTCTGAAATGAGAGGACCTGCCTAACTGTCGATGAAGGCGTTCCACATTGCGTACTGTGTTTGGTTGAAGCCTCGGCTGAGCTGAGACTCCAGTACATGCATATTTAATTTAGAGGTTGTTTTTATGCGACAGCGCTGCAGTTAGCAGGCTGGGTTTTGGAATATTTCTGCAGAGAGAAAGAGTTCAAACAGCAACACGATTTTGCCTTTTCTTTGCAGTGGATTTGATAAAGTTGAGTTTAAGGTACAAGCCTGCACAGTTCCCTCTTGCTATGAGCTGCACAATCTAAACTTTAGAGGTTGATACAGAGAGAATCAGTGTCAGAGTTATGGAGCTGAGTGTCAGGTACATACTTACACACAGACACGGGGGGGCACAGCAAACTCTCATTTTTTGTTTTTTAGTTTGTTTTTTTATATACAGTACCTGTGTGTCCCATCTATCATTCTGTCCTCTCTTTAAATTGTTTGCGGTCTGTGATTGCAGCACAGGCGGAGCTCTTCATGAGTAATTTTCTGCCTGATGTTCCTCTGTAGCAGTAGTTTGTGATTCATGAGTTGAATAATTGATCTGTTAGTCCATTCAGATCAGATAGATGGATGAGAGGAGCAACTGCTGCGAGTGAATGCAAACTTTTACACCCAGCAGATTGAACTGTTAAGTATTACTTTCAGAGCGCCTGACATTCTACTGCTCCACCTCAGCCCTGAGTAAACTCTGTGCTCCGACAGTGTGGTGCTACGTGTAGAAATAACTGCAATGTATATATATCTCAATAATATTCCTAATGAACAGTCCAGCTCCAAAAATAGAAAGTCTGTTTGTTGCTGTAGATGTTTTAATCGTGATGGGCCGCCACAAATAAATGACTGTATGGGAACTCCTGCATGACAAAGCATTGATTTTTTGACACCTTGGGAATAAGAAGGGCCGGCTACAGAGTCATCACCGCAAGTAACGATATAAACTCATCTGATCCATTGTTGACATAAAACGTGTTAAGGCACGGCTCGTCATGGCTAAATCAACCCAATCCCCAGAAAACAGGTTGGCTTTTAATGTTTCTGCAAACCATGGATATATACATTTGCACATTATTATGAAGTGGACCTTTAAGTTTCAGCAACGCTGTGGTTAACATGTCAGTAGGTTTAGGCCCAAAAACACTTAGTCATGGTTGGGAAAAGATCCCGTTTGGGCTTAAAATATCCCATTTGAGGTGTACAATGCCAGCTGGAAAAGCAGGGGTGTCTCTGTAAAACACTGACACTATCCCCGCTAAAGATCACTCCAAAACACCCGAAACTGGAAGCTTAAAAAGCTGATGGAAAAACGCTGACAGACGGCTACAAAACAACTATCTTTTGAGCCTGAAAGGTCGATGCAAACACAGCAATGACTGCAATGAAAAAAAAAACACCCAGCTTTGTCGTTAGTTGGTCTCAAACAGTGGTGTGCAGCTTGGCAGCCATCACCATACGTGACACACCACATCTGTCCCCTTCACCTACCAGCGACAATGGCAGCTCATGTACCATGTCACTTTAGAAACAATATAAAACATGCAAATGTATTCGTAGTTTGCAGAAACAGGTAATGCCAACATTTTCTTCTGGTGCCTGGTCATGGCTCAGTGTGTTGCACCGGAGAATTCCCCCCAGAGAACAGAACAAACTACACTAGTAAAGTGCGATTCCAACATATCAGGAAACAAAGGTGAAATGATCACAGTCAGATTGTCACAGTGGGCATATGAACCAATAAGCCTGTTACAGTTACAGTATGCAGTTTGTTTTACAGCTTTTCTAGAGAAAAAGGAGCACATGAGGTGGATTATAGCTTCAAACAACATTTACCTTTTCAAATATTCAAACTTGTTACTCAACTTTGCACTGCAAGCTTAGCAAGCTCACCTGCTGAACGTGTAAACCGAGCGAATCAGACAGACGCGCCACAGTTTTGCCCTCTGACACAACAGAAGATCGACACTGTATGACGTGATGTTTTGTTTCCAGCTGACAACTGAAGGCAGCACTTCTGTCAGAGCTTTTTAATCCTTTCACGGATGTTAGACTGCTGACGAGCTGCCAGCCAGTACGCTTGTGTTTAGTTTTTACAACTCTCAGAGGAGACTCAAGGTAGGGTTGTGCAATAGTGAAAAATGTAGGTGTGTAGATGAAGCGTCTTCTCTCCTCAGCAAAACCACCAGCCCCAGATATTATTCAAACGTTATTTACATGTAGACAAATAAATCATTATGTGACACCTGCAGTAAAAACATGTCTTTTATTTTATTGCTTTGTATTTTCCGGATCTTTTATAACTGTTGCTTTGTGGAAACATTCAAACTTTTGCTTTAACAAACTCAGACGAGTTCTTCGTGACCAAAAATAAAGACATTTTTTCCTCCAGGTAGTTTCTCTGCGTGGTTCTTCCTCTGTCACAGGAGATGAGTGGGGTTTGGGATTTGCAGCTGAGAGCCAGAAAGGTCTCGTAAATCACTTTGCTGAGATTGCATAAGACACTTTCCTATACAAAGATGAGCTGTGGGTCGATGGAACATGACCTGAGGCTCTGCTGGTAGACCTGCAGGCCTGCACAGCATCTCTACCTGTTGCACTCACTCACCTGCACACAGTACACATTTATCAACAGCAGGGTTAAATGTGTTTCAGCGATGCTCTGTGCTCCACTGATACCACTATTTACTACAACTATTACCCTGCTGCAATGTCCTGCAGCACTAAATACCTGCTATTATCCTAAGTGGTGCTCAGTTTTGAAGGAATGGAGGTCTTTTGTTCTTTGAGGTGAACACACACACACACACACACACACACACACACACACACACACACTTTTTATCTGTTTTTGTCTCCTAAACAGACAAACCCTCACTTTATCTACAGCCAGTGATGGAAGAAGTATTATTTTACTCAAGTAAAAGTAGCAGTATTCTATAAAAAATAATCTGTGACAAGTACAAATCCTACAGTCAAGATTTCACTTACGTAAAAGTATAACAGCAAAATGTACTTCTTGGGCAGGATGGTCTCTTTTGAACTGTGTTACTGTATATATCGTCCATCCATCCATCTTCATGCTCTTATCTAGGGCCAAAGCAGCAGGCTAAGCAAAGTGTTCCAGACGTCCCTCTCCCCAGCGACACTTTCCAGCTCCTCCTGGAGGACCCCGAGGTGTTCTCAGGTCAGATGAGATATGTAATCCCTCCAGTGTGTTCTGGATCTGCCCCGGGGCCTCCTACCAGTGGGACGTGCACTGAACACCTCTAACGCAAGGTACCCAGGGGGTCGCTACCCAAAGCTCATGACGACAGCTGAGGGTTAGATTTTCATATTTAGATTTATTTATTTAGCACTTTATAAAAGATATAAATACAAAGAAATTACCAAAAAAGGTCCGTGCAAGGAGAGGCAGAAAGCCCAAACAGGCTTATATGAACCACTAGATTAAATTTAAACAAACAAAAAACACAAAACAAAAACAAAAAACATCAAGTAACCCATTTAAAATAGTGCACATTTAAGTAATGAAAGAAATATTAAATAATAGAAATTCAAAGAATGAGCATGTAAGCAAACTAAGACAAAAGTACTATAGAGAACCAGCTATAAACCAGCAATTAAATGACCCTTTAAACACCTTCTAAAATGTTTAATAGTATAGCATTTCAATGCCAGATGTGAGAAGTTATTCCATAGTTGAGCACCCCTATAACGCATGGAGAATTGAGCTTGTCTTGTCCGAAATTGAGGAGGGTGAAGATCTGCAGTTTGCCTAGTTGCATAAGAATGAACCTGTGAATTTGCTTTAAAATAGCACATAAAGTGCTCAGGAATATTTCCTTTGCCCTTATATATCTCATAAATAAAAACACAGATTTGAAGTGTATTGATGTCATAAATAGTAAGGATTCCAAGTCCTTTGAATAAAGGAGTGGATGCAGCATACGATTCAGAACGGGTTGCATTTCTGATAAAGCGTTTCTGAAGGACCAGAATTCTGTGAAGGGTAGAAGGAAATGTACTTCCCCAAACTGTATAACAGTAGGAGAGATACAGATAAATCAAACTATAGTAAAGAGTGAGGAGGCAATTTCTGGAGACGAGATGACTAACCCTCCTTATTATCCCAATTTTTGCTAACCCAGCCTGCTTGATCTTTCTATTTTAAGTTTTCATCAACAATAATTCCCAAGAATCTAGTGGATGTAACTCTAGCCATCTCCGTAGACTCAATTTTAATTTGACATAAATCTTTAGGGTATAACCTTTTACCTCCAAAAATAATAAATAGTGGGATGTAGATGGACTGGTAAATTGAAATATTTGCCTCCTGGCTCAGCTCCTTCTTCACCACGATGGTGGTAACTCACTGCAGACGCCGCAACACCCTGAGATACTTGAACTCCATCACTTGGGGCGATAACACTTTCTCTGCCCAGAAGGGACAATCCTTTTCCAGCAGAGAACCATGGCCTCAGATTTGGAGTTGCTGACTCTCATCCCGACTGCTTCACACTCAGTACATACAGGATGAAGCCAACAGAACCACATCATCTGCAAAAAGCAGAGACGTGCAGAGATCACAAAGTCAGATAATACTCCGTCACTTTTTCGACACATTATTAAGATACACATGAAATGTGCAAATGTTACATATTTGTAAATCGCAGAAGCGTACAACGCCGACATTTTCTCCAGGTGACTGAGCTGTGATAATACAGTGATACAACTGCTTTGACCACAGCGACGTCTGTATTAACACCACTACTGCTGATGCCTCCATTATTTCTGTTGCTGTCTGTTGGTGAAACTACTGTCACCTATCAGCTGATATCACTGCTGTCACTGTGTGGTAGACAGCGTTACTGTCATTGTTATGCCAACACTTGTGCAGCTGAGAGGACTGCTGCGTTTGTTAATTCTGCTGCTGCTATTAGTAGTATTTTTTCTACCACAACTGCTACATGTATATTGGATTAATCACTGGAACAATATTGTAATGGCGTCTTGAAAACCCCTGAGGGCTGGGCACATGTCTCTCACTGCGACTCCTGGCACTGTACTAATGAAGCTTAGCCAAAGTTCAGTCACGAAGACTCTCTTTACACTCTCATTCATTCATAATTTTCTCTGCTCCTCTCCAGCTTCTACTCCATCAGGTGACTCAGGGCGTCACCCAAAGTTAATCCAACAAAAATATGCCACGATCTCCCGAAGCCAATCATGTCTTTGCTATCAAGTGTTTAAACATTCTTCTCCTCTCTGCTGCCATCAGTTGTCCATGTATTTATTTATTTTTATTTAATGTTTATGTAACAGGGACGATACATAAAACATTGCCACAAAAAAATGGGAAAATGTGATGCATGTAAGACGTCTAGCTTCAGCTAATTTACAGTCTTTGTCCCTGGTCAAACTAGGTCGAACAGATGTGACCTTTCTCCTGCCCTGCTCATCATCCCATCCCATCGTCCTTCAGCCATCCGTCTCTTCACCTCCACCATCAGTGTCTAGACTCCATCGGGGGAATATCCCTAAATTAACCACAGCTTCTCTACGATGGGGTCTAATCGCTATAGAGCTCGTCACATTCATCATATTGTGCATTTCATGATAAATCATAGTTCACTCTGAAATATGTCCCTCTTGTCTGAACTATACTTGTACTACTACAGTTTACTCCCTGTTGCCTTAGTGACCGTATTACAGCTGTAAACACTAACACTCCCTCTGATCAGTCTCATGTCCGCGGAGCCAAACGTCTCACATGATAGTTTCATCATATCCTGTGTGTTGGTAAATATGCATCTGACAAGAAGTCACATGTTTTCACTGTGTACAGATGACCAGCTCTTAGTTTGTGTCTGTTGTGTTTGATTATTAACTGCATTTACCTGATGTTAACCATCATCATCATCAGCCTGTGATGTCCAAGCCTTCATCATGCTGTGTATACTTCTCAGTGTACGTTTAATTTAGAGTGGATTTATTTCACTCTGTTGTTTTTCAAAGAGCTGACATCACTTTTTTTGAGGTCAGGGAGGTCATTCTGGTTTTGAGCATTCGCTGTGATCATCACGTCCATCGCCGTCCTCCAAGCTGAGAACATCACAGCAGCTGGGACCAGATCAGCTGTTCATATCAACCTGTTCATTTACATGTATTTGGTAGTCTAATCATAATCTAAACTGCCTCAGTGAAAAGTTCACACAGATCCCTTCAAGCTATGAACAATGATTCACCCTCATCATGTTGTGTCTGACATGTTGACGGCTCTTTCTATATCACATAATCTGACTCTGACGACAGATGATAACATTTTCTCAGTTTTGAACTGTGGAGGCTGTTTATACAGCTTGAAAATGATGTTTCTCATAATTGTTTAAAAACACTGCTAATATTCACCTTCAGGTCAGAAACTGCTGATGTGGCGTCCTCTGTGAGTCGACAGCAGCATCTTTGAAACAGGTTTTCATTTGGATATTTTGATCTGTGTTCAGTGCCACACTTAACAGAGTAAAGACCAACCACTCAGCATGCGTATGGCTCCTTTCTGGAGTAAAAGTCACAAACTGCTGCTTTCTAATTTAATTGCTGCATAAAAATCACACTGTAAATCCCAATTCACTCACTCAACTTAATTTTTTCATAAACAGCTAACACTCCACTTACTAGTTATGAAGCACAATCACACACACACACACACACACACACACACACAGAGTTTTAGATGCACATATACTGTGTGTCAGTGTGTCTCACTGACACTTTTATGTTAATTCCACTTGCAGATGTTCCCAGCCTGTCAGTCTCCAGAGATTTAGCACCTATAGCTGCTGGATATCATTTTGTCTCGGTACATGATGAAACATCAACATACGTATTACCCCGCAATCATCATTACATATCTGTGTGTGACACAAACTAGCAAAGAAAATAGGAATTTATTAGTTTAACCAAGTATGTTTTTTAAAGTTTATGTAGAATAAGTATATGATTTGTTATAGATTGATACTATTTTACAAAAACAGAGAACCATGATGGAGGTGTTTTTGCCTTTTTGAGGTCACATATATAGAAAATTGAACTATTTTTGATTTGACGTTGAGTTCATGTGGCCCCTCCACCCCACGGGCCCAGCGCACCCGCACTGCCTGCACTGTGTATATTTACCTCTGGCCTTGGTACAAAGTAGTACCGGAGGACAGCCAACAAACAAACGAACATATATGCCCAACAACATTAACAACCAGTTTGTATCTTGTTCTCAAACAAAAAGCACAAAATATGAAAACACCCTTTTATTTCAGTGCCACTCCCAAACACACCCAGACAGAATTGCTTCTATCGCATCCACTGGGTGAAAACAACTGAGTGTGCCAGCTGGTGTCACTGCAAGGTGAGCTGATACAAGAATGTCAACAAACCAGAGTGACCAGAGTGACTTTCAGAGCTTGTAGAGCTGAGAACAACAGCTGGAGAGTCAATGCAGCAAAACTTTGTGTTCATCAGAGCCGTCTATTCATATAGACTTGTTTTCTGAGGGTAGATGAAGCAGAGAGTGACAAACTGGACTCTATATTTGCTGAAGTAGCTGAATGAATTCTGATTGGCTCTGAAGTATGTCCTCATTTACTCATTTTTATTTTGATTTCTTGTGTATGCTTCATGCTCTCTTGAATCAGCACTTGAATCGGTCTCCCTCAGGCTAAGGAATGGCAAAGATCCACACCTTGCCATCCCTAATTAACGCCCACATCTCACCGAACAAAAACGTTATTATACTCTGCCTTGATCCCCAAATAAAGTAATTCCATGGCGGTTACAACACTCCTTTAGTTTGAGTGCTGTAACTGAGACGTCAGTCTCTCCTCCAGCAGGCAGGTTACAGAGTGGCTCTCCTGTCTCTGCTCACAGGTGACTCCCGGGCTGCGAGGACGCGCTCTGCGGGCTGCGAAGACCCACCGGAGGTTTCCCTCACAGCTCTGGCATTACATTCTGGTCACGTCCAACGAGAAGGGCAGGAATTAAATGACCATAGAGGTGCCTGAGAAGAGCCCCCGTCCTCTCAGTTTGCCTCCACGCCTCCCACACGGCTTCCTATATTATCTTCTTGTCTGTTTCACCGCGCTAATCTGTTCAAACTTGAGGACAGCATGACAGGAGGACTGAAGGACGGCGAAACAGAAGAGGTACAGTATGGCTCTCATGTCCAGCTGGCGCTGTTTTTAGTTGAAAGGTTTTAGCTGACACGGATTTTTCTTCATCGAGGAGCTGTGTATTCTCGCGCGTAATGTGCAGCCATTAAGGGCATTTGGATGTTTTTCTCCAGTGCGCAGTCGTTATCTTATTTTCTGGCACCCAGTCATGAACGCGTCTCCCACACACGCTGGGGGAATGTGAAGGACCATTGAGCATACATTAGCATGTGGGTGTGAGATTTTACCGGCTAAAGCCTTTATTAACACAACAGCCGATTGTTGTTTTTACGCATCAACCACAAAGGGTTGTGTTTTCGTGCGTAAAAGCGCCAAAATGAGTAAACCTACAACCTTTTTCTAACATTTCAGCCAGTAATTATGCACATGCTTTAACGCTAAATAATGAAGCCATACGTTTGTGAGTATAAATGATGACGTACTTTAAAGACTGGCGAGGGACGGAGTAGAAGTGTGGGGTCTTTACGCACTCAGGGTTTAAGGCGATGAACACGTTCCTTAATAAATGTGTATATATATATATTCACTAGTCTGATTAAAAATAAAGCTGACGACCCCTGTTTGTTGAAACATGCCCAAAGTATATATAGAAAAAGCCTACATAAGAGAGGATTATCTTATATTTGAAATGTGCGCTTTTACGCATTTCTTAAAAATGTTTCCATGCTCACAGGCAGCTACATGTTGAATCAACTGTGTGTCAGATCAGGATAGGAGCTTTCTGTCCGGGTGGTGAGGACCCCTTGCGGCTGGATCGAGGGGTGTGGTGCTTCACTTTCTATTCATTTAAACCCATCCCTGTTTGTGGGGCAGGCTGGTAACTCACAGCTCCAGTCTCTCTCCCTCTCAGCGCACTGTGCACACTTTCCCTCCTCCTCTTCACTCTCTTCTTTTTCTGCCTCCTCTGGATCCTGACAGGAGTTTCTGCATTCGCCGTTCATCCGAAAACAAGGGAACATTTACAAACCAAACAACAAAGACATGGACAACGACAGTCTGAACGAGAAGACGATGGAGGACATCCACACCAAAGAGATCGACCTGGTCAACCGGGACCCGAAGCGCATAAACGACGACGTTGTCAAGGTGAGTGGAGGGCTGTTAACTTTTCAGCTTAGTGTTTGGGGTTAAACA
The DNA here is from genome assembly GCA_035609425.1 of Epinephelus awoara. Lineage (NCBI taxonomy): Eukaryota > Metazoa > Chordata > Actinopteri > Perciformes > Serranidae > Epinephelus > Epinephelus awoara. The sequence goes on along the minus strand of CM069298.1, from coordinate 3,499,308 downwards.
TGCAGCTGCTGCGAGCTTTTCTCTATTCTCGTGGCACCATAACGTCACCAGAATACCTGTTGCAGAGTTTGCACCTAACGTCAGCTCAGTGGAGCCTCCTGAGTCCTGACAGTCACCTTAAAGTGAAATAAACTGTGCTGGACTGTGTGAGCTGTCAGGTTGGTGTTCTGTGCGCGTCAGAGGCGCACAGCAGCTCTTTTGCGCACTGTATTGGGCGCTGTGCTCCCAGCAGTGTTCCCCCTCACTGACTTTCCCCTATTAGGGAAAAACCTTTGCAGAGGTATTAAAGCCATTGGAGGCGACACAATGCCAAGCTATCCACATGTGTAAATATCAGCGCGTCCGCACAAGCAGCGGACTCGCACACTTGAACATCCTCGCTCCAACAGAGGAAACATTACGAATTTCCTGTTGTTGGAACACACATTTCCCACAGTCCTTGCTGCACACGCCTTGCTGTTGGGAAAGTAGAATTCTTTCCATAAGAGAGCAGCCTGCGCTGGCCGCACAAATACAGACTGTTTATTTTGTTTAAAGGAGTTAGCAGAGGCGCAGAGGTTGTAGCAGCAGAGGAGTGGCGCGCTGGAAGCCACCTGACGCGTCTGCAGGGTAGCGGGGAGCAGCAGCAGGCTGAGCCCCGACGCCCTCCTCTCCAGCTGGGGCAGCTTTTTTCATGAGAGTGGGGTCAAACGGCTCGCTGCGTGAGACAGGAGGGGTCAGCTCTTTGAAATGCCTGAACTCTGCCTTGTTAAAACAGGGAAACACCCAAGTAGCCAAGTAGTAGTCAGAGGGGATATCCCTCACCACTCCCCATCTCTCCTCCCTCCTTTCCTCCCATCCTACTCCTCTCCTCCCTCTCTCCCTTCTTTCCTACATGCCTGTAGTTGCGTCAGAGGAGCTGATGTCCATGTGTTGCTTTTTATTGGCTGCTGTCAGGATCCAAATGATTGCTGACATTATTGATTGGAAAGATGGCCTCTGAGTCTGGTTGATAACCTCTTACTGATAGATGATTGAAAATGTCATGTGACGCTGCTTCACATGTTAAATATCTGTTCTTGTGGATGTGTCACACAAAATGTCTGAAACCACATGTGCCAATCTGCAATTTTTTCCCACATGACAAATATGTGAAATGTGTTTCCCATGTGATGAATTCACAAGAGACAGAAGGCACGTTTTGGTGTACTGGAGTGTAAAAAAGAAGAAAAAGTCTCCCACAGTCTGTCCTGTGACCTGCGGATATTCTTCTCCCAGCTCTGCCACATGAACAGTTTCACCAAAGTGACTTTGCCTGTTTTCTGCCTCTGTCTCCACTTCTTCCACCGCTCTCTGCTTTCTCTCCCTCCCAATTCTCCTCCATTGTGACAGTGAGTCAGACTCTCCTTCCAGTCTCAGAATAGAATGCAGCTTTATGATTGTTCCGCCCCTCTCTAATCAACTCAACAGACCGCTGGTGAAATTATCTGAAATCACATGCGTGTACACTGTAAAACTTCTGCAAAGAATCGCTAAAGTGCATTTCCTCAAGTGCTGTACTGAAGCTAAGTATTCTAACTTTATGCTACTACTTTACACATCTGCTCCAATCCACAGATTTCCAGCCACACTGACTAGTTACAGATTAAGATTCCCTCGATATTTAGTGAACATTTAAAATTCAACGCATTCTTGTACTCAAAGTGAAACCACCCAGCGGTACGTTAAGCTGCACCTTGGCCAACTAAAATAAAATAAAAAAATCACTGCTAAATGCCCTGTGATAGTCCGGTGACCTGTCCAGGGTGAACCCCGCCTCTCGCCCAGTGTCAGCTGGGATAGGCTCCAGCCCCCGCGGAAATGAATGAATGAATGCATCATAAGTGATGATCCAATGTAATCATTAGCAGCAGTAAAACACTGGTTGGGACCGTTCTGTTCACACATTTATCACTTCTGATACTTTTCTTTTTAATCATTCTTTTCCCTTTAATTGTTGTTTTTTTTTACACTATTACTTTCACTGAAGGTTCTGAATACTTCTGCTGCTGCTAAGTGTCTTGAAAAACAAATGAAACTCAAACAGTGTTTCAAGGACCCTTCAACACATGTGGAGAAATACTTTCCACCATTAGGAACCCAAATGTCCTCGCTGCCTCCCTCTGGATTCCCAGTCCAGCCGCCAGAAGAAAAAGTTGGCATTGTACATTTCTGCAAACCATAGACACTTTACTTGTGCACGTTTCATACGAGCTAAATATGTCATTTCACTTACCACACATTAATTGTATTTACCATGGGTGTACACTGGGCGGCACTGTCTTGGTATTTTTAGCTTAGTCGATAAATGTAGGACGGACGTTGTTGCCGTCAGGTGTTTTGACCTCAGAAGGTGGTTTTTGACCCCTGTAGTGTGGAAGATTTTGCAGCATGCTGAAGGTTAAGTGTTTGGGTTTGGATGAAAAATAAAGACATGGACATTAATTCAAACTTACTTTTGCTTGTATGAAAAAATATGATGATTGTTTTGCAACTGGAGGCTGCAGTTCATTTTCTGAACACAACCAAGGAAGCTGTGTCATCAGCCGAGGCGAGTGTGTCAGCCAGGTCAGGCCAGGTTAAACATCTCAGTAACAGACTGAGCTCCTACACAAATCATGTTCACGTTTTTAAGTCAGTCAAGTATAGAAGCCGACGTTGTCACCAGGGAGTGGAGGGGGTGGTGAATGGTGTGACAAGTTGCCAAGACACCTGGCAAGCTGCAGACCACTGCAGAACACTTTTCAGGCCAACAAACAACCAAACCGGTTGTTTTTTAGCGAGTCATTGTCACATTTCCAGCGGCTTTTTAGGCACAAAAAAGCAGATCTTTACCAAGACATTGATGCCTTTCCTGCTGGGACAGGGCGACAAAAAGCAGTTGTTGTTTTTTACGGAGACATTGCTGCTTCTCCTGCCATGATTGCATTCCAAAGTGGGTATTTTACGCCAAACCATGACCATTACCAAGGTTTTTTTGTGCCTAAACCTTACCCCATGTTAACCAAGGCATTCTTGAAATGTAAAGTTTTGACTTATATGATAAACGTAACATATCCGGTGTTTGGAGAAATGTACCATGCCATTACTTTTCCAGTGATTGTGTTGGACCCCCACAATAAACTGTGATGAGCCTGTAGTTTTACAGTGTGCTGTATACAGCTTCTCTGAGGTGCTTTGAGGTCAATGAAACAGTTCTGCCAAGTGGAAGCGTGTGTTTGGTGTGCCCCAATGAAAAGCACAAGCAGGGAATCCCTTCCAGCAACCCTTATTCTGCAACCCACCGTGACCGCACCCCCCCCACCACCACACACACACACACACACACACACACACACAAACATACGGCACTCACACGTAACTGTGTGTTCTGTGCACGTATGTAGTGTACATGCACACACAGGCTCACAAACAAACACACGCACTGCATTCTTGTAGGAAAAGGAACACAAGCTGTTCTCCTGTAGCTGCTGCAGCTGGCCTCAATCACCTGGCCACATCAAACAAGTTCCATTACCGACATGCATGTGGAGTTTTCCCTGTGAAGAGAGTTTTTCCTCTGGAGAAATTGTGGGTCTTTATATAGCAGAGAGGAGGAGTTAGCGGAGTTAAAATGCCCCCACTGGAGACCGTTTTTCAGAGGGAGTTGTGAGCAGTTTGATTCAAAGTCTTCAAGGTCAAATTTAAAAGGAATGAAACACTCCCTCTGAGGCTGCACAGCCTGTGATTAGCTGACTCTGAATCACATTTTAACTTTACCATCTCATGTTTGTCTGATTATAGATTTGTTGTCACTGTTATGTGAAAATCTCAACCTCCAGTTTTGCAGATTCTTTCAAACTGCAGTGAGATTTGTTTCCAACCAAATGTCATGCAAATGCAACAAAACTATGAACTCATTGCAAAAATATATGCAAAAGAGAAGTTGCATCACACAAACACACTGATTTATTCAAATTGCTTCGCTAAATTTCAAGTACCAAAAGTTAGGATGAGGATATGTGTTTACGGGAAGGTTGAGGTAAGTGGTTTTGTGACTTTAGAATTTGCAAAAAAATTCTTAGATCAAAAAAATTCACCTTACAAAGTTTTCCGAATCAAAAGTAAACTTGAATGAAGGAGTGAAATGAGCCTGCAGTCTGTGCCTGTTGGTCTCATACCACAGGTCTGGACTCCAGTCACATGACTTGGACTCGAATCAGGTGTGAGTCACAAATTTTAAGACATTAGACTCGACTTGACAGAATCAAAAAAGACTTGCAACTTGACTTGGACTTCAACAGCAATGACACGTGACTCCACTTGGACTCGAGCCTTTTGACCTGAAAATACTTGATGCATTCCCCCGCTCCACATTGGGAGAAGAATGTTCTAGATATTTTTCCAATATGAGAGGGCTGGGCCACAGGGTTAAAAAATGGTATCACAATATTTTTAGGCTATATCACGACACATGATATATATCGCAATATTTTGAAATCTTCTCTTAAGTACTGTAGACTACTAAAATTCAACATTATTAAAGGAACTACAGTTACAATAACGTTGAATAAAGTAGCTACTGTCATAATTAAGTAAAGTACTGTTGTAATGATTTTAAATAAAGTAATGTTACTGGTTATATCGCGATACATGATATATATCCCGATATTTTGAAATCTTCTCTTAAGTACTGTAAACTACTGAAATACAATCAAATACAATAAAATATACAATCATTAAATGAACAACAGTTACAATAAAGTTAAACAGCTACTGTTACAATAAACATAAAGAAAGTACTGGTATAACACATTTGACCGAAGCACTGTTATATTTAAATAAATAAAAGCGTAACCGCTGGTGGACTCGGGTAGACTCGGGCCTGATGTGTCGATGTTTTTTCGGTGAACTTGAAGCTTATCACCAACAGTCTGATGTTAGCAGTTAGCAGAAGCATACACGGTTGCTGCAAACAGCAGAGAAACATTTATTCTGTCAGTACTGGGTAACAGTGGGTACATGAAAGTGTGTTTCAGTACTACTTTTTTATGATTAGTCGCATTGTTTTAACAAATAAATACACATTTAATATGCCTTTATTATTAATGTAAATTGTATGTATTTCTACTCTGTTGTGAAAGTGGCATCACATTTGTTGAAGAGTGCATTATGACTTGTTTAGGAATCGAAACTTAAAGTTTAGGACCCACCTCTGTCACACACTACACGTCTCCGCTGCCAGTCATCCTAATCTCTCTCCAAAAACGTTTCCTCCGACCACCAAAACCTTTAAAACAAAAGAGTCCATTAATGTGCTCCACTCTGACCTCCTCCAGAGACCCACTTTGTCTATTCAAGCAGAGCTGACAGCCTGAAGATAGAGCTCTGGAAATAGCACATCGCCTTATTTACTCAATAATACAGTCGCCTTGCCGACTGGTCACATGCTGACCCCGAGACTCATTGTTTCATGTCAAACTGGACCGCAGAGCTTTGACGTGGCATGACCCAGCTGCTGCAGTAAACCTACACAGTGATTTGGTATTTAAATCCTTTTTATGCTGTTGATGTTTATATTCGGTCATTAATGTTGGATCTCTTTATTGAATAACTACTAAATCTCGAGGAATCCAGGAAATTATCTTTGATCTTTATCTTCAAAACATCCTTACTGTGATTAAAACGTGACGGATTCCTGTTTCCATTGTACAAAATAAAACCCTCTGAAGTCATTCCAGTTCTGACACAGTTGAACCTGTGCACCAGATATTAAAGGAATAGTTCAGATTATTTGAAGTAGGGTTATATGAGGTATTCATCCATAGTCAGTTTATTACCAACAGTCGACGTCTGTTGGCACGCCCCCAGTTTGGAGGAGCAGCAGGAGCACCGAAATGGAAGCTACTCAATGGACTGCTGCAACCACAAAATGTATTTTAGCCATTAAAAAAACTAAAACAATATACAACACTTGAAGTGTTCTCTATATTGAGAATATTTTCAACCTTTCACCTTTCCATCAGAGGGAGCTGTTATCAGTTCCTATCTACGCTCCCTTCAAAGCCACCAGACTCCATTGACAAAAACAATCATTTAAGCATGCTGAACACGGGAGCTGCTGGTCTACTGCTGCTTCGATCAGTTAGTTTGTCTTCTTACATGACTTTGGTGAATCCAAACTACCTCTTTGAAAAACTCACACAATAACACAAACAAACCAACAGATCAGCGATATTAAATCACTATTTTTCTCAATGGAGTCTGGCTTTGAAGAACACAATATCACGGCTTCAGTTCTCCACTGAAAAGGTAAAGCAGTGAGAATACTCTCAACATAGCGTACACTTAAACTGATATTGATTTGTGGCGGCTGAAATATATTTAATAGCAGACCCCGCCCACAGAAGTGCACCGCTCAGCTTCCATGTCGGACTCCAGCCTGCTTTTCCAAACTGGGGGGGTGTTGACTGTCATCTACTGTAGATAAACACTGACTATGGATAAGTGCCTCACACAACCCCACTTCAAAAAATCTCAGCTGTCCCTTTAAAGAGCCAAACTCCAGGTGATGTTGATGATATTCCTCAAAATGTTGCAAACAGAACAGTATTTAGAAAAGTGAAACTGTGGAAAGGCAAAGAAGGGAATGAAACAGCTTCACTTTATGAAGTCAAACCTCTCCGTCGTCCTGCTGTGGTTGTGTTTGTGCCTCTGCAGCAGCCTCTCATTTAGTCTCAATCAAAGTTCTGGAAAATGGAGCAGAGTGGGTCCACTTTAAAATTTGTAGCTGTGGAAAAATTAAATGGACGCCGCGCTGGTTTTGTGGCTGCAGTCAGATTTATATTATAAGGCTGCAGTGAGCTCTGCCAGTTGGTGCTGTGAGAGAGGCTTTATGCTGCTGCTCAGAGTCAAAGAATTGGACTCACGAGCTGCTGTTTTAAGGCAGAAAAAGTAACTCTGCTGGTGTTTTACAGAGCTGCGTTCCAAAATAAGGCACCCAGGAGTGGAAAAAACATGACATTTACTCTTACATAAAGAGTGATATGAAAAGAAGCCCGAACATGTGTGTTAGTCTGCACGCTCAACAAAAATTCTTCTTATTGAGTCTTTTTTAGTCTTTGGAGTTGTATTTTTAAGACCAAGTGAAGAATTCAAGTGTTTTCGAGCTACATTTTTTTAAATTCTATTCTAGCAACCGTTCTCATTCTTTTTTGTTTGAAGATACAGACATGTTTTTTGAAACTGTGATTTTTCAAGCGGCTTTTAAGCACAAAATGTGGGTTCTGTTAGTGATCTGTTACTGCTTTCCCACCGGGGATAGTGCAACGAAATGAGGATGTTCTTTAAAGAGACGGCCAGAATAGTGCAACAAAAAGTTGGTGTTTTTATTGAGATATTGCTGCCTGCCCCCAAAACCTAGCATTTCCAGCCAAAACATGATCTGTTCCTAACCAAGTGTTTCGTTACGTTAACCACAGCACTGTTGAAACATAAAGTTTTAAAGTATCCACGATATCCATAATAACGTTTGCAGAATCATACGTCAACATGTTTTCTGTCGATTGGGTTCTCCTGTAAATCCTCAGCTTGATGTTTTTTACACCACAGTTTATTATTATTTTATTAGTGAGCTCCAGAGGCGCTGGTTATCTTCAGACAAAGCCAAGCTAGCTGTTTCTGCTGGATCCTGCTTAGAAAGAAAACTTTGCCCTTTTTCAACCAGCTCTGTCTCACTGCAGAGTGTGCAGATGAACAGTGTTTGCCTTGTCCCCATGCTGCACTTGTGCTTCCCGCTCATCTGCTGCCAGAAGTCCTCCAGGTGATGCAAAATGACAGATTTCGCAGTTCATCTTCACACTGCGATCACACAGAGCTGATTAAAAATTGTCAGTGTTTTGCTTTAAAGGTCCAGAGTGTTGAATTTAGTGGTATGAAGAGCTGAGGTTGCAGAACCAAAACTACTTCCATGTGCCAAGTGTGTAAGAGAACTACTGTGGCCGACATGAAAACGCGGATGGCTCTATCTAGAGTTTGTGTTTGGTTTGTCTGTTCTGGGCTACTGTAGAAACAACATAGTGGATTCCATGGAGGAGGACCCTCTCCATATGTAGATAAAAATGGATCATTCTAAGTTCATTCTTAGTTTCAGGTGATTATACACTAGAAAGAAAGAAAACATAGTTATGAATGTTATGTTTAATTTTCTGCCCATAAATCCCCCTAAATCCTACACACTGACCCTTTAAAGGGAAACTCTGGCCATTTTCAACCAGCTCTATGTAATCGCAGTATGTGCTGATGAACAGTGTTTGACCGCCCCCTGTGTGCGCATCCACCAGCAAAAATCCACCTATTTATGCCAAACAACATGTGTTGCCGTTCACCTGCACACACTTTTGTGGCACAGAGCAGGTTTAAATTGACAAAGTTTCGATTAAAATTTAGCAGACAGCAGTGGGAGTGATATCAATCTGCTCATCTAACTTTAGGCAAGAAAGGAAATAATCGTACAAACCAAAATGTCTAACTCTAATTACTCAACCAAACACGGAGAGTTTTGCCGTCATCAGTTAACAGATCAGGTTCTTTTCCAGAGATCTAAAATGGTAAAAGTAAACCATAATGAGCTTTTCTCTGATGCCAACAGTCGGCCTGTGTAAGTGAGCGTCACGTCTTCCAAACAGTGGATAGAATCTCTCTTAGGAATGAGACACTTCACTTTTCCATTTCACTGTCAGTGTGACACTGGATAATATCTGTCTGACTTATTGATATTACGGCCATTAGCCCTCAGTAGCCCGACTCGTCTGTTCGAGGAGACACAGTCTCCAAGTAACTGTAAAATAAATATTGACTCTGCGCTCAGAAGCCTGTGGAGAGGATGAGAGAGCGAAGGAGAGTCTGCATTGTGTTTACAGTGTGCGAGTTGCCACTTTTCCCTCCGTTCCTTAAACAGAGCCGGTCGGGTCACGGACACTTGCAGAGGTTGTCACATTTAAAGGCCTGAGAGATGTGTTTACAGCATAAAGAAGCACAAAGTTCTTGTTCATCTTAATGGGAGGTGGAGGAGGAGCTAAACAGATCACAGGACAATCTGACACCGCGGGCGGTACGGGGATGTCTCCCGATAAACTTTCTGCAGGTCTCTGTTGTTTGACCATTACTGCTCACACTCGCTGTGCAGCTTCCCTTCTGTTTATTCTATAAAAACCAGAAATGTGAAACACATCACATCCTGTGCACCACAGAATTTTTCCTTAGACATACCACACACTGAGTGTTTACTGCAGCAGATGTAAAAGCTTCTAGGAACTCGATTTAGCCTGATAATTATTTAGATATAAAACAGTGACATGGTGTCTTTAAACCATCGAGCAGTGGAAGTCCTGACAGTGTTTTATTAGCTCCATCTGGTCCATCTGTGGTCATCATTTAACTTAAGAGGAGCTGAAAATTTGACTGTTTACTTCCATTTTGGTCCAAATGCAGCTTCAGAAGGACATCTGTTTTCTATCTATCCATCTGTCAATCAAGTGCAGTTTGACGGAGGTTTTCAGGATGCTCTGGAGACAAAAATCCTTTTGCAGAAAGTGAAGAAGAGATAATGTGTGTAGCAATCAGTATTTTGGGCGGGGCAGCGCCTTGACGGTGGTTAGACTGTGTACCAGTCACGGCGAGTGGAGATGTGGATCTTGCCAGCAATCGCAGCCTCCACCTCAGCAGTCTGACACATTAGCAGGGAGGGAAGCTGCTGATTTATGTGGAAATAATGAAGAAGTTTGTGTGATTGTTTAATAAGCACCATATCAGGGCTCTTGTGAAACACTACTGGCGATGGATGAAGGTATTTGACAAATCAGAATGAGGCGTCTAATGTGAACGTGGTCATAAATCCATGGCACATTTAGTGTAATTTGACAAGGTGTGAAGATATCCGTCTGTGAGATTCCAGCCGCCACTCAGAGAAAATGGGAGTGAATTAAATTAGGTTGCAAAATTAAATGTGATCAACTCAACAGGAAATTGAGCGTTGGCGCGACTTCAGTTAAAGACGTGTTGCATTAACTGATTGGCATCAGCTGTTTTGTTCATGCTTCACAATCAGCAGCTCATTTATCAGCTGATAGAAACATCCAGTCATGATCATGCAGGTGTTCAGGACTTTTCTCTTTTACTCTGCTGATGTGCTCAACTCTGTTCGTACATCACATGTTTGGTCCGTCTTAAGTGTGGCATTTTGGTCACCTCCATCTTTGATTTTTGAAGCCACAAATGACAACACCTTCTTACCCCAACTTGTGAAATACTGCTGCTGGTCAGTGGACCTACACTTCTAAATACGACGAGCAAGGTATCCTCCTGCATCAGTTTCGGACGTTCAGGGACAACGAGTCAATTTACACTTGTTAGATGCATTGTGTCTTTTCTAAACTAAACTTTTGTTTTCACAGGAAATTTGCAGTTTTTATTTGTAGATGCTGAAAACACTTTAATGTTTTGGCTTGAAAGTAAAATGGGAAACGAACACCAGGCTGTTTGTTTGACCCATCCATCTCCCCCCCTGCCTGCCTTATATGGACTTTTTTGCTCTTTATATTGCAGTAGTTGCCAACAGGGTTACAAACTGCCCCCGCCCTGTATGTATTATATTATTATTATACTATTATATTATGTATTATAGTGCCTCTGTGTCGTCACTTACAAAGCAGTGTTAACTGACAAGTTGGGCGTGAGAACGGGCTGGAAGTGACCATATTTGGACAAGAGGGTGAGGATAACCTTTACACTAGCCGCTAACATGGTTAGCAAAGTGCATTTACAGCCATGGTTAACTATGATAATACTAATGCTAATATTTGCTCGCAAAAGAACAGGGTCAAAATCATAACAACAAAATGTACTTACTGTAAAGAACTGAACTCCTTAGAGGGTCTTTGAGTAAATGCGACCAAGATTTTTTTGAGGACCAAAATGATACATTTTCATGAACTGAAAATAGCAGCTGCAGCTACTCTGTAATTGGTTCTTGGTTACGTTAAGACGGATGGCACCCATCTGCCACTCCAAGCACCGCCCTTAATTATGCATAACTTTAAAACACATGAGTTGCATAAATATTCAGCTTCGCTCAGTTGTCATGAATGTTGAAATTAGCTATAAAGACCAAAACTGTTTTTTGTACCAGGCCAACATATTCTTATAGAAAGGCTTGTATGATATCCAACGGATTTGTGACCCACGAATGACGTTACATCCTTAATGTACCGTTACATTATTAACGTAAAGTTACAGAAGTTAGGTTTAGTTAAAGGCACATGTGAGGACGTACCTTAAAATGACTCAAAGTTCACACAGTTGCAAACACGTGACTCCAGGGGAAAGTCCCATCCATCAGCCAAACCCGCCTCCTTACAAGTGCTTCGGACTGCTTCCTTGTTTCCTGCTGTCAGAGCATTGGTCACCTTTCGAAATTTCCGGGATATGTATATATGTAAGTTAGGTGTATTACTCTTTTTTTAGGAAAATGTACGAAAAATCTGTGGGAACAGTCTGGACAGGCTGTAAACATGTTTATTTCTGCTGTTGAGTTGGGCATTTTCATATGAGGTCTATGGGAGTTGACTTGCTTTTGGAACCTGCCTGCTGTGGCCACTCGAGGAAGTGCAGAGGGCAGCACTTCATGATGGCTTCTTATTTCAGCCCTGGAAGTTGCTGCTTGGTTTTGTGCAGTGATATAGTTGTTATATGTGTTGTAAATGGAGGCGTTCATTAATTATATTATATCTTTTAATATGGATCACAGGAAGAGTGGAGCTGCTGCCGAGGTCAAAACTAAAAGGGATCGAAATAAACAGTAAAAAATCATACTTTTAGATCTAGAATAAGTCTGTCTACACTCTTTTTTTTTTGCCAACACTTACTTACTTTTCCACTTTCTTCTTTTTCAGGTAGACTTTGAGGACGTGATTGCCGAGCCTGCAGGGACCTACAGCTTCGATGGCGTGTGGAAAGCCAGCTTCACCACCTTCACTGTCACCAAGTACTGGTGCTACCGGCTGCTGACGGCGCTGGTCGGCATCCCCCTGGCGCTCATCTGGGGAATCTTCTTTGCCATCCTGTCCTTCATTCACATCTGGGCCGTGGTGCCGTGTGTCAAGAGCTACCTGATTGAGATCCACTGCGTCAGTCGCGTCTACTCCATCTGCGTGCACACCTTCTGCGACCCGTTGTTCGAGGCCATGGGCAAGTGTTTCAGCAGCATCCGAGTGCGCATGACCAAGGAGGTGTAGCATCCACAAAGAGGAGAAGGAGGATTAACGAAAAGAGGGGAGGGAAGATGGGAGGGCTAGAGCAACACAGATGGAGGGGAAAGACAGAAGAAGAAGAAGAAAAAATAAACCTCTGGAAAATGAGAGGTGAGACTTTTCCAGAGTTGGGGTTGTTTGGAAGTGAAGGGGTGTGGTCACATGGCACCTGACTCCGCCTTTTTCTACCAGCTGTTTTTTCTCTCCAGTGTTACCAAACGGGTGGGCACAGGAAATCAAAGGGTCATTCTCCGGGGGGATTTGTTGTTGTTTTGTTTGTGTTTTAGTTTTTTTTTGTTTTTTTTATTTCTCACTGTTAACTTTGTCAAGCAAGCGACTGAGCTCCGTATCTGTCTCCTGTCAGTTTTTCCACATGATGTAAATTCCTTCCATTCTTATCGTTTCTGTGGAGAGCTTTGATTGATTCATGTGAAGAGGGGATGTCAGGATGTATCACTGTCGTCTCTCACGCTTTTTAGTGTTTGTGTTTTGGAGCCATTGGGCGGGGCAGGATGGCTGGATGTCGGGGTTAGGGAGGTCAAAGCAGAGAGAAAGCATGAGCGCTGCCAAATTCTATCTGACTCAGCAACAAAACAAACAACCCCACAACAGCACAGCATCACCCCTCCCTCTGCCCCCCGTGACCTCCAACCCCCACCAAAACCAGCCACCCACCCCCCCCTCTTCGCCCGGCTTTACCAGCAGTCTGACACACTGAACCTGCCCTCGTTCCTGCATGCACCTGTGTCGCCTTGCCAGCAACTCGCCGTCCGCCACTGCCACGCCCGCCACACAGCCTTACAACGCAGAAATGATCTGCGTCCCTGCTCACTCGCTCTGTGCATTCTTACTTCACCTCAAAGTAAAATTTCCCAGTGCAGGTTTCATCACCATTACCCTCATCATCACATGAGTGTGCGACAGAGAATGTTTCAATTTTGCAAAAATTCTTTTTGTCATAAATGCACATCGACATAGTTCCATAGCAAATGCTTTTTTTTCTTACATGAATATGAAGAACTTTGAGGGTTTAACAATGCCGGTGTTTTAATTTCCTGTATGTACTGTATGGGTGTCGATGCAGAAAATGAGACTTAACAAGCTATGGAGTCATTCCAGTGCACTAATCTATGAGAAAGTATTGTTAGTGAGTAGCACTCATGAAGATCTCCTGTCTATATCTGCAAAGGTAGAAGAGTACTAGCAGTTACTTTTGCACGCTCTGCACGTAGGATGTGCAGCTACAAGCTTGTGTGGAGACGTTTCTTATGCGCTGTGGTACTTACACAGGTTAATGCATTGGAATTAAGATAATGTGAGATGGAATGTGTGATTTTGGATTGTTTTTTTATTTGTTATCTGGTCATCATTTTTGCACCATCCTTTTTTGTTTTCTTTTTTAATCTCCCCCCGACTAGTTTGTTCTGCTGGTCTGCTTCTTGACTGTGGACACAATGCTGGAAAGCATCAAACTGACGCCTCCCACCCCAGAGATGATGGGTGAAGGGAGGGATGGTTGGGTGGGGTCTCTGCAATGGGGTGGGATGGGGTGGGGTTATGTTTTATTGAAGCTCGCTTTGACTCCGTCACCTTCAGTCTACCTGCTGTCTTCTCACAGGGATGGTAATATCACAGCACCTGTTCCTTGAATTGAGTGTTTTTAAGCTCCAAAGGTGATATTTTTATAAGAAAATATGTTTTTTTCCTTCCTTGCTTTTACTGTACAATATCACGCTGTGCACATTAAAATTTAATATAATCCAGTGTGCATTTGTTTGTTTTTTATCCACAGTTTCGAATAAAATAAATTAGCATCAGTGTATTTCTCTCTGTGGAGGCAGTGGTGCCACCATGAAAGCAATCAAAAAAATTGGAGGCATTTGTGTTTTAAAACTTGATTTGAAATGTTTTGTTCCTTACAATTACCTTCAAACTTAGGCTGTATATTTGTTACATGTCTACGCAGATACATACATAAACTCATAACCACCCACAGGCCGTTGGATGGTTTATTAGATGATTATGATGTGTGAACAACTGCTGTGTTTAGGTGGTTTACTCATATTAGCTATCTTTAGAAAGTCCAGTTGATGCAGTACTATTTCAAGATACAACCACCACAGCAGGTTCAATGAATACTTATGTCTCTATAACTCACCAATTATGCCTTACCATAATCCAAAAAATCGCTAACAGCTTGATACTGAGATGTCAGCTGAACTCTAACCCTCTGACACCTCGCTAGAACCAATAGGAGCTTCCATGTCCTCTCCACAGCCTGAGAGAGCCTGTGTTGCAACAAAGGGCCTCCTTCATTTCTCTGTATATACAGCCAGCCAACAGCAAGCAGTCGGTCCAGTAGCTGACAGATTTTGCAGCCAATGACACTCCTGACCTCGAGGGAGCTGTTTATGTTTAATCCTTTGTGCAACAAAAGCACGTGGTTAGGTTTTGAAAAATATCATGGTTTGGCTCAACATTCACACAGGAAGGGTACAGCAGGCTCCGAGGTTAAAGTCCAAAGGTGAAAGTCCGGGGTTTTTCGGACCCATCCACCTGCCCTATAAACTTTCTCCTATCACGTCTGTTTTTAAAGATTACAACTTATATGTGGGGAGTGACGTACACCTCTTTCTGACCATTGATAAAGCGAAGTTATTTGATGAGTCCAGGATGAGAACAGGTTGGAATTCCTGAAATTCAGTAACAGCTTGTGTTTGTGATGTACCACCCACAGATTTTCAGTGGCATCCTCCGGCCACCCCTGTGAAAAGTTTATGTGAGCACCACTGCACAAAAGTCAGATACTACTTGTGATATTGAGTCATTGCAAATCTAATTGCATAATGATTTACAGCAGAAATGTGGTGTCTGCTTTGATTCATCTGTACTGCAGGAACCAGTCAGTTGAAACTATTTGTGGAAAAAACACACAAGAATGAAGCTAAAGCAAAAAGCAGCTGAAAAATAATTTCCAGCAGCGGTGCCCTCTGTAGTGTTTGTATCTGAGTCTGTGTCAGTAAAGCCTAATGCCTTTAGTGTTGCTCACAGGCTTTTTTTCCACAGCCTGGCACAACATCTCCATGGTTACTTGTCAAACAAATAAAAGTGTTGGGCAATGCTCATGAGACCGGAGTCGAGTCTCTTGACTGCATTCAAGTTAATTTCCACCAAAAGCAGGCGCATAATTATGCAGCCTGAGGCAAGCCTGGACTCTCACTGTAAACCGTATTGTTCAACAGTAACGTGCTCAAGAATGAAGTCGACTCAACAGTGCTTCATTGTTTTAATCTTTCAAGGCTGATTCAAAGTTACAGTGGGTACAATAGAGAAGGGAACAGTGTGAGCTGCTAGACGCTGCCCTGCTGTTTTTGTTTCAGTTTATGGAGCAAACACTGATAAAGGCCAGGTCAGAGTTTGTGCCTCTTGTTTATTAGCATAATGTTTTAGCTACAATGGCCAAAAGTATGTGGACAGCCAAACATTACAGCCATGTTGTTGTTGAACATTTTCAAAACCATTAATCTGCTGCTGTAACATCCTTCACTCTTCTGGGAAGAGTTTCTGAAGGATTTTGGAATCGGGACGCTCCAATTGATCCACATGAGCTCAGGTCAGGTACGAGTGTTGGTCATTAGTCCTGGCTCGCAGTCTGCATTCCACTTCAAACTAAAGGAGCTGGGTGGGGTTGAGGTCAGGGATCTGCACAGGCCCGTCAACTTCTTCTACAGCAAACTGGGAAAATAATTTCAGTCTTATACAAACGGTCACAAATTTAGAAGCATAATATTTAAAATACCACTGTATGATTGATCGTAAAATAGCCCAAGGTCAAAGGTACACAGAGAAAGAAAGCGTGTCAGCAAGAGTGTCCACTGACCTTCTTTGTCAAAGACTCTTCTGTCATTACGGATAAAAAAGGAAGAAGCTGCACAGTGAACGATATTTTCAAATCACACACGCATCCTTTAGAATTCACCTATAATCAGCTAAAACACCTGTCCAAAGCATACCCTGAGTAAACAGACAGCTGTTCTTGTTCAATTTTCAGTATATGTTCATGCATGGTCTCAGTTAAGGTAACACTTCAGTTTTTCCCAGCAGTCAGAATCACTGTGAGTGCCTCTGTCATTGATTATAGAAGTTTGAACACACTAAAATAAAAGGTGTTTTTTTTTCAACCTTCACCTGAATATTTTGTTGAATAAAGATGCTGCAGATGACAGGGTCAATAACAATATCACTTTTTTCTGGAGTTTTGTCCAGATGCTTTTTGTTGCAGTGTTTAGCATTGTTGCCTTATAGCAGAGGATTCCTGATTTGAACCCTGGAGTGTGGGAGCCCTTCTGTGTGGAGTTTGCATGTTCTCCCTGTGTCAGCGTGGTTTCCTCCAGGTGCTCCAGCTTCCTCCCACAGTCCAAAGACATGCAGGTTAACTGGTGACTCTAAATTGTCCGTAGGTGTGAATGTGAGTGTGAATGGTTGTCTGTCTCTATGTGTCAGCCCTGTGATAGTCTGGTGACCTGTCCAGGGTGAACCCTGCCTCTCACCCAGTCCAGCTGGGATAGGCTCCAGCCTCCTGCGACCCCCAGCAGCATACGCAGTTACAGGTATGAGACTGAATGTATATAAAACCACTTCTAGACAACCTAAATTGATAAGACTGACATTTGTTTCCCTTAAGACAACATAGGAGCCAATATATGTACATTTATGAAAGTATGTGAAGACAATAAAGGGTTAAAAACTCCTCTGGAGGTGAGGAGTGTCATTGACCACAAGTCCCATAAGCCATCAGGCTAGTCGCTGGGTACTGATTGGCTCCAAGGCCAAAGGAAGTAGTGGAGGCACTTCCTTCAACACGAGCCATCGCCATCAGTATGGAAGCTCCTATTGGCTCAAGTGAGGTGTCAATCAAAAGGTCAGGAGTTCAGCCACCATTCTGACAGAGAGGAGTTGGCATATGTGGAGAAATATGACTGTTTGAACTAATGCAATGGCAGTGTATGGATATCTATAGATGTAATAATGTGTTTGGCATAATATGGATCTGTGGATTAAAATAACCCTTCATAGGTGAGTTTGTTTTGTGTCTGACAGAAGCATTTATTGAAGCTGCTGTGGTGGTTGTATTTTTATATGATCAGCATTAATGGAACCACAAGGAGCGTAGCTTTTGAACGAAAGGCTGTATGAGTAAATTACTTAAACACAGCAAATACAGCAGTTGTTTTCATATCATAACTCGTCAGATAAAACCGTACAAAGAAGATATCGAAGATGACCAGTATCTTAAATTGAGACTATTGTGGCCCAAAGTGCTCAGTTTGCATCTTGACCAGAGTCACAGTTTAAGAAGCAGGTTGCTGCTTTGTCATGCAGCTCACAGAGTGTGGTTTGACTGAGATGTCGATTAGAGAAATACTGGTTAAGGGCACAAACTGCGGCTAGTTAAATCTAGTTCAGCTGAGGTGAATTTAAATCACATGTAAGTCTCTGGGATAATAGACAGAGAGCATGCAAATGGAAAATATGCTTGAAAATAGAAGAAAAAATCAACAGATTGTGGAATCTTCCCAAAACAAAACCTGCAAAATAATTAGGACTTTGGCACAGACAGAAAAAAAGACTCAGCAGTCTGAACATCGTTTCAGCTCCAAACTGAAGCACAACAGAAAACTCCTGAGCCAGCTGCAGAGGCTCCTGACAGAGGAAAGCCTGCTCACTCCACAGGGGAAAGTTTCCAGTGATTTGCCGAGCAGGACCAAAGCAGACATAACAGGAGGACGAGAGAACACAGAGACGGCTCTGTTACCTCCATGCAGACAACACGATTGGACAGTGGTACCTGTGAGCTGATGGCAGTGACCTGATACAACCAGGGTGAGAAGTTACCACCAGCTGCGAGCTCAGTGCTCGTCTGTGTGGTGGTTAGTTTGTCTCTTCTATCAGACATCATCTGGGGGTCCTGATCTTGACTGCAAACCTACCTGTCTGGACAAAATATAGAGAATCAAAGGACCACAGCAGTGCTTTTCTAAATATTTCCAGTTTTCCACAAGTCATGCAGAATCAGTACTGTACATAAGTATTAATTTGAGATACTTGTGCTTTACTCGAGTCTGTTCTTTTTATGCCACTTTATACTTTTTCTTTACAAAATTTCAGAGGGAAAAATCGTAGTTTTCACTTCACTACATTTATCCATAAGCTTAAGTTCCTTTACAAGTTAAGAGAGAAGAAATTTATTGTAGGGTAGGATAAACCCTTTGAGATGCATCATCTCGTTTTCGAGGGGGTCCTAACAAACATTCATGATAACAAGGAAGAATAGTTAGTTACTGGTGAGTTACTCCACTCGGATGGTGCTCGGAACATGAACGCAGACACCAAGATATTTAATTTTTTCAACTTAACTTAAAACTTAACTTAAAAAATTAGATTTGGCTTTAAGATTCTGGCGCACACCAAGGAGCACTGAGTGAGTTTTTGTTTTATTTAATAATAGTTTGTTAGCTAACAACCAGGTTTGTGAAACATCAAAATCACATTGTAGAGCTTCTTGAATTGATAAGACAGAGGGCTTTGATGTGTATATAATTGTATCATCTGCATAAAGCTGTGTATGGTATTCGGAAAAAATAAGAGGGAGATCATTTATAAATATTGAGAAGAGGAGGGGTCCTAAGGTGGAGCCTTGAGGTACTCCATTTTGTTGAGTAAGAATATTTGATTAATCAATTAGCTGACTGAGTTCAAGTATCTGTGTCTTGTTCATGAGTGGCAGTAAAATGAAGCGTGTGATGGGCCGGCGTGGTGAAGAGGGAGCTGGGCCAGCTTTCGATTTCCTGGTCCATCTACGTCCCAACCCTCGCCTACGGTCATGAGCTCTGGGTGGTGACTGAAAGAATGAGATCGTGGATACAAGCGGACGAAATGAGTGTCTCCCGTGGGGTGTCTGTCTGATTGTTGATTTTCATAGCACAGAGAATTGAGTGCAAATCAATAGATACCTGGAATGAGATTGAAAAAACATCCAAAACTCTTTGTTAAATGTCAAGTATGGTGCATGTGATTTGTATTAAGGGAGCAACAGAAACACAGGTACAGATGTTTTTGTCTTGTTGGTGGTTCAGCTGTCGGTTCTGTTCTGTTCTGTTCTGTTCTGTTCTCCTCCTGGAGGGAGAAATTCCTCAGCTTGATCCGGTTCTCTTCTATGTTTGCATGTTCTCTCCAGTCTGCAGTCCTCTGCAGGTCAGGTGGATTAAAGACTCTAAACTACCAATAAATAAGAATATCAGTGTTCACAGATCTGTGCTGAGCCTGAGCCTGAGGTGGAAACCTATCCCTGAGTGTTATTCTTCCAAGTGCATGCTGGGAAACTGTCCTGTGACTATGAATAGAAATGATAAGGTCAATAAAATAAGGGTGTGGTCCCTGTGGATGAAAGGATAAAATCATTTCTGATCTCTGTCATGTCTCTTGACTGAGTTTGAGAAACTCACCTCAGCTTTTACAATGCAACAGCTCCCTCTAGTGGCATAGATTGAGAAATGCATATATATACTATATGGCCAAAAGTATGTAGACAGCCAACTTTACATCCATATGTGATTGTTGAACATATCATTCCAAAACCATGGCATTAATTTAATTCTAAACAGCCTTAACTCTTCTGGTTTCAGATTTTCCACCAGGTTTTAAGAACCTAGCTGCAGGGATTTGTTCCTTTTGAGCCTCAGCAGCAACAGTGAGGTTGGCCTGTAACGTTGGGTGATCAGGTCTGACTCACAGGTGACTGATGCAGGTGAGGTCAGAGCTCTGTGCAGGCCGCCAAGTTCTTTTACACCAAACTGTGAAAATCATTTCTGTATTGACCTGGCTTTGTGCACAGCAGCATTGTGATGCTGAAACAGGAACAGGCCAAACACAAACTGCTCCATGAATGTTGAAGAATACTATTGTCTTAGAAAATCAATGTTTGGTGTGACATTTAGATTTCCCTGCATTGAAACTAAGGAGCACAGTCCAGACCATGAAAACAGCTCTGATTAAGAACCTCACCACTAAAAGTGAAAAGTAGTTACTTAAATTGCTTTGATTTTGCCCTGTTGTATAAATCTGAATCTGGTTTGGTGTCAAGTCTGGTAGAGTAGACATCCCATGTACAAAGTTCCAGTGAGAAGTCTGCAGAAGAAGAGGACCAATCAACAATGGATGTACAATAATGAAGAGCACACTTGACTATGCAAATGAAGCTGTAGTGAAAGTTCAGTCAGGAAGACATTAGGCTGTAAGTTTGTTTCTCACCCTGCCATTCACTCCTTGGACGCATGCTCACTCATTGTCTCAAGCTGTCAATGTCCCGGGCTGTCAAGTGAGTCATCAGCTGATTCACAATCAACAAACAGCACAGCGACACACCTTCTCCGTCAGCCTGTCGTCTTACTGCTCCTCATTTTATGGTTCTTTCTCTGCCGTAGTTCTTTCTTGCTGCAATCGTACACGTCCTCCGCCTCCCCATCACCACCTAGTCTTTATGGATTCATCTCCCTCAACAGCCTCCACCACCAACCCCCTAACTTTTTTGGAGATTTTTTTCTGAATGTTTTTTTCCCACTCGGGTATTTTTATGTGCAAATTGAAGATAGGCATAAAAACAGGTGGATGGAAATGCACGACCCTGTCCCTGCCAGGTTGAATGTCTTCAACTCCAGCAGGAAGTGCACCCTCTGCTGGGCTTTTTTGATGAGGGGCTGATGTTCCACTCCTACCTGAGGTCCTGGGTGATGGTAGAGCCCAGGAAGTGGAAGGACATCACAGTTCATCAAGGCTTTGTTCTTCTGGACCACAACCATCCCCACCATCTTCAGAGTGTTAAGCTCCAGGTTGTACTTTCCTCACCAGGTCATCAGATGGTCAAGCTCCCAAGCTCAGTGAGAGTGGTGTCGTGAGTGGTGAGTGGACGTACAGCTGTTGGCTTACAGGCAGAAGAGCAGAGAGGAAAGGATGTAGCCTTGAGGAGAACCGGTGCTGATGGTCCAGAGGTCAGAGACGTGTTTCCCCAGCTGCTTCCTGTTGATCAAGAAATCACATAACAGTGTCAGTGGCGGTGGGAGGTTTTTTCATATTTAACATAAAAAAATCAACACAGATTTTTTTACGAGAGAAGTGTTGACTGCTTTATCGGCCTTCTCCAGCTGGTTTATTACATGTTTGGCACGTAACTCATCTCCACAGTGTGAACTGCAGGAGAATAGTGAACGATCATCCTGTGGTAAAAGAGTGACATGGCAACCAGGTACAACAAATGTTAAGGCAGACATGATGTTCGGTCTCTGGTCTCGATGACTCAGACAGCGTCAGTGGTGCTCGTCAGTGGAAAGTCAGACCAGGTGACACAAACGCATTGTGTTTGAAGCACCTGGAGGGCTGTAGGATCAGCAGCTGTTTCCTCTCTCCGCAGACACTCAGCGATTAAAGTGAGCTCTCAGTGATTTGTTGCTGTCAAAACACATCAAGTAGAGACATTCACCTTCTCTGATGATGGTGGTTAAGAGGATACTTTCACATCTACGTCACTTCAGCTCTGTAACTTTTGTTTAGCAGAATCTTTTGAGGCCTGACCTCCTGACCTGACTGTCCTGCAGCAGGTCTGCTGCCCTCTGAGAGTTTATACGGTGAATTTTGGCTTTGCATTCGACTTTTCAAGTTTACTTTGCCTGTGTGCATTCTGTGTTTGGCATTTATTGGACTTTCTTTGACAGGTCAGACAATCGAGAGATGTTTCTAATTTTATTTTAATGCATCGTTCTATTTGTCCAGTTGTTCCATGTCGCTCCACTTTTCCTTTCATCAGCACAGACTGCAACAAGAGCAATTCAATCAAGTAATTTATTTCAGAACAATTAAATCATTTTTTTCTCACCCAAGGAAATAATTATGTAAAGTACCATTTGCACAGTTGATTAAGCCGGTTTTAATTTGTTGTGATTTGTCTGAGTGAGTCTATTTCTCAGTTTGAGCTGACAAGGAGAAAGTCTGTGGGTTGTCTGGTTGTCACGCTGTCAAAGTTGGAAGACTTTGCTTATTTCAAATATGAGGACATTTTAAAACCAGACGAGACAAACGTAACACTGAAACTCTTTTTCCTTGGTTTAAAATCACAGGTTTATTTCAGAGCAGTCATTCAGAGCAACCTTCCATCCTCATAATCATTCCCAAACAGAATCTACAGAATTTTTAAATTGTTTTCAGCGGTGATCCAAAATCAAAATCTGTAGAATTCTGGGGAATCATTTCTTTTTTTGATTTATTAATTTTCTGTTTTTATTTATATATTGCTGGTAATGTGACAGACAATATTCACAAATGTTTTTGAACAAAAATAACCTCACACAACCTCAAACAGCATTAAAACCTAAAATTACCACAAGCAGACTGAAAGAACTACTACGAAGATTTGAACAGAAACTTTGAATCAGAAATTGGATATATTCATCAATACTAATATGCAGGACACTTTCATACTGAGGGAAAAGAAACTACAAATCAAAATGTGAATGATTACAAAGGGAATTACATCTTAATATATCTTTTGGTAAGAAACTATTTCCTGACATTTCTCAGTGTTTTCAATAACAGTGTATTTGTACAGCCTGTTGCTGAAGGCTCACCACCATCAGTGGGCGCTGACTGATTGCACATTGATCATCAGTCCAGAGGAGCTGCAGCCCTCCTGATCCGTTAACAGACATCTGCAGCTGAAGCACATTTCTGCTGTTTTTTTACAAAGCCAGTTTATCAGGTCAAATCACACACACTGCCCTCTGTGTTCTCCAGCATGTTCTCTTTATTTGGTTTCAACAAACAAACCCTCAGGGAAGCTGCTGCTGTCCTGGTTTACCCCAACCTCACACACACAACAAGTTCTCACGCTGTTTGTCTGCAGAGTACTGAGTCTGAATTTACACAGAAATCAATGACATTCATTATCTCTGTCTCATCTTGTGTTTATTGTGCCTGGATTATAAAAGTTCGGGTTTACTAAAGGCCATTTCACCTGCATTTCTCAAAGATAGTTAGCTTTTAATTCATTTCTTTTAAACTCTGTAGATATGAATCTTTCAGCCAACCATAATATAAAGACACACAATTAAATCAGGAGTCTTACACTAAAAAATACACTGTTAAAAAAAATTAAGGGAACACTTAAATCACATGTTTGGATTGATGAACAAATTATACAAGGTGACAGTCTTCATCGGATGGTGTCCTGGGGGATCTCCTCCAAGACCTGGATCAGGGCATCAGTGAGCTCCTGGACAGTTTGTGGTGGTACTTGGTGGTGTCAGATGCACCGATACATAACGTCCCATAGGTGCTCAGTTGGATTTGGGTCAGAGGAACGAGAGGTTCAGTCAATGGCATCAACGCCTTTGTCATCCAGGAACTGTCTACACACTCTGGACACATAAGGCCAGGCATTGTCCTGCACCAGGAGGAACCCAGGGCCCTCTGCACCAGGAGGAACCCAGGGCCCGCTGCACCAGGAGGAACCCAGGGCCCGCTGCACCAGGAGGAACCCAGGGCCCTCTGCACCAGGAAGAACCCAGGGCCCTCTGCACCAGGAGGAACCCAGGGCCCTCTGCACCAGGAAGAACCCAGGGCCCTCTGCACCAGGAAGAACCCAGGGCCCTCTGCACCAGGAAGAACCCAGGGCCCTCTGCACCAGGAGGAACCCAGGGCCCTCTGCACCAGGAAGAACCCAGGGCCCTCTGCACCAGGAAGAACCCAGGGCCCGCTGTACCAGGAGGAACCCAGGGCCCGCTGCACCAGGAGGAACCCAGGGCCCGCTGCATCTGTCTCCCCAGACCATCACTGACCCACTGCCAAACTGGTCATGCTGGATGATGTCACAGGCAGCATAATGTTCACCACAGCATCTCCAGACTCTTTCACACCTATTAGATGTGAAGAGAATGGGGTGCCAATGGCAGACCTGCCAATTCTGGTGTTCTCTGCAACAGCCGGTCTCCTGGTATCTCTTCCATGCTCTTGAGTCTGTGCAGGGAGACACAGCAAACCTTCTTCCGATTGCACATATGGATGTGTCATCCTGGAGGAGCTGGACTACCTGTGCAACCTGATTGGGTGACAAGGACACTAGCAGAAGACCAAACTAGAGAAGAATCAGTCAGGACGGACAAGGAGAGAGCAACTGTCTGTGGACACCACATGTAAAACATTCCCTTTTTGGGGGTTGTCTTGCTTTTGCCTCTCCATTGCACCTGTTGTCACTTTGATTTGCACCAAAGCAGATGAAACTGATTCACAATCACTTTTGCTTCCTACATGGACACATTGATATCACTGAAGTTTAACTGACTTGATAAAAAATGGCACCTTTGATAATTTTTTATGCCTGTTTTTGAGCAAAAAGGAACAACATTTGCTTTTCTCTGCACAGCCACATGACATCCGTGCTGCTTTTTGACTCTGTATTCTCCTGTACAGAATCTCTTTTTGTCCAGTCTCTGAAATTTGCTTTGGTCATTGATAGATTTACAGAAGCTCCTTTGTAACCAGAAAAACTTCACGCATACGAAGGCTAAATCCCATGTCCAACATTTTCAGAGCACCAATCTGAATCATTTTTGGCCTCTCGCTCTGTCAGCTGTTACTGCAGTGAATAGTGAAAATGATGAGGCATGCTATGACATCAAGCAAGAGGAAGGCTGGCACACATCCACCCACTCAGACTCCACCACGCCAGCCTTTTACAGATGTTCCTTCCCCCACTGCACACCTGGTTCTCCCCCAAGCAGTCAGTGCACTCTTTGAAAGGATACGTCACTTTTACCACATCTGTTAGAGACAACGTAACACAGCAGATATTACAGAGGAGGATCTGTGACATCTTCCTTTGTTGATTCTCAGTTTTCTTGCTCTTTGCTGTCTCTGTATCAACTGTCAATCAGCCTTTGTGACGACGTCTCTTCTTTATTGTCTTGATAAATTTTGCTTTTCTGTGGGTGCCGTTGTTTTCTTCGTCTCTGCTCATGTTCCTCCTCTGTTTATTCAAAACTAATTGAAAACATAACACATTTTCATCATGTAGAGACTTTTTCCAAGGAAAAAATGACCAGTGTGTTCAGAGCAGCCAAAAACAGCTTGCATCACCAGATCAGAATCAGACATACACTGAAAGATCTTCAACTGTTTTTATGCACTCAATAGATATTTTTCTCTCAGACTTTGTGCACAAAAAAAGCATTTCTCCTTTTCCACGATAATCCATGCATGTCCATGTCCGACAGAGCTGCTGCCCGTGAACTCAATGTTCATTTCACTACCATAAGCATTCTCGAATGTTGTTTCTGTGAATTTGGCAGTACATCCAACCAACATGACAGCCACGCAAGTTGGTTATGATGATGCAGATGAGCTTGACTGAAATTCTTTCTTAAGGTTTGTGCAGAAATTCTTCAGTTGTGCAAACATGTTGTCACATTAGCTGTTTGGATGGCTTCCCTCAGACCATCTTACAGGTAAAAACAGATGTAGGGTCCTGAGCTGGTGTGGTTACATGTGCCCTGTGGTTATGTGGCCCGTTGGATGTACTGCCAACCCTCCCCGTGTTCCTTCTTCCTGATGTTGCTGTCGCTTCATATATCACCACTGCTTTCTTCTGTTGTTTGTCCATCAACACGATGTCTGGTTGGGTAGCCATCACCAGTTTGTAAGTCTGGATCTGGAAGTCCCACAGGATCTTAGCTCGGTCATCTCCCACCAATTTAGGAGGTGTCTTCCACTCTGACCTTGGGACTTCCAGCCCAGCGCACAGATGTTATGTCACTTGGTTATGGCTTCCCATGTACGCTCTCCCTGCCTGCATCTTACACCCTGCTATTATGTGCTAAACTGTCTCAGGAGCATCTTTGCGCAGCCTGCACCTGGGGTCCTGTCTGCTGTGGTCGACCCCTGCTACTATTGATCTTGGTAGGATAGCCACTGGTAGGATTTCTTGATGTTGGCCACTTCTTCGATCTGTTGGTGGTACATGCCGTGCAAGGGCTTGTCCTTCCATGATGCTTCGTCCTCCTCTTCTGCTGCCTGAGGTATTTACTTAGCAGCTCATCTTTGGGGCCATCTTCCTGTGTAAATGCCTCTATAAATAAGAATAAGAATAAGAAATATGTACAATATTTGCATCATACAGTGCAAAGAACTTTCAAGAACACAGTGGGATTAAACCACTATAGTTTCACTAGAGAGTGAAACGATACAACGAAACATTTATTTGTGAAAATGTCACTTTAGTCACATTATATTTTTTCTAAATGTGTGTTGTCAAATTTGTGGAGAAAACAGGTCAATAAAGTAAAATTTTGTGTTTCTCTCTGGACAATAACTGAAAGAGATTTTATCACGTGTGTCGTTTGAACACTGACGGCTGTGTTTATTTACGGAACAAAACTCTTTTGTTCTGTAAACCGGCTGCTAATTGTCTTGGTAACTGACCAAAGTGTTTGCTGTCCTCCTTCACAGATGTGTTTAAAGGTGACTTATGTGTCTTTTGTTAATTCCCAGACTTCAGAACAAAGACAAGCAGGAAGCAAGGTGGCGTAAGGCCGACCACTAAATCAACAAAACAACATCCTCATCCTCTCCACATCATGAAGATCTACAGAAATAAGGTTTTATAAAAAGTTATTTTATTATGAATATTTAGTTGGATCTCAAACGGAAGACAAAAAGAACAGGATTTATCCACAACAACACTCACAAATCAATATTCATACTTACAGCAGATTACTATTTGCACTGAAATAGGTAGAAGGAGGTAGAAGAGGAGAGTCAGTGTACAGTGTGGAAACAGGCAAATGCAGCACAAAGCTCAGACTGTGATTTCACTGGCACTTAACAGTGGTTTATTTTAGTCAAAGCTTCCACAGATAAACAGCCAGGACCAGAGAGTTTAAGAGCTCTTCAAGGCTTCCCATAAACAGTTCAACAAGACGAGGGTGACACAGCTGAGGGGAATGGAACAATCCAGAAGATTAGGTACACCAAGGACGTCTTTATTTTTCTGAAAAATAATGAACTTTATGACAGTACAGAAACACTGGAGGATTTGACAGTAACTACTGTAAGGTGAAAGAGCAAAGACACATGCAGTCACCAGAGTAAAGTTTTGGCATTGTACATTTCTGCAAATGACAAATATGTTACATTTGCACGTTTCATATGTATTGTATAAACTTTTAAAGTTCTCATCCCAACTACTAGTCAAATATTGCCTTTCAGTCAGTGGACTTTAACATCTACATATGATGCGCTCGGTAACCTCCTGCAACTGTGTCAGTTTATGCCTGTTACATGCATTGTGTCATTTCTAAATACACTTTTGTTTTCACAGGAAATGTACAGTTCCTGCTCGTTAGATGCAGACAGACTTTTCAAAATACACTTTTATTAATGTTTATTTCCTTGTGCAACAAAAGCACGTGGTTAGGTTTAGGAAAAACATCATGGTTTAGGTCAACATTCATAGAGGAAGTGAACAGCAGCTTCCCGAGTGAAAGTCCAGGGTTTGTTGGACACATCCACCGCCCCCTTCACCTGCCCTGTAGGGACTTTCTAACTCTTTATATTACATTGTTACTAGCAGAGTTTCAAACTGACAGCATCCAGCAGCTTTATAAACTGACACACCTCTGAGGCAGAATATGCAGCGATAAGCAGCGTTATTGGTCCCCCGTGAAAAGGTGCCTTTTGCATCTGTGTCTCTGTCCGTTCTCATTACCAACTCATTGAATGCTGCCTTGTCAGTGAGTTCAGTATCAAAGTGACAAAGTATATGAGCTGATTTTATCATCAGCAGGTGGAGGGGGTGGTGGATGGCATGACAACTTGGTAAGAGGGTAAGACAAGCTGCATACCACTATTTTTTTTTTTTTTACCAACCTGTCACTGTTTTACAAGTGGAGACAGTGCCACAAACAGTTGCAGTTTTTTCTAACATGGGGATTGTGTCCTCAAACCCGGGTGTTTTAACCCAAAATATGATTGTTTTCTAACCATAAGCAAATGGTTCTTGTGCCTAAACTTAACCACATGTTAACCATAGCATTTGGTGATTGGGTTGCACTTTGGTTAGTAAATCTCTAGCAGAGTTATTTTAACTATTTGAGCAAATTAAAAGCTTATTTGTGTTCAATGTTAGATATGGAGACAGATGGATGGAGCCTTCTGTTCGTACTCTGTGTTCATTTTGTCCGAATCTGTGCACGATTTCTGAGACTGTGCAGATACGGACGAAACAGAGCAGAACCACCGGAAACTGTGGGGCCAGCGTATCATACTTGAAGCAAGATATGACCGTAGGAGGCAGTGAAGACATTTTAAAAATGGGCGGAACAGAACAAATCCATAATATATAATAGTATACAGTAAAATATCATGAAGTTAGTGAAAAGGCTGGCTGCAGAGACCACGACCGTTTATAGCGATGCCTCAGTTTAAAGGTTCAATATTACGTCGCCTCGTTTGTTGTTGGGTGAAACGCTTGACTCGGGCCTCTAGTGCCATCTATTGGCTGTATCTGTGCAGCATAAAGGACGCTTGGAAGTGTGATGTTTACAGCGTTTGAACCATAAGTATCTATTTTCATACATTAAGAGAGTATATGTGAGTCTTACCTGCTCTGTGCAAAATTATAGAATATGCTCAAGATGTTTTTTTAAGTTTATTCTCTGACATTTTAATCGAACATTAACCAGTTTCTGAAATCTGCAGTGTCATTCTCAGTCACTTTAAGAATCACATAAATATCTATCACGTCTTAAAAGCTGTTTCATAAACTTAACCATATTAAACCCTCTGAGCTCTATCTGTCGTGAGACATCACAGGGATATTAATGGGATATGTGATCTTAGAGCCACGTGTGTGTTTTCCTGAAATGATACTGCCTCTTCTCTATCATATTTATGCCTCCACTGATGGCCTTCGCTGCGTCCTGATATGAGCTGTTGTGACTCCATCCATCCCTGGACAGATGGACGGATACAGACGCAGCAGAAACTTATTGACTGACAGATTTCTCGCCTGGCTGCTGCAGTAACCATTTCCTGTAATGTATGAGATTGTAATCTTTTGATTTCCTTTTTCATTAGGAGTGAGTGACCTTATCTAACACACAGGTAGTGGAAGATGGCAGCACTGATCCATCTGTACGGACATGGAAATATGGGGTCCAGTCCTCCGCCGTGGTCGTCTGTTGGCTTAGCTGTGACCAAAATGTGACTAAAGGTGACGGTCTAGACAGGAAATGATACGGCCATCAGTGCGCAAGTATTAACTTAATATAAAAATAAAAGCAATGTCAAAAAGCAACCAGGCACTAAATCATTTATCTCTAATAAAACTGAAATCAACTTACTGAAAGAATTTCCTTTATAGAAGTGTCATTTCTGTGCAGGCCTTACTGTGTCATTGTTGCACGTGTCTGCAAACCACTGATACATTTCATTTGTTTGTTTCAACATAGTATTTGAGCTGACTTTTGTTGTCGGCACAGTGGATGACACGACACCTGTGTTTCCAGCAGCTTTGCAGCCAACATACAGTATGTAGTTATTTTAAAAGATTTCCAGCCAGGATATTATCATAAAAAGCTTCTTTTTTTTCTACTGTGACATTGCTGCATTTCTAGCTATGATATTATCATAAACAGCAGTTGTTATTTACTGAGACATCGCTGCTTTTTGCTGGCATAGTGCCACAAAAAGCGGTTGTTGCGTGGGTATCGTTGCATTTCCAGCCATGATATTATCACAAAAAAGTGTTGTTGTTTTTTGTTTGTTTTTTTAAATTAAAATTGCAGGGGTTGTTATTTACTGAGATATTGCTGCGTTTCCTGCTGGAAGAGTGCCTGGGAGAGCAGTTGGTTTTTACTGAGATATTGCTGCGTTTCCAGATGGGATTTTGCCACTAAAACTGGATGTTTTAAGCCAATACGTCACTTATCTGTGGTTTGCAGGAACATACAGTGGCAACTTTTATTCTGGCAACTGGGTTATTATAGATCAAATTTAAAAAAAAAAAAAAAACTGAAGCAAGAAAACTGACATTTTTTTATTACGTCATGAAAAATACTTTTTTTTTTAAGATATTTTTTGGCATTTTTTGCCTTTAATTGATAGGAAAGTGAAGTGTGAAGTAGGGAGAGAGAGAGAGGGAGTGACATGCAGCATTTAAAACTTGAATGTGAGAATAAATGAATTGCCTGTTAAAGTCAAGTATTTTTTTGCAGCACAGTTAAACAAGTTGTGTTAACATTTACATCACCCCAATAAAGTCTACAATTCCAAACACATAATCTGGGGCAGAAACAGTATCATGGAGGAGTTCTTTGACTTTAAGGATTTAAAGGTCAGATTTGACATCTATCTTTTAAGATCAAAGCGTGAGGGTTTTTCTTGGTCATTTCTAGCTGATAAGCAACCTCCAATTTTATCAGCAAAACATGCAGAGATACCAGTGTCTACTCCCACAGCAGCTGAAAATAAACCAAAATGCAAACCAGCAAAGATTTAATAAACAGGTGCAACTTTTCTACAACAACAACAATAACACTGTGGTATTTTTAGCAATCTAGACACACTGCAGAGCCCAGGCATGAACTCAAATAACCATCTACACTTATTATTTGTCAGCATTCTTCATTTGCAGTCTTGACGTTGACACTGAACTGCTCTTAAGAGTTACGAGATCATCAGCTAAAAATCCTCCACTGACCTCGTGTGTTCATGCAACCTTTTATGAACTGCTCTGTCGTTATCTGTCATGAACTGTAAAGATCCTGCTGGAGACGCCTGTCTGTGGAGATACACAGCTGAGTGATGAAGACTCTTAATCACCATGCTGTCCATGAGCTAAAACAAGGTAAAGAGTCCACTCATAGAATGAAGCGGTGAGGGCATCTGATGGGTCAAGAGCATCAATCAGAGTTTACTGTCCTGGTCAGCAGTTAACCAGGGTTTGTATTGACCCTGCAGGTGATAAATAACCTCCGGTGGACTCGACAGAACCAGTAAAATCAAGACTGAGTGCAGCTCTGCTCCTCCCTGATAATCCCTTTGCTTTTGTCTGTGAGATTACCCTCTTCACTTTCTATTCAGGTGCTTGATAATTAACCTGACCTGAAGCTGCTTTCACGTCTCCCGAGATGAAAACGCCGGTTCACCTGGTGCACCAGCAGATGGCGCCATAATGAGTCTGAGGCCTGCTGGTGTAGTCAGATAGGAGTAAGAGTAGGTTCACCCACATGACACAAAGCATCAGTATTTCCTCATGCAGATAGTTTTGTTTTTTTATTTGCTCAGGTTTGGAGACCTACTACATGGCCAAAAATATGTGATCACCAACATCACAACTCATATGTCATTGCTCTGCCATGGAACAGCCATCTTGTGTTACGCTCCTCAGCAGATTTTGGAACCTGACTGCAGGAATTTGCATCAGTGATGTCGGCCACTCATGTTGGGCCTGTTGCACAAAACAAAACACCCGAGTTAAGATTTTTCTTTAAGTCCAAGTTAAGGTTTCCCCAAAATAAAAGCAGTTACCTCCTCATCTCCTTAAGGATTCCTTAAAATGCTCACTTAAGATTTTCTTCTTGTCTTGGTCTTGTACTGGAGGAATCTTGAGACTGTTGCAAAATGAAACACCTTAAGATTCTCCTTAAAGTCCTGGTTAAGGTTTCCTCAAAATAAAGGCAGTTGCACAATACACCCTTAAGTGTTTCCTTAAAATGTTCACCCAAGTTTTCTCCTTCTCTTGACCTTAAACTTCAGGTATTCCTACGCTGTTGCACACTTGCAACATGTCATTTATTATGGTGATAAATGACAAAAAGTGTTCTGCAATCAGGAGAACCGGATGGATACACTTTTGATTTTGATTTCACTGAATTAATTGTCATTGCAATTTCATCCTTTTATCATTTTCTGTATTTGGGGATCAAATTTACTTTGTAGTATGAGCTTTCTATGATTGTATTCCTCCAGAAATATTATCTTTTCCTCCTCTGACCAAAATGGTTTTCTTGTCTTCTTTTCCTCTGCCATTTTCACTTTGTGAAATGATAACAGGCGTCACAAGCAAACCAACAATCTTCTTGGAACTGCTGTAAAATCTCTTTCAACACAGTAAATGAATAAACATTTTGCCTTTACTGAGGAAACCTTTTAAAGGACTTTGTGCAACTGCATAAGTCCCTGAGCTAAGGAGAAACTAAGCGTGAAAACTTAAGGTCTTTTGTGCAACCGGTCCCTGACTTGCAGTCATTGTTCCAGTTAAAACATCAACAACAACATTCATCCCCAGTAACACTGTCCCTGTTATTTGCAATTTGGGTGAACTGGCCCTTTAAAGCCACACGCTCACATCTTCTCCTTCATGTGTTTATGTCAGCTACTGTGCAGCCTGGACCAAAACATGCACAGAAAATAGACATAGTTGTTGTGCTGCAGGTGTTGTGGTTGCAGGATGCAGATCATTCCTGCAGAGCGTGTCATGCTTTGGGGTTTCCACATTCTGCATGCCAGCAGTGTGAGGTTCACCACCGGATCAACCTTTTCCTTCGTCTTCTTCTTCTCCTTCTTCTTCTGCTGTTGCTCCCCGTGAAGACAAGGGCCCAAGCCAAAAATGAGTTTACCACCACAGGAGCCGCAGACACACCCCTCGGGTATACAGTCAGACAAACACACACCCTGTGTCGGACACACCCCTTGGCAACTGCGTCAGAAATGCCCTGAGGTAAGGCAAAACACAGTCCCTCCAACAAACAGAGACAACAAAGAGAGCAGGAGGGTGTTGTGGAACTTCTTGCTCATCGGTAAGAAGTCAAAGGAGAGTGAGCTTCAGACAATGAGCTTTTATGAGTACTTTTTTGCAAGAACACACTTGAATTGAACTACATTTGAGCTTCACGCTCTCCACCAGATTTAACTCAAATATGTGCGCAGGTAAAAGAAAGATAGAGCAGGGGTTTTATGTCACAGACAAAGTGGCTGGTTCCATTAAAACAGTTTAATTTCTGAGCTTAACATTGATCATAATTATGTTTAAAGGTTCTTTATGTAACGTTTTATATGTTAATTGCTTTTTACTGCAAATGGGGGGGATGGATTGTAACGTTACTTAAAAACTGAGACCTTCCCAGACTTTCTGGATAACTTATAGACGGATTTTTATGTAAAGGAATCGGGACAAATTTCTGTGCAAAACCCAAACAACGTAATGTTATGCACAGTCTTGAGTGCCCTGGGTGCTCTCAGCATCGCTACAGCACTGACGCTGTTTCGGCACCCCTGCTGGCCACCAACAGCATTAGACATTGATATTTGGTTGAATATAAGTAGCATCATTGGGTGACCAAAATACGTCCATACAACATCCAATGCCAGTGCCAAATAATGTAGAACATCAGGCTGTTCTCACAGATTTTTTGTGTGTTTTCCTATAAAAAGCGTTGCACTCTACATATCCCACATATTTTGAAAGGCTGCGGTCACGTGACCAATGTGCTGACGGCAGTAAACAAGGACCTGGACTTTCCCCTGAAGTTGCATGTTTGGATCCATGTGAACTTTTAGTCATTTTAAAGTACGTTCTCGCTATGTTTCTTTTCTCGGCCCTAATCTCAGTAACTTCACTTGCTTAAAGCTGACTTCCATAACTTTATGTGAACGTCATTCATGGGGTGCAAATTTGTAGGATATCATGAACTGTGGTGTATGCATTTTTTGTAAGATATACAAACCATTCTCAGGAGGAGTTTTGCAAACACATCGGAGATCACTGAGGTACTCCTAGAAATGAATCAACCTCCTGTCGACTTGCATACAATGCTGAATGAAAACAAGGCCTAACAGTGCAGCAGTAGCTAACCCTAACATGAACAATCAACAGAGTGCTGTGTTTTTGTCATTCTACAGCAGCTAACCTTCACATAGCACTGGGGTTTGCTCCTGCCAAAACCAAAATCCAGCAATGTCTAAAACATTCTCACTCCAAAGTTGTCAAATACAGATGTTTGGTCGGTGACTTCCGATATCAAACGCTGACAAAAAAAAGCCATCCTTTCACATCAGACTGATGCGCGACCAGTCATCGTTATTGTGTAATGGCACCCAGCGACCCGATTTTCATTCCAACCAGAATTTAACATCGGTCAGACGTAACAGTCCAGGTGGGTAAATTCAGATCTAAATCCAGGTGCTTGTTTTTAAATTTCATAACCATTAATTTATTCTGTCTTTCCTCCTCAGTGGTCCTTTGAGATGAAATAAAGGTTGATGATGTAAAGTGACAGTTTAAGGGCTCTCTGCTGTGATGTCAGAGGTAACCGTGTTGTCCTCTGGGAAATCAGGGAGTTTGGAGCAGAGAGGGTTGATGAATTTGGGAGGTTTGGCCAGTACAGTGTCTCTATGTGAAGTCTTTCATCACTTTCACTTCTAATAATGACTGTAGCAGACATTTAAAACCATCTGAACTCCTCTGTTGTTAAAAAGAGGAGGAACAAGAAAACTATTAGTCTGCAAAGACACTTATTACATCTACATACAGAGTGATATGTCTGGTTTTACACAGATGGTGCCACAGATTCCATCACATCACTCGTCTTCCCACTTGAACACACTCGTCCCCTGACTGTGTGTCTCATTAAACCCTCACATGTCACTGTATGTGTCAGAAAGTGAGTGCAAACAGCGGCTGTGCAGCTCGGTACCTATTAATTCTCCATACACACTCTGTTATCAGGGTTTCCAGTCTTCATTCCTTCTGCCCTCCTTTCAGGAAGTGGGACAAAGGAATTTTTTGTGCTGGCCACTGTGATTCATGGCTGACACACACACACACACACACACACACACACACACACACACACACACACACACACACAGTTGGTTTAGCCTTTATAACTTAGCTCATTATTTATGGCTGAGTGAGCCGTTTTAACATGACAACCAGTAGTCTGAGTCACAGGGTTGCTGGAGGAGTCAGGTGGAAGCTGGAGAGGAAACAAAGACCTTCCTTCGAGTAGCCTACGACCTCTCCTTTGGGTTTTGTTTAATTTTGAAGGTTTATGGGGTTTTGATGGTCAGCCAAGGGCACATCAGCAGCCTGTGCTGTGCTGTAAAATATGCTTTAGTAATGGTAAAGGGATAGTTCCCCTTTTTGAAGTGGGCTCGTCACTGCCAAGGTGCCCTTGAGCAAGGCACTGAACCCCCAACTGCTCAGGGCACCTATCCAAGGCAGCTCCCTCTCTCTGACATCTCTACATTTAATGTATATAGATCCTGTTTGTGCATGTGTGTGTGTGTGTGTGTGTGTGTGTCTATGGATAAGTACCTCATACAACCCCACTCCAAAAAATCTGAACTATCCCTTTAAACGCCCCCTCCTTACAGTCTGGTTCAAGAATATTCGGATCTGGTTCATAAATCCCTCCAAATCCAGTAGTTTTATTTTGGGTAATGTGGGATTTATTTAGCGCATCAAAGTGATATCAAACTACAAAAATATATAATAAGGTAAAAAAATAAGGTATAAAATAAAATGATACATAAAAAAAAAACTAAATTGCGCGTCTTTAAAAATCTAACTGGTTTTGTTGTAAGTGGCGGTTTTGCGCATCATCATTGCCCATGACTACAGCTCATGATTCACTGTTCGCTCAGTTTTCACGCTCTGCCTTCCCACCGCTACCTGGTGGTCTGCTGGTCTCACCTGAACCCCACAGACCGAGGAGCCGCGGCAGCACCTGGACGCGTCACAGAGTTTGGAGAGAAAGAGGAGGAGCTTTACGCGCCACGGGAGAAGCTGTGAGAGCGGCGGCAGCAGCAGCAGCGTGTTTCTGCTGGATGCAGTCAGTGTCGAGCCTCACTGGTCTCAGCCGGCGATCAACGCAATACAGTTTAGCTGCTCGATAACAGGCAAAGACAGGCTGAGAGAAAAGAGTCGGAGTATTTGTTTCTGGAAGTTTTTTCACGGACAAGCGAAGAGAGAATCCAAAGCGACCAGTGTGGACTTGATGAGAAAGCCAAGAAGTCCCGCTCCTGCAGTGACCGGCGGAATATGATTTGAATCAGAGGAACGTAGAAAGCTGTGGCTCACTAACAGGTGAGTTTATCATCTCAACAGTTTCTCCCAGTTTCTTGACTTTTTTTCTGTCTTCATTCAAACTGTCGTTTCTTGCGTAAAAACGCACCATGACACCCTGAAACTCCTCTCCCTCTCCTGCTCCACCTCCTCCTCCTCATCTGGATATCACAGCCTGTTTTGAAATGTTGTTTCTGGCGCTTAACACCATTTCACCAGCTTCCCATTTGTGTTTTCTGAGACCTTTCGCCATGAGTCACTTTCCTCTCAAACTGAAAACATTTTCACTGTTTCCCACCGCCTTTTGTCCTTTGAAAACACAGCCGTGCGGCGAGGAGGTACATTTATTGTGTTTGGTGCAGGTGCGCATTAATGTGCCCGCTGTTACTCATAATTTTAGACCAAACAAGATCATATTCATCTCACCAGGTACTTGGTGAAAGAAAACTGACTCTCATATTGTGTAATTCCCAATAACATAAACATGTGTGTGTGTTTTGGTTTCTAAATATGGACTTGTTTTTATCGTAATATTCTGTCATATCCCCAGTATCCCCCTCAGTCTCTTATATTATGTCCCTGGCACTTATCAGTAATATTATCAGCTCTAAACTTTAATGTGAGTTTCCCTTTAAGCACCTGTTAGGTCTGTCTGTCTCTGTTTATTCTCCCTGAAACACTGTGTAAAGATAAACCTGAGCTTTCCCTCTCAGACTGGCTCTAAAAAAGCACACGAGCTGCCACCACTGAGACATCAGTCATAAATCAGTGAAAATGTGCGCACAGGGAATCTCCGTGAGTTTATGCAACACTGTGGGCATAAACCAAACCCACTGTGCTGGATGTTATTGCCTTGTTTTGGTTTACATCTGGGGCTGGTGTTGAAACCACAGGCAGATAGGGAGCATGCAAATTCACATTTTGCAAATCCTCTGGTGTTTCTCTCCCATATCTCTCCCTCCCTCCCTCCTTATACTAAAAGCATCTCCCAGTGGAATACCACTTAGTTAACTGGGGTTATTTATCATTTTGCAGGATGGTCCCCATCGCGCTCTCCCTGCAGCCTCTTTTGTTTTAATTGAGTTTATCTCCGCTCCCTCGGGCCCCTGCTGTCTAAACTTAGGCCCGTGGTTGCGTCGCCCTGCAGAGCGGGCTGCTCTCCGGGTGATTCACTGCTTTGCCTCTCGCTGTGGTCACTTGGGAACTGAGCTGAGCACCGCAGAAGTGCTCACCCAGGTCTCGCTGCTGGGTTGTGTCGGGTCAGTGGAGTCAGAAGTTGGAGCGCTGATGATTAGGAGGCTGGTATTGAAGCTTTGTGTCACCATAAAGCCCCCAGTCACTTCACTATGAATGGTTTCACTTCTTGTGGTGAAGTGAGTAAACCCTGGTTTTAAACCCTGACACAGTTCCATTTATGAGTCTAAAAAGGGATTTTGATGTCCCTCTTGTTTCTCCTCAGTCGTCCCTATTCAGTGCAGACTGCGCCCTTTTCCACACAGTCACACTCCAGACAATTGAGGCCACCTATTCAAAGATATTTGTGATGGATGTTTTGAGTTCTCTGTGTTCCAGCAGAGACGATTTACCTACTAATTTTTTCATGTCTCTTATTTTTGGAACAGGATGAATCTCCGCTCGCTTCATGCCGTCATGCTGCTGTGGGCTTTGTGCCCCACTGTTCAGGCCCAGTGTGATAAATCACCCCAGACCAACAAGCTGAACCTCTCCGTCACCTACGAGCTCCCAACGTTCCCTGCAGACTTCCCCATCCAGAACATGGTGACGCTGGATGGGATCATCTACGCCGGGGCTGTGAACAGAATCTACGCCCTGGCTCCCAATCTTACAAAGCTGTCAGAGTATCACACGGGGCCGCTGCTTGCCAATGAGACGTGCGGCAAGAAAGTGACCAGCGGCAGGGAGGACAACCACAACATTGCTTTGGTGGTGGAGCACATTTATGACAAGGGGTTGTACAGCTGCGGCTCGGCAGACAATGGTGTTTGCCGTCGTCACGTCCTGGATGACGGCATTAGCCCGAAAACTGTAGACAAAGATGTCTACTGCTTTGCCGACAAGGTGAATCTAGGAAGGGGTCAACCGATTGATGCGGATGTTGTGGTCAGCCCTTCAGGATCTCAGGTGCTCAATGTGGAAAGCAACGTCATCACGTTCTTTGTCGGGAACTCTGAGATCCCAGGACTAGGAAACATGTCAGCCTCTGCAACAAATCCCCACACCCTTTCACTACGGAAGATGAAGACGAGCCAGAATGGCTTCTCTTTCTTCTCCAACCACTCCTACATGGACCTGATTCCTTCTCTGCGTGGAAACTACTACCTGCGTTACGTTTACTCCTTCCACAGCGGACCTTTCACCTACTTTCTCACAGTGCAGAGGGTGAACAGGCACTCCCAGGCCTACCACACTCGTATAGTCCGCATGTGCTCCTCAGACCTGGTGATCCGCCGTTACGTGGAGATGCCCCTTGAATGCATCAGCACAGATAAAAGGCGACGTCGCTTCTTGGACGACGTCAAGGTATTCAACATCCTCCAGGCAGCCCACGTCACCAAGGCGGGCAATGACGTCGAACTGCAGAAGCAGCTTAAAGTGGAGGAAGGTGATGACGTGCTGTTCGCTGCCTTTGCCCAGGGGAAGCCGAACTCTCCAGAGCCGACCCCTAACTCGGCCGTCTGCGCTATATCCCTGAAACACATCAACAACATGTTCAAGATGTACATGCACAGGTGCAACACAGAGGACCCGTATCACTTCACTGGATCAGACAAGAAGTCCTGCTACAATGTGGTAAGAGCCGGAGGGGCAGGGTTTCTGTGTACGGGTAGCCAATCCAGAACTACTTTGCATTTGTATTTTTGGAGGGAAATTTGAATGTTGCTCCTTTTTTTCTTTATGAACTCACAACTTTATTGAAGAAAGATGGAAAGAAAACATTGGTCTTGCAGTTTCTTTTTCCTGCTCCAGTTGGTTGCACCAGTTATTTAGCAAAAAAATAATTGAATTCTTCAAACAAGAAAATTGATTTAAACTTTCTTGCTGCACTCTGATAAGTTCCCTAGGCTCTCCTTTTAATTTAAATTGAAATGAATGAGCCTAAATAATATGTTTGCTGCGCCAGGTTTTTCTTTTGTTAAGACTAAATTAACTGTGGCTGCAGTTATGTGCGATGCAACATGGGCAGTGGCTACTGCTGTGTGAATGTAGACATTTGTGATGCTTTTGATACTCAACAGAGAGACTTATCAGCCCAGACGCCATTAGAAAAATATTGGTGTTGTATGTTTCTGTAAACCAAGAATATGTTTCATTTTTACATTTCATACATTTCATATCAGCGTTTCTTAAGTGATGGAGGTGGAGGGGATGGTGAAAGGCGTATCACCTACAGGAAAGGTCTGCCAAGCTGCAGACTGCCGTTTGAAACTAACAAACAACAAAACTGATTCTGATTAAACGACTCATTGCTGGGTTTTTTTTACAGCAGCTTCTTAGGTGCCAAGAGTGGGTGCTTTGTAGCAACCTGTCTTTTTTTCCAATGACTTTTTAGTCATCAAAAGTGGGTGTTTTGTAGCAACTTCTCAGTCTTTTTCCTGAAATGTAAAGGTTCAACTTGTCCGCTACATAATAATGTGTAAATATAACACATCAGTGGTTTGCAGTACAATTACAACTTTTTTTTTTCTTCTGGCGACTGGGTTGTATTTCGAAGTGTGCAGCCTGCACAAACCTGATAAATTTACTTATTTGCACTGCATCTGACTTGGCCTGTCTCAGAGTCCAGGTAATATACGTATTTTCTGCACAGTGAACTTGTAAATTACAAAATTCTTGGCTCAACATTAACACTTTAGACATAAAGTCATGACCTTCTATCCAGATTCCACAGTGATGTTGACTGAATCCAAAAGACAAAATTACAGTCTCTGCAGATCAGACACCAAGTTAGAGCATCATCGTGATGTGGTTTTACGATGTCTTTCAGACACATAAAATACACCTCTATCAGTCATCGGCTGTGTATACATGGCTTGGGTTTTTTTTTTTTTTTTTTCTTTTGGAGTTATAGACCTTGGCTGTTTACTCGCTGCAGGCAGGTTGGCTTGTTGGCTGGAGACACTGTCTTAGTAACTGGGTGGTCTCAGTTTCAAGCAGCCAGTGTGTCTACTGGACCTCTGTCCTTGTGCCATTGTGTTCAAGTGTCCTTGAGCAAGACGCTGAAGCATGACCTCCTCCTGACTTTCCAAATGACCTCTGATCCCTCTGTTTAAGAGCATACATGTGAGTCTGTATGTTTCAGAACATGTGAAGACAAAAACTCCTGATAAGAGCACGTTTAATATGATGTTTGAGGTGTTTTAAGGATCCTTTTGCTTTACATTCTGATGTTTGCAGACTGATTACAGCAGGGTGGCACATTTTTCATAGTTTTGGCTCAGTGCTGCAGCACAGTGGATTTGAAAAGAAACAATGAGTATGAGGTTAAAGAGTAAACTCTCAGATTTCATTTGAGGTTGTTTACCTCCATATTTGGTGAACAGTGTAGGACTGTTTGCCAAGTATCATTAATGCTCCTAAACATACAGACAAGAACAGTCGAAAGATCTCCATTGGTTGGGTCAGTCACCTGACCTCAGTCTTACTGATCATAATTTGTTTCACTTGTTAAAGATCAAGGGAAAAGAGCCAGTGAAACATGCAAAAAGAAGTAGTGATTAAACGACATGTCTAACAGAGCATCGCCAGGGACGATACCAAGTGTCTGCAGTTGTATTTGACCTCAGACAGTTATTGTCTGGAAGAAATTGTATTTTAATTTGTCTGATACATTTTGGACAACCCAGTTGCACTATTAGATATTGAAGCATTCGATTACAGTTAGAGAAATAAAGACACATTAAAAATTGTTTTTCAACACATCTTTCCAACAAATTAAAGGAATCAAATTAAAAATATTATTCTTTTTTTTTTTTTTTATGTTCAGTGCACATTTTTATATCCATTACATCACAAGCTGCTGTGAGAAACCCAGTTGAGATGCGTATTCCCAATGTGCTGTATACATATCCAGATAATACTCCAAAAACCTTCGGAAAATCGGAAAATGCAAAATAAATAAAAAAGGCCCA
Source organism: Epinephelus awoara (assembly GCA_035609425.1). Lineage (NCBI taxonomy): Eukaryota > Metazoa > Chordata > Actinopteri > Perciformes > Serranidae > Epinephelus > Epinephelus awoara. Next base: position 3,457,681 of record CM069298.1, on the reverse strand, counting down.
CTTCTGAATATCTAAACAGAATATACTCTTTACATGACCTGTATCAAATTTAGAATATTGACATATTCAGAATAACAGTGGAATATCAGTGTGCATGTAAACAAAGTTATATCTTATGTATTGTATTGAAGTAACCGTCCCAGTGCTGCTGCGAGCCAGTTGTTACCTTCCCTGCAGTCGCTCACCTCCAATCCATCAACATCGACTCAATCAATCGCTTCAATCACCTGATCAATAAAGACATGAAGTTAACTGCCGACCACCCTGCCAAAGGGTTCGTCAATATGTGTGCTAACGCTGCCCCCTCTCTGACTTCATCTTTACTTAACCTGAGCATCAGTCAGTCCTTTATCAGCACTCAGTCAGGCCGTGGATTACTTTAGTCTCCTGGATATATTTTACACTCAATGTGTTGTCAAAGGGCAAGCACGTACAGGAGGAACATCGAGCCGTGTGCAAACAGCCAACACACTGCTCAAGAAGACTTCTGTCAAAACAGGGTGTGTGTGTGTGTGTGTGTGTGTTACCATGCAGGCTGTTTTCTGTATCAGGAGCCAGTCTGAACTCCGCTGCATGTGTCTTCATTGTAGAAACATTTATTGCTGCTGTTGCTTGGCAGCAAACGAGAACCATGCACCCGAACACCGTGGACAGAGAGCATCTCAGATCAGTTGTGCGAGTGTTTTTGCATGTTTATTTGATTTATTAGAATGTACACGTTACATCACTGCCAATCATTTTGAGAACCAGGCTGCTACGTTTAAGACATTTCAGTGCATTAAAGCTGTAATCAACCAATGAAAATCTTGGTCAACTGAAATTCTACTTACTCATCAACTAATCGATTGGTCAGTGGGAAGAAAAGAAATCTGCTTGTTATCTCTAGATTAACTAAATCAGCCACAGTAGCATTTCTTTCCTGAGGCCAGCATATTTTTTTTGATACTTCACAATGGGAGCACGGTGTATTTACAACTTGCTACAAAAGGCAGCAGCGTGTCGAAGGGCTGAGACCAGTGGGTCCGTCCTCATTTTTACTCCTGCGGATTCTCCGTATTAACCAGCTGCAAGCAACCACCTCACCCAAGTGGCAAAGGGCTGAAAAATAAAGCCAATGCTGAAGTGCCAAAAGCTGCAGTTCCTCTAATGGCCACTTGAGGCTGGCTTCAAGAGCGAGTTGATGCCCATAGACCTCCATTTTAAAATGTCCAACTTTACAACATTCATGACAACTGTATATATTTGAGGGCGGGGCCGTTTGATTGACAGGCTGTCTGCAGATAGTGTCCTCAATCAGATCCACCCCTCGCTCCTACACAGCGCCAACCTCTCATCCAAATATGGTCACTTCTGTCTCCAAAAAAGCAGCGATGTGACAGCCAAAATGCCAGACTCATGGTAGCTACGTCTATTATTTATACAGTCTGTGATCGCAGCTGAAAAAATGCCTCCAAAGCGCTCCATGCTTGCTGGTTGTTTGCGGAAGAGCGCCGGGTGTTTCCAGCTGGGAAAAAAACACCTTTGTGGGGGCAGCCTTATGAAGGTAACACCAGTGATTGTGAGATCAATGACAGTTTGAGCGGACAAGAGCTCGTCAACCAATCAAACAACTTGAGTTTTTCACCGTACGATAACTGTCTCAGAAAATATTCGCAGACTCTTAAAGGAATGAAAACAGACAGTTTTTATAATTGAAACTTGAAACCATGTTGTTAATGGTAGTATGAGTAAAAAGTCTCCTCTTAGAAAATAACTAAAATAAAGGGGAGCTTGTTCGTCCAGTTGCATTTTTTTCCCACATCGTAGATAAGCATATTTACACAGTGTGATAACCAGCAGCTTTTATATCATAGTATACCTTGAAACCGATATATTGCTGCAGCCTTACGACCAGCTGACCAGAAGGTGTCAACCCTTCAGTGCATTTTCAACAGTTCCAGACATCCATTGGTTTTCAGTCATTTTGCCTGATATGAAAAACAACAGACTCTTAAAACGTTAAGTGGACGAACATCAAGTCTGCATTAAATGTGCATTGCAGAGTTTTCTCGTTTACTTTTTGTAAACACACTTGTTTACATTCATCATTATTGTGTGCTTTCTTTAAGCATTACACACATGTTGAACGCTCTCATGAAACGTGCAGAGACAGTTTTTTGAGTATTTTGGTTGTTTGTTTATATTGGCTGGTTGTCGTCTTCTTCCCTGCTTTTTCTGGTTTATTGCTTCATTTGTTGGCGAGTTGTCTTGATTGAGTGTCCATAACAAGAATAGCGTGACTCAGTCTGCTCACGTGGGCACTTGTGCATCTTTCTGGACGAACTGTTAGAGCACCATGTACAAAATAAACTGATAAGGACAGATTTCACAACTCAAGCAGGTCTGAAGACTGCTGCAAACTACTAGCTGCATGGAAAGATAGTAAAAATCTAAACTGTATGCATGCATTGCAAAATTGGTTTGCAGAAGTGTAAACAGTTTGTAGTGAAGGAGCTTTAACTTGCACACACACTGCCTTGGTCTGTAAGTTCATGACTTTGTAGTGATTTGAAAGACTCAGGCTGCAGCGATGAGATCAGACAGACATGAAGAGTGACATGTGGTTCTTAAAACAGATTCAAACCAGCTTTGCAAATACATGCAAATACATGGTGGGTGGGTGTTTGGGTACATCAGCGCAGTCCTGACAGCTATCAGCAGCGGAGATCCACAGGGGAAAGTGAGGAATGCTGGGAGCTGGGAGGTTCGGGGGGGCAGCGCATTTCTGACTCTCAGCGAGCCGTGATGAATGACTCGGGGATAACAGGGCATCAGCAGCTGGGCGGAAGATGATCCCCTGACCCGCTGTGGCAGCCGGCCACGCTGGCGAGGCCTCTACCCCGCTCCCCGCGACCCCCACCTGTCACCAGCACCTGTGGGAAAGTGAAAGTTGCATCAAGAACAGCCTCTTTTTTTTGAAGGGGTTAGGGGTTGACGTTTTTATGGGTGATCATTCAGTGTGATCTTTAATCTACTGTCTGAGTCATCTTGATATGATCACATACAGACGGGGGGAAAATTGATTCTTAGATACATCGCAATTCTCTCTTCGAAGGTTACATCTCGAAGCAGAAAAGTCGTCATGTGTGTCGTGTTCAGGCCTTTGCACACTAAGTGAGGTTTTTTCTTGCGTCCGAAAGACACACGTTCACCCTTCATCTTTGCTTTGGAGTTAACGCCTTGGCTTTCACCACCGTCTGCTGGCATCTTGCATTTGGCACCGCGGCTACCTGGAGGGACTGATTTGTCCTCCTCTCTGTCTCTGCACTGCTGCACGCTCTCTCTGTCTGTGTACGGTCCTCCTCCTCCTCCTCCTCCTCCTCCACCTCCTCGTCATCATCATCCACCTGAGTACAACTATCTGACCTGTTGAAAGTAAGCTGAGTTATGAAATGATACTGTGCTGTGTCCTGTCACAACTTCTCTTCTCACACCGCTCTGTAAAGGCTTTTGATGCATGTGAAAAACAACTTTAATGATGGATGAGAATCAGCCAATGTGCTTTTTCTTAATTTGAGCAATGAAAGAATATCACATACATTAAAAATTATTGTATTTCATGTCTCCATCTGCTGGTGGGCCGTCACCATAAGTGTATGCATGTATAATATGATGTTAATTCTACTGCAGAAGAGACTCGATGATCACTAAAATTAGGTGGGAAAAAAGTGAATATATCAGTTTTGGTTTTCAGCCAAACAAGTTGTTACATAACGGATATTGGCAAAAAATCCAATATCGTGCATTCCTACATGAAACATTTACAAAGCATTTTTTTAATACGTTTATAAATCAGCTTGTCGTCCTCCTCTGTCCTGCTTGTGCCTTGCTTCATTTCTTGGCAGGTCAGTTACCTTAGAGTCAATGTCCATAAAATAAACAGCATGACCCGAATGTACTAGTTATTCGAATCTGAATCAAATTGAATCATGAGGTGCTGAGAGATTCCCACCCCAGTGATTAGGGGGTCTTTAGCTCTGTGGTACACGTTAGGGCCTCTTCACACAGTGACACAACTCAGGAGACAGACATCTTTTTGAACTCAACATATTTCGGTGTGACTTTCCTGGCGGGGCGGCTCCAGTGCTGCGATCAGGACACTTTTGTCACAGAGCACGGTGGAGACAAGAAGTTGAAAATCGTTCAACATTTGATGACCTGCAGATAGATCCGCTGGCTCGTAGCATCTTTGGCGAACAGATGTGCAAAGCTGTGTCTGATGTAATGCTGAACAGTGAGTGTGCACGAGTCAGAAGCAAACTGATTACTCACAGAGCCTGTTGAGCTACTGTGTGCAGGATCAAAGCAAAAAAAATGTCCTGTTGCAAATCAAATAAGCAACGTCTCCTGCTGCTGCTGCTGCTTCAAACTGTTTGACAAGAGTCATATTGTACCAGGTGACGAACGCTGAAACTCCAAACACCTATTGTCTTTTTGCACCTCTCAACAGTTACTGGCGCTATGAAAACTGTTGTTTTGATCAGTGGAAGTGAGAGTGGCCTCTTCCGTTATTAGACATTCTTTCCTCTTGACTCACTTGATTACTGGGTCGACACGAGGCATGACATCAGTTTAGCAGGAGGTGCAGGAGCATCTCCATGCTGTATAATTAGCACCGAATCCTTCTGTTTCCACCTCTGCATAGTACTCTGCGAAGCTTTGATATGTCTGCAGACAACGTGATTCAAAAGTTTAAGTTATGCTGACTTCAGTCTTTGGCAGCTGCAATAACTGTCCTCACTCCGGCATCCCTTTTTAGTCGCCCCAACTCAAACGCACATACACTGAAAACCAGAACACTGACTTCTCTGCAGGACTCGTCAGAGACAAATGGCACAAAAATCTGCTGTTTCAAATTTTGTTTGAGTTTGAACCTCCAAACACGCAGACGCAGCAGGTCAAGTGCTGGATCGCTGCGGCCAAAAGAGCTTTTATCTCGGTGAAACTGGGAAGCCGTTCTCCAATTCCTCTTTTATTGCTGACAGTCTGACGTGGATCCTCTTGTCCTCAGCTGCCAGGTTAAAAAACAAGCTGTAACAACAACAGACCATTGAACAACTGCCCATCTGATGCTCGTGCTGCAAGCCAGGAGTGGAGTGATCTAATCATAGCACTGCTTAATAGATTTATGACTTGGATTCAGTGGCATATGGCAGGTAGACTCTCTGTTATCATGAGGTTTGAGGCAGATAAGCGCAGCCATAAATTCATAAAAGGTGTAAACGCTCGGAGGAGGCATACTTAAACACACAGGAGGTTATTTTGGTCGCTCCACCAAACTGTGTATTTCTGGTGGAAAACTCCCAACAGGGACGTGGATGAGGTTTAAAGCTCAGCGTAAGAGTATGTTTGAAGTTTTTAAGTGCTGGTTGTCAGCTCAGACGTGCCTCTTAACTCCAGTTTAGGCTGCAAGATATGATAAATGTTGTAATGATGAAGGGCTCTCTTTTCGGCTGTCTCGTGATGGATCAAATCTGCTGTTCGTATCGTCTCCGCTGGGCCATTTCTGTCTTCAGGCTACTCTCTGTTACATGAAGAGTATGAAACTGAAAACATAATTACCACTCTCCACCATGACACGTTGAGTATGAGCAGTGATTACTGTGCTTCGGTACTTTTTTTTTTAATTGTGCTACTTTCCAAGGAACAGTTTAAGATATTTCTCTAATAGTTATGATTTTGATTTAATCTGTATTTATGGAAGCAGAGGTGCTTAAGAGAAGTTCCTATCAAAAAGGCCCCAGTTGTTGATTTTAAGGAAAAGTAGACTCTATGATAAATGACTGAACTGAGTCCGTTATATTATCCACAAAGGTCACCCAGAAATAAATAATCACAAATCTTGGTGCACACACTAAAGTTTTGAGTACTTAAAGCTGAGGAAGGCAGTTTGATCTTGCTGTCATTGGACAAAAAAACCACAATGAACTTTGAGCATATTGTAACTTAAGTGGTCTGAGAGAAAACTAGACTTCTGGCTTCCGTTTTCAGGCTTTGGGAAATCTAGCTCGTGATGGGAGATTTTGGCCAATCACAGGTCATTTCAGAGAGAGGAAGTTGCTATTGTTGCAACTATAAATGCAGATGTGCATGCATGTCCCTTCAGATGGTGAAAGCCTGATTCAATGTCTGAGAATCCTGAAGTGAAAGTTGTTAATCCAACATTGGCAACAACAGAGTGACCCCAAAAAACCAGCACAGACTTAACAAAAAGAGTCTGATGTGTTCACACCAAATGCGAGTTTGAACTCTGAATATTTTGTGTTGACTCGCTTCAAGCGTGGGTATAAAATGCGTTTTACGGGCATAAAATCGCTGAATCGAAGGATGAACTTCCACCGGAACGTCTTTGGCGTCATACGTCCATATGGAGTGAGGTGGAGGGACCGTGGGGTGGCTAGCTAACTAATTTTTGTCTCGTGGTCTGATTTTTCCTAAACCCAACCACATGTTAGTTGTTGAAGGAAAAAAAATTGCGGCGCTTTACTGATGTAGTGCTTTTATTTTGAAACAGACTGTATGCAAACTGTACATTTCCTGTGAAAACAGAAGTGTATTTTGAAAACGGACAATGCATGTAACGGGCTGAATACCAAAACTCAATCTGAGTCGAGGAACAATTAAAAGTGATTAACTGAATTATTCTTGAGCAAAGTATTTCAGTAGCTCTCCACCTCTCACATCCAAAGCGCTCTTTAAACTATTGATCCGACCCCAGAATGTGCTGCTGCCTGACAGTATCGCTTTAAGAAAGGACAGCTAAGGCCATTTTGCTGGGTAATGTAGTGTGCAGAGCCATGACAGGGATTTGAAGCGTGCCCAACACGCCTGGCACCCGTTCCCATAAGTCTACTGAGGGAGCAGAAACATTTGAGACTAAAAATAAAGATCAGCCACGGGTCACAATTATCATCGGATTACCATTGATTCGAGAAAACCCACCAAATGCTGATTGCTTTTAAATTGAATCTTCGTCCTGATTGATTATAGTGTGTGTAATATAATTCCAGCTCGGAGACGCTTTTGACCGACAGTCATTTTAATTAGCCCGCCTGTTCTAATGAACAAGCTTTAAACAAGCAGCCACAGCAGCTCATTGATTTTAGCTTATTCTGTTCAGGAATTCCTCATAATTTATGATTATGAAAGATAATAAAGGTCCAGTTATGGGACTTTCAAGATATATTTGGCTTTGCCAGTCTGTTATTTGGTCACTGGATAAGACAGCAGGCATGAGCGCACAGCATGAGGCTCTGCCTGCACAGCATGCATATGCAACTCTTAAACAACAAGCAGCTTATTCTTTAGTTATGTTGTGCGTCTGAAAAAGCCACAGCTTTGTAGGTTTTTGCCTGTAAATGTTCGCTGTCCTCACAGTTGCATCAGTTTACGCAGTTTTTAGGTGCACTCTGGCATCTTATTTACACTGAAAGAAAAAAATAAATACACATTGTGAATCAATTCATTTTAGTTGTGAATTAAAAAAATGGCAAGCAGGCCATTCAGCACCCTACTGTGGGCCCAATCTGGCCCATTGGCCAGAAGTTGATCATAGGTCCAGCGTAGATTCAACACAGAAGTATAAATCCCACTTTATTCAAGTCATGTCCGATCTGAGTCTAGTTTTTAAGTCTTTTTTTCCTAATCAATCATTCAAGTCAAGTCGACGCCGTAGGCTGACATGCACCTCCCTAGAAATGTAACTCCACGTCACAGCGACGCAGACTTCCTGTCTATGTCTGTAAGATGAAACCATTTCCCTCAGTGGAAACAAAGCTTTCATTTACATTTATAGCATTTTAAGTCTTGTGTGTGATTTATCCTGGCTTCATATGAGCAGAGGAAATTTCCGCTAGCCGCTTGGCTAATTCATGCAATGTAAAATGCCATAGGCTTGTGCTAAAAACCTTAGCATGTTTTCTTTGTGGGGAAAATGTGTCCAGATAAAGACAAGTGTTTGTCTGTGAAACCTGCGAGTCATAGTGAAGAACTAAACTAAACTTTACAGCACTTCACAGAAACCCCACAACCAACTAGTGTTTTGGAGGTGTAACTGCAGAGTGACACAGACACACCACTGCACAAGTATAAATGCTCACAACACTGTGGCATAGGCCACATGCATAGGCTATGTGGTAGGCTCTGCATACAGCTAACACACGAATATAAATCCGCATTAACTTGATACATGAACCAAAAAAAAAAAAAAAAATCAAGTTTTTTACCTGGTTTCTCAAACAATAACAGGCAAAGAAGAGAGTGCCAGGTAGGCCTTGTATAATTACACAGGATGCAGAGACAGACTTGGTCGCAGCTGAAAAAAATAGTAACACAGGTGCTTTTAGCATTCAGGTGCCTGCAAGACTTGAATCTTTAGTTGCAATCTAAGTCGACTTTTTCTTTCTTTCCTTCTTTCCTAAAGCTTCAGAAGAACCTCTGGATTGGATGCATTTGTTTCCAAATTTAGGTTTCTATTCGTAAACTTTATTCACAGTGCACTTTTCAAAACAATAGTTCTAACAGCACTTTAGAGAAACATAAAATTATTATATATCAAGAAGATACCACGTAGGAAATATGTGGGAGTATTTAACAAACGATCAGTCTCTGCTTCTCTTCTGTATTTTACTGTGAGCTTTAACATGAAACTGTCATATGAAATTTATTATTGACTTTCAGATATGTATGACTTTGCACCCGATGCCTTACAGCTAAAACTCTGCAAAATGTCTACATCAAAGCTTTAAAGTCTCCGTCTCCTGCTGTGATAGATGAGCTGTAATAACAGCAATTACTGATCAATCAATCATCACTTTAAGTGTCCCTGATATTTCATGCATTCGCTGTAGTTTTCCAGTGCGGGATGAGGAGACCTGCAGCAGCCTGACAATAGATGGACTTAATACTGTGGATCTCTCAGTAATGCTGCTGATTCAATGCAGTGGATGTCACGTTTTAGCCCCACATGCCCGAGCCTGCTCATGCCATCACTAAACTGGTATTTGTTCGTTTGAACTCTCCCTCTGCCGGAGCCAGATGTACAGAACAGGAGGCTTTACCGAGGCGGGACGCATAACATCAACATTACCATCATCTCGCAGTCATACTGTGGACTTACTTCTTTTTTTAAGATGCTGCCAAACAAATAGTACACCCCAGAAAATACGTAAAAGATGAAGTATGAGATTTATTTTTATGTTATGTAGTCATTGACCTTTTAATCTGTGACATTTGATCGTTGCTACAAGACAAGACGGTTTGAACTCACATGATAAAATACAGTATATAAACATTTACCACTGTTGGCAGCCAAAAATTCACCACTGGAAATATATTTTTATAACGCAGTACGGTGGATTAAGCTCTCAGACTGTTTGTCATTTCACTTCAGGGCAGACAGACATGCAATAGATCCTGCATGTAGATTTACAGTGTGGAGAAAGTGACTACAATATTTAGTATTAATAAAAGCACAAAGTGCAAAAGTGTTTGGGAGAAAAGGTGGATTTAAACTTCTTCGTCAGCTCTATGCTGAGCCTACACTGTAGCCTGTTGTCGTCACAATTTATTGTTTCTTATCTGTGAAATTAAAGTAAATCAAAGTTTAGTTTCCACTGAGAGAAATGGTTTCAGTTTACAGAGACAGACAGGAGGTCTGCGTGAGAGTGAAGGGGATGGTGCAAATGGGGAAGGCATGACGAATAATTTTTCAGGCACTGGGAGGGAGTTATGTTTTTAAATTTGAGTCAGGTTAGGGCCATACAATTTTTTTTTGTATTTATTGGGCCTCAGATTTTCGAAGACATAAAAGGCACGACGAGACAAGAAGGCATTTTTTCTACATTAAAAATAGCCAAAATTACACCATTTATCACAGCCAGAAACTGTCAAAACAGAAATTATCTTTGGATATTCAAATTCCCAGTGGTCCTTGGACACAAAGGGCCAACCACTTTGGTCAGAAAAAAACCCCAATCAAATATTGATATTCATCAAAATCACTTTATTTTGTCTCATTTAAAATTTGGCCAAAAATAAACAATTTGCACAAACTAACCAGCGTGCAAATGATAAATTAGGGTTGTTGTTTTTTTCAAGTGCAGGATTTCAAAAAAATTAAGGATAAAGAAAAAAACAAAGAAGTCACACATCAGCATCCCCCTCCTCTGATAAGTAAAGAACAGTCCCCAAAGACTGTGGATCAGAGAGGACAAAAACAAAGTTGGTAACATATGAACTTTTATTTTTAATAAACATTCATAAACTAAAAATATGAATGAAAAATATGAAAATTAATATACAGTGTACAGACGCTTGTTTTTGGGTGATAGAGTAAGAATCCCTGGTTTGGAATCTACCAGGTACAGTCGTTCTTTATCTTTGTATCTGATGTATGATAAGGGTAAATTATCTGTCAGATTTATGTCTGTGCCGCGCCACACAAGACGCTAATCCCTCCTGAGGTCGGATAAACATAAACATAAAAATCATAAGAATTAGCATCGAGGCACCGCTGCCCTCGCCGAGTTTTCCACCACAGATGTCACAGAGTGTGTCCCACATGCCCGAGCTTGTCCGTGCCATCACTAAGTCGGGCGCAGAACCCAGCGGGTCTCTCAGCAGCGAGCACACAGGAACCAACAAAAGAATGAAAATACTACGGTCCTGTCCGGTCCTGTCCTCTCTGCTCCTCCAAAGACTCCGTTTTGATAAAGAAGACTGTGTGTGTGTGTGTGTGTGTGTGTGTGTGTGTGTGTGTGTGTGTGTGTGTGTGTGTGTGTGTGTAATGAGGATGAGATCAGATCTGCTGGATTTTGGTAACCTGCATCCATCTCATAACACACACTCACACAGATCTTCACGTGTACATGTGTACGCAGGTACAAACGGATTAAGGTGTTTTGGGAGTTTTTTTCAACTGTTAGATCAGCTGACATTAAATCTGTAAACACAGCAAGTAATAAAAGATTTAATACTTAATTTAAATATTCCCAAACACGGCCGTTCTTGGCTTTCAATGTCCGATAGTCCACCACTGACATTTTCATCACGTCTTGGCAATGAATATGAAATATATTTTTATTATCAGGATCTATTTTCAGCTCCTTATTGTCTCGTTTTTGTCATGGAAAAAAGTGTTTTGTGTCACTGAAACTAACACTGCTACAGAGACCAAAACAGTTTTTTGTACCAGGCTGTAAACATGTTTATTTCTGCTGTAAAGTTGGGCGTCTTGGACTGACTCTGTTGTGGAGCCAGCCTCAAGTGGCCGTTCAAGGAACTGCAGTTTTTGGCACTTCCGCACTGGCTTCATTTCTCAGCCACGGAGGTGAAGGTTGCCGATAGCTCACAGCAAGGTCTGTGGATCATCTGAGTAGGAACTGGGTCATGATTTCTGGAAAGAGACATTGCTGTTGAGTTTTTAAAATATTTCTTTGGCGCTTTGAGCACCACAAGCTGAGTGCCATCTAGTTCCATTATACTGGAGAAAAGGCAGACATCTCTATGGCTGATATTTCTAACACTCAGCAACTCACACCAAAACTATCTAGACTGATAAAACAGCACTGCAGGTAAGAGGAAATATATGTGTTTTTGATTTGGGGGTGAACTGTCCCTTTAAGAATGAAATACAGTCGTATCAGTGAGAGCAGAACAAGCTACTGTTTGTACGTTATAGCACCATGGAAAACAGTCTACGACCCGGCACACTCTGACTGGCCATATGGCGATGAGTTCTCAGTAAGAGCTGGCAGCTGTGTGCCCTCCGCCCCTCCACCCTCAGGTGGGCGGCTGCGTCACCTGGCAGCCGTGTCCAGACAGGTCCCTTTGCGTGAGGAGACGCTCGGTCAGCAGCCACAGCTGCACAGCACATCAGGACAAAAACATTTACTTTGTGCAGTGTGATGCCAAACCTTTCCCTTGAAACACCTTGAAGACAGACGTGACGAGCTGCAGGTTGATTTGTGTTAAAATGGATCATTAATCTTGATAGATTTTTATGACTAATGATCACCAGATTTCATAATTCTTTCATAGCAAAAGATAAAACCATCACGCATGGACTGCAGCAACTACTCAACACCACCCGTCCACCTCACTGGTATCGGGTCAGTGTGAGTTAGTTCATGTCTGCAGGCATTTCCCGGATGGTTTTTCTACATGATTTCACACTCACTCGATGTCTGTGTTTAGTTTTGAATCTGCCGAGTTAATGATCAGCTCAGGAGTTCAGTTTCTTGTTTTGCTGGAAAGCTGGAAGTGTGTGTAAATCCTTTTGCACCGGCTTTTGTATGCACATCTTATCTTTGTTCCCTAGATAAAGAGTGGAGTAGTAAATATGCAAACCGCCAGTGCCTGCAAGATGTCTTCCAGTAAGCAGGGTGGGAAACTGCCACCGGCCAACATCAGCCTAATACTGTTAAATTTAGGCCAAAGCTGATAAGATTTTTAGTGCTGACCTCCAGTCTGTCAGATAAACACCTATCGTTTTTTATTTTTTGTCGTTTGTTCAGCTTCTCAAATGTTAGATTTTGCTGCTTTTCTCTGTTTTATATCATTGTTAATTGAAAATCTTTGGGACTTTGAGTGTCAATGGGACAAAACAAGCGATTTAACTATTTATATAAGGCCTCTAGAAAGTGATTTTTTCCATTTTTTCCCCTGTTTTCTGATAAATTATTTAATCATTTGTCCAAAGAAAAATCAAAAGTTGCGGCTCTACCGCAAACCTGCAAACATATCTGGTGAGTTTTGAAATCTATCCTTCGCTGTGGTTGGCTGATGGATAAAATACTTTGTTTCCAGTCAATTACGCAAAGTGCCGTGGTGATCATTGTGGCTGAGTCATGTCATAGTTTTGTTTTGAAACAAGTGTAAGGTAAATGAGATCCTCTCTTCAGATACCATCCTGCTGACAGACTTGTCTCTGATTGGATTTCTTAAATGTTTTCCTCAACAGCACGGAGGCGTTTGCCAGCAGTGCCAGAAGCCATTCATGATACACTTGTTTAGTGTCAAATATGGAGGAGCTGTGCTCCGCTGAGCTTATGAGTCAAGGCCCCCGAGCTATTTCCTAATCAGCGGCATGCCTCCTACTCTTCTATTTCACCACATGGTGATATCCTGCTCTCTACTGAAATGAGGCGTGTGGATGCTTATCTGTCATCCCCCGCGCTCTAAATGAAGGACCAAAAGCAATCTCCTCTTCTCTTGCTGCTGTCCCGAGCAGCGGCCTCACCTCGACCCCGGATCGCTCTCATTTCCTTGGCTCTGGGTCCTTAAAGCTTTGTCATAAGGTCTCAGTCTGGCCCCTTGAAACGCTCATAATCACAAAGTTCACTAGAGCAGCAAATGGTCCCGGCAGGCCTGCGGCTACAGACGCTGGGGAGACAGAAATGAAATCTTACCTCATCTCCATATTACGCAAGCTTTAGTACTTGCAGTACGTGACTAAAGCAGGTCTGAATTGTACATGTATAGTCTGGTGATGACATGATCGACAGAAATCATGGACAGAAACTTTTGGCTGGTTCATCCTGTAGAACTTTGAGGTACACTTTGCTGATTTTCAACCAGCCCTGTGTCATGGCAGTGTGTGCAGTGTTTGGCTTCCCTTGTGCCGGGAGCGCCCAGAGCTGCTCGTCCATCTGCTGGCAAAATCTGCCATGCGACGGGACAGTCCGCCGGCAAATGAGCAGGAGTGCCAGGAGGTGCTTGCAGCACTTGGGAGGCCACACGCTGTTTATCTGCACACACTGCCCAGAATCACCACAACAGATGTTGGCATTGTATATTAATACAACCCACAGATATGTTACATCTTTACTGCAGTCTGTTGATTGGTCAGTAGAGTACGGTCACTCTGCTCAGGGCTGCGTTGTGTCTGGTTTTGTAAACCACTCTTCATACCGTGGCAACAGAAATATACAATGCCAACATTTTCTTCTTGAGACTGGGCTGCACTGCCCACATTGCGATGACACTGAGCTGGCTGAAAATGGGCAAAGTTTCTCTGTAATTTAAGCAGAGGTCACAGAGGTGTATATCTGAAAACTTGGACGACTGAAACTGAACTGCTTTGGTACCATCAAAGGTAAGTGAGAAAGTTTCACTTGGGTGAACTGACCCTTTAACTTTCTTCTGATGTGGACAATCTGCTAAATTTTCAGACACAAGCGCTGTACATCAACCATTTCAACGTGCTTCCTGAATACACAGATAACCCCACATTCTCTCAACCAAATGGAAGTGGACAGCATGTCAGTCCAAAGAAAGGTCTCACCTCAGATGAGGACTAATCCCCCCCATTCCATTCAACCAGTAATCCCCACACAATGCAAGCAAAGGATTGTGCCTGGATGTGTACTCAAGTAATGGAGGCAAAGAGAGAAGGAAGCCTCCTCCCCGTCTCTCTCTGTCCGCACACTTGTATGGCTTTTACCACCCTGCTGCGCTCCCAAACAATGCACCACAAACAGAGAAGCTATCTCGTCAATCCCTAGGACACCGCAGATATTGTCTCTGCGGGCATTGATCTTATCCTCCCCATCGGTGATCCTGGCTTGAATCATATTGCAGGCGGAAGGCAAGCTCACACCTGAGAGGGCTGAGTAGCTTTTCTGGGAACTGAGTGATGTTTTTTTACGGTTAAAAGCAGCTGGACAGGATTGTTTTGATTTCAGGAATAAGAAAAAAAGTCTTAAAAATAACTTAAAAAGTGCTTTCTCTTAACAGCTATCAGCTATTTTTAGTTTTATGGGAATACAGAATCCGGTTTTGTTTGGTTTGCAAATCTGACTAAATTGTTTTTTTTTGTTTAGCGGGAAGAAATGACCAGTTTGCTCTCAGGTCGAGAAACCATTGTTATTGTTAAGTTGCATCACACATCTTGAAGCCTGCACATTTTTCAGAGTTAAACATGGAACCGAGCCCTCATCATGAAGTCAGGATTCTGAGCTGCTCCAGTCCTCAGCATTAGAAATTCTGGCTTCGGGCCTGGTGGCTCACTCTGTGAGCGCAAGCAGATGCAGCAAAATTATTCAGAGCCCGATCCCCCGAAGATCTTTGATATATGTGTACGAGTGTGCGAGAGGGAGGTTGAGCAACACTGCAGAGCCAGATGCCAACTTCCAGGAGTTTTACAAGTGTGAAAAAGTAGCACAGTGATGCGTTGTTGCACTCGTGGTCAGCTCTCTGAGGACAGAGGCGACGTTTGCTTCGTCATGCAGCGCAGAGTGCACGAATGGCCGCCACCTGCAAGCTGTCACGACATGCAGTGAAGTGTTTTATGGTGACTTCGTAAAGATCTGCTTCTATAAAACCCGCGGGCTGTTTTCTGAAGTTTTTTGATGAGGTTTTGGCTGTTTGTGTGTCCGTGGGATTCCACTGATATTTTTAGCTCTGTTGGTTTCTGTGTAGAGCTGCTGGAATATTACATTTGCTTTTCTGTGTCACTCGGCGAAAAGGGACAAATATGAAGGGCCGTGCCGCCGAGCAATAAAAAGTGCATTGCCTGCCACGCTGCTATATTTCAGATCCCTGCTCTTCTCTTGAGCTGTCGCCGTACAGTCATATTTGTTTAGTTTTCTTCATCTGGCTCTGATCTGAAACCTACGAGCACGGACACAGAGTTTCTGCCAGCACAGCGCCTGCCAGTGATCTCATCTCGTCCAGGACCGTGCTGAGACGCGGAGGCCAGAGTGTTCAGACCTTATGTTGACCCCCGGTTGATAAGCTGCCTCGCTGCTGAAGCGCAGGCCAGTGCTTTTTACAACCTGAGGTTATCTGGCTGCTCCTCAACGGCTGCCGTTGGGCTGCGGCTATCCAGCTGCTGTTTCCCTGCCTCACCTCATGTATGTACGAGCCGGGCCCCCGCAGTTCAGTCTGTCTCCGAGACGGAGAATTGCCCCTCAGATCTGAACAAAAAAAAAAGAGAAGCACAGAGAGCCACTTATAGTCATGACGGCAGTCAGCTTTAAATGGTCAGCCTGAGGAGCTGTTTTTGGCAATTTCTGTTCACAGTGAAATCTTCACTGTGAAGATTCTGCCAAGTGTCTGCACCGGTGGGTGGATCTGATTATTCCAGACTGCTAGGAAGCAGGAATTCTAAAAAAAAAAAAAAAGTTGAAATATGTCAGTTTTATAACGTGTGTGCATATCCCCGCTTCAAATTCAAAGACAATTATTTGGACACTTTCAGTGAAGTTGTTAAGGCTGTGCACGACACAACAGCTGTACTTTTAACCCCCGCTCTGACTGTAGTAATCAATGGGAGAGGGTAACGCTAATGCTAATGAAGTCATGCGAGTAGATGATTGGTGCTAACTCTCCGAAGCAGCCTCAACACTAAATCACCCCCCGCCGCCTCCTCTTTACGTTCATATGTTTCCATAATTAAGAGCACATGTAGGAAAGGCAGCTGCTTCAGTAAAGACGACGGATCGCTCTGCTGAGCTGCCAGACTGCAGATTGATCTGACCTCAGAAAGACATTAATGCTCTAAAATAATGTCCTGAGTGAGCAATACGCAGGCTGAAAAAGCAAAGGAATGATGTGGTGCTCATTTGCACCCAGAAAATTACCTAGTGTCATAACTCATTTAGTTCCAGAGCAGTCTGAGAGTATTAGGACAGAGTGTTTGAGGGTGTTTACATCCATATTCATCCACGTTGTACCTTTAGTGCTTTTTACCCTCAGGGACTATATATAAAAAGCACTGTAAAACCTCCACCTTTCATCTGATGTGATGATGTAAACTCCCTTAAATGAAAGGTTTGGGTTCACTCACATTAACATAAACATACCTTCTCTCATACACGTGGTGATATCTGGCCATGCAGATAGTTTTGGTTTTATTTGTTCAGTGTTAATATGAACAGCTATTTTAGATTTAGTCTTGAGATGAAAATGTTTATTAGTTTAAGTCACGTAGGAGTCATTTTTATCCTTCGTAGTTTGTCAACTTTTAGTCCTGATGTTTTCTATATGGTTTTTATCTTTAAACATCTTTTATCTTTAAAAAAGGGTTAATTCATGTCTCAGAAATCAGAATCAAGGTGACAGGTTGTACAAAGATTTCGTGCACACACTTACTGATCATCAACATCTCTGTATTTATGCTCTCAACAAATGACTAAAGTGAGACAACTAGGATTTGTCCCCAGGTTCATTGTAAACTCTGACTTAGATTAAAGCCTGAATTCTTTCTTCATCTGCAACATGTTAGTCTGGAGGTTTAAACTCATGTCCTCTCACAGAGTTGGTGATTCAAACCAAACTTTCCTCTCTGTCAAAGAACACAACTTGTCAAAAAAAACTCTTCATGATTTTAATGTTGCAACATTTCGGTGACTTGACCTTCATCAGGCAAAGTTATTTTTGTTTGATCTGGCAACAGTCTGGATGGTCCTTTTCCTCTTTAGCGTCTATGATGGACTGGTCAGACCACAGCACACTTTTCTACTTTGTGTCCGTCCATCTCAGATGAGCTCTGGCTCAGAGAAGTCGGCGATGCTGTCTCTGGATGTCGGAGTCTTAACTTGTATTTGTAGATGCCGCTGCGGGGATTTGCATCTCCATACAACAGGGCCACCTGCCTGAGGGCGCGTCTTTAACTGATGACGAGCCTGTGCTTGAGTCGATGACTTTTTAAAGCAGCAGCCTCTTTAGCACTGTGCAGTGGTTGTCTGTTGTCTTCTCTCTGCTTTGAGATGCAGTTGAAACTGAAGAAGTGTTTTCTGTGTCTGGCATTAGCAGCAGAGGCCGTTGAAACACTGAATCGACACACGCTGAATTGTCCTTGAATCAAGACAAAAGAGGCAGTCAGGCGTGCTTCAAACCAACTCCTGAGAGTGTCTGTCCATCTCAGGTCCCACTCAGCCCAACTCCATGTGCTTACTGGTAATAGAAACAGAAATCAACGTGGCGTGGTTTGACTCTGCGTGGCCAAACGTGCCAATGGAAAAACCCTTTAAACTTCCAGTCCTGGGGCGCCGGTGGCTTAGTGGTAGAGCAGGCGCCCCATGTACAAGGCTGTTGCTGCAGCGGCCCGGGTTCGACTCCAGCCTGTGGGCCTTTGCTGCATGTCACTCCCTCTCTCTCTCTCTCTCCCCCCCCCCCTTTCAGTCTTGTCTGTCCTATCCATTAAAGGCTAAAAAGCCCCAAAAAATGTCTTTAAAAAAAACTTCCAGTCCTGTCTCACTGAGATTACAAGCAGCCCAGTAATAACCATCATGAGAGTCCCTGCCACAGCGTCCTCACAGCAGATGCCACAACTATCGATGTGACCTCAGCACTTCAACAAATAAAAGTCAGGGAGAAGCGTGTGAGTCCGGTGGGAATGTTTTACCGTATGTTTCATGCGGAAAACGCAAGCCAAGCATGACAAGCCCGGGTTTATATGGTGTAATGTATCTCATATGTCAGAGGCTTTTATGAAACACCTAGGATAAGAGCTGCGTGGATGTAACCTGATATCAGTCATCAATGAAAGCAACAACCCATCTGTTGTGTAAATACCACAGAGATCAGCCTTATTAAATAATTGAAGAAACTTTCCATGTAAAAATAATTTCTCCTAATATTTGGTCTTTCTCTGGGAGTGAAAGAAAGTATTAAGGAGTCGACCTTTCTTATTCCCTTTGATCTGCAGGCAGTAACTTAGCTACTGTGTCAGTCTGACCGAAATGTGGATTTGCAGGACAACTCTGGAAAGCTCATCTGAAGAATGTGCTGTTCCCGTTAAATCGAATCAAAAAAAGTTCCCAGGCAGAGCAGAAATAGTGTCTTTTGGCCTCTGATCACCAAACTCAGCAGTCCATCATTTATCCCTCTTGTTTTGAATCACATAAATCCCCGATCTCCCAGAATAAGAGGAGAAAAATATGTTGATACACGCAGGAAAAGAAGCTGCAGTGTCAAGCAGCTATGAAAAATTATCCCTAACTGTGTTCTCAGAGATGATATTTTAGTCTCTTATTGGAGGCAGAGGAGACAGAGGATGCAGGATCATCACTCACACAGCCAGGTTTCATACAGTCGGGGTGATTTAGTGGCGCTAAGAGGCTGGAAGCTGCATTGTTCCTGTGTGGGAGAAACCTGGAAACACACACAAACAGATTATTTCTCTGTTAGAGTGGACTGTGTGTGTGTGTGTGTGTCTTTGTGTGTGTGTGTGCAGGGAGGTAAAGGAAATAGAAAAAAGAGAGGAAGGTGTTCAGTCAAGAGAAGAATTGAAGGGGGATCAGGAGAGAAGGTGGGCGAAGGGGCAAACTTTAATTCAGGACCGGCTGGAGGAAAGGGGGAGAGACAGAGAGGCTTTCAGACGACATTTTTAAACAGCAACAAGATCTTATTTTCAGTAACATCCTAATATCCTTCTGCTGATGGTGTGTGAGAATTCTAGCTCTGCACAGGAAGTTTGTTTTACATATCGGAAAAATACAGATGAGCTATTTTGGATTGATCGTGGTTCAAAAGACAAAACAAAACGAGACAAACATTCTCTCCCAGATCTTCCCTGGGAAAGATGTTTTCAAACACAGGCTAGAAAAATGTTCATGTTCAAGCATGTGAAGTCTGAAATGCAAATTTCATGTTGTGAGCATGAATAATAAACCACATTCCCTCACAGGAGAGGACACAAAATCTCAACATGGACACCATCGATTTTATGCCTCTGTACTGGTGATAGCTGTGGAGGCTTCATGTCATCTGGTTGTCCTTCCGTCTGTTCGTCCTCACGTATGCACCATTCTTATGAACGTGATGTATCAAGAATGCCACGAGTGAATTTCCTCAGATTTGGCACAAACGTCCACTTGACCTCAGCAATGTACTGATTACATATTTGTAGTCATAAGACATGTTCACTATGACCTTGCGTCCATCTCATTCTCGTGAATGCGATATTTCGACAATACCTGGAGGAAATTTCTTCGAATCTGGTGTAACGTGTGGACCGACATTTACAACTGACGACTCAAAGATGATGTTTTCTGGCAATTATTACTCCTGCAGAAGAAAACTTCACACATTAGTTGCATTCTGGACATCTGTTTCTGCACCTCTGCTCCCCCGGCAATGCAAAACAGCACTGTCCCTTTTTCCTCCAAGTTCAAAGACATCAGTTTGGCATCACATTATGCTCGCGTTAGTATCAAGGAGCTATGAAAATATACCGGCAACGACAACACCTAGTGGGCAAAGTATAACTGTGTGTGGGGCAGGAAACGTAACAGAGACCGCAAAAATTATTACTTTACACAAACAAACCTGCATAACAACATCTTACACCAGAAATTGGATGTTAAAACTGCAGCGCTGTGCTGATCACATGACTCAAGGCGGTTGATAATCCAAAAATATTGTTTCTGGAAGGTGGACACTTTGAAAATCAGCATATATAGCATGTGAGAAAAAACCCTTTTCTTCACGTGGATTTTTGCCTGACGCTGAGCTTGTGGTTAAACTGTCACCTCATTAAATTTTGGGAGCTTGTTAAACTGCCTCTCCCTCTACATTGCTCTCAGTGTGTTCATGTCACTGTTCATGCTCAGAGCGGAGACTCTTCGGTAGTTGCTACTTGCAGCCTCAGATGTTGGCAAATAACAGATGTGGAATTTTACTTGAAGGATGCCTTTTAGAAACCAGTGATTTTAGAAACCTCCAGCTTACTGCATCGCTGCACCGAGACAGCCACAGCGAGTGACACGATGATGACTGTCTTTTCAACATCGTCTATTTTGGACATATTCATTCATGCTCAGTGAATCCAGGATCTCACATGGCCACACAGAGTGTCCATTATCTGTGGATATAACAAACTGTATGCTGCGCAGCAACAGAGGAAACAGAAAGTTAACTACATATCATAGTGAAATCAGTTCCTCCAGGAGTTTGCGGGCTGTTTTGGGGATTGTTGCTGCCTGAAATCACTGATTTCACAGCAGGTTTTCTAAAAAATTGCAATGCATGTTGTGATGTTTATAGGCGTTATAGCTCCAGATCCTGTCGTGGAGCTTATTAGTGTTAGCATCGAGTGTTTCCAACAGAATTACAATATCTGTGATGGAGGGAGCAGCAACAACTAATCACTGCAGTTAAGCTGTGAATGCTGTTTGACGCAGCTGTGAAAGGCCGTCCCTGTGAGCGGCTCTCCTCCTGCTCTCTCTGAGCAGGGCAGAGCAAATCGATACGACGCATGCAGCTCTACAATGAAATGAGATTTTACCTGTTTTAAATAGTCAAGTTTACAGGTAAAGTTGTGGTTTTAATCGCAAGGTTGCACAGAATTCACTGGGATTGGCTGAATTTGCATCTATTGTTGTGATCACAACAATAGATGCAGGAGGGACAGTAACGTGTGTCCTAATCTACCTGAGGAAAAGCTCTCCCCTTTTTTAAAAACCTGGATGTCCAATTTTGGGGACAAATGTGTTGAGGCGGTTTTAAATTGTATCTAGGGCTGCACAATACACATCCATTCATTGTCTGTAATTAGGGTTGCAGCGATATGCCGGTTGACGCGTATTATACACACACACATTTGCTTATCATTGATACTGGAAAAAGCAACTGGATGGAGAGTCTCATCTATTTTTTTAGTATTTTTAAAAGGGAGACTTTTTCCACATATTTTTTGTACTACCAGTCATCTTCTGTGTTGTTTCAAGTTTCTTAAAAACAGGAGAACTCTACATTTACTATAATTTCCACGTATTATTCTCTCTGTCTTCTGTCGGACCTGTTTATGTGTGAAGCCATTTCTCGGCCCACCTCAGGGCCCCGTTACAAACAAAGCTGTAGTCCTGCCTGGCGTCTGGGGGCCCAGTCAAGGGCGAGGCCAGCTGCACTGTAAACGCCAGGGTCTGTCCTCGCCTTATTGTCAGCTTCTCTCACTCCCTTAACTGTCCCTTACACCCTGACAGTCCCCTACAGCATCACACACACACACACACACATTAACACATGACTCCATGCGCTAGCTGGGACCAGCCACCTGCGTACTTAGACACACACACACACACTTCACGGTCATTACAGCAACTGAGAGTCAGGTTGCAAAGTAACGTGCAGCCTGAGTCCAGGTGGAGCGCTGTGATGTGTGTTCCAACATTACCACAACAATGCACACTTGCACACGGGCCTATTTGTGCACTCCACATTCCTTTGCATTTCACTTTCTCTAGAAAATGCATTTCCACACACCCCGACGACAACTAAACCTCCCTGCTGTCTGGAACGCACAATTGCGCATGCAATCCGGAGGTCAAAGGTCTGTTATTCCAGTGAGAGAGCCAGCTGAGCGTCCAGCAACCAGACAGACTGTGCATGTGTGCGAGTCTGCTAACTCGGGCTAAGCCTCCGCAACACCATGTGTATTTTTGTACATTAGCAAGAGCGCCTTTACGCTATTTTTGCACGGCAGTGACAGTGTTTGTATCCAGATTCTCTCCTGCCAGTAACCCAGTCCATGGTTTATAATTCAGGCATTAGTGTGTCTATTCACACAGGACCCAGGGGCCACAGTGAGAGTATGAAAACGACATTAGACCACGCAGATCACCTTTCACCCCCTTCTTGACTCTTCTGAGCAGAGCCGCAGGGTTTAGGAGCCCCACGACACCGAAACCTTATCGCCATGCTGTTGTTTTTGGGGACAATGGCTGCTGGTTGAGTGTGGAGCAAAAGGTGTACACTGTTTCACGTACCTGCCCCACGGTGCCTGTTCTACGGCTGAAAGACACGTTCACAAAATGGCCTGAAAGATGTAGAACATCAGGTGCACTTGCTAAAACCGTAAATCTTCCAAAGATGAGTGTGAGAGAAAGAAAAAAAAAAAAAGTTGCTTCACAGATGCAGGATTTCCCTAAAAAACACATGGACTCATTCAAAATGAACTCCCTGTTGTTTCCCTCAGACTTACAATCTGTGTGTGTGTGTGTGTGTGTGTGTGTGTGTGTGTGTGTGTGTGTGTGTGTGTGTGTGTGTGTGTCCTTGCTAAAAAAATTTTTAAAGTTTTTTGCGGTTAGAAAAATCATGGACACAGCGTCAAAGAACATCTAGCAAAGTGAACGGCAAGCGGACCGACCTTTTTCCGAAACGAGAATGAATCAGAGGTTAGCCTTCATTTTCGCTAGCAATACTGTTAGCAATATCCGATATGCTGATACGTAACAACTAATTTGGCCAATAACCAATATTGACATTGATATATCCACTTTTTCCCCACCTGTAGTGGAATTAACATCATATTAAACATGCATACTCTTATTGTGACGGCCCACCTGCAGGTGGAGACATGGGATACAACACTTTCCAGTATATATTAATCATTCATTGCGCAAAATAAGACTAAACATGTTGTTTTTCCCCCATAGTTAAGGGTTTTGTTGAAACATCTCATACCTGCAAAGTCTAGTACATGTGGTATTGATGACTTTCAGGTGAAAAGATGTCCCAGTATCCATCAAAACTGGACAGTAGTTTATTAAAACTGACAAGACTGTAACCTCAATTTAAAGGTATTTCTATGTGACTAAGTTCTACAGGATCTCATATCTTTTCAAAGAGACCGACAGTGTGTAGAAAGTGAGTAGTTTGCTTCCACCTACAAAGAAGATTAGTCTGTTTTTCAAACAGTACACATCCCTAGCTCCCAGCATTTCGACCTTTAACACCCTTGTAGCTCATACTCAGATTCAGAGGCTGCTGCCAGTTAAATCAACTTTAAAAGGTTTTATGATCAATAAAAGAGGTTTTCCTCGTTAGGGCTGGACATCACTACTCGATACCTTGATAGCCCAGCACCAAGTAGTATTGAAACTTCTCCAATCAAACAATGCCTGAGTTTGATCCTTTTTGTATCAAGATCCATAAAAAATGATTATCTGTACGGTTTTGTTAGCAGCCAATCACTGCAATTGGCCCACTACCCAAACAGCTATTTGACAGATTTGGCAGTTTAGGTTACAAAGATGGAGCCATAACGTTTGAAGGTGTGGATATACTTTACGCACCTGACAGCCTCTAATCACTTGAAGGTATCAAACAAAGTTCTCTATTGGTCTCACTTTAAAAAGTACTGGTTCTGGTTATTATTTTAAACAACATGGAGCCATATTCCTGCTCTTTGCTAGAGTTGTTTTTTCTTGTCTAATTAGCTTGAAGGTTTAATGTGAAAATCTCATATTCTTGTCCATCTCCTGCCTCTGTAAGCCATTCAGTTGTGTGGTTGTCAATAGAGTCATGAATAACTTAACTCTTCTTAATTCTTCTTTGAATAGCCACATGTATTTAAGTTCCTTATTGAACTTTGTGTAAGACTTTACTCTCTGGAGGAACCTGTTTGCCTCTGTGTCCGTGTCAGTTTGACGCCCTCTAAAACTCTCTCTCCGTGCCAAGAAACAGCCATGGATAACAGCGGCGGAGCTTCAAACGAAGCTTGTCAAAACAGTCTTTCCACTGTCCAATTTCATTGCCTTGATCCTCAGGAATACCTCAGCAGAGGCAGAGGAATGCCTCCAAGACCTTTCCAGGTCTCTGCTCCACTTCAGCAAACATCCCAAAGTCCTGTTTGTTTGCTCTGAAAATAATCAGCCCAGGGTCTGTTTATTGAGCCGCGTGGCATGGTCTCCACAGCCATGACGTTTCTATCTTGTCGTTTCTGAGTAGTGGGAAGAGTTTTGGCAGATTCCCATAACTTAATCTGTTCTGAAAGTTAGAGTGGATCATATTTACACTGAGTTTCTGGGTAAAGGTCAACTCACACACAGATTCACACATCAAAGACATCCCATTCCTTTTCCTCTGCCTCAGACTTTATCAAACCCCGATCTCGTCCTACGTGTCCATATCTTTATCCAATTTCAAATCAATTTCAGCCACCAACTGTCATTTCTTGACCGCTCTGCACTATTGCTACTCTCTTTAACACACAGTAATTCAGTGCAGATTAGCTGGCCGCACCACCTCGCAGCTGTGCATTTGGCATAAAAATATCCAACCTGTCAGCCAGCTTTCAATTTCCTCCACATTTTCCCTGAGTTTGACTCACCATTGTCTCACTAACTGCTGCCACTGGCCTTGAGGACATTTAATTTAACCAAGGTTTGCTGCTGCGTGCTTGTCAGTTGGCCAGCGCTCTCTGCTTTTCTTCGGCTTTCCTCTTCGTGCGGTCCCGTTCGTCTCGGCTGTGCAGTGTCACCAAGAAAGAAATGTTCGTGATTTATTGGCCCACCATTGTTCTCCTCGTCTTCAAAGCTTGCCTTTGAGACCTGTGCTAAACAAATGATGCAGCATGTTACACACGAACCACAAATAATGGCCTTATGACCCAGGCGGGGCTTTAGGTAGAGGCAGAAAGAGATTGTGAGTCTGTAAGTGATTAAAACCAACTTCTTTTGTTGCAACAAGATCAGTTTTTACCCTCTAGGTCAGAACACAAGGACGAAACTAATGCGACAAACATCTCTTTGAGGAAAGGAAAGTTTCAAGTTAAACGGTATGCATTTTTGGCACTGTGAGGCGCTTTGAATGAAACCTTCCACAGGTCTTCATAATCATTGTACCTGTTGTCCCTCCCCCGTCTTTTTGACTCTGCTGAGAGGTCATCATCCACTGAAGCTGAGAAAACAACAGGCCTGGTCAGGCAGCCAGGTCAAGGACCTTCAGAGCCACAAGAGGCCCGCCACCCTCTGGGTCATTAATAATTAATGAAACCTGAGGCTGGGACAGGAGGCCATGACTAAACACAAAAAGAGCCGGAGCAGTGAGAGAGCAGTAAGAGGAGGGGAGGCAGGGGAGCACTGATAGAGAAAAGGCCCTGAATCCAGCCCTGGCTGCAGTCTGTGCTTTCACTGTATGCTCCAAAGCCTCCAGACACAACAATCTGCACAACCCAGCGACGTTTGAAAACCCAAAGAGTTTAGCCGGACTGACAGACTTTGCTTCCAAACTCAAGTGAGGAATTAGAAAAAGAGACAAAACGAGGGGTCGCCCAGTTGGATCGGGAAGAAGCAGTTTGTGGAATGAAAAACAGCATGGAAGTGTTCCCACTGTTTCCCATGAAAACTTCTATTCAGCAAAGCGTGTACTTGCCCTAGAGGAGCTATCACGCCGAGACCTCCATTACGAGCACGGCCTGATGAAAGAGAAGCTAAGGGGGGCTTAGGAGGTTTGGTTCTTAACCCTCCCCCATCAGGCCAGATATGAAAGAAGATAGGTCAACATGATATTATATAACAAGTAGTTTTTCGGAGAGTGGTGTTTCTGGATAAGCTGTTCTAATCTTACTGATGATTCCCAGAAAATATGGTTAACAGTATGTTTTCTAATATTTGTTTGCTCTACATTTTTATTCTGATGCAAGTTTACTAGTTTGAAGTGGGCGATATTCAGTGTTAAACATGACTGCACTGATGTCATATCAATATCATCCCTGTAACCCCAATAAGAAACACTCTCTCCACTGTTGTTCTCCCCGCATGTTTTGTTATTCTTGGAGCACGCTGCAGGGATTTTAATGTCTTCATGACAGCGACAGCCTGAGCTGGAGGCAACATGTTTTTGGGTTTTCAGTCCCAGTATCGTGAATATGATATCTCAATGAGGGAATTTCTTCAAATTTGGCACAAACGTTCACTTGGACTCAAGGAACTGGTTAGAATTTGATGGTCAAAGGTCAAGGCCACTGCAACCTTGGATACCTTGGAACCTTGTCTCATTCGTTTGGTCATTTGGATACTGAATTGGTGTGCAACTGCGAGGTGATAATTGTAGTTTTCCAACTGATGCCTTTGTTTTTGTTCTGGTTTGCAGAGTTCATCAGACGACTGCGGCCCACATGAGGGAATCCATGAAGGGAAAGAGAGCAATTACCGCCTGCAGGTGACCCAGTTTGTCCAGAGGTTGGAGTACTGGCACAAAGAGTTGACGAACACCTTGGTTACGTCTATCACCGTGGTGCCAGTCCATGGCCGTGCAGTGGCATACCTGGGCACCGCTGACGGACGCCACATCCAGGTAAATTAGTCAGTTTGTTCTTTTTTTTTATTTTACAATAAAAGTCTTTAAAAGATGGCAGGAACCTAATTTGCATGCAAAATACTAGCAGTTAGGCGTAAATAGAGAGCCTGAGGCCACAGTGGCCGGTGCGGTTTCCCTCCCTCATTGTTCATGTAAATTCAGCAGGATGTTGGTATGTGAGGAGTGAAAGCGCCCTGCTGGAGACACAACACTGCTCCAGGTGCTCTGCTAGAGGCAGGTCGGGGGAAACTATGACCGAGCACCGGGACCTTTTCTGTTTGCGCAATTTGCTTACCTTTGACCTGAGCTCAGTGAGCCTCCAAAAAGCCCGCCGTCCCATCTGCCATCTGAGCAAACACAGTCCATTTTGTCTATCATTGTACAAACCGACCGTAGATTTCACCGTCCTGATTGTTTGTCAGTTGCTTTCAACATGTCATACACGACCTGACAATACTGCATCAAGGAATTATAGTCATGGGTTAAGTTTTTAGTCTCAAGATAACTAACAGGGACAAGACCTCATACAGTATAAATAATGGCACAGACATTGGACTATTCCACACTACTTTGTAACATAGACAAAATAACACTTGCCTTGATTGCAAGTTATTTTTTAACTGCAGCGTTGATGTTGAACCCAAATTCTAAAGCTTTTTTCTTGGCAGTTTTTGCTAAAACTGTCACAGAGATTTTAGTCCATTAAGCAAGTATTTGGCATCCAAACAAGTGCTGACTAAATAATTTGTAGTTCAAACAATGTCTAGGTTAAAATTAGGCTAAATTTGGTGAAAATATGAAGATGTGTTTAACAACCAACATACAACTGCCTTTAATACAACCATTTAGAGGTCCAGCGTGTAAGCTTTAGGGGGATTAGGAGGAATCTAGTGGTGAAGATTGCAAATTTCAGCCAGCTGACACGTCTCCTGGTTAGAATTTCTTTATTGTTGATTGTTCAGGAGGTTTTTATTGGGAGCTGAATTATCCACAGAGGTCTCTTCTTCTCAGTTTCCTCAGTTAATAAAGCAGTTTCATGTTAAAAATTCTGTGCTTTTTCTGACGCTACTCATCACAGAGAAGAAGAAGAAGATATACTTTATTAATCCCAGAGGGGGAAATTCAACTTCAACAAAGGCCTGAAATACACACACATGTCATCTATATTTATATTTATATAATCAGGTGATTATACATGAAAGAAAGCACAGTTATTGTATTATATTCCATCTCTGCCAATATATTCCCTAAATCCTACACACTGGAGCTTAAGTCATTGTAAAACAAAAGATAAATTTCATTTAAATGTCAAAAAAACCTTTCATTTTGGACCCGATAGTGCATTTGTATGTCTAGACACACAAACCTGATCAATGTGAAGTGAGAATATGTTTCCATGACTTTCCAGACGAAGGCCTGGCACATGTAACACAAGTAATTTTGAAGCTTTAAAGTCAGTGCACCTGCAGTTCAAATGTGGATTTGGCCTGTTGGAGGTCTGCTTGATGCATTGTTTTGAAGAGTCATGCAAGCGCTGATCACCGGGGTAAAATATAGCATCCTGGCATCTGCCTTAATTAACTCAATATGAGCATCCCGTGTAGCTGCATGTCAGACTGTGACTCACTGCAATCACTTTCCCTCCTTTTCATGTGGTGTTTAAGTTACGTTGTCCCCTCTAACTGTTCGCTGCATGCGTGCAGTGGTTAGCGCTGCAGAGTGAAGTGCAGCGAGTGATGTTGTGTATCAGTGCGTCGGTCCAGAGCTGGACCAGCAACCAATGGAATAAAACAAAGTTGAATTACCTCACGTGTTTTTGAAACACAAGAATGAAAAGACACACATGGAAAAAAAGACGTGGAAAAAAAGGCCGACAGCTGCACGGAAAGAGAGGGAGGGATGGAGAGGGAGGGCAGACGGTGGTAGTGGGGTGCGAGGGGGCTTACAAGCCGAACGGCGCGTTAATGGTGAACGGCGGGCTTCGCTGACACGTTCGCTCGCACGGCATTTTCTACTCACTGAGCGTCCCATGCAGCTGTTGCTGTGTGTTTCTCCACCATCGTCCCCCCTCCTCCCTCCTCCCTCCTCCCAGGCCCTCCTTCAGTTTTTTCTTTCTTGTTGTTTTTTGTGGTTGGCTGAAGTTCATTGTTTTAGCTGAAGGGTTTTAGATGGTCTGAGGAGCAAAGCAGCTGTCCACTCTCCATTTTATCAATTATTTTCTGCAGATCATCTGAGACACAGAAGGGAGACAGAAAACTGGTATTTGTAAACTTTTATTAGCTATTAGTCACATGTAAACTGTAAGAAAAATGCTCATATTGATAAGATTTTCCGTGACTTGGCAACAAGTTTCTGTGTGATCATGCAGGTAAACGAGACACAAACTGAACTGATTTAAAGTTAAGTTTATAGATACAGAGGAAGAGGAGACAGAGAGCGAAGAAAGAGGATGAATGCAGAGATATCACAAAACAAAAAGTGGGGGAGAAAGGGACAAAGCAGGAAAGAAGCTTTCCAATAAACATAAACCAAGAAAGCAAAAGAAATTCACTGAGTAAGAGAAAAGAATGGATTACAGAGAATGATGAAAAGGTCGTTAAAAACATGATCGTTAAAAGAACTGAGACAGAAACAAAGCAGTCAGCCGTGGTTTTGTTTTTAATCTTCAGTCTCATTTACCGCGACGTCCCTCTCATTCACAGCACAGACTGCTCAGTACAGCTACAGTGGAATTGGTTATGATTTCTAATGGTCATAATCATATTTTACTCACCAAGATACAGTCCGTTCTGTGTTAGCGTCATGTGGCGTTAACAGCAGACAGTCGTACAGGTTGTAGACAAGTCCCCAGGTCAGACAAACTTCAGTGAGATTATTCCCCCGACATCCATCACAGACGTCCAGGTAAATATTTAGCTACTGTACTGACTGCTGAAGATGTCTGAGCACAGTTTTCCTCCAGTTTTACCTCCAACTAAAGTGGTTTAGATATTCTGGCTAAAATAGTTGAGTCTGAACTGTACCTCCGTATCACATCCTTCCCAGATTGCAGCATTTACTTGATTGTGTAAAATGTTTTAACAACTGATGGAAATAATGCCAAAAGATTGTAGTTGTAGTTGTAATTAGGTGGAATAGTCATGGTTTCTGTGCGAGTTCAGTCCAGCAGAAGCAAATGTGTAAGGATACATTTCTTTTCATTTATTTTGAACACACAATAGTTCATGTGTTAAAGGGAGACAGGATCCTGTTGCTGGGGGCTGAGCTAGTATTTTGCCTGATGGACACTTTGATAAACTACCTTTTCTTATCATTATTATTAGAACAATAAGGAATATAACACTGATCAAACACTTTCCCAAAAGTCAACTACAGGTTACAACAGGTTATAAAACTGAAAAGCATCTCTGACACTGTGAAACTAAAAATAGCAATAAAAAAATACGCTGAAAAAAAAACCTTGTGCATTAGGGGAAGTGTTCCACCATGGCTATATTTAACATTCAAAGCACCCACACACATCTGAGTGATGTTGTCAAATGTGCGTCAGCATGTTGAATGTTATTCCATCAAGCTGCAGCCACCAGGCCTCAAAGATGAACATGGGAGTGCCAAAAGCTGCAGTTCCTTTAATGTCCACTTGAGGCTGGCTCCAAATCAGTCAGTCCCCACAGACCTCCATGTTAAAATGTCCGACTTTATGACAGAAATAAACATGTTTACAGTCTGGTACACTAAACAGTTTTGGTCTCTGTAGTTAATTTCAAAATTCTTTTGGGTCATTTTATATAACTTTACATTTTATTAAAGTTACACATACTTACACATAAGGGCGGGGCTGCTCTCAGTCAGATCCACCCATCACTCCTCAGCGCCAGCCTCTTGTCTAAGCGTGGTCACTTGTGGCTCCAAAAAAACAAGATGGTGACGGCCAAAATGCTGAACGTGAGGCCTCAAATCGGGTGTCCACAAACCAGTGGATGGCATCCATTATTTTTACAGTCTACAGCAGGGACACTCAACTTGCCAGTCGCAGCAGCTCTGCACCTGTCAGCTGTGCACAGGAGCGATTTTTTGATTTGAGGACATTTTGGGCTTAGCCTGAACCTCTGGCGAGGATTCGAGGGTTCATCCTCTGGCACTTTTATTGATGAAAAGGCTGTTTTTTAATGCACAGTGGCTCCGTATTTATACTAAAAGTCCAAAGAAATTTGCCAGAGTGAATCGATTTATTTTCATTGTGAGTTGGAAAATGGTTCAGGTGCCATCTGGCATCCTGTAAGTCGAGTATCACTGGTCTATGGTTTCTATCACAGACGGCTTCAACAGTGGAGCAACACCAACACACCATTATTGTCTTTTACACAATCGAGAACCTGCAGACACATCTTCTGATGCCTCGTTTTCTTTTGCATTCACCACCGTGTGTCTTGTTGTGTTCACCTCAGCACTTTGGGTTAACAGTACAGTCTGTAGGTGCATCGCCTCTGTGCACAGCTATGTGCACTGGACTGTTGAGTATGAATACATGAACTGTTACAGCCCTAGGAATTTTCCATGAAGCTCCTTGCTCAAAGGTGTCCACTGAGCATGACAGCAATGTCTCATTCACTTTCCCCCCTCTGATATTCCAAGGCATGCACTTGACCTGACGACCTCCCGGCCACCTGCTCTCTCCCAAAGAAAGGCCACAATAAGAATTTGAGGAGAGGTGGTCGTCTTTGCTCTGGCAGCTCATTTCATTGTTAGTACGATAAAAAGAACCTGTCAACTTTTCATGTATTTCCCGGTCTCTCCCAGCGGACAGGACAAGAGGGAACATGGAGTTGAGGCAGTGAAAGAAAAAGAGCGTTCATTCTGGCTCAGGAAGTGTTTCCCTCAGCTTCAGTCGGGCCACTGTGGGAATAACACAGTGGCCGTGTTTATAGGCCAAACTTCCCCCCGCCTGCTTAATACAATAAGCTGTAATTTACACTGCTATTACCTCCAGAGAGATGCCTGTTGTATGGCCTCGTCCCCAACGGAAAGCCACCCATTATACTCGCTGTTACAAAGCTAACGTTGATCATGAGGCTCAAACAGTGGGAGGAATGACGCTGGAAAACACTGGGTGAGGCGAGGGCGAGCGGTGTACCAGCCAACCTACAAAATCACATTTAAGGTTTACAATGCAGAGTGTTGTAGGTATTTACTGGAATCACACACATACCGTAACTGTCATCCTGCAGTGTCTCGCCAGCGCGTTGGTTTTGGACAGTCCATCCATCCTGACAGGGCAGAGTGTGTGCGTGCCTGCAGACTATATCTGTTTGAGTGTGTGTGTGTGTGTGTGTGTGTGTGTGTGTGTGTGTGTGTGTGTGTGTGTGTGTGTGTGTGTGTGATAGGGGAATGGTATAATTTAGAGGGCTTCATGTAACTGGAGCAACCACACACCCCATTAGAGACCCTGCTCTCTTCTGTTTGCTCCCAGGCCTGTAATTGCAGCGTAACCACAAATGATAAATGCTGTTCCAGGTGTGTTGACTGCCTGTGTGTGTGTGTGTGTGTGTGTGTGTGTGTGTGTGTGTGTGTGTGTGTGTGTGTGTGTGTGTGTGTGTGTGTGTGTGTGTGTGTGTGTGTGTGTGTGTTATAGGGACAGAATACATGGGAACATTGTGTTCATCCGTCTGTGTGTGTGTGTTTACATTTGACTGTGCACATGACATTTGTGCTTTTGACGTTTGACGTGCGAGTTGAAAGTGTTTGCGTGCCAGCCCTGCATGTGTGAGATAATCTGCAGACAAACAAAGTGTGTGTGTGAGTGTGAAACACTTCCCAACATGTCAGAGGACACAACGTTTCCGCCGTTGGCTGCATCCTCATGTTCTGTACCTCTCATGTCTCTCAGCCCCTCAGCGATGGTAGAAGTTAACACAGCTTCACTGAAAATCTCTCGATCTCTCGAGATAGTCAGAAGTTAAACTGGAGATTACGGCTTATCAGGATACAGACAGTGATGTATTTCCATTACAGTTGTAACGGCTGAAGCTGACAAACAAAGCACAAATAACTAATGTGAGCCAACTAGGATTTGTCCCCAGGTTCATTGTAAACTCTGACTTATCCATGTGACTGTTAAGAAGCAGAAACATAACTTGTTTCTTCATGTGCAACATGTTAGTCTGGAGGTTTAAACTGGCGTCCTCTCACAGAGTTGCTGATTCAAACTAAACTCCAAACAAACATCCTACCTGCCTGTCAAACACCATCAAACCACAAACCTTCTCCAGTCTGGACTGAGTGTGAAGTCTGGCAGCCGCTGGCTGCAGGCAGAGCTAGCTGCTAACAGCCACCACTGCAACTAACAAACTCCACAAATCATTTGAAGATCGGCCTAATTGCAAGCATGGCTGTTCTCAGCTTTCAATGTCTGGTAGTTCACCACTGATATTTTCGTCCTGTCTCAACAGCAAAAATGAAACAGATTTCATTTTTTTATCAAGATCTATTTTTAGCTGGTCATCATCTCGGTTTGGCATCAAAAAAAGGTCATTGACGAATCATTTTCAGCATAGTTTTTGTTAACAAAATTAACACTGGTTCATGGATCAGCCCATTGGTTGCAGCACGCCGCTTGGCAACAGTTGTCGTTGGCAACAGTCCCGTCATAACACTGCTATTGTCCCTGCAGGACTATATAGTCCACTAGACCTTTGCACACTGTCATTGGCTCGCCATGTAACGTTGGTAATGTTAGGTAGTCTGGGGGATTTGTAACAACGGTCTTGTCCACACCAGGCAAATCATTCAAGTTGTGGGAAACATCACTTTTCTTTGTTTTGTGTTGATCATACTCATTGGGGTAAGCGCCCTACGCACTGAAACACCTACGTGTAGCAGACACTTCATTATTGGTATTAGTTACACCTGTACTTTTTCTGCTATAACAATTCAAAATGTCTACAGTGACAAAGCTACTTTAAGACATTTATGACTCTGGACTTTGAGGAAACGTTGTAATGGGGTTAACTCTATGCAGCTTTGCTTTAAGCCAAACTCCAGTGAAGGTAATATCCAGGGAGAGATGACACAATCTGGAATCATATTCCTTCAACCAGCTCCCTGTCAAGGTTTGCTGGAGCAGCGCCAAAAACGTGTTGATGTCTTCCAGTTTTTTATCCTCGAGGCTCAGTTTATCCTCTGGCGATGCTGTGAATCTATTGTTGTGTTTCCAGACTCTGTATAATCTTTCCTCTGTATTTGTTTCATGGTGTGTATCAGTGTACAGCGTTGTAAAGCGTTCCAGATAAACACAGAAACAATGGAAAAACAGTGGTGATAAGTGAATCCCATCTCCTAACCAGGCGTCCTCAGCTGACCTGTGGGCTGCTTGAAAGTTGAAAAATAGGGGAAGTTTTCAAACACCAAATATCTTGCAAGACAGTCACCTCTTGGCTTTTTGTACTCAGGGTTAGATAAAAGAAAACACTGAATCGATGAAGTGGCTGTTTGTTTGTTTGACTCAAGTCGCAGTGCTTATGGTAATGCACAGATTTGATTGGCTGAGTAGCATCATGTGAGTTGCTTTAAAGGGATAGTTCAGATTTTTTTGAAGTGGGGTTGTATGACTTGACTTAGACTGAACTGAAGCTGTTAATGGCGTCCCCTGTTGGAACTGGCTGCCTGACGTTAAAGTAAAGCAGTGAAAATACTCTTTTTTTAAGTGGCTAAAGACATTTTGTTTCTGCCACCAGTCCGCGGCAGTAAATTGTTTTCCCTCTGTGTCAGCCTGCCTCTCCAAACTGGGGGTGTGCGGACTGACACCCACTGTATGTAATACAATGACTGTGGATAAGTACCACATCAAAAATATCCTAACTATCCCTGTAATGCATGCAAGTGGTCTGAGAATTTCCTGGTCTGCTAAAACAATGCCTCAAATGCTGCACCAGTTAAAATAGAAATGCTCTGTCAAGATTCGGAGAGATATGGCAGGTTATTTTTGGATTTCTGTGGCATCTACTCAACCGCTACATGAGGGTGGTGGAAGATGTGCGTGGTTGTTAGTCAGTGTCAGTAACTCAACACTGAGTGACTCATATGTTTAATGTAAAGCTCACTGTCTAAACTAAACTCTGATTTTGGCAGCCGCCACCAGCCACGATAAGTTTGTTGTGTCTGGTTGGTTACCTGTTTGCTGATCTCATCTCTAGTTGGCTTGCTTCCTGTTCTAGTACAACAAAGTGGATTTAGTTACACCCAATCTGAGCCAAAGATACAGTCAGCTGTGTCAGAGTCACGACAGTGTTGTTGCCGTTGCATCAACAATGCCCCCTTAAGGATGATGGCAGTGATGTGTCCTCCTGTTTCCAGGTGCTGTTCTCCCGATTTGCGTCTCCTCATGTCAACATTCGCCTGGACTCCAGACCCGTCTCCGCCGTAGCGCTGCTGGACACTGACGGCTCAGATGGAGCCCTGCTGGTGGCCACAGGAAACAAGGTGGGCTCAGAGACACAAAGATTAAGGATGAGAAAGCATCATTTGGTTCTGTGCTCAGCAAAATGAGGAGAGGCTTGTGAAGATTGTTTAGCCATGTAGAGAACGTATCAGTATTCTGCACATTCAGTAGGTTGAGACTGCCCTGTGTTCCTCTCCTCTGAGCCAAAACAAGACAGTAATCCGTACAAGTTTCTTTATTTTCTTTTGTTAGATGATTATAAAAACACTTTTATTCACTGAGAGCAAATAGACAACAGTGCAGATGGAGCAGAGCCAACAGATGAAAGAGAATAATGTTCCTGGAGGT
Source organism: Epinephelus awoara (assembly GCA_035609425.1). NCBI lineage: Eukaryota > Metazoa > Chordata > Actinopteri > Perciformes > Serranidae > Epinephelus > Epinephelus awoara. The sequence continues at coordinate 3,421,830 of CM069298.1, read as the reverse complement.
TTACTGCCAGCGTTCTGCTGTTTAATCCTTTAATCCATCTCCGTCTGAGAGGAAACATTTTGAAAGAATCACAACTGACTTCCTCACGTCTTTCTCTCCCTAGATCACTAAGGTCCCTCTGATTGGCCCCGGCTGTGATCAGCTGACCACCTGTACTTCCTGTTTGCTGTCATCACGGGTGACAGAATGTGGCTGGTGTGACGGACGCTGCACCAGAGCCGACCAGTGTCTGTCCTCCTCGGCGTGGACGCAGGACTACTGCACACCTGTCATCACGAAGGTAACCACAGCGACTGGTCACCATGGTGACAATCAGGGCAGGAAGATGACTATTTTTACCCCTCACCACACTTTCACTGTTTATTTGAATATGTTTTATGCCTTCACACAAGTATATGTCTATCCGTTCATCTGTCGATCAATCCGTCCCTTCCTCGTGAACGCCTCCAGGGAAATTTGGCACAAACATCCACTTAGATTAAGATGAGATTTTGGCGATCAGAGGTCACTGTGACCTCATCTGTGTCATTCTTGTGAATATAACATCTTTTTTTTGGGCACAAACATCAACTTGATCTGAGCCGTGAAGTGATTGAATCTCGATGGTCAAAGGTCACCGTGACCTTGCATCCATCTCATTTTCATGAACACGATATCTCAACATCACCTTGGGGGAGTTTTCTTGAAATTTGGCACAAATGTCCACTTGAACTCAGTGATGAAGGTATTAGATCTTGGTGATCAAGGCTCAAGGTCACTGTGACCTTTTTTGTGTCATTTTTGTGAACACCTTAGGTGAATTTCTTCAAACAGACTAATAAATGAACTGATTAGATTTTGGGAGTAGTGTGTCAAAGGTCACACTGTGACCTCAACTGTCTTATTCTTGTAAATGCGATGTCCCAAGAACACCATGAGGGGATTTCTCCAAATTTGGCACAAACATCCACTTGGACTTAACAGTGAAGTGATTACATTTTTGTTGTCAGATGTCAAGCTCACTGTGACCTTGCATCTATCTCATTCTCGTAAACGTGATATCTCAACAACACCTTGAGGGAATTTCTTCAAAATTGGCATGAATGCCCACTTTAAGGTGAACTGATTAGATTTTATGGTAAAAAGTCACTGTGGCTTTACACAGTGTTTTGGCCATAACTCATAATTCATGCGCTACTTATGACAAAACTTGACACAAATGTCTAATTAAATAAAATAATGAACACTTGACACTGTGCTGATTGTATAGATCTTCTGTGTGTGAAGCGTCCATGTTTTCACTGACATGATGGAGACTGTCAGAGACACTGGACTGGTTTTTGGAGGCATACAGCCATGAGGTGGTGATTCTACTTTTAATGCAAAACATGATGGCAGTGTGAGAATTTTAGAATTTCCTACGTGTTTAAACTTATCAGTTCTCCATAGTTCCGCTCTGTGCTGTTTCAACACTGTGTCAATAACCTGAGCGTAAAAGTAAACTTGAGTAACGCTGCAGCTTCCTGCTGACTCAGTTTGCCGGGACACCTATCATGTGGTCACATCGTGCCAGGTTCAGACTTTGTTCAGACTCTCTTTCACTCCTCTTCTTCCAAAAACAGCTCATCCAACCTGTCTGTCGAAGTTCTTATAGTATGTTTGCACTGTGTTTGTCTCTACAGTGAGGCATTTGTGAAGGTCACAGCCCTTCCTGAAATACCAGACCTTTTACAGCAGCACTGTCCTGTTTAACACTGCTGTGACACTGAGAGACTTTACTGAGCTCAGTGTGGGTGGTGTTCATTGTTTCTGACTTTAATGCTGCACCCCGTGCTGTCAGACTGTCTCCATATAAAAAAGAGCTACCTTCACTGCCCTAAATGCAACAAAATGGGTTAATGGAACGAGAACCTGTAAAAACACCTCCTCCTCTGGGACTGTTTTAACAGGCTGCATTTTGAAAAAACGATGAACAGAGGTTGAATGGAGGTTTCTTATATAACACATAACCTACTAGATGTAATCTTTCAGGTGTCATAGTGTACATTCTTTAGTCTAATCTCAGAATACTCTCATCTGTATCACTTACTTGCAGTGTTGTTATCTAACAAGTACATTAATTAAATGCCCAAATAAAGTAGATAAATTCAAGTAGATATAAGAAATAACATCGTGACAACGGGCAATAACAAACTCCACAATACTGTTTTACTCTTTAGGTCTCAGAGCATCGTTATTAAAAGGAAATGCAGAAACAAAATCCTACTCTACCCAAAAGCTGGTTGATCCAATATATTGATTATATCAGCCGTCAGTCCAATCAAAGGAAATAACTGACCTTTCATGGGCAGAAATTCTATCATTTGCCATTAGAATGATGGGGTATAATATGGTACAGGGGTCCCAAGGGTCATTTTAAATCCTTGTGAATTTGAGGAGAAACAAAATTACCCTTGAAAGTTTTTTTGATAGATTAGATAGAACATTCGCACAACTGAGAAGCTTGCCAATTCTCATTTTACATTTTTTAACAATAACTAACCTTGATCCGTGTCTCAAGCCATGTTGGCTCCTTGAATTTGAGGGAATTAGGCCTGGGAAGTCTTTGAAAAGTCCTTCAACTTGAGGTTTAAGAAGGTGTGGGAATCCTGTTTGTAAATGTAGGTTGCTTTGCAGCACAAAGATTCGATTTGATACGATATACTTTATTGTCCTTGTAGGGACATTGGTCTTGAACGCAGGAGCCGCACAAATATTGCTGCTTTATTACTATTTATTATTTACTTTTATATACGAGTCGGTTCATGAGTGCACCTGAATTCTTTTGTATATTTATACAATGACAGTAAAGAAATCTGAATCTGATTTACAGCACACCTCTGTGCAGACCTCTGTAGTTTCAGATCAAACAGGTTCAAAGGTCATTGCAAGGTACAAGTAGTGAAAAGCTAAGGGATTACTCACATACATGAAGTTTAACCTTCCAGTAAGGACAACGACAAAACAAACACACCTACAACAACACCAGGTGGAGCAGCAACAACATCCTCTCCAAAAACAGGAACCAAAGAACTGATGGTAAAAGTCATGGTGATCGTGGTCTTCGTCACTGACAGGGATTATACCATGGTCTGGAGGGGAATTTTATCATGATATCAGACTGATGATTAAATGTTATATAATGTAACTTATACGTTCATTAGGTTTTCCCAACCTCTGGACCAATTCGAGGCTCTACAGTGGTGACGATGTGTGGGCGCAACTTCGGCTTTGACAAGACGGAGAGCTTCAAGGCGTCCCTGGTAACAGTGGAGGTGGCGGGAGCTCCCTGCAAACTTTCCAGACTCGACAACATCAACAGGTGTGTGTTTGTTTTTGCTTCCACGTCTTGCTTAATAGGGCAACACATTCTCACTCTGACCTCGTCACATATCGACGTTTGGTCATGACTTCAGCCAACACACGCATGTGGTTGGGTTTAGGAAAAAAGAGCACCATTTGGCTTTATGATTATATGGTAAGCGAACACCGGCCCCCTGGATGTAAGTCAGTGGTGGTTGGTTTCCAAAAAGTGGAAAAGTCTCAGAGCAAAAAAGAGAACTAGAGAATAAATTATAGAAGTGTCTGGACAGATATGTTTGCTTTATCCACTAACGCTGCAAAGTTGCCAAACAATCCCAAATAGCGCTCTATAGAGTAGCCACCTTGTACATACATGTTAATGAATGCTCAATTAGACATATTAGTAATGTTGGTAGGATAATTAACCCTTAATGGGCTGTGTTACCTTCATTATAGGGCTCAAATATGTTTTGTGGCTCCATATTTTTTTGATATTATTCTTTTTACTAAAACAGGCACATGTTAATTTGCTTTGCTCCGATTGCACAAAAAATTGTGTTATGATACTGGATGTTATGGGGACTGTAATAAATACATATTCAGAACTCACTGTTCTGGTTTCATAGAACAGTTCACTTTTTTTTTTACTCAAATTGTTCGATACTTTGATGTGTTTTCCTAAAATTAAATTCCCCTTGCTCACACAGGGCGTGTTCAGGTCTTTAAAATGTCTTCAGTTTTATAAATATAAGGCCTTTAAAGTCATTAAAGTTTTTAATTGTCACAAACTTTTTTATCTTATTTAATTTACTAATTTTCTAACTTCTTTTTGTCAAATTGTTAAAGCTCTTCAATGTGAAAGTCCACATTTTTGATGTTACAAATCTTTAAGCCTAGTGTGAATTTATTTTGGTTGAAAATCATCTTGGAAGGGTTTTAAAAAGTATTAAATTTAAGTGTCTAATAAGTGCAGACACCCTGTTACAGTATCATAATTTATCGCAATACATTGAATCATTACCTGTGTATCGTGATACAGATTTTATCACTAGATTCTTGCCTATACACAGTCCTACTGAGTCCATCCTGTGTCTATGAGTGTTTTGTGGGAAGTAATTAGTGTTGTAGTTTTTGTATGTCCGTGTGCACGTTATACTGGCATTATACGCATATTTTGAAATGAGCATTTTCTTCTGCACAGTATCTGAAAGGCACCTTTGAGAAGCAGAGAGAGACAGAGTGTGCACTAAGTGGTGGGTGTTTATGAGATAAAGGGACCCGTACACTGGCGTCCTATAGGGGCAGAGCGGGAGTTTAATAGGGGTTATTGTGTTGAAGGAAGAATGTTAAGAAGGCCCCCCCTCTGTTCCGCAGCCCGCCGCATTCAACACATGACTCCCCTAACTGAGAAATTGCTGGGAAAAATCGCTGCATCCAGACTTTCCACCCTCCCAAATCCACTGGGGCCATGTCCCATTCAAAAGCCCCTTTTGCGACGAACAACCTCGTTACAAACCGAGGGGGGAAAAAAATAAAAACACCGCCCACCCAGTCCAAGATGAAGATCGTCTCTTTGTGCATTACTGCAGGGCAGAAGATGATCATTGAATTAGGATAAATGCCGGGTGACTGCGGCAGGGTATAATGCCTGTGTGTGTTGTCTGGGGGGGTTTGTGTTTAGGTGGACTGAGATGCAGTGTTCCCCAGTGTTCAGTGGGAACTTCACCCCGTCCGGACACACAGTGAAGGTCACCAGTGGCCACAAGGTATCCAAGATGGAGGGCTTCTCCTTTGTGGTAAGAACAGCGTTTCTCCTTCTTTCTGGTTGCACTTTGTGAAAAATCTGTGCATTCTGAAACTGTTTCTACAAAGTTTGACATCATGTAAACAAACAAACAAAATATATTGCTCACAAAGTTAAGGGAGCACTTAAATCCCATATCAGATCTTGACGAATTGTTCAAGTTGAAAATTTTACTGACGTAGTACATTGTATAATTTGTCAAGAACAAAATGATGTAATGATGCAGACGATTCAAAATCACCAAAAATCTCAGTAAAACATTGAAATCACAGACTGATCCAACTGTGTACGGCCCCCTCCTGCCTGTATGACCTCCTGACAACGTCTGGGCTCCTGATGAGTTGGTAGCTGGTGTCCTGGGGGATCTCCTCCCAGACCTGGATCAGGGCATCAGTGAGCTCCTGGACAGTTTGTGTTGGTACTTGGTGGTGTCAGATGCACCGATACATAACGTCCCAAAGGTGCTCAGTTGGATTTAGGTCAGAGGAACGAGAGGTTCAGTCAATGGCATCAAAGCCTTCCAAAGTAGAGAAGAATCAGTCAGGACGGACAAGGAGAGAGCAACTGTCTGTGGACACCACATGTAAAACATTCCCTTTTTGGGGCTTGTCTTGCTTTTGCCTCTCCATTGCACCTGTTGTCACTTTGATTTGCACCAAAGCAGCTGAAACTGATTGGTCTTACACTGTGACCATTAAGTGTTCCCTTCATTTGTTATCATCCAAACAGTTGTTTGAGGATATGTGGTAGCGATGCCGCTCGGTGTATTTGTTGCCAATTTCAGCACATTTTCATCTAAACTGTCTGATGGTCTGTGCGTCCAGGACCCTGAGATCCATGAAATCTTCCCGACGTTTGGGCCGAAGTCTGGAAACACCATGCTGACCATCAGAGGAGCCTTCCTGGATACTGGGAACAAGCGAGAGGTGACGATAGGGAAAGCAGCCTGTAAGATCCAGAGGTTGGTTCACAGAGTCGTTTTTAGCATTTCTCTTCTTTCTCTTGTTTCTTTTTCTCAAAGCTCTTTGTAATCACGTTTGCATGTCATTTTCTCTGCTTTTTTCTTTTGTGTAGATTGTAGTGTAGCTACACAGGCACTGTGATTGTGTGACTCAAATGTGTCTTGACATTACTGAAATTTCACTGAGAACATCTAACTATGAACAGGACTGGCTGTAGGTCAAAGGTCTTTCTTTCTTTTCCCGCTCTTTGCCTCATTCTGTCTCCTCTCCTGCTCAATTAGAAATGCATGAGTATGAGACAATGGCTCCCACTGTACAAACTAACACAACAATATATCCTGTGTGTTTGCTCACTCCCCTCACCCCGACCCTCACCATCAGCTTGTCGTCCGCCATGCTGACCTGTAAGACGCCGCCAAGCGCTGTTCTCTCCAAGCAACCCGTGAAGCTGACGATTGACTCGGTGGAGCGCCACACGCCTGCAGTGTTCACCTACAACCAAGACCCCATCATCAACAGCATCCAGCCGTCTCGCTCCTTCGTCAGGTCAGTTATAATCATTCGGATTGGGGGATTCAGTCTTATCATATTCTCCATGTCTGTGTTTAGGCCGCACTGAACTACTTGTAGGTTTCAGTTTTCAGAAATGGTTTAGATATCAGTATTTTTTAATGTCAACTTGATAAATTTCCTCCGAATCTGAGCTCTTGCATGTTTCTTCACCAAAAAGGAGATCTGAGAGAGGGAAAGTGAGGGCGACTGTGACGGAGAATGTCTGTGAATGAGGCAAGACAGATTAATGCTTCAGTTTTACAGCAGGAGGAAATGAGTAGGAGGTGACGAGTGGCTCTAAACTGCTAACGCTAACAGCAGGTCCCGTCCCAGTGGGGATCTACTGTGTCTCTGTCTGATGCTAACGCTAACATCCGTTCTCATCACCCCCTTCCTCACTGTAGCGGAGGCTGCACAGTGTCGGCTCATGGCTTCTTCCTCCAGTCCGGCCTCCAGCCCCAGATGGTCCTCACCACCGGTCAGGATGCTCAAGTCTTCCATGTGGTGAGTACAAGAAGGGTTTCTTATCTCCAAATGAGATATTCGTCATTTAGATTGAAAAGTCTGCACAAGTTAAAGCCTTGGTGAAGCAATAAAAACTCCTCTCTGAGCAATATTTCCCAGCACAGAAACTTTAACTAGAACTCCAGTAGATTTTAAAGGAATACTTCACACCACAAATGAGCATCTGTGCATCAGTTACTCTCCCCTATGTTACACTGAATTGGTGAAGAAAATGTTGTCTATCTCACGTGCCTGTGCCATGAACGAAGAATCGAATGTAGATCATTCTTGCACGTTTAACAGCAGCAAAACTATATCAAAACATCTGTTTACAAACTCTCACACAACTCATGAAGTAAAATCCAAGTCTCAGTTACCCAGTCGTATGCTCAGTGCTTCCCAAACAGCCAAGTCAACAGACGTTGACAATAGTTTTGCTGTTGTTATACATGGACCCCTCTGACTTACACTCATAGAGACTTTTCTCATTTTTGGATTCTTTGTTCACAGGGGAGAGGTTTTCCTCACAAATTCAACACGACACAGGGAGAGTTAATGATAAATAAATGATCATTTGCAGGGTGAAGTATTCCTCTAAGGTGCTGTCCATGCATTATGACTGCAAGAACCCAGTGCAGGTCTCCAGAAAGTCCCTGCTCCTGAGGTCATAGTTTGTAGACTGCAAACAGGGAAGACCTCACAGTTCTGTGCAAGGCTGATGGGTCAACCACAAGCCTCATCAGCTTGTTACGAGTGTCAATATAAGCACTTGGAAGGAGAATTTCTTTTGATGCTATGAACATTGAAACCTTGTAGGGAGAGAAATAAGAATAAAACTTAATTAGATTTACTATTTTTTGGTAAAAGAATCGTACAAAAAACTCAAGATCATAGGTACTTTCCAACAGTTTCCTTTCTGGCCTCTCAAACTTCCTTTTGCATCTCTTTACATCTTTACACACACACACACACACACACACACGCACACATGAATCAATGATTTAGTTCCTGAGTGTATTTCCTGTGGCTTCCACATCCTGGATCTGCACAGTTGAGTAAGATCCATTAGAAATATCGCATGATAAACAGCAGGCAAAATGGGAAAATAAAGGTTTCAAGTAGCTCGCTGTCACATGCATGGTATTGTCATTATACATACTAACGGCCCCTAAAAAACCATCTAGAAGAAATAGAAAGAGGTCTCGACAATGGAAAAGAGCTAAAGTGTCAGACAAACAGGAGAAGAAAGGAAATGGAAAATCCACAGTCTGATCTGTAGGATCCAGCTGCCACCTCTGACTCACACACACAGTAGCACAGCGAGGCCTTTAGGATGCTCTGGCTCTCCTCACCTCCGTCAGACTTTATTCTACTTATTGTGGGAAAATGATATTGCATGCTCGGAGCACGTCATCGCTCCCTCAGACTGGCTGGCCTTTACAGCGACTGCCAAGGGGTGTTTTAAATCATCCGACCCTGACACTCAGCAGGCTTTCAGCACGCTGTCTGCAGGTCATTAAAATGTCTGCAATTGATGCTGTTTAATTATAAGGGTCTTAAAATGGTGTTTAATGTATAAAAAATGTCACCCAGGGCGTAGGTCAAAGGAACCACTGCTTGGTTTTAGTTATAACGACATTTCAAGGTTTCATCGGTGCTCTGGCAGATCTTGAGGTTAAGACCTGGACGAATGACCCTACAGCTTATAAATTATGTCACAGGATCATAGATGGATTGAGGCAGGGATGCACAGTGAGACTTTTCAGGCTAAATGTACCTGTCCCCACGTGTGTTCATATTAGTCTCAAACAAAACTTCTAACTGCAAAGTGGTATAAAATAATTTCAGCTTCTGGATATGGATATATGATAGAGAAAATACATAAAAGGAATAGAAACATAGTCTAATAGTCTAGTCCCAGGACTACTACAGAGAATTATTATTGTACACAAATGCAACGTCTAACATCTCTGTGCATGCTTTTAGCTTGCGCTCTGTGTACAAACGCTCATGTGTCGCACTATTAAAAACAAAGCTTAGGGTTTTTATGACTCGATGATAGGCTGAGATCACCTGATAAGATGGAGAGTTTTGCTGTGCTTCCCCTCAGTCTCTGTTTTGTGGAACATCTTTTACACGAGAATATAAAACTCCATGGGGAGAGGCAGACCGACACTTTATAACAGGGACACAACACTCGGGGAAAAAAACAATATTCCTTTGACCCCTGTTGTGCAGCTCTACAAAAGTTTTCAGCCAGAAAAGAGTCAGCGCTGTCTGAAATGATAAAACTGACCACAGAAAGTACCCACTGTGGCTTCTCTCTGTGTGAACTTACTGACCCTCTGATCCACTCTTATAACGTGCTCGCTTGGGTAACAGTCTCACAGCTTGGGTTTCATTGCAGTTGCTGCTGAAATGATAGCACGTCCTTTGAAAGAAAGGAGAGAAGTGGAGCGCCTTTTTTATTGAACTGCTCAGAATTCTCCACGTTAAGTCATTTAAGTTCTTATCAAGTCCTGCCTCACATTAGCTAAACCCAAACAAGAAAATGAATGGCGACAAGCAGAGTTGCTGCAACTTTTCTGAAGCGACTCAAGATTTATTTCTATGAATGTGGTAACAATTTCAAAACTCTCTTTCATACTTTAAGAGTGAAGGTGAAATATTTCTCGGTGATTCAAACAAACAACCAAACAACCTTTTTTCTTGGTGGTTATGGATCATCTGTCTCAAGAGTATCTCAAGAACACCTTGAAGGAATTTATCTCAAATTTGGCACAAACTGCCACTTTAAGGTCAAAGATGATTGATGAGATTTTGTGGTCACTGTGACCTCACACAAATTTTATGGCCTTAACTCAGCAATTCATATTCGCTAATTATGTTACAAAACTTTACACAATGAAAACCTTCACTGTGACTTAACAATGAATCGATTAGATTTTGTTGTTCAAAGGTCAAGGTGTCAAGGTCAATATGACTTTGCATCCGTCTCACTCACGTGAATGTGATATCTCAAGAAGGCCTTTAGGGAATTTTTCTTAAATTTGACACAAACGTTCACTTGGAAGAACAGACTGATTGGCCAAAAACACGTTTCAGGAGGTCACAGTGACCACTGACCACCAAGGTCAGAGAGAGACCACGAAGAGCCTTAAAAGTAATCAGTAAAATCTGTTGTAAAACATACTGGGAGCCAGTTTAAAGAGGCTGAAACTGGAGTGATGTGATCACGTCTCTTGGTTCTGGTTTAACCTCAGATCAGGTCCTGTTTTACTTTGGCTAAACTGAACCAAGAAAATTTTTGGCAACAGGTGAAGCTACTGCAATATTTTTTTTAACAACTCAAGGTATTTTTTTTTTCTCTATGAACTTGGTAAAAATCAAAAGTCTTTCCTTTAATTTTAGATAAGTTGATTAATTAAGTTAAAGTCTTTGAGGACATTAAACAACTTCTATATATCGTTAGAAGCTTGTTAAGAGTCAGTTGCTTTGAGAGTGAAGGTGACATATTTCTTTGTGAGTCATAACAAACAAACAGCCCTTTTCACAGAGCCGAGGTGTGTTGCCTGAGGGAGGGGGTTTGAGGACAAGCAGTGCTTTGTCATGATGTTATCTGTCATGCTGAGGCGCACGCTGCTGCAGGTTCAGTCAGGAGACAATAATATGCTCCATAAACACACACACACTCGCTGATACGCTGGACTCTTATGGAATTATGAAACGAGACTTGCATCTCAAATCTTTGTGACACAATATCCCTTTATCTCCAATCTGTCTTTTCCCTCGTTCGTCTCTCGGTCTCTTTCACACACAGAGATACACACACACACACTCACACACTCCCTGCAGTGTCTCAGCTTTCAGTTTCCCTTTCCCTGGTCATTGACCTGTGTTCAGGTCAGCGGTTGATGGCTCTCTGGAGAGCTCGGGCCTCATTACACGCAAACAGCGTGAACAGACGCAGCTCTTGCGCTCTGAAATCAGGTTTATGATCCAAAAATTTCTGCTTCGAATCCCAGAGTCCCCCGACACGTATCTGGATTTGCATCCACCGCTGCCTCCCTCCCTGAAAAAGTTCCTATCAAAGCATCTTTGAGCACTTATCTTCCAACTGCTCCTGTGAAAATGCTCTGAGGGTCAACAGTAGACGTCTGTTTCCAGGTGTGAATGTGTGCATCTGTACGAGGCAAAGCCGTTTGTTTGGTGAACTCTGTGTGGATGAATAAAGGTTAAAAAAACAGTTGAAAGGTCAAAAGCGGCTGAGCAAACTGGGCATGTCAAGGCTGTAAATAGTTGTTTTTACACTAGACAAAGAGAGAGATGACTGGTTGCTCCATTTAATCAGATGTAGATCAAAACCTTGTGGAGAACAGGAACATGAAACAACAGGACTTTAAAGCCATGACAAAGACCTGCAGTGGTCGAAACATGATTTAGCCACCACAATAAAGGCTTTTCCTTCCATGTTTTCAACATTTTTGGAGTGCCTGGGCGGCGTGTACCCAGTAGTTTGTAAAACATGCAATGCCCTGTAATTGATAAAATCCAACAAAGTGTCCTAATATACCAATAAAAAAAGACATTTTTAAATTATTTTATGTATTTCAAGTTTGTTTTCAGATAGTTTGACTTACTGTGAGGTCTGTTTTGCCTGTGAGTAATACAAAGCAGACAGAGCAGATGCACTGTCACCAGTTTCCTGCAGCTTAATATACTGAACTCACTGATTTAGAAAACTAGTTAACAGACTGTAACAGTGTTTCAGGCACCAGCCAATCAGAAACAAGTATTTTCTGTAACCAGTCATAATAGCCTATCATTAACAAGGCTTTTAAAGAACTACAAAAATCTGTATTTCTGTTACGGCCCAATCTATGGTCTCCAGTGTCAGTTTTTTTCTAAACTGTGCTTAAATTTTCCAGCTGAGTTTATGGCGTGTAATTCCAGCTGTAATCGTAGATGCGTGGGGTCAGTCATTGTGTTAAAATGTTCTTTATGTGTCACCTGCAGGTTAACACCGGGGGAGACAGGGTTCAGCTCACTTTCAAGTCCATGACACATGCTGTGACTGTCTCTAAAGGGGACCTATTAAACTCGTTTTCAGGTTCATACTTGTATTTTGGGTTTCTACTGGAACGTGTTTACATGATTAAAACACATGATTTAATGGTCAAAAAACACTTTGCTCATACTGTCCGTGCAGGAACATTTGTATTCCCTCTGTCTGAAACGCTCGTTTTAGCACCCCTCCCGAAAAAACTGCTCTGATTGGTCAGTGTCTCCGGGTCTTCTGTATCTTTATGACTAACAGTGAGAAAAATCATGAGAAAAAGCTTTTACACCAAATTCATCACAACCAGACATGTTCCAGCAGGAATCTGATCTGAAATCAGGTATTAATTCACAACATCAGCAACCACGATTACAGGTGTCCATGATCTTAGCATGTAACGACATATAGCCTACGTTAGCAGTACTTGCAGCCGAGAAATGACTGTAGTGGAGTATAGCAGCCCTTTCAATAAAAGGTTTCAAACACAACTGGACATGTTCCAATATGATCCAAAATAGGCGAGACTTTAACATGTCCGCAACCTAACCACGCTTCCCTGATGTTAGCATGTAGCTTTGTGTAGCAGCGTACACTACGTCATATCTTTGCAGTTATGTATCTGCAAATATAATGACTGTGGAAAAGCATAATAGTTCCAGGCAGACTACACTTTGAAATCTGTTTTTAAATCTGTGTGATCCGTGTCCCGTCGAGAGGTGAAGAATAAACGACTCCAGGACGACTGAAATGGAATAACAGACAAGAGAGGAATGACAAACACTAATCTGACTTCCTAGAGAGAGAAAGAGCGAGAGCCTGAAGCGAGCAGCCTGTATAAAATAAGGCTATCATTACTAATGATTTAGGATGGGATCATGCCCCGTAGGGCCCCAGCTGTCGCCTGTTAAATTCCTTCCAGTAAACGGGATGAGTTGAGGCTCAGCCTGGGAAGGGACAGTATAAGTGTCTTATTGTCTTAACCCCTCGAAAGACAGGCAAGGATCTTAACAAACTGACATCCCAGAGGTTTCCATCGCCAGCGGAACGGCACTCTGGGTAACGTGAGCCAGCTTCTCATGCCCTGCGGAGCTGTGTTCATAAAGCTAAACGACGGCCGTGCGATCACAGCGGCCAAATGATATTCAGTTGGTGAATTCAGTTCTTCAGTCACACAAGAATCTATGAGATCCTCACACTGAAACAGACTGGAGAGAAGAAGAAACCAAGACTGCTTAAAGGCAGCAGTTGAGGTTCAGGGGTCTCAGTTGGAGCATGAAAAAAACAACACCCAGTGTTGACTTGATATCTGCCTCTCAGATCTCCAGTAAAGCCTGGTCTCAGCCAATCTCAGCTTTCCCACAAACATGAAAGAGATCTTTTTTACGATCCGTCGTGAAAAGCTGGCACGGTCACAAAGCCAATCGGGTCTGCACATACACAAAAAACAGCAAAAAAGTGATCCCTGAATTTTCACAGTTCACTCTCAGAGCTCAGGGAGCGCAGTTTATCGCAGCAGCCTCACTCTGCCGAGCTGCACCATCACGGATGGTTTGGGTTAACTAGAGGCATCCCCGTAGCCAGACACCTGTCGCCTGCATTCACACATTGGCTTGTTTCGTGTCAGACTCCTCTTCCTATCGCACCCCAGTGGGCTCAATCCCTCCAGCTGACACCTGAACGCCTCATGAAGCCTCTTTCCTTTCCCATGCCCCCCACAGCTGGGGGGGTATCTGAGAGGAGGAAGTGAATGAAAGTGAATATTTTCCCCTCCCTTCAGCAGTCAAGGTGCTTCAAACAGTAGAGCTTCATATCGGCAGTCAGACGACAAGACTGTGGTTGTGCACTACTGGTATTAATAAGTGCTTATTTATCAGTGTGCCAACAAAGGACGACTGTTTTGTCGCCTCACATCGTCTGTGTCTCGGCCAAAAAGTTGCGCCTGAAAACACCACTAAGACAAAAGCCAATGGCAGACTAGCGCATAGGATTTGCACCTACATGACAGGAAGTAAAGCAGGATTTATACTTGTGAGTCAGCTGTATGCAGAGCCCACACCATGGCTTGCACATAAATATAACATGCTAACGGTATTAGCACAAGCCTATGGAATTTCACATTGTATAAATTAGCCTAGCGATGCAGTTTAGTGTTGGTGGTCTGCACTGTGGTGAATGATAGGAGTGAAGTCTACAAAACAGAGATAGCATGAGCTTATACAAAAAAAAGACAAGATGCAAAACACATTATGTGCAGTTACAAAAATATGCGATGCCGAAGCAGAGAAAGTGAAATTTAACCTAAAAATCAAGATAACAAGCAGAGACACGGCTGAACTGGAGACTTTAAATCCAAAGTAAATAAAAACACCACACAGCGCGGCAGGAAACTGTGGAAAACTCCACTGGTATAAATCACTCTAGATTTGACAAGCACATTTGTACGTGGGAGCTCCGTTATGACTTTACTTTTTCGCAGGCTGTTACACTAATGATCCTTCAGGGACGGCGGAGGTTTTCGGGATCGCTGGTTCTCTCATCACCCCACAGTCAACCTCTCGGTCCGCTCGCTGCAAGCGATTGTATTTACAGCTGCTGCCGACCTACAGCCCCTCACCTCCTCTCCCTTAAATAAGAGGAGACATCCACTGAACAATGAAACTGACTGAGGTTTCCACTAATTCACAGGATATTTTTCCTTTCGTCGCACCCCTGGGAGACGGGGTCTATGAGGAGGGGGGTTGTTACCCTTCAGTCCTGTTCTGCTTGCTCCTTATTGCTGTGTGGAGGAGGGAGGTTAATTGGATTGCTTCTGTGAGGTGACCCAGCGCTCCCCCCACACACAGACACGTTCAATATGCATGCACAAGTGTGTTTTCAACGTGTTCATGTCTTTATTTCTTGTGGTTAAGCGTTTTCGGATGCACGCAGTTTTGAGTGTGTGTTCGTGTGTGTCCATCTGCTCTGCTACAGCTCACTGGGGAGTCAGATTGGGAAGTGCACGTGGAAGTTTCAGCAATACTTCGACAGAGCTGCTGCTACTGCGGTCAGAGTGACTCTCTGGGGACTCAGATAGCAGTTAAAGTGTTGGAAGTCAACCTGTTTGTTAAGCGTTTTCTGGAATGTAACAAACTTTACGGCACACGGTGCTTCGTGCAGTGGGTGCCAACTGGTGTAGCCTCAGGGTCCACATAGGCTGACATCATGTTTTGTTTTGTTTTTATGTTGATTTATGTCTGTTTTAGTTCGCAATATGAAAATATACAATGCAGATGGAGCCAAATCTAATAAAAAAGAGCAGTAATAGAAAAAAAAAGCACAAACAGCCATTATAAACCGCTGAGCGTCTTCTTTTCCCTCCTCCTGTCAACATATAATCAACTCAAGGACACATCTACCTTTGTAGCCCAAAAGATAAACAAACACTATCATTGGACACCACAGCGCAAACATCAGCATTGATGTCTCAGCACGCAGCCAAACAAGTCTGGTTTGTTCTGAGTGCACCTGCGTGGAGGAATATCACGTCAACATCACACCTTTTAACGGCTTTAAATTGATATTCCAAAATGAATAAACCAGTCTCTGTAATTAATAAACGCATCCTCCTTTTCTCCTGATCTCAGTGTAACCACAGAAATATGAATCCTTAAGTGTAGACAAAAAGTTTCCTGCAGTGATGCAAGACTACGACAGCATGTTGACAGGCAATAAACAGGATAATAGATCATTTTCATAAACACTGTTGGCCCTTTAACTGCTCCTGTTGCTGTTTCTTGTCAAATCAAATCAACAACAGCTTTCAGATTAGTGTACCTTTTACTGTTTATTTTCCATATTCCTTTTTATAGTCTCTCCATTGATTTTGAGTTTCTTCTCTTACAGGACGAGGCTCCCTGTCCAAACTCTCCCACTCTCTGTTTGTAAAACTGTGGACTTTACTGTTGACCACACTGTGTAAGAGTGTGACTTTCACAACACTTGGCTGTTGTTGAATTTCAAGCCTTTATCAACACCGTGTTTTGCACGTGTGGGAATTTGTGTCTTTATGAAACTGTAGGAGAGAATAAAATAAGACGAGCCACATTTTTAGATTTTGGCAGATGACAAACAAGAAGCTCAATCCCAGTTCACCCCATGCCTCCTCCATTTATGCTGCGTTCACTACAATCAGGGAAACAGTAGACAAAAAAGAAGATATGATTTTAGCCAATGAGAGTGGGAGGGTAAAATTTGGAGATGCCGGCGGAAAATACCTTCAAAGTTATTGTTAGACAGTTTTGCTGTTCAGAGTTAGCATATTGAACTTTTTGCCATCCTGTGCACCAGATGTTTGGGTATTTGGTTTTCTGTCAAGCACTTTGAGAGCCTGCTTGTACAGAGAGAGAATGGGTTTCAGTGTTGTACTTTTTCATACAGTATGTTAGATGAGAAATGATCATTGCATTCATTTAAAGAAGCGCAGCAGTGGATGTTAGACAGTAAAATTAGCCAAATTATATTTGGCAGTCTGCATTACTCTTTTTACTTTTTTTTTTGAAAGATAAAGTAGGGTCAAGGACAACACCAAGATATTTAAACTCAGTAACTACTTTGATCAGTTCTCCAGCGACAAACACTTCAGGATTGATATCCGATGTCGAGCTTGCTTTTGTAAAATACATACAAACTGTTTTCTTAACATTAAGAAACAGTTGAGACTCATTGCCAGTTGTTGACCTTCACCATTACAGCGTTCAATTTGGCAGCTGCCAGTCCTTTAGTTTTTGCATGGGCATAAATAACGGTATCATCTGCGTACGTCTGAACTTTGCACCCTGCGCAGATGGAGGGAAGATCATTTATGAATAAACTAAACAGGAGAGGTCCCAAGATGGATCCCTGGGGCACACCCATAGTGACTAGCTTTATACCAGCTAGCTAAACATGTTGTATGGTGAGGGTAACGGCAACAAAACTTATTTTCGGTAGGGATGTTATTTTGTAATTTTACGTCTGATACCCTGACACCCATTAACTGTTAACTAACCAGATAATTTTTAAGAAAAACATGCAGATTGAGGTGAATACAAAAGGCCTTACGTTTTAGTGCAGCGCTCCAGCAGTGAGCTTTAGCACCACATTTCAAAAAGTTAACTCTCATTCATTTAGAGGTGGTGCTGTAATGACAGAGACAGAGACAGAGAGCCGTCTAGCAGCATTAACAGACAGAAACATAGTGCCCACTGCCCACCCTCTGGTGTCCACTGGTAAGCTAATGTTAGTCTTGGCTGCTGTGCTCTGCGCACTAGCCAGGTCAGGTTGGACCCAGCTAGCTGTGCCTCTCATTTGCAATCACTAATTCTAAAGAGGGTTTGAGGCTCATCCACCGAGGCAACCTGGGAAGAGACCTGAGGATGGCCACAGTGTTTCCACAGCAGCCCTTTTTGTGTCGAAACAGTGTTACTTGCAGTACTCGCCGAATAAGTGCCGTCACTAGCTTGCTTCCACAGGAGCCAGGTGGAGTGCAGTGCAGTAAGTTAAGGAGTAGCGAAATTAACCAATAGACCAACATGAGTAACGGTTAGCCGATTATCAGTCAGATGTTGACGTCATGAGAATATCGTCTACCTGACATAAAAGACACTGATCTAACAGCATTCCCAGGCGTCTCCTGTTTCTTACATTTACATTTGAAAACCGCTAAAAGTATGAAAATATATATATTACTCCTTGTAGCTCTGTTCTGAGGAGCAAAGCATCTGAAAACGAGGGGCAGGGATTTGAATAAGAAATGTGATTTCATTTCAATTGACAGCAGCTGTTTCTGCCCAACTGTCGATGTTCTCCACCCTCTAGTTAATTCCTACTGTGTGTAGTTCAACCAGAGAAACACCACAAACAAAATGAAGATTGCTCAGAAGATAATTGGTGTTAAGTCCCCCTAACAACTGCACAAGGCAGAAAATGTTACACAGACATGAAGTCCACATTCCCATTGAGCAGCCAATACAAATTCAATCTTTAATGCAGTCAAATAAAGTTAACATCTTTGCCATTTAAACACAGAAGACATCAGCGTCTCTTTCCCCTGTTAGATACCCGTCTTCTCTTCAGACAAGATGAAACTCTGCCACACCACAATAAAAAAGGACTTAGGGTGTTTCAGTTTCTCACTGGGGGTTCGTAATGAGCACAAAAGCTGCGAGGCCTACGTGGGCTGAATCCAACACGGGATAAAACTCTGTTGTGCCCTCAGGCCGTGTATGTAAACACTGCAGTATGGCTGAAAACTGGCAGCGTCTCATATAATGTGTTGAGTATAAAAGAAGCTGCCAAACTGAGGATTACTGCTGGATGTTTTACATTGTGACTGTGTGAAGACCTGGAGGGAGCTGTCTTTACTCTGAGCAGTAGGAAAGCTGAGAGGTTGAGGTGCTGTATCTCTTTATGCATGTGTGTACAGTGTGTGTGTGTGTGTGTGTGTGTGTGTGTGTGCGTGTGCGTGTGCGTGTGCGCGCGCGCGCCATGAAGGACCAAAAATGCCCCGAAACGATTGGAACCACATTTGATCTTCAGCTCTTTAAGGGAGCAGGGCTTTGGGATTAATACACAATCTGAATTAGAAATAGCTTTAGGTTAGATTAGAAGAGAGGCGGTGTGCATCTCAAGCTCTTCTTTACAGGGACAGGTAAAATAATATAAAACTCCCATAAATATGAAACAACCTTAAACAAAAAATATTAAAGGGCAGGGGGTGACGCTTGGTATGTAGCAGTGAAGGTCAGAAAATAGTCAGTAAATTGTCTTTACTAGGAGTGTGTTTTAAAAGACAATATTTGTGAGTGTGTTTTCGGATGCAGACTGAGACAGTGAACCCAAATCCACCTGAAGAACGTTGCCTGAGATCAGTTCCCGTTAAATATGGTTTGCAATATACTGTACACTCCAACAAGAAGAAAATGTTCCTGCCCCAACCATGTAACTATAAGTGGTGCTCCTGTTTTGTTAGCAAGAAAACAGGATATATAAAATGCCTCACTAAGGTATAAGCCAAAACTGAAAACATTCAGCAGTAGAAGATGGGTGCTTGTTCCTTACTTTGGCTGCAGCACCTACAAACTGTGGGGCTTCCTCTAGTTGTGCTCATGTGGCTGCCACCACCCATACGTTGCTCTCCAACTTCCCTGCATGCATGAAAACGTGTGCCAACATTGTATCCTAATAAGGAAGGTAAACACCTGGGGCCAGATCATAAAACTCTCTGTAGGTTCACGGCTAAAACTGTGTTACCACAAAAACACAAACATGTACATGCATTCTTTTCCTCAGACTTATAAAAACGCACGTAGGCATGATTCTGTCATTTCCACTCTTACGGATGTAGAAACATCCGTAAACATCAGTTTGCATGTTGTTACCTGAGCCCGCTCCACCATTCATTAGACCTGTCAGTGAGAATTACAGCAAATAACGTGCAATTTAACCGACTGTGTCGCATCAGTGAGGTTCTCCAGTGGTGCCAGAGCAGCTGTCGTTATGCACAGCTGTGAATATTTGATGTGCACATACCACTAATTCATCACATTTCTGCAAACCATCTTCATGGTAAAATCTCAATCATCGTTATTATTAAATGGCAGAAAGATAATCTATGATTCAGTCACAGCGCTCATGTTGAAACTTTGCAAAGTGCTTCACAACATTAAAACTTAATCATTAACAGGGAGATGATGGCTCAAATGTAAATGAAAATAATAATGAAATTCATCACTTACAAATTAAAATGAAGTTTGTAAATGTGCCTTTTTTACGTAAGCCTGCAAATTTGCAACATTTTTTTTATCTGTCTGTGTTCCTGAATGCCTCTCTCCTCCAGAGCTGTGTGTACGGTGAGAACCGAACATCCATCCAGTGCACCACGCCCTCTCTGGCCAAACTGGCTCTGCAGCCGCCCGTGGTCACCAAGGTGGCGTTTGTGCTGGACGGCTACTCTACAGATCAGTGGGACCTGATCTATGTGGAGGACCCGCTCTTCCAGGACCCCAAACTCACATCTAAGGACAACAAGAGCATCGTGGAGCTCAAGGTATGTTTGAAAAAAAAACATTTGATCAGCAAATGTTACATGCAGAACTACATCCTTTGGGAAAGATTAAAAGTCTTGCTCAAGGGAACTCCAGCGGGGCAGACACTTCCAGAAACAGGTGCAGACACTCGAGACATTAACATTATAAGAAAATCTCCATGTATTTTCTGTAGTAAATTTCAGAAGCTTTAAGGGAACCTGCTGTTCATACTTAATACTTGTGTTTTGGTTTCTACTAGAACATGTTTACATGTTTTAATAGTTAATAAAACACTTTATTGTCCTTATAATGTCTGCTTGAGCACCGGTATTCACCTTCTGTCTCTCTACATGTACGCTGACAGTAATTGCAGCTGGGGAATGACTGTAATGGAAGATACGTCACTTTCTCCCATTAAAAATCACCAATTAAAGCTTTTCAACACAACTCCACATGTTCCAGCAGGAATATGATCCATAATCGGGGAAAATTTGATAACATTAGCGACCAAGACTGAGCCTACATATTCCCCAAACTTTAGCATGTAGCTACATGTACCCTGGCAGCACTTGCAGCTGGGGAACGACTGTCACTTTCTCCCATTAAAAATCACGGATAACGAAAACCAGACATGTTTCAGCAAGAAAATGATCCCAAATCTGGCTGACATTATCAACATCGGCAACCAAGATTACATGTTCCTGTGATGTTAGCATGTAGCTACATGTAGCAGTAGCCAGAGAATGACTGTGTAGTGTGCAATTTCTCCACTTAAAAATCACCAATGAAAGCTTCCTGTTCCAGCAGGAATGTGACCCGAAATTAACAACCAAAATCAAGTGTTTCCCTGACGTTAGCGTGTAGCTACATGAGGCAGTGCAGGCTTTGAATGTAAACACTTGAAGTAACAGGTGGGAGATGATGACTATATAAAGAAATCTGTCACAAGCTGATGTCAGAGTATAGAGACAGCGCGCAACGTGTCATAATCTGAAAGCCACACCCCCAAAGGGGCCCGCTTTCCCCTCACACTTTCCCCCTCCGTTTCCAGCCTGTTGAGTTTTCCCCAAGTCCAAATGCCGAAAAGTTGCTGTGTGGTGGGCAAACCCAGAGCTTAGCTTTTATCAGCTGCCGAGCAGAAAAACGGAATCTTGTAGAAGACAAAAGTGCACAAACAATGACCCCCCTAACCACCCTGCTAACCCTGGCTCATATACAACACTGCTACAGGTCTTTAGTGATGTGTTTGTGTTGGTTAATAAAATCAGACTCTCTAACTCTGTAAGCAGCACGACACCACATTTAACATTCAGAGATGTTTACTTGACTGGTTGAGATGAATTCACAGTTTGGAAACAGGTCACTGAACTTTGCCTCCGAGTCCACACGTTCACACGTACAGCCGCCCATGGTCATGGTCCGGGTCAAGTTGGGAAGGAAACAATACTGAAAGAAAAACAGGAAGTGGAGTCTGTTTCCCATCGTTTACACCCCCCCACCCGGACCTCCCCATCCCTTCCCCCCTGCTGTACCTCTCTATGTATTCTCTCTGCTGACTTGCATTGTTCTGCCTGCCGAGGTCAAAGCTCTTGACATATTAATGCCACTTTTCAAACAAGTCACCACGTTCCCCAGAGCCTGTTTTAGGAACACAATGAAATACATATTTCTCCTCTTTTCTTTCTTTCATTTTTTTGTTGACTGCAGCTCGACGGTTTGTGGCAGCTGTGCTGAACCTCTCGCAGGGGGATCCTGGCTGCTTTTTTTTCCCTTCTTTCTCTCTTTTCCCAGCCGTGACCTTGGCCCCGATGCTAAATCCACCACCAACCCAGCCTCTATCCCCCCTTCATCCCTCCCTTCAGCCCAGACAAACCCCCAGTTTTTACCCAGGGGGATGGTACCAGGCATTGCACCGAAACGGGCCACATTTAACGCCATCTGATAACCCTGCCCTGCAGTGGCCTCCAGTAAAGGCAAGGCAAATGCTGGGCTCATTTAGCACCATCTGATAACTCAAGTCCTGAAATGCCTCCAAATAAAAGACAAATAAAGGGATATTTAGCTCTGACTGACAGCTCTGCAACAGTATGACGGCACATAAAGGAACAAAGCTGTTGATTTTGGCATGTGGCCAAATCGCTTCACGGGAGGCTGAGAAGCATCTCCAGTTATCATCCGAACAATTAAGAGTGACTGGTATAACTGTTATGGCTGTTTAATAACTTTAATGACACCTCTCTGCTGCGTGCACAGTATTGTCAGAGAAAGGATGGTACTGGATGATCTTGTTACAAAGTGTTGTCTTTGTGTGTGTCCTAATTGCGAGCTGGTTGGTGAATTAGTGGTCTGCGTTGCTGTGTGACGACTGCCAGAGTGCAGTGTGTGTGTGTGTGTGTGTGAGAGGGAGAGTGCAGGAACAGGTGCGAGCCTCCACTCTGTGTCAAATTGGAAAATCCCGAGCTGTCACGCAAGGAATGTGATCATTCTCTTTATTGCCCTCTGCTGCACTCAAACAAGTGTGTTTATGTGTGTGAGAGACAGAGAGATGGAATCAGAGGAACTAAAAGCAAATGAGAAGAGAAAACAACAACGAGTCTGACAGTGAAGAAAAGGAACAAATTAGTCCGCTTCCCGTCAACAACAAAAAAAACAAAAAAAAAACCCTCACTGAGTTACACACACTCACGTGGGCAATCGCTGTGTGTGCTTCCAGTCAGATCTCAGAGGGGGGAGTGTGTAGTCGTCCCACTAGGGGTCACACCACTAGAATAAGTTGCTCTGTCTTACTCACATCAGCGGCAGAGAGCTCAGTTCATGCCCAGTGCTTTCGATCACTGTGAATCATGATGAACTCTGCCAGGAAGACAGACCTGAATCTAATTTACCTCAGGATTACTTTCATGACTCGTCTCTACTCTGTTTTCCAACAGATGTCTTTTTTACAAATCCTCATACGTCCTAAAAAAGCTGTGAAGTTGTTGCTCAAAATGACTTCACGCTGTAAAGTGTGTATTATTTTGTCAGTCATGCACCAGTGTCACTTATTGGTCTATTAAAAGTCCTGTAAATGGTTTAAAAGCTGCACAAGGAAACTTTAAAGCATGTGAGTGTTTAGGACTCTGATACTTTGGCCTGTGGTTGATTTATATCAAAGTGAACTTAAAAGCTTGACCAAAGCGCCCCTCAGCCTGCCACCCTCACCAGCAGTCAGCAGCTTCCACTCTGAACTTACTGTGTATGTCCAACTTAAATTAAATACTGAGCTTCCAGGCCCGAACACTAGGACTGTGCACCATGCACAAACAGTATACATATAATACAGACCTTGTGACTTCATCTTAAACAAGTTATAGCTTTGATTAGGCCAAAAAACTCCAGCCAGATACAACATGAACCTGCAGAGTTTCTGTCTGAGCCTTAAACATGGCAGTATAGTTTAGGACCTGAGCCCAATTAAAACATTTCCACTGTACAAGAATACATATAATTACAAGCTAAAGCCAACTCAACCCTTTTCAGTGCCGTAGGAGACATATATGAAACCTTGTGAGTTTGTTAACAGTCGCTCCAAGCGCCATCTCTGTGTAAAAGGGGCATTTGTGTTTTTATTGTGTGTATTCCCAAATTACATGTATTCACCATGTTATATTGGTGAATTCCTGTCTGTGTGGATACTTCTTACTCCTATATTTTTATGCATCCTTCCTTCCTGTAGGACCTCACCTGACAGCAGAATCACCTGCATTAAGAGGTTTAATGTGATGTATCTCGGTGATGCTCCTCTCTCCTGCAGCTTGGGTGACTGACGGGTGTCTTTCCACATAAAGATCACAAATGAGCTTTAATTTTGACATTTTATTTTACACTTTAAATAGTTTGTTGTCTCCTTCATTTAAAATGAAACGCTGAGATTGTTCCATCTAATGTCTGGACGCACTGACCTTTGACCTTAGTAATAGTTGCCCTCAGTTGCCTTGTCATCGACCTCAACCGTTTTGCATCTGTTGACCTCGTATGTCTCCCTCCTCTCTCTTCCTGTGTCTCTATCTTTTCTCCTTCCCTTTTGCTCTCCCCCATCTCCCTCTGTCTCCCCTCTTTCTTTCCACCTCTCCCCTCCACTGCAGGGTGACCGGATGGACCGGGAGGCGATGAAGTGTCAGGTACTGACCGTTTCCAACCACAGCTGTGAGAGTCTGACTCTGATTGGAAACACTCTGGAGTGCACCGTCCCCACCGAGCTGCAGGCCGCCACCTCCAAGGAGCTGCAGGTGGAGGTGAGACACACCTGCACTTCACAAACACCAGGATACATGCGATGTGCTTTTCAGTTTGCACTGACAGCCAATACACAAACAGACAATAAAACCCTGTATAGAGATTCATACACAGGTGCACACACACACACACACACACACACACACACACACACAGGTGTATGCACCCATACACTCCACCTCTCCATAACCTGTGCAACAGTTATTCAACAAAGATACTTTCTTTAATTAACGCAGCCTTTTGTTTATAGAAACACCCAGTTCACCACAAATACACATCCACACCCACACACACCCACACACACTCTTCACTCAATAGCTGTCTTGTTCCAGCCGCGCTGCATGTTGACAGCAGAGAAAAGCCTCAGTGTGTGTTTGAAGTGGTGTTTGGACGGCAGTGCAGGGTGTGCGTGTATGTGTGTGTGTGCTCAGATAAATTTAATTTGCATGTTAGTGAATTAGGTCATTATCCCTCAAAGTAAAGAAAACAAGAGAATGCAAACAGGTTTCTATTACAGTACTCAGAGTGATGCAACAACCTGTGTCCTGTAAAAACACTAAATTAATTCACTCTTGAACTTCACCCTCTAAATCTGCCTTATTAAAATGATGATTCCCCTTTAAAACATCTTGAAAGAAGAGACTCTGCCAGTATGGTGAGATCATTTTGACCCTTATCTGATTCAAATTCACTTGTTTCTTTTTTGTGATTAAACTTTTTATTGACTTTTTCCATATTTAAACATAATCACACAAAAAGCCAGTTGCTACAGTAAATCAATGTAAAATAAGTGACGGACCAAGCAAAAGAAAATTAGATAAAATAAATCCTGGCACACAAAATTAATTAAAGAAAATAAGGTCAAACAAAATCAGCTTGTTTCAAACGAGTTGTGTCGACACTTAATCGGTTGGACACTGGTTACACATGTCGGTCTGTCTGTTAATTTTGCTAGTCTTGAGTTCCCTCCGGTCTCCCTCAAGGTCGCCCCTGTGAGAGAGCAGCACACTCTCTTTAGCATGGTTAACTATGTTAGCACTGTTAGCAGTGTCAGCACAGCTAGTGGTGCTAACAAGTTAACAATGCTAAAGGGGTTTTGCGGCTCAAAATGAAGCCGCTTACTCACTGAGGCTGTGTGGAGGAAGACTAGACGGACACAGTGCTGACGCAGCATTGTCGTCCTGGTGGCGGGTTACCATGGTAATGCAAATGAGCAGCGTCCCAAGTTTGCCTCCACCCAAACCAGGTGGTGCACAGTGCAGAGCAGCCAAGGCTAACATTAGCTAACTGTGGACGCTATCTTTTTTTTGCTTCAAGGTTGGCTGGAGTGACACTTTATTTTGACCCTCCTGAAGCTACCAATATTTCCTTGAGCCTCCCAAGGTGACTGCCGGAAAAAGCATGACCCTCCGTGCACCATTAATTAGTTTATAGATTTTTAAAATTTACCCTCTGATGTTTGAAAATCAGAAGTTGAAGACAAAGTCCTGGAGTTGCAAAGAGTCTCAGTTTTTGTGATGTCTAAACTAGATATTCTGTGTCAAACATCTGCTCTGAGGCATTCAGAAACAACACAGCAGAGATCCATAAAGCCACTTATAATGCACTCATATGAGAATTCCCCACTGTTTGTATTATCAGGCTCACGGGAGGAATTTCAGCAATAAAAGGTATCATATCATATCACAGCACCTGCTCCTGAGGAGGAAGAGGCTGCAACGACATAACACGCTGTGATGATAGATGGAAAGAATATGTGCACAGTTTTTACCAGAGTCATTTTCAGTATATTTAATTGAAATTGAATTAGTTATAAATTAATAAGATGTTCAAGTTTTATCCAATTTACTTTCTAATTTCATTTCTTAGATCCCAGTTTGACAATAATAAAACAGACTGAAGACTGTGTGACTTTTCTGAAGCAGTAACAGGATCATTCTGCTGTCGGCCATATTGAGCTCTTCATTCTGCGCCGTGGGAATTTCATGGAAAACACCACATTCCTCCGGCGTTCCAGATCATTTACAGGATACTTCAATAACTCTCCTGTCCTAATGCAGTCCCTTATAAAAACCAGCTCAGGGAGAATTTATTATACAGTGTGTTGAGTGAGACGGCTCAGCATCCAGCTGTCTTGTCACTTGAATATAAGTCAAGCATCCTCTGAGTCACGAGAGGCGGACGCACAGCGCAGAAATGTCCCACTGGTGTTTATTAATGAGGGTTTAAGCAGGACAGACGTTTATCACCTGCGAAAAAAGAGATACCAGTGATCATAAAACATTTTAATTCATTTAAAATATGGATTGAAGGATTAAAGTGTAACTTAACACCCTCTGAAAATCTTGTTTTTACCGACCTCCAGTGGTTTAGCCTCTCAGCTTGCTGCAGTGGTGTACAGATGTACTCCAGGACGCTGTGACATCACTGTTGGTCACAGGTGCAACAAAACAAACGTCTGATCACACCCAGCGCCAACTGACTTCAAGCTTTCATCCAGAGAGAGCAGTATGACACTGTTTGTCAACCTGGGGTGATATTCACTAAGCTTCCTCGGACAGAGATGCTCCTAGTTGTAACATTTTTAAGAGAATTCTCAGTATTTTGATGTTTTCCCCCACAGATAAAGCTAGAGTTCAGATTTTTTGAAGTGGGGTTGTATTAGGTATTTATCCATAGTAGATGTCAGTCGGCATGCCCCAGTTTGGAGAAGCAGGCTGGACTAAAATTACTGTTTTTGTCAGTGGAGTCTGGCTTTGTAGAGACATGGATGAGTTTCAGTTCAGGTACCTGATGGGAAAAAAAAAGCTGTTTGGGAAGTACTGAGAACACCCAACAGAACAGTGTTGTGTTCACATAGAGCATGAAGAAAACAATAGACACGAATTCCCGCCGGGTAGTGCGATGGATGCAACACAAATGACTGGAATAAAGCAGCGCAAATGAGGCAAGTGACATGATTTTGCGTCATATGCTTATTCGCGAGAGTTGAAAAATCTGAGCTTCAGTGACCATTTGACACCGCAATAGCCAATCAGCATTGAGATCCTCCAGGGACGTGAGACACTGAGATCGTACTGGTGGAAGTTCGTTCATCAATGCTGCGATTTCAAATGCATATGATGCGTTTCAATACAAAATATTGTAGCGTTCAACACCAGCGCCACCACAAAAAAGGTAACCAATGACACCATTAAAAGAATGCATCATAGCAAGCAACACAACCACACGCCCTTACAAAGTTCAAATCTTCTGTCTCTTCCTTGCTCAGAGTTGCACATCTAAGTTAGGTGTTTGTGTGTGTGCAAAAAACATCAAGAATTTAAAATGTAACAGCTGTCCAACTTATTATAACCTTTGTTTGAGTCAGTAAATACATATAATTGATAAAACTCACTCGTGGTTCATTGTTTCCAAATCCTGTTTCTTTGTTTGGTGCATTTTAAATCATTTTGTGGATAACTGGCCAAAATGCACAAACCATAGCCTCGTGTCCACGTATTTCCAGCAGCGTCAGTGGAGTCTGACAGCAGGAAATGTTTCAGTGATGTAGAAAATCAACAACAGAGTTTGTTCAGAAAAGACAGAGGGCCTCAAAAATAACATTTTGGACCAATATTCAACATTTATACAGAGAGGAGTCCATCTTAGAAGAGGTAAAAAGATCAATGCCTATACCATAAACATAACAGAACGCAAAGCAACTACAAGATTAGGGATGTTTTGAGCAGTGGGGCTGAAGGTAATTTCACACTGACTGGATAAAACCCTCACTGAACCCATGTAAGGTTGAGTTCTGAGACTTCCTCAATAAATCAAGCAGCCTCGTTTGTTACAAACTCCAAACATCCCAGCGGGTTATAAGAGTTCTGATAAGAGCAATGTCTAACCTTTATGATACAAACTAATATTAGATGCTGCGCTTCAGACGTCCTCATGTCGTCCTTAGATATAATATCCTTGTGGTGAAACAGCGACGTGCTCCAGACCAGACGATATCAGTCTCATCACTGTTGACTTGTGAACTGGCCCTCAGAGGAAAGCCTGTATCTCAGGGGATGGTCAGCCAATATCCCTCAGCTCCACAGACCTACACACACACACACACACACAGCGTCCCATCTGCAGCAGCAGGCAGCAGTAGAAACCTCATTTCCACTAAACCTAATAACGGCAGAAGCAATATCACTGATGTAATCTGCCTCCAGCCTGTGGCAACAGGCCGTGTGTGTGTGTGTGTGTGTATGCATGTGTGTGAGTGTGTTTGTTATTGCATACCATATGTCTGAATGCCAGTTTCATGTAATGCTTAAATGCTTGTGTATATGCCATGCATGACATACTGTATGAATCATGGATACAGTCATTGTTTATCAAGCATCTGCCTTCACGCAGTGCAGACACTAAGTGTGTTTTTGGCGCTGTACTACAGTGTGCAACAACTTTAGGAGAACAGGACATAATCAGACAAGTTGGCAAGAACTTATTAAATACAGAATGTGTAATGGATTTAAACATAATTCAATTTAATTCAATTCAGTAGAACTGTATTTATCCTAAAGGAAATTCTTGTGCCAGCGGATGCGTCAGATTACAGTAACACAAATTAACATTCGCAAACCAGAACAACCAGTCGACTCCCCGTGTCACACACAGGGCCTGGTTTTTAAAACAATGGGGTTTAAGTATCAGTCAAAATATTCAAAATATACAAGATATAAAGTGTTTAAGGAGCAGAAAATAAAACCCAGTGTCCAATAGCATAACAATACAAGAGTTATTAAAAATGAACTAAGATGGTGGAACAATGCACCATTAGGAACACAATTAACCCTGATCCACTGTGATGTGTGCAGAGCGGTAACGTAGAGTAGTCATGACGGGCTCCAGTGCACGCTGCTATGACAGGTCTTATGTACGTTATCCTGCACATATCATCTCGTCACACGATCACAGACGTGACACTGGATAACATCAACATACATGTAACCCAGCCATCATCACTGCATATCTGTATAGAACAAAAATACCAAAGCAAATAAGAAATTAAGAAGTTGTACATTTATATAACAATTTTAATAGTTGATATAAAAATAAAATTTAAATACACATGACGGAGGTGGGTTTGCATAAAACAAATGGCACTGTTTTTAATTAAATGAGAGTTCTTCTTTGAACGCAGACATATTTTCAAGGTGGCAGTCACACATAAGGGCCCATTCTCATTTACGCCCCTGATACAGAGATAAAACAATGAAAAACAAATCACTGCCCAAATATTTGCAGGCCGGACTGTGAACTCCAAGCAGGCTGTGTCCAGCTATTTGTCCATGACGTGACGGCTGCAAAGACATTTCAGACACACAGCTTGAATCATTTTGCTGCAGCGTCAAGTAGACGCTTATTCAGGGTCACCCTTATTCAGTAGTGATCATCCGTGTCCTTAAAATCTGCGTCCTTCACTTCATGACACCCCAAACCTCCTTGACTTGTTTCAGTGGCGCCAGGCGGACTCCATCAGACACCTGGGCAAAGTGACGCTGGCTCAGGAGCAGGACTACACGGGCCTGATCGTTGGCTGCGTGTGTGTCACCCTGCTGCTGATGCTGCTGGGAACGCTGCTCATGTGGAGACGGAACAAACACATTGATGGTAAGAGCTGTGACGCCAGGGTCATGGTGGGGTCAAAGGTCAGTTTACTTGTTATGTCATCTGCTCTGAAATATGATGTCAGTCAGACTCTGCAGTCTGGTCTGGTTCGGTTGTGAAATGTTTCAGCAGCTACGTTTGGGCCAAAACATTGACAAATTAGCAGCAAGAGTCAGAAGCAGACTTGGTTGTTTTTTTAACCTGGACCCTGTTTTCTATGTTTTTGTGCCAAATGGAGAAAACCATTCTTTAAACTGGACCACAGTGAAGCTGCACTTGGCTTATAAGATTGATATAGAGGAAGCGGTTTGGATGAGAGTCAGCAGCTCCAAATCTGAGGCCAGAAGATGGTGGGTTGTTCCCTCTGGGTTAGAGGAGAGTTACTGCCTCAGGAGAGGGGAGTTCAGGTATCTCAGGGTCTTGTTCATGAGTGAGAGTAAAATGGAGCGTGAGATGGATCACGGTTTGTTGCAGCTTCTGCAGTGATGCTGAATTTATTTATAACACGCTGCAAAAATGTGATGTGATGTTCTATCAGAGAGAAATCCATCGTTGTTTCACGTAATTAATCTGCTGGACAAGTTGAATTAAAAGTGAATTGACTCCAGTCCCTGTGTGTGTGTGTGTGTGTGTGTGTGTGTGTGTGTGTGTGTGTGTGTGTGTGTGTGTGTGTGTGTGTGTGTGTGTGTGTGTGTGTGTGCAGCAGCAGGAGCTCAGTGTCCTCTCTAACCTGTGTGCATGTGTCTCTGCTGGGTTTTGTTTTGCCTGGTGGGTGTACGTACAGTGAGGTTGTGTGTGGGGGGCGCACTGGTGAAACGCTTTGCCTTTCTTAGTAATTCTCTCATCTCTTCCCCTCCCCTTTATGTTTCCTCTCATCCTTCATCACTCACCCCCCCTCCTCCTCCCTCACTCTCTCCATCACTTGTTTCCATCCCTCTTTCTCCCTCTCTCTCTCATCATCCTGTCTCCCTCCTTTCCTCCTACGCACCTTCTTATCCCCTTATGTCTCTGTCCTTCCTTCCTCTCTCCTCCCCCTCCCTCACTTCACTTCTAGATCTGTCTGAGGTGTGGTATGATGGCCGGGGTCACATCCAGCATCTGGACAGGCTGGCTAACGCGAGGAGCGTCAGCCCCACTAACGAAATGGTCTCCCACGAGTCAGTCGACTATAGAACAACCCTGCTGGAGGGTACGTCAACCAGATAAGCCCCTCCCCCACTGCTCACATGACATCTTCTTGCCCCCTCACTCCCTCCCTCCCCTCTACCTGCTCACCTCCCTGGGGGGCTGAACGCTATGCTAGCGGTGCATGCCTTACATGTTCTGAACTAACACCCGCAGCCCTGAGGAAACGTAAGTTTATGAATACTTTCTAAATCAGCTGATCAAAATCATCCGTGTACCCGATGTAGACCATCATAACCTCAGTGTTACCGCCCCCTGCTCACTCCTCCAGAACTGAATCTGAATTAATTACATTTTTGAAACTGATTGACGCAGTTTTCCTTCTTCAGATTAAATGACACATACACACTCTTTCCTCAACAGTTTCATCTCTGATGATCGTAATGAACAAACAATCATAAATTTGCAAAGAATCTTTGTTGAAAAAGTAAATTCCCCGTAAGTTCAGATATTACCTCATAGTCATCTTTATTAGGCATCAAAAATGATCAAATGATTGATATTTAATTAATTAAACATGTTGACTCTTTTAATAATTTAGCCACCACAGTAAAGGCTTTTTAATATTTCCGCCCTCGCTGATGTATTTATCAAGCGCCTGGATCATCCTCCTGTGTGTCCTGTGTCCTCGCCGTGAGGTTCTGATCTGCGTTTGATTGTGCAGAGAAACCACTCGTCTCTCTTTTTCCAGTCTCTATCAAATAATTGTTGATTTTCATGATGCAGATTTGCCTAAATGAGCCGTTCCGCTGTTGCTGGAAATGAGTTTGATGAGAGCAGAGTTAATGTGCTGAGAAACTGAAACTAGAAAAGGTTAAAAAGCTCCAGAGAGCTGCAGAATAAATGATCATTCTCGGTGGGTTTGTCTCTGCAGGTGAATCATTTCATATTACACATCGTGACTTATTTAATAATTTATTAGAAAAATGCTAATACTGAGGCTACCAGCACGATCCAAAGTAACCTGTGAGTAATGACAGGTTCTGTTCTGCATCATGTGGTCTGTCAATTCAAACACTTTGACAGTCTTTATTGCAATTTACAAAAGACTAAAATAACATAACAGTAGGCAGTGGTCAAATCCTTTACTAAAATAAAAGTAGCAACACCACAGTGTAGAAATACTCTGTTACACGTGAAAGACCGGCATTTATAATCTTAATAAGTAAGTAAGTAAGTACACAATGGTTAGACCAAAAAATACTTAAAGTACCAAAAGTACAAGTACTCACTGTGTTCATCACTTTAATGTTGCAGCTGGTAAAAGTGGGACTAATTTTAGTTATTTTAGATCCCAGTTTATCCGAATCCAGCAACAGAGGAGAATGAAAATATTACAGCAGTACTGTAATAGTCAAGAAACACTGAGACAGAAACCAAAGAAAACACAAAAGAGATATTAAAAAATACTTTTAAAAGTAAGTTCAGTGTATCAGTTTTAAAATGAAAGCAGCATCAGCAGATCAGCAGATCTTCACGCAGTAGTTTTGTGCAGAAATGTGCAAAAATATTAATCAGGGGATGTTCAAAAGTTCAGTGTGAAATTTGTAGAGTAACGAGTAACTCTCTAGTGCAAAGTACAATATGTGTCTCTGAGATGTAGCAGAAGTATAAAGTAGTATAAAATGCAAACAAGTAAAGTACAAGTACCTGAAAATTGTACTTGAGTAAATGTACTTGGTTACATTTCACCACTGACAGTAGGAGCAATTAATGAAAACTAGATAACACTGAGATGCAAATAATATGCAATCCAATATAAACAGTACAACTGCTTAAAAATCAGCAAAGCCGGTGAGTCCTGGATGAGTTTACAGTCTGTGTTCTCCTCACCAGTGAGCTGACCACCAGTCTCGTCTTCCTAAACTTAAGTGTAATCCCCAGAGTCACCTGTGGTTTTGGTTTTCACACATTTGAATCCTGAGGGCGTCGAGGGGGGCTCAGTGTATTATGATCCTGAGTATGATGGCAAAGTCATTTTCTGACCTCTTAAAAGTGACTTAAAAGGCTCAAAATGTGAGCAGGTCGATTTACTAATGAACTAATGCCTGTCCTCAGGGGGAGTCGAGGTGTAGTGGTTGGGAATTCATATATAGTCCATATTTGAGCTCACCATTATGTCTGTGCGTCCTCTCTGTCGCCTCCTTTGAAGGAGCTTTAGGTATTTTTGCATGCAGTTCGTCACATTTTTTTCCGTGCACTAACATTAGCAGGAGAAATCAGAAACTTTGTTTTTCCAGCTCAGCTTCCCTCCGTCGCCGTGTCAGGTTCCTCTCTGCCTTTGTAGCTTGTCTTTTCTGATCATGTATCACCATGACCTCTCGAGGCCCCGCTGATACAGTCACTGACCTTTGACCCTCTCCTCTGCTCCTCCAGATCAGGGCACCGACCGGCCCGAGACATGCCGGGGGGCTCCTCCCATCTACGGAGGCAATGGAGAGCTGCTGTCCCCCAGACTGGGAGCACTGGGAGGTGGGATGGGTCTGGGGATGGAAGGCGAGCTGGTGTCCCCACTGCTGATGGCCCCGGTTCACATCGACCCGTCCTGCCTCCACCCTGACCTGCTGACTGAGGTGCAGCACGTGGTGATCGCCCGGGAGCAGCTGCTGCTCCACCTCAACCAGGTCATCGGCAGAGGTCAGTCACAGAGATGCTTTATTCACTGTCAAATACATTATTTAAAACATTCGGTGTCACTGAGTCTGTGGAGACATTGTGGGTATGTCCTTTTATTTTGGACATCGCTGTGGTGTTTCAGCACCGCTTGCATCACTTGTTGCTTGTTTGAGCAACAAGTGATGCAAGCTCATGCTGCTTCACTTGCACTCACTTCAGTTCTTTTTCTACTTCCCCTGAACAAGGGGAGATTTAAAATGCATCATTTCTTGTTTGTCTCCCGGGCAAAAAAAAAATATGTTTGAATGTTGCACAGTGGGAATAAACTTCCTGTAATGTACAGGATCGTTATCATTACGTAATTTTAACTTTTTTATACTGTCAGTCAGAGGTGTGGACTTGAGTCACAAAGTTGATGACTTTAGACTTGACAAAATCGAAAAGACTTGCAACTCAACTTTGACACCACTGACTCCTGATTTCACTTGGACTTGAGCCCTTTGACTTGATACCAAAAGATTAAAAAGAATGTTATTTAAACGGTTCCTCAGTTCATCAGTTCCTAGTTCTGCATTTTCATATATTGTCACCACGGACACAAATGGGCCTTCCCGCTGCACTTTTGGCCGTGCCGAGTTGTGTGTTGAGCCATGTTGTGCCAGGTTCCATTATCACTGCGTGTCGAACTGCGCCACAGATGGACCTTCTCTGGAATAGGTCGAAAGTTGGGCCGCCAGCGCTCAAGCAGGTAGTGGTGACGTCTCGCTGACAGCAGCCAACACCCAATGACTGCCTTCGCCCCTGAAACAAGCCTGTGTGTTTTGAGACTCTCCTCCTCTCTGTCTGCAGGAGACCAGAGAGAGAGGTGTCTTTAAAAGTCTCTGTGTGTTCAGCTCTCAGTACATCTGTAGCTTCTAACTGAATCTCTGTGGTTTGGAGTTTAGTTTCTCTCCTCCGTCCTGTTTTAACTTTAGATATCTGATTTATTTCACTGTTTCATTTTTACCATCAGCCATATTAGAAGTTGTGTGAAGTTGCTGCTTGAAAACTCAACATTTCCTTATTGTGCTGCTTCACAATAAAAGTTTCTACATAGCAAAATAACAGGGGACTTTTATTGTGAAGGATCTACAGGAAATGAGATGTGTTTATCACTGAGTTCGTGGAACTTTGTTAGTGGCTTTTCTTCTACAAAGACAAGGAGGAAGAGTAAAAGCAGAAACAGCCACAGTGAGATGTTGATGAAGAGCTGCAGACAACAGGCTCTTACTGCACCTCTGCAAACAGCTCACCTCCAACAGGTGAACGTCTTTTACCTGTCCTGCTGTGGAAAAATATGCAGCAACAATAACACGTCATAGCTAATTGTGGTACTGGATAATAGTGCTGCAGGAAATGCTCAACTTTTTTTAGTCCAGTCACACTTGTTTTAACAAATAGTAAAGTTAAACAAGTTTTATGCAGTATTTATAATCGTATATATTATTACTCTGTTGTTAAAGTGGCATTAGATTTGATGATGGGCGATTTGTTTACAACTCAATACTCAAAGTTTGGGACTTGAGACTTACTTGTGACTTGCAAAACTGTGACTTGGTCCCACCTGCTCTGTCAGTACATTTTAAAAAGGAGGGAAAAATAACTACATGCAAGAACAAATGCTCAGTTGCCAACAACAATCCACCCCAGCTGAAAAGCTGAATACCTGATGAATGAATCAGTCTTTTTATTTGTAATCTCTTAATTCATCCGTGAAACAGTCATTTCATCACATCAACCTCAACTTTAGGGTCTATTCAGAATAAACATTCACAATCTGTCTTATGTCAGAAACAAAATTTGGAGTCTTTTCTGTTTTATCTGTTACGTTTTTACAGGAAAGAGAAACAACAACACAAACATTATTTGTCTACAAGTACTTTGTGACTTGATTGTATCTGATGTGATCTTACATTAAATTAGAGCTTTATGTAAAGCTATAAAAAAGCTAAAGTCGCCCACAAAGAGCTTAATCGCCTTTTTATCAAACCACAAGCTCGACATGCAGACACAAAACCACCTCACATTGT
Organism: Epinephelus awoara; assembly: GCA_035609425.1. Taxonomy (NCBI): domain Eukaryota; kingdom Metazoa; phylum Chordata; class Actinopteri; order Perciformes; family Serranidae; genus Epinephelus; species Epinephelus awoara. Next base: position 3,385,789 of record CM069298.1, on the reverse strand, counting down.
GCTGCTTCAGTAGGCGGGTCAGACACCACAGATCAAATTCACCATCAAGAGGAGGGCGACCCCCCCAAACCCCTCCGTGTCACAGAAAACAGCCCCCTTGCCTCCCCGGCTCGGTTATTATCCCCCGAAGAAAAGCGCCCGCATTTCGGGGCAGAAGTTTTTTAAAGTGGCGTAGGATGATTTGTTCACAGCTAGTGTTCCCAGGCTCCATTGTTGGAAGTCGTAATCCAACACCCTCAGCCATCTGCGAGGACGTGATAGGAGAACGCCGCGCTCATTTTATTCCCGCACCCCTCCCAGTCTGGGGTGAGCCCTCGTGTCTTAAGAGATATAATTCAATAAAATGCACAATAAGTCAGGGAGGTTTGGCAGAGGCTGTTAGCCTGCGTGGGGTATTAATGAATTAAGCTCCAGACTGGGTTACTTGAGGGGGCAGATTTAATGTGAGGGTGACGGTAACTCAAGAGAATCAGATTTAACTGTGAAAGGTGTGAAAACAAGCAAAACACACACACACACAGGAGTCAGACAGTTGATTTCTGTGGACAAACATGCAGAAATCACCTCAGTCCCTCTGCTGCAAACTTTAATTTGTACTCGCCAGCAGTGGACAGAAATGTTTTTATCAGATTTCTGGAACTGCTGTGATCGCGGAGCCAACTGGCAGGACGCGTGATCTTAATCATAGCAGCTCTGTCGAGAAGACGGCCTCAACAAGCCAAGATAGAAACGGAGGATACTGATTGCACAATATCCAAAAATGGCCTGCAATGTCCTCCTCCTGCAGGCTCTGTTGGTAATTTAGATGGTGCCATACAGCTGCTACCATTTATGGAGCTGATTTAGGAACTGTGGTTTACTTACTCATCTGTGAGTACATTAAGCAACAAGCCATGATCAGAATCTGATTATAATTTATTGGCTGAGTATGTTCACATATATACGAGGAGCTGGAATCTGGGAGCTCTCAGCGTGCTTCTGTGCGCTGCCAAAATAAATGTACATGCTGCAGAGATGTTTTCAGTCAGAGACGAGTTCAGATGGTTGTGCTGCAGTGTCGCCACTGAAGCATCAGAGTTAATGTCTGCTGTCTGTTCAGCTCGGGCCTCAGGGGCGGATTATGAAACAATGGGTCCCTGACAGTGTTGGTTCTGACAGCTATTTTAGATTAAGTCTCAGTGTTGAGATGAAAATGTTTGTTAGTTTCATTTTTATCCTTCATAGTTTTAGGCGACAGTTTTCTGTTGTTCTCTTCATTTAGATATTTTCTTCTACAATTCCAAATAATTCGTGCACACCTTCAAACTGTCATGTCTCCAGCAGTGTGTGACAGGTTTAAGGGCTGATTTACGAGCACACACTTGTGCTCTCAACAAATAACTAATGTGAGCCAACTAGGATTTGTCCCCCGGTTCATTGTAAACTCTGACTTATCCATGTGACTGTTAAGAAGCAGAAACATAACTTGTTTCTTCATGTGCAACATGTTAGTCTGGAGGTTTAAACTGGTGTCCTCTCACAGAGAAAACTGATCTGAGTTGAGTCTTGTCAACAAAAATGGAACATATATTTTGTCTTAATTATTATTCATAATCTTATCCATAATCTTTAACTCACTTCTTCTATTTATTGTTAGCTCTTAACAGTCTGGTTTTCGTCATGGAAAAAAGGTCGTTGACAAAAAAAATTGTCATTGAAATAAACACGTCCTTTGGCACCTGCTGCACAGCTGAACATCATCAGGATTTAAAATGGTGCATCTCATGTGTCTTAAATGGACCTCTGTCAGAGAGGCTTGTTTTGTGTGGAGCGGGAAAAAGTTTATTCGGGAGGGCTTTACAGGTCTGAACAGGAGCGTCTGAATTCACTAATGCTGACTAATATCTGAATAACACATCATGTTGTAACCTGCAGGTCACTTCGGCTGTGTTTTCCACGGAACGCTCCTCGAGCCAGACGGGCAGAAGCAGCACTGCGCCGTCAAGTCGCTGAACCGTGAGTACAAACCCCTTTAACGAGTTAATAGTTCAGCCAAACCCTTTATCACCTGAACTGAGTTTGTCTGCAACTCCCTGTTTCACATTTAGAGGTTGTTTTTTTTCACAGTCATGGGAAACCTGTCATGGAATATCACAGTCACGTTTTCCAGGCCTGTAAAAGTGATGGAATTTTGTGATGTGTAATGAAATAGTTCCCTCCATGTCATGTAACATAACGGCAAATTTTACTTTCTGTCGCTGTTGATGCAACTCACCTGACATATGCATCAATGTGGGGCGCCGGTGGCTTAGTGGTAGAGCAGGCGCCCCATGTACAAGGCTGTTGCCGCAGTGGCCCCGGTTGGATTCCAGCCTGTGGCCCCTTGCTGCATGTCTCTCCCTCTCTCTCTCCCCCCTTCACACTTCATGTCCTATCAATTAAAGGCAAAAAATGCCCTAGAAAATATCTTTTAAAAAAAAAGCAATGCATCAGTGTGTGACAACATTTTGTTTATCATGACGCGCATTTGTCCATTTTATCCTTCTGTCTCCCCCTTGATGTGTTTATTTAGTTTTCATAGATAGATAGATATTTACAAGCTGCACAAACATATATGAACCGTTACTGCGTCTGTGTTTTGATTTTAAATCTAAAAATCTAACTCATGCCGGCCGTACACCAAACAACTTATCAAGCGACATGCAGCAAAAATAACAGGGGACTTCAGACGTGAATTGGCACTCTGATTTTAAATGCCATCACTCAAGACAAGCTGTCATCAGTGTAAGACACACCCTCAAGAAGGTAGCCTTGTTATAATGGATTTGAAAATCCCGGCAGCGCTGGGCTGACGGGTTTGGGTACTTTGCGGCCATTCGTTTTTCATTTCGAAATAAAACATTGAAACAGGGTTTTTTAAATTCCCAAATTAAATCGGACAACGGATAATGGATAACGATTCGTTTTCCGTTTTTCTTTTCTTTATTATCAAATAAAAAACAGAAGACGGATCTTTTTTTCCTTTTTCGTTTGGTCATTTCAAAACAAAAAACGGATAGAGGTTGGTTTTTGTGTTTCAATTTGTTATTTCGAAATGAAAAACGAATGGCCGCGAAGTACACGGACCCTGACGACCCAAACCGACCAACCGAGCCCATGACTGTGGAAAAAGGGGCATATGAGACTCAAGACTATATTCAAGTCTTGGTTCTCTTGTTCTGTGGAAAAGGAGATGAAAGTGGAGGAGTAGTGGAGTGAAGAAGAGTCTGTGTTTAAATTGTATCTGATCCACCAGCCAGCACTTATTTTAGTGAGAATTCCTAAATTTTGGAACAGCTCACCTCTCATTACCAAATTCTCCTCCCAGTAAAACAACACAGCTAATCTAACTGAGGCGAGTAGCAACGTAAGGTGACAAAATCCCAATTTAAAGTGGCGGGGGGGGTATTCTGGTTTATTTTATGGGGACTCGGGAGTTCCTAGTTATGACTCACAATCAAATGACCGACCGTAATCATTCCATCCTACATCTGCGTATATTGCATACCTGCTGTATGATATCACAACGCTCCAATAGCATTAAGAGTCTCATCTCATCAGAGCCCTGAATCCATTTTGGGCTGAGCTGATGGTGATGAATGGGCGTCCGATGGTGAGGACGGCATTAGGGTCCCCCCTAATCGTGTAACCTGTCAGTTGGACCAAGGAGATTGATGCAGGAGTAATATGGGGGAGAGCTCGGTGCAGTCGCACAGGGAGCCATCGAGCACAGCGGGATGAGCTGAGCTCGACCTGCTGGGGGTTTCGTCCTCTGGGATTTGGACCTTTTTATTACGTTTAGTGAATTCTCAGGGCTCTGTATTGTTTTTGTGTTCTTTTGTTATATTCGGGACCTTGAGATGATGCTTTTATCCTAATTAAACTGTTACTAAGACACGTAGGTGAAAGCAGACGACACTAAGACTGTATCTCCAGCATGGTAGAGAAAGGAATCTCCTCACAGCCATGACGTAATGTTCGTCCTTAACCATAAAAAAGAGGCTCTGAATCCAAATGTCATTTCTTTCTATCTTTGGGGTCAAACCTCAGCTGAAGGCCGATCAGCTGGTTCCTCCAGCCTCCATCTTTAACCAGATTACAGCAGAGTCAGTGGGGCTAAAGATCAGGACATCAGAGGCAGAGATGCAATTGGCAAATGAGAATCTGGCGTAGGTCAGGTCTGGGTGAGGACTTCTGGGGAGGGTTTTTTTTCTGGATTGCATCATCATCATCATCATCATCATCAACCTTTTTCCCCCCAAAGGTTTATAAGGAATGACCTCCATGTTGATATCAGTACAGCAGAGTTGGTCCACGTCTCCATCTTTTTAAAAATCCCCCACATCACCAACTCCTCCTGCTCTTCACTTGCTCTAGACTGTAACTGTTTCTTCATCTACAAAATGTTGATGTTTTGTTTTTATTATTTTTTAAAAAGGCATCACAGACCTGGAAGAGGTGTCCCAGTTCCTGAAGGAGGGGATCATCATGAAGGACTTCAGCCACCCGAACGTCCTCTCTCTGCTGGGAATCTGTCTGCCACCAGAGGGCTCGCCGCTGGTGGTTCTGCCCTACATGAAGCACGGAGACCTGCGCAACTTCATCCGCGATGAGGGACATGTACGGGCACACACACACACACACACACACACACAACTAAGTGAGCTGTTTTGTGTCCCAGTCCTCCAGTAACAGTTTGTATTTCTTACAGAACCCAACAGTGAAGGACCTGATGGGCTTCGGGCTGCAGGTGGCCAGAGGGATGGAGTATCTGGCCAGCAAGAAGTTCGTCCACAGAGACCTCGCTGCCAGGAACTGCATGTGAGTTTGCAGAAGTGTCACAAGAGTGTGTGTTGTATCTGGAGCAGGCCACAATAGAGTTCGACTAAAATAGAATTAAGTACAGGTGAGAAGGGAAGAGAATAAATAAAGGGCCGCTCAGGCTTAGAAAGAAAAGACAAGAAAGATTAATGTGGGAAGATTTGTTTTTTAACAGCACAGTAACAAACGTGTTTGTGCCCCGACAGGCTGGATGAGAGCTACACGGTGAAGGTGGCCGACTTCGGACTGGCCCGAGACGTTTATGATAAAGAATATTACAGCGTCCACAACAAGAGTGGAGTCAAGCTGCCCGTCAAGTGGATGGCTCTGGAGAGTCTGCAGACGCACAAGTTCACCACCAAGTCAGACGTGGTGAGGAACCAGTTACATTTAACAGTCTCACATAGTCTGAACGGTTTGGCTCAACTCATTAAAACTCTGCACCAAGATTGGAAAATTGTGTTGGCTGGAAATGTGTAAAATTATCTCACCTTTTTCGGCAATTTACATTTCAACAAAAAAGAAGTGCCGTAAATAACTCGACAGAAGTGTTCCATAAGACGTCAATAAAGAGTTCGTTTTCTTGTCTTCCCTGTAGTGGTCGTTTGGCGTGTTGCTATGGGAACTGATGACCCGTGGAGCTCCACCATATTCGGATGTGAACTCCTTCGACATCACTGTGTTCCTCCTGCAGGGGAGGAGGCTGCTGCAGCCCGAGTTCTGCCCTGACGCCCTGTAAGCGCACACACACACACACACACACACACACACATGTGCATACATGTACTCACCTGTCATTCTCCTCCTCGTGTAGCACAGTGCGACAGCTCAGTCAGTGTGAGTGATAAACTGTAGAGAGCAGCAGTCTGGAGTCAGGGGGGGGCAGCGGGGGGGAACGGAGGAGGTAACAGAGCTGTATGAGCACTGGAAGTCGTAAATAAAACCCACTCAGGTTTGGATCATCCATCATCTTCCTCAGCGAGCGTCTGAAACACTCACAGCTCCTCAGTGGAGTGTTACAGCTCATCATAGCCGTGGGTCAAATAAAAGTCACGTTTCTTCACCACAGAAGTTTCAGATTGAAACCTGACGCCAGGATGGCATTTGTGTTTTTGTTTGTGTCTGTTTGTTGCTGTGGAAGTTAAGAGCTGCTGAAGTGCAGCAGAACACAGCTGAGATCACTGGGGGGGGGTTTAACTTTAGCAAAGTTTGAGGTTTGTTGTGTTTTCTTTGGACGTGTTCACATCACTGTTTGCCAGGAGAAATCTACGGACGTGTCTCAGTGAAACCAGAATGTTTAACTGTTGAACTCACAGGTAGCTCTGAACCCAACCTGAGTCACAACCTTCAGAAAAGACTGGAAATCTTTTCTGCTGACAGAATACTGACGTCATCACAAGGCTAGAACAACGGAAACCTCTGTTTTATGAGTAATTAAAAAAAATAATTCTTTATGCCTGCGGAGGCATCCTGTTCTCGGGTTGTCAGTTCGTCCATCTGTACCACTCTGGTGAATGTGACATCTCAAGAAAAAGGTCAAAGGTCGCTGTGATCTTAGGTCCATCTAATTCTCATGAACGTGATATCTCAAGAAGGCCATCAGGGTTATTTCTTCAAATTTGGCACAAACGTCCACTTGAACTCAAGAACCAACTACTTAGATTTTGGTGGTTAAAGGTCAAGGTCACTGTGACCTCACAAAACATGACTCAAGAATTCATACACTAATTATGACACAACTTGACACAAATGTCTAACAGGGTAAAATATTGAAGGTCAAAAGGTCAAAGGTCAGCTTGACTGTGACATCATCATGTTTTAACGTCATATCTCAGGAACAGAAGGGGAGACATTTGGTCAGATACTGAATTGGTGACTCTAATCTTGAAACTGTGCTGATTGTATAGATCTTCTGTGTGTGAAGCATCCATGTTTTCACTGACATGATGGAGACTTTAAGTGCAACCTGAGTAGTTCTCGGAGGCGCACAGCTGCAGGGCAGTAATTATGTTTTTTTTAAAATGTCACATCAAATCACAACACAGTAATTTAATATCAATACAGCACAAACATCAACTCACTGAAATGTCTTTATCCATTAAACTCTGACCCACTAACTGTGAAACCAATGCCAAGTGTGATCTCATGCGGTGCAGATAACATCCTGAGGTACACTGCACATCTACAGTGTGTGTGGAAATTAGAGGGGAGTGGGAGGAGTGTTCAGGTGAGGGAGGGAGAGGCCCAAATTTCCCAAGCTGTAAATTAAACAGAGACATCAGGAGGTGATGCACGTCCGCAAACATTCCCGTGATTCTTCACTCCTGATCTCTCACAGAGTGTTGTGGTGATAGCGGCCCCTGGCAGATACCTTGTGTGTGTGGTAATGGGGTTTCTTTATTCTTAACAATGATACAACGGCTCTGCCAAGTGTGGGGGAGAAAAATAATAGCGGCAATATCAGAGACCTCAACGTTTGACAGGGCTAAGAAAAAAAGATTGATGATGGTGTGAAAGTTATCTTTGAGACACGCTGATATAGTTATTTCATTTCACACACACGACACCTGCAAGGGAGGAATAACTTTGCAGTCTGTATGAAATAAACCATTAATATCTGTTGTAGTGTTTCAGAGTAAAGCCTCTCTGATAAAGCTGAAAACAAAGTTGCCTCTGAAGTTTCCAGGTTCACATGGTGCATGAGAGATGATTTATTGTAACATGGAAAAATGCTACAAGAGGAGAGGAGCAGCAGAAACATTAAACTGCTACAGGAATCTAAAAAAAGACGTGAAAAAGCAAATGTCAAACTAAAGACGCACCAGTTGTGATACAGCGACGCATGACTTAAAACGAATGTGGGCCAGGGCGTAAATGGGGTAGCTAATGGCCCCTGCCCTGATTCCTACCCACCCACATTTGGTGTCTTTCCTCAGAACACACCCATCTTCAAATTCAAACTTCATTTTGATCTCTACTACAAACCTGTAAAGTGTTGTGACTGCATCTTGGACCGTTGTGATGCTATCCAGTTGACAAAATCTGCCCACAGACAGACATATCAGCAGCTGGCAAAATACTGGAAACCTCTTCTGTGGCAGTTTCTGCTACAGTCGGTGTCACCAGGACTTTATTTCACCTGCTGAACATATTATCAAAATTAAGTCGGTAATGAAAATAAGAGAAACCAAAGTACGTAACAATGAAACTCAGCAAGAGAAAAACACTAAATGCAAGATGAAAATGGCATGTTGTTTATTATTAAGTAGCTGGTTTGTCTGTTATCAGTGGTTATAGGCATCATAGATACAGTCAGTACGTTGACATGACACTTGAAAAACCGAATTATTGCCTTAATCCGACTATAACTGGACAACTGAAGTGCATGTAAGCGCGTTACTCCGACTAAACTGTCCAACTCCGATTAAGACACCCAGATAATGCGATTGGAATTCGATTTTCTCTAAGCCTAGCAGAATAAGCAGTCGCGGAAAATGAATGAATGAATCTTGTTATCTGTGGACTTGTTATTTAACTGATTAACTCATTTAGCAGGAAATATTTAAATCTGAGAAGCTGGAAAAAGACTCTTCTCCTTTGCTCTCCCTCCAGTTACACGGTGATGATCGAGTGCTGGCATCCGAAGCCGGAGCGCCGGCCCTCCTTCTCCGAGCTGGTGTCCCGCATCTCCGCCATCTTCTCCAGCTTCAGCGGGGAGCACTACGTCCTGCTCAACACCACCTACGTCAATATCGACAAGATGAGCCCTTACCCTTCCCTCCTCAGCTCCACCACTACCACTGCAGATTCCTCCTCTTCCTCACCCGACCCCTCCACCTCCACGTCCCTGCCCACCCAGTCCCCGTTTTTTTGCCACGTGGAGCGAGAGTGCTGCACCTGAGCGAGGCAGGTGGAGGTGCGGTGAGAGAGACTCAGAAAAGAGCAGTGAGGGGATGAAGAACTACTGTATGGAAACACTGGACACTGTATGCTGAGGAAAAACAGCTTTCAGAGCTGTGACTGTTCACTCAATGTACATAGATCATCGACCTTTGACCCTCTCGAGCATCGCCACACGACAGGGTCCTCCATGAACAATATGGCTGACCTTATGGACTTTTGTGACCTTTCATTGACCCCGGGGAGCATGAGGTCAGCTTCCTGCGTCCTCTACAAGACAATTACAAGGATCAGGAACTCCTCCTCGAAGATTCCCAGCGGACAAAGCCACCATCACAGAAGCACAACGCCATTCATCAAACACCCAAAAACAATCATTGACTGCTGTACCCACACAGGGAGAGGATCGATTTCTGCTTCAGCTCCTCTCTGGGTGGCATGTGCTTCGATACACACAGATGTGGCTCAGACCTTTTTCGCTGTCTGTAATGTGAATGTTTGACAAATGGCCATGTATTGTGTCGTGTAGAAAACGCCACACCTCCTGCGCCTGCACTCGACAGAGAGAAGGAAGCCTGCTTTGATAGACTGTGGCGCCTCGGGTGAGTAAACCAAGGCACTGTGGAGGTCGATGGAGGCAGTGTAGGTGTAATGTGTGAAAAAAAAAACTGCTGCCTGTGTGCAGTTCACTGGATGCTTTATTTGTATAATTGCATTTGGACAAATTGCTTTTGATGTGCTTGGAAAAAAAAGCATCTCAGCGCAGCCTCGCCGTGACTCACCTGTGTGAAATCCCCAGATGTTTCCAAGTGAAAACGGTTACAAGCCAACATTCATTTTCCTTTTGTTTTTCTCCTGAATCGTCCCGTCATTTCATAACTGTAACAACATGCACACACCTGAAAGCTTTGAGGTTTTCTTGGGAAGACGAAGGAGAACAAATGAGAAGCATGTCCTGCGTGTCTCACACGTCACTGACAGAGAACATGCTCTACATGATGATAATAATCATACACAGACGAAGGACATGATTATTTTAACTCACGTTTGTTTCCTTTAACCAAAAACCCAAAAAGTTCATCTGCAGCATTTCATTAGTTCAGTAACTTTGGTCAAAATTTCAACAAAGAGTTTGTTGTTCCTTTAAGAGCTTTAGCTTTTACGTCTGTGTCCTCGTCTGGCCTCAAACCAGGAGTGTGTTGCTAAGCGACAGCTGTTCATCACTGTAACTTTGTTATTATGAAGAAATGTTTCAATGTTAGAAGACCGTAGCAGCGTGTTTGCAAATTTTAGCTTCTGAACCGCAACTCATGTAGACTTTGCACTTGTGTTGACCATTTTTAAACCATTAATGTCTATTCCAGGCAGCCTCGGACGTCCACTCATTTCAGTTTAGTATGAAAATCTGATTCTTGAAATCTGAGCGTGTCATCCATCACAGTCAACATCAAATCTGTGTAAAGTTTCGTTTATGATCGTTACGTTGTTATGTAGTTAAAGTGCAGATAGAGTGTGTGCTACAGTACGTGATACTGTAATGTAGAGATATGCCAATTGATCATCATATCGACTACTGATGATTAAAATGCTGAGGCCCCTGACGATTTATATTTTAGGGCATATGTATTTATAAATTATGTAAAAATCCTCATCATGTTTGCTGAAGTAATCTAGCACTAATTTTACAGCAGAAGCAGGAAACAGTCGTCTTAATTTCACGGCTTCTTTTTCTTGTCAGAAAGTGGTGTCTGTGGGCGCTTCGTAACTCAACTCTTTCACCTCAGCCCCCGGTGGTTGATGATCCCTGCTGCTGGTGTCTGTGTCTTTCTTTCTTCACACCTGAACTGAACCACAGCGCTGTACCAAAATAATTATCGCCAACTATGTTGCATGGTAGTAATAAAAAGTATGAGTATGATAAAGTATCAGGGTTGGGCACTGTACTTCACTGTACTTTTTCAGATTTTATTCATGACTAAAACATATTAGAATATATTCAAACATTTGCTTCCATCGGGGCATTTTGTGCATGTGAATTATGATGGATTACACGACTCACAGTTTCAAGAGTTGTTATATTGTACTAAAGGAAACCGAAACTAACGGCTGTTTTGAACAGGAAGAAAAACATAAAACTTTCTAAAACACATAACTGATAAAGAAAAAATAATTTGTCACAAACTAAAACTTTCAAACCACTGCAGAGGTCATTTCCCCCGTGTGTTTGCTCTGTGTAGCAGATGATGTCTCTTTGTGTTTATGTGAATGGCTGCTGATGTGACTGGGCCATTGACGGACAGGTATGAATGTTTGCTATGACAAGAAAATTGCTGTACTATATTTTTGTATCGATGATGAGCCTCTTGTTTTAAATCTGGTCCGACCGGAGGACCAGCGGGGAGTGGAAAGTGCCACGAACGATGAACAAAGCCAACTAATCAGTCTTTTGTTTTCTAGACGAACCACTGCCATTTTGTAAATAAGAGAAGGGATCACATGGATGTGTGTGTGGGCTCGCAGCATGCAGAGCCCGGCGTCTGTGGGCGGACGCTCATTTAGCTCCCGATCATTACGGTTAGATCACTGTGCAAACAGTAAAGAGTTAACAAACCTCACAGACTGCTGTCACTTTGATCATCCTCCAACACGTTGTCTGTGCTGAACACTGTCTGATCTCTGTTCTCTGTGTGTGTGTAAGATTTTGTTGTACATAAAAATTCCTGAAGGTACATGTTCCTCTGTGATGTCAAATCAACTTTGTCAGTGTAATAAAGCTATACTATCAGAGTTAGTCCTGATTTGTTTTGTTTTTAACATAAGAAAAACAGCTCCAACCTGAGGCAGAGCACAGCTGTACAGAAATTTAAAGGTGCAGTTCACCCCAAAATCAAAAACACATTTTCCTCTTACCTGTAGTGTGATTTATCAGTCTAGATTGTTTTGGCGTGAGCTGCAGAGTGTTGGAGATACCAGCTGTAGAGATGTCTGCCTTCCCTCTGATATTAGGAACTAGATGACACTCAGCTTGTGGTGCTCAAAGCGCCAAAAAAATAGATTTGTAAAACTCCAATGAGGTCATAAACCCATGCAGTTTAAACCTATAATATCGCACAACTGTAGAATTAAAAGATGAACCAATATTCAGCACCACATGTGTGTGAGCCTTCTTACCTCAGATCAAATTCCAAACAAGAAAACATTAGCAAATGTCAGAATCATCTTGAAAACTGCGCAGAAAGTTTGAAGAAGAAATTTCCGCTGTAGAACGGTTCACTGCGCAGAAGGAAACGTGCATCTACTCATGGACGAGAGGCTGGTGACAGCATGAGATGCACAGAGCATTGACATCCCCCGCTGCTGAGCTGTAACGTTAGCTAGCTCAGTGGTGCTAGGAGAGCTAACAGTCGATGCATGTTTCCTTCTGCGCAGTGATACGTGAGCAGGCGTAGTTTGGTAGAAAGAAAATAGTTCCTACATGAAAACTTTGTCCCAACAAAAGTATGTTTTGACAGCTTGTTTATTGGGTGGGAAAAAGTGACAAAGGAGCATTCGGAGTAAGTTGTTAATAACAGTTTGTGGTTTGCAGGTCGGGTGGTTGATTAACGTGTATTTTTAGCATCCCATGTTTCTTTTTTGTGTTATTTTATATCCACTCCTGATGCTGCTGAATTTGACAGCTTGTTTGGCGTTCACTATCTGCAGAGACACCTCCACATCAGAACTACTGAGGTTTTTATTTTTGGAGTCTGTTGCCCCGCCCTCCTCAGACTTTTATTTGGGCATTTTTGACTCTCAACTTTTCTCCTTCTTCTTCTTCTCCTCCCTCTTCTTCATCTTGTTCTCATGTGAAACTGCTCACAAAAAAGTCTGTGATGAGCAGCATCAGTGTCGCAATGAACAGATGCAGATGTAACCACACGCTGATGTAGGTCTTGAAGAAACCTAAACCTTGAACCTCTCAAAGGTTTAAAGGTCTTAGAAGAAAAAAACCAAAACGGTCGTCACTGAGACAAAGAGAGATGATTATTTGTCCTCACTCTGGATCAACACACTCTGTGACTGTGCAACATTTGGAGCACACGGCCCTCTCCTTTTGTGAACAGAAAGTCTCCTTTTTGTTCCCACTGCTTGATGGTGACCTTTGACCCTTCACCTCCAGCTCCCCTCTCTTCTTTTGATCCCTGTAAGAACTACGGTCTAGACGTTCCCCCTCCCTCTGTCGAACTGAGCCGTGACCGTGGCTTTCAGGACAGGTCGTCCTTTCACAGTTGCAGGAGTTTTGTGAAGTCGCACCGTACAGTACGCGGTCTCACTTACACGAGCCTTTATAGAAACAAGAGAACTCAAGCTTTTGAGCCACACATGTTTAAGTACATTTCTGCTCTTGAAAGACTGAACTTTTTGGCCTCTGTGTGGCCACTTCTCCTCTGAAACTGTTTTAAAGGTGCTACATGTAGCATGTTAGCATCAATCTATTACTACAACATAAAGAGAAACTACAGGACCAAATCAGAGGCCTTTTACAGTTCACAGAGTCACTTTGACTTTTGCATGGACAACTGGCATTATATTTCAGTTTCAGACTCATGGAATCGGCAGACTTGTTTATTTCTGTTGTCGCTTTCAGCTGTAACTGTAACATTTAAACATATGTACTTGATGTTTCTGCTGTGATTATTTTATGTACTTTGGCGCTTTGCTAATGTCTTTGATGAAACAAATCTAGTGGCATGGAAGCTGAGCAATGTGCTGCTGTGGCAGTTTTTTAATCACCTAAAAAAAAATCACTATATTACATTTGGAAAATTTTCTCCACTGTATCTCAAGACCCTGACACACCAAGGCGACAGTCTGCCGTTGGTCAATGTTGGGCTGTCAGTGAACGTCTCTGGTCAGTGCGGTGTGTCCCTGTCAGCTTTTTTTTTTTTTTTTGCTGATTCAGCACATTGAAACAGTCTCAGCGATGGCGGAGCCTGTCAGTGAATACAATCACTCTGATTGTCAGTTCAGCTCAGCGCACGAGAAGAGAAACGGAAGTGAGGAAAGTAAACAAAGAGCTGAAGTCCAGAGGGAGTGAGACCAAAACAAACTTGTTCCATAAGCTCAGATTATTTTCTGTAGCAGAAACATTTGATGGTTTGTGTTATTGTTCACTAGCACACAGTAGATATGCTCTGTAACAGGCTGAAGTTGACACGGCGTCCCAGAACATCAACAACCAACACTCCCATGTACGTCATATGTGTACGTGGAAAGATCATGACCAAATGCTGATATGTGACGAGGTCGCAGTGAGAATTTATTGCTGTGAGCCTTTACACACTAACCAATGGAGGCAGCCGTAGCCCAGCAGCTCCAGTGCACTGCAAAGTTAAATTTCTGTTTTTGTGAATAGAGTCTGGAGGGTTTGAGATAACGGCTTCAGTCCCCACAGGGAAAGGTCGTCTGGCAGCAAAGGAATGTGGTTAAAACATAGCATTCACTTAAACTGAGTCAGTTTTGGACTCTTTGTTCATCGTGGAGCTGTTTGAGAAAAAGTTTTCCTCATGAATTCAATGTAAGTGGGGATGAGTAACTGATCTACAAATGGTCTTCTAGGACATGAGGTATCCCTTTAACTCATACTAAGGATGTTGTTAGCTGCTTTTGTCTTATACATCTCTTAATTGATTCTAAGCAGCATTAAAACTTCCTAAAAACTTTTACATGTGGTTTCCTCACAGCTGAGGAGCCTGCGACTGAGACGGCAGCCAGGTTAAGAGAAGCAGACACAGGTATGAAGGCTGTGATTGAATTTTCCAGGCCATTAGGACAACACGGACCATCAGATGTAGTTATCTCCCACCTCGCTCAAGTATCTTCACCCAGGGGTTTAATTTGCCCCGGTGAAATCCACGTTAAGCCCCGGCTAACACGAGCATGAGGCATGTCTGTCTTTGCATCTCACTCTGAGCATCCATCTTTCCTGCCACGCCAGGCTTGTTGTGTCTTTCATCACCCTTCACTCTCAGAGCTTCACTCAGCCGCCGCCAGAGCTACTGCGCTCCACTAATCATCGCTCTAAGACTCTGTTTTGACACAGTAAAGCCCTCTGTATGCACGAGACACAAAAGACATCATTTTGCATGACTTATAGTCACAAATTTAGTGACTTAAAGTTTTCTAGTCACAGCAATGCAGCTGTGTTAAGAATGCAATACAAGACAAACCTTTCTGAGTGTTTAGTCGTCACTTTTGCTTCTAAATGTTTTTTGTAAAACATCAGATTTTATGAAAAATTAAATATTGTCATTCAAAAAATGACTAACTATAATGCATATTTAAAAATGAATGCATAAAGTTAATGCAATCTGTCTGTTCATAACATAATAAACATATCAACAATCTCAAGTCAGGCACTCCTCTACCTGTTCCTAGCCCCCTCTGATGTCCACACTAATTCTCCCTCTTCTTCTCTACCTGTGTCAGTTTGAGTATTTGTGTGTGTGTGTGTGTGTGTGTGTGTGTGTGTTTGCCTGTCTCCTGTTGTAAGTGATACATGTTAAAAACCCGGCCACACACGTGTTCAAAGAGAGGACAGGTGCGGCTGTTGATAGGATCACAGTAAAAAGTTAAATGGGTTGAAGGTCTTTGTACGAGAGTCATCAGGTGATTCAGCAGCGTTGGTATGTGTGTCAGGGGGACTGCTGAGCCCAAACACACACACACACACACTTCCTAGACTCACATTACACCATTTCATGCACACACACACACACACACACACACACACACACACACATCTACAAGCGTTTACTTGCAGGTGTTAAAGTGATCGTCCACTTAGAAATTTGCTTCTTAATATCAAACACTGACCCCCTGAAGGTTTGAAAGGCGGCTGTTAAACGTTTCTGGTTTCCTCAGTGATGTAGAGCAGCTTGAACTCAGTCGGTTACTGATGGATTTCATAAATAATAAGTCTGGTTGATATTTGAAAATCTTGAGTATCATTGCAACACACACACACACACACACAAACACGACCTCATCATCTGATAAAGCCAGTCAGTGCCATTCTGACCTGCTGAGTCATCTCACCCTCACTAAACTGTTAATGAGTTTTGGCCAATGAGAAACCAGGGAGGTAGATGGCACTGGATGGTAAAGTACTCCCACCCACCCCCAAACACACACACACACACACACACTGACACACACTGACACACACATTCCTCAGATGCCTCAGCTGCCTGCATTAACGATTCTCATCAGATCCGTCATGGTTTCCTTTGTATGGATCCATCAGGATGAAGCTTTAACACAGCAGAGCGGCTTGTTTTTGGGTTGTTGGCGCCCCCTGTTGTTTCTCCATCATTTCTGCACCTTCATGGACACCTCACCCAGCATATGGGTGCTGGACAAAATAATGGGAACACCACATGAAAGAGAAGTACTGTAACTTTGAAGTATTGTTGCATCGCAGCTGCAACACGTGAGTCACAGATTGGCTGCTGACGAGCCGCACTTATCAGTTGCAAGAGATTACAGTTGGTGCTTGACGTGACGGGAGTCCATAAAACAACGAGGGGTGAATTACAGAGTTGCAAAGAGGCAGACGTCAGTGTTCACAAGCGAGGAAGGTTTCTTTTTCTCTTTGTAGATGTTGGTCCATATCAGGAGCACCTGCTTTGTTTTAGTCAGATCAAAGTACTGAAGCACTTTCTCCTTTTTAAACTGGCCAAACTGAGTCTCAACATGGAATCTAACGGCAATCCTGGCTGCATCTAAATGTCAAAATCAGGGTTTTTTCTAGGAGTGGAAAAGCTGTGTCTATCTCTTGGTGCATTAGTCACATGAAGTCTAAAATGATTGAGTGTACCAGAGGAC
Organism: Epinephelus awoara; assembly: GCA_035609425.1. Lineage (NCBI taxonomy): Eukaryota > Metazoa > Chordata > Actinopteri > Perciformes > Serranidae > Epinephelus > Epinephelus awoara. Next base: position 3,369,184 of record CM069298.1, on the reverse strand, counting down.
CGTTCTCTAAACCAGCACAGAGAAAGACACATAAACTGCATCAGAAAAACAGCTGTCGTCACAAATCAAAGCTCCCTGACAGGGATAGGTAGCTAACAAGATGATTTCTAAATGCCACAGAAGCCTCAGTGATCGTCAGCACCTCTGTGAACCTTGAAAACTCTTAAAAACTTTGCATCATGAACTTCACTGAGCCTTAATTTATGGCAGGGCAGCAGCCATTTGGAAACCACTTCTGTCCAACTACAACACAGAGACACAGAACCTGATGTAAAGAGGACATAAAGTGGAGCCTTGAGCTGCAGGGGAAAGTTATTGAGTCTGATGATTCATCCTGTTCTCTATGTATGAACACGTTTACACTGGGATGAAGCCAGTGGGTGCCCTTAGCCATGTGAAGCTCAACTTACGGGCTGTGGGCCAAATCTGGGCTGCAGGGTGGCCCACGGGTAATTTTCTATATCTGAATGAAAAAAAAATTAATACACACTGGGAGGTATTTTGTACTTTGAATGTAAATAAGGTGCCAGAGAATAAGAAATGCATTGAAGTAGATGCAAATAAATGGCAGATAGTTTTCATTTTTTTGAAACATGAGCTAAAAAAAATACTGTGACAGACAGTTAAAGAGACAGCTAAAGCCCAAAGATATGCAACAAGATGAAACTGAAAAATAACCTTGAAATGGACACAAATTGACCACAATGACACACGAACCATTAAAAAAAACACAAAATTACCTCAAAGAGAAACAATTTTTTCTCAAAAGGGACACAAAACAACGAAAAAGAAAGGAAATTATCTCAGCAAACAACCAAAATGACTATAAGAGACATAAAATGACCAAAGAAAAACACAAATTTACCTCAAGGAGAAACCAAATGTTCTTGAAAGGGACACAAAACAACTAGAAAGACACAAAATTCTCTAATAAAAACAACCAAAAAGAGACACAAAGTATCCAAAAAACTGTCTCAAAGAAAAAACAAAATTATTAGAAAGAGACATAAAATGACCAAAGATAAGCAAAATGGTTGCTCTGACATCGTTCACACTGTCGGCTCCAGCAGGCGCTTGCAGCGGCCAAAGGGGCAGGCCGGCACCCTCCTGTTGGTACGTAGGACCACTCAGAAATCTAATTGGCTGTAAATAAGCTGAAGCTCATGGATCGCACTCTCGGAAGCCTCCTTTGTATTGCATCTGCCTATTTGCTGAGGAAACGTAGGATCTGTCGGGCCGTCTGGGTCCACAGAGTCCTGCAAACCCGACAAATCCACAAGGAATTTCACCGGCTCGTACAGCTCAGAGAGAGCCCAGACCGTGCTGATAAGTTTCTCCTCCATATTCGTCTTCTCTTTCAATTTTGCCCGGCCTCTCCGTGAGAATGCCGGTCTGCAATTGGCTGCTGCTTCAGCGGCGGCACTGCTCATTTGCATATAGTTCAGCTTCTCTCAACCTCTACTTGACGCTCTGGTCGCTGGCATCGTGGCGCTCACTGCAGCTGACGAAAATGAATGGCTGCCAGCCACTTATGACGCTCATGACGCTTTTGGTGGGAATGCACAGTGAGGGGCACAAAACAAACAAAGAAGACACAAAATTATTTCAAAGGAAAACAGAAGGACTGCAAAGAGATGCAAAACAGCAAGAAAAAGAGGCAAACCCACCTCAGACTGTATGTGGTGAGGCCCTTACATATCTGTGCCCAGGGGCCTGTTGTCTCATTATCAGCCCATGCTGATAACACCCCTCGAACACACGGCTAAACGATTTAAGATCTGTTGCATGCACACTCAGATTAAATCAAATAGCTTCAGTTATCAGATCTTCACTGAACTATTATGGAAGAATCTGAAGGACCAAGTGCAGATTTCTACCTCACGTGTGTCCACACTGCACATCTCTGAAGATCTGAGCAGACACATTTCATAAATGGTATGATAACATTTAAGGAAACACGTATGTTTTTCTGAAGGCTCAGTGTCGGTCTTTTTCTTCCTCTGAGTGTAGCAGTACATTTTTCTTTATAAGGACACATAACATGAGCGGCCTCCTGATTTGTGTTCTCTGCTGACTCCTAAAACTGTCACAAGCTGCATCCTTCAGTCACGTGGACAACTTATGGACGTCATTCCTCAAACCTGCGCTGTCTTTGGTGAAAGTGCTTTAAAGTTTTTGCTCCCTCATCTTGAATCAGTTACAGAGTCTCCTTAAACTAGATTATATTATAAGCACAGATTATATTATAAGCACTAGTCTGTTGCTAGTTTCTTTTATGGTCATTTTTATTGTTTGTTTTACCTTTTTGCTTTTGTGTTTTTCTGTTTCTGTTCATTATTTTTTCATCAAACTTGTCACGCTGTCTTAGACATAACTTCCTTGCAAAAGAGAATTTGAATCTCAATATGAATATAAGTTAAAGGTCCAGTGTGTAGGATTGTGGGAGATATATATATATTTAGTGTATAATCACCTGAAAATGAGAATAGCTGTGTTCTCGTTACCCTAGAATGAGCCGTTTATATCTACATAGGGAGCAGGTCCTCGTCTGCAGAGATCGCCATGTTGCACTGCCATGTTTCTACAGTAGCCCAGAATAGACAAACCAAATTCTTGAGAGAGACATTTGTGCTGTTGTCTTGTGTTTTCGCCTCAGCCCCCATAGTTAGCAGCAGTGGCGGAATGAAGTTACAATGGGCCCTGATGCTCGCTATCATGCACGTAGAGCCCAGTCTCACTCCCAAGTTGTTGAAATCCAGTGCTTGGGCAGCGACCTGAGGCGTCAGAAACCTACAAAAAAGGCGTCCTTTAACGTTGGCATGATACGTGGCCAGTTGCTGCGATAGTTTAATGGCGCCACAAGGCATCAGGGGGAAATGTGGCAGGACAAGGACGAAAGTTAAAGGGATAGTGCACCCAAAAATGAAAATTCAGCCATTATCTACTCACCCGTATGCCGAGGGAGGCTCAAGTTCTAGAGTCCTCACAACACTTGCGGAGATCCGAGGGGGGAGTGGGTGGCAACACAACTCCACCTAATGGAGGCTGACAGCGCCCCAGATTCAAACGTCCAAAAACACATAATTGAAACCACAAAATATCTCCATACTGACATAACGTCTGGATCATAAATAAGGAGAGAAAACATTACATTATCAGAGAAAATAGGAAAGAACACATGTGCAGGTGAGGGACAAGCAGGCGGTCTGCCACATGCAGAACAGGGTAGGAAAAACTCTGATTACTTAACATGAAGCTGCTTTATTCAGTGTTTTACCTGCTTTAATCACCAGGGGTCTCATTTATAAACTGTGTATGCACAAAATGAAGCCTTAAAGAGGCGCACACCACTTTCATCAGAAAAGTTGTGCTCTATCACAGACTTGATGGGAGAAACTTTGCTTATGGACATTTTGGAGACAAGAAATTGACAAAGCAGATGGTGAGGTGGAAGCCTGATTATAGAAATTGTTGGTTATTTTTTGGCACACACCGTCTTTGGCTTTTGGCACATTTTTATTATGGATCCTGGTAAAACCTCCTGAACAATAAACACTGAAGGAATTTTAACCAGGAGAAGTTTCAGCTGGTTGCAGTCTCCAGTGCTCCACTGCTAGATGCAGCTAAGTAAACACACGTAAACCTCACACACTGCTCCTTTAAATAAAATAAAATATAAGGAAATCAAATAAAAGCAGAAAAAGAAGAAGACCCAGTTGTCCCCTTTGATTCAGGCGGTTTTCTCCCATGTGGTCTGGATGTCCTCTGGTGTATGCATTTTGTGTTTAGACATATGGAGTTTTATTTTTTACAAATATTGTGTTTATGTCGATATTTCTAAGATTAGAAACATCAGGCTGATTTAAGCGCTGCAACCAAAGGCTTCAGTCGTCCATTCTGTAAAACATGACATGATTTCTGTATTTTCCTTCACGATAAATCATCACAATGTGTTTGCAGCTGATGAGCGTCTCATTTTGGAACGTGTTTCTTCTTCCCTCGCGAGACACTATCTATCACACACCGACCTGTTTCTGCTTTCAACAAATCAAATTTGACATGCTACACATTTTCACCTTCAGCTGCAATGTGTGTGTGTGTGTGTGTGTGTGTGTGTGTGTGTGTGTGTGTGTGTGTGTGTGTGTGAGGCCTAGATCCATAACTCCACACGTGGTCCATGTATGGTGAGAACCTCTTCAGCTCAGACCTACAGGCTTGTTGGCTGAGGATGTTCATTTCAGCATCCAATCTCCTCCGAGGTTCGCAGATTCTCCTGTGTGACCCCGGAGATGAGTTTAGAAAAGTTTGTCATTGAGAAAGGCTTTAACAGTGCCACACTGTGATAGGTGAAAGAGAGAAACCTGATACATACAGGATGTGACATGGGAGAAATTCACCGTCAAACAGTCATTTCGTTGTGGCTTGAAAGTGTCTGAGAACTTAATCTAGAAATTAAAAGTTGAATTCTCAAATTTCTCATTGACCAACCAGTGTGGTTTAAAGCCCCCTCGCCAGAATAACTCCTCAATCACCCAGACAAAAATGTAATCGCTGTGAAAGGACGGATAATCAGGGAGTGCTGGTGTACCGAGGAATTCCAGGGGAGTGTGATCACAGCCAGACTGGCGTTGAAAGCCCATATCTGTGGTTTAGTGGGGCACCAAAGTCCCACAAGGCCATGTGGAGGGTTGGAGGTGGATGTGGTATTTTTTGTAAACCAGTGAGTCTTAACATGTTCAGCCAGGGAGAAGTTCAAGTCCTTCTGTATCCACACATGGAGGTGACGGATGCAGCAGCAAAGCAGAACAATAATACGCAAAGAAATTAATAAAATAAAATAAAATTGTTGGACCATACGTTGCAATTAATCCAGACCTATTTGTAAAACTGAAGCATGTTAACACAAGTCAGATTATTTTTTCACAATTATGGAAAGTTTGAAAAAATACAGCTCTGTGACAATTAAGCTCCAAAATGACCTCATCACATATCGACACTTGGTCATGGACTTCCCATGTCGAGATATGATGTGCAAGGTACCCTGTGTGTGCACTACATTGGTACAACGTCCCACCTCACTGTGGAAAGAAGAGCCACGGCATGTGGAAAACATGAGAAATCACTGTAAGAACTGAAAACGGTCTCATGGGAAGAACCTGGCTTAGAATGATTGTGACTCAGTAACAGTTATATTAACTGTACACAAATGTAATGTTTGGCAGTACGTCTTTGTTTACTACTGCCAGGCAGCCTGCTCTGTGTTAACATTCTTCTGGTACCACTCGTTGACTTCTTGCTTATCTTCAGAACATTTAGTTTGATGCTCCCTGGCATTTTGGAGCATGCAACAAACAAGGCGTTGACACCTCTGTACATGCACATAGCTCGCGCTTGAAACCTGGATTATGGCATTTCAGCTGTCGCCATTTGGGGGTGTTTGGAGCCAGAGGTGACCATATTTGGTTGAGAGGCTGAGGACACTATCGACAGTTGTCATGAATGTTGAAATTAGCTAGAGACCAAAACAGTTTTTCGTTCCAGGCTGTAAACATATTTATTTCTGCTGTAAATTTGGACAGTTTAAAATGGGGGTCTGTGGGGACTTGGAGCCAGCCTCCAGTGGACATTAGAGGAACTGCAGTTTATGGCACTTCTGCACTGGCTTCATTTTTCAGCCTCAGAGGTTGTCACTTGGTAGCGCAGGGCAGATTGCTCATAATGACAATGCAACATGTGGATGTTCGGTGTCTTAGTTTACTGTTTAAGCATGCTAACATGCTAATTAGCACTCAACACAAAGTACAGCTGAGGCTGATGGGAATGTGACTGGTTTGCAGATATTTTATACACAAACCAAACTATAGCGGAAAAATTTGATTTTGCAGGAGGGGAGAAGTCGAGGGATCACCAGAGTTATCATGAGTCATCCTGAGGGGAGCTGTACATGCAGCCTTCTTTAACGTCTGATCGTAATTTTATTCAATTATAGACATTTTATTTACAGCCAACAAATTCAACTGTCTCAGTTCATTGTCTGGGACTTTGTACCATCCATCGAGTAAATGTTTAGACATTTCTTGGGATACATGAGATACATGATACATTTTAACCTGCTGATAGTCCCACAGGTGAATTCAGGAGATCACCGAAATCTTTAAAAGTGATCATCCAGTGATCATAAATGTCTGCACAAAACTCTGTCGTAATTCATGCAGTAGTTGTCGAGATACCTCAGTCTGGACCAAAGTGCAACCCACTGACAGACATTGCTATCGCAACAGAGCAACAACAACAACTAAAAGAAAAGAAAAAATAAAACAGCCGCATGTATCATCTTACCAAAAACCACATCCCGACTCCACCCAGAGGTTCCTACCTGCACGTTCAAGCCCCCGCGTTAGCGCCACTCTGCAAACCCTCATCCATCTGCATCACTGCTGCCAACATTTCAACACAGCAGCTATTGAACTGGCACAAAGCAGACTCCACCAGATACTGTCAGGAGGTGTGGAAATACACTCTCAATCGTCCCCATGGCGCTGCCTCCTCCTTCCACTTTCATGCACTGCCAAGAAGACATTTCTCACACTGATACTCAGATGGCCGGAGAACAGAGAGGGACGTGATCACTCAGCGTGGCGTTACCAAAATGATACTCGCACACAAAAGTTGGGCTGCTTCATCTTCTTTATCTTAACACTAAATCATTCTGCATCTTCAATATCTCAGCGTTTCAGTGTCTATTGAGTCCGCTGGGTGATTATTATCCAAGGGGGAGCAGTGTAATGAGTATCCGAGGTGACTAACCAGTGGCTGAGGGTGACTCACACAGCGGGCCCCTTTTCAGATGCAGAGTTCTCAATGCCCCCTTTGGTCCCCAGAGGTGATGAGTGGCTCCAGTGTCGACACAATGGCGGCACTGCGAGCCATTCAAGTTCCCTGAAGATTACAGGGCTTTTAAAATCCCTTGGCTTGATCCTCCAGCATGCCTCGTCATCCCAAATCAGGGAGCAGCACAATTATTCAGACACTTGTGATAGTGGCGGGGCCTCACTAAGAAAGGAGATGAAGACTGTGATCATGTAGACGTTCATAAATCATCATTTTAGCCTTTGTGTATAAAGAACAAGGTATGCTGAGCACAGGAAGGAATGAAATGTTACGGAAATAACACTAGTGAGAAACAGATCCAACAAATGAAGATGAAAAGGTTGGACATGTATCAGGTCTGACATGATAGACAGTAATAGCACGTGGATGAAAGAGAAGGTGAAAGATGGACAAAGTCAGCTTGTTGTGAGACACGGATTATTATCAGCCGCTGTCGCCCTGTACGAGGGGTATAATAGGGTTTCAACATGAAGTGACCCCACCCAAATAAACACAGAGCTACAGTGTTGGCATCACATGAAGACCGAGTCTTTTCAAAGGAGGTATAAATTACAGTCTTGGAGGGAGAGAGCAGGAGCGAGGCACTGGGGAAGAACGTAGCCGTCAGGCAGTAGTTTAGTTTGAAGGGTTAATTTTGCAGCACAATGGGAGCCATAACATTACCTCACAAATCTACCTGTGAATAACGACCTCGCCAGAAAAACAAAGAGGGGAAAGTTGCGCTGCAGCTTCAGGCGTTTTAATAATGTTACAGAGGACGTGGAAAGTTTAATAAAGCTTCTGTTAAAAGCTTACAGCACTGTCTTGTGTTTAGCTTTACAGTCGCTTTACAGCACGTTGCAACTTCATAATTCTGCTTCACTACATTATGTTTCACTCTCAAAATAATCCACTGGTTCATGCTAAAGAAACAATTTGCATGCATATTTTTAAGTAGTTCCAACTCTGGCATTATTAAGTCCTCTGAGTCTTTTATAATCTGCCAAACATCACATAAAGATGAAAAAACAATGACTGGCAGCTCACTCAGTGTAAAACTCCTTGATACAAGCAGGCCGTCCAAACATGCATCTGAGGCTCTCTGACTGTAGTCAAAAATCCTTTATAATACATGGACAGGTCCAGCTGAAAGCAAACATATTTATTTTTAATTTGGGGTCATCTAACACTGGAGGTAAGTGTTTCTTATGATGCAGTGAAAAGTCACAGTGCGTGGATCAGGAGGATTCAGTGAACAAGACCTCAGTGACTAAACAATCCCTTCAACCAGACTTCCTTCTCCGCAGTGCTTAAACTGGATTCTTTGAACCTCCTAAAGCCAACAGTCATGTCACCATCTGTGATAATATTTAACAAATCTCTCTGTCTCACCCTCCCTGCGTCTCAGTGTGGCCATTTGTATTCAGGATTAAGTTACATGTTGTCTTTTTTTTCTTCAGCTGGCAGTGTGAGAAACAGAGTGAGTCAGACACTGAAACTGAGCTCACTCCTCTCTCAGGCTGCAAAGAATGATGTTGAAACAAATAGTCTTAGTGCGCCATCTAGTGGTGAAAAGCATGGCATACACAGTGTGACCGGCTCTCTGGATAATCGCAGGGCTTCCCCAGGTTTCTGGGATGATGACGAAGACATGCTCATACCTTAAAACACTCTGTTAATGGGTGCAAGAGGGATGTTTTCCTTTAACAGCTCTTGTCTGTTGCATCTGACGCCAAGGTGCCTTGAGCCAGACACTGAAGCTCAGGTGTAAGCGTGAGAGACTATTAGTGATACCTAACTTGTGGGAAGCCTGCTGACCATTTTCTAATTCACAATAAAATTTTAAGTGATTCACGCTAGGATTTTTTGTACTTTGAAGATAATTAAGATGCCAAAGTGCATTAAAAGCATCAAAATTGGGCTTATTTATTTACTTATTTATCAAAAAAGTGCCAGGTTCAGATCTCCTGGACTCCTCGACAGAGATCCAGTGTAATTATTAATATATCAATTAATAAAGTTTGTTATTAACTGGCCCCTGGCCTCCTGGCATTTTGCAAATGTGGCCCTTTGGCAAAGCGAGTTGAGTATCCCTGGACTATTAACATAAAGAAGATCTTGCTGTGATAGAACATGAGTTGATTTTGACAAAAGAAGCTACAGTACGTGTATGCTGATATATTTTAAACAATCCAAAGACTCTTCATCGTGCTTTATTTGTGTTGATTTACAGGTGATAACAGGTGACACACACTCTGCACACTCTGCACCAGAGGTTCCCATCTGGTGCAGCCATGAGGTCAAGATTTCTCCTTAGTCATTAGTTCAAGGTCAGCGTCAGACTTGCGTTTGGCCGTGTCGTCAAACTACTCTCCCGTCTCTGTGAAATACTTGTCTGTTAGCCACTCACTCTACAGCAGGAAACGACACATAAAAATAAAAGCTGTGTGCCTGAAATTCACTGTACCTAAAAATAAAATTAGTTTTTTACAAACTTGACATGATTGCAAGTCCCTCGCGGTCCATTTAGAATGGACCCGTGACCAGCCTTTGGACCACGACCCACATGTTGGGAACCACTGTCATAGGGTCTAAAGTCTGGAGCTGCTCCACAGACAATGACACTGAGAGCAGCCACAGGAATGTTCAGAGTACATGGGGATATTTTCTGTTTCAGGACTGACAACTGGGAACAATAAAAGAAAGCTCATCTGGATATGAACAAGAAAACAAACATTCTGTGGGTCCATAAAATCTGTGTCCCATTAATCATCCGTGGAGCAGCTCCACTTTATACCAGATGACATCACACGTTGGAGACTTATATCTCTGGTGTCTGGCTCCGAGAGAGAGCAGCTCATGTTCACAAATAATAACTGAACTTTCCTCTGCCATGGGAATAAGATAATGGAATTCTTGATTCATGGATGGATGGATGGATGGATGGATGGAGTAGGTAGATATATAAAAACACACTGCAGTGAAATGATTATATCGTCCCAGGACTGCTACAGAGAGCTGTTATGCATTTTCCATGGTATGCATTTCTTATTTCTCCTGGCTGTTTGGGATCAGTAGGACCCTATAAGTATAAAAAACTAAACACTGTCAACGATAATTAAGTCCTGATGTCCTCAAACACGTACTTTCTAGTTAACAGCGTCTTGTTATTGTTGCTAGAATTGGTCAAATTTGTTGCCATACTACGAACATTATTAATGATAAATAAACAAGTTCCAGGTCTTGGACCTTGTCCACTTGGTGTATTGTGCTCTTACTACCACTAGATGGCACAAAAAGTGTCCACGAATGAGGACAGCAGGTTTAAGTTGAGCAGAATGAAGTATAAGGTCAAGTAAACCCAAAATGTGATGTCATCATATGAGGACACAGGGTCTCATATTATTTCTTTTTGTGGGTTGCATTAGAAAGTAGTGTCAGAAATCTGTCAGGAAAACAGCAAAGTCTTCTTTTTTTTTTTTTTTTAAATTGCCATAGACCTAATTCACCTACCTGCATTTATAAGTCATAATTATCTATTATGTTTCTACTGTGCAATAGTGACTTAAGGTGCTTTTTTTTTTTTTACTTCAGTATGTGACTTAATTCTCACCAGCACCACTTGAATGTATATATTTATTCAACATACAATGCACATAACTGTACTTATTTTTATTATTGTTTTAATGTATATATTGTCATAACCATAATAGCATTATACATATTTTCTGAATAATTTCTGAATTGCTCTGCATCACTGAAAATGAAAGTCTCGCTCAATTGATTTCCTGAATCTTAAATAAAGGTTTGAATGAATGCATGTAACACTAGTTTATACAGTGGAGTGCAGCACAATGCACATATTTGTGTGGTTTTACCTTCTTACAAACTCACACAGTGAAGATATACATATTTTTCTTAATATTTTGAGTACTATGGTATGTTTCTATTTTTATTTTATTACTGTTTATTGACATATTTCTATCTGATGCTCTTAATTCTTGTAATTCTCTACTCTTTACATCAAAAATTCCCCCTCGAGAGTCAATTAAGTTTTTCTGATAAATGACTGAATACAGCTGATTAACAATTACCAATATATTTATCAAATTAATTTTTAAAACACTGTGTTACCCGGCGATAACTCCAGTCTCCCGAGCTGTGACCGGTGAGGACTCTGCAGAGCTCTGAGCTCCACCGAGCTGGGAATCCACCCATGTGATGACGTCACGGGGCTCTGACAAGCTGGTGGTGCCGGAAGAAAAGATGGCGGATCATGAGGAGCAGCTATCCGACGAGGAAAAGGTAAGATGCCAATTTAATTGCAAGATAAACTCAGTCTTTGGGGCGCGCAACGTTAGCGCTCGCATTTTGAGTTGCATCTGCGGTCGGTGTCTCCGGTGCATCCCGGTGTCGACCGGCGGAGCGTAATTAGGAGAAACGCCGGGCCTCAGCAGAACCGCTGCTGCTTCTGCTCTTATTATTTTTAGCTCAACTTCCGCTCATTTGCGAATCTCAAACGGAGGCTCCTTGTACGGTCCTGACTCAAAATAGGAACCGTGTACATATTATAAATTCACCTCCCGCTGCCTTTTGGTCCCGGGGACGTGTCGGTTTGGCTCCGGGTCTCCGGTTGTTTGTGTTGGGGAAGTTTTCACACACCTAACGTCGCTAGCTTGTTAGTTTAGCATAGCCTGCTAACAGTTAGCTTGACTTCACTAACACGCCCTTTCGCTGTTTGATCCCGCTGCTCTGTCACACTGAACACACTGAGACTGGAGGGTTGTCAGAGTGTTTTACACAGCACAGAGTTTAATTAGCCGAGTGACAGCAGCCATACGTGTTATACAAGCTAGCAGGCTAATTACTGTACCTCTGATAAGTGTCGTTTAACAGTAAAGAGATGTAACAACTGTGAGCTGCAGATGATCAGAAATACTTTATCGATCCCCGGGAGGAAACTGTGACACAAAGCTCAAGGAGAAATAGGAGTTTGTAAAAATATAAATAAAATATTGAGGGTGACAGTTTTTTGATTTCCTCCTTCTGCAAGTTTGACCCAATCAATTTTGTAAGGGACTGTTCTTTACTTGTCAGAGGAGCAGGGGTCAGCTGGGGTGTGACCCTCCCCAAGCTACAAATATTCTTCCTACAGCCTCCTGAGTGACTGCTGTGTGTCAATTCACCAAAACAGGAACACTGTAAAAAACATATTATCTAGCATACACTTGAAATGATGCAATGACACACCTTGACACACCTGTTCAATTTAAATACCTCTTGTAACTTGTTCCATGTATTTGGTGTGAAAAAACCCAAAAGTTAATTGTAATTTCTGTTTTTACTGCGTTGTTACTGCTGTGTTAAATGGTGTAGTTTTGGTGATTTTTATAGAAAACATGCTTTCCAAACCCACAGCTTTAAAAGCGGTGGTAAAATAAATTCAAAATACAACCATTTAAACTTCTACGCCCCTCCCCTAAGCCAAAATACAAAAACATGAGTCCCTCCCCAGTGCTGAAAATATGTTTTGACATGCCAGTCCTTAATACTGGTAATGTTCCCTATTCATTTGAGGAGGAAATAAGATATTATTATATTCCAAGGAGGCGCGACATACCGGTTTCCTGTAACATTTGGGTGACAGGGACAACACATCTTACCACTGATAAAGGCTAGTGTAAGCATATTTATTGCACAATTTCACATGCACATTTTCCTGTTCCTGTTCATCATTTTGATTCAGACTCTGTGTACGCACCTGGTAATTTGCTTCCACCAGATTTCATTGAACACATTTATTTCATATTTGTTATTGGAGTCTGAAATTCATTACATACACAAAATACATCTAAGAGTGGGAAGAATATTGCGTGGTTAAATTATTGTACAGACTATTGTATACTTAAGACAGGGTTATAAAGAACTTTTGTGCCCTTAAGTCCCTTTTGCACAGTTGAATTATAATAAATTATGGAATTAAAACTGCTGACGGGTGAGGTAAGTCTAAGTGCCAGTCTGTTGACTCAAAGTGTCTGACACGACATGATGGAAAAGACCCAACATGAAACGTCACATGAAGCATTTATAGTTTAGAGTTTGTATTAATGTGCTATTCCCATTTAACAGTCTGTACCTATAGCTGTAAAGGTCTCATACCAACATTTTTTTTTTTTAAATGGTGTAACCGAAAACTGTTATGCAAATTAGGTGGACGAGCTCGTACTGTTAGCCTGGTTTATACCTCAATACACCTCTGCTAGTGTCTGACGGAACTAGCTCTGTTCATTTTCTCATTTCCTTAAAAGAACACACACACACACGCACAGCCAATACGCTGAGACAACATGAATGTTCAGCTGCATGTGTCTGTCTGAGCTGTCTGCAGGGATCCGTCTTGCCTTTGGTTTTAATGTCCTGCTCAATGGGCTGATTTTATTTGGCAGCCTCAGTTTCACGGCACATTTTGGTCTCTGTTAAGCTTTGTTCTTCTTTTGGTTAGACGCATTGGAAACAGCTTTGAGTGATGCATATCAGTGTGTTAAACGCTGCCAGAAGCGCTGCTGCTGATTTGTCAAATAATTGGTTAAAAAATGCAAAGAATTATAGATGTGAAAATTCACTTATTTTCCTTTTCTTTAAATTATTGTGATTGCAGATTGCAACCAGCTGAATCTTCTCCCAGTTAGAATTCCTATAGCGTTCGTTGTTACAGAGATTTTACAGAGAGCTGAATTACCCACAGAAGTCTCCTCTTCTACAAAAACAATCAGACCCACTGATTTAAACCAGTAAAAACACTGAATAAAGCAGTTTGATGTTAGGTGAGTTGGGTTTGTCCATTCTGGGCTACTGTAGTAATATGGTGATCTCCTTAGACAAGGACCTGCTTCCTGTGTAGATTTAAATGGATCATTCTAAGGTAACAAATACACAACAAATCTTATTTTCAAGTGATTATACACTAAGGAAAACATCCGTATTATATTCTAATTCTGGCAGTTTATCCCCCTAAATCCACACTGAACCTTTAAATGACTTATAAATTAAATTACTCTGCACGTAAATACAAAAATACCCTGTAAATGAATGAAGAGGAAAAACAAGAGATGGTGGTAACGTTCTTATCATTCTTAAGATTAAAATACACAGAGGTATGTGTGTACATGTGTAGCTGATACACTGTGTTGCGTCCCTCCTGACCTTGCGGTCAGATTTCCTAGCAGGCTTGTTAATATCACAGTAAACCATTATGAGCATTCCTCTTGATAAATGCTTGTGAGCTCTTCAGCTGCCACTCTGTGGGTTATGTAATACACCATTCAGAGTCAGAACAAGGCCTGGTTTTATTTCGCTCTTTTCCTCATCAGCTTGAGTCAGAAGTTTTTTAGAGTTCAGGCAGCTCATTGACCCGCGGGTGCGACTGCGTCATTCTCATCAACACACAGGCATCAGCTGTTAGCTAAGCATTTCATTCCAGGGCCAGGGTGTGTGGGTGACTGTGACCTGGCCATGTTGTGATTTAGTTATGTACTTCACCGTAAACAATGTTTTCAGGTATATGCTCATAACATGAAGCTGTGGTCAAAGTATTAACAGCTTTAGACGTTGGTGCTGTGAAGAGGACGGGAAGCCTTTCATCTCTAACCACATTGGTTTCCACTTTATGTTAAGCCACTATCACTTTTGACCAGACAGTTTATTTTTGTAACACTGAAAGAATGATGGTTAGCAACCTGCCAGGCTGACTGGTAGAGTAAAGGAGGATTTATACTTCTATATGGAAGTGACTCCATACCCACGATGTAGACTCTATGTTGACATCTACTCTACACCTTAGTCGGACATGCAGCTCCTCAGAAATATAACCAGCGACACAGACCTCCTGTTTATTTTTAAAAGCTGAAACCATTCCCTCAGTGGAAATGAAGCTTTAATTTACTTTTATTTATTGGTGAGAAACAATAAACTGTGAAAATAATAAAGCCCCCACAAAACTGCATTTTAATTCCTGTGTATAATTTATCCTTCAACTTCACCTTCATTAAAATCCCAGAGGGCAAATGGTCTTGCAGGCCTGGCTTCATATGAGTAAAGAAAAACTCCACTAGCCCCAATGCTAACTGTTTTCAGTGTAAAAAAAAAAAAAAAAAAAAAATATATATATATATATATATATATATATATATATATATATATATATATATATAAACGTTGGTTAATAATGTTAGCATGTTGTATTTGTGGGGAGAACATGTTAAGTATTGTTTTGTCAGTGAACCTTGTGAGCTGTAATGGAGCCAAATTTTGCAACGTTACCTTTGTTAAATGTTGCTGTTGTTTCTGGCTTCATATGAGTAGAGGAAAACTCTGCTAGCCCCTTGGCTAATTCATACAGTGTAAAATTGCACAGGCTTTTGCTCATAACATTAGCATATTGTATTTGTGGTCAAAATGTGTCCGGCAAAATAAAAGTGATTTGTCTGTGAAGCTTGCGGGGTATTTTGAAGCCACTTTGTGTACTTGTATTTGATATTGTCGCTATTAAGCCATGATTTATGTGTGCTTTAGGTGTTTTTTTAATCAGTCAAACTTAGCAGCGCTTCACAGATAACCCCACACCGACTAGTTTAACGGCAACGTGTGTAGGCTACGGTGTAGGCTCTGCGTAGATCGAATGCACAACTATAAATCCACCTTAACAGGCACAGCTGACGCACAGTGTTTAGCTAGTGGAGGCTGTTTATTTCCATCTCTGAACATGATTGGTGTGGGACCAAGTGAGTTACATTATGCATCCATCAACTGTATGTCGTGCTGTTAAGAGCACCACATTTCCACAGTTGCATTTTGTACTTTGAGGGCCGTCTCTCCAGTGCATTAGCTCAGAGCAATCAGCCATCTGCTCTGGCCCCTCAGCCTTTTTTGAACAGCTCAGATAAAAACTGCAAAGGGAGGAAATGAGCGTTTTCATCTGCCTAACACAGTGACAGCGGGTAATATTTCCAAAATTCACCCGTCAATTTAAATCACTGGCTAACTATGTTTTTTAGAATAAAAGGAAAATCCCAAGTGATGTTTGGTGACCTGCCAGAGATTGGTAAAGTGGATAAAAGCATCAGCTACAGCCTGAACCTCCTGGCACTCAGCTGTTGGTACTTCCCCACGATGAATGATAAATCTCCAAACTTGCTTTTGCGGGGTCGGTAACTTGCTATGATCTGACATTACCGTGTTTTAAAGCAGTGTGGAGACACTGTTTTGATAGGAAGCCTTAGAAAAGTTAACCTCGGACATTTCTTTTTGGTCGCAAGATTGCCTCTGTGTCGAGTACAATAAATAGCTTTGAGTTTGTCTGTGTGAAAAACTCCCCAAATGTTTCCCAGGGGATTGAGAAATTTCTGTCCTGTTGCTGGTGTGGCTGTCAGTGTCACTTTGCTGTTCCAGAAAAAGACCCGAGAGCTCCCTGATGGGGAATTGCTATAAAGTCTCTTCCATTTGTGAATGATTAAACAGTGAGGAGTCACATCTCCGCCACAGATACCAAGTACTTCTCCTTGTCTTTTTGAGTCACTTTGGCGCCGGCCTGCAAACTTCCTGATTACAGCAAAGAAACCACACATGGGTATTACAGGAAACTGACATTACTCAATGTGTGTGTCAGTTCCTTAGTCTGTGCTAAAGTGTCTGAGCAGGTAGCAGAAACCAAGCAGTACTCTTTTACCTGTCAACTTGATTGTTTCATACTGTAACAAAAGACCTGAAACAATGATCTAGTACATGGTCAATTTACTGATGGAGTAGACAAACTCACCACCTGCAAGCTAGATTTATGAGCAAGTGGCAGTTGCTGATCTTGTTGGGTGTATCTTATACTTCTATTGAGTAGTCGACATTGTATCTTTACACGTTCTTTGCTTGCCTTTCTTAAGTTGCAATAAGTAAAGAGAAAACCTGAGGTGTCTGATCTGTGGTTCCTGTTTCAGAAAGAAGCAGACCTTTCTGTCAGCAAAAAGTGGGCCAGTGAGAATCCATAATCTCATGAAAAGGCATATATTCGAGAGGGGAAGTAATACGGTGTATGTATAGTGTTAGTTCTCCCCAAGTTTTACTGATGTGATGCTGCTGATGTGCTGTTAATGATATTCTTTTGTACACATGCTGAAGTGCTCAGTTGTAGATTGGTGAGCTGTAAATTCTCCAATAGTTTGTTGGAAAAAGAGACGCTAATACAGTGAGATGATGCCTGGTGGAGTTTTCTTTAAGTTAAGAATCACTTTGTTGAATATGTATGTTAGATTATTGACCAAGAATACTTGAAATAATGTTATGACGTAGGTGTTTCCAGTGGTCTCTCTGTCAGCTCTGCTAAATTTATGCAAAATTTATGCTGTTATGTCTATTTTGAAAGTCTCTGCAGTGCTTTTTGTAGGTGGTGTTGTGTGATGATGATGGAGATGGAGAAAATGGGCACCAGCTGAACTAGCATCCTGTTAGTCGTTGCACAGGTGTTGGAAATAAACTGAATGACCTCTGTACTGAATCAGTTTCCAAGGGAAAATCAGAAATGGCAATATCCTTTGACACACCAAAACTTGGCTAAATCCTAGACAGCACCATTCGACCATGTGACTCTTTTTCTACATGCTGATCTGACAGAGCAGAGGACTCTGGCGAGGGAAGCGTGTGCTTTACGGTGAATAAGGCCTGGTGTGACAGTGGGAATGTGAGCTGCTGTCCTGTTCCTGTTGTGGCCCATTCAGAGGCGGCTTCTTGTTGAGGTTGGGAAGTGTGGACGGTTAAATCATTCCACAATCAGAAACCATGGGTCACCAAAACCATCCGGAAACATGGACAATTATAAAGCAGCAGCCAGCGATGTAAGAAGAAGAAGAAAAAAGGACTAAATTACAGAGCACAAGTTAAAGGAGCTGATGGATCAGTTTTCACTGGAGCTGTACTTTATATAATTCCATGTGACAAATAAATTATGATTGATTGATTGACAGGACGTTATCACTGAAGTGGCAGTTGTCAGGAGAACAGAGCACACATGGGTTTTTTAACTGTCGTTGCCTCTGTCCGTGAGCAGAGATAAATGAGGAAGCTAAATAAATGTTACAGCTCCGCCTCAGGCCAATCAATTTCCATGATGAGATATGACACACAGCACCTGTTTAACTTTTGAGAGAAGTAATCAACAGTGTCTGGGACACTGTGTGTAGTATTTGGCCCAAACCTGCTTTACTTGAGTTGTTGAGTGTGTTTAAGTTTGCAGAGCTCCAGACTGATTAAGTGCCATTTCATCACCATTTTCTAAAACTGTGCAACTAAAATGTACGGTCAGGAGCCCAAACACACCCTTTATTCACTGATGTCTTTGAGTGAAGACTGATCAAAGTCAATGAGTGATTCACTGACTGATTCATTGTCATTGAACCTTTCTCACTTGTTGATCAACAGTTAATGTGTGTATGTTGGAGTTGGTCCTTTTTCCCTGAACAGGCACCCGAAATTCTGATAGGCACTGCTGTACGAAAGTTAGAAGTCAGTTAACTTACTCAGCTATCAGAGAACACAATTAGCATAGTGCTGACAACACCAGGGATAGTGGCTTGATCCTGCGAGGGGCACCAGTGTAAATAATGCATGTCGTCACGGTACAGTAAAGCATTATAGATGAAAGCATCCACTAAATCCCACATATAGAATGAAGCTTATCCAGATATTTAGGCTATGTATCTGACCAGATCTGTGCAAAGATTAGCATGGCAGAAAAACATCAACCTTTGGATAGAGACATTTGGTCCATGTAATACAATACATTTGAGAAACAGACATAGAATATATTCTTCTTGTGATGGGAGATAGAAAAACATGTTCTCATATAGACCAACTTGCCTAATAACTCAGTTACACTTGAGAATACAGGATCTCAGTTGATGTTTTTTTTTTTTTGCTTGAATTTTCCAATTTGGAAGTTTTATTGCTGGGCAACCTCAGGCAAAGTATAGGCTAACCCTCAAAACCCTGACACACCGAGCTATCAACTGGCCATTGGTCACTGTGGGCCATCAGTGGGCATCTGTCGCCCTAGATTTTGAGGTGTGTCCCACACTGTTGGCACCAGTTGACCTTCATCGGCTGTTTTTTGGACAATTCAGTATGTTGAATTGGACCCACCGGAGCCTGTTGGTGAGTGAAATCACAGAAGACACGAAACAGCCTGAGTCAAGACGGCTTCTTTGTAGCCATCGAGTTTCTTTGCAGAAACAGATCGTAATAGTTGTGATATTGTTTTTCTAGTGCATGGTAAATGTTAGTTGTGTTTTGCTAAATAGCCTCTTGAATCCTTCCTGTCGGTTGCCTGAGTTATTTCCTCTCACGTCGGCTTACAATGTACGTGCTAGTTGTGTGTTGGCTGCAGTCTTCGCAGTGTTTTCAGGTGCAACTTTATGGCTGAGACACAGGAAACGTAAGGCGACGCAACAATCTGCCTTTGCTGCCTCTGTTTCCTTGATGTGGGTTTGGTGTGTCTGGGCCTTTAAGAGTCGAGCCATCGGAAGCTCCCAGCAGCCCCATATGTGTTCCTGGGCTTGGCTTGTGAGCAGCTGTCTGAGACCAGAGGGATACAACATAGTTTAATGCTGAAAACTTCACGGCATCTTTCTTAAGCTGAAGAATGCACAGACTGAGGAGCGCTGTCTGTACGTACCTGCAGCTGCAGCAGTGTTAAGAGATCTGGAGATGTGTGTTTTAATGTCTAAACACTTGGGTAGAATACTGAGCTATAAGTTGCCCCAAACGGATGCCATGTTAAAGAGTTAGAGCGGATTGCAACCTGTTTGACCCAGGAGTTCCCTATAAAATGATAGATGTTGATGTGCGAAGACCGGTGGCTTTACACTGTGGTGTCTGCATACTGGAGGAGGTAATGCAAGACAGTGATATTCCATAAATTGCATAGCTGGCTACTCAGGGTAAAGTGACACTAGTTTTACTTGCACAGTATAAGGAGAAGTCACTGGATGTGAGCATCTAAAGTAGACAAGGCAGCATTATTCGGGTTTATACAGCAGTCTGTCCAGTAACCACAAGGTCACAAGTTTGACCCCTGCAAAGGTATTTTGCATGTATGTTTTATTTTCAACAAGACTGGATCTTTTTTTGGACGATTACTGAGTATTTTACATTTTTGTATTATAACAAGAAGTTCAAAACTTCATTTGTGTATTATCCCATGGCTCACACTCAACCAAATCTAACTCACATCACTATTGCTAACACAACAAAAACAAAAAACTGTTCTGACTCTTCAAATGTACAAAAAACTTCACAGCCAGACTTTGGCTTTTATAGAGCGATTTGTCAGATATTTAAAATTACATGCTTTGACATAATCTGTCAGATCAGTAGAGGTAAGAATCTCCATGCACCTTGCAATTCAATTTAATTACGATTCAGAGGGCTACGATTCGATGATAAAATGATTATTAAAGGTTTTATTCAATACAGTATTTATTTCTCTCACTGTGACAACTTGGCACCTTAAAATCATAGCACTTTGTAGTCATCCATAATTTAAAGAAAAAACAAAACAAAAAAAGGCGTGATGGGCGAGACATGTTACATCAAAGCATCAGCCAATTGCATCGGCAGCACTTCATAAACAGTAACTATGGCATTAGCATGGCAATTGCGATCATTTACCGTCCATGTTATATGACAGCTGATCTCATCCTAAGCTTGGAGGGTAAGAAACTCCTGAATCTCATTGTTTTTCGACCGCTTTTCTTCTTTATGAGCTAGCTGCCAACTGCTAACAGCTACTTTTTAAATCTCCTGGTAGGTAGCATGTTCAAAACATCACACCTGTCCTGCCCATGATCCCGTCCTGCTGGCTGTCCTGTTTATACAGACAGACATTGGTTAGAGCCCTCTGCCCCCCTATTCAGTGATTGTACCTTATATACATCGTGGTAAGGTGGAATAACAGAGCGATATTCCCCCCTTAAACAGGAAGTGCAAAGGGGCTAATATCTCAAGGGCGTTAAAAGGAACCAATCAGAGTTCTGCCACAGCTGCATTACCTCAAAACTTTTGACTTTGTTTGACAGGAAAATAAAGATGATAAAAATTTCACTAATGATCACGAGGCAAGTCTGACGCCTCCACAAGTTAACGTTACTGCTCGACTGATAAACTCAAACTGGTGGCTGCCTGGAGGGAAGGAAACCAATCTGAAAACTTGCAATGGTCATTAGCATTGCCATTTATAATCTGCAGTCTGTGTGATTTGTAGTTAATAGGCTGAAACTTGAAAAATCCCTGGTATGATATGAACCTGCAGCTAAAGCAGTGGAACAGGTGGTGTTGTGTCAATCTGAGGGAATATAAAGCACAGAGCTGGTATAAAAAGAACAAAGTGCCCCAGAAAGTCATTAGTCTGTATAACATGGTGTCACAATTATTTAAAACAGTCATGATCTTTACTGTTAAGAAACCCCCCCGCGAGTAAAGCTCCTGCTTCTGACAGTATTTATACCCGACATCACAGACCTATTTCTTCAGTTTAATCTTCAGCCGACCGGCCGCCAACTCCTTATTTTGATTAGCACAGGAACATTTCTAGTTAGCCTACGGCTGTCTGACGGTCCTCCTCCTCTCTCTGCCATCAAGCTGTGGACTTATTATTCATAAAATATTGCACCCTCACCCCAGCCCATCGCCCAACCCCCCTCTCCCCCAGATATTCACCAACATCAGACAGGTTTTCCTCTAAACTTGGCCCTGTCCCTGCTGCAGCATTTCAAGTTGCCAGGACCCGCTTTTCTCTTTCTATCTAGGATATTGAAATGGAGGCATGCCAGGGAAGGGGATCAAACTCAAAGAGATGATGCAGCTTAAAATGCCCGTGGGCCAAAATATTGCTTCAGTTTACTCCTGCTGTGTTTTTTGTGCTATTATCATTATTTTCATGGCTCTGGATTGGCACGATAAGGCGATTTTGATGCCAGGATTAGGTTATGTGTGGTTTCAGTGTCAGCGGGTGTCGTTTGGGATTAAGAAAGAGTGCTCCCTAAGAGGGTGGATTGTGGGGTTGGTGTTGGGATAGTGCAGTGGGAGTGTCTGTTGCAAAGAAAGGAGGGGCTGCTGGGTAATATGAGGATGAATATACAGTGAGCAAGTTGAAAGAAAAGAGACCAGCTGGTGTCTAGGCCAAGAGAGCACAAAGACACCAGGATCCCACACTACAGGGGGTGTTATGTCCCATCTTCTTTGTGTGTGTGTCTGTTAGCTCCAGTATTGTTATTCCAACTCTTTGGTTAGCGCACGCCTGCACGCAAGCTCCTCAAAATCCTCTAAGAATCCATAGAAAGATAAGGGAACTGACTGTGAAAGATAAAAACACCCTTATTTCCAGCAAATGCAAGACTTTGTCCAAGAACAGGATGACGATGATGGTGATTGAGTCATATTTAGATAGCACTCACAAACCAAAACACAAGCAGTGGCAATTGTCAGCCTCGTTTTCTGTCTCTGTTCCTGTGAAAAGACCAAACTACAGTCGGCTCTTCTGTCTCAACTGCACAAAGCTGTGTGGATGTTAAAGTGTGTTTATGCAAAGAGATCTCAGGCGTACTGCAATTTTCCAAAGCTGCGCCCTCCATAAAATGTGGTTCATTATTTCTCTTCTGGGACTGATTTTCTGTGAAAATTCCTCCTAAGTGCAAAACTCATCAGCCGTCTCCAAAGTGTCAGATATTGATATTAAGCTACTTCTCCTCTGCCACATGGTAACTCGCTGCCTCCAGTCATTCTAATGAGGTTTAATGAGTTCACTGTGTTGAACTTCTGGTGGTTGTCGCCTGGTTTGGGACGATCAAATTAGCTGTAGCAGGCATCACAGAGCCAGAAAGAAGACAAGATGGAGGAGCTGATAATGTTGGTGGCTGAGTACCTGGAGTTGTTTCCATTGTCTTGCTACAGTATGCAGCTCCAAGCTACCTTGCACTTCTACCAGTGTTCACAGAAGCACCTGCCTGTCATCGCAGCCATGGACCATCGCGGCAGCAGCTGCTTTCAAAAGCACTTTGCTTTTTGGAGATACACTTTTCTAAGTTGGCAGATGTCAGGGCAGTTACCAACCAGCGATATGAAAGCAGCTTTAAGGCCCAAACATACCAAACCGATGTCAGAGAAATTGTGGCAATGAGAGCCCCTTGCTGCGTTGCCTCATGTCGCCGTGACTCGGCCAAAAAGTTGCACATCAACCACCGAACTGATTGCCAGCAAGCACGTATGTTCTGCACCTGCATGAGAGGACATACCCCTCTATACCAGCAGAAGATGGTCGTCTGTAATCCTCATTCAAAAAGAGATACCAAAAGACTATCTTGATGCTAGTTAGCCAGTTAGCATATTAACAACACGATATAATGTTAAAAGAACAGCATATTTACCGTGCACCAGTGAATGATAACACAAACCATCACAAAACGTCTCTCTGACCGAGCTCAATGGATAAAGAAAAACAATCTTACTTTATATAACAAGTTTGTTGTGATCTCACTGACTCTCCACTTTAGCTTTTCACTTTCTTCTTTTCTCGTGCGCTTAACTGAACTGCCAAATAGTGATTTTATTCCCCGGCGGGCTTCACTGTGTCAACGCCGATTCAACATGATGAATCGGCGGGAAAAAAGCTAACTAGCACCAATGAGGGCCAACGACGAGGGCAGCAGATACTCCTCAACCACTCAACTTTGACTAACAGCCAACCTTCAGCTTGGTGTGTCAGGGCCTTTAGACTTTGATTACGAGTGCTGAAACAGCACACACTGATTAATCAGGCTTTTTTCCATCTGTAGATTTGATTTAGTGATGTTAGTAACTAACCTGTTATTTTATAAAGAAAAAAATAAACGCACCATAGAATGAAATACAAGCAGTGCCAGAGCTCAACAGGAACATTTGCCTAGGGCGAGGAAACTGTGGAAATTCTGAGGTTTCTATGGGTCCATAAACGCAGCGCAGGAGGAACTCTGTGACCTGACTTCCTTTTTTCGTCAGCAGCAGTTTGCAGAGCTTGAGTCATAGGATGATAATTGATCAGTGAAACTATCAGACATGATCAGATCAGGTTGATGGATAAAAAGAGCAGCTTTTATACCCAGCGCCCAAGTTTCACTTTCACTGCACCTGGCGGTCTGTTGCTCCGTCTGTGCCTAGTGACACTGTGAGCTCAGTCCATGATGCCTTTGTTGACCAATCAGAGGCTGTGTTTCTGACTGTGTCTGTCTGTGGCTGTAAGGCAAGTAAATGACAAGTGAGATGAACCAGGGTGTGGTTGTCCCCAACCACAAGTTGAATCATAATGCTGTGGTGTTATACTGGCGGCAGCAGGTCTCTCAGTGTGTGAGAAGAATGCGTGTGTATGCAAATTAACCTATAGACAGACATGCATAACCGGCAAGAATATTCTCGGCAGTGAACCAAAACATGGTTCAACATGGTCTTCCTTACAAACTGACAAACATCTTCAGTGGTGCTGTAGTTGTAGAAATCCTGTTGTTTAAATGTTTTGGGGCTCAGTACAGTTGATCAGCATTAGTTTAGTCAGAGTATGTGGGGACGTTTGTCTGACAGGGTTAAAGCACTGTGAGTCAGTTAATAAAGCTCCCCACAGAGACTCTTTGCCTTGAACTCAGACGGTGCTCAGGGCTAAAACTAGGTCTCAGAGCTGTGAAGTGTCCCAGTAGCCTGTGTCCCAGTGTAACAGTCTGCCATCGGAAGGAATACTTAACCTTCCAGCTCAACATTCAAGTCCCTGCTATACAGTAATTACCTCTGCAAAGGAGGACATGCATTCGGTGCCATTTGTCTCCTAGTTGACGAGATGACTTAACTTACGGCCAAACTTGGGTCAGAGTCTATTAACAACATTTACATAATTTTTTGTCTCTGTAGACTCCGTTTAACTCGTGCATGACACAGACCGCTTCCTCCTCTCTGCACAATGGGTTTGTGGTTTTACTGCTTGCTGTGCCATCTTGCTTTCTTACCATCACCACAGCACTAGGATGATATTGAATGCCTTCATCTGTAATAACAAAGACAAACAGGAAGAAACATGGTTAAAGAGATAGTGTAGATTTTTGAAGTAGGGTTGTATGGTACCAGTTAGCTGCTAGCTAACCGTAGCTAACTTGTTTGTCCATTGTTTGGTCTGTAACGTAATAGGTCAACAGGAAAAAGGTCCAATACTAACAAGCTGAAAGGGGGCATATCTCCACCTATCGTAGAGGAGTCGCACATACTTGGATCAATAAATGGATTCCCCTCCTGTGCTTGTATACTGGGACAAGGACAGTAGGCCAATTAGATGTCCTAGTTTAGCTTTAACCATATAGCTCCACTGTGCATGGAAACGTACATAACAAGTGTTTGACATCGTATCTGCGTGCACTCCGTTTGGAGAAGCAGACTAGAGTCTGACATAGAAGCTAAGTAATGTACTGCTGTGGACGGGGGTCATCAACAGAATGTATGTTAGCCTTGTAAAAAAAAAAAGAGTCTTATCTAAAAGGATCAATATCACTTTAAGTCCCCCCTATATTGAGAGTGTTTTCACCGCTTTATGTTTCTGTCAGACAGCCCGTTCTGACGGGGTAGCCGTTGACAGCTTCACTTCCCCCTCTATGCTCTTGTCAAAGCCACCAGACTCCATTGACAAAAAAGTTAGCGTGCAGAACACAGGAGCTACTGGTCCTCTATGCTTCAATAAGTTACTTAGTTTGTGTTACTGACTGTGTGAAACTGGTGAAGCTGAACTAACCCTTTCCCAGTCGCACGGTAACAAACAAAAAGCTGATAGAGGCAGCAGTAGACCAGCAGCTCCTGTGTTCTGTGATGTTAAATCACTGTTTTTCTCAGTGGAGTCTGGCTTTGAAGAGAGCGAAGTAATGAGCTTCATCTCGTTGAATATCACTGTAAGGTAAAGCAGTGAAACATTCTAAATAAAGTGTACACTTAACCGATATTAATTTTGTTTTTAGGTGGGACTTTTTTTTAGGTGTCTAGAATGCGTTTTGTTGCAGACCCATTCAAAGCTGTAGATTGCTTAGGTTCCACATTGGACTCCAGCCTGCTTCTCCAAACTGGGGGCGTGCCAACTCACATCTACTGTAGATGATACAACCCCCTCTAAAAAAATCTGAATCTAAAACAGTATTTGTATTTCACCATCGAGTTATAATGTTAAAATTGTAAAAAAAAATTAAATAAAATCTGCAAGAAAAAGGTATAAAATTGAATCCATTTGTTTTTATTTCAGTGTTTATTTCCTGTGTTTCCAGAGGAGGATGTAGGCTGCTGTCTCAGTGCATTAGTAGAACTGGTTTGAGGTACTTAGAGGAAGAGGAAGTATTACTCTGTTTCTACCTATCTTTTAACAGTCAATGCCTTACTCATAATCAGCTAATGGAGTATCCATCTCCTGCTGCTCCTGTCAGTGATTCATTTTAGACCACACCGCACTCCCGTGGCCTCGTCTCCTCTCGTCTCCATGCCTCCTGAAACAGTCCGCTGTCAAATGTGATTGTAAAACCGTCCCTGTCCATTGCTGGGCAGTCTTTCCTGGTCTCACCCCAGCTGTAGGCACTACATAGTTCACTCTGCGAGCTCACACAGTTGTTCACAGCGTGATTAAAATATCTGTGGTCAGCAGTGTTGAAGATAATGTGTTAAGCGTGTAGTGTCTTGAAATCTGGTTTTATGCCAAACTCTTTGTGTGCAACAGTGGTCTGTTCAGATTTTTCCGTAGCGTGCCTGCTTTGACGCAGGTGAATTGTAAACTGAATTTCCTGTAGGTGTGACTGTATTTGTCTTTCTGTGTGTGTGTGTGTGTGTGTGTGTGTGTGTGTGTGTGTGTGTGTGTGTGTGTGCTCTGTAATACACTGCCTACCTATAAAGGGTGCAGCCTTCCTCTTTCCAAAGGCAAGCTGGGTAAAGCTCAGGCACCCTGCGACCCTGAATAGAACAAGAGGGTCAGATAATGGATTTATGGGTATCATTACAGGATCATATTACATTGAAACAGCAAGACACATTGAAAAGCATCGTGTGATATTATTTGTGACTGAGACTGTACGCTCAGAGTCCAGCAGGAGTTACAGTGGTCCTGCTGGACTTAAACTCTATTAATAAACTTTATTGAAACCAGATCAGGGCACAGAGAGAGTTCAGTTTTGTGTCAGGTATTTGAACTCGATGAGGTACTCTCTGTTTATCTTATCATTGACACAACCTTATTAATGGCACTTCTCATAGTTATTAACCACTTCACGTGTCTATAACTTCCATACTACCAGATAAAGTGATGAATAAAACTAAATGTTCACAATAATGCAGAAAAATCTGAAAATGGAGACTTTTTTTATGTCCATGTTTTTCAAAAATATTTGATTAGCATTTTAAAATTCATTCCTCAGGACTGCACTGAATGTTTATTTGTATTATTCATCACTTTTCAGAATAATCAATCCTTTAATTCAGTGACTCCCGCCCTGGGGTACTTGTACTTCTACAGTTGCTTGGGGTTATGTGGAAAGATTGTAGAGCCGCCTAACAAACTGAACAGACTATGAATTAATTAAAAAAGTAGATCCACAGGTCAGCTGTCACACCTGAACACGATGAGCCCGTTTACACCAGGTATTAACACGCATTGCCGCAACCTGAACACAAGTAGACAATCAAGATGCTTCGCCATTCACACCTGTGTCAAATGAGCATCTGCAGCTGAGCACTTGTGTTCAGATTTCATTCCTGTCAGAAAAGAGGAAGAACGTCAGCACGCTTTTAGCTCCCAGTTATAGTGCAATACAAATTTATTTAGTCCAAAAACAGTGACGCATTTCAAGCAGCGTATGCTCTTCATCAGATTACTGCCCACCTGCCTGTCATGTGCCCTAGAAGGTCAAAGGGCCCCGCGCACAGTTATTACATCCACACTCTTGCTAGCTGCTTTCTGGCTGCTTGCTAGTCACGTTAGCAGTGTTGGTACAGCTGGAGATATTGCTGTCTTCCTCCAAAGGGTAAAACGATGGACAGTCATGCAAGACTTCATCCAGGTGGTTGTAAAATGTGCAAGTTATAGTGCGTTAGTGCGCTGTCAACAAAAAAACTACCATGCTCCACATTGATGACTTGGTCCTTATAGTTGGAGTCACATCAGGACTCATTTGCCTTGACTTTAGAAAAGGTATGTGGTCAAATGCATCCCAGACCATCTGGGCAAATGGTTTAAGTGACTGGAATCCAATTTGTCTTGGTAGTCGTTTACACACGTATTTAGCGTTGCCCACTTGTGATTGGATCACCCAAGACACATGTTGGTACCAGGTGTAAACAGGCTCAAAATGGTGCAGTTATGAAAGAGTGTGTGAAAACAAGGTAGCACTTCTTGCTGCAACTTTGCATAGCATTAGATGGTCGGATTGCTTGTTTGTCTACCTAACAGTTTAGCAGCAGGAACCACTGGCTTGATTAACAACATAAATGGTTATTAAAATTGTTGTCGATTAATTATCTGTTGAACTACCAGCCAATCACTAATAATTAAAGTGCTTATATTTAAAATATATTGAAAAGATTGATATGCAGTGAGGATAGGAGACCAAAGCAAAGGAAAATAACTTCATCAAATGTATCTTGTGTTTTAAATAGCCCAAGATGGACTATAGGAATGTATGAACAGGTAGATTAAGATCAAAATGTTTTCACTGTTCTGAATCATTTCAGTTGAGATTCTGAGAAAGTCAGCAGTCCTACTGTGATAAAAACAAAATATCTTTGTTTTGTTTTCTGGCTTTGAAATAGTGACGGCTTATCGCACATCTTTCATATCTGATCTTTTCTCTTAAGTTCACGTGAGCCACAGATAGAAGTGTTTCTGAGTTGCAGCCTCAGTCATCGGGGCCTGTTCCAGGAAGACGCTGAATAAAACCCACAACAGAGGTTTTCATGTGACACATGCTGATGTAAGCTGATCTGATAACCAGTCTGGATCCCTTTGGTTCACAAACATGTGAACCTGCGTCCTGGAACAGGCCCCGGGAGTGTCTGTGAGACGCTCACTCTGCATATAAGAGTCTGTTTACACTGCCGTCCAGCGTAATGAGGGAGACCCGATGCAAATGAGTCTTCCCACAGGGATGTCAAGTCACACAAACACACACACACACACACGATTCTCCACCAGCTGTTTAACAAAGTGTGCATATGTGTCGTGTGCTCACACAGACACACACACCTTTATTGTGTTAGGAATTTTCAGTTGTTCAACACAAGTGGGTCATGACAACCTCATGACAGAGGATTAAACGACTGCAGATAAACTTTGATCTCAACATCACACACACACAGACACACACACACACACACACACACATGTTCCTCCCTGAGTGGCTTCCTTTCTCTCAGCATCGCTCATTAGCAAGAATCAATCTGCAGCTCGACGCGAGTGCCAGAGCACTTGTATACACACACTGCTAATAAGGGCCCGGGGGACAGACACACACACAAACACACACACACACACTCTGTCACACAGACGTGTACATGAACACCTTCCCTGATACACTGAGACTCGAGGGGACCTGACTGAGTGTCGTCACCCTGCCACTGATCGAGAGGGGCAGAGAGATGTCGAGGTAGGCCGAGAGAGAAAATGTGTACTAGAGTCCTCAGCACATTTTTATGTCCTTATATGGTCGTAAACCATGCGGGGGAGGGAGGGGCCGTTGTCTCGCTGTCAGTTTGACATGTGACCTGGAAACAGGAAGTGTTGTGGTGCAGCAGCAGAAAAAAAGTGAGGAAGGGGAAAAGTGACTGTGCTCAGATGCACCGTAGACTGAGAGAGATACTGAGTTGCCTCACTCCGCCCTCCACACCGGTGACACAGTAACATTACACCCTCTGTTGGCCACAGCGCGACACATAGTCCGTGTTTACACTGTGAAGTTTAGGCAATAAGTTAGTGCACTCACAATAAGTGCAGCACCAAGGTGAGGTCGAACTTTGGCACACTTTAAAAGGAGTCACAACTTAAATTTCATGATGAAAATGAGGGGAATTGTTTACTGCAAACTGTCAAATAAAAGGAATAATAAAAAATGCGAATTAAATCAAATGTGTCTGTGATTTTGGACGATGTGCAGCAGATATTGTTTCATCATCTCAATGTTTTTTGTGTCAGATCAGTCACTTCTAGTCTTAACCTGGACCTTGTTTGTCGTCTGCAGGTACGCATAGCAGCTAACTTTGTCATCCACGCCCCGCCAGGAGAGTTCAATGAAGTATTCAATGGTGAGTACTCTCTTCTCTCTTCTCTCTCTTCCTCTGTGTCAGTGGTTACCAACTGGTGGGTCATGGTCCAAAAGTGGGTCACGGGTCCACTCCGAATGGACCACAAGTGACCCGTGAATGTGTCAAGTTTATAAAAAACACATTTTATTTTGAAGTACAGTGATGGCCAGGCACAGAGCTTTTATTTTGAAGTGCAGTTTCCTGCTGTAGAGTGAGTGAATAATAGAAAGCTAACTAGCTTGACAACACAGCCAAACGCAAGTATGACGCTGAATTTATTCAACTCTCTGGACCTTGAACTAATGACTAAGGAGAAATCTGGACCCTGTGGCTGCACCAGTCTGGAGCTGCTGTTCTATATATTGTGTGGGGGTTATTGCTCAGAACTATCCAGCCTGGTATTTTCATCCCTCCACCTCCTCCTCCTCCTCCTCCTCCTCCTCCTCCGCTCTTTACCTGTCACATCTCTACTATCAATCATCTAAATACAGGCAGAAATGCCCCCACAATGCACAGATATAAGAACGGGCTCTGCTTGAATATAATATGTAATAAATTTTGCAAAAGGGCTGCACATTATGCAAAAAATACACACACACACACACACACACACACACACACACACACATATATATATGTGTGTGTGTGTGTGTGTGTGTGTATTATCATGACTATTAAAGATATTGTGATTGTGATATGCAGTTTTGATCAGAAACTTAAATGTCCCTACCCTCTTACATTTCTTCTTTTAACTCTTAAATTATTTCAACAAATTCCCAAATTTATTTACAACTAATTTACAACTATGCCCAGTCTATTTACCACCCAATTGAATAAATAAGTAACAAACCCTTTTTACTTTTTGCATTTCATTTTCACTGGAAGAAAAAAAAAAAAAGATGAGGATGTGATCTTTGCTGGGGTCTGTACCAAACAATCATGTTTTCTTACATCTGGAATATGACTTTTTGGCAAGGGTATCTGTGGTAAAGACACCACAACGCTTCATTTTAAAAAGTATTTTGTGACACATTTTACCTTTCTAAAGTAATTGTCGTTTCTGATATTTGGATATTGGCGTTGTTGCAATATTGATAATATTTCGTATAGTCGTGTAGCCCTATTTTGCAAATATATGCAGCTTGTTTTGTATCTAAGCACATTTAAAAAAAAAAGCTGTAGTTAACAAATGTGGTCAGTTAAAATCCACTTAAGCAGATGTGTTTTTTACACCAGGCAACATTAAAGAATTTGTCATTGTCTGCAGGTCCGTAAGAAGTCGTCAAATGTCCTAAATGTACGTGTATAAATAGTAGGTCTTTAAAGTCATTAATTAGTCATAAACATGAATTAATGAGGTCTTGATTGCCACAAAAATGTAATTTGTTTTTGTCAAAATGAGTCAAACTCTTATGCAATAAAGTCCACATTGCTGATATTACAAATCTTTAAACACACCACTGAACCGAATAATGTCTCTCTACTCCATACTTTTGCTTACTTGTTGGCAAAATGTAGATGAACCTAACAGGTAAGGTAAGGTGAAACTTTAATGTCCCAGACGGGCATTTTGAGAAACAGACAGTAGTCGTGAGAACAAGAAAACAGACAAATACATAACACACAGTGTCCACTATCACACACTGTCAGGTGTAACTCATGGACATGAAGGGTCACTGCTGGGTAAGATAGGCGATAGCAGATGGGACAAAAGACGATCTGTAACGCTTTGTGCTGCATTTAAGGAGGCTGAACCTCAACCCTGATAGAAGCATCTGAAACTCCACATGGAGGTGATGTTGAGAGTCTGAGCTTTAGAGGTGACCCTCTCTTCATACAGAAGCCAGAAGTTATTGAAAGTAACGTCAGTGATCTTACAGCACAACTTGACCACTGTTTTTAATGCAAAGATTACCAAACGAACAGACGACGTTGAAGGAAAGAACAGACGTGATAAAAGCAGAATAGAACTTTAGAATCGATCAGTCCTGTCTACATCAATACTCGGGAAAACATATACACCAATCAGCTGTGCTCTCCTGGGAAACATTGGCTTGATGTGCACCACCTGTCATAGTTCAGTTACAGACTACATACAACCCCTCACGGTGATGGCACTCCCAATCAGGACAATGCTTCATGCCACACCGCAAAAACTGCTCAGACATGGCCAGTGAAACATATTAGAGAGCTCAAGGTGTCGACTTGGCCTCCAATTTCCCCAGATCTCAATCCGTATAATTGTCTGTGGGACATACCAGTACCCCAGAGGTCCTGTGTCCATGCCTCGACACATCGCAGCTCGGTCCAGTCCACAGTGGAGCCTCCGACCTGCCAAGGCGTGAACACAAGACTTCTGGGAGTGTCCTGTGGTGTCTGGCACCAGGGCGTGGGCGATGGATCCTTTGAGTCCTGTGGGTTACAAGGTCGTCTTAAATTTGGTTAAGAATATCTTAAAACATATCTGTAAAGCGCAAAAAAGGGGAGCATCTGATACCTGTAGACACCCTGTTTGGAGAGAATTGAATATTTTGGATTGAATTAGTTTTGCAACTCAATTCCTCAAAGATTCTCTGCAGTGCTAAAAGGTTTAGGGTGACGTCTTGAATCGCGGTGGAGCAAGTCTCCATCTCTGTGGACACTGCAGCATTCAAACCTGTGTGTTTAAATTTAGCATACTATCAGGTGTCGGTGCCTCCATCTTGAAGAACAGTTTGACATGGAAACAAAGCTGCTTCTTTGAGCTTTAAGAACCTGTCATAACCCCTGTAGTAGTATTTTGTCACAGACCAGAGTTTTTAAAGAAAATCCGCATGTGGACAGAATGGTTAACAGACCCTGACACCAGTGCAGCAGAGTGAATCAGAGGAACAGACAGTTCACTTGTCAAACACAGGTGTAACTAATAACGTTGATTTCATGTCAGTTCCAGTGCCAGGACCCTGATAATATGAGTGCCAGCTCATGGCACGGCTCACTGGCATGCAAAAATGGAGTGAAGCCATCTTTAATGTTATTACTTCCAGTTGTGACGCATCTAAACTCTTCTCATGAGAGCCCACCACACACTTATTGTTATTTTTAATGAATAACAGCCACACTTTGACTCCACTGGTTGTGATGGCAGGTTTTTATTACGTAATAGTTTACAAGCTAAATGAGATAGGTTGGTTTTAAGTTCAGTGACCCTTAGCAGTTGAACCACAAGTTTATTTTTGGCACTGTAGGCGTATGGAGATAGTCATACTGACTGCTGCAGTTTCAAACACGCAGGACGTTGTAGGTTGAAGTTGATTCAGACTGATTAGACTGCTGCCTTTCAAAAACCAATGTTTCACCTCTCCTTCAAGTTTCTGAAATAAAAAAGGGGGATAATTAGATTTAGAGGATTGCGTGGAAAAGAGTTGTAATTTTACATCGTACTACAGTATTACAGAATACATTGATCTTATTTGTAGGATTGAGCAAGTACATCATTATATGTATCTGTATCTGTTCAGCCAATAACATTATCTGTGTTCATAAATGTGCTCTGAATGGGTGGAGTTTGAACCAGAAGTTGGTGTGACTTAAACTGGAAACAAACCAGAATTTGTTATTTTAACCCTGAAATTGATCAGAAGTTGCTGTATTTATTTATTTTATGTACAAAACAAGGATTGAACTTCAGATCAGGTTTGAAGAGAGGGGAATACAGCAACCCAAATGAAGGTTTTCCTTCATTAGCAGTACAGATGTTGACACATTTTACTCGGTTACCCATATAAAGTACATTAAGTGTACAAGATACTCGTTTTATCCGAGTACTTGACTCAACCCTACTTATTTGACTTACTACCAATTGGTAAAACACGTACAAAGTTTGTGCCTCCACGCTGGCGATAGCTGTGGCCATAGGCATTATGTTTTCAGGTTGTTGGTTCGTCTGTCTGTTCCATTCTTTTGAACGTGATGTCTCCTAAATGCCGAGAGGAGATTTCTTCAGTTGGCACAAACATCCACTTGGACTCAACAATGAACTCGTTAGATTTTGGTCATGATACTTCATCTGTCTCATTCTTGTGAACGTGATATCTCAAGAACACCTTCAAATTTGGTTCAAAGGTTGACTTGGACTCGAAGATGAACCAATTTTGGTAGTCAAAGGTCAAGGTCGCTGTGACCTTGCATCTATCTCATTCTCTTGAACGCAATATCTCAACAACACCTTGAGGAATTTTTTTTAAAATTTGGTGTGTGTGTTCATTTTGATGATGGTAGAACTGATGAGATTTTGGTGGTCAAAGGTCAAGGTCTCTGTGACCTTTTGTCACTCTGATTCTCACAAATGCAGTTTCTCAAAAAAGCCTTGAGGGACTTTTTTCAAATTTGGCATTAGCGTCCACTTGAACTCAGAAATAAACTGACTAGATTTTGGTCGTGATAGGTCACTGTGACCTAGCATCTGTCTCATTCTTGTGAACGCAATATCTCAAGAACACCTTAAGGTTTTTCTTCAAATTTGGCACAAACGTTCACTTTGACTCAAGAATGAACTGATTAGAATTTGGAAAGGTGGTGGTCAAATAAAATGTGTTTTTGACCATAACTCAAGAATTAACTGGCTAATTATTACAGAATTTAACACTAATGTCTAACAGGAGAAAATAATGAAGTGATGACATCTTATATCCAAAAGGTCAAAGGTCAGCTTGACTGTGACATCATGTTTTAACGTCATATGTCAGGAACAGAAGGGGAGACATTTGGTCGGATACGGAATTGGAGACTCTAATCTTGAAACTGATTGTATAGATCTTCTGTGTGTGAAGCATCCATGTTTTCACTGACATGATGGAGACTGTCAGAGACACTGGACTGGTGGGTGGGGGTTCGTTAACTCTTAAGTATATTGTTGTGAAACTGGGCGTATTTTCACAATGCTGTCTCTATATAATTGTTTTTGCGGTTGCTAAACAGCAGCTGAAATGGAAAATTGTTTGTGTTCCTGTGTTGCTTATCATACCACTGTGGCCACCTAGAAAGCAAAATGAGTTTATGATGTTTTGGCCAAATTGCCACTCGCCCTGAAGCACCAGTGTTGACACCATGCTGTCAAAGAGTTGCCCCTCGAGAGAGTGTGTGTATGTGTATTTGGCATCGTTAAAGCTTCGTCCGACCTCGATAAATGTCGTCACCTCAGAGGAGCGCCGGCGGGGCTGTCTGTCTGCCTCTTATCACAGCCTGACAGCCACACACACACACACACACACACACACACACACACACACACACACACACACACACACACACACACGCACGGTCTAAAATACAGTCCCCTCTTGCCACTTTGTCCTCTCTCATCTCTTTGTGAATTTACAGCCTTTTCCAGTGAGCTAATTTACCATGTCTGCTTTGCTCCTCTGGCATAAATGTTGAAAAGACTGACTGCAGGCAGCTTTGTCTTTTGTGTTTGTGTGTGTGTCATGGTGCTAATCTGCTGTAGCTGTCGTCCTCCTCTCCTCTCTGTCTTTTTCTCCTTCTTCCTCTCCTCCCTCTAATGATCTTGACATTTTTTTGTCCTCAGATGTGCGATTACTGCTCAACGATGACAATCTTCTCAGGGAAGGTGCAGCGAAGTAAGTCTCCCCTCTCACACTAATAAGTTTTTGTTTTTAGTTTGCAGAAAGACTTTAAAAGGATTTTTCAGATTTTTTGAGGAAGCGTTGTATGAGGTACTTATCTGTAGTCAGTGTTTCTCAAAGTCAAAGATGCTTCCTTGGTAGGACGGGTCCTTCCAAGTCAGGTCCCACAGAGGCTTGATAAGACTCCCTCCTAGCATTTGGTAAAAAAAAAAAAAGACACATTGCAGCAGGCTAGCAAGTCCCCAGGTGTGCACAAAGAATTGTGGGTACTTCATATCTGCTGAGGATACACGCATGCATCCCTGAAAATTCTCGGTAGAATTTAAAGGATCCTTGACATTGAACAGTCCTTTGCTGACGTTGCCTCCTCAAAATTCAGCCGTTTAAGGATCCTTCCTTGATATTTGAGAAGCACCCAGTTTATCACCTGCAGTCGAGCTCAGCGACGCTTGCGGGAGCAGCAGCGAAACTTATTTTAGCCACCTAAAAAAATCAATATCAGTCTAAGTGGATGCTATATTTAAAATATTCTCACCGCCCTACCTCAGGGTCAGACAGTGATTTATGACGGCTAACTGAAGTTGTTTTATCACTCTCTCCAAAGGCACTAGACAAAAACATTTATTTTACCTTGTTGAACACAGGAGCTGCTGGTCTACCACTGCCTCGATCCGTTGGTTTGTTTGTGTTATTGTGTGCCTTTGGTGTTTTAAAGGGTTAGTTTGGACCTGCAGCTCTTTTTGTTCTGTGAGGAAAAATTACTTTTTGTCAAAGGAGTCTGGTGACTTTGAAGACAGCATAGGTAGCGGCTTCCATTCCTCCTCAGAAAGGGCTGCCTGACAGAAAGGTAAAGCAGTGAAAATATTCAAAATATAGCGTACACTTAGACTGATATAGATTTTTTTTTTTGGTGACTAAGATATAATCTGCTGCTGCCCCATTCCACAGCAGTACATTAGCTGAGCTTCTGTGTCACTACTTCAGCCTTATGTCCATATTGTCCAAACTACTTATATCACATAGACTAAAATCTTTAAATCCAGCCCAGAGTAGAAATATGTTTGTATAAAGTATTTAATTTGGAGTGTATGAAGTAACGTGTTGTTTCTGTCTCTCCGCAGTGCATTTGCACAGTACAACTTGGACCAGTTTACCCCGGTGAAAGTCGAGGGCTACGAAGAACAGGTGAGATTATTCTTCGCCTTCAACTTGAGGTGATGGTGGCAGCTTAGAGGTTAAATGAAATGGGGTGACATCACAGATCTGAATCTGCTGACTGGTTAATTTCTCCCACTTAACTTGTTGCTCCCCAAACTCTGCACCACATTCAGCACGCTTGTTTAAGACATGTTTATTCAGTCATGTCACATGAGAATCTGTTGATAACCTCAGAGTGGGGACGCCTCAATTAATTTTAAATTTTCCTTTAAAGGTTTTGGCATACTCGAGAGGTGTCAACGTTTCATTGCACTGTTCAAAATAACAAATTTATATGGTAATATCTATACTGTTTGATTATTTAGAGAATCAGAAGAGGATTTATTGCCAAGTAGGTTTTCACGTACAAGGAATTTACTTCCTTTTTTGGTACATATTAAACATACAATGAACAATAATTAATTAAAATAAGACAAAGTACTGCAGTGTAGTATTGCTATAGCTGATGCACATCAGACAAGGTGTAACTCTAGCTGAGATAAATGTGCAGTTTATAACTACACTGTCACGTGTTTTTGCACATGCAGGCAATAAAAACTGTTTTAGTGTGTTTCTTCTCACTCACTCAGCACCAGTGCAGAACCACAACATGAAAACTAAAAAAAACAGTTGTATAAAAAAGTCAAGGTTTGTATAGCAATTGCAGTTTATCTGAAATTCAACAAAAATTCAAGACCAAAGAGTTTTTCTCTCAGAGCGTGAAGCATTCACTGTATAGTAGGGGTGTAAGAAAACATCGATACACTTGAGCTTCACCGTATTATGTTTGTGATACTGTATTCAGTGTTTCCCACAGAATGAGAGTGTATGTGTGGAGGTAGCTGATAATACTTTTTTAAATGCCTCTGTGTCACCTCCCTAAACTCAGAGGTTTTTGCGGGTCCATGAACGCAGTGCAGGCAGACCTCTCCATGACTTCTTTCTTTTCCTCAGCTGCAGTTTGTGACTGGGTGGATAATTGACCTGTCAAACCATTCAGAGCTGATTAGGTCAGAGAGGACCAGCTGCAGCACGTGAATACAAACTTTTAGACCCAGCAGAACAAATGGTGAAGTTTTACTTTCAATGTGCCTGACCTTCTGCGGCTCCGTATCTGCCCTGAGTGAGCTCTGCATTCTGACAGTGTGGTGCTGTAAATAACTGAATGGTTTATATATTCCAGTGCTGCTGCTAATGAACAGTCCAGTCTCAAAAATAGAAAAATCTATTTGTGGTGGAAGACCTTTTAATCTTGGCGGGCCGCCACGAATACATGAATGTGTTGGAAACCCTGTTATTGAGTCTCAAAAACACAACAATTTCTAATGCAAATATTCATGGCAGTGGTTCATTTTGTGTTGTTTAAACCCCAGAGTACTAGATCCTTTAGTGCAGTGATTTATCGTTAGCCATTTGACTCTTCTACTCCAATATAGCCACATATCGCTAGCGTGTTACAGGGATTTAAAAAACAACAACACAGTGTTCTGAGTGCATACAAAAAGTAAAGTTTTTATATCAGATTTAACACCTGTGGTCATATGTTCTTTATAATATGACAGGTTATCTGAAATTGTCCTGCAACACATTGAATCCTAATCCTTATATCTTGATGTGTATTGTAGTGCCAGATTCTTGCCAACACACATCATATGCTTGCGCTTTACAAATGTAAGAAGAGCCAATAATATAAAAAATATAATCTGCATCATTAAGAGACACAAGAGCAGTGAAGTCAACAAGCTTATTCAGTTTTCATTATTGTTATTGCACTAATATTATGTTCTCCTGGGCATTAAAGCAGAGAGGGGGGGGATTAAAGGATCAAACAAGTCCCAGAGTTCTCTGCTGCTTTCACAGGAAACAAGATCACAACATGTCTTTATTTAAATGTCACTGTGCTCGTTGCCTGTGAGTGTTTGTGAAGGTTGAACATGGTGGTGAATGAACGTAAGCTTCGGTAATGGTTGCAGCGTCTTATGTAAAGATGTCATCATGTCCCTCTGTTCCCACATAACAGGTTGAAATTCCCCTGTCTGACACCCAGCAGGCTGAGCCCAGTGCTGAGGTGGAAGACAGTCGATGGAAAGTTCAGGCTGACGTTTGTGTTCCTGTCCTTTGTCTTCATCACTCTCTCCCTTCGTTCTTGTTTTTCTCCTCACATCCCGTTAATTAATATCCTGATTCTTATCCACAGAATCTTCTGCCTTCTGGTCTTGTTCCTGTCTTTTCCACTTCTCTTCTCTCTCTGTTGTTCATCCGTGTCTTTGTCTTGTTGTTAACTTTTTCTGTCTTCCTCTCTGCTCTGTTCCATTTTTTGACTCCTCTTCCTCCTGTTACCTCTTCTCTCACTCTTTCACTCACTCTCCTTTTTTTTGTTCCTCGCAGGTCTTAATCACAGAGCATGGTGACCTTGAGAACGGCCGGGTCCTGGACCCCAAAAACAAGACCTCCTTCAAGTTCGACCACCTGAGGAAGGAGGCCAGCGACCCAAGGCCCCACGACGTTGACAGCTCCATAGAGGGCTGGAGGAGCGCTGTGGACTCAGCTGTCAGGGCCTACGTCAAGGAGCACTATCCCAATGGAGTCTGCACCGTACGTCTCAGCCTACACTGTTACCACAATGATGTAGTCACAGACACTTAAAGGAACAGTTCACCTACTAAAGGGAAAATTGTCACTGTGTTTTCTGTCAGTTGGTCAAAACTTCACAGCCATCAAAAAAGATGCAGGTTTACCACCACAGTCCCAGCCTTGTCTTTAACAAGATTTAAAATAGAATCTAATTGGTCAGCGTTAGGAGGACATTACTCCAACTCACACGACGCAGACTGTGTGTATAAGCCTGCCACTGACCGCCTATTTCAGGCGGACTTCCTTCCTTCTTTTATCTGCTTGTTAATGTTTTAGAAATCCCCGTTTTTCCCGTTTCTACATGGAATTATTAATTAATGTGGTGTTTTCTTTTGCAGCAATTAATCCATTTTAACGCCAGGGCTCGCCTTTGCACCAAAACAAGTTCCGTCCCAATGCTAACTTGCAAAGGCACCCGTGTCACAGCATCTTGGGTTTAGCGCCACCCAAGACAGCTGTGATTGTTTTAAAGAAATACAAACAACTCGAGTGTTTTTCCCCTCAGTGCAGAATTGTGACGGGTTCAGCCAGACATTTTGCAGCACTGGCACAGCACAAAAATAAAGTCTGGAGATAAGTCTGTCTATGCAAGACCAAATGCCAAGACAGGTCGAACAGGCTTCAGAGAACTAGCGGCAACAAACACCGACTGTCGCATCATATCGTCTGTGTCTCGTCCAGAAAGTAATGTCAAATAACGGCCAACTAGCACGTGTGTTCTGCTCCTGCATGAGAGGAAATAACTCTCCACACCAGCAGGCGGCAGTGGTCCGTGTTCAGCATTCATCTTTCAAAAACTGGGAACTGGATGACCATCATGACGTTAGCTAGCCAGTTAGCATTTTAACAACACAATCCATTGTAAAAGAACAGAGCATATTTACCGTGCGCCAGTGAACAATAACACAAACCATCAAGAAACATTGCTGCTAAATAGAAAAATAATCTGACCTTATGGAACAAGTTTGTTTTGGTCTCACTCTGGACTTTTTTCACTTTCCTCACCTTTATGTCTCTTCTCATACGCTGAGTTAAACTGGTGGTCAGAGTGATTTCACTCATAGACAGGCTCCGCCATTGCCAAATCAACATGCTGAATTGGCTAGGAAAAAAAGCACTAGGACGGCAGACTCTCACCGATGGCCCAAATTGACTTTACCAGACCCTTGGCTTGGTGTGTCAGGCAACTGACAACTTTTTCTGTCGGATTTGCCACCACTGAATCACCAAAGACACGTACAACTGTACATGAAGCCAACAGGAACGCCCTCTCTCTGAAATGACTTGTGATTGGCTTAAGTCTCCCGCCACGGGCTAGATTTAGCTTGCCTGAAAACAGAGCCAAGAGGAGGAACAGAAGTCTAGATTCCTCTCAGTCCACTTTAATATCACAGATTATTACAAGGACATGTTGAGTTAAAATGTGGGATTTCCACCTATTAAAAAAAGTATTTGAATCATGTCATGTGTTGTGCAGTTTGACTTTTAACAGAAGGAACTAATGGTGGACAGTATGTTGTTTTACAAAGCTCCTGTTGTGCTCCTTATTTATTAATGCAAAGTGAACAGTGCTGTTCTGCTGCAGACACGACAGAGTTGCTCTGTGAATTTGTTGCGTGTGGTTTGCCAAATCGCCTCTGAGCACGTTTAATATACAACAGTCTCTCAGTCGCACGTCAGCAATGAGTTTAATTTGGTCGATGTTAACCACAAACCTCTGTCACATTTAATTCCTTCACATGTACAGCAGTAAAGTGGAACTTAAGACTGATCGTCAGCTGTGAGAAGAAAAAACTCCTTACACGTGAAATCTGAGAGTGTTTTTGTTCTTCTTCCTTTAGATTTATGGGAAAACCATCGACGGACATCAAACCATCATCGTGTGCATCGAGTGCCATCAGTTTCAACCAAAAAACTTCTGGTACGTTTTAGACACTTAGTATTCAGAGTGATTTATTATTCTCATGTTTGCACCACTTGGATTTGTGACATCTGGTTGTGATGAGGAAACACAGTGTTCACACAGCAGTACACTGATTCTAGAAGAGCCTCTCCAGTTTTAGGACGGACTAAAGATGACACGACAGACTCAAAGATTTCCTTCAGTTTCAGGAAGACCAGCAGGGCCTGTAGAACTCCCAGCGATGGTTTCTCAATCACTTTATCTCAAAAAGATGTTAAAACACTGAATGAGCTTAAAAAGCCTGAGCTGTTGTTTGATACGTACGAGATGCTTCAAAGGCATCACTGTAATTACCACTTAACTGTAGAGTGTTGGACTGTTGGCCCTGGTAAGCATCACTGAGCTGTTTCTGATCGGGTTAATCTAATTGGATAAGAAGTACACCAATCCTCTTTGCTGCTGGCTTTTACTGGGCTTATGGGTTGTTGGGTGTAATGATCCCACAGCTCCTGGAAGTGACGACCACCGTTAGCTGCCATGTTTCAGTAATGGGGAACCTGTGGGGCAGATTGGGATAAGATGAGGATATGAAACTGAAGCTGACGGATCGTGTATACTTGTATATTCAGTTTTTTGATTCAACGTCTAATGCACACGTAAAGAAAACAAGAATAAGGAGCTGGAATTATTTTTGTGGTACCTGGATTAAAGCATGTTATATGATTCAGGGCTTCAGAATAAACTTCCCCAATAAACCCCCGAATTTGTCACCACACCAGGATTCTGCGATGTTATGATCGCAACAGTTAACGCAAATTCAGCAAATCCCTGTGATCCCCCTGCTTTTGTTACGTTTCTCTACTCGTATATTCACAGTTTGTTATGCCTCTGCACCAGCGACAGCCATGATTGGAGACATTATGTTTTTGGGTTGCCTGTACATTTCTTAAAATTTGGCACAAACATTCCCTTGGACTCATCGATGAACTGATTAGATTTTAGTGGTCAAAGGATAGCGTCTATGTGACCATATCTGTCTCATTTTTGTGAAGATCACTGTGAGGGATTTTTTTTTTTTAAATTTGGCACAGACGTCCACTTGTATTGAAGAATAAACTGATTCGAATTTTGTGGTCCAAGGTCAAGGTCGCTTTGATCTTATGTCCGTTTCAATCTCATGAACATGATATCTCAAGAACGCCTTAAAGGAATTGTGTGTGTGTGTGCGTGTGAGACAGTGGCAGAGCTGGCCCCGCCCCTCGCACATGCAGCAGGCCATGTGACTCCATCACAGAGAGCTCTGCTCTGGATTCAACACCAAAAATGCATCAGTGACGAATCTTTATCTTATCGCAAATTAGAAACATATATGTAACCCTAAATAACCACGAAATATATCCTCCTATTTCCTCCAATACTCAACGTTAGAGCTTATCAATACTGTGGTCTTTAATAATTCGGACCCGGGGCTGGTTTAATACCGAGCTTTGGTACCCATCCCTACAGTACAGAGCTGTAACGTGATTAAAGTCTGATTTTCTTCTTCTCTGCACAGGAATGGACGCTGGAGGTCAGAATGGAAGTTCACCATCTCCCCCTCAACCACTCAGGTGGCAGGAATCATGAAAATCCAGGTATCCTGTTTAAAGCTACTCTGTGAGAGGAGTGAAGAGACAGAGGGGTCTGTGTGTGAGAGTGTATGAACCGTGTGTGCAGACCACACACAAATCCAAAGTGTTTCTTCACACCTATACCTGTCTGTCCCATTCTTGTGAACGTGATGTCTCAAGGACACTGAGAGGGAATTTATTTAAATGTGACACAAACGTCCACTTGGATTGAAGAATAAACTGATGTGAATTTCATGGTCGAAGGTCAAATGTCAGAGTGACCTCACAAAATATGTTTTGGACATAACTCAGTAATTCTTGAGCTAATTGAGACACAGTTCCACTCAAATGTCCAACAGGATAAAAAAATGAAGTGATGACATTTTAGATCCAAAAGGTCAAAGGTCAGCTTGACTGTGACATCATCATGTTTTAACGTCATATCTCAGGAACAGAAGGGGAGACATTTGGTCAGATACTGAATTGGTGACTCTGATCTTGAAACTGTGCTGATTGTGTAGATCTTCTGTGTGTGAAGCTTTACTGGAGCGCAGAGCCGTAAAAACACAGGGTGGTAATTTTAGTTTTTGTTGGTCCGTTGGGGTTTCATTGTGTCACCCACACAGCTTGTTTTTCTCCTCTTCTTCATGTCTCATTGTTCTGAGTTGCAGAATGAATTTCATGTTCACAATGCAGAAAAATTAAACCTCTTAATTGTTGCAGGTTCATTACTATGAAGACGGCAACGTTCAGCTGGTGAGCCACAAAGAGGTTCAGGAGTCCATGTCAATCTCTGTGAGTATGACCAAACATACCTGGGGATATTTGAAGCGGGTTTCCAGAAAACTCTGAGTATGTTAACCCTGAAATGAGGGAAACTCTGGGTTTTCAGTTCCAGAAAGAGAGGTAAGTCAAACTCTGAGTCAATCACCATGGCAACTGACTCTGTGAACCTAACCTGCTCGCTGGCAGGTTTTCTGTAAGAAGCCCTGAATTCACCCTGTCTCCTCCCTACTGCCGAGCCCGAAGCAAGCTGGCAGACAGACATGGGTTGTCTGTATGTAGGAAATCCCATCGATATCAAGGCAGAATTAATTCGCAATGCTTTACGCCGGGAGAGGATCTTCAGACCCCGTTTAGATGTGCTGTCTTTCCCCAGTGAATATCTGTTTGAACCGTACCATTTTACCATTAGGCTCAATCATTTACTGGCCACACATATCAAATCTGACACACCATGGACGTGCGCTCTCATCAGAGCGAGTGTGCTACGTTTTTTATATGATATTGGTGACCTGCAGTACATAATGACATAGCCACTGAATGAGGTTATTTAAGCTACTTTGTTTAATAAATCAAATATGAATCAAACTAAAGAGAGGTACAGTCATGGTCAAGTCAAATATGCCTTACCTGTGTGAATGATGTTTTCTATTTCATTTTAAGCTGCTTCCAACTGTGTTTTTCCCCTGTGAGATTGCACCTACATGAAAATCAGATTTTAGTCAAAACCACTCCACCACTTTTTCACCTGTAAGCTACAATTTTTAATTAAGCGTGGTTGAATGTAAATTAATGGCAGGGCTCTCAAGTTTTGATGTCAGTTCAGAGTGAGATTGTTGCTGGGTGACGAAGGGAGGGGATTCAAAATTCAAATAAGTCATCAACCATCTATATGTGCTTAAAATAGCTGCTGAAATTAGCAAGGATTCTTTTTTAATACTTTTTTGGGGGGGCATTTTGCCTTAAATTGACAGGACAGTTCAGCATGAAAGGGG
The DNA here is from genome assembly GCA_035609425.1 of Epinephelus awoara. Lineage (NCBI taxonomy): Eukaryota > Metazoa > Chordata > Actinopteri > Perciformes > Serranidae > Epinephelus > Epinephelus awoara. The sequence goes on along the minus strand of CM069298.1, from coordinate 3,324,198 downwards.
GAGAGACAGAGGGAGTGACATGCAGCAAGGTGCCACCGGTTGGAGTCGAACCTAGGCCGCTGCGGCAAAACCAATATATATGTGACGCCTGCTCTATTCACTACGCCACCAACATCCCGTCAAAGACAATTATGCTTGCTAAATTTCACATGCTGCCTCTCTCTCCTTGGCAGCTTTAGCGCTGTTACTTTTTTTTACGAAACATATGCTCATATTTGCTGTAGGCATTCATGAGCACCTCCAATTCCACAGGTGTAAAACAAGTTGATTGCTTTTTCTCTCCGGTTGCCATGGTGAGTTGATGTATCGGGGCTCCACCCATGATGGCTTTTTATTGTGGTTGTGCACGCGCTTAACTCAAGGTGTATCGACTCAGAGTTGATTGAACTAATTCAAATCAGCTGTTCTGGAACCGGATACTCAGAGTTTCCCAGCTCAGGGTAGGTCAACTCAGAGTTCAGGATTAGATTCGGAGTTTGTTGAACCTCCTACATGGAAGGACCCTCTGGACCTCAGATACAGGATACAGCAGGCAGCAGATTCTATCCGAGCCCTTCTAGTCGTCTCAGATATAACTGTGATGTCTCATACGTTGAACATATTCTCATTATTAGTTTAATTAATTCATGGTGATTGTATCTCTGGTCTTTCCTCAATGCTGTTTTAATCTGCTGACAGCTCCCTGGGGATGTTTTCTCACAGTGTGGATGTGCCAGTTACTGTTATTTCTGAAGTATTTTGTTCACGACACTGTTTCTCTTGAATTAATTATGTCTTGTCATCTTTCAGAATGAGGCTTCAACTGCAAAGGAGTTTGTTAAGATCATGGAGGCTGCAGAGAACGACTATCAGGTATGTTTTAAAATGCTGATTACAGACTGGTTTTTGCAGAGAAAGTAACAGATCATGTTTGCTGGTGGTTTTTAACTGACGTGTACATGAAGCAGATCAGTGGTTCCCACACTTAGCTGAGATTTTAATGTACTGAATTATTGATTAGAAGTTTTGCTGTGATCGACTAAAAATACAACATGTTCAGGAGCTCATGTTTTACTCTTGTCTGGATTAAATGATGAAATCCTTCACTTTTAATGCCTCTGCAGTCAGTCAGTTTTTACCGGGTCCTTTCTTTTTTTCTTTTTTTTAAAAAATCTGTCAGCCGGAAAAACTCGTTACGCACAGAAACCTTGCACACTGATTCTGATGTGTTTTATTGTTCTATTCGTTGTGGAAATTTGCAACACGTGACAAAATGTAAAGGACATATTTTTTTTTAGACGTGCAACAATTTTGGAGGAAAAAAAAACTTTTACACTGCAAACCCCATCACAGGATTTTCCTCATTACATCAAGCTTTTAAGGCCCAGACACACCAAACCTGAACGAACTAGCACATCTGTGCACATGAACACACCGCAGATCCTACAGCTGATGATCAACCAACAAGTATGTTCTGCGCCTATGTGAGAGAAAATAACTCTCCATAGAAGCAGACAGCGGTCATCTATAATTGTAATTCAAAAAGGGAAACAGGAAGACTGTCTTGATGCTAGTTAGCCAATTAGCACATTAACAGTGCAGTCAGAGCATATTTACTGAGTGCCAGTGAACAAACCATCAGGAAATATTTCTGCTAAAGAAAAATAATCTAACCTTAAGGAACAGGTTTGTTTTGGTCTCACTCCCTCTGGACTTTAGCTGTTTGTTTACTTTCCTCACCTTTTGTTTCTCGTTTCGTGAGCTGAACTGAACTGACAGTCAGGCTGATTTCACTCACCATTGGTGAGTGCCAACGAGGGGCAACAGTGTGGCACACACCGCACCAACTAGCACGACATGCTCACTGATGGTCTAACATGGACCTGTTTGTTAAGTCAAGTTGAACTTTATTGCCATTTCCATATACAAAGTACATGGGAACGAAATTGCGCTTTCTTACAACCCCAAGGTGCCATCAGACACTTACAAGTATAAAAATAAAAAGATAAAAACATAAAAAAATATATATACATATATATGCATATGTACATGAATATAAGACAGGGCAGTTCCAGCAGAGCCCTGAGCTAAGAGGCATCTGGTATTTAAAGTGCATAGCAGAAAGAATGACCAGGGAAATAAATATGAATATCACAGTTTATGTCCGTTAACTTCCATTTCTCCTCTTGTGTGCTGAATTGAATAGCCAATCAGACTGATTTCACTCACCAATGGGCTCTGTCCTCGCAGCTGCTGAAAAAAAATGCCTGGGGTGACAGACGCTCACTTACGGTCCAACATTGGCCGACCGTCGGCTCAGTGTGTCAGGGTCTTGAACCCTTATTTGATTCTCCATAGCCTGCAGAAAGCGCAGTCATACATAAACTGGGATTTCTAAATATCTGAAAATCAAATTAAATAAAAATTCTTGAAACAAACAAAGTTTTTTTAGTGTATCATGGAAGAGGTTACCAATCTGATCACACGACACTTAGACTTTTCACCTGGAAATAATTTAAATGCATTTAAATAAATGTTTAATACACTTTATTTATTCATAATTCTCCTCCTCCATCCTCTCTCCATCTCTCCCCGTCCCTCTGTTTCTCCCTCCAGACGGCCATCAACGAGAATTACCAGACCATGTCGGACACTACCTTCAAAGCCTTACGCCGCCAGCTTCCTGTGACACGCACCAAGATCGATTGGAACAAGATCCTGAGCTACAAGATCGGCAAGGAGATGCAGAATGCTTAAAAACAGCGGAGAACATAACAGACAACCCCCCACCCCACCCCACCCCCTCCCAAACAACGTTGCATGACTGGATAGTTGTATCGTCTTTGTACAGAAATTAGAGAAACTGGGACAAAGAAAGGTTTTGGTCTCACAGCCAGATGTCACATTACACATTGGATGTCGACTTTTATTGATGTTATTTTGTTTTTATACAGACACTGTTAACTCCTCTGTATATTCAATCTATGGTGATAATCGTATTTGGGAAAATATAACTTGAGGAAATATTACGAGACATAGGAAAGGGGGCGAACACTTGTATGCAAAAACATCCTTATAGAATATCACGTGTGCAATATTTATTGTGTCAGTGAGACCACGCCTTTTATTTGACCTGCTGAACAAAACAAAACAAAAAACGGTTTGAATTTGCGATGATGTGAAACAAATCAACTTTGGGAGAATTTTCTGTCGCGATTACAAAAGATATTTGGCTGAAAGAACCTTCACTTCACGGTTAACGTCCCGTATGGTCAAGAAAAAAAAAAACCCAACAGTTCTTTGTGTTCATTGGATGGTATCTTTGGCACAAACAGTCACCACTGTCAGCAACTCAATGTTCTTGTTCCCTCATCTTGGTACTTCCCTCACCGTTCGTCCTGTATGTGAGATCTCAAGCTCGCAGCGCTCCTGGCTAAATTGCCTTTTTTGACTTGACATCGTCTGAACTCTCACTCAGCGCAGGGAGTTCCCTGACCACTTAACAAGCTTAATTAACAAGTCATCAGTCGCTAAGTAATGTGCATAATGTCCAATTTACAATAAAATCAAAACGTATCACATCCTCCTCCAGCGCTTATTTTTATTAAAAACAGAACCTGACTGTATTATATAACAAGGCACATTGTAATATATACCTGTATGAAACATCCTGTCTGTCAGTTTGGTGATTTATTTCCATGAGATTAATTGTAATTCAGTCACAATTATGTTACATTAAATGACAAATTTTCTATTTACCGGCTCAGTCATAATTTCTGATGACGTTTGCTGTGATGCAGAAATGAAGAATAAACAATAAACTAAAGGTGCAGTGTTAAAAAAAACTGTTAGTTAGGGTTGAGGTCCTGAACCAGCGGACACTCAGCCTGCTCTGCCCGCGGCCTCTTTCAACATTAAGTGCAGATCTGGGCCGTTTTCAGAAAGCTTCCTGGGACAAAGAGTTGCTCCTAGTGACGAAATTCTTGGGGAAATTCTTATGATGTTCTCTCAGAATTTCCCCTTAAAGTTAAGACTAGGTTGTGGTAAAGATAAGTTATTCACACAGCATCTCAGCCCGTAAGAGAGCTCCTAAGGTGAAAAACTTTGGAGCAGGGAGGAGCACTCTAAGGGGTCTAAGAGTTTCTTAATCAGAGGAGAAAATGGTGGAAACACAGAAGGAGAAATATTCTCCAAACGCTGTGTGACGGTAAGTTAATCCGATGCTACAGATCAGATGGTGCAGGAGTAATATTTGAAGTTGTTCTCACCAGGAATGCACACATATGTCCCACCACACAGTATAACAATATACCAGAAATAAAATGATCACAACACTGAGATACTTGAAGTGCAGCAGTGATGACTTTGGTCTGACTCAACCTTCCATCAGCAATGTCCACACCTTCGTGCTCACAAAGGGTGTGTCTGTGACAACCAATCACATCTGGTAAAATTATGTGTCACACCTCACTGAGGTAAAAGTTTCTGAGGATTCTCAGAATCTTCAGGGCGTCATAATACCGTTCTTTCTGAAATATGTGATGATGCCATTAGTTTTGGTGTCATGAATCCATCTGATGAAACACTAGTAAAACATGCTGTTCGACACCTTGCTGTGGGTCAGATTTCAGTTTTAAAAGTACACCTTTTCTCAGTGTCAATAAACGACAAGAACTCTTCACGTGTCAGAATGGCTGTTTGACTTAAACTCAGCCGGAGGGCCTGACGTTTCTTTCTGTGTGTTTTATCTGTGAGGAGAAATTAAGGTAGACGTAGTATAACCCGTGTGGGGCCCACATGGTGAACCCACCCATGTGGACAAAATGCACGGGGTCATTATGGAACCCTTGAACAGTCCTATATAGGGCCCATTTTTAAGCTCATTTACTAACCACATGGGGCCCACATATAAATACTGACTGGGCTGACTCCACCCTACATGTGACATGACATTTTTATCATTTGAGCCACACATCAAATCTGTCACCTAATCTGCCTTTTTTCCACCATGAAAACATTCAGACTCTGCCTTTCTCTCTCAGATTCTGTGGCTGACACTTTTTCACACAGTAGTATGTTTGTCTTGCTTTGTCTTGTTTTGTTTATTTGTTTGTTAAGCGTCCTTGGGTCTCTTGAAAGGCGCTATATAAATAAAAGCTATTATTATTATTATAATTATTTACATTTATGTCATAACAATATGAGTGTGACATTTGAGTTGATGTATGTGACACAAGGATTTTCCACCTGGAAGTTACTGAAGATAAACACTGATTTGTTAATCAGTGAAGCATGTAAACAAGTTCAGGTAGAAACCCAAAATACAAGTATGAACCTAAATATGAGCACAATGTGGGACCTTTAAAATAAATCTGAAATACAACCATTTAAAGTTGTGTGCTCCGTCACTGAGACAAAATAAAGCACACATGTTTAAACATATCTAACACGTGTCCCTCTTGTTGCCTCATAAATAACCAACAGTTATTGTTTTATATTTGGTCTGAGCCTCGTGCAGAGAAAACAGCGCCTGCGCAGTAGGAAGAAGTTTTGACAGTTATTTGACAGTTAGCCACTTGCTAATGCTCGTCTCAATCTGGGCTCGTTTTAACAAGCGTGTGTCTTTTTATTTTGTAATACATAAATTAGCTAAACACAGAGCATGATCCGATGTGTTGTGATCTGTTTAAAGTGACTGTTAGTTACACTGGTCTTAATATAAACAGGTAAATCGTCAACAGCGACATCTCGAGGCGGCGGGAGCTAACTGTCCAGGTTAGCGAGCCGGTGGCTAACTGGTAACAGTTAAGCTAACGTTAGCAGACACGTCTACAGACAGTCCGCCGCTGCCGCTGCTGCTGCCGCTGCTGCTGGAGGAGAATAACACACACATGTTGAACTGCTGCTGGAAGAAATGCTCGCTACGAATAAGGATCTAACTGGCTTTCACACTAACACACACTGAGGTGAGCTCTCTGTCTCTCTCACACACACACAGCCGTGGCTTTAATAAGCCCGCAGACGCTGCCGCTCACTCTGCCTCCACTTTAAAAAAAGTTTCTGTTAGCCAGCTCCTGTTAGCAGTTAGCTAGCAGGGTGAGCGGCTAACGGTTAGCCGAGTTTAAATGGAAATCGTCACGCGTGGAAAGGTGCGCGGTGAAATGCACAGAGGAGCGGAGCATCGATAAGATGAAGAGAGCTGCTGTGTGACTAGTTTGATTGCGGAGCAGCGATGTGTTGTTGGGTCAGTTTATGATGTGGTGCTGCACAGTTTATGTCCCGGTGTTTTACCTCACACTGTTTCCTACCGGAGGGAAACTGTGTGTCAGAGCTGCATCTACAGCAGACTGTGAGAGCAGTGTACTTGGATCCCATTTTCACCGCTGCCTGTTAGCCTGCTGGACCTGAGTGTTTACCTCTGCTGGGCATTCAGTGTGGGCTCTGTGGTCGAGTTGGCATTATGTGTCGCTTTGCTCTCACAGCACCAAGTGATGAGTCTCCTGTGACTGTGTGCTGAGCAGCAGATGGAAGAATGTGCTCTTTCAGAAAGCCAGCTGGCTCTGGCTGGAGAGAGGGCAGGAGAGCCTGTATGCACACACAGGGCTGCTGGAGGAGGCTTAACAGTAGTGTATGTATGTGTTGGATCTGAGCAGTCATGACCCAAATGCATGGGTGCTGGAGGTGTGTGTGTGTGTGTGTGAGGTTTAATGTGGCAATCGTGCTGCAGAGTCTCACCTTGTCACTTCTTGCACAGGGAAGGCGTTAATGTACAGTGTGTACGCTGCTGGTGCCTCTGAGCTGGCACTGTGACAAACCCCAGACCTCCTGCATCACTCTGAGACAGCATGTACGATTATTTTTAACATTTCTATTTCTTTAAAAGTTACTAGACATTACTCCAAACACTTTGAACTATTATCCCAGAGTTATGATTATTTGACAGGACAGATCAGGGTGAAGGGGGGAGAGAAAGGGAGAGCTTGCAGCCACTGTGGCAAGAACATAGCCTTAGTAAATGGGGCACCCGCTGACCAGGTGAGCCACTGGGTGCCCCCAAGTCATTGTTTTGCAAGTCACAAGTAACTCTCAAGTGTTTGCACTCAAGTCCCAAGTCAACCGAGCTGGCACTGGACGTCAAAATGATGTCACAAAAGACAAAAACTCATAGGTTGGGACAGACTTTGGTAGAAGATTTTGGTTGGAATGAAAATTGTGTCAATGCTATTTTAAATGTCTAACAACATTTGAACTTCAGGTTGTGTGAAAGTTAATGTCTTGCAGACGTGAGGGTTTGTTCTGTTTACCTTATGACTAAATGTCGGTATTCTATGTAAAGATAGCGTTGGCATGAGATGTTTGGAAGACATTGGAATATGGTTACATAAAAACACAACTTAAAACAAAACATTAATGTCATCTGTATTTTATATTAGTTGAAGGTTTACAAGTCCTGAGTCCTAAACTTTGAGTTCTTAAACGAGTCATAAAGCACCCTGCACCAAATTAAAAGCCATTTAAACAACAGAATTAACTGTGCCCTCATCCAGTGAGATGTAATTTTAAATTTATATCTTAATTTTAAAAATAACATTCATTCAACATAATTTAGTTTTAATCAAAGAAATAACTGACATGCAGAGACATGCCTGCTGTATATTTATTTTAGTTTTCACGCCTTAACCCTTTGAAATCTAAACCTGAGCAAATTGGCTCGATTTCTTTTAAAAACATGGGAAGAAGATAACAAGCAATGAAAGAAGAAATGACTCCCAAAAAATGGCAAGAAATTAGTAAAAAGAGAAAATTAAAACAAGAAAATTTGTAAAAATTAAAAAAATAAAGTAAATAAAACAGACAAAAAAGGTAAAGACATAGAAAGTGTGCTTAGAAATTACAATAACTGTAACATAATTTAAAATCTAATAAAATAACACTAATTATTTTATTATAAATATAGTTTTCTATAGCCTTTTCTTTTTCCCTATATTTAAATTTTTTTTTTCTAAATCTATTAATTTTTCTTAATTTTTTTTTTGAAAAAATAAATAAAAAAAATTGCAATCTGTGGGACATTTTTACCAAGTTGCATATGCCTTTTTCACATGTTTTGAAAGAAATCGCACCATTTTGCTCAGAGTTTAAAGGTTTGAATACTTGCAAAAGGTGTCTGAAAGCAGCAGCAGAAAAGTGATGTCACTCCAGGTTTTAAGAGGTTAAAATCATGAAGGATTCGTGACTCCCCCATGAAGCTTTTGTGACTCGTAGTGAAGGTCAGGACCCCCACGATGGGCACCAGGGCTGTAACCCAATCTTATACTGCTGACACAGTCAGACAGTTCTGCTGAGCACCTAATGGCAGATAGACGTGCTGCGATCACCCAATAAACAGGCTTATATATGTGAACGTCTTGATTTAATACAGTCTTTAGAGTTTTATAGTGTCATCAGACCTTTAATATAGTACTAAAAACAATTTGTCTTCAGTTTATGGTGAAATGAAAACTTGCAGGATGTTGAAGTTGTGTCAGAAACCTCCTGTGTGAGGTGTTACAGAGTCAAAATGTAAATTGTGACACTATGAACAGCAACAGCAGATTTTCATAATCAAATGAACCTTTTGCTGATTCGCCACGATCTGTGCTGTGTGTATGTAGATCAGGTTGTACAAACACACGTTTATAAATATACTGTGCTATTTCCTCTTGGCCACAACATCAAAGCTAAATGAAGTTTTTGACCTTGGTCGAGTGTAGCTTCAGTATTTGCCTCCCTCGTCAGATTTGTCTAATGACACACAGGTAATCGCTCTGTGCTGCAGGTATTACTGCAGGTTACTCCACAGTGGGATGTTGGACTGAAAAGCTGCAGCTGCTCTGTACCTGTCCCTGACTGACCTCATGTTACACACTTCAAACTCAGAGTAGTGTTTTACATTAATGACACACTTTCACTTCTTGTTCCTCATGAACACCACAATACTGTACGTCCTTCTTCCCCTTTACTATCAACATTTTGATCTATGAACTGTGGGATTCCCCCTCAAAGCTATCTGCAGTCTATTACATCAGCCACTTTCTCTCAACTTCCTCTAAATTTAATTTAGTTAGTGGTGTCTTTCATTTCTCAGTTTGACTCTTGGCATCTTTGACAGAACTTGCCTGGTCCTGTTGCTGGCGTACAGCTTAGGTTGAAGTAGCATTAGAAGAGAGACAGATCTCACTTTGGGAATAAGGCAAGTGTTGCATCCTTTACCTGCAACCAACATGTTGAGTGGCTTCTTTGTGTGAATAGAATATCAAGTCTACTTTTGTTTGATGTCCTTTTTCATTTGATATCTTCCTGTGTGTTGGCGTAAAACATATTTATGAGCTCTGCAGAGAGACTGAGGACAAAATCTCACTTTTTTAAATTGATTTTTTACTTGAGATCTTCAGTCAAACCACAATGTAACTGCCAAGAAGGTCTGTGTCTAGTCTACCTTTAGCCAACTGGACCACATGAAACTGTTGTTATTAGATGAGATAGAATAGATATAAAATGTGAATGTGATCCATTGCCTACTTTGGTAGACAGCCACAGTGCCAACAGCTTATGGGGCCTAGAAACTCCTTCTACACTGCCTCTTCAAGGCGGGAATTAGACATCCTCAACTAATCGATTAACTGTGAGGAAAAAAAAAAAAAAAATCCACACATTATTTTTACTTCTGCGGTGGTGTGTCTGTGTCACTCTGCAGTTACACCTCCAAAACACTAGTGGGCGGTGGAGGTCTGTGTTAAGTGCTGTAAAATGTAGTTGATTCAAAACACACATTAAACATACATTAAACATGGCTTAATAGAGACAGTTTCAAACACAAGTACACACATCAGCGTCACTATAACTCGCAGCATTCACAGACAAACACTTATCTGGACACATTTTCCCCACCAATACAACATGCTAATGTTATTAGCACGAGTCTATTGCATTTTACATTGTATAAATTAGCCTAGCAACTAATGAGCTTTTCCTCTTCTCATATAGAACCAGGGACAACAGCAACGTGTAACAAAGGTAACGACACACAATTCGGCTCCATTACAACTCACAGCATTCACCGACAAAACAACTGTCTTTCTAAACAAATACAACATGCTAATGTTATTAGCGCCAGCCAATGGCATTTTACATTGTATAAATTAGCCTAAAGACAGGCAGAGATTTCCTCTGCTCATATGAAGCCAGGATAAATCCTGAAGTATGAATCCCTGAAGGATAAATCACACACACAACTTAAAATGCTATTTTAGTGGAGGCTTTACTGCCTTCACAATTTATTGTTTCTTATCTGCGAAATAAGTAAATACAAGCCTCGTTTCCACTGAGGGAAATGGTCCTTTTCGACCAATGAGAATTTGGTCGGACGAGAGCATATCGACCAATTGGTCGACCAGGAGACTACAGCCCTAGAAGTCTGCTGAAGTCTGCACCCCAAGTGGACTCCCTGGAAGTCTGCACAAAGTCTGCTTCAGGCGTCTTGTTGACTGGAGGAATTGTGGAGTTGGACAGCGCTTAGCCCTCCCAGACTTCCCTGGAACACGCCTGCAAAGTCTGCGAGTTTGCAAGTGTGGCGAATCCCGGACATTTGGATCCAGCCTGAAAATGTTTAGAAAGGAACCGCACTTGGACAGAAATGGTGACACAGACGTGCCATGGGAATTTCAAAATAAAGGTGTATCTAAAAGATGACGCTATGTATTGATGTTTTTCACTTCGCATAGAAAATATTGGATTGTTGATCATTGAGCAGATGTATCTATCAAGATCTATGTATTGTCACACCTCTAGTAAAAACACATTTAGCTGTATCCACAGAAACAATGAAAGGATTAATGTGCATTTATGATTCTCATATCTGTGGTGACTCAACCTCTCTCCACTGTAGTGTGAGTGGTTGCAGTAAATTTCCACCAACTCACCAAATAAAAGAATCCTGTAAATTAACAGGCCCCTGCCTTCACTGTCATATTAAAATTCCTGTGTCAGTGTTGCAGCAGTCGTCTTATCAGTTTTACACCTTTGTTCTGCAGAGTGTATCTATATATAATATATGCAGAAACACCAGTTTCCACAGCAATAACATGGAGAGGCAGAGGGTAAAAGTCAATCCAAATGCAGCATATCTTGTGACTGCTTTGCATCGTGGTGTATTTAGGGTGCTGTCAGTGGTTATATTTGTGTCTATTCGGTACAGCTTTTATCAGAGGTTTCTTCCGGCCTGTTAAGCGGTGACTCTTGAAAAAAACCATAAGCTCTTACCCAGATCTGCTCACTGATGATGTTTTAGACAGCTTAAAGGCCTTCTGCTGAATTTGATGTCATCTGTAGGTGTTCTCTGACCAGAGGCACAAGGCCTGTGCGATTATTGCCAAAATGATAACCCAAAATTATTTTGATCAGTATCGAGATCACAGTTATTTGATTATTTTTCCTGCTAATGAACAAATCTTTGCATCAAATTAAAACTTAAGGTTGTTCTTCACCGGAATTCAGTCCATCTTTCATAGATACTTATCAGCTGTATCCGATACGTGTTTGTATGTGTATTTATATACATATAAATAAATATAGGCTAGTTGTTTTGTTTTTTTAGCAGTGGTCATGGTACGATGAATTGCTGCAGCATCACTTTTAGCAATCTGCAGATAGTGGTATTTTATCTTTGTGTTGCTTGGCAGCGTAGACACATCTTGTTTGGTTGTTTGCATATGACTTGTTCTCTCCTATGTCCAAACAACAGATGATTTGGGTTGATGAAGGGGGATTTTTGTTTTACCCGTCTGCAGTTGCAACATTCAGGAAAGTTTTTCACAGGCTGCTGCTGCTGCTGCAGGGTGCACACGTAGCGGACAGCGTGCATGGATAGTAGAGACTGATAGTTTAGAAAGTGTTTGATTTAAAATGCAACAGAGTTTTGTATGACTGGAACTCCCATCTGTGGGATAGACTTGCACTGAAGCTCACACAGGCTTGCACCTCACTGTGTGTGCGTTCTTAAAGATAAAAAACACACCATCCTTTGTATACCTCTGCGCATACTTAAAGTGCAGAGTTCATGTTGCGTAAATGATCATCCACCTGGCAAATTGTGGCACCAGCATTAGCATGTCTTCTGAGTCGATTAACGGTCAGTGTGCACATTGAAGGTTGAACTAAACTGAGCTTAAAGGAGGCAGGCCTAATTAAATTTGTGTAGATCAGCAATAAGCTGTTTGTGGCACAGTTGCTGAAAGGGACTGGTCCTGGACTCTGGATGGAATAGTTATGATTATGATGTGAAAGCCATAGACTCAAAAGGTCAGAGCGTAAAGAGAGATTTACAGACCATTTTGTGGTTCCATATCAGCTGCTGCTAACCCTCTGTGACCATCTGAGCGGTGCCGACAGTGAAGAAATGGGATGTGATGTGCCTCTATGTTTTTGTGGAGAACACTGGCAGACTTGAACACCACCGATAATAACTTGTATCTGGGTTCAGACACATTCTGTTCAGCATTTTCCCTGGCTTCATGTTCCCCAGAGAATGAATTCATGCATCAGAAATAAAACCTCTTTGAAGACTTTTTACTGCAAAAAGATTCCAACATTGCCAGTCTGGGACGGGGCAGTGAAGCTTCAAGAGGGAGAACAAGGTCGTCCCACAGCTCTGGAAACAAGGAATGGTCTTTGAAAATACACAAATAAACCCAGTAAAGTATCAGCTTACTCTTTCTATACTGTCACAGTGCAGTAAGACAAACATCTCCACACTGAACACTGACCTAAGTGTTACAATTAGGGCTGAGTAGAGAGCTAGCCCCTAAGCTAATTTATACAATGTAAAATGCCATAGGCTTGTGCTAACAATGTTAGCATGCTGTATTTGTGTGGAAAATGTGTCCAGATAAAGACAAGTGTTTGTCTGTGAATCTTGTGAGTTGTAATAATAATAATAATAAAGATAATAATAATAATAATAATAATAATAATAATAATGATAATAATGAAGCCAGCTTGTGTACTTGTGTTTGAAATTGTGGCTATTTTGCAGTCATTTGTGGATGTTTCAGGTGCATTTTGAATCAGTCAAACATTACAGCACTTCACAGAAACTCCGCCACTGTCTTGTATTTTGGAGGTGTACTGCAGAGTGACACAGACATACCACTGCACAAGTTATTATGTATTAAGGGGACGTCCTCAGGTTGGCATGTTGTGATCAGAATTAAATCAGAGTAACTGCATTATTTTATTTGGAACAGTGTCATCCTTTAAAATGAAACCAAACAAACACTGTATATGACATAAGAACTTTGAAGTTGTCTCTGACCGCTGAGTCATGTCTCTAAGACCTCACTGTTGTAGCAGTGCAGCCCTGATTTGAAAGAAATAAATCTAAAAGTTAAGATCATTAAGTAAATTTATTTGCATTCATTTGATTCCCAATCAAGACCCTGTGGTAAGAATGTGTTCATCTTGTTAATGTTGACTTCAAATCTGTTTTGAAATGCAGAGTAATGGAATTTTTAACATGCAATTATAAATGTTATTAATTGCAAGTAACCCTTTGAATACTGGAGTGACACCACTTTTCTTGTGCTGCTGTCACACCTTTTTCACAAGTATTCAAACCTATGAGCCCTGAGCTAATTGGTCCAATTTCTCTTAAACACATGGGGGAAACAGGCAATGAGCAACTTGGTGAGAAATATTCCACAAATTGCAAAAAAATAATACATTTGGAAAATCATTTAAAAAAAAAAAAAGCTAGGGGAAAACTATATTTATAATTATCATTTATTATATATTTAAAATTATGTTACAGACATTTTATGCACTTTCTCCAGGTCATTTCCTTGTTTGTTTGTTTTTAACTTTCTTTACTTCTTTTTAAAAAAATAATTTTCTTGTTTTTTATTTGCTCTTTTTATTAATTTCTTGCTAATTTTGTGGGTAATTTCTTCTGTTGTGGCTCATTGCCTTCTTCCCATATGTTTGAAAGAAACCAAGCCAATGCGCTCAGGTTTTAAACTGTCAAATATTCAAATTTTGTCATTAATCGTGATTATTTATTTATTTTTTCAAAGCATATAAAGCAACTCCCTGAGTGAGCTGCAGAACAGCACACATACAGACACAGCACATATTCACCACAAAGCCAGATCAGACTGGTCAGGAACCTTTATTTAGAGCCTGTGCGCTGCTGTAGTAACATGATCTCGGACAGAAATGTTTGCCCTACCTTTGACGGGGCACGCTGCGCTGCCTGGGAAATACTCCACAATCACAGTCTGTTTCTCATCCATGCATTAAATCAGCTGTAACCACTGAGAACATCCACATCAGAAAGTCTGGCTCACTCTTTAGACTTTTGCACCTTGAAGCATCCAAAGTAGGTAACTCAAGGCAAACACTCCAAAGCCCTCGCAGCTGGCTCTCTAATATCTGACCCACCATGTCAGTGAGGGCTGTGGCCAAGTGAGGCAAAGGTCGAGGCTTCTATGTAGGCACCCCGACTGTAAAAAATGTCTGCAGGTGAAGTAGAGTGATGAGGTGAATCCAGGTAAAAGCCTGCATAAACGTTTCCCCTTCACTAAGTCCAAAGCAGTCGTGAACGATGAGAGCGAGATAAGGATAAGCTCAGAGACTTAGAAACTTTTTAAAGCTCGGCTTAAAGGGGCTGTAGTGAAGTAAAAGGAAGATTTCTGACATTTTGCGACGTCAGTGCCATCTCAAAGTGGTTGTGTTTCTACGTAAATGGAAACAGAGCAGCTACTTTAATTACGTTTTTCTAAAAATTGAATGCCTTGTGGAATACACTGACTCATAGACCATGGCCACAACGCAGTCAACAAGTGTTTCGCAGTGTTTGTGTGCTGTAGATTTTGGTCTTATCAGCAGTTAGAGAAAGTAGCTTCTCCATCTGCGTGACAAAGTGATTGATAAAACAATTTCAAGAAGATGATGACTTGCTATCAGATTGGCCAGCAGTGTCTTTCTGAGGGGGATCATTCCAGCTCTCTTACCAGAAGACTATTTCAGTATTGTACGTTTCTGCAAACCACAGTGATGAGCTGAGTCTGTCATTGGGAGGTGGAGAGGATGGTGGATGGTGCAGCATCAAGGCAAGACACCTGCCAAGCTGCAGACCACTGCAGGCTGCTTTTGGAGACCAGCAACAAAAATGGTTGATATTTAGTTCGACATTAAAATGTTCCACGGCGGCTTTTTAGCCACCGAACACGGTTGCTTATAACTGAGACATCTGTGTTTCCATTGGGAGAGTGCCACGAAAACGATAATTTCTTTTACTTAAAGATTGATGTACCTGCTGGTATAGTGCCACAAAAAGCTATTGATTTTTTTTTTACCAACTCGTTGCTGTATTTTCACCGTCTTTTTAGCTACCAAAACTGGGTATTTTGACTGTCCCAGAAAATACTGCCGTTTCACAGCAAATCACAGTTGTGCAGCATAGCTCATAAAATCAAGACAATCATTCAGTTTGTGATAAAAGCACCAAATTTGGTTCATCTACAACTTCATATATGTAAGGACATCTGGATGTTGGGGCATCACAGACTGGCATTATGATGACCATGGGGGCGAAATCCAATGAGACTGTCACTTGAAACTGTTTCGACAATATCTTTTGAACCAGATGAGCGACTAATGCAAGCTTGGTGTCTGTTTTATGGTTTTTGACCATAAGAAACACATCTCTAATTTGCATATTTCCAAGATGGTGTTTTTTTTTTTTTTTTTAATTCTATTGGAAAATTTGGTGTATATTTCATAATGTTAAGCTATATATGTACCAGATTTGATGCTTTAATAACAAGACAGATGAGTGGTCAGTGGTTGCCGCCCTAAAATAAGCAAATGTACATGGTACAAAAACCATGAGTTTTCAAACCATGGTATACATTGAAACCAATATAGTGCTGCAACCCTATATTCACAGAAACATTTGTGGTGGGGACTATTTCTTTCACCATTTAAGAAAGTCATTATTGGACTTTTGGACAAAGAGCTGGGGTTCTGATACTCTGTACCTGAGGAGGAGGAGGAATGTACTTTTGCAGCGAGTCTGGCTGAATAATGAAAGCTTAACCTTTGTCGTTCCACCACAGCAGAAGAATGATGTCAGGTGTTGGCCCCAGTAACAAATAGGAAAATCAGCCCTGTACAATGATAAGTTAACCAGCCACAGCCAGGTGGTTGTTGTTGCATCGCCCTCTTCTTCTCATCCTGACTTTCTACTTTGCATCCAGAGACAGTTTGATGAATCACCCGCCTGATGGCCTGTATTTAAATACACCTAAGATTCTCCAGATTTGACTGCCCATATATATTTGAATCTATGCAAACTAGATTACACAATTAACCTTCCTAATACGTGACAAAGTCTACCTGAAGCTCTGAGCAGATATGTCCTGTTAGTTTATCAAAATATTATGTTTTGTAGTAGCACTAGATTTCATCTTTGACTTGGAGTTGTCTATCTGTGCTGCAGCTGGTGGTTAACACTTTTTGTTTGCTTCTGCATCAGTCGTCCTGCAATCTTAGACCCATAGTCACAATATGGGATATATCTTTATAGAGTATGTAATTTTGTGTCCAGCTGTAGGGGATTTCCACACTTCTGGTTCACAGTGGTTGGCAAACCCTCAGGCTCTGTGCAGTTTAACTTGAGCCAATCTGCAGTCCAGTATGTTGGATGTTTGGTTTAAAAGTGGCCTCTGTTCTAAGTACAATATGTTCTTCATGGTGGGACAGAGAGGATATACAGAGGGGAAAGGGAAGGGGAAGTTCTGCTGTTAAAATGGCAAAATACAGCAAATCTATCAGTTTGTTTTTCCTCGTACAAGACATTTAACTTTATGAAAAGGAATACTGAACAAAACCCCTCTGTGTTGGAGTCTACTATTAAAGAGAGCAAAGATACATTTTACTTTCATTTCAGTTTTAAATAGTGGTTTCAGCCAAAGGTTTTAGCCAAAATGTATTTCTCGTCTGTGTCCTTGTGTATCAGTCCTGTGTCCCCTCTCTAAATCTGGAGGTTATTGTGGGCCTGTGAACGCAGCATGGGCAGAATGTTTCATAAGGTTATTTTTCCCTCAGCAGGGTGAATAATTGATCAGTCAATCCGATCAGAGCTGATCAGATCAGATGGATGGATGAGAGGAGCAGCTGCTGCAGAGGCAAACTTATAGAAGCAGTGGAATGTAGGGATGCATGATATTAGATTTTTTTTTTGCCTGTATGCCGAAATTTAACAACTTACTTGGTCGATAACTGATATATAATCAATATATTCACTTTTTCACCACCTAATTTTAGTGATCACCAAGTCTCTTCTGTAGGTGAATCTTATTATACGTGCTTACTCTTATTGTGACGGCCCACCAGCAGATGGAGACATGAGATACAATACTGTTCAATATATGCAATATTCATTCATTGTGCAAAAGAAAAAGCATGTTGGATGATTTTGTTCATGAACGGTCCTGCTCCTAAAATAGAAATCTGGCAGCAGATGTTTAAATCGTGGTGGATCCCTGCAAATAATTGAATGTTTGGGAAAGACTGACGTGTTTGGGAAGTATTGAGCATACGAGCTTTGGTGTAGCTTTGCTGGTGTTAAACACGGTCCCTAATCAATCAATATATCAGTATGTTCGCCATTTTCCACAAAGGCATGCATTTTTTTTTTTTTTTTACAAATTCATGTTAACATGACATGATTTTAATATACAAATGGTCATTTTTTGGAGACGTATTTTAAATTTAAAGCCAAGTGCTGGTTGTGCTGGACACTCCCAGGTGTGAATGGGTGTGAGGGCAGTCATTATAAAATCAAATTTGCCGTGTTATCAGAGGCTGTGGTGCTTGGTGCAAATGCCAGTATGTTCACTGTTGGTCAGACGTTCTAAACAGAAGGTGCAGTTTGGTCATGTGGTGACAACACAAGCTCTGGCTGTCCTGAGTTACAGCTAATAAACCACGTGGAAGACGGTTCGTGAATGGAGAGATTACTCCTTCCTATCAACATCATCGTTTTCAATTCAGACCCCCTCAGTCAACTGAGATTGTTTCAAGTCAGTGTGCTGTGCAGTGAGTGTACTTCTGAGGACGTTTTGGTCTCCAGATTAAGCTGCAGAGTGAGCGCTCTTGACTTAACGTCACTCTTCAGTACTGACATGATGCAGCGGCACAGAGGAGGAGAAACTTTCCACCGTAAGGCTCCAAGTTAACATTGTCTTCTCTCTTCTGCTTGGAGATGATGAATTTACAGTTCACAGCAACTAAATACGACACAGTCTCTGGTTTTTGGTTGATATCTGGTGTCAGCAAAAGGTGTTGTTGCACATTTTCGATCTGTCGTTCGCGTTGTTAGCTAGTTTACTATTTTACATGAATGTCGCTGTCACACTGAACGTGCTGCTGAGATTGGTCAAGCTTTAAAACTTTATATGAATTGTTGACTATTCGTATTGAACACCCGAATAAGATTCAACTGACATAATTGAGTCTAATCTGAGTCGCCCTAATGAAGTGGGACACTGCTGGAAAAGGAGAATATGTGCTTAGCAAATGTGTCCTGGACAGAAGTTTAAAAGAAATGAATCCACCCTTCCTGCATCATCCTCTCTGACTGAGCTGAGCTTGTCTGGACCAATTCAGATTAGTTCCATTCAAAGGACATGCTGAAGAAGAAGAAGTGACAGCCCACTGCCCCTGTCTCTTATCAAGCCTTTTCTTTCTTTGTGCATTCACTTCAGTGGGTTTCTGTCTGTGGAGCAATTTACTGATGGGGCAGGGAATGTTTTAGGCACTAATGCAGTTATATGACTGTTACAGCACATTTTTCATAAAGGAAATTTAGTCTTGAGTTTCAGCTGCAGCAGATTGGGGGGTTGTGCTTTAATGTTTGAACATTTATGCTTAAATGTATCTGTATCAGAGCAGTAGACTGTAATTAATTTGATTTTATTGGTTCTCCATGCATCAGTGGGCTGGTAATTGCAGCCCTGGTTGGCTGAAGAAACTCAGTTCTCCGATCTGACCAGTTGGTGTCAGCAGTGACAGTCACAGCGCTCCTGACCCAGTTAGCTGAATGATGCCGCTGCGTTTGAATTGTGACCCAGTGGAGGTAATGAAAGCCTCACCGACCTTCCTTTTGTGGTGGAGTCTGGTTCCTCTGAAAGGCTAACGTGGGGGGATGATTGTCTGGTAATCAAAGGACTGCCAGTTCCTGCTGTTGTCTGCTCGGTGGATGTTGTTGGGCACAATCCATTTTTCACAGCAGCTGGTTTGGAGTGCTGTAAATTTATTCTCATCAGATCAGGAAATCGCCACCAGTTAAATGCTCAATCTGACCACCAGCACATACGCCTCTGGTCGGGTGGTTTGTCAGCTCTGACAGAAACATTGAGATCCTGGCCTTTTCCTTAGAGTGGTGAATTTTAGGAGTTGCGAGAGGGCAAAAGGGTTCTTCTTCACTGATTCTTCCTTAGAACATGTCAACATATGTACCCATTGGTTTTCTTTAGAACATTTGTGATTGATGCTGATTTATTCCTGACTCAATAACTTTATCCTAATCGTCTTTCTCTTGGCTGCTCGGCATCTGCCTGCTGCTGTTTGACTGTGACACAAGGCGCAAAGGCGTAACCTATAGGTGATGATATGGATCCGTATTTTCACCTTGCCTCGCTGATATTGGATTGTTGATCATTAAATTGTTATATCGATCCTGATCAGTGGATCACAACACCCCTATAGGTCTTTGTAACATGAGTCAAGCATGTGAGGAAATGTTGCTGAGGACACATCAGCCAGATGGCAAATCTGAACATTTTGGTTCTTTGGGATGTTTTGCTTTTATATCTCTCACCTCTTCTCACCTCAACATCAACATCAAGTCTCATGGAGCACCTCAGCTTGGCCTTGTCTAATAGACTGCTCTCTCCTCCTCCTTTTATCCTTCTCCTCATTTTTCCTCTTACCGAAGGACGGCCACACTCCTCTCACGCTTATTTTCAGTTGCCTAGCAACCAGGAGGAGATGCTTTTTCGGGGTGGTACTTAGTGATGGAAGCGGGGGCGGGGTGAGGTGTGCATTGTTCAGGAATAAATGGCTCATGAATGCACTTCCACCGGGGACAGAGAGGAGGTGAAGAGCACTGTTTTAAGTAAAGCATCCATTGAGCGACTGCATTGTTCCATAACTCAGTGTCTGACTCAATTAGCAGCCCTATTCACCTGGGCTTCACCGCTGCAGTGACAATGGGTCTGTATCCTAATTATCAGTGTGGCAGTGAGAGCAGGGCCCGGTGCCAGGGCGTGTAACTATAGGTCATGCGTGACTCAAACACGCTTTGACTCAAGAGAAGGAGGCTGAAGGTGACAGTGAGAGGTTCTTCACTTGCAGCCTCGTCAGGGTTTGGCAAATTGCTTTCTCTTCACTCTGACTCTGACACATGAGAGTTGTTTTATAGAACAAATACAATAACACACAGCTAGTTAAAGGTGACATTGATGCAGGATTCGTACTGTGAACTGTGTGTGGTGGTCTCTACTGTTCAAACCTCTGAATACACAGAATTGGGAAGCTCTGTACTGCCAGATGCCCAGTCAGTTTATTTAGTTACTGAATTAGTTTGGATCAGAAAAAGACTTGTATCGAAACGCGGTGCTGTGTGGGAGTTTGTTGAGGCTTCAGATTTATGAATCAAATTAAGTAATTTGAACAGTTGAGAGCACAGGTTGTGACTGTGTGTGTTTCCTCAGTGAAGCATGTGATGTTTTGGCAGGAGATGCATGGACAGGTAGAGTAGCTGCAGTCCAGATACAGAGTGAAATATTGTGGTGCATTTTTCAGTGTATTTATCCAGGTGCTAGAAAACTAGGTGGGTGTAAAGCTGGATTTTGCAAACCATTGGAAGGAGAGATGTCCCAAATGGATCCTAGGCATCACTGTCAGGACTGATTCAGATATTTTAATGGATCATTTTGGCTAAGATAAAGCCAAAATCTGTTCTTTTATCTTTACTTTGTTTTGTCCACCTCAGCTAGCTGGTGTTTCAGAGCTGCTTTCCTTTGTGACAGCCAGACTCAAGCAGACCCAGCTCAGTAACACCACACAACAGTTACGGCACAACAGAGTGATGTCATTTAGGTAAATATAAGCATCAGATCCGTCCTGGTATCGGCGGAAACCCAATATTAAACAACTGAATTGGGTTTGGGGCCAAACAAACCTGATTGGGACATCACTGATTGGGAGAAATGACTCGTGCCTTGCCCAGCTCTCTCCTGAGCTGCTGATCCCCAGTCAGATAATACCGACGCCAGTCAGGGGCCTAGACTGTGTAAAGCTGACATGAGAGCAGATCACACTGAATGAGTTCACAGATGGCAGTGTATCACGCAGATCCCATCTCACCTCCTCCTCACCTCTCGGGGGTGTTAGAGATAGAGCCCCCTCGTGTAATTAACATGACCTCAGGAGACATCTTCGGTAAGGATGGAGAGTGAGACATAGCGCTGCAAAGACATTAATCTTTACAAGTCTTGTTCCGCCTTAAAATCTTAACAGCTGAGTTGGATGAGACGGTCACACTTGTTTCCAGTTCAGCTTAACTTTCAGAGAACTTTTTAAAGCCACTACAAGGAACTTTTAACTAGATATGCAAAAGTCTCTCATTTCTGCTGATGTCTGTGCGTGACCTACAACAGCAAATGAGACCATCGGTGTGAAGACAAGCTATGTCTATATAGTGTATATCCATACCTTTAGGAAACTGTCTCCGGGTCCGCCCCAGGTCGCTTCCAGGACCAAACGATTTACGGCACTCAGACGGCACACATCATCTTACCTACCTGCTGACATTTATAGTGACTCTTATAAATAGTTACTATTCCTCCTCCTTGACCCAACGTCCGCAGGGAGTTAAAATATCAGCAATCATTGGGTAAAAGTTCTGTGAAAGCACTGGACTCACCAACAGTCAGCCACGTCTCAGTCACACAGAGAAAATCCAATCCTCGGGAAGTTAGGAAATCTTCAGGATAAACATTTTGTTCACTAGCGATCTAGCATTTACCAGCCCATTCCTGGCAGGAGCCGGCGAGTCCACTGCGTTAGCTGTCCAGGGAGCCACACACAGAGGCCGCAGGTTGCGCAGATTCAAGTATAAGCTCCACTGTACCCTGTAGCCCCCAGGAATGTAATCACAGGTCATAGCGACGTAGACCTCCTGTTTATTTTTATTGAATGAAAACCACTTCCCTCAGTGGAAACGTAGCTTTATTTCACAGTTAAGAAACAGTAAATTGTGAAGATGACAAAATGAGTGATTTATACTGGCTTCAGTAAGAGTAAAGAAAAACTCTGCTAGCTGCTAGGCTAATAAAGGCCATGCAAAATGTCATAGGGTTGTGTTAATAACGTTAGCATGTTGTATTTGTGGGAGGAATATGTAAAGTAACACAGCTGCTTTAATGGTGAACCTTGTGCTTTATAATGGAGCCACAATTTTTGTAAAGTTACCTTTGTTAAATGTTTCCGTTTTTCCTACCTTTGTATGAATAGAGGAAAGTTCCGCTAGCCCCTAGGCTAATTTATACAATGTAATATGCCATAGGCTTGTGCTAATTACGGTAGCATGTTGGATTCGGGGGAAAAATGTGTCCAGTAAAAGATAATTGATTTTTCTGTGTATCTTGGTCCTTATAATGAAGCTGATTTGTGTACTTGTGTTTGATATTGTCGCCATTAAGCCATGTTTAGTGTGTGTTTAATGTGTGTTTCTGTGTTTTGAATCAGCTAAACTTTACAGCACTTCATAGAAACTTGAGAGCTTGTGCCATTGGTACGGCATTGATAAGTTGCAGAAGTATAAATCCCGCTAAGTCGTTAAGACAAACATCACTAGCAGCAGGTCAAATCAGCTGTCACTAAGTAATGTCAGTTCTGTGTGTGACTTGATGGCAGCCCAAAATTACACTTCGGTTCAGTCTGGCAGTCAAGTGCTCTCTGCAAGCCAGTGTCTGTCCTCCCCAAAAATCATTTGTGAGGGACAACCCTCGGTTCTGTAACATGTCTGTACACTCCTGAGTGTTCCTGTAGTTCCTACACCTCCCTCAGAGTGAGACGTCTCCTGTCTAGCCAATCGCATCACGTCAATTTGAGGAGTTACATTTTCCCCGTTAATCTTGCGTTCATAATATGTCAATAATTTAAGGCTATGAATTTAAGATTGTTGAACCAGGACCTTCAGTATTTGGGTCACGTAACTCATGGAAAATATGGTGTGTCAGATTAAGTAGGCCACAGCTTTTATTTCAGCATGTTGGATACATATTTATGTGTGAATAATATTGTGTGTATTTTAGTGTATTTTATTTTATGACTGTTTTTAACTTATGCAAAATGTCTTTGAGTACTACGAAAAGAGCTCTATAAATAAAATGTATTATTGTATTTTATCAGCATTTAATTGAATATAAAAATTGGCAAGGCAAGTTTATTTGTATAGCACAATTCAACACAAGGTAATTCAAAGTGCTTTACAGAGACATTAAAAGCAACAAGACACAATTTAAAACAATAAAAACAGTTGATTTAAAAGGGAAATAGAAATTGAGAATAATAGTGATAATAATAAAATACAATAACATAAAATAAAAACAGGCTCAATACATTGAACAGTCAGGATAAGAAAAGAAGTAGAATAAACATTATTAAGTGGCCAGATCTCTGTGTAGACATCCCTGATTTCTATATTTGAAATATTCTGCCAGACAGACATTTTCTGGTGTGCAGCAGGAGTAGGGGAGGAGAGAAGGGGTCTCTTCCCTGTGCTCTAAGGACAAAGACGTGAGGAGGAGAGGAGGAGGAGGGTGACTGGGTGTGAGACACAAAAGAACAGAGGCCTCCGTCGGTACACGCTCCTCTATTCAGCAGCTGAGTTAATCCACATGCTAGCTAGCATCACCCCATTCACAGTGGGGGCCACAAGGACGTCCGGCTGACCTCCCATCTATTTAGGTTAGCAGGCTGTTGTAAAGACTCACCACTGTACCCCTTCATATGCTCAAAGCTGGCCCAGTGTGCACCACTGCTGCAGTTACTGGGCTGTGTGTGCACTCTACTACATTTGAAGGCTCCATACTCCGGTCTTCATGAAAGTTTTACAGTATGCATCAATAATGAGACTTGTCACTTGCAGCATGTTGGTGACATGCACATCAGAGTGTCCATGCATCCTGAAAGAGTCAGAAAAACTTGAATCATTTAGATTCAGAGCTCTGAAAAGGATTCAGATGTCTTAAAAACAGCAGCCATACGTACCACGATTTGTGTTCACAAGTAGTGCTGCCACGTTCAGTTGATTAATAGATGAGTTGATCAACAGAAAATTAATCTGCAACCATTTTGATGATTGATGAAAGGTTTCAGTCATTTTTCAACATAATCTGGTTCCAGTTTCTCAGAGGAGACGATGTGCTGTTTTTCTTTGTCATATGTGACAGAAAATTAAGTACACTTAGATGTAGTACACTATGTGCACTATGTACTTCTTTCATGGTGCTCAAATTTCAGCAGAGTAGTGTTGTCTCAAATTGCACGCTGCCGTTTTGCACTTGCCAGAAAGTAAAGACAGCTTTCTGTGTTTTTCCCACTGCCTCTTCTTCTTCTTCATCTTTTTTTTAAATGGCCAAACACATCATCGCTAACATTTGACCGCTATTTCTGCCCACACCCAAACCAAACTTATGTCACAACATCAGTACTAGGACTAGGACCAAGTTAGCTAGCTAGCAAATGCTAATATTAGCTAGCAAGCAAATATTAGCACTCACATTACCAAATCATTACAGACCAAACAAGCATTACTGACGGCTTCTGTTCAACAACAGTTTTGGTACTTTGTGCAAAAAACATGTAGAACTAACAGGCCCCTTGTTTCAAGCCGCCATGTCAAAAGGTGAGAGGTTTGCTACCTCACAAAGATGGCGACCATTGAGGGTGAGAAGTGTCTTTCTACACTCAACTATTGGACCGTTTGAGTGCGCCACTGCATTTGCTAACAGATAACAATAAGGTCCCATTGTTGTACACCGGAAGAGGAGGGACTCCGCCTCTCTATAGCAAAGATGAGTTATGAGCAGCCCCAAACGAAATCTGCGGATTTTTTAAAAGTTGTCAGAGATGATCCAAAATGAAAATCTGCGTGCGTAGATTCGGTATGGCCTTGTTATGAGATAATCTGGCACGTGATTTGATGTCATATTTTTCATACAGTATCTAAAGGGTTATACAGGTTATGTACATGCAGGTTTGATGGATGATGTTGTGAGTACTACAACAGGAAATTTGTTGCTGGGCTCCCTAATGGCCAGGTGTGTGTGTGTGTATGTGTGTATGTGTGTATGTGTGTGTGTGTGTGTGTGTGTGTGTGTGTTGTATTAACAGCAGGTAAACACACAGCAGTGCTCAGCTTCATACTCCTTTCAATTTGTCGAACCGACAGACTGCAGCCCCCTGCCCCCCGCTGCTCCTTCCTGTGTGTGTGTGTGTGTGTGTGTGTGTGTGTGTGTCTGTGTGTGTGTCTGTGTGTGTGTCTGTGTGTCTGTGTGTCCCGTTGTATCTCGGTTAGCTTTTTTTTAAGTAGACAAACCATTTTGATTGGCCTGCTTCCCACTCGTCCTCTCCCGTGCCCCCTCAGCCCCAGCTGCCTCCCTCCTCCCCCTCTGTATCTCTTTATCTGTCCCCCCTCTTCTCTGTCTCGCCCTTCCTCCTTCTTTTTCATTACCTCTCTTTTACCACCTTTGCCTTTTCTCCTCCTCGTCCCTTCCCTCACTGGACCGTCTCTCCTCTTTCCTTGCCCTCCTCCATCCTATATCCACCACCTTTTAGCTGCTGCCCTCCCATCTCTCCTTCTCTACTCTCCTGCCCTCCCCCTTTCTCCATCTTCCCCTCCCGTTTTCTCCTTGTTTCTTCCCCCTTCTCCTTCCTTGCCTCCCTCCTTCTCTCTCTCTCCATCTGGCAGCAGTCAGTCTTTTTACAGCTCTCTCCGTCTCCCCCCCTCCGTTCTGACGTCACTCTGTGTTTGCATAGCTATTGTCTTACAGCGGCTGCAGCAGCAGCAGCAGCAGCAGCGGCAGCAGCTCTTCACCAGATTTTTAGTTTTCCTCCCCCCCTTCGCTCTCCCTTCTCCCAGGGAAAGCCTCCCTCTCTCCCTTCTCTCTCTCCGTCAGTAAATACTACAGTGGCATGAGAAGTGAGAGGGTGACGGAGAGGAGAGGATGAGGAGGAGGACATAGGCTGCAGAAAGAGGAGAGATGCGATAGCTAGCCACAGCCACATCTCTGTGTCTGGATCTGACCACAGTTTGCCTCGGTTGTGAAGGATTTCTGCTTGTTTTTGTTTTATATTTATTTATTAATCGATTTAATCCTCCACGAGGCCTCTTGTGTTTTTGCGGCCGGACTTGTGTGTGAGGAGGAGGGTTTTTAAAGCCGCGACGGATATCGGAGTTGGGGCATCTGGCCGTCTGGGAGGCAGCGACGGCCGGCTGGCTGCATTGTGTTGCTTTGATGACCCCCGCTGAGTAGCTGCCTGCTCATCAACCTCCCCCCTCTCTCTCTCTCTGCTCTCTCCTCCTCTCCCACCCTCCCCTTTCTCTCTCCTCTCTTTCCTCCTTCTCCTCCTCCTCCTCCTCCTCTCTCCATCACAGCTCCCGGCCCAGCCATGTTCGGCACAGAGTCCTCATGTAAGTACCACCAACATCCTCCCGCCTCCTCTGTGTTTATCCATGTTTATGTATCTCTGTGTGTTTATGTGTGTGTTTTATCAGAGGGGAGAGGAGGAAAGGGAAATGGCTTCTCTGTCCCTGCATCCCTCCTCTCCTCTCATCTCCTCTCTTCTTCCTGTTTTGCCTCCATGGTTGCTGGTGGCAGATTGCATGGGGAGAAATCTGGGATCTACCATTTTAGCACGGAGGGTCGGCACTACAAGCTAGCTGGTCACGTTGAGCTTACCGCCTGCCTTGCATTCTCTCACTCTTACTGTGTGTCGGCGTGCGTATGTGCAATCATCTCCTCTGCAAATGTATTTCAGTGCTCTGGAGTGTAATGCCGGTCAAATGCAGTTTAAGTGTGTCTTTGTGCATGTTTGTGTGAGTGAGCATGTCAGAAGATGGATGCTTTCACCAGAGTTGCATCGTTTCCAGAAGCATCAGCCTCCACTGTCTTCTCTCTCAGACTCAGTCAGACTGCTGTAAGGTGGAAAGCGTAGCATTTCCAGCCCCAGATGCTACCAAAGCTAACACAGCATACTGCCGTTGTGTATGTGAGTGTGCACGTGTGGGTCTGTGGGCACCGTGCAGCTCCTGACACCCCTCAGAGGAGTTGTAGTGTTGATCTCTAGGTGGGCCGACGTCTCCGGGCAAATCACTGTCTCCCCCTCTCACCCCACCCACCCAAGAAAACCTTTCACTTTGATCAATACCACAATGTCTCAGTCCACTACCTGCTCAATGCTTGAAGGAAGCCTGAGCTGATCTAATTGATTCTGTCATGGCTGCAGAGTCAGAGCCAAAAGTAACTTGTTTTTTGACGTCAGATCAGAGCTAGCATGCACACCAGCAGCAGCTCAGACTGTGGTGTGTTAGCATCCTGATGGAAAGCTGTCATGCACCACTTCTCCTCTGATCAGTTGTTTATGAAACGTGCAGCTGAGTGGATGACACCGTGGAGCTTTCTGGAAGTACAACCCCGTACTGATCACATCTTTGGTTTCACCAAAGCCTGGCTCAGGTTGTGTTGTTGTCTTGTCCTTGTGGACTGACAATCTGAATTCTTGCCAAAATTTGAGGTCATTTGAGGGTCAATGTTGTGCTTTCACTAAGTCAGTTTGACAGCGGTTTGTCCTTTAGCTTCCTACTGTAGACTGTAGATTTTGAAAAGATCCTTATATTGGATGAAATTTTGTAGGTAATAACCTTTTGGACTCACCGGCCAAGCATTATTTTTTTATACTGGCCAAAATAAAAATTGCCTTTTTGTGTCACATACATTTGTTTCTGTAGTTCATTGAGATAGAAGTATTATGTCGAACAGAAACATTAAGAAGAGGCTGGAGCAAAATTTGAACCAAAATTATTATTGAATAACTCATCAGCTCAGCCTCAACATGTGAATCAGTTTCCTCCGATAAGCAGTAATGCTGTGTAAATGTCTAGGGCTTTTATTGTGAAAGGTAAGAACAGAGGGAGTGAAGCTAAAATGTGCCACTGTTGACAGTGTGTGAGGCAAAAAAGTAATTAAGATAATTTAACAGATCAGCTGATGTCCCGTATGGTAAACTGTGCCACAAATCTCAGAGCACTCAAGAAACTCAACAAAACTGTAGTGTGTACATGCGTCTTTGTTTGTGTGTCAGACTCTGACAGCAGAGCGATGTGCTTGTAAATAACATAACACTGAAGAGATTCATTATATGAGATGGTGCAAATGTATACCAGTCAGTGTGGTGGACGGCCCTCTGACATTTACTCGCCAAATGGAAAATCTACCCACATTTAGCGCTTGGCGGAGGTTAATCTCTGACCCTGACTGTAGAGATTGTGTTATGTTGCACATTGTCTTTAGTCATCAAAGTTAAAAAATAAATGATACCAAATTAGACAGGATGTTTCAAGGGTGAGCTCTCTTAAATGTCTGCTGATTTCATGCACATATTTCTTCTCATAGTTCATCTACAAATTAGACAATTATTTGCACTTAAGTGTTCATTCAGTATGTTGATAAACATGATGTATAGTCCTTAGAGAAGTATTTCATTGCTGGAAAGATGGTCTTTCCATAAAAGTAGGCTGTCAATGCAGGAGAATGACACTTACTTTTGAAATTGCTACATGACCAGAGAAAACAGAAAAAGGCCTGTTTTTACCCAAGAAATATAAAACCTACAACTACCAGAATGCACTGCACAGCACCAACCAATTAATGCTCCAGCTGGTGGGTGACGTAATGTGAACTCACCTGTTAGACACAACGGCGGCTGGCTGGTAACAAATAATCTCTTATTACATTTAAACAGGTAGCTAAAACATGTTTCTGAAAACATCTGAGGTGAGAATGAGAATGTTCCTGAAAACATTTTAGGTGAGAACTAGGCCAGACAGTAACACAAACTTGATTTATCTGTGATCAGCAATACCTAATTTTACAGTTTGATCGGATTTCGGTCTGAGCTTAGAGAGGTAGAGGGGTGGGTCTGTCTCTTTATCTTTGTGTCTGTGGTGGTGGAGCAGAGTTTCGCCGCGGGGAGAGCAGGGATATCTAGGCACTGGTTAGATGGAGGGAAGTTTACCACAGTTTATTTGCACACGCTATCCACATTGTTTCAATACAAAGCTGGTTGAAAATCAGCCAAGTATCCCTTTAATGGACACATGAGCTGCAGCAGACATGGGACTGTCTGTAGCCTATAGGCCACCCTACTGCTGTTAAACTGCTCTCCCATGCTGCCATGGGGCTGCAAGTTTCCCTTCTTTGTCAAGTGTGCAGTTTGGTACAGGTATGCGAGAAAATCACAGCTGTGTAGTATTTTAATAGTAGTGGTGCTGCACCAAGGCCACGGTGCATACACAACATTGAGAGGATTAATGAATGTGAACCAGTGAGTCACAACAAGCTTAGATATAAAAAGTTGGTAATAGCTCGTGATCATCTGCCATGAACAGTCAATTAAATTTCTCAGGCAACACTGCGTCCATGCACTCTTTAAAATCAGATCCTGTAAACTGTCGTCATTCTTCAGCTCCACTGTAAACCTTGTTGTGGTGTTTACAGTGCGACCACAACAGTAAACTGAATCACAGGAATTAAAGTGAAGTATAGAAAGTACATGTAACAGGTTTAGTACACTAGGCAATACCAGAGTTGCTTGTTTCAACCAGATCTCACCTAGTGTGTACTGCCACCAACACGACCACCAACCAATCTCGTCAGTGTGCCCATAAAGGGATAGTTAGGATCTTTTATCCACAGTCAGCATATTATGTGTAGCAGATGTCAGTTGACGTGTCCCCAGTTTAGAAAAGCAGACTGCAGTCTGACATGGAAGCTAAGCAATCTACTGCCGTGGATGGGGTCAGTAACAAAATGCATTTTAGCCACCAAAAAAAATCAGTATCACTTTAAGTGTGTGCTATTTTGAGAATATTTTTTCAGCTTTACCTTGCCGTCAGACTGATTTCCAACAGTGAGCTGAAGCTGTTATATCGCTCTCTTCGAAGCCAGACTCCAATGAGAAAAACCGTAATTTATAATCGCTGACCTCAGGAGCTGCTGGTCTACCACTGTCTCAAACAGTCAGTTTGTGTTATTGTGTGACTTTGGCATTTAGAAGGGTTAGTTTGGACTCACCAAAGTCACACAGTTACACAAATAAACAAATTGATGGAGGCGGCGGTAGACCAGCAGCACTCGTGTTCAGCAAGCAAAAATTACTCCTTTGTCAATGGAGTCTGGTGGCTTTGACGAAGGCATAGAAACTGTTAGCCCATCGGAAAGGGCTGTCTGTGCAAAGGTAAAGCATTCTCATATAATGTTGATTTTTTTTTTTTTTTTTTTTTGAAGGCTAAAATACGATTTGTTGCTGCCCCCTTCACAGCAGTTCATTGCGTATCTTCAGTGGTGGTACTCCTGCCTGCCTCTCCAAACTGGGGGCGCACTGACCGCCATCTCCTGTATCTAATACACGATGGATAAGTACCTTACACAACCCTGCTTGAAAAGAGCCAAACTATCTCTTGTAAATGTTGGATTTTTAATTGAAGATAAGCAGTTTCTTACTTATATGTCCATGGCTTTTTGAGATTTCTCTGGCGACAGACAGACTGTTGCAAAACCGCAATGTCCATTCCGCTCTGAAGGTTTAGGCAATAAACTCACCAGCATTTGTTGAAACACTCAGAGGGAAGCAGAGCTCCTTTTATAGGCTGTTTCATTGGGATTGCTTTGCTAGGAAACAGCTTGAGTCCAAGTTTATTCCTGAACAGCAAACACTGCAACAGGAAATGAACAGGGACACTATAAGGAAGTCTTTGGTTTGAGACAGTGAAATAGTCTTGGAAAAATGGAGCCCATGTTGAAGATTGTTCTACAATTGTGAATTATCTTCTACTGTCTGGGCTGCTCATCTCCTGCAGTCTTCTGACATACCTTATCTCTTATTGTTGACTCTTATTGTTGACTTTTGTCCTTTTACGATGAGCTTTTCAATAACAGATCCAAATCATGATATTTTGCTGTTGTTACAGTCACATTGGTCGAACTGGTCATCTAGTCATCTGGTTTTGACAGACAATCTTGTGGCTGGATTGTCACACAGTTTACCACAGCGGACCATTGCCTCATTTCCACTGCATGGTTGGACTTGGCAGGGATGTCGGTGGTTAACTGTTAATAAGTAAACCCCCAAAAATATTTTGATCGGTTCTACATGTTGGTCTGTTGGACAATTTTGCTACTTTTTGGTTTACTGCACTGAGCACCACTCAGGTCTGGTGGAAGCTAGCTAGCGTTAGCAGCCCCACTGATCCGGCTATTAAAGCTAGTAACAATGTTTTGACCCAACACCATTGCTATGGAAACATTAAACCCACCCTCTAGTCTACCCCCAGCTCGCCATGGTGAGTAAGCAGCTCAGTTTGGAGCCATTGAAACCCTGTAGCATTGTTAACTATGTTATCTCTGTTAGCAGGGGTGGAAGTTAGCAACATCCACTGCCAAATGCTGGTAAAATATGCCAGTGGCTGCTAGATTTGCTTCAGTCACCAGCCAAAAAGACTGGTAATCTATTGAGTGGCTGGTGGATCCTGGAATCCACCAGCTGCAGTGGCAGGTGGCCAAAATATTTAATTTCCAACCCTGTCTGTCAGCACTATTAGTGGTGTCAGCACAGTTAGCAGTGCTAACATTGTAGCACTGTCACTGTAGCTGGTGGATTCCAGAATTTAGCAGCCACTCAATAAATTACCTTTGTTTTTTTGGCTGGTGAGTGAAGCAAATCCAGCTGCCACGTTCCAACCCCTGGGCACAATGTTTGCACAGGAACGCGCTCCACCACCAGCGCAGAGCGGCCAAGAAACCCTTGGAGTCTGGAGTTTGGGCAGTGGGCATGTTTCCTTATGTTAACGCAACCGGCCGGCTGTCTTTCATAAAGCCAACAGAAACTAAAAGGAAAGGCCTCTTGTATTTCACGTCTTTTTTTCTTCACTTAAAAATCAACCAGTTAGTTACCGGTTAATGGGTGTCTGCCCTTTGAAAGTAATATAAACTGAAACCGACATCCCATGTCTCGACTCAACTTAGTTTGGTACCAGGTCATTTTCTCTGTTTCGTTTATGGCTGTGGAGAGTACCCCCATTAGTGTAGACAAGATTCTCACCTGATTGCAGTAGTGACGCCTTCTGAGACTGCCATGACATCATCTTCAACGTTACACTCACTGAATCCTTTCATCAACAACGAAACAGAGGAACGTCTACTCTTTGTAATTTGTGTGGCGTAGTGTATGCCGTAGTTTTTCAGGCTGCATTCAAGGTCAAGTCAATTAAAAAAAATGCAGTTGCTACTGATGGTAGCTTTGCTATTTAAAAATGGCGGGATTGTGCAGGATGTCTTGTGTTGCACTGGTGACAATTTTCTCTGAGCAATCGGTGGTCTGCAGTGTTTTAGCTCAGACTTATAGAAACAGCTCAGCTAGATACCCTCCACAGCTTTTGCTAATGGAAAACAAAATAGTGTGTGATGAGTTTAGTGTAGCCGTAGCACACAGTGGAAATGCAGTTTCATGTGGAGAAAAACTGAACCTGTTCTTCATTTACGTCAGATTTTTGTATATAACAAGGCAACTCTGGTCTCAGGTCCAGATCGAGAGCAACAAAAACCTGGCAACTGCTCCATCCTTGGCTGGATCTTCCAACCTCTGTCCTTCTGCTCGGCCTCAGTCTGCAGAGCTTTAGATAATAGAATCATCTAAATGGCTAAAGTGTAAAAGCTTTTATGCGTTTGCTTGTGTCATGGTGTCTTTTAAAAAAGCCATAACCACATTAATTTCAGACATTAACAAAATTACTGTGAACAATCAATTGCCAAACCGTCGCTGCAGAAAAAAATGTCTGCCTCCATCAACCTCTGTGCTGCGTTTGACATTGTGGGTCAGTGTTCAGGTTTGGTGGGAAATGTGCCGAATTGCTTTCTGGCACCAAACAGGGAGGACTCTGTTCCCCCTTTCTCATTATGGCAGATGGTCGAGGGAGTGAAAAGCCAGAAAAATCACTTCCAACATGTTTGTCCTCTTCAGTACAGCGAAATGCAAATTCTATTTGTTTACTCTTATCATATCAAGTTATAAAAAATTAATCAGACCATACACATAGAGCAATTTAATTTACACTTTAGCTGCAATTACTCTTTATATCTTCTGATTATCCTCCATCAACAGACCACTCTTTGCGTTTGAAACCTTTTTTTTAAAAGGAGCAGTCTGGACGATTTAGTGGCAACAAACAGTGAGGATTGCAGACTCCAACCAGCTCAGACCTTTCCCATGTGCCAAGTATCCACTGTCAGTTAGAATTCCTTACTGGGAGCAGAATTATCCACATAGTCTCTTCCTCTCCAAAACAAGTGGACCAGGTGATTAAAACCAGTTAAAACACAGAGTAAAGCAATTGCATGAAGCTGTCTTTTACCAGGAGCAAAATTATCTGCAAACATCTCTCTCTCTGAAACAAATGGACACGGTGATTTAAACCAGTAAAAACACAGGGGCTGCTAACTATGGTGGCTGATGCGAAATCCCGAAAGGCTCAATCTAGAGCCAGCGTTTCGTTTGTCCTTTCTGGGCTACTGAAGAAACATGGCAGAATCCCTCCCTGTGTAGATATACTCAGCCTAAACATTTAAGCCACTGGCAGGTGAAGTACAAACATTGATCATCTTGTTACACCAAACTCACCCTCATGGCAACAGCACTTTCTGATTGTTGTGACCCCCCAACTGGACAATGTACCATGCCACAACATAAAAACTGCTCAGGAATGACCTGAGGAACGTTACAAAGGCATCGACCTGGCCTTGAGATTCCACAGATCCAAATCTGATGGAGCATTTGTGGGATCTGCTGGTACCCCAGATAGACCCCTGATCCATGGTGGGGCCTCCTTGGACTGGATTTTGCTCTTACTTCTGGGGATGTCCTGAGGTCTGACACTAGACCATTTGGGGAGAATCCTTTGAGTCTTGTGGGTTGTGAGGTGGTGCACTGGTTCATCCCATGGATGCTCGATCAGATTGGGATCTGGGAAACTTGGAGGCCATGTCGAAACCTCGAGCTTTGTGTCTCATTCTTAGGGTCATTCCTTAGCATTTTTTGCAGTGTGGTATAGTGCATTGTTCTGGTTCCCCTGCCACTGGGGAGGGCTGTTGCTGTGAAGAGGAAGTACCTGGTCTGCAATGGTGTTTTGGTGGGTGGAGCAAGTTAAGTGGCTTCCACATGAATGCCAGGATCAAAGGTTTCCCAGCAGAACATTAGATTGCAGCAAGATGATCAATGTCATTCACTTCACCTGCCAGTGGTTTTGAATCACCTGAAAATAAGAACTATTGTGTCCTTACCTCAGAATGAGCTGTTCATAACTACGTAGGGATCAGGCCTTCGTTGATGGAGATTGCCATGTTACATTGCCATGTTTCTACAGTAGCCCAGAACAGACAAACCAAACACTGATAACACTAGATAAGCCCATTTATGTTTTCAAGTTGGCCACCGTAGTAAGAAGCACAACTGCAATGTGTAGCGCCAGAGTTACACTGATATGTAAAATGAAACTGTTTTATTTCTAGAGGTTTAAATCACCTGGTTCGTCTGTTTAGAGACATTTGTGGGTAATTCAGCTCATGGTAAAAACCTTCTGAACATCTGGAACAGAAAAATACAAGCACACATTAACTTATGAGAGAAACGGGGTGAGCACACAATGGCATATTGTGGACGAGCCCCAAGATGCCGATAGCGTCGGAGAAGCACTGATTTGTAATATGAAACTGCTTTATTTAGTGTTTTAGTGATTCTGATCACCTGGTATATTTGTTTTGAAGAAGAAGAGACCTCTGTGGATAATATGGCTCCAGATAAAAAATTTCTACACCGCTGGACGCCACCAAATCCCCCTAAATTTTTACTCACTTCACCTTTGATATTTGGGCTGATCGCTGCGGCTCATTCTGTGTGAACAAAAACACAATGACTCTTATTTTCAGGTGATCATACACTAAAGAAAACACACTTATTATATTATATTCCATTTATGCCAGTATATCCCCCTAAATCCTACATACTGGAGCTTTTAAACAAAATGTAAGGAATATGTGGTACTCTGTGACTGCAGCATGAGTCTGTCGATGACAGAGCAGCACAAACTGTACCTTTTGTATTTTAGAGATATATAATGACTTCAAATCAAGCTTTTAAAGTAAGTAAGCCTCAAGTGTCAGACTTTAAAGAGCAGCTTTCATTGGCCATTTTCCTCTGTTTTAAACTGCCAGCAGGACCCATAAACGCACCTTACTGGCACCATCCGCTTCACACTCTTCTGGTTAAATGCAATTACCTTGTCACAGACACACACACACACACACACACACAAACACAGACACACACACAAACACACACACACACACACACACACACACACACACACACACACACACACACACACACACACACAGGGCTTTTTTCTAAGACATTTGACTTGCCATCACGTCCCTGCCCCCATCTCTCCTTTCAACAAACCAATCCAACACTGGTAAACAGCCGCTGCATCCTATCTTACTTTCCCTCCTCTGGCCTGTGTGTTACAGGATGTTATGAGGAATAAATTTATGGTTCAGCAGCTGTACAATAACTTTATCAAAGTGGAGGTCAGTACTTGCAGTTTTCTGGGTGGTACAAGATTGTATTCCTGCCTGAAGCAGTATTGATTTTTTTCTTTTAAAGTCATTTAAACTTTATCATTAGTACACAGCGAACAGTGACAGAAAGTGAGAGCGAGGGGAAGTGAATAACTTGTTACAAAAACTTCAAGTCGGATCCAAACCAGTGACTTGTAGTCAAATTAAATGCACCTCAGCTCATTCTGTCAGCACTGCAGCCTCGGGGCTATTGATTATCTGATGTCAAATTGTCTTAGAGGAGCAGAGATCGTATTATCATTGATGTGAGCTGAAGGAACCAGTGACAGCACTCTTTATGTTAGTATTACTACCAGTTAAATAAGTTCCTGGATGCTTAGATGGAGGGGTGCACTGGGGTGTGTGAACTCCAGACTGCTCTGCTGGCACAAAATACAGCTTGTAGTTCATTCATGATTTTGTTAAAACAGTTTGTGGTATATTTCTTATGAATTGTAAGCTCTTCATAATGCACATGAGAGCGTGAGAGAAGACAAAGCCTTCATAAAGGCTTTCCGTCAGTGCACTTCTTAATGTGACAGTTTGTTGACCTTGTTAGAGTGAACGGTCAGCTTTAGAGCGTCTTGGCCAGTTCAGTGTCTTTTATTGCTTCACGCTTCAGCACGGTGGATATTTGCAAAGACAATAGTTTGAACCTCAGTCTTCTAATTTTCCTGTTGGCCTTACTACACCGTCACCAGTGTTGGGTTTGTTACTCTAAAAATGTAATATAACTTTACTCATTACTCCCGTCCATCAGTAACAGTATCACTTTTTCATTACACCTCATAAAACTGGTAATTGCATATCTCCCCCAAATCCAGATGTGTGCCTCTGTGTGAATGTCAGGGTATTCTCCGCTAAGTGTAGCTAATGTAGATAGCTTGCAAATGATTTTTATTTTATTTCATTATTTTTACCTGGGGGTGTTCAGTTGCTTGTGAAAGACGAAGTTTCTTTTGTGGAGCAACATTTCATCCACAACATATCCAACCACAAGCTTCATTAGTTCTTTGTAGCTGCAGCTGAACACCAGTAAAATCCAGTTTTCATTGTTTAGCCAGTGAAGGGCGACAGTCATCCTCCGCAGCTGAGAAGGGCTCGCCTTTGGTGGGGTGTATTTCCTGGAACTTCACGTTGTTGTGCTGTCGGCCGTAGTCGGTGTTTCAAGCTGGAGGTTTGAGGACGTGTTTTTTGTAGTGGAAAGAGTTTCAGTATGACTACCTGCAGCACCAGTGCTCCAATATCATAGTAATGAGAATATTTCTCATCACCATGGTAGCGTCATGTGACCACAGTATTACGATGAGTTGGTCGTAATCACAGCTCAGGCAGTTAATAATACAGATAACAGTTAGGGGTCCCTGTCCTGCAGTAAATGTCAGATTTCAAGTCTGGTTCACCTTTAGCTTTTTTTTCTGTCTTTTATGACTTCTTATTCAGTAGGACAGATTAAGTGTGAAAGGGTGAGAGTGAGGGGATCACATGCAGCAAAGGACCGCAGGTTGGAATCGAACCTGCGGCTGCTGCAGCAAGGACATTGCCTTTGCACATGGGTCACCAACTCTGCCTACTGATCTACTGGGTGATCTACTGCAGAGCTCTTTGTCTCCGCAGTCCCGTTCTATACAGATATGAATCATAACTGTTAGTCCACATTAATCCCTGACCATGTTGCATCAACAGGCATATTATTAATACTGATTTACACTGGTTTACGTGACTCTCTGCATGAGTACAGTTCCTGACATGAGAAGGATTACATCTGTTACATCATTGTGAATGTGAAACTACTATTATCTGATCATCCAGTTCAACATATTCTCATAGAACAGCTTGTATGATATCCTACAAATTTGTGCTCCACGAATGACGTTACATCCATAACATACAGTTAGGTAATTAACATAAAGGTAAGGATTAGGAAAAGATACACGGTGAGGACATATCTTAAAATGACTCAGTGTTCACTGAAGTTCATGCTGATCTGAACATGTGACTCCAGGGGAAAGTTCCAGGCAAAAGTTTGTTTTTTGTGACCCATCCACCCCAACCTGCCTCCTTACAAGCACTTGGGCCTGCTTCTTTGTTTACTGCCATCAGCGCATTGGTCACATGATCACAGCCTTTTGAAATTTGTGTGCATTGCTTTTCATAGGAAAACATGCATATTTACAGTTTGGAGCCCTAATAATCTGTAAAATGCAGCGTTGATGCAGTTGAATTTCAAACTCAGTGTGGATTGTGAAAGTCATTGAGGGAGTCCCTCAGCCTAAAATAAAGTGATGCTTGTCCACGTACTCCGGTGGGAACCTGAACATTTCACTAAGTGTAGACCAGGCTGTTTCTCTAAGATTAATGTTAGATTGCCAACAGCACGGCTGCTGATAAGGGAAAGCTCAGTGAAATGCAATTGGCAAATGGAGCTACGTCTGATTGTGGGAGGATTGCTGTAGGCCATACCCTATATCACTTATATCGCTCATATCTCTCCAGCGTTGTATAAGTGCTATTTCATCAGTGGCCATTATGCTGTTTTTTTAAGCTGGATGTTATTTTGCCTGATGAGATCACATCATCTTCCATGGCAGGGATAAGCTGCTAATGGGCTCTGAGCCGTCCTGCTGAGGAAGCTCCAGGTCATGTGTTGTGTTTGTTTGTTGCACCGTCAGAGCCCGTGAGCAGAATAAGGTGCTTACTGAAAATGGCCATTTGATGAAAGCCAAACAGCCCTCTGACGGCAACCAGTTGTCTCTGTTGCTGTGGTAACCCCCGTATGAACGGCAAAACGGCAGAGTGATCGGGTTTCTGTGGTAACTGCTGACTTCTGCTATTTTTGTCTCTTGAGCTCATATAGTGGCTGGAACTCGAGCGAGCCAAAAAGGAGGCTTATTTTAGATAAAGGATCTTTAGTAAGGACTTTATCTCATATCCCATGGAAGAGACACTAATGTATTTGCATGGATCATGACCTCTGACCATAAATCCTCACCCAGCAGACGAACAATCTGGAGTCATCTCTCCATAAAGTTTGTACTCGCAATTTCACATCCAATATCACATTTTATGAGACGAAACTTAAAGGAATACTTTACCACCCAATGGTGAAATTGTTTGCCAGTTACTTCAGGAAGGAAACGTTGTTATTTCTGCATGACTCCACGGTGAGCAAAGAATCCAACAAATGGTGAACGTTCTTGATACATCAATCATGTCACAGTCACACTACCTGTGCAGACTCGTAGTGTGACTGTGGTCCAAAAATATTTCACATTTTAAGATGACTACACAAACAAGTGTCTGTTTTGGTGTAATCCTAAATTAAAATATACTTGAGTTAATCACCTGTTCTTCAAGAAAGTGATCGACACCATTTATCTGCTGCCTTATGAATGGATTATTTCTGACATCAGTGTTTGTCACTGTGAAAGCAGTGGAGCATCAAATTATGCAGCGCTGTTTGCTCTCTGTGCTCATCACACAAAATGAGGATTTGTATTTTCTAATGAATTTGCTTGCTTTCATTTTGTGTGAGTAAATTTGACGGTGATCTGTTGTCGTAGTCCTTCATAGCTGTTCAGAGCTGCAGGGTGAAGTAAACCACAGGCTGTTCAGATGAGATCAACTATTCAATAGGAAAGGCTGGAAACGTTTTACATCATCTAAAGTCATTTTACTGGCATTCACAATCTCCATATATGGATCTAAGGCTGGTGGAGAAACTATTCAGCAAACAGGACCAGCTCCCAGGCCATTTGCTGCTGCCATCCATAACTTCAGCGGTCCACAGCTCGTGCCAACAGTAACAGAGCTGAGGCTCTTGAGTTTTAATGATCATGGTCTTCTTGGCCAGAACCAGGGGAGGTGAGGTCATTCTGCTGCTCTCCAAGCTCAACGCACTCCCCCCACTCGCTGTGGATATTGTTGAATATCTTTGAGTGCTTAAGTATTTTTTTCTTTCTTATGGAGCTCAACATTTGAAGCATTGGACATCAGGTCTGGGATTTCAATGGGGTTGATTCCCACCAGGGCTACACACAATAAGCACTACACTCGCTCATGTTCTGTGTGCCGCTTTGGCTCAAACTGTTTACTAAATGTCATTATGTGAAATCATCTTTAAAAGAACAGTTCACCCCCAAGTTAAAGTTGTCAAGTGTTGGGGATATCAGCCATAGAGATGTCTGCCTTCTCTCCAGTATGATGGAACTCGATGGGACTTGGCTTGTGGTGCTCAAAGTGTAAAAAAAAAACCCTCAACAGCAATGTCTCTTTCCAGAAATCATGACCAGGTTACTTAAGATAATTGACAGACCTTGTTGTGAGCAATTTGATGTAGGAACTGATGTTCATCACCTGCCAACTGTGTCACTGCACAGAAGGAAGTGTGCATCTACTGCTAGCTCACCTAGCAGCACTGAGCTAGTTAATGTTACAGCTCAGCCGAGGAGGACGCCCAAATGTTAACGTCTCGCACTGGCATGAGCCTCTTATTCATGAATAGATGCTCACTTCCTTCCGTGCAGTGATATGTTTGGTAGGTGGACTTTGGTAGCTCATAACACAGTCTGTGGATTATCTTCAAGTCATGATTTCTAGAAAGAGACATTGACGTTGAGTTTTTCAAATTTATTTTTTTGTGCTTTGAGCACCACAAGCTGAATGCCATCTAGTTCCATTATATATGGACTGGACATAGATAGATCTTTTCGTGTGTTTTCTGTGGAATTGTTTGGTACTTAAGTGTTCATATTTAAGTATTTGAAACATTTGAAAATGACAAAATTGTAAGTATTGGCAGCATCACAGTTGGTATTGGCAGTCAAAGACCCAGAATTATTGAGTAGCTGAGTATTTAGTTGAGATTCATGTCTGCTTGCTGTAAAGTTCTTATTTGGGTGAAAAGATAACCTCATAACACGGTAACAGCGTTCCCATGGATCCTTAAAAAGTCTCACAAGGCATAACATGTATTCATCTAAAAATAAGGCCTGAATTGATAACAAAATGTCTTAAATCAGTCTTTAAAAAGTGTAAAGTAAAATCTCTTTTTACCATCTTCTCTTAAAAAAACTAAAATAAAAATCAAGTCACATTGTACAATTATTGGTAACATCCATTTTTATGCCTTTATGCCAGTGATAACTGTGGCCGGTTGTCTGTCCATGCGTGTGTCACATCCTATCACGATATCCAAAGAGCGCCTTTAAGGAATTTCTTCAAATTTGGCACAAACATTCACTTGGGCTCTGTGATGAACTGATTACATTCTGGTGGTCAAAGGTCAAGGACAGTGTGACCTTGCATCTGTCTCGTTCTTGTGAACATGAGAGAAACACTGTACAAATAATTTACAGAATGCCTCCCACATTAGTGTCACACAGATCAGGATAGCTGAACCAGCCAAATTCATATTTTGTGTCTGGTTGTCGTGATGCTCAGAGCAGAGGATCCACTGTCTGCTCGCTAGCTGCAGATTCAACAACAACTGGCTATTTATTTGACCAAGATTTCACAGTGTGGCTGCAATTGTTCCCTGACGATGAATGTATGAGGCTCTGGGTATTTTATGCAAAACGTTGAATAAAAATTCACCATGATGTAAATCAAGACTGTGGACTCCCACATACAGAATGAGAAACACAAAATCACAGAGAAAACCCACCATCAAACGCCAGGTGTTTCCCCACAACAAATGTTTTATGTTGAGGTAAACATTTGGGCAGAATTGTCCCTAACCCTTGTTCTCCTCAGTTGTGGTTTTATGAAGTTGGGTTTTAATTTTATTCCAAATGGCATTAAAAAAAGTCCTTAATCTAATTTGCCTTAAGCTGTAGGAACCCTGAGTAAGTAAGAGGCCTGATGGTGGCATTGATAAAAGATTAGAGAACCAACAGAGTGCAGTGGACTGGTGTCAATTAGTCAGATAAGTTGGACCCTCTGCTGTGGATGGGCGAGGTAAGGAATGAAAACATCACTGATGTTGGCACACTCCCTCAGCCATAATCATTATGTGTGCTTGGCTACTGATGAAGAGGGAGTTTTTGGATAGCAGAAAGAGCTTGAATATGATTAACACTCAGGGCTGCATGGTATGGGCCGAATATTATTCTACTGATGCAGTTCTGTCTGTGTGGAGAGTATTTGGATGAGTATGATGGATGTAAGGGGCAGGCCACTATGGTGGAGTTAAAAACAAAAGGAGAGTGATTTGGAAACCTCTTCGTCCCTGATGAAACAAAGAAAACATCTCATTTATCTGTTGCATGATTGTATTCTAATTATAGGTCTTCTAGGAAAGGAGGAATAAATTATGGAGGCCGTAAGTTGACGAGTCTTTACTGTTATGTTCAGTCTCATCATGTTGGTGTTTGCACTCTCGGAGCACCCTCGTTCAGCTGTTAATGTAGCAGCTGTACGACTGCCTGTCTGATTTCTAGTGTAGCTCTAAGTGTAAGCACCTGGATATAAACACTCTACACTGGCACATACTGCGATAATTTCACATTTCACTACTATGATTTAGTATTTCTGAGCTTTGAGGGGGAGCTCTGTCTTCTAAAATCCTTTTAATTATCACATTGATTCCTGATTGTTCTCTTAAGTTGAGGTTGAAATTTGAATTTGTCTCCTCTTCATTATCAGGATTGTGCTCTCAGCTGGTTGACAGTCTTGTTACCGTTGGTGGAGACTGTTGCATAATTCTTCTTGGTGGATCTTCAAGGAAGCGCAGTGCTAATTGAATCAGTTCAGTGGCTTCTCGTAGAGGAAATCACTGCATTTGTCATCATCATGTTCAAATGCTAACATAGAGCTGCAGCTAACCTTGTCAGCCATTTAATTTCACCAGGCTCTCCTCCATCCTTCTTCTCTAGCATCTCATCAAGCTGAAGAAGGAAAGAAAGTGCCTCGTGACCAGAAGGTCACCAGATCTAATCAAAGGATCAGATGGGAAATCCTGTGTCCGGGGAAAGCAAATGATAATGTTTCACCCTCCTCTCTAACAACTGCTGCTTCGGAGCGGTAGAGCAAGGCACTTAACCCCGGCTCACTCTGTTCGAGTGGAGATGAAACACTGAACAATATAACAGGTTGTTTTTTTTATTTTTACATCAGGCAAGATATGATGCTGCAGTCAAACTTTGTATTCACCCAGAAAACTAGATTGTATTTCATGTGTTTACCAGCAGGACGTCGCTGTTGTTCAACAATCTAGTTGGTGGTGTCACTGGAATGGTTGTTTACTCGGAGCGCTGAGGACAACACGTACTTCACACTAGTTTAACTTTTTTTTTTTGTCTCTGCGCCGGAGTCATTATGTTTTCAGATTGTCCATCCATATGTTCGTCCATCTCATCCTTATGAACACAAAATCTCAAGAACGCCTCAAAGGAATTTCTTCAGATTTGGCACAAATGTCCACTTGAATTCAAAGATGTTAGTAGTTTTTGGTTATAGGTCATAGATCAAAGGTCAAGGTCACCGTGACCCTGCATCAATCTCATTCTCTTAAACGCGATATCTCGACATGTCTGGTACATCCATGTTTTCACTAAACTTGGATGCAAACTTACCTTGTGCGCTGAGGCATACAACCGGGGGCTGGTAGTTGTAGTTGACTTAATAAGTGTTGATATAATCAAGTTTGAGAGTTTTGATGAAATACATCGAACAATAGACAAAGCTAAAAAACCAACTGCCTTTGTTTTCTGAGCCAATTAAACCAAATAACGTGGTTAGCGTAAAGTAAAGAGCTGCCTGAACCTGACTAACGTGACATTTAATATTTGATTGCTGCAGCTGACAAACCACACAAAACACTTCTAAACACCAATTATGTGCTCCACCACTGTCTCCATCAAGTTGTTGGACAACAACAACAGCGTGAGATGTGCATAATGTTGCATGAACGTTATTATGTCGCAGCTAACATAGCTAACGTTAGCCTTACCCAGCGGTCACGTCCACAAGCCTCCTTATATTATGATCAGCATCATTCCCAGAGAGAGAAGTCCAGTCAGATGCTGCATCACGAAGCATCTGTAAAATAAACTGTTTGACCCACCGTCACAAGAACTATTTTGGTTGAGCGTCAATTGAATATGTCTTGTTTCCTTGTATGAGTCTGGTCAGATGGCAGGTGGTGCCAGTCTGGTTTTGTGTTAGTGCGCCCATCTTCTTCTCTGTGAGCATAATAGTACTGGAGACACCATTAAGATCTGGTTGGCTCTTCAGTAAAATTTTGGGAACGAAGAGCTCCCTCATTAGCGACTGAACCGGCTGATACCATCAGGCTGGTTGATGATGTTAGCTTCACCTTAGATCACAAACTAAACGTTTTTTTTTAGTTGAGTCCACCCTGCCTTCATAATGGCTCATCTCCCGGTATTGCACATCCATATCAGTGATCCCAAACTCCAGTTCTTCGGCATTAGGGGTGGGAATCACTAGAGGATCCACGATTACGATGTTATCACAATGCTTAAGTCGTGATACAATACTATTGTGATTTTAAATATGTTGTGATATGCAATTTATTAGCTTTTTTCAACTGTAAATTATGTCCCCGAAAGAACACTTTGTCAACATCTGCAGCAGCAAAATGTATCTAGTGAACTTATGATATTATTCTAGTAGGCTACCTAAAGTTTAATTTAAGGTACTTGTCACTGTGTGACAATACGATATTGCCACACAAAAATATCCCGATACTGTGCTGTATGGTTGTTGTTTTTTTCTCCCATCCCTAAT
Organism: Epinephelus awoara; assembly: GCA_035609425.1. Classification (NCBI taxonomy): domain Eukaryota; kingdom Metazoa; phylum Chordata; class Actinopteri; order Perciformes; family Serranidae; genus Epinephelus; species Epinephelus awoara. The sequence goes on along the minus strand of CM069298.1, from coordinate 3,279,406 downwards.
CTGCACCCGATGCTTGCACCGCTACCGGGGGACACCAACAATGTAACTTTGTGCCCCCCCCTGTCGGGCACCACGTGACTTCCTGTACATTTGTGCACTGCTCTTCTCAAAACATCTCATACGCTGGCTGTAAGAAACATACTGTCAGAGAACAAAACAGCCTTTAATGGACAAAACACAGTACCAACTCCTACTGACGAACAATGGGACACCAGAGATGAACCATCCCAGTGACATCAGCAGCTAGCTAGTTGTAAGATGGCCAGATTGCCCTGCTGGTGAACATGTGAAATACATTTTCAGTGGATTCCTCTGAAGGCTCTTTAGATGAATTAAAAATATTTCCATCACAATAATCACAGGACTGAAGGACTGAGCCTTGACTATCTGTAAATCTGCACTGAGGAGGCTCCTTCATCCATTCTGCTGTAGGGTCATTTGGGGGTTGTCATGGTTACCTCTGCAGGAGGAGGCTAAGGAACACCTGCCCCACCCCCCTCTTCATTAAAATCCATGTTATTGATTGGCTGGACTGCTATCTACAAACCCCCCCCCCCGCCTGTATTTATTCTGCTGGGTTACAAGAAAGAGAGCAGGACAGAGCCGGCTCACAGTTGCATCAGCCTGCTGTCACTCACAAACAGCAGCCAATCAAGAAAAACAAACCAAACCAGGGGCCCCCGCTAGTAAATGTGCTGTATGGAAGACGGCTAGCTGCTGCTGAGATTTCTGTATGCATGTGGAGCCGGTGGAGAAACACAGCCCTGATTTGTGGTGGACAGAATCTCCCTCTCACTGTGTTTCTGCCAAAGATATTCTTTATTTAAGAGGAGAAAAGGCCTTGTTGGTGAGTTAGTGGATGTTTCAGTGGAATGGAGGGTAAGTAATGGTGTTGTTTCTTCTTCTGGTCCGCTGATGACATGCTGTGTGTAGTCAGGGACTGTACGGTAGCTGTGTTTCTGATCTGCTCCCTTGCAAATGGCCTTTGTATTGTGTACAGCAGGTGGCCCTGTACATTTTGTATTGATATTCATGAAGTGGACGGTTTGCTCAGCGCGTGGGCGAAGGCCTGCTGGCTGTGTGTATGTGTGTGTGTGTGTGTGTGTGTGTGTGTGTGTGTGTGTGTGTGTGTGTGTGTGTGTGTGTGTGTGTGTGTGTGTGTGTGTGTTGCCTCTTTAATGTCTTAGTTGTATATCTGTGTGGCTGAAACAGATATCTGTATTTACATAGTGGCTTGTTGAGCAGAGTGAGATAAAGCCTGGGGTTGGGCGAAGAAACCTCATTCAGTCTTCATATTTATTTTCTGTTGGTGTCCCATATGTTTGTTTTCTTTATTTACTTTTCTTCTCTGCGGTTGTGGGAAATAATTAAAACTGAAAGGTTGTTTGACAGATTGTGTCAGCCTTTCAGCCTCCTGCACAACATCTTAGTCGTTGTTTGAAAGAAATACAGCAAAGTGAGCTGCCTTATCCATCAGCCAGCACGTAAAGCAAAGAAAATTAATAAATGGATCTCTCTCCTATTCTCTCTTTTCCAGTTGCTTTATTGACATAAAAAGAAAATGATAATAATGCCGAAGCATCTCAGGGCTCCACAAAGTAATTTGTCTGCTGCATTTAATTTAGAAAGCAACACAGACATTGAAAACTCTGAGCAGTGAAAACACAATGAAGAGAACAGTTATAATGTGTTAATATTTTCTCGGCACAAAATTAAACCAACATGAATCAATAGCAAAAACAGAAAGATAAAAGTTCCTTCACTTCCTGCAGCATCATTGATCACACTGAACCCAGGATAAACCATGTGGAGCATTTTTACAAATTCAGGATGATCTTCTCTATTTGAGAGTAAAATACAAAGTAACGTCAAAAAGCAGTGACAACACATTTCTTTTTGTTTGGCAGACATTTGTTTTTATGTCTGTCTTTGTTTGTCTGCCAAATCCTGATTTTGATAAAGTTCAAGTTCTTTATTCTTATCATGTGCCCAGTGATTACAGGGAAGCGTGGTTGGCAATCAAAATCTCAAAGCCTCAGGCCACCTCCATCCACTCTAATTAAATACCTTTTTAAAAAAAAAATCACACAGTTAAAGCATAATCTGGATCAAGGACATAAAATAGTGCAAGTAAGAATATATGACTAAACAAATCTAGGTGTAAAAGTGATAGTTTGTGTTGACGGTGTTGCAAATGAATAAACTGAATGTAAACAGAATGAAAAGAGGATGTAGTGAACGCATAAATGCAAAATCATAAGTAACAAATACATATTTAGGGTAAATGTCCCTTTTAAGCCCCCTGGATCTGCTTTTCGAGAAACAAGCAGCCGTCATCATCCTCCTGCAGATTAACCAGCCTCAGGTGTGATCATCTGGAACGTGCTTCAAGGTCTTTAACCTTGTCTTCAAGCTCCCTTTTCTTATCCTTGAGTAACCAAACTTTAGCCACATCATCTTCACTATTGTAAATATGGACCTCTGCGTTTGCAGTGCGCTCTGTACACTCTCTTATTTCCATTTTCATTCATTGTGACCAGGATTCCATCAAATCTGTTTGAGAAGTCTGCTTTAAAATCTTTGATGGCATTGAGAATCTCACCCCATCGAAGATGTTCATTATTTCTCCTCTGATGCTTGAAGCAGCCTCGCCCAGCATGTTGTTAGCTTTAGTGCTAGCTTTGCAGCTAATCCTAGCCGAGCCGTAGTTTGATATCCTTGGATGCAGGTTTTTTGCACGATGTCTGCTTGTATTTCCTGGTGCAGACGACATCAGAGTCTCACAGAGATGATGTAGCAGCTTAACAGCGGCAACACTTTTGAGCCTATCCCAGCTGGACTGAGTGAGAGGCAGGGTTCAGCCTGGACAGGTCACCAGACTATCACAGGGCTGACACATAGAGACAGACAACCATTCACACTCACATTCACACCTACGGACAATTTAGAGTCACCAGTTAATCTGCATGTCTTTGGACTGTGGGAGGAAGCTGGAGCACCTGGAGGAAACCAACGCTGACACAGGGACAACATGCAAGCTCGACACAGAAGGGCTCCCCCACCCCGGGGTTTGAACCCCCACCCCATGTTCATAACGGCTCTGTCCTGGTGATGTGCTGGGCAGTCTTCACCACCCTCTGTAATTCCTCACAGTTGAACTGCAACATCAGGCAGTGATGCAGCTGGTCAGGATGCTCCAGATGGAGTATTCTGGCGTCCATGTTGAACCTCCTCATTCTGCTGAGGAAGAAGAGCTGCTGTCTTGCAGTCTTGGTGATGGTGTCAGTGTTGTGAGTCCAAGTCAGGTCCTCACTGATGTGAACGTGCTGACTCTCTCCACCGTAGTCCCACTGATGTAGATGTGGGCCTGTCATTTACACTGTCACTTCCTGTAGTCCACAGTAAGCTGATTTTTGTTGCTGACATTGAGATGGACGTTGTTGTCTTGGTGCCGAGATGTCAGGGCTCTGACATTTGTCGTTGCTGTCGGTGATCAGGCAGATGGCGGGCATGTTGTCAGTTAATTTAATGGCGGTATGTGTGGCCATGGAGTTGTGTGTAAACAGGAAGTGGTGTTGAGTTAAATAGTAATTTATTGATATCGATTCTGAATATTTAAAACTGTTTCAGTACTCATTTTCCACAGTAATTCTGCTACTAACCAAGAAAGGGAATATCATCTGTGCCATGTTCTAGCCTTGTTATATTTATCTTTTAATATAAGTTGTATTTGCCCTCAGTGTCAGTTTTCCTTGTGGTGAAAAAGTATTGAATAACTATATTTTTTTAAAGTATTGTATTAAAGTTGGAAATTCCAGTATTGTGAGGATACTAACAGGGAGGACAGGAGAGAGCTGAGTGTGCAGTCATGGTGGGCGCTGGTGCAGAGGGTCAGGGTGAACGTCTGCTCGTCAGGAGGCTCAGGATCCAGATCCAGGTCTCTGAGCTGGATGACAAGCTTAGAGGGCACAGTGATGCTGAATGAACTATCTCTGTGAACAGCATTTTCAGTTTGATGTTCCTCTGGTCCAGGTAACGCTCTCTTGGACCTCTAGTGCTTGAATACATTGCAATAAGGGTCAGAAAAAAAAATAGGTTAAATAAGTGAGATCTAAACCTGTCTTTCTCTTCCAAGTGTGCCTTTGGTATTTTAGGCAGTATTTTATCGAACTGCTGTGTTTCAGTGTCAGTGGACTGGCACAGCAGTGTTGGATGATTCTCAGTTTTTGCTGTGGATCAGGTTCTCTATGTCTGCATTTGGATGTTGAGCATGACCTGACACAACTGTGGATTCAATTGATTTCCTGGTCTGCCTCGCAGAGAGATTCTGCTGCTACTTCTTGGATCTCCTCTGTTTCTGCACGAGGGAGACAGTTCGTCTCCACAGCCGTTGTTTGGAAGTTCTTTTGCTGACACCCAAAATAGACTTCCAGAATTTTAAATGAGAGATTTTGAGTTAGTCTGTTATCTCTGTCCTTGGACGCTGCTCTCTCTCTCATTCTGTATTTCCTCCTCATGTTAAAGATAAGTTTGAGGAGCTGAATCGAGCAGGGTTGGTAAAACAGCTACGAATGACGCCTGCTCTGTTGCTGAGTCAAAGAACCTCACAATAATTAGATTTAAACATGTGGGTAACATTGGACACATTGGACAGTGATCCATCTGTCGGTGTTCTTCATGTAGCTGGTTAGTTCTGCATTGTTTACATAGTTTACTCATAAAACTAAAGATACGTGTAAACCTTACTGACCCACAAACAAACAGGACCGCATCTTTTAACCACATGCAGAAACACTGTCCACACACATGTAACACACACAGGGACGAACCCACCAGCTGCTGCTGCTGTGACAGATGCTGGCTGCACTCCTCCTTGCCCAAAGGTCAGTGGAGGTAGTTAGACCCAGACAGGCTCTGCTAGCAGCCCCATCAGTCAGGGCCAGCCGCAGGAGCCAGGCTATGAGGCGCTCCCTAATCGGCTCTGCCAACAAACATTTCAGGGATGAGCAGTGACTTACAACTCAGGTTAGGATGCAGGCGGCCCGCAGGAACTTTGTCTTGTGTTACTCACACATTGCTTCTTACAATAATGTTTATTCATCAGTACCACTCTTTCATTTGTGGTACCAACACTCATTTGTCCATCTTAACATCTGCTAACATGTCAAGAAGCACTCTGAAACTGTCAAATACTCAAAATTAGCAAGTGAATAAATACGTACTTTACAGCGTGATTCAGTTTTACAACACAGCAGTGCCCTGCAGTGACACACGGTAATGACACGCTGAAGGACACACAGTTGAGCTCCATATGTGAGCTGTAAAACTCACCACTAGTTTCAACACAGAAATTCAAAAGGAATTCAGTAACTTGTTTGGACAGATGTTGTACAGCTGTTGATGAGCACGATGAGCAGTGTTTAAGACCTGAAACTGATGCTGCAGGAGGTATTGACTCTGACTTGGCTACTGTGGTATCATTAACACTGATGCGCTGAAGACATTTCTGTGCAGGTTTGGATTTTGTTTTCAGTCATTGTCTTTCACTGTTTTGTCTCTACTCCAGCACACTGGATTTATAATCAAACAATCACTTTTAAAACTTTCAGGGTGTCTTAGGGTGCTCAGTGGAGGACTTTAAATTCAGTCTCACAATTTAGGACAATGCAGCAGGACGTCCATCCTAAACAGGTATTTTCACTTGTTGAGGACTAGGGTTGCAAATATAATCTGCCAATTATATTTTCAATTAATCATTTAGTCTATGAAATGCAAGAAAATAGTGAAAAATGTCCATCCTGGTTTCTCAAAGTCAAACATGATGGCTACATCTGGTTTTGTCAGTCCAAAACCCAAAAATGTTCAGTTTACTGTCGTATAAAACACAGAAAAGCAGGAAATTTCCATATTTGAGAGGCTGAAAACAAAATTTTTGCCATCTGTGCATGAAAAAGTACTTTACTGATTATCAACATAGTTTAAATAGTGATTATTTCTCTGTTGATCAAGTAATTAACTAGTTGACTTATTGTTGCAGCTCTATTGATGACTAGTCTAAGGACAAAAAGCCTGCAAACGATGCGTGAGACTGCACCACAGACCTCTCAGAGCATTACTATCAATGTGTTTTCTTGCATGTAGGAGACTCCGCACAAGGGACTTGCAGTTATTTAAAAAGAGATACGTTTGTGTTATTTTGTCTAGTATATATGTAGTTACCCTTAAAATTGGGCGTCTTTGTAATTAAATGGTCACAGTTCCTTCAGGGTACATCTTATGAGCATGTAAATACCCTTAAATTAAGTATAACTGTCTGCACTTTGGTCTGATATTCATTATTTCATATTGAATGTACAGGAGTACAAAGCCAACAAAATATGTCACTGTCCCAGTGCTTTGTGGTTTCACTTTATAGAGTTTGTCAGCAGTCGATAGTCTATCTTAAATACTTTGTTCCAGCAATATTTTGGACTAAATGTTACTTAATGTAATCTATAGCCTCTTTTACACTGCCTCTTCAAGTGGGGAATTTCATACCGATATATCGCCTTGCGGTTCTGCATAAAAGGTACAATCACAGAGCAGGGGGACAGAGTTGTCTCACCTATAAGGTGGCAGCAGTGTTGGTAACAGCGCTGAAATCTGTCTGTATAAACAGGTCAGCCGGCAGGACAGGATCATGGCTGGGATGATTTGACCGCATGTTATGTGTGTAGCCCACAGCAGGAGATTTAAAAATAGCTAGTAACAGTTAGCAGCTAACTTAAAGAAAAAGAACAGTGGCAGAAAATGTCCACAAATTGGGGAAACATTGAAGTCCAGGAGCTCCTTACCCTCCGAGCACAAGACGAGATCAGACACTATTTAACAGGGATGATAAATTATTATTACTGACATGTTATGTTACTGTTACTGCTTATAAAGCACTGCTGACAGGTATGTTATATGTCATTTTTACGCTGTTGTGTTAAAAGTCATGCCTGTAATACATCTTTTGCCTCTGGGATGCCGACATGTTGGCTAAAATCACACACTGGAGCGGCATAACGCCACTGTTGTTTGGTTCCGAGTAAAAATGCAAATACATCAATGATCATTTTTCAAACAAAAATGCAAAAACTCTGAGGACCTGTGCTTTCCTTGGATCTTAAATGACAGTAATTTTAATATTTTTGGGTTCAGAAATGTTGGTTTGACAAAAAATTAGGTCACTTTAGGCTCAAGGATATGTAACAGGATTTAATCACTGTTTCTAATGTTTCAAAGACAAATGAATTTATCAATTAATTGAGAATATAATCTATAGATTTATCTGTAACAAATGTAATGGTTAACTGCAGCCTTAAATCTTTGTCAGTGTGACCTAGCGAAGGCTGTTGCAGGGCAGAGTATGCGTCAGCGTGTCAGACATATGGTGGTAGTAACATTGAAAGAGTTTCTCATGAATACATAATGATAAGTCTTTTCATTTGTTCCCTTTTGTAGTTAAAGGACATAGATCTGTGTGTGTGTGTGTGTGTGTGTGTGTGTGTGTGTGTGTGTGTGTGTGTGTGTGTGCGTGTGTGTGTGTGTGTGTGTGTGTGTGTGTGTGTGACCACGCATTTATGAGAGTCATTGTGCGTTTGAATGTGTGCGTGCTCATGTGTGTGTGTGTCAGTGTGTGTCTTTTATCATTCTGGTCAGGCCAGCAGTCTGCCGACCGTCCCCTCTTCAGTAAAGGTCACATCTCCTGTTGTCGTCGGTGACATTTAGTCCTCAGTCTGTCTGTTAGAATTTGTCCCTTCAGTTCATCACGTTATTCTCCCAACATGCTCTCTGGCTGCTGCTTCCTCACCGCTGTAAACTCAGAGGAGAGGTTTCTGCCAGAGAGGTGGAGATGTGAACATGAGCCATAAACACGGTCACCAGCTTGAATATGAGCCAGGCAGGGAAATATTATGAATGAGAAATCATCTCTCCCCATTAAAAAAAGATAAAGGTGTTGTTCCACAAGGCCAGTGATGAAACAGTTAGTTGATTAATCAGTTAGTTGTATAAAGTGACAGCAAAATATGTAGGTGCAAATTTAATAATTATTATCAGACAGTTGTTGCCGTTCTGTGTTTTACATTATTTTAGATTGATTCTTTTTTGGTTTTGTCCAGCTATTTCAAAATATTGCTTTAATTTTAGGATGTATGATGGGGTATTTTTCATCCCTTTATAGATTAAAAGATTATTTAAAAAATGATCGACAGATTAATTTTTATTCATCTTTACTCAAGACATTTCGGTGATGATCTTATTTAAAGAGAATGACACTGGGTAAGCAGGAAGGGCTTCAGCTTCCAGTATACTCAAATCAGTACTGCTTTTTGTATGTTCAAATACCTCTGATGCCTCGTTTCCACTTAGCCATGTGTACAGAGACGAGTCAAGCGGAAGTCCAATAATTCCTTTGGGAATCTCTGTGATATCTGATGTGCCTGTGTTTAATGAAATCATGCTGTGTATCTGGCAGGCCAACATCTTCATTTATTTGTTGCCGTGCAATATTGGTCCTGTTTTTGTCCCGGTAATGTTCCAAGTGTGTATTTCAAACTACTGGATGGTGAAAAACGGACAAAATTAGCCCCTCCCCCCACGGCTACAGGTCTTTTCTGACAGGTTTCTATCCATCCATAAAGAAATGCACTTCCTTGTGTTGGACACTAGAGGCATCATCCGTATATTTACAGATCTATGGACACCAGTCATATACCTAAGTGGAAAGGAGGCGTGACACACCTTCCTCTCGATAAGGGGAGGGGGGCTGGGGCCTGTTTCCGACAATTTTTTTTTAACTCTCTGGTACCGACAATCCAGTATCCACACACACACTTCATGCTGTGATTGGCCAGGGTTTAGCTGGGTTTAAACATCTCCTCTACCTTTATTTCTGTTGTTTTTATTATGATTAAAATTATGAAAGGCTTCCAGGAGAGACTGTCATCCATACTTCAATATCAGTGACAGCCGACTTTTTCATCCACCTTTGAGTGTGGCCATTGCGAACAACTATAGACTAGGGACGACCCAATCAAGGTTTTTTGCCCCCAGCCCTGATCAGAGTCATTTAAGATTGAGCATGTGCAGATACCCAGCCCGCATTAAATACTTCTATTTTTCCAGATAATACATCTGCACAGTCTCACATTAAGTACTTTAAAGTCAACAAAATCAATCCAATGTATTTGCTTGAAAACTGAATATCTCAGCAATGCATTAAGAAAAAAAACAGCATCCAGACTGTTCTTCTTTTTATCTTTAACAAAATAACAAAATATAAAATACCAAACCCTGTCTGTGATCTCTTTGCTCTGGTCGCTGTCTCGAGGGAGTTCCTCTCAGAGTATTCCCCAGTGCTTCAGTGCAGCCTTTCCCTCAGTTACCTGAATGAACTGAATTCTGCTGAGTGTTTGTATTTGTCATCTTTACGTCTTTTACATTAATAAATTACTCTTGTTGGCTTTTTGCACACAGGGCTCATGTTGCACTTGCAGTGGCTTGGTGAGTGTCAGTATCATCAGCTCCAACACCACGCACCATAAATGACAGCAAAACTCAAGAGACTCTCCAATGAGTACTCAAAAATTAGATAAATAACTTAAACAAAAGTGCTGTTTTGATGTTGTTGATGGCGAGTGGGGTACGAACTGGAGGAGGGATGAGGAGTTGGGGAGTTAATGACGGCTACACTTTTTGTGTTGCATAAAAGCTCCGCCAGTAAAAACACCTGTGTGACAGCTGGCATAAAACAAAGGTTCAGATCAGCTTCTGTATAGCTCAGTGTAGCCGATTCTGATCAGTTAAAAAATGCCTTGATCGGCTCCAATATGGAAGTTTGAGAGTGGATGGAGACGTCCCTAATATACATACTGTTGTTTTCCAATGTGGTTCGGATCAGTTAGTTCTGATTAAGCTTCAACTAAGATTTCAGAAATGACAACAGGACACGTGAACATCCAGCCGCTGTTTGAGTCAAATCAACTGTTGTAGTGTCAAATGCTGGTAGATTTTCCGTTTGGCGAGTGAATCTCCGAGGGCTATCTGCCACACTGGCAGGTCAATGTTTGTATCAAAACAGTCATGTAATAAACAAAGTATGCAGAGTCTCTGCCACGTTTTGGTGTCATTCAGGGCTGCACAGCTCTGCAGCTCCTCTGCTGTCAGTGTCACAGTTTCAGAGACACACACACACTACAGATGTGTTTTTTGAGAGTCTAAACCAGTGGTTCCCAACTGGTGGGTTGCGGTCCAAAAGTGGGTCACGTGGTTCTTTCTTAACTGACTGCAAGTGACTTGGGAACATGTCAAGTTTGTAAAAAAAACAAACAAATATTTTGAAGTGCTGTTTCCTGTTGTAGAGTGACTGACTAATGGACAGCTACTGAAAAGAGACAACAAACTACCCTGATGAAATGGCTGAATCCATGTGTGATGCTAAATGTATAAAACTGTGTGGACCTTGAACTAATGACTGAGGACAAATCTGGACCCTGTGGCTGCACCAGTTGGGAACCACTGGTCTAAACAGTACCGTGTGCTGAATCTGATTGTCTTGAGCGCTCTGAGTTTTGTTGCACTGTTTACTGTACAGGACATGAGCTGATTTGCTAAAACATCACTTGCTGCTGGTCTGCTGCTAGCTTCCGTTAGGCTAATATGTTGCTGGGGAATATGAGTTGTGCCTGTACATATAACAGTAATAAAATAATAACATGGAGGCTCCGTAGTTTAACCAAGATGCCAAATTCTTTGTCAGTGGCGGTACATTACAGCTTCAGTCCTTCTGTACTGTTCGTACCTTTCACAATAAAAGCCCAAGACATATACATGGCATTACTGCTGACCAGGAAGCGTATTCTGAAGCTGTGGTGATGAGCTGTTTAATCTATTAAAATTCATTTGCTTAAAAGTTTGCCACCAATGTATGGTGGTCTGTATAAATGTAAGGATATTCCTCTGCAGAGCTTTGTTTTGTGGTGGTTGACTTGGACCTGGCTAGCTGCAGTCAGTGGGCTGATTGTGAAACACACACACAAGTCACATTTGCTATGAAACATCCTAAAAGAATCCCCTCTCCTCCCCTGAGTTTAGGTGTTTGAAGGTGCATATGCTCCTGGTGGTATTTGGGTTTTTGTCTTTACAGTGGCTTAATTGCTGATGTTTTATTCGCTGCACACACACACACACACACACACACACACACACACACACACACACACACACACACACACACACACACACACACACACACACACACACACACAGGGAAAATGTCTCTCTTTCTGTAAAAACCTTCAGCTTCATGGTCATGTGTCTGATCCGTATCGCTGTGAGGCCTGAGCATCTTATTTGGCATCAGCAGTCTCATTCTGATTCTACAGTTAATTGTGTGACAATGAGGCTTGATTACGGTTTAATTTAGTCTGAGTCTCAGTTGATCTCCAATTGGGAAATTCGTACTATAACTTTACCCGTTGATAATGTAATTAAATTACACAAGGAGGATGAATGTTTTCTGTCTGCGGGGCTTGATTCCTGGGCATACAGTTAAGAGAGGATCTATTTTTTTTAATTTCACAACCCTGCTAACGCTGCAGCAAACAACTGTTTTAATTCATCAGTTGATAATGTTTTTGCTTGTCTTTGTTTGGTCTTTAAAATGTCCTCAGATGAGGTAAAATGTACATCACATGTTCCCAGAGATGTTTTCAAGCAAAATTAACCCATAAACTGACATGCTTAACTGGTCATAAATATCCTCTGCAGTGAAAAGATTAGCTGTAAACTGTTGCTGCATATGGTCCTGTTGATACTGAGTCTTTTTGTCTGTTCACTGGCTCAGTTGATGATTGCTTCATTCGCTGCACACACAAAGAACAGGAACATGTCTCAGTGACTGTGTTATATACATGGAACAAGTGCAGCAGAATCACAGGACAGGTTTTGGGCAGAAGTGGAACAAACCATCACAACACAGTAAACGTTATTTGTTATTCCAAGTTTACCTTTTCTAGCTTGGTGAAAACATCCTGATTCATGATCATCTCTATAGAGACAAAGTTCAAAGCTCCGTTTCCACTTTAAATCTGTGACTTTTGGATTATAGCCACCCTCCTATATTATTTCCTGTGAGTAGACCGTATGTTAATTATGGCCACATTTTTGAGCTTGATGAAGATGAGAGTCATTTGCCAGCCAGACAGCAGTATCCTCTCATCAGCGCAGGCTGACAGCAGCTGTTACCACAGGCCAATCTGAAAGAGCCTTTTCTGCGAGGACGAGAGCCTCCACTTCACAGCCATGAATAGCTGTCCAGCTGCACTTAGTTTATGCATGTGTGTGTGTTTCTGTGTGGGTATGAGGCTGGGGTTCATTTGAGTGGGGTCTTTGTCCCACCCTCCCTATCATCCTCTGACTCCTGGTGATTTCATGTGACATCCCAACACAATGGCGGAGCAATGGTGTATCAGTGGAGCATCAATTACTACAGCTTAGAGAATCCCAGCCAAATGTAGGAGGGCAAGGTCACCAGCAGAAATGACGGTGCATTTTGGCAGCTCACCAAAAATCAGTGAAATGTCCCACTATAATATTGATAACACTTTGTACACTTTATTTTTTGGCTGCCATTCCTGTCAGTTATAACTGTGCTAGAGAATGGCAGCACACATAATACACAGGTCAGTCATACAAGCAGTTAGACTAATGTTAAACTCTTAAACCATATTAAATACATGGCTTATTTGGAAGTGAAAATCTTAATAATCATTGGCCAGGTTGTCTGTACACACTGAACTTCACTGCAGGTTTGAAGCTCTGTGCAGTCGTAGATGTTAGGATCTATTTACAGGTGATACCAGTCAGGTAGCAGTTAATCTGTCCAGTCAGATCATTGTATATACTGTGTGTTTCCCCCTCAGTCACTTCAGCCTGCTTTTTATCTTCAAATTCAGATTTCTGTGCCTGCAGGAGGCACTTCATATCTGCATCCAGCTTAAAGCATAAAAACAGAATTAAAATAATGCTTCATAAAGACAGAACTTCAGTTCACTTTCACTCCAATGCATTTTAAAATAAACACAGTTTTTAGATAATGAACAGAAAGGTCACAGCTCCAAACATCATTTGTCACTTTTGTAATCACTGATTGTTTTTTTGTTTTTTTCCTCAAAGAGATGTTTGTGAAATTGAAAACAAATTGAAAACAGATGGCAGAAGAGGACACTGTGACACTGTTTTTGTTTCTTCATCCTGCAAGCATAATAATATCACAAGTATTACAGCTAAAACAACTTAGTCACACTCATTCCTTCCAACACTCAGGGCGGGAAATTAACTCTAAACAGAAGTGCATGAAAATCTCTGAATAATCTGCTACGCAAACTATGAATACATTATCTCAGAACGATGCCGGTGGAATAGAAATACAATTGACTTGAAAGTATGAGGGTTGTGATGAAGACTGGTGTTTTAAGAGGAGTGTGGATCAGCTCTGTACTCTTAAACATGATTGATATGGATCATTGACTCTGGGCCATATTTAAGTTATCTGTAGCACATGATCTAAAGTGCATTTAAGGCGTGTCCAGACACTTTTGCTTGTTAAATGGCTCAAGTAAGGTGTTCGGAGCGAAGAGGTTGTATTGAGTTCCTAAATTAGTTCTTCACATGGCAAAATTGGAATGACACAGATACAGTTTGAAGGATAACACAAACAACTAAACATAAAATTTTGCAGGATGAGAAAATTACAACAATAAGACAATAAAATATAATGATGATGATTAAAAGTCCTTTACAAAGAAAAGAAAATTAATGAATAAAATAGAATAGAAATGAATAGGAGGGATAAAATGAGGTAAAAACCAGTGGTTAAAACTTCAAAATCAGGACTGTAATGTTACTTAAGTTGACTTGAGTTGGGTGTAATATAAATTTAGCCAACCAGCAGCCCTTTTTACACAGAGGTCGCACTGTAGAGCTGCTACACAGTCCCTTCTTTAAGCCACATTTGCATTTTTACACAGAACCAAACAACGATGGCATCATGTTGCTCCAGTGTGTGATTTTAGACAGCATGCTGGCATCGCTGAAGCAGAAGAAGAGCAACCAGTGTGACATGTAACAGAACAGCGTTGGCCTTTAATGTGACATTTAACATATGTGTTGGTGGCGCTTTATTAAGGATAACAATGGCATTAATATGTCAATGACAACCATTAGTCGCCCCTGTAATATGGCGGCTGATCTCGTCCTCTGCTTGATGGTAAAGGAGCTCCTGGACCTCATTGTTTTCCCAATTTGTGGACATTTTTGTCTGCTGCACTTTTTTGAGTTAGCTGCTAACGGCTATCAGCTACTTTTGCACCGCTCATGATCCTGTCCTGCCGGTTGTCCCGTTTATAAAGATCTTGATTTGGTGCTGTCACTACCTCCGATGCTGGTTTAAAGGCAGGTCAACCCTGTCCCTCCATTCTGCCTTTGTACCTTTTACACACAACAGCGAGCCGGCATAAAGGTGTGAAATTCCCGCCTTGAGGAGGCAGAGTAAAAGGAGCTTGTGTCATCTCAATTCCCTGTAAATACACTGCTGTTTTCATGTTGTTCAAGTTTTCTGCTGAATGTACGGCAGTAAGAGAAGTGATGTCACTGTGTAAATATTAAAGGACATTTAAGCAGCAGAACAAATTACTGTGGTTATAACCTTGACAGAGGAAACAACTTAACTTTTAGCTTCTGAAATAATGAAGTTATGCTGCTCCTCGTGTTAATGCACACAGCGTCTCTCTTAATGTGGCGTGGGACAGCAGTTGATTTGACATTTTAGAGAATGTAATTATTATTTTCCTGTGAAATTATGTATTATTTCACCCACCTGCACCCTTCGCATGTGTTGCTGTGTGTGTAACAAGCAGGGTGTATGAGCATTCTGAACCCGCTCATGTCGGTGCATCTCACCAGCTGAATATTACACTCTTTAAATAGCAGTAAAATACTTAGCCACTCTGACTTCAGACCAGGTTTTTGTTGGTCAACAGATCACTCACTTTCTGCAGCCTCAGCACAGCAGTACGGCAACAGTTCACCTGACCACACCTCATTTTAAGATGTACACTCTCATACATTTGCTACTCACACAGCGTGGCTGCTGGCTGTGAAAATTACAACTGCATCGTCTGAAATTAACAATGACTGTTGTGCTGTGCCTGTGCGCTGCTGTGCACCGTGTGTAAGATAAGGCCTTCTGAGATCTAATTTTCCAGTTCACAGACCTGATGTAACTGGCAGTAGAAGATTTAAATTGTGTAGAAAACTGAGTTAAATGTGAAGGGGTTGAGGGGTGATGAGAGCTGGTGTGGTATTTGAAATGTGAAGCTTTTGTTTTGGTAAGTTAAACCTATAATACTTCATTTGTTATAGTACATTCTGACATCCATCACATTTTATAGTCAGTGACAGCACTGATAAGATTTGCCTGTGCTGACAAGAGTAGTAGAAGTGAAGCTTCTTGCTTTTGTAGTAGCCAGAGTTCAAGGCTGTTTGCTCAGTAAATGCTGAGAGCTAGCATGAATTGAATGCTGCTAAACTCACTGCTGTTTCTACTCTGTCCCCTTCACAGCCATTCACACACCATCTACATGACATATTTTCAAGCTAAAAGTTGTATTTGCTTGGTAAGGTTTAGTAAATTGCTTGTGAATACTGTATCTCAGCTGCCAGTCAGGCTCAATTTGCTCCCTGGTTTTCTACAGTGTGTCTTCACTCTGTAGTCAGGCTTACCCTGCTCCCCTGGCGTTCTGCAATTTCATGTCTGAGCAGCAGCGCTCTCTGGGAAATGCCAAACGCTGCATGTGGATGCTGTGTTTTAGCATGAAATGTTTCATGTCTTGTGATCACAAATGTGCTCCAATCTTCTGAGTCTGTTTGATGTGTTTCTCGCAGTCTTGTCTTCTGGGCAGACATAACCTAGTTTTATGTGGACATACAGCATTTGATTCTGCAAATATCTTTTCTGATATATCCTCCTTTGGTGGAGACGAGAGGTTTTGTAGTGTTTAATAGTAATCTCTAACCCATCTGTCTTTTCTTCTCTCTGTGTCTCCTTTACAGTAAGCATGTTTCTCAACACCCTGACGCCCAAGTTTTACGTGGCTCTGACGGGCACTTCCTCCCTCATATCAGGACTCATATTGGTAAGAAACATCACTTCTGTTTAGTCAGAATCAGATTTGATAAATAGTATTTAAATAGGTTTTCACATACAAGGAATTCGCTTTCTGTGTCTTGGTGCAAAAACAAAACATAATTGGAGAAAAGTCAAGAAAAATACGACCCCAGTTCCAAAAAGTTGGGACACTGTGTAAAATGTGAATAACTCCAGCGCCAGTCTTACAAAGGAGGACGACACTTGTTTGTTTTGCTATGGAGACTAAGGTTAGCTAATGTGCTAAAAAGCGTTCCAGAGAAATCTGAAATATTCAGAGAAATATTCCTCTTAATCCCTCCCCAGTTTCTGATGAGGTGGACATTATAACCCTTAATACACATAACGTTATTCATCCCTACAACAGGAAATACTTTTTCCCTAACCTGATATGAAGTGTGCGCTGCACATGTGAGCATTTTTGATGATGGCCTCCGTCCAGTCCTTTGGTCTGATCACATTTAACCACTTATTATTATTGTCTTTGTTTTTGTTGACGGGCAGTGGCGGCTGGTTTTGAGCCATAACTCCTTCTATTCTGGCTCCCAATAACATAACAAGACAAACACATTTTAACACTCCTATGGAGCCTACAGCCCTGTGGAGGAGAGCCACCGACGCCCCTGCCCGTGACCTTTGACCCCTCAGACTGCACTACATTAAAAACCAACATGTCTGTGTAAAGGATATTACTGCATGGGCTCAGGAACACTTTGGAAAACCACTGTCAGTAAACACATCACTGCATCTACCAATGACAGTTCAGACTCTGCCATGCTCCGCTCATTTCTCTGAGCACGAGCTCATCTAAGATGGACTGACCAGTCCATCATGGACGTCATGTCCTCAGGGACCATCTAGATTGTTACCAGCTCAAAGTTCAAAGCTAGCATCTGTGATGGAAAGGTGCATCATGGGTAACTTACGTCTGTGATGGGATGGAGAGGTGCATCATGGGAAACTTCATGTCTGTGATGGGATGGAGAGGTGCATCATGGGTAACTTACGTCTGTGATGGGATGGAGAGGTGCATCATGGGAAACTTCATGTCTGTGATGGGATGGAGAGGTGCATCATGGGTAACTTACATCTTTGACGGGATGGAGAGGTGGATCATGGGTAACTTCACGTTTTGGAGCAACATATGCTGCCATCCAGACGTCATCTTTTCAGGGACGTCGCGTCTTATTCCAGCGAGACAATGAGACACATTGTGACGTGTTCCAACAGCGTGGCTTCGTAGTGACAGAGTGCAGGTACCAGACTGACCTGCCTGCAGTCCACACCTGTCTCCCACTGAACATGTGTGGAACATGATTAAGTGTCGACTGTTGAGACACTGCAGTCGGATATCAAGCAAGAATGGAAAAGAATTTTACTTTGAAAGCTACTTACAAAACAACAAAAAACACTTCCTGAGTGTTGTTTAAAGAAAAGGTGATGTAACACAGTGGTAAACATGCTCCTGTCCCAACTTTTTGGAACTTATTGCAGCATCAAATTCAGATTTGAGTGTATATTTACAAAAACAACAAGGGTTGTCAGTGTAAACATAAAATATCTTGGTACAGTTTTCAATTCAGTATATGTCAAAAAGGGATTGCATATCATTGCATTCTGTTTTTATTTGTGTTTTATGTAGCGTCTTAACTTTTCTGGGATTGGGGTTGAATTTAGAAAAAGCAAAAAATATAAAAGTATATGTATAATATATCTGCCTTAAAATGGAAAAGCTAAACAGTTTAAGAAGTTGTAATTTTTTGTGTCGAAATTTGTAAAATATTGTCCTGGGAATGTGCAGAAGTTCAGAGTATGATCCGAATATACTGAGAGTACAGTTCAAATTCATTATCACATTAGTGATGATTTTGAAGACAATTCTCACAAATCTCAATTTTTTTTTGACATTTATTATTTGACTCTCTTAATGTTTTTAAAATACAGTGGGTTTGACTCTTGGTTAATAACTTCAGTGCTTCAGCCTCCTGCTTTTATAATACTCATAAGTTGTTCTGGTGCATCAGCTAAATGTAAAAATCCCACTTTAAGGGTGATGACTGTGAGCTCTTACTTGACATTCTCATTCATAATGTTCAAAAGAGAAAATTAATTATCAGCGGTGGCTCCTCAGGTGACTTTATGGGCCCAGGATGTAATTTGTTCTCACTATAATCACAGGTTCAGAGGCTGTGAGGATTTGAAGAGAGAGGAAATCTATACTATAATATCTATATTTGGTCCTTTCTAAGAGGAGCTGCTTAAAAAAGTGGCACCCTCCGGCCTCTCCTGCCTCGTGGCGTATGACACCATGTAACACACTGTCAGTGCCTTTCATACACAGAACACAGTTTGAGGTGTTTTGTGTGGGATGTGTCTGAAGATATTAACAGATCTCTCCATCTCTGGGCATTAAACAGTTAATTTGTTTGCAGAACCAAACTGGTGACTTGTGGTTTGACGTTGTTGACCTTCATATCGAGCTGCCACTCTTCTCTCAGCTGCTCTGAAGGAGGAAAAAAAAAGTTTGGTGTACGTCAGTAGTCAAAAATAAATGGAATAAATAAAGATGTGACAAATCATCAAAGCAGGGAAGCGATATAATAATGAAACTGTTGGTGAGTCTTTTCCTTCTCATGCAGGTATTTTATCTCTCTTTCAAGTTCTTCTCACAGACAGCCAACTGTGCAACAGTGGTTGGTCTGTATTTTAAAATAGCTCCTCTCTTAATTAACTCACTCACTCTCTCTTCCCTGCGGGCTATTGGCCAATGTGCGTAGGCTGCTCAGGAAGGGTGTTGAGCTTTGCACACGCTCTGAGAGATGATTAAGAAATGTGGTGGAAGCCAGTTGATTTCGTCCTAGCAGCACTGGTCATTTCTCTGTAATTGGAAAAGATGTTGATGTCCCAATTAGGTTGGTTTCCACTGAAGTGTTGTAGATAAGTCCCGTCAAAAATCACTTCCTGCCTGAAGCAGAGGCTGACAGTGTAACAGCTCTGCCAGATGGCAGCATGTACGCTCAGTAAAATACTGTACTCATCAGTATTCTGGATGCTTTTCACACATTCAACCATTAAAACTGTTTCATGAATGGTTCTTAAATTACTATATTTTCAAACCTTTTTTATTTATTCTTTGAGCAACATCCTTATTTAATATTTGTAGTCACAGTCCTTCACTGAACGGCCCCACCAGGTAACTCGATATTAACTGATGTGCAGTATGTGTCGGGCTCATCGTGGTAGTTGGTGTTCAGTGTTGGTGTTAAGGCCCCCACGCACCAAACTGTCATCAAAGACTTATTGGCGATAAAGGCCAACTGTTGCGTCTCCTCTCATCGTCTGTGTCTCAGGTAGGCCGGCTAGCTCCTATGTTCTGCACCTGTGTGAGAGGAAAGAATTCTCCATACCAGCAGGTGGCAGTAGTCTGTCATTTAAAAAGGGAAACCGGCAGGAAGACTGACAGGACGGATTCAAGACACTACTTAACCAGTTAGCACCTCAACAACACAACCCAACGCTGAAAGAACAAATGATATTGACTGTGGGCTGACAAACAAGAACTTCAGCTAAAGAGCTCCCAATTTGCATAATATAACAAAGTTTGTTTTGATATCACACCCTCTTGACTTTAGCTATTTGTTTACTTTCCTCACTTCTGTTTCTCCTCTCATGCGCTGAGCTGAGCTGCCGATCAGAATAGTTTAGTTCATCCACAGGCTCCGTTGGCTCCAACACTGATTCAACATGCTGAATTGACCAAAAAAAAAGAGCAGACAAGGGCCAACTAGTGCCAATGGTTCGAGACACACACAAGACAGTTCTATTCACAGTACAGTCGATGGTTTGCTTCAGCTTTTTGTAGAAAATAGGAGTGCCTGGAGGTGCGTTCACTGTCCTCCTACTGCCGACATCGGGTTAAAGTGAAATTTAACAATGCTGCTGGGTCTGGAGTGAATGTCTGTCAAATTTTCAAGCTTTAAACTATCTTCATTGTGGTGAGGCTGCAGTGGCTGGTTTGACAGCAGTGTTTTGGACTGGACTGCAGCATGGAGCAAGAGATTAGAGCATGTGCAGTTGGCGCTCTTGCAGTACCTACAGTCCACATGGTTACAGGAAAAGACCTGCACTTGGACACCTGCATAAGAGTCCTGGTGGACCCTCACGGACATGGATGATTGATGGGATTTAAACCACACTGACCTAAGCAGACCCTTTTGGACATGGGGAAACTGAATTGGCCTTAAAGCAGCAGCAGCAGAGACTCAGCAAAGAGCTCTGACAGAGGCAAGCTGGGACCTTATGAGCAAGGTAGCATTCATGGAGATAAAGAAGTAGTAATGAGAAGTAAATGAAGTAATGAGAAGATCTGAAGATGAAACATTAAAGACAAAAGTTAGCATGTTACAGAATATTGAGCGTCATTGATGAATATCTGGTAAAATGTCTGGTGTAATTAGTGACACTGGCACTGTGTCCAGTTAATCTGTGGCAAAATGTTCTCACTGTGGCATCACTAGTATGTGTTTGGTGAAGCTTCACAGATGGATTGGAATCAAACCAGCAACCTTCACATACTGTCAGATAGGTAGTATAAGGTGATCGGGCAGAAGTTTGGTTTAGAAATAGTATGTGCAGATTTGTTAAAGGAGAGTGATGTTCGAACCCAGTGTGGGGACATAAAGATAAATAGAGTGCACTTACAGTACACAGTGCTTTTAACCTGAGAGCACAACAAAGCTTTGTGCAGTTCTTCTCATTCACCGGACACACACACATGAGGATGCCATGCAGCAGCCTGGACTCAGTGCTTTGCTCAGAGACACTTTAACATGCAGATTAATGGACAAGCCACTCTGTCATCTGAGTGCTTCTCAGACATGTGCCACCAAGTCCAACCAAACAGCAGGATTAACTGATTAGTTCCTCTCCACTCCTCTCAGGCTAGAGGTGATGATTGGTTAAATTCTGTAGGAGAACACTCCGGGGCTTTTGTGGCACACGGCTGAGACGCACTGGTGCAGACAGTGTTAATCACTGGAGTAGTTTAGTCCACGGTCTAATTGAAATCATAAAGTTGGTGTTAGGAGCAGATGGGGAATAGCTGCTAGCTGAAGTTATTTAGCTGACAGGGTATTTTTCTAAACCAGCTACCAGCCAGTAATTGTCTTTATATGTTCATCCTGTTTTATGTGGAAACTCAGGTTGGCTGCATCTTTTAGATTTATCACCTCTGTGTGAGGAGAAACATGAAGTATTTCTTTTCAGCTAAACTGAAACACTCATCCATGTGGTCACCACTGAACTAAACTGAATATTCTTCTCTCTGTCTCCGTCTCTCAGATATTTGAGTGGTGGTATTTCAGGAAATATGGGACGTCCTTCATAGAGCAGGTGTCTGTGAGCCACCTGCGCCCCCTGCTGGGCGGAGTGGACAGCAGCTCCCCCAGCAACTCCAACACCAGTAATGGAGAGGCCGATTCTAATCGACAAAGTGTGTCCGGTAAGAGCTGATAGGATCATCCACCACACACATGAGAGCACCTCACAGAGCTGTGTGCAGCATCAGAACAGAAAGCAGGACAGAGCCTGATTTTAACAACAGTAACATGGCAGAGTTTTAGATACACAGCTCTGTGTTGGTGTTTGACATCATCGTCAAATCGTCCATCTCTGCACTCTGCACACATACTGCATTGCATATTTCTTGCCAAAAATGTTTTCAGAAGCATATTTTAGTGCCGTGTTTAGCTGTAATAGTGAGAGTTTGTGAACAGGAAGTGAGTTACTGAGTTGCCTGTTTCTCACCTCAGATGTTTTCAGAAACATGTTTTAGCTGCTGTTCAACTGTGATAAGAGATCACTTGTTACCAGCCGGCCATCACTGTGTCAAACAGACAGTTTCGCATTATGTCACCCACCAGTGGGAGCGTTTATTGGTCTGATGCGATGCAGTGCATTCTGGTAGCTGTAGGTTTACCTCGTGATGAGTGAATGCCACAGCCTTTTTTCGCTGTCTTCTCTGGTCAAAGCACCGATTTCAAAAGTATTTTTGTCTGTCTGCTGCATAGACAGTTTTATGAAAAGACCATTTTTCTATAAATATGTGTTTAACAAGTCCTTGAAATTCGAATGAGCCACACAACGCTGTCTTTTAATTTGACAAAAGTTTTGTTCATCAAGTCAATAAAATTAAATCGCTCAGCTTTTTCTTTTTTAAAATTCTGACACATCAGCGTCTTGTGGTGTGCTCCTCTTTTCCTTGGTGATGTCCTGCCCCCATCATAGTTTGTTTTTACTCACCTCCTAAAACTCTGTTAAAACCAGCAGGCCTATGCTGGCATGGCTAAACTTAACAAGACTTAATGTCACGAGCTAGCTTTTCACTGTCATTTGTCGTCGTCTGTCTTCAGCAGTGCAGCGGTGTCATAGCTCCACTTCAAACTGATATTGAAACTTAAGCTCCAGCTCACATTGTTGCGCTACTTTCAGATGGTTTTATTTTAAAGATAATTTTTCCTTCCCATAGTAACGAGCTGACAAATCTGTCTGATAGGCACCATGTGCAGGCAGGAGGACGCCACTCATGTGTTCAGCTGAAGTGAGTTTCTATGGTTATGTTGATGCTCTCGCTCTGAAACTTCCTCTGGATTGGAACTTTTCAAAGTGCAAGAAAGTTTTTGTATTATAGTGATGTTAGCATCGAAGCTCTCACGCTATTCAAATGTTGTGTTGAGGATTTTTATACAATAATGTCTAAAAAGAGTGTGGTAAGTAACCCTTCACTGAGAAGAGACATTGATTATATACTTTATTTATGTTTGATAAAAATTTCCCTTAAAATGAAAAAAAAAAGTGCTTGAAAAAGTACCTGGACGTAGTTAAATTTCATGTTGTCATGCCTGTATGAACCCTGTAAAACACGCGAAAGAACATGAACAGAAAGATGGACGCCTTACTGCCATGCTATAATGTTCATCACCACCATGTGTTTATCTAACAGCTACAAAGGGCCGGCTCAGAGTCCCTGCTCACTTTAACTTTCAGCTCCAGATCTCATTCCTTTGCCGGTCACTGCTGCCCTTCACTTTGGTTCTGCTGTGTTAACTTCAAAAAGGAGGACTAAAGAGCCAAAATGTTGTAAAATGTCAAAGCAATTTTTCAGCCGCACTGCAACAAACCCCAGCGGCCTGCTGAAGGCAATGAAAGCATTGATTTTAATGTAGAGTTTGGGGAGAGGCTTTCACACTCGTTTTTACTTAAATTGTTTTTGATAGGATCGCTATCAGAATCATTTCTCTGCTGCAGATACAGACAGCTGTTCACACTGCAGCACAACACCTGTCCGTGTTGATGCACTGACGTTAAATTAGGAACTGTCTCAGCTTGTAGAAGGTTTATGTGAGAAACTCTGTCCACACGAGTTTGTGGAGCAGCTCCAGGATTTGTACTAACATGTTTACATGGATTTTAAAAATCTGGTTTTAGTTGGACTGACACGATGAATCAATTTTCTCTAATGTCATGTAAATGTACTGATTGTCATCCTGACCTTCACACTGAACTCTAAACTGAACCTCAAGATTCTCAAACTCTATGTGGAAAAAGAGGAAAGAATAGTCAAATATTCGTGTTGAACAGCCAAGTCAAATCGGACTGACATAATTCTGAGTCGGTTACAGCCCCAGTAAGGAAACAGAGAAACAGGAAAAGCTCTCTGTTCTGATAAACGTTTAAAGAAGAGGTGTTGCTCAAAGCACAGTGAGCCCGTACTGAGTGACTCACAGTGAACTTGTTGAACTCCAGCAGAGGAAATCTCAGAAATTCAAGTCTGTCCAGCGACATCCTGCAGTCACTCAGTGAGCTCTGCTTAGCGCCTTCTTGGCTTTGCGTTCTACATCAGTGATTCTTTGATCATAGTTAATCCGTTATATGTGAATTTGCTCCCCAGTGGAAATTCATTCATTTCAAAAGAGGAAATTTCTCAGCGTTGAATAATTCTTTTGGTTCCATCGCGGATAATACAGGAAAACATTTATCCTACATATGCATCCATAATGCAGCATACATCAAGTGGCTCAGTCTTATTCTGTACAGCAGCACTTTCTACACACTGAACATCGTGTTAGCAGGAGCCAAAGTTCTGATGAAAGTGAAAGTTCAAACTGTAATGATGTATAAAGTCACTTGATCAGTTTAATCTCTCCTGTTGTTGAACTGTTTGTGGAGACACCATGCAGCCTGCTTTTGTTTTCAGCCAAACAACTTTGAATTAAAAAGGATTATGTGTGCTGTATGAAATCAACAAGCCATGACTGAGAGAAGAAAGGCAGTCTAATTATTTCCACTGTACTAATCCTCAGTTTTCTGGCTAATAATCTACTCTCTGTAAATCCCTCCATTCAAATCAGAGTTGCAGGGTGTCGCATATTCTTTTCTTTTGTTACAGCAGAAGTGTCAGACAGACAGTTTCACTGAAGACACTTGATTGATTAGTTAGAGCTCTGCACTTGAACTGAAAGAATGTAGTACAGCGTGAATGCAGTAGGTGTGTGAGGCTGAATTGATTCTAGTGTGGCTCCACATTTAGTCGTGAAATGTGTCTTTTTGTTTTTCAGTGGAGGTTAGTATTTCTGAAAGTGTTTCTAGTGGCTTCTACTCTTTGTAATGTCAGGATTGGGTTCGATTTAAAGATAGTAGCTAGTGCTGAAACTATAAGTCGATTAATGAAACAGTTAATCATTTAAATTAATTTTTCAAGGCAAACTAGATTGTGTCTTGTGACTGAGTCAAGCCGTCTTTGAGAACTGTGTGTTATCGATCTTCCACATTAGCTGTTTCCCTCTGACCTCCTAACCAGCACAGAAGCTAAACAGCGTGCTTTTGTTGACACCACACCACAACACAAACACATAACAGATGGAGGCAGCTGTAGAGCAGCAGCTCCTGTGTTCTGCAGGTAAAATTACTGTTGTTATCAGTGGGGTCTGCCGTTGAAGAGAGCAGAGATAACAGCTTCAGTTTCCTGTTGGAAAAACATGCAAATAAAAGCAGAGTTGGCTTTTTAATAGCTTCAGGGATTTATTTGGGATATTTGATTTTCAAGGGTTACCTGACCCGCTGCAGGACTTTGGTACCAAGTATGGGTCAAGCTGTAAAACCACTGATTCCCACAATGCATCTGGATTGCCTCAAATCCTTCCTAAATGTAAATGTTCAAGTCTTTAAAACTTAAGCACGTAACACAAGTTGTCTGTTATAAATGTTCCCTAAAGTACAGTAACTGTGATTGCATCATCAGGGGGTTTTCAGCTCCTCCAGAGTCACAGGTCACATTTTGCAGGTTTTTTTCTCAGAATGAGTCGTACTCTTCATGATGAAGGGACTGATCTTGATGAGTAAAATTGCCGGAGTTTCCCTCTCTGTTGGGAAATTTATCACATGTCAAAAAGTATATTTGGTCTCGACATATCAAACCCCCAAATCTTTATGTCCTGTATCCTGCATTTATCTGTCGAGTGCTGTGAGCCCAAACACTGACAGCAGTGAGAGTTTGTGCAGAGGCATGTTTTGGTCACTGAGGAGTTTTCAGGCCTTCTCCCTGTCAGCTGTGCTCAGAGAGGTCGATAGCCAGTCAGGCAGCTGCAGGGCGGATGGCAGAACGCACAGTCGAGCCCTTTGAAGTGTGGCGAGGAGGCTCAGTGTCGACTTTACCCTCGACACTCATCACCACTGTTGTTCTCTCTGTCTGTCTCCCTCCTGCAGAATGTAAAGTATGGAGAAATCCGCTGAATTTATTTCGTGGAGCTGAATATAATCGGTGAGTGACGGCAGCTGAGCTCAGGCCTCCTCTGTCTCTCTCTTTCTTCCTTCTCTCTGATGTGTGT
Source organism: Epinephelus awoara (assembly GCA_035609425.1). Lineage (NCBI taxonomy): Eukaryota > Metazoa > Chordata > Actinopteri > Perciformes > Serranidae > Epinephelus > Epinephelus awoara. The sequence continues at coordinate 3,253,291 of CM069298.1, read as the reverse complement.
GTGTGTTTGTTTTCCTAATCAGTCTCTCTAGTGTTTCCTTATCTGTGTTTGATAAACTCTTTCTTCTCCTTCTCTTACTCTGTTTCTCACCTCACACTCCGTCATCTGTTTGCCGTTTTCTCTTTATCCTCGTGTTTCATTTATCTTCTCCTCTGACCATCTTTCGTTCCTTATCAACTGCTCCTTTCTGTCTCTGTGCATCCTCTCATCCTTTCTTCATCTTCACATTTCTTTTTCTTTCCTTCCTTTTGATTTGTGCTCATCAGTTTCACTTCTCTGTCATTCTTCCTTTTATCCTCTCTTTGATGTCTCTGCCTCGTGCTCCTCCGATTGAGTCATCCTCCACTTTCCCATTTCTCATGTTGTAATTATCCTGTCATTTTCTCTACGTCTCAACCCGCATGCGGAGCTCCGGCCAATCTCAGTCAAGTACAATAGCCATTAAGGCTGCACAGCCTGTGACTCATTTACTGTTATCTGAACAACATCTTAGGAACATCTGAGCAGCTAAATTAGCTCAGGTCTTTCATTCTCTTGATCTTTCACTTAGTGCGCTGCTGATTATCAATCTCTGTGCTTGTTTTCAGATATACGTGGGTAACAGGTCGAGAGCCGCTGACATACTACGATATGAATCTGTCGGCACAAGACCATCAGACCTTCTTCACATGTGACTCAGACCACCTGCGGCCTGCTGACGCCAGTAAGCAAACACATGCATATATAGTACAGCATCGTCATTTGTGTGCGTAGGTGGTGATGTAATATGATGATAATAGCTTCATTTGTAGAGCACTTATTTAAACAATGTGATTCACAAAGTGCATGAAAATAAGACAGTTATAACAATAATTAGAAGGCAAAAACAGCACAAAAGGAAATAAAACACAAAAGTTACAAATCACAGAAGCACAAATCAGGCATTAATAGTGAAAGCTTTCCTATGAAATATGTTTAAGTGTAACAGGTTAGTACTCTTACATCGTGTAGATTAAATAATGACCCATTTTCAGTCACTGTCCGGCTTGCACCCACATTTATTTCGGCACTGGTGGATCTAAAACAAGACAGTCAGCCTCAACATACACTGAAACAAAACATGCAAGGCTCGCTGCAAATCAAACAGCCACACCACCTGGATTAGCCGCCACTCACGGCTAACAAGCTTCCAGGAGCTTTTACGGCAAATAAAACACACGTTTAACCATAAAAAAATAAAGTATTTTTAACAGAGCACGGGGGCGTTCCTCAGTGAAGGGCCTTGTCAGTGTGGCGTTCAAGTACACACAAAAAAAAAAGAAATCTCTGTGATAACTAATACAGCTCAACAAACAAAATTAAAATCAGTGCACCTTCCATCATGACAGGAAGTGTGATCAGCAACTTATTAACTCTGTTACATAAGCAATTTTTTAAAAAACAGGTAATGTGCTGTCAAGCCTGATCTCCTCAGGCAGAGAGAGCCTCTGGGCCTCGATGGCAAAATCCTAGTCAGCTTGAGTTACCAGCCTCGATCTAGGGATGACTAGCGCGGGTAGACTTGATGATCTCAGGTCATGACTTGGAGCACAGGTAGTCAGAAGCTCAGCTGTACAACTGGGAGCTAAACCATGTTGAGGATTAAAAGTTATTAAAAGAATCTTAAAATCATTCTGAAGTTAAGTGGCAGCCAACAGAGGGAGGTGAGAGTTGGGCTGATATGTGACCCACGATTTGTCCCAGTTAGCTCCCCCTATATCCTGCACACTGGATCTTTAAACGTTCTTCTTTGTGTTTTTTTGGTGACAGTTATGCAGAAGGCGTGGAGAGAGAGGAACCCACAGGCTCGTATCTCTGCAGCACATGAAGCTCTGGAGCTTGAAGAGTAAGTTCACTTCATCTCTGTATAAATGTGTGTTGTTTTAGGACTCTGCCCTCTGAGACGAGCTGTTGGGACTGTTGGTCATCATTTAAAATAGTGATGTGTTAATGTGAGACAGTTCAAATAAATCTGTTTAAGCTGTTTTAGCAGTGGTGATAATTAATTATTAGAGTGATACCCAGTGAAACAGGGAGTCCTTGGAGCATAGGACGTGCCCTGTCAATTTTTAATTCCCCTGGTTAAAGTTTTATTCATGCAGAAAACACGCATTGATTTTTGTTCTCATTTTCCACCTATAACCTGCCTCATGAAGCTCAGTAGATTCAAACATCACTGACCAGCAGTGAGCAGAGAAATGTCTTTTAAATGGAAAATTGTTTAAGGATGAAGCGACTGTAGGTTTTACTCCGCTAGAATTACAGACTAGATCATCTTAAGTCACAAGCCATGACTGCCATCTTTCCATCAAATTAGACCATCACTGTCTTTTGGAGTAGCGACCTCCATGGAGTCAGATTTTACTTCTTTGTGTCAAAGGCTGAATTAGAACACACTGAGAGCTGATGTTGTTTCTGTGTGCGAGCAATTACTGCCTCAAGCGAGGGAGGTCAAGTATCTCGGGGTCTTGTTAATGAGTGAGGGTTTTTAAGGACTTTAAGCAGGGTATGGAAGATATTTGTCCCTCTAAATTTCTTACTATTACCTCACACTCCTGTAGTGTGTGTTTTCTACCCGCCCAAACCCGCGGCCTGGAGGGGGCGGGTACTCTGCTCAGGTCACAGCTGTCACTTATGGTTGCAACACTAATTAACACAAAAATACAAACATTTATCACATTGTGTGTCATGTTTTAAAGTAGAGAAGCTTACCTAACTTGGTTGTTGGTTGAGCCCACACTCTCTCATCCTGTGTGAGGCACACAGAGAGGGACCATAAAGAGACAAACTTTAAACACACTGATCAGGAGAGGCGGCTCTAATTTCGTTATATTCCTACAGTTCCCGCGACCTGCAGATTGCTTTTTGACCGCCTGCTCCCACTTGCAGCAAAGTTAACGCCGCCCCCTCCCACATGATTTGAGTCCCAGTGCAGCTCTTTAGTTAGTAGACTTCAATATGGAATAACCTGAAAGATTGTAAGCAGCAGGTTTTGTTGGAGGGAGGGTCGATGCTTCTCACCACAGATTGGCCCTCTGTGTACCTGCATCATTCATAGGGGAAGACAAGTTGTTTTCATTGCAGTGTGGGTTTATTTTTAGGAGCATCTGCGACTACAAAGGCATTGCAGAGGAATTGTAGCAATGCTGTGTGTTGCTTTCAGCTCATATCAAGGCCGTGACAGCACGTTGACTCAGAGGAAAACTTCTTTGATCAGTGCTCTGTCAGATGCTGCTTACAAACACATGAAGCGTAAGCGCAGTTTTAAAGCACAGAGATGCCACGCTGTGTAGACAAACAAGACGCCCTGTGTATTGAGTTGGTAAATTAATGAACGTCTCCATGAGGATATGAGAATAAGGTTAGTTTGTAATTTCCTGGTTAACAGATCCTGCTCCTCTCCTCCTCTCCTCTCCTCCTGTAGCTGTGCGACAGCGTACATCCTGCTGGCGGAGGAAGAAGCTACAACCATCATGGAGGCTGAACGTTTGTTTAAACAGGCGCTAAAAGCTGGAGAGGGCTGTTACCGCCGCAGCCAACAGCTCCAACATCACGGTACACAGTATGAAGCCCAGCACAGTGAGTATGAGCGGGTGGAAACTGGTCCAGCACATAATTGTCTTTATATGACCAGTAAAAGAGGTCTGCATGTGTGACATCATGTGTGTGTGTGTGTCCCTCCACCAGGAAGAGACACCAACGTATTGGTGTACATAAAAAGAAGACTGGCCATGTGCTCCAGAAAGCTCGGCCGAACACGAGAAGCAGTTAAAATGATGAGAGATGTAAGTACGCAGTCTGCCAGCAGAACACACACACGCACGCACGCACACACACACACACACACACACACACACACACACACACACACACACGACTGACAGGAGGTTGTTCTTTGATTCCTGACGACATGAGATCAGTTTGATTACAGCTGTCAGGAGACTGAACTCCACACGTCCAACACTCACTCACATTACAAGGCTTTAACTAGACAGCGTTGTGTAACTGCATAATAATGACCCAAAGCTGTTGTCTGCTGACTGTGCATGTGTCGCCCCCTGTCCGGTATTACATGTAACAACAGTTGTGTGTTTTCCAGTTAATGAAGGAGTTCCCTCTCCTCAGTATGTTCAACATCCACGAGAACCTGCTGGAGTCGCTACTAGAGCTCCAGAACTACGCCGACGTCCAGGCCGTTCTGGCCAAGTACGACGGTGAGGGACTCGAACACACAGCGCCACGATTTTATCTATGTTCACATAGAGATTAAAAACACGGTTTATATACAGTATAATGATGGCAAAGTACTTTGTGATGAGTCTTATGTGGTGTGCTCACTCAAATGTTTATGCTGTAAAACTATTTTTTTTTGTTTGTTTTGTTTTTTGGCAGACAGATTTATTTTTTAACTAATAAATGTATGTAATATTACAAACCTGTACGTCCATAGCCAGGGAAGCCGATAACTGCCGTGCTTGCTATTATTTTTCTAATGCTGTTAACTCCAGATCACGACTTGATTATTTTGTTACCCTGTGAAAACGAGCTCTTATCTCGACAACAAGATAACCAACCTGTTATCACGAGAAGACAAAGGTTGTTTCCTCTTCTTACTCATGAGTCAGGTCAGATTTGTATTTATAATTAAAGGGAACAAACACTGACCGAAGTACAAAAGAAAAAATCCCAGATCAGGTGGCGACATGACAACTGTAGCAGCTGATGAAAATGACACATCAGCGGTAAATGGACTGCACTTGTATAGCGTCCTTCTAGTATTTCGACTTCTCAAAGCACTTTTTACACTACGAGTCACACTCACCCATTCACACACACACATTCATACACTAGTGGCCAAGGCTACCGCACAAGGTACCACCTGCTACTCAGTTTTTAACACACACACACACACACACACACACATCAGCCATCAGGAGCAATTTAGGGTTCAGTATCTTGCTAAAGGATACTTCGACATGCAGACTGGAGGAGCCGGGGATCAAACCCTTGAAATTCCAATTAGTGGACAATAGGGACAACGATTAGTCGACTAATCGATGACTTATCAACTATTAAAATAATGAACTATTTTAGTAGTCGACTGATCGGTTTGAGTCATAGAAAAGTACTATAAAAGTACTCCAAAATACTCTTATTGTAGCTTCTTACGTTCAAATATTGGCAGCTTTACACACACTCCCGTGATGGTGAACTAAAACCCTTTGGCGTGAGTACGAAACAAGACATTAAATGACTTAATTTTGGGAAAGACAGACTGACATTTTTCAACATTTTAACATATTTTTTGATAAAATTATTAGTCGACTAATCAAAGAAATAATCGTCAGATTAGTCGACAACGAAAATAATCGCCCTAGTGGAAGACCCACTCTCCGTTCTGAGCCACAGCCGCCTCAAACAGTTTATCAAGGGTTTACATCATCTCTCTCAACCCGACTGACAGTTCCTTCCAATCAGAGCAGCCTCTTCCCATTTTTATTCTGACTCTATAACTCTGATTATTAGTGGATTAACAGTTCTCTGTAATTGTCCCGCTGTCTTGATAAAGCAAAAGTTGTTTTCTGGTGTTGAATTATTTTTTTTATCTCAAGATAATAAAATGATTGACTCTTGATCTTGAGATAATGGCATTAAGATTTTTTTGTGGGTTTTTGGCTTTATGAGACAGGACAGATTAAGTATGAATGGCAGCAGGGGGACATTGCCTTTGTACATGGGATGCCCGCTCTACCGCCCCAGGATAATGGCATTAAAAAATAATTGCAAGCACGGCCGTCCATGGCTTCCTCACACAGCAATGTTCGTTTTTTACTTACTTTAGTTAATTTGGCAGAAAAATAGCTCTTAAATTCACTTGAATTGGCAAAATAAACATGAAATTTAATAGATTTACTTTGTGAAACTGTTCTCCGTGATGATGTTAATAGATATGTAGGATCTAGTAAAGAGTGCAGCAGACATTGTAAACCAACCTACATAAAGATATACAACATTGATCTGTTCAGGATGTAACACAACACTGGTAAAGCTGTAACAGTGTCTTTGATTCATCCATGTTAATGTTATATAGAATATCTCAGCCTCAGTGTTGGAGTCGTGTTTACATCAGTGAAAAAGAATTAAGATCAAACTTGAAAAATAAGACTTGATAACACCCCTGAAGCAATGAAACCCAAACTCATTCTCTTTGTTCCCAAACCCCTCGAGGCGGCTGCAGTGTGACATGCCTGCTTTGTGTCTCCTCCACAGATATTAGCTTACCCAAATCTGCAACAATATGCTACACAGCAGCCTTGCTCAAAGCCAGGGCGGTATCGGACAAGTGAGTATCACTTTTCTTTTGCTGCATACCTGCTCTGCTATTTAAGAGTTTAACATGACCCGGGAGCTGCTCAGTGTGAATGAGAGAGGAGCTGGTTCACTGACAGTGGGTGAGCAGTTATTCAGCTCTATGGTGCAGAGCTGCCTGGAGGGTCGATCACTGTGACTGTGAGTGTTTCTGTCAGTGTGCTGCTGTCAACCAGAGGGACGGGGTTATTTATGACTGTAAAACATATCATAATGGTGCACACATTAAACCACAGAAAGAGCCTTTATTTAATCTGTGTACCCATTTAAACATTCTCGTATGTGCACACACAAAACATTCATATTTGCTGTTTGTAGTTTTATCTTTTTTCCCCCCATTGATTGTTTTTAATTTTCATTTTAGTGTCAAAATTGGTCTTAGAACTAGCGATGTTCGCAATAAAAAAACACACAGTAAATTGATCATGTTGAATTCTCCATTATCAGGATGATCATGAATATAATGTCCAGCAGCACCGAGAGAGACTGCTGGGTAACAGCAAATAAAAGAAAATCAGGCTGCACACACACCAAATTAAAAAACACCAAAGGTCTTAATCAAGCATCGTCATATTTTGTATAAAAAGATGCAACTCCAGTTTAAAAAAACTGATAAACTTCATTATTTAATGTGAATATACACTCACTCACAAATTTGATGCCTGTAACACGTTAAAATAAAGTTGAGACAGGAGCCTGTTTATGGCTGTGTGACATCACCTTTTCTTTTAACAACACTGCAGCGATGTGTTTACCGACAGTGGTTTTCCACAGTGTTAAGTAAAGGTCACGGGCATTCAGTGTTAGTTTTCAGCCATTTTTCCAGAGCCTCAAATTTTTTTTTATAATATTTTAGATCATAGATGGTGAAATCCTAAATTTCTGCCATTGTGCATTAAAAAAATGTTCTTAAACTGTCGGACTATTGGCCCACACAGTTATCACAAAGTGACCGTCCATACTTGTGAACGACTGAGCCTTTTGAGGACGTCTCTTTCATACCCAATAATGACACTTTAATCTGTTACCTGTGAAGTGTCCCAGGTGTAGTTTGAGCATTCCACAACTTTCCTGGTCTTTTGTTGCCTCTGTCCCAACTTTTTGCAGCATCAAATTCAGTGTTAATTAAAAAAAAAAAAAAAAGTATCAGTTTGAACATTAAATATCTTGTTTCACACTGTTATCTGGTAAATATAGGTTAAAAAAAACCCCCATGTATCGTGTTTTTATTTGTGTTTTATACAGCGTCCTATGTTTTATGGAGTTAGGGATCATTTCAAACAGTTGAAAAGCCTCACTTTGTAAGATTGTTTCGATTGTTCGTCACTAAAAAGAATGTTCACTTAAAAAAATGTGTGTGTTTTGTGTCTGTCATGAAATAAAAATATTTGTTTCTTACAAAATGTGAGATAAAGTCGGAGTCCCCAAGGGGACATGTGTGGGAGAGAAAAAAGATGGAAAAAAAATAGATGAAAAGATAAATTCTTCTGCATTCTCCCGATAAATATTTTGAGTCTTGTCGTGCACCTCGTGCAGCAGCACAACATGCAGACAGCTCAGTGAAGGTGAATATAGTCTGGATAAGCAGGTGTGGTGAAGTTCAATATTCTCAGTCAGACACATCGCCGCTCTCACCGCTCTGAAACAGCTGTGCCACCGTTAAATGCGATAACAACCTCAGCTCAGAAATCTTTACCTGAGGGAACGTCTGGGTGGTTCAGAGCATCACGACACGAACACACGTCAACACTAATCTGCACCCAAAGACAGGTGGAGTATTACAGCAATAACTCTAATGGATCTCACCTCGTACAGTCGCATGGTTTAATAGATAATGTTACACACAGCGTTTACACTGCGACGTGTTTCAAGGATAAAACATGAGACCATAACGCCCCGTCTACACGTACCGATGTTCCTGTGAACTGATATTTTCTCTACGTTTCGGGCCTCTTGTTCACACGCACACTGAGCTTTAGGTCACTAAAGCTGAGGGTTGTTTTTAAACTCTGGTCACTGTTGATCTGTGTGGAAGTGTAAAACGGAGAGTTTGGGAAACGATGACATCATCTCATCTCATCTTGTTTCTTTTTGTGATAATTATGAGCCAGAAATAACAACAACAATAACAGACTACTGGTTTGTTTACATTTCGTTAGCGCTGCTTGGTCTAATAATTACTTTACAGTTAAACTCTGTGCTGCTGCATCACTTCATAGACGAACAGACGCTGCTGCACCCGATGTTATTTGGTCCACCAGAAGGTCCGCGGTTTAAAGTCCACCACAAACGGTGGTTTTTGATCAGGCCCAGTCAAACAAGCATATGGTGCAGCACTTTCTCGAGTGGGATTGTTGTCAGTGAGGATTGGAAAGAAAGCTTCCACATGTCCTGAGCATCACTCGGATGTTTAAATGAGCTCCTTATATTGAAGGGGAATCATCTGGAAATATCTGTATTCGTGTCGACAGGGCCAACGTTTGCTTAAAAGGAAAAGAGGTTACGATGAGCTGCAGTAACAAGACGCAGTATCATGAATCACAATCATTTTGGCCAGGATAGCTGTGACATGAAAGTTTCATACCATCCTATTCCTGATTATAATCCACCTGTGTCCCTTTTGTTCATTATTAAATCCACGATCTCCAGCCTGAAACAATCAAAGTATCTGTTGGTGATGTACTGCTGCTCTCATCCTCACATGCTAATCCAAGTGTACTTTAAACCTTCACTTCATTTTATTTATATTATTTATGTGAGTATCAGACGCTCATCACATGTCAGAGACGCGTGTGATGTTCTGACACACAGCAGCTGGTTAGTGACGTTACAGTCGTCTTTTTTCACCACTGTGGGAGTTGTTTTCAAAATGACTTTGATCATATAGTGATGTACAATCCCATGTGAGATCACTGACAGGAGTATTTGTGCGCGTGTGTGTGTCTGTGTGTGTAGATTTTCTCCAGAAGCAGCATCCAGGCGAGGGCTGAGCACAGCAGAGATGAACGCAGTAGAAGCCATCCACAGAGCGGTGGAGTTCAACCCTCACGTCCCTAAAGTGAGACTCATAAATACTGACAGTGCACACACACACACACACACACACACACACACACACACTACAGCTGCTGAGGTCATACAGTGATCACAGGCTCAGCTTCCTGTCAGTGAAGGTGTTAAACTGTTTACGTAAAACAGGATTGGCTGTGGTTGAGTTCTGACATGAATCTGTTTCTGTCAGCTCACACTGGGTTTAAATAAACACTTTAGATAATTAGTCACTTTTGATAAAGAGAACTTTGATTGTCAACCAACATACATAATGTAAACTGAGCAGGACGTGTTATTTAACAGAGACTTCAAACACATCTTGGGATTATCCAGACTTTAATTTCATGTCAGAGTCGTACGGTGTCTGCTAAATACGTGAACGTTGATGAGTGTCGTACAAGATAATCCATCGTTTCATCTCGTGTAGTGTGTCATGTCATGTTTGATTTTCTTTTTGTTGTTCACGACTTCTCTCGTCACAGCCGTCACTTTGACTGAGAAGAACACAGAGCGATCTGCTGCCATGCAAACTGTAGGACAACAACAGCCAAGCCTTTTAGATATTTTCTGTAGGGACGTTAGCACACAGAGTAAACAGGAAACAGCAGAGGCACTTTATCAACCCACTGAGTACTGCCATTAGCATCAAGCTAGCAAAGAATGTTCTTTCTTCATAATGGATATAAAGGAATAAAATTCAGATAGTGTCTGGACCTACACTCAGCACAGCTGCAGAGGCTACCAACTGCATCTCAACGCACGTCATTAGAAGCAGGCCTTTGTTTTTCATTCTGTTTTTAGTTTTAATCCTGTTAAAGTTAACGCATCACGCCGTCATTTCAAACTCAGCACTTCCTGTATCCGTTTCAAATTAAAAGCCCCTATCATTTCAGCTGAGAGAAGCCCTTCATTTCCTAAAAGGCTTTTATTGTGAAACATTTGCAGGAACTTGTTGTGGAGGATTCAGTGACTGTCATTGTTTGAATTTCGTGCTTCAAATGTAGCTGCGCCCATCTGGTGACATTTTTTTTAATAAGAATAACACTTTGGCTGATACATAACAGACACAGTGACTGAAATAATCATGAAAATAGTCATAAAAATAGGACAAAAATAATCCAATGACATCATGACGATGACTGAAGGAACAGACAAAAATGTGTAGTCTGAACCTGAAATTAAAGTTTACAGATGATGAACTTTAGTCAGACTGACGTGTTTCAGAGACGACTGCTGTTGGTTTGATTAATCAGGTTCTTAGCGGCCATTTAGATGCAGTTTCTTTTCTACACACATTTTATTTACCATTTGTGTCAAATTCAGATTAACTGCTGTCACCTGATCATCTGTCTCTCCTCCTCCTCCTCCTCCTCCTCAGTATCTGCTGGAGATGAAGAGTCTGATTCTTCCTCCAGAACACATCCTGAAGAGAGGAGACAGCGAGGCCATCGCCTACGCTTTCTTCCACCTGCAGCACTGGAAAAGGGTCGAGGGGGCGCTCAACCTGCTGCACTGCACCTGGGAGGGCAGTGAGTACACACACACACACACACACACACACACACACACACACACACACACACACACTGCTGGCCACATGGTAATTCACAGTTAATTATTGAAGAGGTAATTAGCCGCCTGCAGCCCTTTGTTAATTAAACCTTTGTGTTTTTGTGTGTTTGCAGCGTTCAGAATGATCCCGTATCCTCTGGAGAAGGGTCACCTGTTCTATCCATATCCCATCTGCACAGAGACGGCCGACAGAGAGCTGCTACCCAGTAAGACACGCCCTGACACACACACACACACACACACACACACACACACACACACACACACACACACACACACACACACACACACACACACACATTCATACATATACAGTACAAGGCAAAAAGTATAGTCAGTTAAAAAAATCTATTTTTACATGTTACTGTAGATCCTCCTGTTTGTTAGCAGGACTGTTTAGTTAAAAGTTAAAACAGTGATAAAAACTGGAGTTTAGTCTTGACAATAAATTGTGTGTACTGGAGTGTGTGTTATTAATATAGAATGATAGAGTAAAAATTATGAGCAGTCTCTCAGCAGCATTATTCACATAGACGTGTTTAGTGTGTTGTAGAATCTACAGTTTGTTGACGGTGAGATTGATTTTATTCTTTTGGACAAAGTGTGATATCGTGTCAGTATTTATGAGGCTGATGTAGATTTAGTCATTTCATTTGAAATCATTATGCTAATTTTATGTCTGGCACGAAATCGAGTGCTTGAATTTGTCATTAATAATTGTGATGATGAGACAAATTCCTTCCTTAGTCCTGAGAACTGGTGTGTGTGTGTGTGTGTGTGTGTGTGTGTGTGTGTGTGTGTGTGTGTGTGTGTGTGTGTGTGTGTGTGTGATGTGTGTGTGTCGTCGTGCTGTCTGCTCAGCAGCTCGTCTGTCTTCACACACAAACCTTCACTTGATTAAGTTGGCTCTCAGCCACCAGCAGCAACACACTTGCCTGTGTGTGTGTGTGTGTGTGTGTGTGTGTGTGTGTGTGTGTGTGTGTGTGTGTGTGTGTGTGTGTGTGTGTGTAGCTGGGTGGATGTACAGTATACACACTGTGTGTTATGTACATCACATCACTGCTGTTCCCTGAATGTATTTGCAGTCTAAACGTCTCTCTGCAGACAGTCATGTTTGTTAAAGTGTGTGTGTTTCCTCTCATACAGGAGCAGTATGTTCACACACTGTATGTTTGAATGTATGTTAGCAGTAACCTGATCAGACACGTCTGTCTGCGTACGACCACACTGAGTCCTCCTCTTCACAGCAGAGGGAGTCTGTCGTTCAGTTGTATCGAAACAATCTCAAGTTTGCTTTTTCTCCGACCATTTTTTTGAACTTTTTAACACATTGAGTGAGACAACGTTCTGGATTTTACCTTCCTGGAATTGCATTTACTTTAGTTAAAATCCAGGATGAGGGTGAGAGGCTGTCAGCAGATAAACAGAGATCTGTGTGGGTACATGAGACCCTAACAAAGAGGCTGGATCATGGGGAGTACCACCAGTTGGTCCAGGAGCTTCTCCTCCATCATGGTCGTTTCAAGTACTGCACTTACCTGCTTCCACGCCTGCTGTTTTCTATTGAGATGGTGCTGACTGTGGTTTGTAAAGTCGTATAGCTCTGGGTATCCAGCAACCACCACCACCAGTTTCTCCTTCATTGTTTACCAACTGTAAACTTGTTGTCGCGACCACCACAGAAGGCCCGCCTCTCAAATCATCTGATTGGACAATGGGGAAAAAGCAGAGATGACGTGGGGCGCTTTTCTACTATGAGTTGAAGTTTTTTTCCACCTCGAGGAGTTCAGAGCGCTCCGGCAAAAACTCCAGACTGCAGAAACATGACGCATGTAGCAACACAAAACAGCGAGCAAAAAGCTTCATTCTCATTAAGAACAAGTACAAAAAGTTGCCTCCAGCTGCTAAAACACTTTCTGTGTGATCGATGCTGCGTCTGTACCCAGGGTGCACTCTGCAGTCCGACAGTTTGGAGCAATGAATAACCAAATGGTATGAATATATTTCAACAGCGCACCTAATGAACGGCCCGGTCTGAAAATAGAAAATCAAATGTGGTGGCAGATGTTTTATTGGTGGTGGGCCGCCACAATTAAACGAGTGGAAAACCCTGCTTCATAACGTCCTGACATTTCACTGGTGTTCACTCTATGAGACAACATTTCCATGCGGCAGCTGCAGCAGCTGCAGCAGCACAGCTAACCTGTTGTCTCTACATGCTGTGTTTCCCTGGAGTCTCCCTCTGCTGTTGATGGCCAGCTTTGGACTTGTCCTGTAACGTTATACCCTCCACGAGCAGTCGCCATCTTTCTCCGCTCAGCTGCCTGTTTTACCAGTAGAGACTGACCTCTGGTGGCGCGTGATGTGTACTGCAAGACATCGCCTCAACACAGCATCTTGTTGTCAGTTTACTGGAAAGTGGAGCATCTGTATTTTTGATGGTGTTAAAACTCAGACTGTCAGGATTTCAAAATATCCTGGTGTAGTGTAACACTTGACCCGTTGCAATTTAGCTCCAGATTTAGACTCCGCAGGATTGTCGGTTACTATTTGTGAAGATGCTCGTCAGTGAAAGTCTCTCTGTATTTGTGTGTCTTTGATGCCTGCTGTGTACAGTCTGGCATTTGGTCACTACCTTTTTATAAAGTCCTGAACTCACCTGAGCGCCGTGAGATACATGCCCATAAACAAACAAACAAACAAACAAAACCTACCTCACCTGCCGACAATAAAGTACATTTTGAGAAGTCTGTGATGTTAATGTCTCAGCTAACTTTATCTTTGTGTGTGTGCGTTTGTGTGTGTGTGTGTTTGTCCCACGTGGAAGCAGTGTTTCACGAGGTGTCGGTCTACCCTAAGAAGGAGCTACCCTTCTTCATCCTCTTCACAGCCGGTCTCTGCTCCTTCACCGCCATGCTGGCTCTGCTCACACACCAGTTCCCTGAACTCATGGGAGTGTTTGCTAAAGCTGTGAGTACACACACACACACACGCACACACACACACACACAGAGCAACTTGTTTTGTAAAGTTTAAAACACAGAGCTTTGATTTCTGCTGCAGCACATCGCAGTAAAAATCAATGAGAGGTGAAGCGTTGCTGCAGACGGTCTCTAGTGAACCAGTCTGAATGATTCTGTCGACCTCTGACCTTCTCTCTCGTGCGCGCACAAAACTGTCCTCTTAACCTGCACTTTGGTTCATGATGAGGGATCTTAAAAGTTAATTGCCTCATTTCCATAAGCTCTACTGGATGGAATAATATTCCAGTGACCCTCTGACCTGTGTTATCTGCCACCTTTGGTTAGAAATCTCTGCTTTGTACTCTGTGTCATGACCTAACAGGCAGATCGCCACGATGAGCTCATTTGATTTGAATGACCCTGTGACCTTTCATCTACCACCACATTCAGGATAAACTTTCTGTTTTGACCTCTCAGACTCAGAGAGTCGCAGTTTATTAATAATGATCCTTGTGTCTTGGTTGTTTGTAAAGTGTAACATTTTGGATTGTGTGTAATATTTGTGGTAACGATTAGTTTAATTTGCTGCTGTCCTGGTTGTAAGAGTGAGCACAGCTGATGTGTGTGAGGTCAGTGAGCTGGTCAGTTCCTGCAGACACTCAGTCAGAATGTATGTTTCTTACACAGACGTATCGCAGTGCTTCAGAGGGACGTATATCAAAGTTTAGACGCTGTTAAATCTGAGGTTTGAAGTCCTCTCTCAGCCTTAGTAACAAACACAGAGCCTCCTTCAGCCCTGCTGTGCTCATACCAGCCAGTGGAGGGCGCTGTCTCCCCCGCCCCTCCCTGCTGCCTGCAGCGCTGTGCTGCTCACCTGGAATGTGAGTGAGCTCATCCCCCCCCCCCCCGAGTGACGCTATCAGCAGATACCATCTACAGTACACACACACACACACACACACACACACACACACACAGAGGCCTGCTGCTCTCTCACTACAGTCATCCTGCAGGTTTTAGTGCGGTGATCACCTTTCAGTTTATAAATTCATCTGAAATCAAAACAACTTTTTAATTTTTATTTCAACACATTTAAGCTACACCTCTGAACTTCTGTGAAAATAAAACTGATACAAATATTTGCTGAAATTGTCATTAAAGTCTGAGAGAAGTACAAGAAAGATAATCTGCACAACATCACAGCCCCTTCCTACTGCTGTCCCCTCTGATGGCATTTGCTAGACTCAGACTGCTGCACACCAAAAACATCCACTCAGAACTGAGTCTGTAACGCTGCTGTCAGTCATGTCATCACAGCTGGTGACCTGCACTCAAACTGTCCAACTAGGACGCGCTGATCAAATATGAGTCAAGATTCTGTTACTGCGTTGTTTATTTCTCACCTAAAATGTTTTCAGAAACATTTTTAGTCACTGTTTAGGTGTGAAATCAAAATTTGTGACCTGCAGCCATGTTGGGAAAAGTCATACATTACAAAGACATACATTGTGACAGAAATGTCTGTAAATCAGAATCAGAAAACTTTTTTTTTTAGCATTACGTCCACTGAAATGACTCGTTTCATTGTCAGGACTTGATTCGTCTGATAATATTTGGAAAGTCACAAGATTAAATCATTTTATCCCCTTCAAGTTGACAGAGAGCTAAACTGGAAGCAGTCGACCGGTGGAAGTCTCAAGCATCGATCATCTGGGTCTTTTTGTACGTGGCAGTTGAACTTTTTTGGCTTCGTGCGTCACTGAGCAGCTTTCATAGGAATGAACGGGCCCCGCCTCCAACACTGTGTCCAGGTCTCTTTATATGTCTATGTGCCCACCAGTCGGAGCGCACAGCTGCCTTTGAAACACCTCAGCTCTGATTGGTTGTTTCCTTTTGTGCGCAGTAATGTCGTTAAAAGCAACACAAGGAGGCAGAGAAACATGATGTCATCTGTCTCATGTCCTGCTGTGTGATGCAGCGACAGTTTGAACAAATATGACAAAAATCATTTTTATAAATGTCACCAACTGAAGCTTTGAATTTTCCATTTCTTATAGCAAATACCATTCATTGAATGAGTGTGGTGACTGACTTCATCACATGACAGAATACGTTGTTTCCTGCGAGGTGTAAATCATCAGCTGAGGGAAACACAGCACTGAGTGTCTTTATACTGCAGCTCAGGTTTTATAAGACGCAGCACGTCACTGGCACGGACACACGTGACTGAACAACTCATCTTGTAGTAATCGTCACAGAGTCATGTGACTGACGGCGACACGAGCAGAAGGTTGTTAAATATTCCCTCCAGCAGCGTGAAGGGAACGTGGATCATGAGATGGTCACGTCCTGTTTGACAAACCTGATCCACTCCATGAGGTCAGCACCGATCAGGTCTCTCTGGATCACAGGCCGGTCTCTACCTGGCTGCTGCCCACACGGTTCAAACACACGACACACACACCTTCACTTTGAAGTGTCCTTTGAAGTCAGGACAGAGATGTGTGATACGACGTGTGAGGCAGACGTTGCTTCAAACATTCAAACCACTGAGTGCAGATCCATGCAGGTGGAGAGGAGACTGTCACGGCTTTTATCTGCTGTCTGACAAACTGAGAGCCTCCATGACCCGCTGCTGCTTATTTTATATTTAATACCTTTTTCTTGTTTGTTTTTTTTACTTTCACTTTTTACGTTTGACAAAATAGTGATGTTTTTTTCCCCCCAAAACAAAACTAATTATTTCATAAATTAAATAAAATCTAACCTGTGACACTGAAAACAACATGAGTGCGTTTAACAGACAGATTAAAGTGTGTGTGACTGTTGTTGTTTGTGTCCCTGCAGTTCCTCAGCACGCTGTTCGCTCCTCTGAACTTCATCATGGAGAAGGTGGAGAGCATCCTGCCGTCCAGCCTCTGGCACCAACTCACCCGCATCTGACCCCGACCGGACCGGACCAGACTCCGAATCAGACCCAGGACCAGGACCAGGAGCCGACCTCCATCCAGACAGAAACAGCTGAACTGAAACCCAGAACGCTGCATAGGACGGGACTGACACACCTTTGTGCCAAGACGAGCGAGTTCAAACCAAACTGAGGACGACGGAGGAGGCGTGAAACAAAAAGGCAAAACAACAGAATCCAGAATTGGTTTTGACTTTATTTGATATGTTTGCATTTTTTGGGTTTTCAATCATTTAAAGCTGTTCCTTTGTTGTACAAAAACAGGTGATCAATGCCATCATTAAAAAAGTGAAAAGACAAAAAAATACAATAAAGGACTTTTTGTGTATTGCTGCAAGCCGGCTCCTTCCGCCATTTTGATTCATGCGCTGCAGTTTAACTGCCTCCACCACAGCGACGTCAGCTGGAGCTCACTTAATGAAACTAACACAACCTGGTAGGTTTTAATGTTCATCTGTGTTTCTGTTTTCTGCTGATGTCACAAACTAACGTCTCACTCCACAGGTAGGGAAGAGTTTCACCTGCGTCCACCAGGTGATTCAGTCTGATGTGAAACAGTGATCTTAAAAACTTCTGTTTTTCCGACACAAACATGAAAGATATGAGTCAGGACCAGTGGTTTTAAGCCTTTTTACCAAATCTCATGTACATGTCCCCTTACAGGAAAACAAGCTGCTTTATTTTAGAAATTTGAACAGATTTTTTTCTACTGCTCCAGGAAGACGCTGGTTTTCAGACAGTTCTGATAAAAGCTGAGCCGACCAGTCTGATCTTTAACTGTGTTGCTAGGGAACGCTAACATGATTGTGAGAAACATTAATGCAAACTTGATGTTAACAGTCTGCTGACTGATTTTCATGCTTCACAGAAATGAACAGAAAACAATGGCTGTTTGGAAAGTTGCATAAATACATCCAATCATCAAACATGTTCTCATCCCAAGTTGTCACATATCGCCTCTTATTCAGTGGACACTCACGTCCACATATTACATGCTTGGTCTGCTGTTGACGTTCTGGGACGCCGCTACCAGCACAGAGAATTCAACAAAAGCAGATGGTTATGTTTGGAGAAATCATCGTAATTTGGCGGTACATTCATACAAAGCAAACACAGGCCTCCTGGGTGAAAGTCCAGGGTTTGTTGGTCCCATCCACCTCCCCTCTCTCCCGCCCCTACTGGGACTTTACAGCTCCTTGTATTACAACGTTACCTACAGTGTTTCAAACTGATGCAGTCCTGTGGTGTATCATACCTCAGGCTGACGGGCAGCGCATCATCATACCACGGTGAGAGGTGGTCTGACGCTGAAATCACTGACAGAAGCGACAGTATTTGACGACTTCAGAATGAGAATGGGCTGAAACATCTGAAACTGTGCATGTATTTGAAAGTGATAGCAAAAACATTAGAAGGTGAGTCAGTATTTTTAATGTGGGCCCTGTTTACCATGTTTTTGTATCAATGACTGAAGGGAACAGTAAGTTTTAAAATTCGTCGAGGCATGTTAGCACCGTCAATTTCCATGTGAAAGTGTTTTTGTCACTGACAGGCTCACATTGATATTCAAAGTGTCTGACAACATCATGAAAGGATCCCCACAGAGATAGACGTTGTAGTTAAAGAGTAAGATCCTTCTAGTTTAGCCAGAAACAGCCCTGAAATCACTGTCACCAAACCCACCACACTCCATTTAAATAAATTTCATTTTAGCAACTTCGTTCAGATTCGACAGAAGCACTAAAATCACTGTTTATTTAAATGGAGCCTGGAGGATTTGGTGACAGTGATTTCAGGGCTGTTTGTGGTTAAACAAACCACAAACAGCCCATTGTTGTTCCCATTTCTCACTTTGACACAAAAACACGGTGAAATAGCTCCAAATTACACAACACAGACGTTACTCTGTGAATACACTAAACATGATTTGTAGGTAAAGGGTTAAAACACACTTGTTTTGTCCTTTAAAGGCGTCTTCATAAGAAGAAATTGCAAAGATCTATGAGCACATAAACTCAATCATCAGACAGATTTTTGGGTTTTTGTTTTGTTGGAAATCTTTGTAGCATCGTGACCACGTTCTTTAACCTCAGTAGCTTCACACGGTGAGAGCGAGTCCTGTGATTTTGGCGTGTACAGCAGGAGAACCTAAAGTGTGTTAATGAGATAAAATGTGCCTATTGGTTACTGATAATGTTTCATACTCTATACATCTGATTTTAATTTACACAACCACATATTTACATAAACAACTGATCAGTTTAACTGTTGAAACAAACAGGAAGTGAAGTTCAGGCTTTTTGTGTTTACATATAGAAGCAGTGTGTGAGTCATTTGTTGTGGAGAGAGCAGCTGTACAGGTGAGATGTGTTTTTTACATCTCAGCGGACACACTTGAGACATTTTTACACACTGGAGAGGAAATAAATACAGTGAACTAAGAAAAGACACAACAGATGATTCAGTGTTTTCAGGCTTCAGATCTAACAAGTGTGTGTGAGAGCTGATTTTGGGGCTTTAATTACCAGTGAATCTGAGTGTGTTTACGTGCACAGAGCATTATGTTACAGCATTTATTAATAGATTTGCCAAGTCTGTCCTAAAATGTGAAGCTTGACATGTAAAGTCATGAAGTGCTTCCTTCACTGTGTTCATTGATTCAGAGGCTTTGAACAGTGATAAATACGGAGACATGTGGACTGAAGATGAGTCGAGACGATGTCATCAAACTGCAGAGCCACAGCACAGGTATGAAAAACTGGTACAGAAGTCATCCATCTCAGTCATCACTAATGATCAGGCCCAAACACAATCTGCTCCCACAGATTTTCTGAATATAGCTGCTGCTTGTCAAACTCAGCAAGTCATCACAGTCTCCTCCACCTCCTCGTGCACGTGTGGGACAGTCGTGTTGTATTCAGTTAGTGTTAAAATCAGAGTCAGTGGTGTAGTGAGAAGAAATGTCACAAATAAGATTTACTGTTAATAGACAAATTAATGTTTGTTCGCTCTGCTCCGTATTGAAGCCTCAGTTTAACGGCCATGTGTCGCACAGTTTCTCCAGAAGCATTAAATCAAATTTCTGATTCAAAGTTTCTACTAAAATCTACTCAGTAGTTCTTTTTGCCTGCTTGAAGTCATTTTAGATTTTTATGGTTTGTGTGTTTCCATAAATGATTATTGTTGATCACATCATGAGCAGGAAAAAAATAAAAAGTCTTAACTGTCGTATCATATTCTGTTTGGGCCTAGTGACGCCCCACCCTCAGTGTGCGGTGGTGTATTTATCTGCAGAGACTCCGCCCTTTGCCTGGGTTGGGTGCTGAACACAAATACGACTGCCAACTCGTCGCCGTTTGGCTGAAAAAAAATCAGCACCTTCAGAGTTTTGTGTGACTGAGCGTCTCAGGATCATCACTCTCAACACTTTCTGATAGAAAAGCCTCCGACATGACAGAAACATCCTGATGTTCTTTGGTGGAGAGTTCAGATTAAATCCTAAAATTAAACACATTCAGGAGAAAAACATCGACCTGCAGTGATGTTTCTGTTTTAAACCAGTGTCTGATAGACATGAGAGATGCCACTGTAACAAATCTTAATCTGAATAACTGGGAACCATCTGAGTTTAACTTCTGCTTTGGATTAAATTGTTGGAAGAAGTCTGAACCTCTCGGAGTCCACAGAGGAAGCAACGTCTCCTACTGAGATCACTGACATCACTACAGATTATATAAATTAAGATAATACTCAGCGTGCTGTGGTTCAGTCCTCGGGCCGGTCGTTTTCCTCCAAACCATCTAAACTTGATCCAGCAGATTATTTCTGTCAGAAGCGTCTCGGCCTCACCAGAGTCTCTGGAGCTGAAAGTGGATTAAAGATTAAATCTGAACTTGTTTAAACTCTGATTGAACCAGTCGGCCTCTGAAAACCAGGTTTCTCTGCAGAGTATCGCATGAATTAGTTTATGCTGAGTGATATTTTCTTTTTGGTGATGAAAGCTTTTATTTTCTGGAGACTCAGAGGAAACTTCAGCAGAGCTACAGCCTGTGTGACTGACAGGTGATGTTTGGGAGGTGCAGAAACACTGAGGCCTCACAGCTTCAGTCACAGAGTCAGAGGATCCTTTTGATCGTCACTTACAGGAAGTCCGCAGCCCGGCGCAGGAGCAGTGGGTTTTGTAACGGTCAGTAGTGTTTGGAGGCGGCGAGGTCACGTCTGGCCCTTACAGGTGTGCACGTCGACCTGCTGGTGGCAGTCTCGGCAGTGCACGGCGCAGCACCAGTGGAACTTGCACTCGCACTTGGTGGTGCGGCTGACCCGCGACGTGTCGTAGCCTCGGCCGCAGCACATCACCTCGCAGCCGTCCACGCCGCGAGACGTCCGGTTACAGAGACGTCCTCCCGTCCCCATCGACCCTGCAGAGACAAAAATCTGAATTACCGCCTTGTGGTTGTGTGACTCCGCCCACCAGTCCAGTGTCTCTGACAGTCTCCATCCATGTCAGAAGATCTATACAATCAGCAGTGTCAAGATTAGAGTCAACAATTCAGTATCTGACCAAATGTCTCCCCTTCTGTTCCTGAGATGAGACGTTAAAACATGATGATGTCACAGTCAAGCTGACCTTTGACCTTTTAGATATAAACTGTCATCACTTCATTATTTTACAGAATTAGCGTACTGTAAAACTTCAATCATCAGCAGGCCTTTATTTGGGACAGGCCTTTAATTCCTTTCACACAAAACCTAACATATTACTGGTTTAATAATTAGGCCTTAACTTCTATATCAGTTATGGATCAATCATTGGATCTAACTCCGACAGACAGCCGTCACACAGAGAGTACGCAGCACCCTACACACCAACGCAGCACCACTTTAAAACAATCCTCACAACCCTTTTGATTCTTTTGATCTGAGGACCCTTAGGGACTAAAGGATTTGATGAACAATAGAAACACTGACAGCCAATCAAAATCCATCCGAAATGACAGGTCGAGACGTTCATCACGTCACGTATACCCACTAAGAAAGCTCCAGAATTTCCATACACCCACTTGAAAATGTGCAAAGATCCGTAAAAATATAGTTTTATGACAGAACTTTAACTTCAGTGATTTTGTTTTGCAAATACCGGGTAAATAACTGCAATAAAATACATTTTGCAGGGGAATGTGTCTCCTCTCATCCCCTCCATTCATAAAATTCAGGAGCCAGGATGAAGTTACTGAGGGGGGCAAATCTTTATTATGCAACATAGGTTCACACAGTGAGTTATAAAGAGCGCGCAGCCGTGCGTAATTGTTGCGCGTAATGACAGCTCGTCACCGGTGAAACACAATAAACTGCACGTCTTCATTCATGCGGACGGACGGACGGAGCAAGCAGCAGATTGGTTTTCTTTTTCTTTCTCGCAACATAACAGGTCATCAATATCCATGTTATCCATCACTCTGCTCCCCTGCTGACCGCACCGAGCAGTGTGTGTGTTTGGCGTAACCTAGCAACACAACGATATCGTTCATTGGTGTGGAGGCTGCCATTGTTATCGTTATAGTTAACGTTACAGTTATCTTTCTTGGTGTGGACGGCCCTTTAATCTGTCAAAATGTGTAGCCACACCAGGCTGGTAAAGGCACTGGGTGTTAAACTGAAGTTTTACAGTATTATTATTAGTTATAATTAACTGTACAGTCAACTGATTATCTTATCTTAACATACAGTTTTTCTAAGTGAAAGTCTTGATGCACATTTAAGCTTTTTTCCCTAAAATATTATTTGAGATCAGATGATCTGATTTGCATCTTGAAGCTGAATCATTTCACTGCAGCAGCAGGATTTAACTTCATCTCCCGCTGAACCAATTCTGCTCCATTTATTCACTAAATGTAAAAACACATTTCGGCAGTTTCCCTCCAGAATGAGATTTATTAGTGGAAACATTCGACACCTACACTGACAATTATTCCAGACTGAAACAAGTGAGAAGCATCCTGGGAAATGACTCTGGAGTTAAGACAGACGTGCCTCTTTAACTCTGGTGTGGAATGAGGATGTGACCTGGCGCCAATCAGAATAAGTTTAGTGGTTATGAGGAGCCAATAGGAGCGCGGTATAATGCTGGCAGTGCGGCGGAGAGGAGACGGAGGGGGTGAGGAGGAGGTTTGGGGGTGAGTAAGATGATGAACGCTGGACGGAGGGGAGATGAGAGATTGATGATAGGAGCCGTCAGCCTGCACTCCCACTCTTCATCAGCTGTTCATTTTACAGGAGACATCCATCGCTCTCTCTCTCACTCACACACACACACACACACACACACACACACACACCACTATCTCCTCACACTGATAGTGTACACACACTCTCCTGAGTCTCACCTCCAGCCGCCCACACACACACTTCATATGTTTTCAGGTGTGTGTCTGTGCTGAGCTACAACTTCATTTATGATAAAACTAAGGAAGCCTGCGATGGCCAAACTGCAGCTGTGGTTATTCAATGTTTTCTTAACAAAACCAAACCAATTTTTTATTTGATTTTGAGATGAAAACAGCTGAAACTGGTCGATTTGTCAACCAAAAGTGAGTCAGCAACTTTTCTATAAACTATTAATTGTTCTTCATTTACTGCTTCTTTAAACTGGGAGAATTAACAAAGACAAAAAAAAGCAACATGAAGACATCAAATAATTAATGACTGAGAAAGTGATAACTGGTGGAATAAGTGATAATAACTGTCAGTTGCAGCCTTAGTACAGAAAAAGTGGACGAAGCTTCTGGATCTGAAAAATAAAGTCGATGCACAAGAGCCTCAAACCTGTATTCTTCCTAATGGCCAGCAGGGGGCGGCGCCACTGAATGTATAAAGACGTCTGATTGTATGAAAGTCAGTGAGAAAATGACTCTACTTTTCACTTGATTTACGACCTCAATAAACATTTTACTAATTAATTTGCATGAGTACTCTGAATCTGGGGTTACGGCATGGTTACGTTACTTAACCAACACTGTCGCAGTGGTATGAGCTCATCAACAGATGGCACCCACCCGTCACTCAGTGGCCACGCCTTTAATCAAGCGTCACTTTAACTCGTAATAAAATGTTAGGAGGTGAGTTATTTAAAAATTCTCGCCCTGTACAGTTGTTAATGTTGAAATTAGCTACAGAGACCAAAACTGTTGTTGTACCAGGCTGTAAACATGTTTATTTCTGCTGTAAAGTTTTAACATAGAGGCCTGTGGGAGCCAGCCTCTAGTGGACATTAGAGGAACTGCAGTTTTCAGGCTGCAGGCTTCATTTTTAGGACCCGGAAGTTGCTGATTGCTGTTTGGTCGACACAGCATGATGCTCATTTTGTAAACTATGGTCCCATTTAGAGTAAAACAGACGATAACGTAGGATACGCCTGAGGCCATGGCTACAATGAGTGCGTTTACATGGACAGTTTAATTCCCTTCTCATTCGGAATAAAAGTTCATTCCTATTAAAAGTGATCTTGTAAACACACTTATTCAGATTCGGAAATGGCTAATGCGATTGAAAATTCAATCCGATGTGAGGGTCTGGAATATTCCGTTTCTAATTCCCAATGAAAGAATTTCTCGCACTTGTATACACTCATTCCTCTTTAAGTTCATTCCGGTCTTTCCGCACATGCTCGTTTCCTTGCCGTTCTGGCGCGATGACGTATATAGCGCACATTTCAACGGGCTGAGGTAGAGCAGTCGGACTTGTTGCACTCACCGGTTTCCATTCACATTTCTCATGTAAACTACCTGGAAAAACTTGATTTCATTCAGATTTATTTCATTCTGAATGAGAAGCCATCATATAACTGCACCCATTCTCATTAGAAAGTCGCTACCACAGCGGTGTCCCTGCTTTCTCAGGTCCAACCCTGACTCCTCCTCAGCTCCACCCTTTCATCCAAAAATGGTCACTTCTGGCTCCAAAAATCCAAGATGGTGACGGCGAAAATAATAGATGATCACTACATCAGAGTTTCTTGTTATTAATCTTACCGTCATGACAAAACAGTTTGTGTTTTCATGTCCAGATTACCAGATAATTATTATTTCATCATGAGAGAGACAAACCTCAAGTTCAAGATGAATTCACCCTGCGATCACAGCTCCAGTAAAACACGGCAGAATCAGCAGCTTTCAGACCGTCTCAACAAAAAGTGACTCCTCATTATAAACTTCACAGCTACCAAACATGACCGTTACCCTGGAGGTCAGTCTGTGTGATTTTTATAGGCTCCGCCCTTTGTGACGTGTCATTGTTCTGATGAGTGTCTGACAAAGTCAGATTTATCAAAACGGAGAAAACACAGAAAAGACGTGAAACATTTAAATAACTGAACAAATGCTTCAGATTCAGAGGAGCCCAGCGAGTGCTGCAGAGAGGAAAAACTCATTTCTGCTCTTGAATTATTAAACTGTGTTGTGACATGAATAATTCACGAGCACAGTTTAGCAGAACAACAAAATATATTGTTGACATTTGTTTAAGAGTGTCGAGGATAACGCCAACATTTATCAACAGACACAATCTGAATTATAATCTGCAATAAATCCACACAGCTCATCAGATGATTATCTGACACCCTTTACCCACAAGCAACATAAACATAACATGAACATATGTTTTTGATTCATTGTTGTGCAAATTAAGTTGTTTGAGAACATTAATTATTCAGTTGTGAACACTAATGAGTTTTTTATTTCCTCAGTGACACCCCCCGGGCTTTACAGCGTCTAATTATCAGCTGCAGCAGGTTTTCTTGCGTATCTCAATAATAAGTTTGACCCACTAGTATTTGTTTGTTTATTTATTTATTTTGTAGCCACGGCCCAAGGCGTTATGTTTTTGGGTTGTTTGTACGTCTCATTCATGTGATTAAAATGTTGTGTTTCATAACATGTTTTTGGCCACAACTCCAGAACTCATACGCTATTCATGACAAAACTTGACACAAATGTCTAACAGGATAAAATAATGAAGGTCAAAAGGTCAAAGGTCAGCTTGACTGTGACATCATCATGTTTTAACGTCATATCTCAGGAACAGAAGGGGAGACATTTGGTCAGATACTGAATTGGTGACTCTAATCTTGACACTGTGCTGATTGTATAGATCTTCTGTGTGTGAAGCATCCATGTTTTCACTGACATGATGGAGACTGTCAGAGACAATGGACTGGTGGGCGGAGTCATGCAACCATGAGGTGGTGATTCTAGTCTTCATATAAGATCATTTTTTTGCCTTTGAGAGAAGGAGGATGACACACAGCAAAGGGCCACGGGTTGAAATTGAACGTGGTACTGGACGCCCCCTGACTAGTATCTGGTTCCGACTTGTGAGGGTAGCAACATTTAATCAACTGATCCACTAATCGCAAACATCTCTAATTTCCACTTTTAATTTGTAGATGAAACACTGACTGACTTGACTGATGATAAAAATAACTGAGGCGCTACATAACAAAAACATGTCTGACTCACTCTGCAGTCTTCTCTGGTTTTGTGTTTTCTGTTGTGTGACGACTGCGGCTGCAGTTCAGGTGTGACGGACTGTTAATGTGAGGAGTGTTACTGAAGAAGAACGTGTGTGTGTGTGTGTGTGTGTGTGTGTGTGTGTGTGTGTGTGTGTGTGTTCAGCTGACTTCTCCTGTATAAATAAAGGTTTAGAAAAAATGATGCGCTGGCTTCAAGTACCATCTCGAACATTGTTCTGGAATTTGCTCGTGTTTACATTCTGCTTCGCTGTGTGTGTGTGTGTGTGTGTGTGTGTGTGTGTGTGTGTGTGTGTGTGTGTGCGCACCGTCCCTGCACCATTCCCCTTGCCAGGTAATATGTCTGGGCACGACCCGAAGCCCCGCCCGCCCATCATGCGCCGGTATGCTGCCCTGCGAGGGATGACATCATGGCCGGAGTCTTCCTCGCAGCCTTCGCTCTGCCTGTGTCTGCTTATTGAATTAAGATGAGGGGGCGCCGAGAGATGAGTTTAGCACCTGAGCCTCGCCGGGGCCGAGGGAAATTGATTTCACACTTTAAAGAGGCACAGAGGGGCCGTCTCGCTATCTCTGTGGGCTCTGAGCCTGTGTGTGTGTGTGTGTGTGTGTGTGTGTGTCCGTCTGTCTGTGAGAATGGATTCAGTCTGTGTGTTCTTCAGAATGATTGAGGGTGAGTTTGCATGTCTATGAGAGGTTTTTTAGTGTGTGTGTGTGACGGGAGAAAGAACAAGACGTGAATAACTCAAAGTGTGTGTGAAGATCGATTGCACTTCATGTTTGTGTGTGTGTGTGTGTGTCTAAAAAGAGAGAGAAAGTGATTCAGTGTACAGTACGTGTCATGACTGAGAGTGAGTTTACATGTCTGTCTGTGTGTGTGTGTGTGTGTGTGTGTGTGTGTGTGTCCCAGAGGAGTTGGTCTTAAGAGAGGGAGCCAGTTAAGTTCTCATGAGAGGCCCAGGGCCGACACTGTGTGTGTGTGTTACCTCACCCTGCTTACATGTACACAGCACATGAAGCTTTCATGTATGCTGTGAAGCCTCTCCTTGTTCCCTAGTGGGGCCCTGAGACCTCCTCAGGTCCATCAGGAGGATCTAAAGGATCCACTGAGGCCCCACTCAGACTGTCAGCAGTGAGGATGCAGCTGATGACTGCAGACTATTTTTTCAACTATTGATTCATTGTTTGGTCTTTATATTGTCCAACAATACACTGCATTTCCACTGCATGGTACGACACGGCTCTGCTCAAGTTGACTTGCTCTTTAGCGAAAGCTGTGGATAGTGCGGCTACTTTTTAAGTACCACGTAGGTCCAAGCTCTCTGAGCTGATACAAGAAGCTGGAGTTCAAACACTGCAGACCAACAAAACATCCTGCACAATCCCGCCATTTTTAAATAGCCAAGCTACCATTAATAGTGACTGCATTATTTAATTTACTCGACCCAGACTTAAAAATAGAATTCCCGCCTCAACGTACGCCTCTGCAAACCCACCAAGTTACATTTGTGTCAAGTTTTGCCATAATTTGTGTACAAACTCTTGAGTTATGGCCAAAAACATATTTTGTGAGGTCACACTGACCTTTGACCTTCGACTTACCATTTAATCAGTTCATCGTTGAGTCCAAGTAGACGTTTTTGCCAAAATTGAGAGAGCTCCCTCAAGATGTTGGGCTCATGAGAATGAGATGGACGCAAGGTCACAGTGCCCTTCAGATTCTAATCAGCTCATCATTGAGTCAAAGTGGACGTTTGTGCTAAATATGAAAAAATTTGAGAGGAAGAACGACAAATACGACGTGCTTACATTTGTGCATACGGACAACAAGCCGAAAACAACGTCTCAGGCGCTGAGGCACAAAAATGGCAGCCTGTTAAACCCCAAACACTACGCTGGACGACTGACAAAGAGCTGACATTCGTCTGTTTGGTTGACAATGAAAGGATTCAGCGAGTGTCGCGGTGAAGATGATGGCAGTTTCACATGGTGTCACCATGGCGATCAGCTAAGAATCCCGCCAACACTGAGGGGGTGCTATCGTCAGAGGAAAACAAAATAGAAAAAAGGACCTGGTACCAAGAGCGAGTTGAGTTGAGCTGAACCATGCAGTGGAAATGAGACAATAGAGAAGTGGCAGCACATTCGGTGCTGACAGTGACAGCTGCCCCAGACGAAAGATGACCAGCGTGAAAGAAACGTGGCGATATCTGTGGTCGTGGCTCTAAAGCAGTGGTCTTACAACGCACAGAGGTTCAAGAATGGAGGCTGTCACGTTCTTGGGATCAAAGACAGCCTGGGATAAAATTCTGTGTCAGAAATTTGGGATGACCACCTCATTGTGTGACTACCGTTACAACCTACGTCTACTAACCAACCAACAGAAATGCAGCATGAAATGTCCCACACAAACAAACAGATAGCAGCTCGCCATGGAGACAACACACGCGAAAATAAATGTGTTTGATTCCAGCAAAGAGGAAAACCTTGTGAAGCCTTGTCTGTATGACGTGTCCTGCAGCTCTGACCATGATCGCGTAAAGAAGGACGAAGCATGGAAAGAAATAGAGGCGGAGCTACAGCTGCCAGGTGAGACACCTAGTTTCAAACCCCATTTTGATTCCAGCCTGTTGCTGTGTGTTGAACTCTCAACATGTTTCCTGTCTCCTCCTAAACTGTCACTACCCAACACAAAGAGACACACTGAGCCCACTCCAGCAGACAGAGAGACGCAGTAAAAAGCTCCCAAAGATCAAGAATTAACTTCTGAGCTCAAAGACTAGAAAGCGCCTTCATAGCTTTTATCTCCAGACAAGAAACAGTCTCGCCCTCTAAATTAAAACCATGCTTCTGAAAAATATCTGAGCAGGTTGGACAGCAGGTTAAAGTTAAGACTCCTTTTAAGGTCGTAAAACTCTCTTAGCACCTAGAAAGCACCATGACGGTGCCCGATAACTTAAACTGCACGCAGAATACATGACACCGTCCCATGACAGACAGATCCCAGCTTTGATTCGCTGCAACATCCGACGTTTCCTGACCAACACAGATGTGAAGCCTGTGTCCAAACATTTTGTCAAAGTGTTCAACCATCACCAAATTTCAAAAACACCATTCATCAACCTGCACTTCCTGTTGCATCTCCTAGCAGACTTTGACAGGAAGAAATAACAACCAACACATTTTTGGATGAGGCCCAAATTTAAGTATCCAGCTGAGGAGACTTTAGAGAGGCGTCCCACTTCGACACAAAACACACTGTAAACTACTGTATTCTATTGTGTTGTGTGTTCCAGCCTGCCCCCGAAATATTCTTTATCTGGCCAATCGTGCCCTCAGGCGGTTGTGTGTGTGTGTGTGTGTGTTTCCAGTGGTGGTGATTTATAGTGATCTGTGGTGCTCTAAGGTTTCAGCCCACAGAAGTGTGTAATGGGTCTTAAACTGGTCGACACCCGATCGCCACGGATCATCTGCTGCCTGACAGGCATCCACCTCCTCTGGAACACACACACACACACTCTCTTCTCTTTCTCTCACTCAGTTTTCATACACAAACATTTTCCTTCTCACACTCACTGTCCCGTTCACACACACATAAACAGATTTCACTCACTCAGATACACATTTCTGTAACAGCTTATCTGTCCTGACACCAGCGTCTGATATCTGACGTTCTCCTGGCGCGATGAAATCTGTTTTACAAATGAAACCACGGGTTGAGTTTTCCCTGTGTTTTTAATATAACTCACAGTTAAAGTCCCCGTCTGAAGTTTGTATTTCTGATATTTAATCCTCAGCAGGAGCTTGCATCCCTCCAGCTGTAATCATTCTGTCACTGCGGATGAGACACTATGAGATAAGCGTGAAGGGCAGGCCGACACTTCAACAACTACTTTCTCTTGTCAGGAGTTTATTCACTTTAATACAGTGATAGAGATACAGTAATACATTTTAACAGAATCTGAATTTCACTCTGAGTTACTGTTGTTCACAAACTAACGCCGAACGCTGTGCATCAAAAAATATGCTCCAATTATTTTCAATGTACAACTCCACACTGGTGGCAGCTGGATGCGTCTTGGTGCTCTTGGATGTGCTGCCCTGTGGCATTTAACACTACTGTCCTCTTTCCTGCCCTTGGAATTAAATACATTTTCCCCCACTCACTCTTTGCTTGTACAGACCAGCTCTCACAGCAGCTCCTTCTCTCTGCTCCTGTGGCAGCTCGACTCCTCTCCTCACCATGGAAGTATAAAGAGAACTCTGTAGCTGTTGCTGTTTCTCGTGTGTGACAAAGAATGGATGAGGAGACACTCGTTGACTCGGTTGAGAAATATCCCGAACAAAACGACCCACATTCCCGTCATTATAAAGACAACGGCCAAAACGATTTTGCCTGGCAAGTCACAACTCTTATGTTTGGCTCTTTAGGGGAGAAATCAAGTTTAACCAGAGGCTGCCCACACATGATTTCAAGATAATGCAAAGGTGAAGGAAGTGCCGTTCTTTCAGTAAAAGTAGCGGTGCAGGTGTGTTTTCAGCTTCAGGGTGACAGCGGCATTCTTGTAATATTATAAACAAGCTAATGGTGCTAACACAGATCGTAAAGGTGCAACATGTTTTGCAGACACCAGATATCAAACAAAAACCAACTAAGTGAGCCGTGAATTCACCACTTCCAAGCACAAGAGAGACGATAATGTTCTCTCGGAGCCTTACAGTGGAAACTTTCTCCTCCTCTGTGCCGCTGCAGCTTGTTCATAACTGTCTGTACTAAAGAGCTGCATGAAGGTCAAGAGCGCTCACTCTGCAGCAAAATCTGGGGACCAAAATGTCAGAAGCAGCACACTGCACAGCACGCTGACAAGCAAACAAAACAAAGCAAAACTAAACCACTGCTTGAGGCCACCTCAGTTGTCTGAGGGGTCTCTTGACTGACAATTCAAATCTCCACCCTGTTGGTATCAATAAAATCTTATCAGTTTCCATCTCTGTGGAAAATGATAAAAACATAATGAAACTAGAAAAGCACTCGGAGAGCGCAGACCTCCGCCAAGCAGCTTGGATTTCCCGCCATTTTATTATTTCAGCCACTTCACTTCAACCGATCACCACCAAAATTTTATCATCTGTTCCTTGTCCCATTATCAACCTTTCCAGAAAATTTCATCAAAATCCGTTCAGAACTTTTTGAGTTATTTTGCAGACAAACAGACAAACAGACCAGCGCCGGTGAAAACATAAACTCCTTGGCGGAGGTAACCAGTTCTGTTACTGAAAGAGAGAGCTGACGCCAACAATCACTGAACCTGCTGAAGGTTTTGTTTTTGTAATTCAGCCAAATATTTGTGATGAAGCATTTAATAACCCTCATGACAAATCTGTTCACACCCCTCCTCTCCCTGGAAGGCATGTTCACACCAACCACTTAACTATTTAAGTTTGGTTCATTTGGCAAAGTGAGAACTCAGGTGGACCCAAATAAACCAAACAGTTTCAAATGTCAGACCTTCACCAAGAGAACAAAATCTGCGTACATGTCTGTGTCTTGGTACCTAAACCATTTCAGAAGTATTTAAATGTTAAATAACTATTTCTATTTATCACCTGATTCTAATCCTCTGACCTGGAGTGTATCCAAGGTTAAAGTGAAAGAGTTACAGTCTTAATCTGATTCATTCAGTCCACACAGCGACTGTTTAATCAGATCCTGTGGTTCTGTAAAAGGTCGGAGAGTGTCTACCTGACTCGTGGTCCCGTATGCAGTAGTCCGGTGAGTCTTCAAAGTACACCAGGTCGTTCTTGCTGGGTCGTTTGAAGTGTGTGTGTGCTGCGGTGAACCCAGTGCCGTACTGGTTGACGACCACCTGGACAGCGCCGTTATACCTTTTGCGAAGGTGGTCGCCAGTGCGTCTGAAGTCGGACATGGCCAGCCAGCAGGTCCGGACGCTGCACGACCCGCTGACGCCGTGACATTTACACTCCAGAGTCATGAAACGCTTCACCGCCTGAAGAGGAGGAAGAGGAGAGAGCAGAAAAGATTCTGATGAAGTGTAACGTAAAATAGAAACCTGGACTGACTGTACAATGCAAATAATCCCAACTATGATTTTTACCCTCATTTAAACACTATGTTCAATATAGCAGCTTAGTTTTTGTTCAAAGATCAGTTTCTGTCTTTATTTGAACATTTTATTTCCAATCAGTTCAGTGTTTCTCTCAGACATCATGTCGAGGTGTAAATCTGTCATTTCACAGACTGGTTCAGAGGACAAATTATGTGAAGAAAAAATATTTCTCACTTTGTAACAACAAGGAATTTGCAAAAATGTGTTGTTTAGGAATGACAACTGCACATTTATTTTTTTATTTGTGCTTTTAAAATCAGTATTTGGAGTTTTCACACAGCAGCAACAGACTTTGAACGCCGGATTTCTCTTTTTCCCTTCCCAAAATGCAGACTAGAAGATTATTTTGAGCACTGCATCTGAAGGTCAATGCAGGCAAGACTCCATTTTGAATAAAAAACAACCAGCTGATGTTTTAAGTGTTTTTCTACTCTTGAGGCTGTTCTATGTTTTGGGAAAAATCTAACAGAGTTGTTAAACTGATAAAAAGTTTGTGTGAACATGTCTAGATTTGTACACTTATCATTCTAATAAAGCTCATTTGAACTCATTTTGTCCAACAGTGGCTGATAAACTGCAGACTTTAAAGGAGCAGTCAGCGCTTCTAATCTGATACACTTTTTGTCACACGCAGCAGATATCTCCTCACGCTCCGCTGGCTGTCTGTTCTGTGTGCGCTGAAAAAAATGGGATGTTTTTACACACGCTGGCCTGTAAGTGTGAAACAAACAAAAAGGCTCAGGCCGAGTCGAACTATTCCACGCAATCAGCAACCCACGACACCCTCTCCCTATACACTTCCACTACGTTTTCATGTTCACGCGGAGGGTCCACCACATTCCCACACCACAGACTCCAACAGCGAGTCTGCACAGATGCCGACTAACTGACCATGTGCCACACATAAAAAGAACATAAAATGGGAGTGGTTTTTTCTTCTCCATGGTAACCAAATATAGCGACAGCTCCTTTTTCTACTGCAGAGAGGGAAGTGTGTCCCTAAGGCTGTCACTGTATTTACACCCCTGCTAGTTGTTTGGGTGTTGAGATCAAATATCTTTCTCCAAGTTCACTGACTCCTCCTTTAACAGCAGCTTTCACCATTTTAAAACCAAAGTGTTGTTTCAGAATTAAAAACCAAATATCTGATACCACGTATCTGATCAGTGGACTCCTTTATGTGACACACAGGTGTTAAGAATGATGATTGGTGCCTCCTCACCTTCCTGCCAGCTCTGTTGTTGTGCAAGTTCATGAGCGCCCGGGCGTCCCTTTCCTTCCTCTCCTTGGCGTCCACAAAGCCCTGGCTGAAGCGCATGGCGTGCTCCACGTGGTCGCTGCAGCCGCCCCAGTTAAAAGAGCCCTTGGCGTCCCTTGACGAGCCTTTCTTTGTGGGATCGCAGGAGCAGGAGTCCAGGTCGCCTTGGCTGCAGGCTCGAGCCAATGTGTAAACCACGCCGGCCGAGGAGATGGCGTACATGAAGGCCACCTCGCGACTGCCTGAAGAGGAGAGGACGAAATGTTACAAACAAGGAGGCAAACATCTGTAACGAAAGGCAAGTCTGTTCAGAGAGGAATGGGTTTATTTCAAACTCTTCATGAGTAAATTACATCCTTAATATAAGCATAAAGATAAAAACAGCAACAATCAGCTTCAAGCTTTGAAATCCTGAAAAAGTCACATCTTAGCAATCTAAAAAAAAACACCCTTTGTTCATTTTAAAGACAGTTTGTCATAGATGTGAACATTGAATGTGTGTAGACGGTTTTTAGAGTTCACAGAAATCCCTCAAGCCCATCAAGTCTGTGTGTGTGTGTGTGTGAATGATGATCTGATGAGCAGGTGGCATCTTGTACGATCGCCTCAGCCACCAGTGTGTGAATGTTCATGTAAATGTGGTAAATAATGCTCATAGTGCAGCATGCTCTGAGTAGTTGCTAATTTTTTTCTTGCCGTGTGTTGTCGTGTATGAGTCTATGTCGTCTCCTTAAATCCAACTGATCAGTCAATCAGATCAGAGCTGATCAGATTGATGGATGAGAGGAGCAGCTGCTTGTGAGTGAAAGCAAACTTTTAGACCCGGCAGAATGAAGTTTCACTTTCACTGCGCTTGACGTTCTGCTGCTCCGTCTGTACCCAGAAAATACTCTAGACTTTGAGAGTGTGGAGCAATGAGTAACAGAACAGCATGTATATATTTCCACAGCACCTTTAATGAACAATCAAGCTCCACAGATAGAAAATCAAATCGTGGTGGTAGATGTTTTAATCGTGGCGAGCTGCTACAAATAAATGAATGTGTGGGAAACCCTGGACGCAGCAGAACATCCTGGTATTTTTGGCATACTGACTTGGGACATACGAAATTCTTTTCTGGCATACTAAATAGTATCTAAACTATCTAAACTAAAGTACTGGATAAATTCCACGGAGCCATGAAACCAGTGTGGCTAAAAACTGCAGAGCTACTCACTGAGATCATCTCTGTCCAAATACCAAAAGTTCAGCACAGTTACGGTTCCATCTGGCGTTTCCCAATTCAGGCAACATTAAGCCATGACAAACAGAGAGATCCTTCAAATGTTTGGCCACCGCTGCTACCTGTATGGCCCGTGTTGTTGTTGCCTGCTGGAAGCTTTTATTTCATGTGAGGCATGAAATAAAAAACGCTTCATCTCCCTCCAAGATGGATAAACAGCAAACGTTTACCAGAAGTGCCCTGACAGAGACCTCTTATCTCCCTCCACATGTCGCTGATGAGAGATCTGAGAGACATCAAAGGCCGAGGCAGGGAAAGTCTGCGGCGCGAACCTCTGCTACAAAATTATGACACGTTAGAAGGCGCATGACGACAGCAAGCGGATACTTGACATGTTCAGAGCTGCAAATAATCATCATTTGTGTTCATTAGAAATAAACTGATTTTTTAATATTCATACATTGTTTTATCTGTAAAATCTCTGAAGAAGATGAGAGACGTGTCAGATGAATCAGTCATTAAATCTCTCTACACTCAGAATCTAGATATGGGAAGAAAACAGCTGCGAAATATACTAAAATGAATTCTGTTGTGGACTATTACTGCCCAGGGTTTTGTCTGTCAGACTACAAACACCCTCTCCCTACCCACTTTCACTCTGTTTCCACGTTCACAAGTAGGGTCCGCCACATTGAGTGCCTTTACAAACCAACAAGTGAGGACTGGAGGTGAGGTATTAACCCTCTGACAGTGAGCCTGCACGGATGCTGACTTACTGACGATGTGCAACGCTGTATTGCGTTTGCTTCCTACAGATAAAGTTCCGCGACTATCCTCACAAACATAACCTGCTCAAACTAAGACAGACATTTATAGGTCTGTTGTCATTTCAATTTATCAAGTTATTTATTTCGTTTAATGATAAAAATGTAACAGTAAAAATTAAGGTTAACAACAGCAGCACAAAAAGTTTCAAAAAGTTGTGACAGTTTTCTTTCTGCCACAGAGAGGGAAGTTTTTTCACTCAGCTGTGAAGGTGACTACAAAAGGAGTTCGGTTTTGGAAAGGCTCCTCTCAATGAGGACACACAGTGACCTGCGAGAAACACCTGCAGACATGTTTCAGGGCCAGAAAAACAACTTCTTTACAATTAAACTTCAGTCAAAGACGAGGTAAAAGGCAGCACTGATTTTATTGAAGACACAAAAACTACATTATCTGCCATCAATTACAATTACTGTGATTTTTAGAAGGTTAACAAAACCCAGATTTAACATCTGCCGTATTTCTGATTCTCTTTTGTTAGACTATTATTATGGAGAGAACAATAATTTTATCATCATGAGTCATTTTCTAGATCAGTATAAACTTTAATAATTGGTGCCTAAAATAAAATAAAATAAAATAGCGTCCTTATAGTTTCAGGTTTTAGTTAATTTTTTAATTCAAAAGTTAGTGATGTCATCGCATCCTCGAAAAACAGTAAAAAAAAAAAAAAACCTCAAACAGATTAAGTTCAGTTTTTTTTTTTGCACGGACCAAATGTACAGAGCTGTAAAGTTGTCCACCATGGTACCAGTTAGCAGCTAGCTAACCGTAGCTAACTTTTCTGTCCATTGTTTGGTCTGTGACGTAATAGGAGTCGCACATACTTGGGTCAATAAATGGATTCCCCTCCTGTGCTTGTATACTGGGACAAGGACAGCAGTCCAGTTAGATGTCCTAGTTTAGCTTTAACCATATAGCTCCACTTCACTGTGTGTGTAAACATACTGAGTATTGCTTGGGAGAAAGTGGTCTAGATGGGAGGGGGAATGTGTGACGAATAATGTTTGTGAGTCTTTGTTGTATGTGTGAGTGTGTGAGATGAAGAGAACCGAAATGCCAAAGCGAGTCTCATAACTGTGGCTTTAAAAACGAGTTTTTTTTAACTATGTGTTATATTTGTCATAGGCTTTAGGTTATGTAATAGTTTATGATAGGTCTATCGTAAATGTTATTTCTTCTGTACACTGCTGGACCTGCGTTCCCTTGTGTTTTTAACATGTTTGAATGACAATAATCTGAACCTTAGACCTTGAATTATACTTGAAATTTGTGACACAGTCGTACGTGGAACAAGCCGTGACGCATTGGGCATATTCAAAGCACCAAAGCTATAGATATACATATATATATATAAAAAAGAGCTGCACAGATGAAACAACATGGAGGAAAATTAACTGGTCCTCAACCTGTTGCTGTTGCAGTGTTCTTTCCAAAGAACCCAGCACGAGACTGGAGGCGTTCACTGTTCAGGGACTTTTTCTGTATCACCACTGTGTGCAGCTTTTTATGAAAAAATAAGAATTATTCCGTTTTGTGTGCCGAGGACTGCTTTTGCTTTTCGCTGTGGTATCAAAAGATGTAAGTTTAAAATTCTGGCATCATGACGACCTCAGAAGAAAAACATGCTTCTCAAAGTATGGCATCAAAAGAATGAAGTTTAGTTATTGGTCTTTAAACTCAGGTGTTGTATCTGCACTAGTGTTGCACACATACATACAGCGATCTGTGTGTGTGTGTGTGTGTATGTGTCCCAGTCCAGCAGCTAAGTTGAGCGTGTCTAACGAGGTTAATGAGGAGAACGCTGAGAGAACACGACACCAGAGAGAAAAAACTCCTGTGTAATTGTTTGAAATTAGCCTGCTGACATTGACAATAAGGAGCTTCTGACGGGGCCCTCGACGTGCCGAGATAATGCTGTGTGACACGGCCGGGGCCCGGCTGGGAGGTCCGAATACCACACGGCTGATTAGAGGCCCCCGACATGAAACGGACTAAGTCGAAGGATCCGCCTGGCGGGGTTAAATCTCAGGGCATGGGAGAGGAACATCAGGCCGCCGGGTCCTGATGATCCTCCGCTGGCAATAAAAAAAGATTAGGACTTGTTCTAACACGTCCTCGCAGGAGATGCGGGCTGCTTCTCGCTGCTGAGACGCACAGTGACACGTCTAATTTGACAGGATGCTTCTGTCCAGAGCTCACATCTGTCACAGGCGGCGGCGGCAGGCTGCTTAATACTCGTTAATCATTTCAAACCCTGATGCTGCTGACTCGTTACTGCCTGTCACACTATTCATAACATTTATTTTCTACAACACCCCCAACCCCCCCAAAAATATGTGATTGTGTCTTCTCCTGACTCAGTAAATCAAGTCTCTTCTTCTCCTCCAAATGATGAGAGAGGATAAACAGAGCTAACGAGCCGGCAGATCTTCAGAGAGGTGGGATTACTTCTATTTGGAAAGAGTCAAAATTTGTACCATTTGTCATGTGAACGAGCTGAGCGCAGAGAAATTAACTAACTGAGACAGTAGCTGAAGTGGATCTAACATAAACATCGTGATAATAAATGTGAATCAAACGGATACAAATATAAACTTTTTAAAATTAGTTACTGATAACTCTGATACTGAAGTAATGACTTCTATAAACCTGCAACTGATTCAGGGTCCTACAGCTAATACATGAACCAACATAAAGTTTGCCCAAACATATTAGCTGCAACATAAAACCGATTTTTTTTGGTGACATTAATGCAAGAGGCATTTAAGATTTTACAATACAAAGTCAGGAAAAAATAAAATCCTATCCCAAAAATATCCCAAATCCCAAAAATAAAATGTCTAAGCATTTTCAAAACTTAGAAAAGATTGATTTAAGATGTTTCAATACCCATCAAGGCTCTTTTTTTTAATGAATTCAATGCCTTTCAGGGTTGCAATGGTATACCAATTTTAAGATACTGTGATATTAAAATTGACGGTGATCATACAGCGTACATTTGTTTATCTGCAAAACTGACAATTCTGTAATACCGTGATACTGTGAAACCGTGATATTTTGAGATGGTTATTGTACCGTGAACATCTCATACCGTTGCAACCCTAATGCCTTTAAAGCCCTGATTGCACAGAAAGCGTTTTAGCAGCTGGAGGTGGCTTTGTGTAATTGTTTGAATGAAGTGAAGAAGAGAATGAAGCTTTTTGCTCGCTGTTTTTGAATTGCATCATGCCTCGTGTTTCTGCGCTCTAAAGCGCTCTGAACTCCTCAAGTTGAAAAACTTCAACTGTGGAAAACGTCCCACGCCATCTCTTTTTTCATCGTCTTTTTTCCCATTGTCTAATGAGATGATTTGAGAGGCGGGCCAAGTTTACAGTTGGTAAACAACGGAGGAGAAACTGGTGGTAGTGGTTGCTGGATACCCAGAGCTGTACGGCCTGAAGATCGACAGCAGCAACATCCTTCATGGAGGAGAAGCTCCTGGACCAACTGGTGGTACTCCCCATGCCACTTTTTTCTCCTCCAAGTGAGGATTAGAATATATGACCTTCACATAACCCCGTCGAAAATTAATATATATTTTTAAACACTTGAAGATCCACTCATTACTAAAAGTGTCTGTCATCCTAGAGAGACAATAGAAACTAGTGGTCAAATTTGTCATATTGAAATTTAACGTGTGCTGATGGATTCACATCATCAACTCATGCATTGAGTAACACTACAAGTAAACGTCTTTCACTCAGACTCCAGCTGCTGTGAGAATCGGCAAAACATCCTTTCATTTTATAGTTGTAGTTTACTGATGTATGAACAAATGTTACATAAAACCAGAGTGACCGTCCTCTAATGACCAATCAGACTGCAGTGTTCACAGCTCCACCTTTTAGTACCAGATCTGTGTGCTAGGTACCCCAACAGAGGGGGGACCAAACATGGGGACGCTAAGGAACGCTGCTGTTGGGACCATCCACAACTTTTCACTGTGAAACAGAAAAAATACATACTGAACTGAACCGTTCTGCTCGGTGGAAACGGGACTTAAGTTTCTTACTTAACAACTAAACAGTTAAACAGTAAACTGAAATCATTTGAGGTGAGACACTGGAAACACAGTAACAGAATCTTGATTTATATTTGATCAGTGCTGCCCAGCTCGACAGTTTGACCACAGCTCATGAGCCATGATTGACAGCTTTATCTCATGCACTGCTGTGTGAATACAGTGACAGTTTCAGTAAATATGACAAGTTATTTTTTATAAAAGTTACCATCTGCAGCTTTAACCAATTATCAAAACTGTTGCAGATTCATTTTTCTTCCTTTGACAAATCCCTTCAGCACTAAATCTGCACACCAGAAGTCACATCATTACTAAACTACACTAACAAAGTACTGAGCAGCATGTTCACCTCTCAAACACAGACGCACAGAGAAACCAGTCGGCTGCACCGACGTGATAAATGTACAATTGTAAAGTGAGACGAGGTGTGGAATGTGATCCAACCTCTGTGGAAAAGAAAAAAAACCTATCTGCGAGGGAACTATCAGTTTCCCAGAAAGCCTCGGAGTCGTAGTAAATCAACACTCTGAATACCAACCAATTGTTTAGATGTGTCAGCATTAAGTTAAAGCAACATGTTGGTCACTGTAAACAGATCAGTGTGCTGTAAGAGGCGTGATCGTGCAGGGATTCAGTTCCAGAAGGTGCCGGCAGCAAACAATGACCTGGAAACACAAGCCAGCAGATACTGTTGCACACAGACCAGTCACTGAGTTTCTATTCTTAGTCAGGCAGAGGTAAAGGCTCCTGACAGGTCGTCATATCGTGAGTTAGGACTTTCTGTACCTCATCACTGAATCTTATATTATTTACTGCAAACAAATATGATACAGCTAAAATTCTACTGATATATATACTGACACGCTGAGGACATTTACTGAAGTATCTAAAATCATAATTTAAGAAGTTGTGCTCATGACACTGAGTCAAATGATTGTCAGTGTTTCTCACAACAAAACCCTGCACATTTCACATCTGATCAAATTTTAATTATTATTCATCTAGAGATTAAACTGTGAGCACGAGCAATTTACTACCGTTAAGCAAAAATTAATACATAAAAATAACTTTAATTTCTATTTTTGCACAAAATATATAAATCCAAGGACTTTCAATTTGCCTTATCTGTTTATGTCTATTAAAAATTGTCAGGACTTTGTTTTTTCCCCTCTGAATTCACATTTTTTCAAGGATTTTAAGGACCCATGGGAATCCATGAGAATTTTCTTCCAATATGACCAAAGAGAGACAATAAGTGATAACAGCCTTAACTTTCCTCTGATTCATGGGGACAAAGTCAGGCAGGTGTAAGATATGATGAAGTAGCTAAACTATAACGGCTTGCAGGGAAAATCAGTCCTTAAAGATGTGATTCCTTATTTCCTTATCCCTCAAAACCACAAACCTGTTAAAAGGTTTTTCTTTTGCTTGTCCTACTGAAGCTCGGTGACTTGCTCAAGGACACGTCAGCAGGCAGCTTGCTGGACGTACAGGTTTAATTTCAGGTCCTCTAGATTACAGAAATTTTTTAAACTGACTTTGTTTATGGCTAAAGTAAGACATGTGTCCCCTCCTGGTTCTGACATTGGCTCCACTCACTGCGTAGCAGCAGGCGTCCGAACAGGTTGTGGTCTCTGGCCGTAGTGTTGCAGTTCCAGCGGTGGTTGCGGAACTGGTGCTGGCACTCTGAGATCCAGTCCTTCATCCCGGCCCCGATGGCCTGCATCACTTTGGGGTGCTGGCGGCACAGCTGGCGCTGTTTGTTCACCAGACCTGGGATGTTGTCGCACATCACCTGGGAGCCCAGGGTGCCCATGTACCTGCAGGGTGAAGGAGAAGAAAACCCAACGCTTGTGAACAATCGTTTATCAAGGAGGAGAAAAGAATTGTGTGCTGTTTTTTTTTTTTTTAATCCCTCTGCCTTTCCAAATGTTTGTGCACAAAATTTGCACACTAAATTATCTCCATGATCTCAAAAGATAAAAAATTAAAGAAAATGTGGAACCTTTCCTTTTAACAAGCACACAAATAACTCCACACGTCTGCACCTCCAGTAAAAAAGAGACATTAAAGCTCTGTGTGTTGGTTGGACACGCTGACAGAAAAAGATAATGGATAACAAGGCAAAAAAGGTGTCTTCTTGGGAAACTTGTTGAAATCACTCCTAACAAGTCCACACTCCCATGTACCTGCAGAACAAGGTGATGAAAGACAGGCAGGGAATTTGCAGGCTGCAGGGATTTCCCTCAGCGATTAAATAAAGTCCAGAGCAGCAAGAGAAAAGAGAAAAGAGTGAGAAATGATCTGTCCAAACAGCCTCTCTCTATCACAGCCAGTGTGAGGTTTGGAATTTCGAAACAAAGTGAAAGACAGCAAATAAAGAGAAATTAAATTATATCAGATGACTTTCTCCTGTAAACTTATCTGTCCAAATATTCAGTCCTCAATTTCAGTATTTAACAAAAGAAGCTATGCAAACTATTTTAGCCACTCAGTCTGTGGGAAATTTCTAATTAACAAAATGAAAAGAGTTGTTATGACACAGTTTAAGGTAATTAAGACAGATATATTTAATGGAACAGATGGACACAATGCCAGGGCGATGTCACATTAATCATATTTCACTGCCGACAGATTAATTTAAACAGTACTGGCGCGCATTTTACGCATCGCATTAAAACATGTTAATAGGAAGGTCATGCAATCAGCGCGTGGGGCTTTTACAAATGCATTTAAATGAGAATGTAAAGAAAGTGCACAGTACTTACCACCAGGACGCATCGACCTCGGCCATCAGCCAGCAGATTGCCACAGAAAAATAAAAACATATTCCACTTGGCAATAAGTTCATATTAACCAAACTTCGGTCCTTTATGGATCTGGACGGAGCATTTCCACGCACAAAAGAAAAATAGAGAACATTAGAGAACTTGTTTAATCTCCAAATCAAGCTTGGATTAAAACTATATCATCACAGGACAGTCGGAGGAGGTCTGCGCGTAAAAGCCATGTCCGGCTCCGGGTGCAAAGCGCTTCTGAGGGAAAAAGTCAAAGCGCGGCTGTCTAATAGTCCAGCAAATATTTTCAGTGGAGATGATGTGCTATCAGGTTTAAATTGCTTTACACAAGGGGTGGGCAGAGTCCCGTCTCAGGAATGAGGTGAAGAAATGAGATGTCTGAGAGTATCTGTTCAGGCTGGTTTGACACCAGACAGGCTTGGCCCGCGTCCAGACCGGAGCTCCGCTGCTG
Source organism: Epinephelus awoara (assembly GCA_035609425.1). Taxonomy (NCBI): domain Eukaryota; kingdom Metazoa; phylum Chordata; class Actinopteri; order Perciformes; family Serranidae; genus Epinephelus; species Epinephelus awoara. Next base: position 3,210,085 of record CM069298.1, on the reverse strand, counting down.
CTCTGAGATGCGGTCCAAGCTGATGGGCTCTTCACTCAAACTGCACCGACGCGTTCAGGGCAGGAGCCGGCGGAGGGGGAGAGATCATCCAGCGCGCTCAGCCACTGTCAGTCACCAGAAAGGCGCACAAATCCGCTCAGATTCGGTTTCATGGGACAAAGTGGGGCAGATAGCGGAGATGTATCGGGGTTTGGAGCCCCGGAGCTCCAGAAAAATGACTTGCGCGCAAATTATCCAGTGAGCATGAAAACAGTGACTCGTGTGGACAGGATTCATATTTTGCGCACAAGACTTTTAAGCTTTCGAGACCTCGGGAGCTAAAAAATGAAAATCTCTGAGTGAAATGGTGAAAAATGAAACATAAAGCTATCCACACACATCAGATGATGACCTAAATGCAGTTAGTGGGCATTCATTGGTCTTATTTCTCTTACTAAATTTACTCAAAGAAAGTCCACTGCCGTACCCGACTGCCGCACAGGTGCCAAATATTTCTGATCCCCACAGCATGACGCATTGTTATTTTACAGCCTTATACAAACCATCTCTCAGTCCAACTAATAACTCAGGAATGATGGTTAAAGAAAAAAAATCGGACAGGGAAAATTACGCACTGGTTCTCCCAAAGCAGCACCTAAAGGTGACGTGTCCATTTCAATTGGATTATCTATCACAGCCTTTTTGAAGTCCCTCAGGGAAATCTGCACCACTGTCACACGGTATTTCCTCCATCTTTGATCTGGCCCGGGTGGATCTGGAGGTCCAGGAGACCCTGGCCAGATGAGATTAATGGGCAAATTGGATTTTTCCTCCCATGATCCCCGTGGAAGAAAACCCATAAAACAACAAGGAGCTTTGGAGCGCTCTCTCTATCCAACATGACTTTGTTGCTGTAGCAGCGGTAGTTGTAACAAGTCTGGAATAGAAATCCAATTTAATTGGAGTAATTTGTTCACTGTCGTACCAAATCGCATTAAGGCCGGTCACTGTATTTCACTACCTGTTTCAGAGACGGTCTAACATCAGCAGTGTGAGGTCAGGTCATGGCCTGTTGAGACTGACTCTGATGTACCTGGAGTGAAGTTTGTGGAAGAAGCTTAATGAAGGATGAATGACAGGAAGTCATCCGAGATAAATTCACTTAAAGGACTGAGCTATGACTCAAAACCAAGACTCCTCAACAGTTCAGGTTTCTGAGCTTCAAAATGTTTTAGTAACTGAATTTAAACATGTTGGGAGGGAGCTCAAGTAATTAGTGGTTATGATGGTATGTTTACATGGTTTTAGAGAAAATCAGTTTATTGTGTTAGTGTGACTTAAATGGTACTAAATCAAATTTCTCAAAGTGGGACTAACACACCCAGGTAATGTGACTCCTGCATGTACACAGTCAATCAGACCCAAACTGGCCGAGGCGCTCTGAGCATGCTCCACAGTTTCCGCCCGGGCTTTGACCCGGAAGTTCAATAGCATTAAATGTGTAACAGAAGAAGGGAGGGAAAAGGTGTACAGCATGTACGAAATGTACAGAGCTGTAAAGTTGTCCACCATGGTACCAGTTAGCAGCTAGCTAACCATAGCTAACTTGTTTGGTCTGTGACGTAATAGGTCAACAGGAAAAATGTCCAATACTAACAAGCTGAAAGGGGGCATATCTCCACCTATCGTAGAGGAGTCGCACATACTTGGCTCAATAAATGGATTCCCCTCTCGTGCTTGTGTACTGGGACAAGGACAGTAGGCCAGTTAGATGACCAACACATCCTCACTGTGACCTCGTCACATGTCCATGTTTGCTCATGGACTTTCCACGTCCACATATGACGTCCAAGGTACCCTGGGTGTGTTGGCTGTTGATGTTCTGGGACGCCGTGTCAACTTCAGTCTGTTACATGCATTGTCTGTTTTCAAAATACATTTCTGTTTTCACAGGAAATGAACAGTTTGCATAGTCTCTTTCAAAATAAAAGTTCTATGTCGGCATAAAACCGCAAATTGACTCTACCTTCAACAACAAACGCAGGTGGTTGGGTTTAAGAAAACAAACAAACAAATAAAAACAGGGTTTGGCTCTATAAACCTACAGGAAGCAAACACCGCTCTCCTGGGTGAAAGTCGCTCTTCACTGGATTCATCCACCACCCCTCCCACCCACCCTAATCGGACTTTCGTCGCCTTAACTTTACTTCTTCTCTCACCTCGTTTCCCCCTGATGCTGCCTGCTGCCGTTGAACAATGACGACCATATCATGCCGATGTTAAAGGATGGCTTTTTCGTTGGTGTCTGACGCCAGAAGTCAATGACCAAGTGCTGGAGTTCGACGACTTTGTAGTGAGACCAGGTTGAAATGGCCTAGTCAAGCTATTATTGTAGCTCAACTTAACTGTGCATGTAAACGTACATGTCTTACAGCATTCACATTTATAAATTTGAATTAAACAAAAAAAAATTTCAGTTCAACGATTTTGGAAGTACACTTATTAGCTTTCTTTCTGAGGGTTAGATGAGAAGACTGATATCACTCTCATCTCTGTGGGTTTAGTATTCAGCTGGAGTCGAAAGACAATTAGCTTAGGATAGCATAAAGACTGGAAGCAGGAGGAAACAACTAGCCTGGCTGTGTCTAAAGTTCAAAAAGCACCTGTTTATTAAACAGCTTTACTGGACTCCGAATTATGTCAGTTGAATCAGATATGGCTTTTAAATACATATTTTCAATGATTAATTTCACTTCTTTATACAGAGTTTGTTACATTTGTCCCACAGACAACAGGCGGACACACAAACGCCTCCTGGGAGAAGATCAGCTCTGCACTCAGAATTTCAGGTAAATAGGCTATATGATGCTTGTTAAGGTTGCTTAGCAACCTCAGACACAACCTGCCGCCACACTCTTGAAAGCTGGCACAAAAATGGCACAAGGGTAGCACCCAGCGCCTGACCTCGGGTTTTTCCAGGCGGTTAAAGATGCAGCATGTGTTCGGCCCCTAATCGTTCCCCTACTTTGTATTCGACGCACAGACATGAGGTAGATATCAATGTTCTCATCACTGTGAGAAAAAAGTCAGTTAGCCTCTTTACCAAAAGAGCCATCCATCCATTTTCATCCTCTTATTCTTGGCTGGGTCGCAGGGGCAACAGGCCAAGCGAAGCACCCCAGACGTCCCTCTCCCCAGCGACACCTTCCAGCTCCTCCTGGAGGACCCCAAAGTGTTCCCAGGCCAGATGAGATATATAATCCCTCCAGTGTGTTCTGGGTCTGCCCCGGGGCCTCCTACCAGTGGAGCGTGCCCGAACACCTCTAACGGGAGGCACCCACGAGGCATCCTAGTCAAATGCCTGAACGCCTTTTTTATACGAAGGAGCAGCGGCTCTACTCCGAGCTCCCTCCAGATGTCTGACTCCTCCCCCTATCTCTAAGGCTGAGCCCAGACACCCCACAGAGGAAACTCATTTCGGCCGCTTATTTCCAGGATCTCATTCTCTCGGTCACTACCCAGAGCTCATGACCACAGGTGAGGGTTGGGACCACTCCACTCCCTCTTCACCATGACAGTCCAGCACAGCACCTGCATCACTGCAGACGCTGCACCAAACTGCTGATCCAGCTTACACTCCATTCTACCCTCAGCTGTGAACAAGACCTCGAGATACTATTATTATATCATATATTTAAACCTGTTATATATCTAGGATCATAATTTACATTTTAAAACCACATTCACTTTGTTTCTGGAGGCATTGAAAAAAGAAAACATTCTGATTTAAATCTTAAATTTGAATGTGCAAGAAATTGTTCCTCAAAAGAAACTTTAATTTTCACTCAAACCCTAAAAAACAAAGAATTCAGAACGTAACTCAAAGACAAGACAGATCAAAGTGGAAATCAAGCGTTACAGCTGCAAAATAACAACGCTGTCCTGTCAAACCTTTTCCTGAAACATCTCAGTCCCTCAGTGATCCAGTTTATCACCTACTGTTATCAAAAACAAATTATTATCACAAGCTCATTAACTAAGGATTAACACAACCATCTCTGCAGGTAACCCTTCCCACTGGTCGCTTTGTAAAGGAGGAAGACGAAGGTGGCTCCGAGTGTGCTCACTGTGAGTCCGGTCAGGGACCGCATCCTCCGGTTGCCGTGGGAACCAGGTTGAGGAAGCTGACAGCAATCTCCAGCCTCGTCCATCTGAGGGAGAAGGAGAGGTCGCATGAGAAACACACATTGAATCCTGTGGTCAGAACAATGTGACCTTGTGCAGGAAGTAGACGGGTCATTTTAACCTAATCCAGTCTGGATTATAGCAGTTTACTGGTCAGACAGTTTCAGGCCAGTTAAACCTTCACTGGGTGGGAAATATCAGCTCAGTCAGTACTGGGCGGGAATCAAACAGAGGGTGAGGGCATGTCTGGTCCCATCGCACCACCACAGCGTGACTCGCAAACCTGAGTCACCAAAACTTCCTGTGCCAAATCCTCAAGGATTCATCAGCCGAGCGGAGAGTCGGGTCTCTCGGTCACGGTCAAGTCACGGAGGAATAATGCTGTTCAAAACTCTCAAGTCAGAGGGTGACACAGTGTCACACTGAATCCAAGTCATGTGAGAAAGTTTGGAGATAAAACGAGTTCAGCTTTCTTCCAGTAAATGTGACTCGGGAACAACTTCCTGAGTTCTGACATCATCATCAAGGATATTCTTGTAGTTAATGCTGGGAAGGCGTTTTTCCCACGGGACATGAATGCAGTATACATGCCAAATCAAAAGAAAATATCTTTTAAATTTAAACTTCTCTGTTGTTGATCCGTGTGTTTAGTATGCTCCTCACAAACAGTTACATAAAATACTTCCATGTCTCGCCATTGCTGAAGCTTCACTGAAACTTTGCTATTCAATTGCAAACTGTGGACTGTTTGGAGCACAGTGAACATCTTGGTCATCGGTGAAGAAGTGGATTATTGACCCTGTGTCACCACTGGCATCCACTGTAACCACAGGCTACTGGGGCACCCTGGTGGCCTACAAGTTTTGGGTCCTTACTCTGTAAACGTTACAGATCAGAAGTACAGAGAGTTGTTGACTAGAGATGATACACCGTCTCATCGTGGTCACTTGCTGTGAACCAGCAGGATTTTACAACGTTGCAGACGCCGCGTTGTAAGTAGTTGCCTGTTTCAGCTCGTTGCGAATCTTTGGTCTGGACTGAGCTTTAACATGCATTTGTACATGCAGACGAACTGTGTTTATTAACAGTTTTTAAAGTGCCCCAGAGCCCATGTAGGTTTTTGCGGGTCGTTATCTCAGCAGAACTCCTCATTAGTGTTGTTTCTTTTTCCCCCTCAGCAGCAGCATTTCAGGGTATTTTTGCAATAACGATATTCTTGATGATATAACAAATTAGCTAAAAAAATATTATTAATTTAAGAAAATAGAACTGGAAAAAAAATAAGTGATATAGTTTAACAGATTGCTTCAAATATTCAGTAAAAACTAAAGAAAAATAATCTAATCTCTCTCTCTCTCTCTCTATATATATATATATATAAATCAACAGGTGATTTCCTTCTTTTAGTAAAATCCTAAATGATTGATTTCTCCTCTAATCATCAGACTGTAACCTGTGACAGGCTGTTATGATATCACAACTATCACACAGTCACATAAATGGAGTTTTTTCACGTAGGTTTACATTACCAAATTAAGACAAAATCACTTAACGACACCGATGCTGTGCTGCTGCCAGAGGAGTCGCTGAATGAGTTCCCTCTGAGCGGTAAGTCACTAAAAGAGTCTGAGAAGTAAAACATTCAGGACGCCACAGTTTATTCCACACTGCTGATGCTGCTCGTCTTTTTGGATCCACCACGGAGCCGGTAATAATTTCATTTTCAGCCATGCTTGTTGCTGTGGGTAACAGTATGACGTCAATATGTCAACAAGTAGAAATATTGCGAGTATCACAATATTTTTCACATCATATTAAAAATTATACCAGTATTATCATGAAGGATATGGCACACCCCAATTTAATGTTATATACAAATACTGTTCAGTGCAGCTTTAAATCACACATGGACTCCAGTCATGCTCTACCTTTATCTTTGCTACCTTTCTATGACCACCATAAGCTCTGCTGGAGGCTGGTTAATATGGAATTTCCTGTTGGTCACTGATAAATTGCATTTTACTTGACTTTATGAAAGCTCACAGCTGGTTACTGTATCACACATTTATCAAAGTCAACACTAGATGGCAGTAACAAGCACTTTCTCCATTCACAGCACTGGTTCTGCTCTGGATGTTGCTCTTTAACTTGTTTTTCTTTAGTGAGAAAGAGAGAAAAACGGGATTTGTTTTCAAATCAGAACCAAAATCCACGTCAGTGTGTGTCACAGTTTGTGCAGTGAGAGCTCCAGCAGATGCAGTGATGTAATTCAAATGTGTGTGTTTCAGGAGACAACCCTCCAAAGATAAGGTTAGATTGTGTGTGTTTATGGACCCCGGGATGAGAGCCAGTGGGTCCAAATGGACTTCATTGGCTGTCGGATTCTTGTCTGACACAACCGAGGAACCCCCACCCCGACCAACACTATCAACACACACACAAATATCCAGCTACACTATCAACACTCACACACCTCCATCTGCTGCTAACCCACCTCCTTCACTCGCCCCATACCCCCACCTCTCCGTTTCTCCCCTTTTAAACTCCCTCACCCCGCCAAACCTGCGCCCTCTCCTCGCTTCCCTCCGCCCCCCACCCTCGCCTTCCCATCAGCCCCCTCTCATCCCTCCGCCTCATCGTCTGTGTGCTGACAGGTCGATGTCACACCGGTGCTGACTTATGGGCTGTGAGGATTCTGCCCTGTCAGGAACGACTCTCTCCTCTTGGAATACAAATGCAAACACACACACACGCGCTCACACACACAGAGTCAGGTGCACACATGCAAGCACTCCCGCACATACCTGTTGGAGCTCGCCAGAATTCATATTCACCACCATCTAACACACACACTATGTTCTGTTCATGTTGCTTTAATCCTGAGTGGTAAAAGAAAGGATCTCAGAATAACAGCGGAACAAAGGAATTCAGATCGACTCGTATGAAATATGAATACATTTGAACATGAATGATATTATCAGCAGAAAAAAAATACTATATCACAGATGAATCAGTTTCAGTGTCTATGTTGACAGATACAAAAATGACAGTTGTGTTGTTTTTAAGCTGTATTTTTATCTATGTTCACATTTTATTTCTTGTTTCAAAATCACTAATTTTGTATTATTAGTTCCACTTACTATTTATATCTTATTTTCAGCTACATTTACTGTTCAATGTTTTACTATTGATTACAAACATTATTGTGACAGGGTTCCTACACAGTTTCCATTTAGAATTCCACACTTTTTCAGACTCAGATTTCCAGACCTCTCAGTGTATTTTTTTCAAACTATATTTGACATCTGAGCACAAATATCAAGATGTTTATATTGTATATTCATGGTTTTGAAATCCATCTGTTTAACTTGTCTCTTACATTCTGACTACTCTCCTTTTTTCAGGGATTTTTCCAGCAGCAGTGCTGAGGTTCGTAAGATGTTTTTTTTTTAGTGCTTTAAACACAAATTTGTACACAGATGTAGAGGTCGAATTACATTTAATAAAATGCTTCCCATACTCCATGACATTAAAATCGTTCCTGCACAAGGGGGCTGCATAACATTTGACATCTAGTGCCTAAATCAATGTTGTGACTCTAAGATTGCTTTTAAAATCATTTGATGACAGTTAAAAAATAGAACACAGATACAAATTACCTACTAGGTAAGGGCATTTAAAGTATCTTCCATATTCGAGAACTCACATTATTATAGAGTACTCAAGTACGCATAAAATAAACGCTGTGCATGTGTGTGCAGGAGGATTCTCAACTACTGTCCCCTGGTGCAGACGTCACACTCCAGCAGCAGTGGTCTCATGATAACCAGAGTGAGCGACAGCAGAGTGAGAAGGCACTGAGTGAAGCAATATGCTGACTGCACACAGCTCTACAATTTAATAAGATTTTACCCATTTTAAACAGATTTGAATTTTAAAAAAGTCATGTTCGCATGTGGGAGGGGTAGTGGCGAGTACTCTATATGTTGAACAAATAATAATCCAAATGAGAACCTGAATACTCATGCCCATCTCTGTTACCAACATGAAAAAAATGTGATGGACGGTGTTTCTGCACTCGGAACAGGCAGGTGAGCTGGACGTCAGGTCGCAGTAAACCATGTGTGTAGCAGCGAATGTTAAGTGTGAGCTTGAACCCCCTTGAAAATGAGATGGCACATCTCAAGGGGCTATCCTTAAAAATAAAAGTATAAGGTATAAAAAGCTAGAGTTTGTCAGAAAGGCCAGACCTGTGAAGCTATTTCAGTGGCACGTAGAGGTATTGTCTCGCTTATATTGTGTCATCTGATCAGCTCCTCTGATCGGCCTTCAAAGTATTTACTACAAATCCTGGCCGATAAGGATTGGGGCTGATCGATCAGAGCACCCTTACTGACTGGTGCTCTATTTATAAACCCTGCCTGTCTCTGGCTGCTTAAAGTAGAGATACTGAATTAACTGCATATGGAGAGATTCTCCCAGAAGCGACACTTATCATTTAGCTCACCTGTGTTGTTGCCAAATAATTCTAGGTGCTACAGCTAATACAAATCAATTAACATCATAAAGAATAAATAATCATATGTTACTGTTTCCCCAATATTTTCAATATTTTTTAGTCTTTTTTATATATAAGAGCCTAAAAAAGTTAGATTTGGTTATCTGTGATGATAAGTATAAATGCATTCAGAGATATTGCTGCAGTTTCCTTCAAACTAATGTGGGTGCAGATGTCCAGATTTGGAACATTTATCAGACACTTGGGGTCAAAGTTGTTTTGCAGGCCGTGGAGGCAGCCCTGTGTGAGCGTGTGTTCAGTCCCACGTCATACTTCTTGCATGCTTAAAACGACATCAAGCTCGCTCTGACCTCGACTCTCTCACACAGTGGTAAACATTTTGGCTGCACCGGCTGCCTGCTTTAAATGCTATGAAAAACACTTTTCTTGTAAGAGAATATGAGTCTGGAAACACAAGTATTTTTCCATACTCTTTTTTTCCATACTCATCCAGACCTGGAAATGACTACAATCAAATTCAATACTGCACAGGAACCCTGTGTTCAGCTACAAAATACCCTGCCGCAGTCCGTGTCTGTGTTACATTTTCAAAATAAACAAATATAGATTTAAAGTGTCATACCAGTGTGGGTTAATATTTCATTGCATTGCCTTAAAGACTAACATTTGTGATGTGGATTTTTCTTTTAACAATAATTTTAGCGATTTATTAAGTATCTTAAGTATGCTTAAGTATCAGCTCAGCAATGTATGTGTATGTGTGTGTGTTGACCTGGCACAGCAGACTGTGGAGGCAGGTGACTTCCTTCTGCAGGTCTGTAATCTGGACCACCAGCTGGTTGCAGACGGCTTGAGCCTCCTTCTTCGGGTCCAGTGAGAAGACCAGCTACATGGAGGACCAAAGAGACAGAGAACACGATTTAAACCTCCTACAGACTGTGAGATTTTGGCAATCTTATAAGGTTAGTGCAAACTACACTGTGCGACATGGATCTAATTAACCTGGGGACAACACCAAGTTTGTTGTTGCAGGCTGCACCACTACAGACGGACGACATGTACCTGAGATGTGTGGCAAGGAAACCGGCCGATGACGTCCTGAATCATCTCCGTCAGGTAGCAGCACTGCTGCTTCACACTTATCAGGAAGTTATGCAGCTCCTCACTCCTGCGAAACATGAGCAACTTTTTGATTTTTTAATGAAAATATTTTCACACCTACAATTTTCATTTATCATCACATTCTGTATGGACGTGTGCATTTATGGAGTGCTGAAATAGACCCAATCAGACAGCTTGATCAAAGCTTTATAATGTAATTACATAACTGATTAACGGAGACAAGGCGCATCAAAGCATTGCTTATCTGATGGGATGAGCGAGTGCACCATGATCTGTATCTGTAGGTGTTTAACCAACATAATTAGCTGTATCTGTACTCAGGATGGCAGAGTTTAAATTAGGAGTGGGAGGGGTTTAAATTGTAAATTGTAATTTTAAGCCTGAAGTGTGTATAGGTTGACCAGAAGTTGTTATGATTCATTAGTTATTAGAAAACTGTTCACAGAAAAGTCTCATGATTAAGCTTCAGGTCACTTTTGATCAAAAGAGATTAAACACAGTTACCCTAATGAGTGTTTTCCTTCATCATGAGCAGAGATTTTGACACATTTTACTCGTATTCATTTAAGTAAATTATCTGCACCAGATACTCATTTAATCTGAGTATTTGGCTCAACCCCACCGATAAGTCACATGTCTGTTTTTTTTTTAGGTCTACAGACGATGCTATTGGAGCTTTAAAGCTGAGCTCAGTAGATTTAAACAGTCGGCACTGAGAGGGTGTCCACATATAAAAAACAAGGCAAGGCCTGCTGAGGATGCCCAACAGTGACGGGGCAGACAGATTGATCGCTTGGACCAAACTTGGTGTTAACATTCTTCATGCATTTTCCTGGAGACCACCTCACCAAACTACAGAAAACCGAGCAGGTGGCCGAGCCCTCTCTGCACCTCCTCCCCATACTAACCCCATGCTGTCATCCCTCCCTGAAAACATCCACCTTAAATGACAGGTATTTATATTCATCAACCTCTCTTCCCATCCCCGGGTCCTGTGGGATATTGATAGCTCTTATCTTAATGGTACATTTCCCTTGGTGAGGGGACTGGGCAGCCAGCCGTCCCGGCCCTCCTCACACTCTGTCAGAGGGGCGAGTAAACACTGTCAGTCAGCCTGTGCTGCACCCTCACCTCCCTTCTCCCTGCTGTTAGTTTATCTAGGGAGCAGAGACTGATGATGGGCCCCTGGTGGGAAGATCGTTGATGCAAAGGACTTTCTGATACGTGGGAATGTTTCAGAGGATACATGTGTGCCAAAGCACATTGGGCATACCTGCCATTTTCCAGCAGCATCAGTAAGTGCCTTGCTCAGTGGTAGCTGCTGAGGGGAAAGTGATGCACATTTACTTTCACTTCACACATTTTCTCTGACAGATTCAGACAAGCAGTATTTCAGTCACGTCACTCCTCCAACTTTCTTTGAAAGTGGTAGTGTGTGGTAAGCTCCTGGCTAGGCCGATCTAAGCCTATCCTGTCTGCCCAGGGGTCTCTGTCCCCTTGGACGTGCACAGAATAACTTCATGGTGTTTAAAGCAATGACTCACCTCAACCGCTTCACACTCAGGTACAAAGCACCATATCACCTGCTTCAAGTTGCAGTCCAATGAAGCCAGAAGAGCTACATTACTGAAACAAAGCACACTGGCTGATGTGCCCTGAGATTTTGTCAATGAAAATGAGAGGACTGACTCTCTGACAAGGTAACACCTGACTCATTAAAGCACATAACTCATTCCACCATGTCCTCACTGAATGTGTCAGCGACAAAATCAGTTCAACTGCATTGTTTTCTGTTGGAATGAACTTTTGCCAGACACCCTGTTTCTATTTATTCCTGTCGCTCGCTTTGAAAGCTGGATTGGTGAAGTTAAAATGAGGAGTTATCAATACGTTATTGCCTCATTTCACTTAAAACTAGAATCACCACCCGTGGTTGTAGACTTTAGTCAAAATTTTAGTCAAATTCTGTTACAGTTTGCATCCATGTCTGTGAAAACATGGATGCTTCACACCCATTGTCCCCCTGACAGCACAGATATATACAATCAGCACAGCTTCAAGGTGGACACCAATGATTAGTGTCATCAATTAAGTATCTGACCAAATGTCTCCATTTCTGTTTCTGAGATATGACGTTGAGTAATACGTGACGCTTTGTCATAATTAGCATACGAATTCTCAAGTTAGGCCAAAAACATATTTTGTTAGGTCACACTGACCTTGACCTTGACCTCACCCATGGCACTGGAGAGACCCATAAACAAAGATTAGACAACCCGACAACATCCAGGGTCTCAATTATATCAGGGTGACTCCTGCACGCTTTGCCTCTGTGTAGGGGGTTTCAAGACCTCAGTGACCTCTGCCAGAGGGACGAGCAAAGCATCCTCTTAGTCTTTAACACTGGCTCCCTTAGATCAACCACAAAACCTCTCCTAACTCAAACACCCAGGTTTCCACTTCTGCAACAGCACAAAGCTTCATTTTTTTTTTGTTTTGGCCGTCCATTATGTGTCTGTTGATTCACGAGTCCCCTTGGATAACAAAGCCTTGAAAGCCTACTTATTCATCTTAACTTCCCCATCAGGCTCCCTGGTTTCCACCCTGATGGGCACCTCTGACTTTCTGGCTGGACCTCTAAGCAGCTGCATCTGCAATCGCGGTTTTGGACATGACCTGTGAGAATAATAAGCAAATCTGCAAACTGCCCTGAGATTCAGGAAAAATGCAGCGACCCTGTTGATCCTTTAGGCTTAGTCTGATCAAGGTCCACAGCTACAGGTCCTGCCAGGAAGTTACATTATTGTAAAGTAGTATTTAGATGGGCAAACATGAATGAATCTGCATATCTGTAATCTGCATATTATTATAATCACTACCACTGTTACTCCAGGCCCATTCTTCCTGTTGCTTTTTTCCACAGGTCCCCGACATGTCAAAAAAAAAAAAATGTTTGTAAGACTAATTTTCTACTATTTTCCATTCCTGAGTGTGAAATAAGGACCTGACGGAGCTCTTAAGGAGGTCTGGCCCTGATGAAGCCATCCATCCCTCTCATTAACCTCCCTCTCTCTCTATTGGACTGTCTCTCATCCGGCAGGCGAGGGCGGGTGCAGCCAGCGAGCCCAGCTCTGCTGAGGATTCATGAAGTGATGGGGTGCGGTGCGATGGCTTTGTTTGGCCCCTGCCACTGGCTCTCCTTTGCTCATTGCAACCTCCCATCGCCTCTCACCTTACAAATCATTACAGCTCCGCTTAAACCATTAGGGCCTGGCTCAGGGCTCGGCTACGGAGATGGGAGGAGGGGGATGCGGAGCCCGGACAGTGAGATGCTCATGGCGCTGATGGACGACTTCCAGTGGAGGAGGACAGATGGAGCATTACGGGGAGATGGAGGAGGGCTGGGTGTGGGGGAGGGTTGGAGGTGTGTGGCTGACAAGTGTTTAAATTTTTGCTACTATAGTAACTTTGTTTTTGGCTTTGTGCAGAGTGTTTGTGGAATACTTTTTTGCAGCTGACAGCTTATCACACATTTCTAGCAGACTGATACAGAGATTTTCAAATACTCAAACATCTCTCTCAAACATTTTTTGACAAATTGTCTGTCAGATGCCACAATCTGCAGTGATGTTTTATAATGTTTGGACTGTGCTGTAGATAGGAAAGCTAGACTGCAGTGAACAGAGCCTCTGATCAGAATATTAGTCATTCTAATCTCATAATACTGCCTCTCTGAAAACTACAGCAATGCTTAAACTAATTCATGGTTTTCACTTGAATGAATGAACACTTCAACGGCCTTCTGAAGGTCTATCGCCTGTAGGTGTTGACTGCCACAGACCTGCTGGGCATTAAGATGCGGTACCTTACCCACTGTCCTCGGCTCCTGGTCGGCTGATTGTGTCTAGGTCCACTTTGTCCAAGTGCATCTGCCGCACAGCACTCAGCACCTTCTGCTGGTCCTCTGGGTCTTTGATACCAACCTGACAAATGAGAAAAACTATTTGTCCTTCTTGTAGTTTCAAATGTCTTCTTGTCTTATGTTCAGACCCTCAAACTTTAAGATCATTTGACACACACGTACACTGGTATTCTTCAGCTGCTTGCTCCAAGAAGCTTTGTTATGCTTCATTAAGTTTGAGATTAAACCCACGGCCTTTTTATCACTGCAACACTATGTCAAACGAAACATTCTCGATGCAGAGGTGTAACTTCTTACACTTTCACCATGATGTACGTTTCATGTCTGACAAACTTCTGAACTGGAATTCAAACCGGGGTAGGCAGTTTTATTTTGGTGTCATTAGGCAAGAATCCCACAATAAACTTTGAGCACATTGAAATTCAAGTGGTCTGAGAGAAAACCTAGAGTGCTGCCCCTCCTCTTGGCTCTGTTTTCAGGCTTGGAGATTCTGGCCAATCACAGATCATTTCAGAGATAGGCCATTCTTATTGGCTGTTCTATAAATGCAGAAGTGCGTGTCTTTTCCGTGAAAGCCTGATTCAATGCCGGAGAATCCTGCAGAGAAAGTTGTTATTCCAGCGTTGGCAACAACTGCCTATACTGCAAAGAACTGAAAACAGAAGGCTGACTTATCAAAACGAGAATCATAGGGCTCAGTTGCACAATAGATATACTCTCATATTTCTGTGCGTTCTTTATGTTGGCACAGATACAGCCAATAGTTAAAAGTTTCACACAACAACTGATGAGGTGACGGTAGAGAAGTTCGTAATAACGTACCTTTTAACAGATGTAGCATTGTAGATGGCAGTGGTCTGTGAGGCCATTAAACACATTAAAACATGTGGACAGGGAATTGTTTTCAGTATATTTCCAAATCATTCCTTTCTGCCATAATTTAAATGTCTTTGTCGTCTCCTAAGGTCATTTCTCGCTTGAACTACGCTAAACTGCCTCCACAACCTCCAGTTTGCTGCTCTGTGCCGTCTGTATCTGTAAGCTATAAAGAAATGTGCACAAATCCGGATGAAATGAACGCAGGGTACGGACAGAAGACTCTGTCCGTCTCCTAATGTTGACCTTAAAGTTGTTAATGTTGAGCTCTTAAAGAAAGTCTGAAAATAAACAAAATTAAAGTGTTTCAGAAATGGAGAGAAAATGTTGCTAATAGTTTAGCCTTCTGCTAACAGAAGCCAAAGGCTCACAGCTGTGGCTTCAAGTTCATGTTTATGTAGTTAATGTGAGCTAAAGTCTTGAATCTCCGTGTGTCTACTGCCTCACTCCCTGCAGCTACAAACCACCTCGCTAGGAGGAGAAGAGGCAGCAGCCAAGGAGACAAACCCCTTGCCCCCATCAGCAGCCATAGCAACTGGATTGGCAACTGGAACCTCAGATCAGCCCTGACCCCCCGCTGGATCAGCGAACTTTCTGTTGCTGCTGTTACACAGGTTAGACCCAGCGCTGCTGCTGGCCACCAGAACACTCTGAGATCTGGCACTGGAGGGACTGAGCGATACGCTACGACAGGCCTCTACTCTGAAGATGTGAGACAGGCCTCTACTCTGACAATGTTCAAATCTAGGCTCAAAACAGCTCTATTTCACTGTGCATATGACTGAAAGGATCTTATCTGCACTCTTCTCTTTTAAAGTTCATTTTATAATGAATATTTATGTTTTTATTTTGTATTGTGATTTTAATGCATTTTCTTGTTCTGTAAAGCACTTTGAATTACTTTGTGTACGATTTGTGCTCTACAAATAAACTTGCCTTGCCTGCACACAACTCTACAATCAAACAAGAATAAATAAATCAATGTATGGGAAACATGCAACTGTATGAAGCCTGTGCATATGCTTGTGGTTGTCTGGTGGGAGGAGTTTAGGACAGACAGGATAGAGCTGCAGCAGGAGGGTGTATTTTCGAACTCTGCCTTTGTTTTGTTTTTTGTCGTGTCCAGATTTCTGCCTGCCCCAGCTTTAACATTAAGCTCTGTCAGTTGTTATTAATACAACCTGCCTTTGTTATAATGACTCAAATGTGGGTGAAGTGCACCCGGTGCACTCTTTTTACCTTTATTTACCTCTCATGACAGATTTTACAGAAATATAATATAATCTCTCACCACCTTCTTTCTACTGAACTTGTGTCCTTTCACAGCTGTGACATCAGCAGCTACCCTCGTCTCTTTCTGGGTCACCCTGAAGGCTGGCGCTGAGCAAAAGAGCTGACAGACAAACAGATGTTACCGTCATCCATTACCTTCTCCAGGTCCTCCTTCTCCATGGTCAACAGGTAGCTCCAGGTGATGTCATTTTTCTGTGCGAGTGTGTATGTGGAGAAAAAAATGATGGGTGAGAAAGAGAAAACATCACTCAGCATTTACCAAATCAAAACTTCTCCAGCTGAAACAGATGTACCTGCATAAGGCTTCACCACTCGGTGACAATATACCTGCACCCATCAAATCCAGTCCTCACATATCAGATCGGGACGAAAACTTGAGCTGACCCCCAGTTTAATTCGGTCCAAGCCAATCAGGCACAGTAGATCCATTATGAAGCACCAAGTAAAATATGTAAACTACTCATCTCATAACATGTTCTGTGCTCAACACATTTGGGATCAGTGGAACTCGCCCACAGTTCTTAAAGAGAAGAACGACACCATATTACAGCTGTTGTAGTTTAAAAATGTGATAAAATAAAATGAAAATGACGGAGTACCATAAAAAAAAAAACACATTCAAAAACTCAAGATTGTTTTAGAATAAATTTGAAAAAACAAAACAAACATAACAAAAAAAAACAAAACAAACAAACTTGGATAATCTCTGAAATTGAAGTGGTACATTTACAAGTAAAAAAAACCCCAGAAATTTGTGGGAAAACACTTTTCTATTCTTTGAGATTATAAAGTAATTTATTAGCAAGCGAAAACAGAAATTCTGAGATTAAAGTCACACACTTCTGAGAAAAAAACAAAATATGACAAGTTATGTTTCTTTTTTTTAAGAACTATATTTCATCACTTTGCAATATTGGATCAACCTCATCACACCACAGAAGCATCCCTTTGCTGTGTATATTTACTTAGGCAACCTATACATTGTGTAATTTAAACCAAAAAACAAACAAGACATCATTTTCCAAGTATTCTTATCATGTAAATTTGTGACTTTAATTTCAGAGAATTTCTGGGGGGTTTTCCCCACGCAAATTTATGACTACAATCTTGGAGGATGTTCAAGTTTCTTCTTGTAAATTGGATTTGTTTTTGTATAGAGAATATCAGTCCCCCCCCCCCTTAAAAATACAGATTTAATCTCAGAAATTCCAAGTTTTTTCTCCCACCGCTTTGTGATATTTTTTTAACTTACAATAGCCCAAAGAGAGCAGAACCCTCTCACATTAGAAAAAGACACTGTGGCAACAAAATTTTACATATTTTAATAATAAATTCATTGAAATTTTATTCCAGCATACAGTCAGTACTTACCGTCATAATGTCAGTGAGGTAGCCGAGATCGAGGCCATGTAGGAGGAGCTCAAGGTCATCAAGCTTGTGTACACTGAAGGGCAGAGAGTTCACCTTGACTCTTAAGGACTTTAAACTAAAATCAACAGTTGTAACCCAAATATGAAACAGCTAGACTAGAACTGCACTTAAACTGTATAAATAGAGACTTCCTGCATGTTTGTAAAAATGCAGAAATGTTCAAAAGCTGAGCAGCAGCATACTGAGAAGAGAGATCATCCTTTAAGTGTAAGGCTCGTTTTAAGAGCTCACAGCAACAGAAATCTCTCCTACTGGAGTGTCCTTGAGCAATGAACTACTTCTCTTCCAGCGCCAGTGTTCCTGAACTGAACCTGTGACCTCCCTGTAGAAGGAGTTAGGCAGAAGGAAACACATCTCAGTGT
This sequence comes from Epinephelus awoara, assembly GCA_035609425.1. NCBI lineage: Eukaryota > Metazoa > Chordata > Actinopteri > Perciformes > Serranidae > Epinephelus > Epinephelus awoara. The sequence goes on along the minus strand of CM069298.1, from coordinate 3,192,396 downwards.
CACAGAGTTCAGACACATCCGAGTAACTGCAGTGCACGTGCAGCTTCAGTGTGACTGTTGACATGACGAGCTTCACGAACAAGCCGTCCGTCCCACGATGTTCTCAATATGTGAAATTCATTACTTGGTTTAACGTCTTTGTACATGAGAGACAGACAGCTGAAATGCTTACTGGTGCCAGACATGTTCCGATACAATGCTTTTAGCGGATGCTAATTGCCCAGCCGTGCCTGAGCGGACTAAACACTCATGTAGGAGGTTTATTGTTGTTTATGTCTGGTTGAACAATGGTTCAACAACACCTGCTGCACAGGCACTAGTTTACAGAAAATCCAACACAGGCTGCAGTGACTGGTGGGATGCTGCTTTGACCAGGGGAGCTGATGGGTGTAAAGCAAAAGTGATTTGTTACAGTTTCCTCTCAGTATAAACTTCACTAAACTGTTGATCAGCTGCTGAGTCAGAAAAATGGTCATCCTTATTTATGCAGAGAAGTTTTAGCTCTAAGTACATGATGTCTTTACCTGCTGTTCTATTCTACCTTCACTTCACAGACACACACTTGAGCACTCTTCTTTATTAAATAGTACGTAAAAGAATTATGTGATTATTCTGGGGCCTGTGACATAACACAAGTTCAGACACACATTTCTTATTTCTGACTGTGAATGTGCTGTTTTCATTTCACAGATGATGTTAAAATACAAATTAGTACAATTATGTACTGTAACTGGGTGGAGGAATTAATAATATATTTATCGTAGGTGTGTTACATTGAAGAAAAAACCTCAGTAATAAAGGGCCTCATTCACCAATATTTTCCAAAGTTTTTTCCAAAATTTGTTCTTAAGAATGGTCCGCAGAAAAATTTCTATCAGATTCTTGACATGTTCTTGAACCGCATTAGTGTTCACACCTGTGTTCTTATAATGATGAATAACACTTTCTTTGTATTTAAAGTGTGTGCCAGTTGATCCTTATTTACAAAGGTAAACATCACGCCACTCCCCATAAAAGGGCATGAGACTGCAAAGTTGTGTGCACACAGAAACTGAAAAGAAAAATTGAGAGAATTAAAGGTTTACTGTGTGAGATTTAGGGGGATTTAGTGGCGTCTAGCAGTGACGACTGCAGACTGAAACAAGCTGAAACTTCTTCCAATTAGAATTACATCTGGGTTTATGGTTAAGGAGGTTTTTACTGGGAGCTAAATTTTCCCCAGAGGTCTCCTCCTCTCCAAAACAAACAAACCCAGTAATTAAAACCAGTAAAAACATTGAATAAACAGTTTCATGCTACAAATCAGTGTTTTTCTGATGCTGCTCATCACAGATTGGCCTCTCAATATAGTGGCCAATGCAATAACGCAACTGTCCATATCTGGAGTCAGAGTTTAGTTTGTCCATTCTGGGCCACTGTAGAAACATAGCAGTGCAACATGGTGATCTACATAAACCAGGACCTGCTCACTATGTAGATATAAACAGCTTATTGTCAAGTAACCAAAACACAACGATTCTTATTTTCAGGTTATCTGACACGAAAGAAAACATATCTGTATTCCATGACGCCAATATATCCTCCTAAATCTTACACTGGACCTTTATGTCAAGAATACCAAAATGAAAGTCTAAAGAGGACGGAGCACCAGACTCCAAACATTAAAAAGAAGTTTAATACTTTAAAAGTAGAGGTTCTTGATGAGATGAGATGAGATGAGATAACCCTTTGTTGGTCCCACAGCAGGAAATTTTTAGTAGTATACATGTTAGCACTTTGTATGTCAAACTTGCCTATACTGTTTGGGCGCTGACTTTAAGTCTCAGCTCGTTTTACCTTTCCTGAGAAGGTGGCGGTTCAGAGTTGGTCTTGAAGAACTTTGAGAGGGTCTCCTCCATGGAGCTGAAGGCCTGGACTGTAGACATGTGGGATGAAGAGGCCAGGATCCTGCCAATCTGCCAACAGACACTGGTGTCAGGATATTACGTGATTCAGCAGCTGGAGATGTCGGTCCAGCACAGTACAAGTACTTCAGGTAAAAGACTCTTTGTTCATTACTTTTATTGAGCTTTATTGAACTAGACTGACTTTAATAACAAGATTTTACTTAACTTGTTAAGAATAAATTTAATGAAAGACATCAAATTGGAGCTATGTAGTATCTGGAATACAGATGGAATCAGGTACCTGTGTGTGTTTGAAGGTCACAGCCAGATCGGCAGGGCTCTTGCCAGCCTTGGTGCGTAATGTTTTGTCCGCTCCCAGCTGGAGGAGCTTCAGCACCGCCTCCTCTCTGCCGTACTGCACTGCTAGAGACAAAGCCTGACAGGAAATATGAGTATGACTTATCATACATGAAGTAAAATGTATAAATAGTTTTTCATAATGAAATTTATCTGACAAATTGTTCCTTTGTCACTTCAGAGCTACAGAGTGATCTGCACCTTCTGACTGAAGGGACCTGCCGTGACAAAAGAAAACTGTGACACACCGTGTATCCATTGCTATCCTGGACATTGATTTCTGACCCATGTGAGACCAGCAGGTTGATGACCTTACTGTAGCCGTCCCTGGCTGCCAGCATCAGGCAGGTCATTTGAGACCTGCAACAAGAAAGCAAGAGAGGAGATGAAGACTAAAAACAACAAGAGAGAAAAACACAGAACAGATGACGAGATTAGGACACTGGAGGAGACGTGACTGAACAGCAGGGATGGTGAAGGTACAGAGAAACCACCAGGGGGAAGCACACACCACATTATAGGTAGCCATTTCCTCTGACACTTTGAGTACAAAAAACACTGAGTCACTTATCATCTCAGCTGTGAGAGGGCCAACTCTTTATTCTGCTCTAAACCCACTGCACTCATATTTCAACTGATGATTTCTCTGTTAAAGCAATAACCACTTCAAATCCATGTTTTGATGATCTAAAGTCACCTGTGGGCTTAAAATGTTGCTCTAAGAAGTTTCAAGAAGAGCTGATATTATCAGTTGATTAATCAAGTGATTGATTAAAGAGAGTAATCATCAACTATTTTGATAATTTAATGATCAAGTATTTTCGAAAGCAATTCCAATCATTCTCTGACAGTTACAGTTTTTAGTAGTATAGTTAACTGAAAATCTGTTAATGAACTGTTGATCTGACAAAATAAGCAGTTTGAAGACACCTTGAGCTTTAAGGAACTATGAAAGGGAATTTTATCTTTTGTGGGTTCATGAAAACCCAGATACAACTGTTGAACAACGCTGAACTATTACTAAACAAAGTTATTTCCCATGAAGGAAGTTGTTGTGCCCATGTGTGCAATAATCTGGAAATGCTAAACTCTGTTGCATTTAAATTCTATGAGCGGGGGATTTTTCATAGTTTTTTTTTTTTTTTTAACAGTTCATGACCTTTTTTGCTGTCTATGTTTGAATTTTTTGGCTGTTCCACTCCCTTACCGCCGCTCAATACAAAGTTTCTCCTGGGACCACAAAGAGGGAGGGGAGTACCGTATATGGCGTCCATACATTTCTTTCTGTGAATAATCAAAAACATTTTCACAACTTTAAATATTTTACCCCATTTCCATGACCTTATTGAAGTAGTTTAGGCCTATATAGTGATCATAGAGCACAACAGTGAGGCTGTTCACCCAGTGTATTATGGGTCCGTGTACTTCACGGCCATTCGAAATAAGAAATTGAAACACGGAAAACCAACTGTTATCCGTTTTTTGTTTTGAAATGATCCAACGGAAAAGGAAAAAAACGATCCGTCTCCCGTTTTTTATGTGATAATAAAGAAAAGAAAAACGGAAAATGAATCGTTATCCATTATCTGTTATATGATTTAATTTTTAAGTTGCATTCATGTGGTGTTGGAATAATCGGAAAAATGACTTTCCGACTGAGAAAATACACATGAACGCCCGCTCATGTCGGATAAAACAACTTGGGAGATAATCTTGGAACAGGAGTTGCCGACTTGACTGAAACTGATGTCACATTCACAGACAACTGGTGGACGAAAAGGAATGTTTTGTCCATGGTAATAAAACTTTTTATAAATTCACGTATTGCATTTCATTTTTTGCGGACATGTAATGTGTAATGTGGTATGACGTTAGTTGCTGTCCATGTAGAGTGACCTAGATTAGTTAGAAAAGTTATTTATTAGCATAACATGTCAGATAAAGCAATATTCTAGTAGTTACAGAAAATGTACATGCTCTGTATGACCAGGTCCATGCACCAATCTTCCACACACACACGGCAGCTTGACGCCCTCTCGTCCTCTGAAAAAACAGTGGTGGCTCGCTCATGGTGAAAAAATAGAGAAAGGAGTTTCCCACAGGTTTTTTTTTTTTTTTTAATTCCCAAATTAAATTGGATAACAGATAACGATTCGTTTTCAGTTTTTCTTTTCTTTATTATCAAATAAAAAACCGGGAGACGGATCGTTTTTTTCCTTTTTCGTTTGGTCATTTCGAAACCAAAAATGGATAATGGTTGGTTTTCCGTGTTTCAATTTATTATTTCGAAACGAAAAACAAATGGCTGTGGAGTACATGGACCGTTATGTCCTAAGATAGGCACTGTGGCAAAAATGGAGTATGGACAATAGAATGGCCTTGTGTCTACATACTGTATATGATCAACAGAAAGTGGTAGCATCATGTAGGTTGGCTACGGTAGGCATGAAATACGTGTCATTGATGTGTCTGTAGCACCTCTTTGGTAGTCTTGATGCTATTGCCAGTTCGGAGGCATTATGTTTTCAGGTTGTGCGTCCGTCTCATTCTCATGAACGTGATATCTCACGAACCCCTTGACGAAATTTCTTAAAATTCGATTTTGGTAGTCATTGATCAAAGGTCCAACAGAATGAAATGTTGAAGTGATGACATTTTATGTCCAAAGGGTCAAAGGTCAACTTCACTGCGACATCATTTAATTCTGCGTAAAACACTTTTCTCGCCATTATGGCAAAAAATAATTTGGGACACAGACATGGCGCAACAAGATGGTGGTGCAACACCTAAGGAGCAGCATGCCAGCAGCAGACTACGAACTTAATCAACTGATACTGCAACAGTGAGCATGAAAGCAGTGCTTGTCCGTGCAGGCACTGTACTGCTCAACTCTAATTTCCCCGTCTATGCGTGACTCCGCAGGTAAAAGCTACATAGGCCTGTTTAGAAAATGAGCACAATATGTTTGGACATTACAAAAATGAATAGCTCATTTTACCAGAGGCAAGGTGAAGCAACAGAGCAACCCTGTGTGTGTTTTTACATTTAAAATAAATCAATCAAATCAATACATCCTGTCATCAAAATGATCCAGTTATTTTAACAGTACCATTCATATGCTGCACTAGATTTTAAATTAGTAATATAAGAAAGGTATTTCAGGTAATGTTATACATGTTTTGGGATTTTTATGAACGTATTTTAGACAAAAGCTAAAATATTCTAGATTCAAAACTTTTCCAAAACATTTCCAGGCCTGGAACCCAGTTTGTCCAATTCACTACTAACCTCAACTTTTCCAGGAATGTTATGACCATGGGAACCCTGTATATACAGTTCATATTGTTTCGGGTGATGTATTCTTTCAACCAATATTAAAAATAGTTCCACTAGCCAAATAGACAGCTTGGATTCAACGCAGTTACAATAGATTCATATAGAGCTCAATAAAGAATTCCTGTGTTGCATCAACTTCTCATCATATTGTAGCTGCAGAGCTCAGTCAAAAGTTATACGAACTATTTAGCTTTTTATGTGCAAAGCAACACCTGTTTGGAAAACACAGATCAAAATGTGGGATTCTGCTGCAGGAATACTTTGAGAAGTTTCACTGGACATTTTGACTGCTGACTCTGGGTCTCTGCCGTCCTTTGCCAAGGAGCAGCCGACAAACTTCAGACATCTGATTATTAGATTTTGATTGTTTACTCTTCAGTCCAGCAATTAAGATCAAGACAGAGTAATTTACTGTAGTGGTTAGACAGAGCTTCAGGTACCCACACACAAAACACAAATGTTTAACGTGTCCTTCAGCGGCCAACAACTGTTAAAAAGAAGACCTGGCTTTAACAACTATGACCTCTCGTACCAATAGTCACTCTTCTGTTGCCTTCATGTGTTTGCACCTATCTGAACTATGGCTGTATATAAACAAGCTCTACTAGAGTCCTTCAGTGCCTTATCACCTCGGACTCAAACACAGCGGCTGAGAAAAATACATGTAGAGGGGTGGGAAAGTACGGGGGCAATTCATCACCTCATGTAATGCCTTTACAGGGAACAGGGTGTGTGCGTGTGTAGCGAGAGCAATACAGCAAGAGGGACAGAACAGGCATTTAAAGGGACAATCCATAATTCAAATGTAAACAAAGGGTATAGGAACAAATTATTGCTTTCAAAATGATTGACAGGTTTTTTAATAAAGAGCCTCGTAACACACGGACCAAAACAGGACAGCCCCTAAATCCAAGTTAATGCTTTCTCTCGCCACGTTGAACTTAGTTTGATGGAAAAAAAATGACAAAAATCTTCTATCAGAGTATTTGCAATATTACGCAACAACATTGATATCGTGATGTCGTACACTCTCTTCAAAAGCATTTTAGATTACCAGATGATGTGTGTCCTAATCCAGTGAATTGACTCCCGAATAAAACACAATATTTACATATATATAAACAGTCTAAATGATATATTTCCAGCATTTTCTGCAATGTCCCGAACACTACAAGGAATATTCAAGAAATTGCTACCTCAGCATGTGACTTAAACATTTTGGTTATTACAAATTCCTACTCTGTGATCTTTGGGGATTAGTTTTGGTGAATTTTGCTTTCCAAAGCCTGACACGTATTAAGTGGTACCCAGTGCTTTTTAATGCAGAAATCCTATCCTAGCATCCTACTGGGGGCCAGATTTGGCTGGCGGGCCATAAGCAGAGTAGGTAGGTTGGTAGGTAGCTGGGTAATTACTCTAGTAATCCAGAGGGAAATCAAGGCACCCAGTAGCTTATCATCGCTTTGGACCGACATCTGTAACAATTCAAAATTATTCTCAATGGTTAACCCATTAATAGTTAACCATTGACATCCCTACCCATGTTATACACAGTATATCGTCATGACCCAACCCTAAATGCCATTTCCTGTAGCACCTTCCTTTGCTTCGTCACTGAGTTCACACTTATGTCTGTTTTTTGTATTAATGTGTTGGCAGTACCACCTGAAAACGCTCCCACAGCAAGGTGATGTTTGTCAAACAGGTGTGAACCTGTGTGTGGGTTTTGAACACTGTCTAAGCTGTGCACACAGCCACAGCTCATCCTTTAATAAATTACAAAACATCCACGGTTAATGTTTTATGTGAACTCAAACAAATGAACCAGTGGCTGTGACGTGTATAACAATTAATTTATTCACATTCCACTGCATCCGCCCATCAGTCAGTTCCTCTTTGACCCAAGAGAACGGGATGGGAAGTGTCATTTCTGCTTTCATGTTCTGTGCCTCTGTATTTTCCCAAGGGTGTCTGGCTGTGAGACAGGTACCAAGGTCACTCGCATACTGTTTCAGTGTGTTTTGTTTGTGTGTCCTTGAGACTGTGAGATCTGGCAAGTCCCCAAACAGACAGCTGATCGATAGGCAGACAATTCAGAGCAAACATCTTTCCTGGCGTTGGTACAGTGAGAAGAATGACTTCCAGAAACACCTTGCTTACGGTGCCAAGGTAAACACACCATGTCTAAAAATGGCTTCCACAATGACTAAAGTTATGTGCAGACTTGAGAAGACGTTATTTTAACAGACACAGTGATGACAATGGGAAAAGTAATGCATGGACACTATGCTACTGGCTGGTTTCATGCTGGTGATGAATTATATTTATCTTGTACAGTCACAACTTTTCTATAACTACCACTGTCCAATAATCATAATAACCTACCTGATAATTAGGGACTTAAGGGCAGTCCACACCAAGAACAATAACCATAAATAATAGTGTTTTAAAAACTGTTTTAACTCAAGCGGATGGCAGAGTCCACACCACAACTAAAGACACGGACAATGATGCATGTGGAATCACTTTCAGAAACAGACAATATCCATTTTCCGGAGCTGCTGACACATGTGGAGCGTGGAGCTTTGAGCCACTGTTTACAGAACGTTATCATTCATCAGTCTGGCTCACGTCATTATTGTTACAGTTCAGGCTTGTCATGCAAACTACTTTTTTGATATATTGTATAAAACTCCTGCATACTGTCTAACTTGCAAAAATAATGATTTTAATGCTGCAAAGTTTCAGTAACTAGACCTTCATCAGGCAAACATTGTGCGGGAGTTTTTCTGCAAGTTGCGTTTTGCTTGTCCCTCTCCTACGCACCTGTTGATACCTGCCGATAGATGTGCTAAGTATTCCTTTGTTTGATTTATTGTCCCAGAAATTATGCAATAAATGATATTATTGTCATTTTGTATAGCATATTGATAAAAGTACACCGTCCAAAGAGCAATTTACTTTCAACCCTTCAGAATATTGAGACAATGGAGTTTTAATATAAAGAAAATATCTAACATATTTTTTTGAGTAATTAACACTTGTAAATATACACAAGAAAGCATGTATACAACTATATTACCCTTATAGGAGTGGCCAAACATTACTTCGATTGAGACATGGTACAAAATTTGGCCAACAAAGATGAAACCAAGTGATGCCCAAGCATCGGTTTTGGACAAGTTGGGAGTAAGACCAGGTTAGGGGGGCTGTTTTTTGTTTGTTTTTTTAGAAACAAGCTTATGTTACATTCCAAGTACAATAACAAAAAACTAGAATTACCACACAGCAGTTGCATGTCCCCATGCACCCGTCAAGTTTCTCTTACAGTTTACACTTAACGTCCATGTCTGTGAAAACATGGATGCTTCACAACCATGTTTTCACAGACAGCTCAAAAGATCATTCATTAGAATGAGATGGATGCAAAGTCCTTGACCTCTGACACTTGACCAAGTCAACCTTTGTGCCAAATTTTAAGAAATTCCCTCAAGGTGTTCTTAAGATATCACATTCACAAGAATGAGACAGACAAGGTCACAGTGACGTTGAGCTTTGACCGTTTGGAAATAAAATGTGAGAAATTTTGTCATAATCAGCATATGAATTCCTGAGTTATGGCCAAAAATATTGTGTGTAGTCACAGCGAACTTTTACCACAAAATTAAATCAGTTCAATCTTGAACTTAAACTGGGCGTTTGTGTCAAATTTGAAGAAAACTCCTCAGGGTGTTGCTGAAATATCGCATTCAATTGAATGAGATGGATGCAAGGTCACAGTGAACTTGACCTTTGACCACCCAAATCAATTGTGTTCATTGTTGAGTCCACGTGGACTGCAGGCTGAAAGTTGGTAATGACTGCAGTAAGGTGATTCGTTCATCCAGCTCCTGTCTTGAGGTGAGTTTTGAGTTGAGAGTAAAAAATAATGTAAATCTATACCCAAAAACCGTACAAGTATAAAAGCAACGCAAATGTCTTGCAAAGACTCTGGGCGCTTGTAGCGACTGCACGTGCAGCCTGGAGAAGAATGTCCCAGCATTAATGGAACTATGTTCCACACAGACTGGTACAATGAAGGTGAAAAAACTGGGACACATGGAGGCAATGAGACCCCACATGGTGCTCCGACAGGACTTTGAAAGATGACAGAGAATGCTTGTTTACACTTCAACGGAGGGATGAGCAGCTGGTGTTAATCATTGGTTTGATATTCAGACGTAAGAGGCGATGAGGAGGAGGAGGTGGTTTATCCTCTGCACCCACATGAACCTCATAGTCTTCTGTTGCTCTGGATGTTTTGGGGCTGTCGGCCCCTCCTCCTTACCATCTCCGCTCATCTGCATCCTCCTGCATCTTATTACCTTGCTTCAAATATTTTGTCTGGGAAGGAACCAATCAATTTCCCAACGCTACAGCATGTCCATGTGTGTGTCAGGGTTTTTTAAGCGGTGTGTGTCGTGCCTGTAATGGCATACTGGCAGTGACAGAGTGGCAGGGGATTAGGGAAAGCTAAACAAGAAAGCCACTGGGGGCTGCATCGTCCCTTTGACACGACAAAAATCCACAGATGGTAACAGTAAAAGTGCTTCAAGAATGACCTCCCTTTATTCTTTTTCACCAGATGGAATGTTGCGTGTTCCTCACCGGGACAGGGGGGCAGATTTTATATCTGCTGCCTGCAATGGCTGATGGATCCTAAACTCTGAAAGAACCAACTGATACAGTGAAATAATGTGTTGTAGGGCAAATTACATCGCCAGCATTTCTTTAGGTGTCTCTGAAGTGTCATTTCACAGAAAAACCCAGGGACATGTGTGTGACCTCTTGTGTAGTCTACATGAAAGCTATCTTTTGGGCTCAGTAGTGTTGATGACATTTGTTACGATGCTTTCAGCCCTAGAATCATCTCCTTTGGTCTGAATCAGGGACTCATGTTGTTCCAAAGTTGTATAATTGCCTAGAGTAGGTTCGTGTTCTCACAGCAGCGTTGAAGAAGAGTACACTTGCAAGATAAATGTGACACTTTCTAATGTCACAATGGAGGGACAACGACGCAGGTTGATTTTAACGCTGCTTACTGTGGACTATATTGCTGTCATTGTTCATTTTAGTCAAACCATGAATGTAGTCCACTACTGGCTGCTGTCTTTTCAGCACCTCACTATCGATATGCTGATTAATGGACAGCTGAAGTACATTTAATTTTGTCCAGGCTGAACAACATGTTTCTTTGAATTGGTCTGGAAGAGGCATGCAGTCTGCTTACAGCTGCTGAATCAGGTGACAGGATGAATCCATTTTAGGACGTTGCAAAGAAAAGGTCTGAGCTCACCTGTTTCAACAGCCAATCAGCTTGTAGTGAAGTCCGCTGGTCAAGTCAAAATGACCGCAGACAGTGTGTTCGCTTGCTGCAACAGGTGCTCCGACCCCGCCGAGCCTTCTGTTTCTGTTTTGGTTAAGCGCGGACTAGGCGATGTACAGGTCAAAAGACCTCTAAACATCCAGGGTAAAATTATTATGTTTCCTTGTGTAACAGGTCCTAACTGTGTGTTGAAATGTAATCACTGAAATGCTGTGGAAACCAGTGTTCTATGAACACCTAAGGATATTTTACATTTCAGCAAAATTTAACCTGGTTCTTCTGACCTACAAATTACCACATCCATGCTTACTGGACTGCATCCAAGCCTCTGAAATCCTCCTGCCCACCCCCCTACACTCACTGTTTGTTTGTCTGCCTGTCTGATACCCGTCTGTACATGCACATGCCATAACAGGACATTCCAAACAAAACACACAAATATACACACACTGTATGGAGCGCTGTGGTGCATAATGCTACCACATGGCAGCTGAACATAACGAGAACCATCAAAGGGAATCTGATCCAGCACCTCTGTTTTTTCTCTTCTCTGTTCAAGTCAAGTCTAGAGTGTTTTTATTTGGCCTACATCAATAGGGGTGTGACAGTGCGCACTGTGCTGAAAATCCTATAAACACTGTGACCTGAAACACATCTGTACCGCCACCCCCTCCTCACCTGTCCACCATGTTAGGATCAGCATTTCTGGACAGCAAGATCTCCACACAACGAGCAATTTTGTCTTCACTGGCAGATGCTGTGCAGCTGGCCATGAGCACCGTCCAATTATCTATAGACAAGAACACATCAGAATAAAAGTTCATTATCACAATCTTAAGATTCTGTTTTATTTAAACAAACATTTGGCAAAACAACAATTATTGAAAAAGTTAATTGGAAATATTTCATAAAACTGTAACACGCTGGCACCTATTCAAGAATTTTTCCTTCACTGAGAAATTCTCTATCTGTCCTCCACCCAGCCCAAACCTCTGCGAGTTATAGGTTTTGTTTTCTGCTCTCTCCTGCGTTGGCACAGCGCAACTAGCACCAGGCATACATACCATAATATCCAATATGATGGGGTATGTTATGCCTCCGTGCCAGCAACAGCCTCCGTCCATTCTTTTGAACGTGATATCTCAATAATACCTTGAAGGAATTTCTTCAAATTTGGCACATACATTCACCTGGACTCAACAATGATCTGATTTGTTTTTGGTGGTCATAGGTCAAAGGTCATGTTTACTGTGACCTTGTCTGTCTCATTTTTGTGAACGCGATATCTCAAGAACGCCTTGAGAAGGAATTCCCTCAAATTTGAATTGAATTGAAAGTAGAAATCCGGTGTCAAAGGTCAAGGTCACTGTTATCTCACAATACATATTTTTGCCCATAACTCCAGAATTCTTATGCTAATTATGACAAAATTTAAGACTGATGTTTAACAGGACATAATGATGAAGTGATGACATTTTCTATCCAAAAGGTCAAAGGTCAGCTTGACTGTGACATCATCATGTTTTAACGTCATATCTCAGGAACAGAAGGGGACACATTTGGTCAGATACTGAATTGGTGACTCTAATCTTGAAGCTGTGCTAACTGTATAGATCTTCTGTGTGTGAGGCATCCATGTTTTCACTGACATGGATGGAGACTGACAAAGACACTGGACTGGTGCATGGAGTCATACAACTGCGGGGCGGTAACTCTAGCTGTAGATAGTGGAAGAAACCTCCAGGGTCCATTTTACTTCCAAAAACTGCACTCTACCATGTTTGCTGTCAAAACTTTCACTATGCTAATCCTCCGTACTGACAGGCAGCTCTGTGCTGGAGGTTTCAGGTTTCTTTGCTGGTGCTCTGTTGAAGTCTGTTCCTGTCAATATGCGTTTCCCGTATTTGACAACATTTGGCTTTCATATCAGTGGCGTTCCTAATTTAGCTTGTTCTGTGTACATTTGAAGCTCAGAATTTAAGGAAGTGCACAGACATTGCCCCCTTCAGTAGAGGAGTGTGAACAAAGTTCTGCAGTGACAAATGTTTAACACAGACATGTTAGTATAATAAAGGTATATAAACAAAAGAAAAACACATTTTGAGCAGAGGGGGGATTTTAAAAGTAGAAATAGTGTGCTTTTATTGAAGGGTTTCTTTTGGGCTACTGTACCTCTGTGTAGCTCCAAACTTTTTGTCTAAATGGACGAGTGTTATTCACTGTCCAATCTCATATTTGTTTTTGGAGAGTAATGATTTAGCTTGGTTACTGTAGTTGCCTCATGGAAACAAATTTAAAGGTCGAAAATCTTCATTATCTGTTATAGTAATTAAACTATTTAACAGAACACAATTAAGGGAAGATGGGGTGCTTTATATTCATCACAATGAAGTCATACATCACGCTGTAATAAGGAAAAGAAAAATATCTAGCTGATAACCCCGGGATGGAGATGGATAGTCGTTTATCTGGCATCAGGAAGTGTGGCGGCCTTTATGGGACCGAGTGACTTCAGAGGAGTTGCTTCCTTATCTCATCCTGATAAGACCAGTCTGAGACCCATGGCAATGCGTTCAATTCCTGTTTTGTTCCGCCAATGTCTGAGTCTCCAACCTGTGTGTATCACTGTATCTAAGTGTGTGTGTGTGTGTGTGTGTGTGTGTGTGTGTGTGTGTGTTTGCATGCATACCTGGGCCTCATACATCTGTATGTGGGTTCCTTTTTCTTTGTGGCTGTGCATGTTTGGCTCTATAGCTCTGTGCAAGTGTGTGTGTTTATATTATGTGTGTGTGGGTGTAAACCAGACTGCCTGGTTTGCGTCTGCAGAGGACTGGAGTAAATAAATCTGTGGCCTGAGAATTGGTGAGAGGCTATGACAGCAGCATAGTGACCGTTATCAATCACTCCAGCATTCCTCTGTTCAGCCTCGCTGCTTTCACAAACGCCATCAGGACGTGACCACACGTCATCCATCTGTATAATTACTTCCTTCACCTGCCTGAAGCATGAGACGCCGGGAGCATGTGAAATCTGTTGTGTACACAGTTAAACTCAACATTCTGGACTGAGCATTAATTGACATCAGATATTAGGAGCATGTGGTTGCAAATTTGGGTCTGGGGACATCCAGGGGCTATGGAAGGGTTTCTAATGGATCCCCAGAAAAATAAAGAATGCAGTGTTCTTAAAATAACTAACTAACTAATAGTAGTAACAGAAATGCAAAACAAGAATAAACTGATCAGAAGTTTAATTTTCACTGCTGTTATCCAAACTTTCGAAGGGTCTCATCCTGATTTCACTGTAAACAGAGGATGACACAGCAGAGAGTAACTACAACTAAAGTCTGTTTTCTTTCCTTTTGCAATTGAAAAACAAGCCAGATAAACCAAAAAGACACAGGTGGGACTGCAACTAACAATAACTGACATTATCCATTAATCTTTTTATTCTTCTGTTAAATAACTGAAAACTCACTTCGTCTGTGTGTGTCACAAAATAGTGAAAAAATGTCCATCACATAGTCCCAGAGTACAACGTGACATCATTATATTGCCCATTTTATCTAACCTGCAGTCCAAAGCCCAAACATTTTCATTTACATTCATATAAAATTTAATTTTGTTAAATTCAGACAAAACTGAAGTAATTGTTCTTGGCCCCAAACAACTCAGAGACTCTTTATCTGATGACATAGTTTCTCTCGATGGCATTGCTCTGTCCTCTACCACTACCGTAAGAAACCTCGGAGTAACATTTGATCAAGATCTGTCTTTCAATTCTCATTTAAAACAAACCTCACGGACTGCATTTTTTCATCTGCGTAATATTGCAAAAATTAGGCCTATCCTGACCCAAAAAGATGCAGAAAAATTGGTCCACGCTTTTGTTACCTCGAGGCTGGATTACTGTAACTCTCTACTATCAGGTAGCTCTAGTAAATCATTAAAAACTCTTCAGCTAATTCAGAATGCAGCAGCACGTGTACTAACAGGAACTAAGAAACGAGATCATATTTCTCCTGTTTTAGCTTCTCTGCACTGGCTCCCTGTAAAATCCAGAATTGAATTTAAAATCCTACTGTTAACTTATAAAGCTCTAAATGGTCAAGCTCCGTCATATCTTAGAGAGCTCATAGTGCCTTATTATCCCACCAGAACTCTGCGCTCTGAGAACGCAGGGTTACTCGTGGTCCCTAAAGTCTCCAAAAGTAGATCTGGAGCCAGAGCCTTCAGCTATCAGGCTCCTCTCCTGTGAAATCATCTTCCTGCTACGGTCCGGGAGGCAGACACCGTCTCCACATTTAAGGCTAGACTTAAGACTTTCCTCTTTGATAAAGCTTATAGTTAGGGCTGGCTCAGGCTTGCCTTGTACCAGCCCCTAGTTAGGCTGACCTAGGCCTAGTCTACCGGAGGACCACCTATAATGCACCGGGCACCTTCTCTCTCTCTCTCTCTCTCTCTCTCTCTCGTATCCTATTACTGTATCTTTTTTACTCTGCCATTCTGGATGTCACTAACTCGGCTTCTTCTCCGGAGCCTTTGTGCTCCACTATCTCTCAGGTTAACTCGTATTGCAGCGGTGCCTGCATAGTGTGACGTGTGTGGTTGTGCTGCTGCCGTGGTCCTGCCAGATGTCTCCTGCTGCTGCTGCCATCATTAATCATTAGTCATACTTCTACTGCTATTACAGACATATGATATTATCATACATGTATACTGCCTGATACTAATATATACTTTCAACATATTGTACCACAGTAGCCAGAACTATAACGACAGTATTATTACTTTCATGAATGTTGTTGTAAACTACTATCATTACCGAGGATGTCATACAGATTACTGTATTGTGTCATACAGATTACTGTTAATTTGTTATGCTGATCTGTTCTGTACGACATCTACTGCACGTCTGTCCGTCCTGGAAGAGGGATCCCTCCTCAGGTGCTCTTCCTGAGGTTTCTACCATTTTTTCCCCCTCGGTAAAGGTTTTTTTTTGGGGAGTTTTTCCTTATCCGCTGTGAGGGTCTAAAGGACAGAGGGATGTCGTATGCTGTAAAGCCCTGTGAGGCAAATTGTATTTGTGATATTGGGCTTTATAAATAAAATTGATTGATTGATAAAACAGAGAAATGCAACAAATCTGCATATCTGAAATCCTGGAAACAGCAAATGTTTGACATATAAACATTTAATTTACCATCAAGATAGTTGTAAATTAACTGATTAATCAACTAATTGTTTGTGCATTGGAAGCGTTTGACGTTTTGAAAAACACCTAATGTTTTATATGGCTGGACACTCACCCAAAAGGATTAAAAGAAGCATCACACTGCTTTCTCCAATCTTGTTCAAATTTTCTAGCATCAAATGAGTAACCAGCAACCAAAGTCAGTGAGGCAGAGAGGACAGGGTTTCTCACACTTTCATTAATTTGCTGTGGGCCACCATGAGCAAAACATCTGCCACCATGAATCCATTTTAAATTTTTAGAGCTAGACCGTTCATTAGGATTGCTATGGGAATCTATAACATCCGGTTCTCCACAGTGCATATTCTGGGCACTGACATCAGGTGCACTGAAAGAGAACTTAACCGTTCACTCTGCTGGGTCTAAAAGTTTGCAATCGGTCCAGCAGCTGCTCCTCTTATTCATTGATTTGATGTGATCAGCTTTGAACAGATCAGCAAACTTTCTGTTACCGGTGTTACACAGGTTACACAAGGAGAGGGCCACAAAAACCTTTTTACCAAAAAATAAACACAGTGGAGTCGTCATTCAACCACCATATTCCCCTCTTCAGTTTGGACACTGTGCATTACTGAACTAACCATTAGCTAACGACAAAACACTTAATGTTTCTGGGGGATCTGTAACTGCATGTCCCCAACAGGATTCATGGTTTTATGTGTGTATAACTGCAGACTTCTTAACATGGAAGAGTTCTCCACCCGTGCTTATTTTACCCAGCCTGACCTCAATCCAACAGATGCCTTCAATTTCTCCTGCTTTGGGACGAGGGTGCAGTGTGCATGAACTAAAAACAACTCAAAGGATCCGCAGTGTGTTTCTGCAAGAGTTCCTCTTTGGCGTCATCACCATTAAGTAATGTCAGATGAAGTGTATTGGTGCAAAGGCCCGATTGGTCCCCTGGTCTTTGGCTGCGTAGCAGGTGAGGAAATTAAAAAAAGGTGCCACAGGGAGGGACAGCTCGACACCAACGCAACAAGGACCGTCAGGAGGATTAGGTATGGCTGTTTGATATCAAGCATGCAAGACAGAAATGCGGTGGTGTTGCCTAATCAAACTATCTGCCCTCGTTTGTTCTCCTGAGGAGTTGTGAGTGAAGGAACACAGAAATCAGTCCAGCCTACACCTGTCTGTCATGATATCACCTGACAATCTGAAATAGAGTGTATCTGAGTCGTTTCTGTTTTTATCTTTGAAACCAGGAGGAAAGTTTAAACTATACTTGAGTTCAGTTTAATTCCACGTCTGGAGTTTTTAGTTTGGAGTGACCTGTTGAAGATGCCAAGGTGTCTGACAGCTGTAAAACACTGGAGTGATACTTGTCTACCTCCTCTGTTTTGTATTTTTTGACACAATTTTTAAGGTCAGGTTTCACGTTGTGACAATTGTTCATTTTTCAGGTTTTATTTTATATTTGCTTTATTTTCCAGTCTGCCCTCAAATGCCAAAGGAAGAGTAGGAACGCCTACCAGCACTGTAAAACAGCAAAAAGATGCACTTAGGCCACTGTACTTTATCTCATTCTTTGCAATGGGAGTGCTGCATATTAACTAGGGCTGTCAAAAGCACCACGAAATTGAGTTTGAATATTTTCGAATTAATTTAGTAGAGTTCGAGTAATATTCTAATTTATTATTATTATCATTATTATGTATTTAATTTTTTTTTTAGCCTACTAAAAAACACAAAAAATAAGGTGCTTATTGCTGGTGCAATCTGAACTCGGATGAAAACACCCGTTCTGACCTGACTTAAGTGCCAGGTATGACCAACTTCTGCCTCGCTATCTGAGCAATGTTTGGATACTTCAGTGCGTAGTTTTCCACCACAAGAGTGGATCCTGGTTGGCTTGTAGTGGTGTCTCATTCTGGTAACATTTCATCTCTTCTTCAGAAAGGGCAGGCAGGGAGGCAGCAGGTGCAACACTCTCCCTGTATGTCTTCCCGAACAGGTAACACATCGCGGACAGTGCAGCGGGTGGTATTGGCACAGCGGGCACCTCTGTCGGTACCTCTCCCTCCGTCGCTGCATCCCTCTCTGGCCCGGCTTGTGCATGAGCCATCTCCGCCCGAACATTATTTACAACATTATTAATAATATTGATTAATTATTAATGATATTCGAATTATCAAATTTAGATTCATACTTCTAAAAAATATATATATATTCAAATATATTTCGAACTTCAAATTTTTTTGATAGCCTTAGTATTTACTCTATGTTGCAAATGCCAACAGCATGATGAAGCACGAAGCGTCTACTCTGCACTGAGTGCTGCACATTTGGCGTTTCTTTTTCATGCCACTGAGAGTTGAAAAATGTTTAACTTTGGGTGTAACACTGCGCTTGTCACTGTTACTATCTGTCCAGCACAGTGGACTAGGGGCAGGACAAATATCACAAAGACCAACTGCCACATGTTCCATGTACAAGTGCTGAGCAACAACAGAGGAGAAATATGTTCATATACTGTAGGCTACATATTAATATATGTTTCTTCCCCCCCAAAAAATCTCATATTGGTCACACTGGTCTAACCTTTGCTGAAGTTGGCACTGGCCCCTCTGTCCAGTAGCAGTTTGGTCAGGTCGTAATCAGCCACATTGACAGCACACATCAGAGGAGTCCATTCAAAGCCGAGCCTGGTCTCCACTTCCATGCCTGTCCACACCAAATGGATCAGATTAAGTCAGGCAATGAAATGATTATATTAAAAAAAAGTTTATCTGTGCCTAATGCTCTGTAGCACACACACATACACAAAATAAGATTCTGTAAAAACCTCAATAAGTTGGCAACACTACTGTAAATAGCATATTCATTTTTAATCAAATTTTCTTAGTTACATAAAAACATATACTTTTATTTTCATTTGATTTGGTTTGACGTTTAAGTTATATATCCATCCATATTCAAGCATGAAGATGTCAGGTTAAATTACTGTGTAGAAAGGCACACTATCTATACATGACTCACAT
Source organism: Epinephelus awoara (assembly GCA_035609425.1). NCBI lineage: Eukaryota > Metazoa > Chordata > Actinopteri > Perciformes > Serranidae > Epinephelus > Epinephelus awoara. The sequence continues at coordinate 3,173,221 of CM069298.1, read as the reverse complement.
GACAGATCCGGATCACTCGTGAATTTGGGACATGATGAAAAGGAAATTCTAAATCACAGAAAATTAGCGAATGCCTCAAATTCTCGTTAACAGTTGGTACATGCCACACGAAAAAATTTGTTCGTAGAAGTGGTTCTCATGTGAAACCTGACATCTTTGAATTGCTATTTAAAGCTAACCATGAAGCTGCTACAGATAAAGCAGTACAAGTGATAAAAACAATGATTGCACGTGCCCACACAGTCAAGAATAAAGTGCTAAAGTGTCACACAGAAAATGAAGAGCTTACTTGCCTTTGTCCAACAGCTGTTCAACAGTCTGGGTGTCTCCTTTGCTGATGGCTCTTTTCAACCTCGACACATCATCTTGTACATGTGGTACATCATCATCCTGATCCTGTGACAGTGGCGAAGGATCCAAATCAATTCATCAAAACACACTCCAGGAGAGAAAGAAAATAAATCCACTACTGTTTATGGATAAGTAACCTCATACAACTCCACTTCAACAGTCTGGACTATCCCTTTAATTTAGCACTTTGAAGAGCTCTTGTATAATTTAAGTTAAATCAAATATGAGGCTTCTTCTTAAATTCACTTTAACTTGCGCTCTACTTTGAGCTAACTGCAGAAGGTGAAGGGTGAAAAAGAGCGGCAGAGCTGGTGAAATGTCCCAGTTACCCTTCTTACCATTGTCACGATAACTACATGTATGTATCCAAATTACACCGCTTGGTCCTGACTAGTTTGTGCCAGCATGTTGTTGCTTGTCTCCTGATTATGTTTTGCCATAAAACAAGCAATAAAGCTGCGTGTTAGCCTCCTATATAAAACAGAAACTGAAGCTAGCTTAAGGTTTGTTAGCAGCTAACGTTAGCTAGTGAGCGCTTCCAGTAGCATTAGCCACTTTGAGAAAAGTTCATTCTCACCTTGACACGACAGGACTTTTTATCCGAAGTACACCCGATGTCCCAGTCGTCATTGCTGGCGTCGCTTTCATCTCCAGCCGGGAAGGCGTTTTCCATGAAGCTGCCCATAGCTAATGCTGTGTAGCCGCTAGCTAACGTCACGGTACCGTTAAGTTCGCAGCTCGCGCCTCTGCGCAGCTCTCGGAAGGGGCGGGGCTTAACATTCAGCCGCCACACTCGATTCAAAGGAAGAAGGAAACGCGACGGTCCGTAACACCTGTGATCAAACACCTGTGATCATTAACACGTATGTTGTGACAGCCTGAAGGAAGTGTGAGCTTTATACAGTGGGTTAAGTCATGTGTAGCTATGCTAACGTCTTTACAAAGCCTCACTCTTAAATCATTTGCTGTGGTTTTGCTGCAATGTGGTAATGCTAACGTTAGCTGGTTAGCTAAGTAAGCTAACGATAGCCTATAAACAATTAGCCGCGTCGTTCCAAATGCTAAATTGTGGCTTAAGTCGATGCTAGCTTACATTAGCTACATAGCTACTATCATTGGTTCATTAGACTGCAGCCCATGTATGGATAAAAACATTTTAAGTTTAGCTGTAAACGCTGCTATGCTAACTTATGCTAGCCAGTTAGCTGGCACTAGCATTTGTTTTTCTGTTTGTTGTAACATGCAATGTTAAATTTGCTTTTGTTTGTCAAAGGTCTCACTGGAAAAGGTTGAGGAGAACTTCAGGAGATTTTACAGTTTGGAAGGTGAGTAGCTGAGTGTTGTTTTTAGTGCAGGCCTTAATTCAATAAATCTTTTAAATATATGCTACAAGTGGTTTCCTCGTTTTTTGGCTGACTGGAAATGTGAAATGTGTAGTTAATGTTAGTTGTGTGAGGTGTTTATAAAGCTCATGTAACATTACACCTTCTCATGTGTTTGGTACCAACACTTAACTGCCAACATAGCACTGCCCAACTTTGTCAAGGATATATTGTACAAATTTATATATATTTTTTTAATTGTAATTTCATTTTACTCTGTATTTATGTTTTTTTGATTTTTGAAATAATTGCTTTTATTTTTTTTATATCATTTTCCCTTACCATGTTCATGTTATGCTCCAATACACCAAAGCAAATTCTTGTATGTGAAAACCTAATTGGCAAATCTGACTCTGATCAACAGAGCAGGCCTCTAATAATCTGGAATAACTAAAAATGTCTTTGAGCATATTATTTTACAGTAAGTATCCAATATAACTGATTTGGATCTTACTGAGGCTCGAAATAGAAGCAGCTTGGATTAAGAAAACATTATCTATAACTGTATATGCTTCACTGAATGTCTTCTGGGATGTAATGCCTGACTGACCACTTTTAACTCAAAGCTAAAAACATTTCTTTTTTACACTGCCTACTATTATTTTTAAACTCCATTTTAATTCATTTTAAATAATCGTTTTATCGTTGCACCTCTTGGTGTTTTTTTAATTGTAAATCATTTAATAATTATTTATTATTATTATTATTATTATTATTATTATTATATTAGCTCTTTTTTCTCTGTACTCTTATATTACACATTTGTATCCTTTATTATGTTTTATATTTTATTGCTCTGTAAAGCACTTTCATTGCCCTGGTGTAGGAGTACAAATAGATAAAGCTTGGGGATGGGATGAAATCACATCTGGCTGCAGGAGGACACAGTAAATGTCCAGCAGAGGTCACTCTTTCCTCTAGGCAGAGGCAGTTAAACCTTGTGTCCCTCAGCAACAGTAACTCAAAGTTGCGCAAAATTACAACCACCAGGCTGACTGCATGTGGTTCTCCTCATCTCTCAGCTTTATTGGATAAGTCAGGCTCAGCTTTATCCTGTCTCTCACACATACAGATAAATTCAAGGTCAAAATAATGTTTTTAAGAGCAAAGAAAAGGAAACACAACACAACCTATGGTTAGATTTGTGGAGAACAGAAGAGCATGTCCCATTCAGTCTTCAGACAGGGAGTGATTGTCCTCTTTAGTTTTATTGTCTTGATTGGTTAATCTGTGTATTCAGATTTTTTTAGAGGCACAGTTTGTTTAGTTTTATTGAAGCACAGTTTGTGGGTTGCACAAATATCCCTTCATTTGTCAAACCACAGCATTTCCTCTATTTAACTTACTCTTCTGCTTTCAAACACATTTCAACAAATTGGACTTGCATATTTAATACTCTGAATCACGTTTGTCCTACAGATCCGCTCAGTAATATTTATCTTTCTTTGCACTGAGGCTGACCTCCCTGTGATCTTTCACATACCTGCAGTATTTACGTTGTTTGTGTGTTTTTAATGACACTGGTGGAGTAACAGTAAAGGAAGTTCAGTGCCACACAATATATCAGTGTCACTTTCTGTGCAGAGTTTGATCATGCGTCCACCTGAAAGCTGAAATGAAACCTGCACTCTTGACTCACTACAAAATACAGACGTACTGTAGATCTTCTCCAGTTATACCGTACTTTCATCGAAGAAAAACCCGGCAGATAATAGCATTACCAGTCAGCAGTAGATTTATCTTGCTGCCTCTTGGACACATGGTGTGGGAGGAAATCAGTCCCATGGCCGTGTTACTGTAGCACTGCCTCTAGCCAGAGGGCTGCCCTGCTGCTTCACAGTCAAACAGCTGATAATAACGGGGTCAGTATTTGTTTCTTCAAACACATTTACCGAGCCGGTGTCCCCGTCTTGAAGTATCTACAACTGAAGTGCTGACAGTGAAGATAAGAAACAGTTTTTGTGTTGGGATACTCCGCACCCAAAGGCTCACTGCATCTTTCCATGTTATCTCTGTTCCCTTATGGAATGTCTGAAGGTTTTGATCCTCCCCCTCCTGAAACTGTGCCTAACCTGAAACTGATTTTTAAAACAGTTGCAAGTTGTTGTTTTTTTAGATGTCCTGGAACTGTTTCTTCTGTTTTGTGAATGATAGTGAGACAGCTGACTGAAGTGAAATGAATAAGCTCAGCAGTTGGAGGTAGCTCAGTGGACAGGCAGCAGCTTTTGGGAGTTTCAACTACAGAGCTTTTTGGCTCCGTTATGTTTATCTGGTCATTTATATTGACACAAAAAGTCAGAGGAGGACTCCTAGACATTGTGCTGTTTTACTCTCAGTGTTTCCTTTTTTTTATCCAGGCATGTCAAAGGGACAGTTCACCCCATGTTTTTCCTCTTACCTGTAGTGCTATTTATTAATCTAGATTATTTAAGTATGGATCAGGGGTGGAAATAAGCACCAGTCACCAGCCAAATGCTGGTAAAATGTGCAAGTGTCTGCTAGATTTTCTTCACTCACCAGCCAATAATTATAATAATGGTAATCTGTTTAGTGGATGGTAGATTTTGGAATCCACCAGTTACAGTGGCAGGTGGAAAAAAAGTTGGTTTCCAGCCCTGGTATGAGTTGTTAGTGTCAGAGATATCAGCCGTAGAGATTTCCATCTTCTCTCCAGTATAATGCAACTAGGTGTCACTCAGCTTTTGGAGCTCAAAGCGCCAAAAAACTGTATGAGAAACTCAACGTCAGTGTGTCTTTGCAGGAATCAGGACCCAGTTACTCAGGATAATCCACAGACCTTGTTGTGAGCAGTTTCATGTAGGAACTATTTTCCTTTTTCTGAACTACAGCCATCAACTGTGTCACCGCACAGAAGGGAGCGTGCATCTACTCATTGTCGAGAGGCTTGCGCTCAAGACAGAGTCAGATGTAAACATTAAGGACATCCTCCTCGGCTGAGCTTTAATGTTGGCGAGCTAGCAGATGCAGCCAGCATCCACGTGCATGGTAATGCTGTTGGGTGTGTATAGTTCAGCGTTGCTGTTGAGCTTTTCAGATTTATTTTTATGGCATTTTGAGCACCACAAGCTGAATGCCATCTGGTTCCATACTGGAGAGAGAGCAGACATCTCTACGGCTGATATATCCAACACTCAGTAACTCACTAAAACAACCTACATTTATAAGTAACACGATGTGAAGAGGAAAAATAATGTAAAACTTCAATTAATAGCCTGGGTCATTATTTGCCTTTGAGCTCAGCAGGCCTATTTGGGACAGACCTTTAATTCTTCTCACACAAAACTGTTGCTCAATTAACATGGTTAATGTAGTCAAATTGTTTATTTAAACTAGTATGAACATTACATGTGTAGAAATTAGGCTCTGAATAACATATCAATAATGAATAATTCATACACATACCAACACGCCACTTTATCCTGTTAAAACAATCTGCAGAACTTGAATGAATTTTTATGAAACACTCTTGATACTTTTCATCTGAGGACCCTTATGGACTCAAGGAATGTTAACTCAAAAGTAGGGAGTCAGCAACTTTTTTTTTTTTTTTCCCGTCTCTCTTACTTACCATGCAAATAAATCTAAATGAATTATTCTTTGGTGCTCATGGTTTTAATAACATTAACTGAACAATTGAATTGTGGAGACTAACCAAGCTAACGCTATGTAGCATTTCCATATTGACAAAGTTTGAACATTTATGCCGGTATGTACGATCTAAGCAGTTGACTAATGTTAGCTCAGGTGGGCAGTCAACAACCTGGTTTTATGCATCCAAAAAACTTCTATAGAAATGAAATGCTTAGCAGCCAGACCAGGTGTCTAAAATGTGTAGTTACACCAGGCTAGTAAAGGGGACTGGGCATGTAAGTGGGACCAGGCATTTAATTGAAGCTTTCTGGTGTGTGTTTTTGATTTTACTGTTACGTTAACACATCGGTGAGTTTTGACTTGATTAACGATCATGTAAATGATTGATAACTTCATATTTCACTTTACAGATAAGGCTCATAAGACCTGGCAGTTGTTTTAGTTATGTACAAAAGACTTTTAGAAATAAGCTAATAAAGTTTTTTTGTGTGTGTTTTTCCTGATCAGCTGTGGGGGTCAAAGGACAGAGGGATGTTGTATGCTGTAAAGCCCTCTGAGGCAAATTGTGATTTGTGATATTGGGCTTTATAAATAAAATGTAATTAAATTGAAAAAGCCACTGACCCTTAAAAGCTGTTAGGATAGGGGTCGGCAACCTGCAGCTCCGGAGCCATATGCAGCTCTTTAGCCCACCTCTAGTGGCTCTCTATGGCTTTGACAGAAACAATAAATGAATAAAAATAAATCACATGAAAATGAATAATGGTTATCTACTTCTTATTTGTTTTAACAGTTTCATTTTTTAAGATTTAACATTTCATCAACTAAAATGTGCATCGTGTGTTTACAGCCTGGCACTTTTTTCTCTAAATTTTTCCAACCTCAGCTGTGGTTGCTCGTCTTGAGCCTCCCTAGCGAGGCTAGCAATGGATACCAAATCCATAAAAGCAGAAGTCTCAAAGGAAAATACAGAATTTAATAGTTCGTGGGCAGATTTGTTCGCTTTCACCAACAACACTGCAAAGTTAAAGTGCTAAATAATCATAAATAGCCCACTGCAGAGGAGCCATGTTGTGGTAAAACATATTTTTAAATGCTTGTTTAGACCTATTTTTAATTTACATTAGACTTAATACACAGTGTTATCATAAGGCACAAATATGTTTTGTGGCTCCAAGCAGATTTTTAGGAATTATTTTTGGTTCTTGATAGTTAAGGTTGCTGACCCCTGCCCTCGGACCATCAAGCTGTTTGGAAAGTGTTTGTTTTTGCACATAGCAGTGATTTTAAAATTGTTTTCTGTGTATGAAGGTGTTGTAATGTGAGATAAAGTGTTGTAATGTGAGATAAAGTAGTGCAAATGGGATTATTCTTTAAGCAAGACATTTATCATACAGCACAATTTATACACTTAGTTTTAAGTCACAAAAATAAGTTTTTAAACACAATCCTATAATAGTTTGTGTAAGAATATGATTTCCTCCTACAGAGAATAGAACAAAGATATCACCTATTGACCTGCTATTAGCCTGCTGCTGTGTATGGATCGATATCTATCAGCTAAAGTGGCCTCATTCGGTTTAGCTGCCTCAGTTTGTTGCCACAATATGCGACCTGAGGCTCTTCAGCGTGGAAGTGACGTGTGTCTCCGTGAGTTTTTGGCGAGCCCATAAAGGATGGACTGTCCCCTCAGTGTCACAGTGCAGCAGAAGGAGCAGGACAGCAGTGAGGAGCCCGAGGAGGAGACGCACACAGGAGAGAAACACCCGTCTCGGTACTTTTTTGGGGAGGAAGACAACTCTACTGTGACATCATATTTCCCGGAGACACAAAGTGGAGGATAAAACAGGCGAGCACCTTCTCTGTCAGTGTGGGAACGGATCCACTCAGGGGACACAAATGTGAGCGCCGCGCACGGATCACACTCAGGTGCAGAGAAACCAAACTGGCGGCGCACTTAGGATGCAGAAGTCACCAGTGGAAGATGCAAACTGCCTCTCCAAATTTTTCTTCTGGTAAGACACTTTTAGTGAACATCCTTTGGACGGCAAGGTGCATGCTGCTCCTCGTTTGGTGACATGAAAAAAAATGATGGGGATCGACTAATATTGCCAGTAAATGCTTCATTGCCGGTAATTGTGTAAATTTGGAGGTCTGATGTTGATTAATATCAGGAGGAACTTTGATGTGAAACTTTTGGCTCCGTGGCGCAGGTGAGGCACGACACAGGCTGCTCTCTGAAGAAACATAAGACCTTGGAACAAACCGTGATTGTGCTCAGACTGGTATGCGTTTAAAGTGATCTGAAGTGCAGTGATTCTGCCACGGACTGTGTTTGTGTCCTTTTTTGCTTCCAAATTACATTTAAATAATATATTTAACTCTAGAAGTGCAAGTGAGATGAAGATTGTTCGCTTATTCCGTGCGTAAAATGCGCACACGACAGTTATAAACTATGCGAAAGCTCACAATGTGAATGTGCTCCCATGAGATATGTTCTAGAAAAATGCTGTCAGGTGGGAGTGGAAGCTGGTTGGGGTTTTGCTGAGTCTTCAGTATTTGTGGAGGCTGATCAGTCATTCTGATTAAGTAAAACATTATAATTGACGATGGTAAAATTACAGTTTGGATTATGAGTGGAGTGTGCGACTTTTGAGTGACTGTTTCTATTTATAATATTCATCATGTTTTGTTTTTTTTTGTTCTGTGGTCCAGCTATTTTTATGACATTTAAATATCCCCCCTAAAATTATAACATAGTAGGAGTCCTGTTTAAAGAGACACTGTTATTCCTCAGACTAATGACAGGTGCCAGAGAAAGAAGCCGGCTTAGAAAGTGAGATGATGTAATATCCAGTGTGTCACCAGGCTGGGACAGTCTTTCTTTAAATGCTTTAGTCACAGGGACCAACAAACATCTGACCCTATCTGCCTCCTCTGTCATTAGTCTGACTGTGAAACCTCAGGGATTACTTCTGATACAGCTAACACCAGTTTACATTAAAGCTGCCAGACGCTCCAACACTGGCCTTTATACCAATGGGTTATCCTCTAACCACAAACAAACAAATACATGTAATATAATCTTATAAGAGTCATCGCTTAACTTTAAAATGCATTTTATACATGCTAAATTAGCAATATGTACTTAGTGTAGTTCAGGAGTGCATAGTAAGTGCTCTCCTCTTTTTCCAGATTTATTTTCTACCCAGTTTTCATGCACATTGGACACTACCTGTGATCATATTCTCAAGTGCACACACATGTTGTTGCCGCAGGCGTCCCAGTTTCAAACAGCTGATCCCCAACAATCTGTCCGCCGTTTTGTTTTTGTGCAGGTGGACGACACCACTGCTGAGGAAGGGCTTCAGAAAGAAGTTGGAGCTGACAGATGTGTATAAGGCTCCGTCTTTTGATCTGGCAGACAACCTCTCTGAGAGACTTGAAAGGTTTGTGCAGTTTAAGTTTGTTTACCTGACTCCATGTTTGTTTTTCTGTTTGGGTTTTTTCTTCAATGTTTACATCCCAGCATACTGTGGGTATTACCATGCTGTAGCCCAGGCTAATAAAGAGATTTGGGTTTTTGGAGAACAGATCAGAAGCAGACAGTTTTGCAGAGTGGGTCCTGAGACGTCAGGTGTCATTAAGAAGCCCAGTTATCCAGAAAGTTTTCTGGCTTGTCATTATACAGAAAAATAAGTGCTTGCCACTGTGGATACAGGATTGCTTTCACTGTGGAGGGTGGTATGTTGTTTTACCTGATTGATATGTTAATCAATATTGATCGTTATTTACTATTTATGCCAGAGGGACTGTAACATAAACATGAGGCTGTTACCTGTTAGGTTGTTAAAGATAACGTCAAAGTCGAGTGAATTTAAAAAAGCAGTTTTTGTCATTAAGGGAGCAGGATCTGTACCCTTATCTTAAAGTTAATCATAAGGTGATGTGTCATCTAAAAGGAGAAGCAAATCCATCCTAATGTCGGGTTCAGGCTACACAATATCAGCCTGATTACAACCTGACATGGCGTCGTACGGTGTCGGCTCAGGTCGTAAACGATAATGAGTGTCATACACGATAATTCATTGCTTTGTCTCGTGTAGTGTGTCATAGTAGACAACAATCCAACACGACACGGCGTTCTGACAAAAAGTCTAGCATGTTGGATTTTCTTTTTGTCTTCCACGATTTCTCCCGTCACAGTCTGGGCCTTTACTCAGCACAGCTGCAGAGGCGACCAGCTTCATTTCAAACACACATTAGAAACAGGCCTTTGTTTTTCATTCTGTTTTAAATTGTAATCCTGTTAAAGTTAATGCATCATGCTGTCATTTCAAACTCAATACTTCCTGTATCCGTTTGAAATTAAAGCCCCCTATCATTTCAGCTGACATCATTTTCTAAAAAGGCTTTTATGGTGAAACATTTGCAGGAACTTGTGGAGGATTCAGTGATTTCAAATGTAGCTCCGCCCATCTGGTGACACGTTTTACGTTACAACTACAACATTTCGGGTGGGACATGAATTGGCACATTGACTGAAATAATAGTAACAATAATAAAAATAGAACAAGAATAATCTGGTGACCTCACACACGTCGTGAAAGATGTCTGTCAACCAAGTCACGGCAACATTTTATGACTCCACAATCAGCTAATCTGACAGTGACTGACGGAACAGACAAAAATGTTGTGTAGTCTGAACCCGTCCTTCCCCATTTTAACAACAGACTGTATGAAAAGAGTGGACGTAGCCAGCTTGACATCACCCATTAGTTTTGACTTCCGTTTTGAACACTTGAGTTTGACCTTTTGGCCTTCGCCATCTTAGATTTTTTGAGCCAGAAGTGACCACATTTGGACAAAAGAGTGGAGCTGTGGAGGAGCAAGAGATGGATCTGACTCAGTGACTGTGATGACACTTTCAAAACAGCCTGTTGCTCAAAGCCGCCACGCCCTTTATTATACATAACTGTAAGCCTTAATAAAATGTTAATGTGTGAGTTATATATCAATTCACCCCCCGTACAGTTGTCATGAATGTTGAAATGAGCTATAGAAACCAAAACAGTTTTTTGTACCAGGCTGTAAACATGTTTATTTCTGCTGTTAGGTTAAACATTTTAACATGGAGGGTCTATGGGGACGGACTCACCTTTGGAGCCGGCCTCAAGTGGTCATTAGAGGAACTGCATGTTTTTGCCCCTCCCAGCTTGACTTCATTTTTCAGCTCTGGATGTTGCTGATTGATTTTAACACGTTAAATATCTATTATGCCTCCATTTTGTTGTCTGGTGGTGCACTTTTCACACAGACTGCCAACTAAACACACACAATCTGAAATCTTAACATGTTTACTGGATCGTCAGTGAAGTTTGCCCCCAGTACAAGTCATCAATCTTAAAACATCAAGTGAGCATCAGACTTTGGCGTCAGTCCCTCAGAATCAAAGACCAAATGATTCTTTGAAGAGTCGCCATTTTACACCAGTGTTCAATTATCGCACACAGGGGCAGAAATGAGACCTGAGTGCAATACAGGTCACACAACAAGTCATCTTACCCTGTAGACACTTTTCACAGAAGGCACAATAGGACTTGTCATAGCCAAGCCGTGACCTCTGAGCCTGAAAAATGAAGCACGGACGTTCCAAAAACTGCAGTTCCTCTCATGGCCACTTAAAGCTGGCTTCAAGAGTGAGTCAGTCCCCATAGACCCCCATGTGAAAACTTTTTCTGGGAGCAGGTTGTAAGACTTTCTGGGCCAAGACATGTACAGAAATGACCCACATATATAACTGTTTACTGTATCAAAAACAACCACCCATAAGTACAGATATAGGGAGAATGTACCCTGCACACTGTGTACCTGATATGTTCACAGACAGCTTACATGAAGTAAAATCATAAAAGCTCCTTTTATGAAGAATGGATTTGCAGAATAATGATAATCTAAATAGTGTGCAGCCTTGGTGTTGTTCGTACGTGCCCTTTACGTGTGTTTACAGTCGCCATCCTTCCTTCAGAGTCAAGTTAAAATATGGGCTGGCATTTAAACAGGGTTAGACATAAAGCAAAGCTGTGTGTGCCAAACAAACAAGCAGGCAGCAGATGATGGACATGGGTAACTCTTCTCTACTTTCACTTTGTCTGTCTCCCTTTGTCCACATCTTTCTCTCTTGTTATTGTCCTTTCTTGTCATGTCACTCTGCTTTTCTCAAACCTTGTGTTTACTTCACTGTTTTCCACCATACGCTCCCTTTCCCTCTTATTAAGTCATTTTAATCTTCGTGGTATTGGTCATTAGACATCTTTAAATAAAACAGAAATTTAAATCTTTAAAATAATGTTGTAATTGTGTCTTAAGCTCACTCATGGCCATGCAATGACATGGGTGTTTAGAATATATTTCATTTGTTTATCTCTCTCCATACTTCAAACGGCACATATACAATTTTAGATATTTAGAATGGTAAATGTACTATTTGAAGTAGTAATGCTTTTAAATTAAGTTCAGCTTTTAACATTCATTTTCTGCAAAAAATGCATTTTCTAGTTTATTTTTGTTATTTATTGACAATATGACAGTACGAAATATGGCCAAACAAGTTTCAAAATAAATTTTAAAAAGTAGATAATTAGCTTTTAATTTAGTTTAAGTGGTTGTGAAATCAAGTTTTAAATGTCATTTCTAAGCCCTGTCTTCTAATTGAACTAACAGGGTTTGCATTAGCTTGAAATAACTTATGTCTTTGGAAGAAATTTTTCATGACTATTGGGGATTGTGCATCAAAAAAACATGGTTTGCCTTTTGGTGTTGCTCTGGGAAGTTGTCTTGGTCCACTCCTTTTTTCCTCTGTATATGCTCCCTTTAGGTAACATTAATAAGCCCAGTTCAGACAGCCGGCTGATGGTGTCACCTGACACTCAGCTGGTCAAATGGCCGGCAGCTGGTTTTAAAGCACGTCACCTGTTTCAACAGCCAATCAGCTTGTATTGAAGTCCGCTGGTCAAGTCGAAATGACTGCAGACAGCGTGTTGGCTTGCTGTAGCAGGTGCTCCGTCCCTGCCGAGGCCTCTGTTTCCGTCCTCACGGTGTGCCGGTGTTGGACGGTGGGGCGCTGCTGCTGCTGGCAGTATGTGCTTATGCATTTTAACCAAAACAAAACGTAGCAAGAGCATAATACCCTGGTTTTAGCTAACCCTCCTGGCTCCCAGTGTCTTTTAGAATAGATTTTAAGGTTATTCTACTTGTTTTTAAAGCTTAATGGCTTTGGAACAACCTACATTTCAAATTCTGTCATTTAATGATCCTTCATGAGCTCTCAGATCTTCTGCCACTGGGTTTTTAACTACACACAATTATACGCACAAGCTAATTGGCAAGTACCCCTCCAAAAGCTATGAGAAATGCGGACTTGATGAACATTTTCAAACAACAGCTAAAACTCTCTTTATTTAGTCTGGCTTTTAATTCATTCATGTAATTCCTCTTATTATTATTTTATAATAATTCTTTATTTTTTACCGTCACTTTCATATTTTGCTTGTTGGTGATTGTCTTTTTATTCTCTAAATGTTGTTTTCCTTTTTTCGTTAGTGTTGCATTTGCATTGTGCATTGAGCTGCATCTCTTGTATGAAAAGTGCTCAATAAATTAAGTTTATTAATAATATTATTAAGGAGCAAAAACCACAATTTTTGTTTGCTTTAACTACAATCTAGTACAATGAACTTGCATACAATTTTGGGCGTGACCTTGCACTTTCTTGACTCTCCTTTTTTTAAATGCCCTGAACTGATGTCCGCTTACCTTTTCTTTGTTGCAGTAACATTACATGAATACTAGCATGAGTTTTTCCGGTATTCTCGTGCTGAAAATCGACTGGAAATCCACATTTTAAAGCCGATACTCAAAAAACAAACTTTACTCACTGATTTCTTATTTATTTTCTTTTTTCCATCATTGTGTTGCTCTCTTCCATTAATCCCTGTCTCTTCTTTCTCCTCTCCATCTCTCCTTCGACTGTTCTTATAGCGCTGAACAAATGCCACATCTCTGACAAATTTGTATTTCCTTAAAAAAAGAAAAGGAGATTAAATACTAGTGTCTTCTCTCTTTTATTTTATTTTTCCTTTGCCTAACAACAGCAGCAGTGTCCCATATTGGCCTGGCCTCTTGGTTACCCAGGGCCCCGCGTCACGCTGAATGGTGCCAACAAGCCGGTTAATGTACATGAGTGTTAAAAAGTTGACCTTTAGAAAGGGCCCGGTGCCCACCGGGTGATGAATGAGCAGTGGTGGGCGATTTTGCTTTCATTATTCCGATCAGGCAAACAGTGAGGGCTTCTGGGAATGTGAACTTTACCTTCCATTAAAGCATGCTGGGTACCATCAGCCTCCTTCATCACTGAGTTCAGTTCAGTTCAGTGAGCTTCTCTGGTGTGGACAAGATTTCATTGTTGTGATTGTGTACAAAAGTCCTGTGACAGTGCTTTGAAGCGGACGAGAGGAACCAATGAGAGCAACTTAAAGTCCTTCTGCAGACGACTCCACAGATAAGGAGCTGCATACATATACTCTCGTTTGCCAAACTCTGTATGTGCCCCAGGTACAGACAATAAAAACAACTCTTCAGGCTTTGTCCGCTTATTCTTCCTTGTTGGTCTCTTCCTTTGCCCATCCTTTCTATTGACTAACTCTTCTCTCATCACTCACCGTTGAACCGGTCAGCCAGATCTCCCCGGTTATAAATGACCCTCAGAGAACAATGCAGCTTCTTACTGTAGCTGTAACTGCTCGCCAGGGCGGTTTGTGGGAAGTTAATCTAACTGTGTTGTGACAAAGGCAACAGCGTTAAAGCTGTGATAGGCCATATCAAGAAAAGTAACAGATAAATCTGTAAAGATTTGTAAAAATGCACATTACAGACCTAAGATTCAGCACAGTTCAATCCTCACTATCTAGCACAGAGCAGATTTGCCTGAAATGAAAATGTATTAAAAATAAAACTAATAAATCTGCAAATAAATACAGAAATAAACACATAAAATGTTCTCTGTCATGTTTCTGTGTTTGTTTCCAAAAGACTTAAGACTTTCTAGTGAGGTGAAAATAGATAAATAAACGCAGTATTAGCGTCTTAGTCGTCTAGAGTCGTAGTGGACAGACAGAACAGCCACAGCCAAAGGTTGCTGGCATTTGGCTGGTGGATGTATTGTTCTCCCAACCTGCCTGTGCTGCTGTTTAACTGTGTTGTAACTCTGTCCTCCCTGCAGAGAATGGGACAGAGAGGTGGTGTCAGCCAAGAACAAGCCCAGGCTGATGAGAGCACTGGCCCGATGCTTCCTCGGCCCTTTTGCCTTCTTTGGCATCCTCCTCTACCTCGGGGTGAGTATGTCGGTCTGTCGTCTCTGGAGGAAGCAGATTTAACTTAAACTGACTTAGGAAGTAGTTAATGCTGCTTTGATGGATCATACCATTGAGCTGCAGAGGTAAACTCAGGATTGAGGTGATGAAGAAATGAACTATAGACTGTTAAAAACATGGATGTAGTTTTCTGAAGGGGCGTTTTAAAGCTCTGATTTGGGTTTATAATGGTTGTTCATTGTCTTTTTGAGTTGCAAGAGTCATGAAATCAAAATCCAAGTCAGTATGATGAAGGCTCGGTGTGTCTTTATGGGAGATAAGCAGCTGTCACCCAGCTGTCATTCAAGCCCATACGTCCCAAAACATCCCTCCCTTTAAGCCTTGTTATGAAAACACCAACCGCCAACATGTCACCATCACCAAAAGATTTAAATGTATTGACTTTGTAATTTCACATTCCTTTAAAGAATACCTCAGAGTTTAGGAGCAAATATTTAGGCTTTTTTTTTTAGTGGTGCTGCGTCTTCAGACTCCTCCATATTGTCTTCAGCTTTTGGTTACAGCTGAGTAGTTCAAAGGTTTTAGATCTAAAATGATGAATGAAACTATTGTTTTAAAAAAGGGTTTGATATAGATCGTCTTTACTGAGTCCCTCCCTGTGACAAAGAAGTAGGAGCTAACAGCTAACATTTACTGTTATTAGTGACTAATACTTCTTATCTAATAATTGTATGGGTTAGTTTAAAAGTAAAATCAGCTGTTAGTAAGTGAAACCTAACAAATCTAACAAGTCTTTATTACTTCCTAGAGCCTACGCTGGTGTCTTTATATTACTTACTAGAGGAACATTTTAAAAAAAACAACAACCAAAAGCATCCAATGTACACTAACATAAAACAAAAGAAAGCAGCGAAACCTCTAAGGTAGAAAAACCTACAACTACCAGAATGCACTGCACCGCACTGGGCCAATTAACACTCCCGCTGGTGGGCAATGTAATGCACGACTTGTCTTTTTTCCACAGGAAACAATATGGCAGCCGGTCAGTAACAAACTATCTGGAATTAAACTCTATTTCTGAAACATTTTAGACATGAAATAAAAAAGGTAGCAACAGAATCTTGGTTTATATTTGATCAGCGCTGCCTAGTTTTACTGCACCGGACGTTCTGCTGCTCCGTCTGTGCCTAGACTGTGCTGGGCGCTCCGAGAGTGAGGTAGCCTGGAAATCCAAATCTAGAAAGATTTAGGGTCTGCCAGAAATCAGTGAATGCATGGGAAACTCTGTTCTACACAGTTACGATACAAATCTGGTTGAAAATCAGTAAAGCATCCCTTAGATATATTTAGGAGAATAACAGAATGCAGTGTTGTACACAGAATCAGGTCATTACTACATTTGTTTTAGACATTCCAACAGTCACCACCTCCTCATCACACACCACCTGTGTGTGTGTATGTGTGTGTTACCTGTTGACAGTGTTGGAGCGACGAGGGCCTGTAGAGGCACAGTGCCATGATGCACACACATCACAAGCATGTCACACCAGGGTGTCGCAAACCCACCTCACTGTCCCGGACTAATGGGAAAGGTGGTGACAGCAGACGTTGCGTCAGTCAGTAAAATTGGTTGAGTGGTTGTCATGACAACAGGAATGCCTGTTAGATGTTAAAGAGGCTGTGAGGGGGAAACAGAGAAGCTTTGAGGACGTTTTCTCAGAAGGCAGGAAGGACTTTCTAGCTGTTTTTACAATGTTTTTAAGATATTAGGCAGATTTATTTATATAGCACATTTCATACTTCACAGATCTGTCAAAGTCCAAATTCATTTTAGCCCAATCACAAAGCAGGCCTCAAAGGGCTGTACCAGTAGTAATTTAAATTGTATTTCACTTTCAGTTTTATCTATAAAGCCTTATAACACCAACCTCAGAGGCTTTACAGCATACGACATCCCTCTGTATTTGCATCCTCACAGGTGATGAGGAAAAATTTCTTTCCCAAAATAAAAACCTTTTAAAGGAGGAAAAAAACATACTTTTTTGTGGATGTCACTTAAATGGTATAGTTAAATGTGAAACTATGACATTGACATCCTCTTATATCGGACATCTTGGATAAGTGGTGTGACATTTTTTTTCTTGTGTACTACAGCACTAAATTATATGGAAAAGAAACAGATGATAGTCTACAGTATATCACAATGTGTAATATAATAATAATAATAATAATGATAACAATACAATATATAATTGATAAAATACAATAATAATAATAATGTAATAAAAAATAAATTAATTAATTAAATTAAAAATGTAAAAATACAAAATTCTAAATAATTAAAAAAAAAAAAAAAAGGATTATACACCGTGGCAGTTATGCACATATGGTTTCCGTTTTGAAGCACCTTAAAGTTTTTTTTAATACAAAAAAATTGTTATTATGAATGACATGCACTGCAAATACAAATCCTGTATCTCCTCGTCAGTCACTGACTCGGGGTGTCACTTCGTCCTGCACCAAGAGACCACCAGACAAGCTGAATTATTTTTGTTTTTAAACCAGAAACAACAAAACAAAAAGACAAAGATCAAATCAACTAATCTCTTATTGTCCCATCTCTCGATGTAGGAGGCTTCCAAGACGGTGCAGCCTCAGCTTCTGGGTCGCATCATCGCCTCTTTTGACCCTTTCCACGCTCCGGAACGGGGTCAGGGATACTTCCTGGCTCTCGGCCTCTGCCTCCTCTTCACCGCCCGCTTCCTCCTGCTGCAACCTGCCATCTTTGGCCTGCATCACCTGGGCATGCAGATCCGCATCGCCCTGTTCAGTCTCATATACAAAAAGGTGAGAGGACAGGGCGTAGTGATGGAACTGAGAGTCAGTTGTGTAATAACCTTTAACAGTCTTCACAGGTTGAGACGATTTTCCAACCTCAGTTTCTTTAGTAAGCTCTGTGTCTAAAGACATGTCACAAATGTGTTGCCACCATGCAAAAAATAAGTCTTTGTCATTAATTCTAGATCTAAAGAACAGTGATATGTAATAATCTTATCTCATTAAACTTTATATTGCAACATTACAGGAGTTAAAAATCCAATGTTTGCCTTTGAAATGTTGTTGAGTTCAAGTTTGAAGTCTCCCAAAACTTGTAGCCAGCGACACTCTGAGCCTTGTTCCTGATTACACATGAATCAAACACTCGCTACATAAAGTCACGGCTGTAACAACCAGTTTCTGTAACAAAACAAAACAGGCCAGCTGATAAGATAGTGAGACAGCTGTGTGTGTGAGCATTTGTCAGCTTTTCCTTGCTGTTGATTTTAACATCAGCTAAATGTTCCCCTTGATGAGCACGCATGACTGAACATTCCCAGAAAGCCTCTTACATGTGGAAGTCCAGTGGTGGCGGCTGTGAGGGGGCGTGGCAGCCTGGTGTCAAAGCATGGCCACGTGTCACCGGCTTCCTCTCAAACCATTCACTTGGTGTCTTTTGTGATTCAGCTGACCCCTGACCTCTGACCTTTACAGACCCTGAAGCTGTCCAGCCGAGTCTTGGATAAGATCAGCACGGGTCAGCTGGTCAGTCTGATGTCCGCCCACCTCAACAAGCTGGATGAGGTGAGAAAAGACAAGTATTTATCACACTTACAGAGACACTGGAGCAGGTTTTTGTTTCCATTAATTTAATTTGGCGCATTAATTTAGAACAGTGAACAGACAGGAACTAACTAGCAGGTGTCCACTATCAGTTTTTATTGGACACCTTGCAGCCAATCGAAATCGAGTATTCACCCAGACTCAGATGATTTAATGGCATTTAAAGTAGAGACAGACCGACAGTGGATATTTAAAAAAAACAATATAATTGCGATAGTTTGGAGCGGTCGATAGCAGATTAATCAGCCAATGTCTCTCACTTATGTCGTGTTCACACCAAATGAGAATTTTAGCGTTGCAATACTCACATGAGTTGAACAGTAGAATATATTGCGTGAAAAACTTGCATCATACATGTGAGATTGGCTATCGCAGCGCGAAACGGTCAGATTTTCCGACCCCCGGAAATCAGCATATGAAGTTGCGCTACTCACTTAATTTGCATATTTCACATCACATGCATCACGTCCATCACGCTGCCCGCTGGGAATTCGCGTCCAATCCCATCTTTACATCGACTTTAATGGCGCTGTTTGTAAGAATGTGGCCAAAACGGTTACTGCTCTCAAATTCAAAATACTGCCGCGAGTCGTGTCTCTTCTCCGCTTTCAACCGTCTCCACCGTTCAAAAGCATCTCCTATATAGACCCTTGCTTTGCCTCGAGTTTTGTCTTGCCGTTTTTGGGAATCATAACGAGGTCGTTTGGGTTTAGTCGCACCTCTACTCTACTGACTGCGTGACTGGTAGACGGTGGTGGGGGGGCACCACAGGCCAAAACACAAATTCAAAACATAAAAATGATTTGCGGACCGTAAAAAATTTTTTTAAATGAAAATATTCTGGCTGTACTGTTGTTGTCGGTGAGATCAGTATGTTATATGAACATTATTCCTTAGTCTCTGTGACATATTAGGATGATTTCTAGTTGCTTTAGATTTCTTACATATAGCTCCTTTAAATGTAATTCACTTGCACAAATTGTTTTATGTGCACTCGATGTGAACACAACATTATTAAACTTATATAAATACTTATTAAAATGAAGAACACGCACTCGCCCTTTTTAAACAGAGGTTCGTGCTGCCTTTGCATTTTTACACACAACCAAACAATGTCAGCATCATTCAGCATGTCAGCATTATGGAATCAAAAGAGGCATGATGGGCGTGACATGTGACAGAACAGCGTCTGCCTCAGCTGACAGGAAGTAAACACATGGACCCAAGCTGTTGCCTGGCAATGCAATTCCAGTGACACCTTCAATGAAGATAGAAAAATGGAGCGTTTCAGACAGAGGGTGATCACAGGTACATTCAGGCAGACAGTGTGAGAAGAACAATTTGTTTTTTGAATATTAAAGAATGTAAACATGTTCCATTAGAAACTCAGAATACAAAGATGAGCCTAAATATGAGCGTAGTTCGGGACCTTTAAAGCACAGACAGTGTACATTCAATGACAAGGACTTTTGAATGTGAATTACATCTCAATTTTTGCACCCAAACTGTAAGTCAGTTTTTTAAGGAACAGGTTCAGTAGTTTTCCATCTATAAGGGGCTCAGAGAAATGTTTGTGTCTCCACAGGCACGATGAGGGAGAAGGCGACTGACAGTTCACACCCTCACTGACTTCAGTCAATGTGTCTTATTACCATAACACAGAGCACTGTGTTTTTCATACTGAGGGACAATTAGAGGACAATAGATGTGGATCAATACACACATGTATACAAACAAACACACACTAGTGGATAGGTGTTTTAAGGTACAGTATTCTGTAACTGTGAATCTGTGTGAAAAACAATATGTGATTGTTCTAGACAACATAGCTGGAGGGTATATACGTGTGTGTGTGTGTGTGTGTGTGTGTGTGTGTGTGTGTGTGTGTGTGTGTGTGTGTGTGTGTGTGTCCGTGTGTGTGTGGACTGAACCCAGGCTTGCCTCGGGTCTCACTGAGGCGTTGAATGTGGAAACACTCTGCAACCTGCTTCGAGACAATTATCACCTGGCGTGGATGTGACTTGGCCGATGCACCATTCTCTCCTTATAATGACGGGTGGGGGTTACCTAGTCTGTGTGTGAGTGTTTGAGTTGATTCTCTTGTAGATGAGTGGATGAAGCAGAGCTCTTTGAGGGTGAGACCTGAGAGTTTCACACCTACAGGTCAGCTGAGGTTCATCACCGCAGTGATGACTCGATGAAATTGGACTCCTCAAAACCTAAACTTTGCTTGACTGTTTGATACGTTCCCTCTTTTCTTTCTGTCTCTCTTGACTTTCCGCCCCGTGCTTTTGTGCTTGCGTACTTTTTGTTCTGTTTTGCATTTGGTCATAAAAATAATTCATGCATCCTTTGCACTGCTGATGTTCAATGCACAGCATGCAGGGGACAGGGAATTTTAAGAGTAATGTGACATCACAACTCAGGAAGTAATCCTGTCAAAGTGCCCTGTGGTAAACCGTGCATTGTGACCTCACTGAGGCAAATGACGGTGAATCTCTATGTGTGGATGCAGGTGCCACAGTGGTTGAGATGGCTTTTCCTTTTCCCAGTGGGACCAGGTTCAAATATTTGCCATTGTGAAAGTCTAGTCATTTTCATCAGGATTTACAATCTGTACAAAGTACGACATCTTCTGTCCTTACCAGGCTCCCAGAAACAGCAGTGGGCTGCAAAGACAATTTAACATTTGGCCCAACAGTGGAAATACAACTTCGAGGACCATTCATCTGGGCCCATAAAGACTTTTACTTTTAGACTTGCATTGTAAAAGACACGTCTGTAAACCAGAGGATACAACCTCTGCCAAAAGACTTGTTTCACTATCAGGATTTGATCCATTTGTTCCGATAACATTTGGAAGGTCTAGATGAGCTTCATGATTACATCAGTGCATCCACATTCAGTACGTTTACATGCAGCTTGAGAGAAGTTAATTATTGGCTTAGTCAGACTGAAACTGGACTTTTAAATGCATGTAAACAGCTTAGCCCAACTATCCATAGCTTGACTAACACACCTCCATATTTCGATTGAAAATCAAACTATTGCTGCATGTATCCATTTCGTCCACCTGGAGTCCAACTTGGCGTTTTGCACATACACCACTTTTTCTTTCGCAAGCTTTCACCTAGAAGAAGAAGAAGATGACGTAGCAGCAGTGCAGTAACTCGCAGAGAAACAAACAAACAAACACCATGGCGACGGAGAAGCAGAAGGAGCACCTCTGGACGGAGGAAACTACTTTCATGCTCTGACAGCTAAAGGAGCTAAACATTTTGAAGTTGGTGGATGGTCGGAAAACGCAAAACACGGATTCATTTTAAAAAGTTTACGAACTGGAACTAGTTTGATACGCACTGTATTAAAAAAGACACAGCGCCGCCTGTCGAGGCGGAGTCAGACATACTTTGAAATTCGATTTTCTCTCCTGCATGTATACTCAGACAAGATGAGAAGTCTGACTTGACTGATTAGCCGAGCTATGAGCTTAGCTCGACTACTGCGTGCATGTAAACGTACTGAGTGAGTTTAGCCGAGAGCCAAACTGGAAGTTAGCCGCTCAGCTGTTGAAGTCTCTAGTGCTCAACAATGTCCAAGATCTGGGTAAATTCATACCCGAGAAGCCAAACTGTTTTGACCTAATGTGCCACTGAGCAACTTTCATAGGACTGAATGGGGTCCTGTCTCTTAACACTGTATCCTGTTCCCTATTTACATCAATGGTCCTCAGACCCTTGACTCAGATAAGGAAAAACTCTTTAACACTAAAAAACATAATTTAAGATAAATAATGTAAGAAACCTCAGTAAGTGCAACTGAGGAGAGATTTCTCTCCCAGGACGGACAGACGTGCGATGGATGTTGTGTGTACAGAATAACCAGCACAATAACATTGACTAGCTGTAGCTGGGTAGCAACATCGCTGACATCTCAAACAGATGTGACGAGCTTAAGTGACATGAACAGCAGAACTATATCAGACTTTCACCATAAAGAATCATTGTTAACTAGCTTTGCGGCAATGTATTTCATAGTTTATACCTTTCACTGTGGTCACGCCACTCGACTCTGCTCAGCTGTCTCAGCTGTGATGTGCACCTCCATGCTGGTGCTGAGAGTCTAGTAACGATGGGACCGCCCTTATTTCCCATCATGCTTGTCTGTGCTGATTTAGTGTTTCTTTAGTAGTCTTAATTTTTCTGTTCGGGCTGTATGCACCTATTTTCTAATATAAATCCACAGTGTTTATGATGTGTCTGTTCAGAACATGGTGGCTTATTTTGGTGATTGTCATGTTTGTGCTGGTTTATAGTTTCAACCATCAGTGAGGTGGCTGTTACATAGACAGTTCTTATGTACAGGGTTGTTCTGGTTCATGGTGACACCCATGACTTAACTCATAGTGCAAAATATTCTTTTACCACAACAGTAACTGTTACCCATTAGAACCATTGTAAAATACATCAACATTAATCTCTGCATAATGTGTCCGTGAGTGATATAGAACACATTCAAACACAGTTTTCCTCAGCTTATGGCCTTAAACACATCGTCCCATGGCATGCTGGGAAACTCCACCTATTTCGCCCCATTTGGCCTTAAACTAATTAGATGTAATCCCCTTATTGATTTTAGTCAAATTAACTCAACACTCAAAAACTGTTCAGCATTAAAAAATGATTTATTATTTTGTTTCAAGTGAACATTAGGTTTTTGTCATTTTGACGGTCTGGGTCATTTGTGTCGACTTTATATTAAAATTGCGTGTCTTGGATGGACATGAGTTTATAGTGTGGTGGTGATGGTTAGAAAAAAGGAAACATCAAATTCTGGAAATAAGCACTGATGAAAAGAGAGTGAGACAGAGAGTGCCCATATTTATTTGAATTACAGTGTTTTACTCACAGTTGTATCTGAGTCAGACCTTCCTCTTCATACAGTGGCCCAACATGACATGATCCACTCACTCTACAGTGTGTCTGTGCGCTCAGTCTGTCCCAAACCCTCATGTTTTCACTTTACTGTGGTTAAATACAGAATGTGTTTGCTGCCAGCTCAGTTAACTGTTTACCTTTATTGCACATGAATACGTTTCCATCTGGGTTTTGTGTGTATTGATCCAAGATGATGCTGTCCACCTCACAAGCCCCATGTTTTTCACTGGAGTATTCCTTGAACTTGACCCTTGACCTCTCTGTCATCAAGAGCATATTCCAGTTCCTCTGTGTACACTGATGTGATCTCTGTGTACTGCGTGTGTTTTATTCCAGAGCCTGGGTCTGGCCCACTTTGTGTGGATCACTCCCCTGCAGTGTATTCTGTGTGTGGGTCTGATCTGGGAGCTGATCGAGGTGAACGGCTTCTGTGCGCTGGCAGCTCTGACTCTGCTCGGCATCATCCAGGCCTGGCTCTCACAGAAGATGGGACCGCACCGGTGGGGAAACACTACAACACACCCACTTGTGTCATAGAACAAATATAGTAATAGTGTCAAAGTATTAAAAACCACACATAAACTTGTAGTCTAGTCTGATGTCTAGCAGCGGCTGTATTTTGTCTTCTCTCTGAAGTTGTTACATAAAAACATTTCACACTGTTACTTTCAAACTTACAGTATTTTATTTGTTCATAAATACATGTTTGTGCTCGTGTAGCTGCATGTTGTGATATGCATGTGAACGCTTGTATGTATGTATGCAGTCATGCTTATAGACGTGTGTCCTGGTGACCGTGTGACTTGCTCTGTCTGTGCTCTGTGTGTTGATGCTGCTGTGAGTTGACAGTGTTTAACTGTAAACAGGACAAAGCGAGCAGGGATGATCAGCCGCCGCCTGGCTCTCACCACAGAGATCGTGGAGAACATCCACTCTGTGAAGGCCTACGGCTGGGAGGAGGTGATGGAGACCATCATCAAGAACATCAGGCAGTAAGACACCAAAACACCCAACTGTGTCACAAACAAACATTTCCCACAGCTGTTGCCTTTTCTATTAATACCCAGGTTTACTCATGTTTGCTTCATGGTGACTGCAACAACAGGTCTGTTAACAGTGTTAATTTTGGTAACGGAAACTATGAGTTTGTCAGTGGCCTTTCTCCGTGACTCGGAAGAGACGATAGGGAGACGTCGTTAAACGATTACATCTTGTGTAACTCATGCAAATGCGGCCACTGAAGTGTTTCTTCGAGTATTTCGCAATGGGCAAATATTCACCCTTTACAGCTATGCTAAGAATTTTGCTAACTAACTCTGGCACCAATTTGCATCTATCTCCATCTTTGTATTGACTTTGTGTGTAATCATGCTGTGCAAAATGTTCGCTCCACCTTTGGTGCGAACTCATCGTAACTGTGGCTACATTAAGATGAGACTGAAAAACGTAGTTTAAAGAGGAGACAAAATATTAATGACTGATTATATGTAATGCAGCAGTTCCGCTTCCTGTGCTGTGCATTCCTTATGGGGACCACACCAACAGCACACAATGAGCACAGTCAGGAGGCCTCAAAGTAACTGAAATTAAAGCTGCCACTGACAAAAATGGGACTTTGGAGAAAGAAAAAAGGTGATAGGCCAAACTAGACTGACTGAAATGTTCAATATAATCTGATGATTAAAAGGACTGAAATGTCAACCGTTTCCATTTAATGAAACTTAAAGGGATAGTGCACCCAAAAATGAAAATGCAGCCATTATCTACTCACCCATATGCAGAGGGAGGCTCAGGTGAAGTTTTAGAGTCCTCACATCACTTGCAGAGATGGGGCTAGCAACACAACTCCACCTAATGGAGGCTGGGCGCCCCAGATTACAATGTCCAAAAACACATAATTGAAACAACAGAACATTTTGTTGTTTTTATATCGGAGCTTCAGGACACTTGGATCACTACGGACGAGCAGTATGGAGATATTTTGTGGTTTCAATTATGTGTTTTTTGGACGTTTGAATCTGGGGCGTCGTCAGCCTGCATTAGGTGGAGTTGTGTTGCTACCTCCTCTCCCCTTGGATCTCCACAAGGGATGTGAGGACTCTAAAACTTCACCTGAGCCTCCCTCGACATATGGGTGAGTAGAT
The DNA here is from genome assembly GCA_035609425.1 of Epinephelus awoara. Taxonomy (NCBI): domain Eukaryota; kingdom Metazoa; phylum Chordata; class Actinopteri; order Perciformes; family Serranidae; genus Epinephelus; species Epinephelus awoara. The sequence continues at coordinate 3,147,764 of CM069298.1, read as the reverse complement.
AATGGCTGAATTTTCATTTTTGGATGCACTATCCCTTTAAGTAAAACCTGGTTTTCTTTGTCTAAGATAAGACTAAAATTCCCAGAGTTTCAATCAATTAAAACATGCCTAAAAAAAAGAATGAGGTTGACTAAATATGATAAAAACCAACAAGGACGTTTGAACCAGGACTATGAGTAAGTAAAAAGCAGACAATGATCACTGCTGTCATTTAAACTTGTAAAAATATCTTTAAACTAGAAAAGCACCCGGAGAGAGTGTTTTATTATTTTATCCACTTCGCTTCAACCGATCACCACCAAAATTGTATCATCTGTTCCTTGTCCCATTATCAACCTTTCCTGAAAATGTCGTCAAAATCCATTCAGTTTTTGTTGTTTCAGACCAACGCTGGCGAAAACATAACCTCCTTAGCAGAGGTAATAACGTAGTATCAGAGTTGGGTATTAGCAGGTCTTAGGCCACTTTAACTGTTGAAGGAGAGAAACTTTTATTGTTATTGATTGCAGTGTGGAGATTGAAGTATACATCCCTGATCCTTCAAGTCATCCATCTCTGCAGTATCTTCTTATATGCTGTATGTGTATTGATATTATAGATATACTGTAATAAATGAAACTGAGCAGGTAAAAGAAGCAAGAACTAGAGAGTCAGCCAACTCAGAGGGCCTCGACTGAGCAGCAGAAGTGGAATCAACTTGGTGCTAAAACTGAGACAGAGATGTTAAAACATGTGGTTAGCCAGCAGAACCACGCTGGCGTCACTGATGGCTGTCAGAGCCAGAATCAGGATCACTGTAATTGGCAAGTACAATAAACGTACAGGAAAGAGTTTTGGTGTCATGGTGCAGAAATAGTTTGATAGCCAACAGAGATAACATGGAGCCACCAAGACTTCACATTTACCTGATAATAGCATCATGAAAAACTGACATGTTGTTCACCAGAACGCCTTTTAGATGCTGGTTGCAGAGAGATCCTGTAATTCTCAGTAATGTGATATGAATAACTATGTTCATCTGATATAGATTACAACAAATGCAAAATAACGAAGCAGTGTTTCAATGAAGCTTTATCACGCTAGTATTATTCATATACTTATGAAATAAAAAAAACAAACATCTTCCCTGCATCCCTCTTTCCTTCTCTCCTCAGGGACGAGATGACTCTAACGAGGAAGATCGGTTCTCTGCGTTACTTCTACAGCGCCTCATACTTCTTTTCTGCCATCTTGGTCATCGTGTCTGCCATTGTGCCGCACGCGCTCAGTAAAGGCATCATCCTGCGGCGTATCTTCACCACAGCCTCCTACTGCATGGTGCTGCGGATGACGCTGACCCGCCAGCTGCCAGGATCCATCCAGATGTGGTATGACACGCTGGCACTGGTCAAGAAGATCGAGGTGGGTTCAGAGACGTGCACGTCTGAGGGGGACGCCATTCATCAAGGCACTGATACATCTTCCATTGTTGTGTTCTCCTCCAGGATTTCTTGTTGAAGGAAGAATACAGAGTGCTGGAGTACAACCTGACCACCACTGAACTGGAGCTGGTCAACGTGTCTGCATCCTGGGACGAGGTCTGTTCATTTGCTTGTGTGTTAGGATGCCAGACCTGTTTATGGTAGTTTAGGAACCGTGTTGCCATTACATACTGTAGTTTGTCCACTTGAGACAACTGACAAGTGTCAGATATGTTTGTTGAAGCACTCCATGTCATCTCTGCTTTTTCTTGGTATATAGTGTGTTATAGTGTAGTCTTGTCTTAAATCCACATTGCATTACAGGTGTAGGAGTTAATTCCTCACCATCACTGGGACTGTGTAGTATAACTTTATCTATGGGCAGAGGCTGTAAACTTCATCTCACAGGTGTGATTCATTGACCACCCGAAACTGTGAGAAAACCAGCCTCCATCTGTGTTTTTTCCCCCCATCTCTTCGCATAATTAATTATCACAGTGTCGTCACCAAACTTTGCCTTTGCTGGGAACACTGTGAATCTCAAAGGGAGATTCATCACCTCATTCCCAGATTCTCTTCTTGCCTTCTCCTCTTCCTGGAATGTGCCATTCTCAGATGAATGGGAGGGGTGTTGCCTTTCTTTACTGCTGACAGCGTGTACGTCAGCTCATTAGAATGAGAATTGCACAGACTAACCTATACAAACCGCAGCGAGTGAGTCCCCGGCATTAGAGGGACGCTGACCCATGAAATGTCACAGAGGTCAATGATTAAGCCGGGCGAGTCGAGCAGAGTTCCCTTTTTCTAACAGTGATGTGTCACCCATTAATCTTTACACAGGCGGTGACAGATGATGTGAAATAAGGCCATTGTGAGAGTTTGGGAGTTCTCCTTCTATCTTTGGAGACTCTCTTTTTTGTCACAGCAGTTTGGTCTGAAAGCACAGCGTGACTCACACTCGGACATCTTTACTGTATGTAAAGTAAAAACACAAACCACGTACAGACACACAGAATGACGTTTACATTTGTGTAGCACGGTACAGTGTACAAGAAGATTGTTGGTAGTAAAACACGGGGCTCTTTACTCTAATATCGTAGAATATAGTACAAGATAGTATTCTGTAGTAGTTTCATGTGATATGTTGAAGTACAGTACAGGGCTCGGCGATTATTACATCACTTAACTGTAACGCAGCCTTTAAAACCAGGAAAACTCCACCCAATTCTGGCATAAACCCTGCCCACTCCAAGTACAGTTACAGATCATTTGGTTGGTTGAACAGATACAGATGCAGACACAAATGATGATGTACTTGCTCATCACTAATATCTGATCTCATATCCCAGTATGGATAACACGGTAAAAAAAAAAAAAAAAATCCTAAAATCCCATGTACTTAAACAAGAAATACTAAAATATAAAATATTTGCATATAAAATAACATTTCTATCAACAGATTGATATTACTTACTGTATATACAGGGGTGAAAGTAGTTTTAAATTCTTGCCGGTACTATTACCAAAACCTTCATTGCTTCACCTCTCCTCGCTTCATGCATTTTAAAAAGCAAAGTCAAAAACCAAACAAACAAATAAAAATATTTCAATATTTTACTGAACCTGTATGGAGTAGAAAGAAATTAGAAACCCTTCACAACGTGTGCAGTAAAATATTTGTTTTACGTCCGTGGTCCAGTTGTGGAAAAATCAAACGTTCCAGTACAATAAATCAAACGCACCCCAACCGCTGTGTTTCAGAAGTAGATGCTCATGCGCAGTCACGTACTGCTGAGAGTGAAATCCCTGATCGTTAGCTCACACGCAGCTTGTTCAAGCTGTTCTCTGTGTTGTTGAAACGAAACAAAATAACATGGAACATATCTGCTGATTATGCTACTGATTTTAATTGGCATATTTTTGGATGAACTTAATGACATTTAACAGAGTGTTGCACGTCTCGAAGGCTGGGCTCATAGGAGACCACCACGAGTTAAAAGCAATTAATAAACAGACAAAGTGGTGTTTAAAACTGCATATATTGCTAGTAGATCTATATTCTGGCTGTGACTGGTTTTGAATGTGGGCTTTAGCAGGCAGCCGCTCTCTCCTTTTCCTGGTACTGCGTGCCGCCACTGAATCTTTTAGTGGTACACAGTACCGGCTTGCTTCTGCCATCCTTTCGCGTGTAGGTATGCCATGTGTAGTTCTACTTCCTCATCACCCCCTCGCTCTGAATGTTAGGCGTGGACAGTAACGCTATATGGCGTATGCTGCCCCCATCAGTTCCGGAAGAGTCATAACACCGCTTCTTACGCTGGTATCGGTTCTTCGGCTTTTCAAAAAAATGAGTATCACCGTTATTTTTGTCTTCATGGAATCGAAAGGTATCACGAGTATCGGTTCTCATGACATCACTAATACTGTACGTATATGTTGTACATTTTAAAATTGTATTTTGAAGGTCCAGTGTGTAAGAATTAGGACTCAGTGATTTAGACCACTAGAAACACTGAATAAATCAAGTTCATGTTAGAAAATAAAAATAAATAAAAAAACAGTGTTTTTCCAACACGTGCTCATCGTGGAGGTGCTGCTAACTACAGTGGGTGATGTGAAAACGCAAATGTCCCTACCGAGAGCCAGTGTTTGGTTTGTCCGTTCTGGGCTACTGTAGAAACATGGTGGTGCAGCATGACCATCTCCGTAGATGAGGACCTGCTCCCTATGTAGATGTAAGCGTTTCATTCTGAGGTAACGGAAACACAACACCTCTTATTTTCAGGTGATTATACACTAAAGAAAACAGACTTATTATATTTCTGCCAATATATCCCCCTGAATCCGACACACTAGAGCTTTAAAAACGAAATGAAAAGTCCACAAACTGGGAGAAATGGTTAAATATAAATTATGTTTCTGTGTACCATCTTAAGTGTTCATTTAATCCATTGACTCTGATTTGAACTCTTGTGCAGGGCATCGGTGAGCTGTTTGAGAAGATCAAGCAGGAGAACAAAGCTAACGGACACCTGAACGGTGACGCCGGCCTCTTCTTCACTAACCTCTACGTCACACCTGTGCTCAGAAACATCAGCCTGTACCTGGAGAAGGGCAAGATGCTGGCAGTGGCTGGATCCACTGGCTCAGGGAAGGTAGGTCAAACAAAATATCATCAGGTTTTGGGTAGAGTGTTTATTGAGACTGCACAGAATCTGCATGTGCTGCTGAACCCATTTACTGTCAGATGTTTGGTCAAAGTGTCCTCGAGCAAGGCACTGAGGCCCTACATGCTGACTCACTGCAGTCTGCTCTGTGTGAGAGCCACATCTTAATGCCTCAGCATAAAAATGTTCTCTGTTCACTGCAGAGTTCCCTGCTCATGATGATCCTGGGAGAGCTGGTGCCATCAGAGGGTAAAATCCGACACAGCGGTCGCATCTCGTTCTCACCACAGACTTCCTGGATCATGCCGGGGACGATTCGAGACAACATCCTGTTCGGCCTGACCTATGACGAGTACCGCTACACCTCCGTCATCAAGGCCTGCCAGCTGGAGGAGGTACCTTCACTTTATCATGTTATTCATTCTTTCTCTTGGTCAGTGTATTTCTGTCGGGATGGTCAAACATGCTGGCTGTTGTTGCTCATGTGAACTACACAAATCATCGGCTTATTACACCAGACTCGCCCAAACACATTAAATATAACCACTTCTGTCACAGCAGATTGCCAAGATTTTTGATGTGGTAAATCAGTGCAGTCTGTTGATATTTTCACCCAGCCAGCAAACATCTGAAAACACAGTCCAGTCAATATGGTCAGGGAGTTTCAAACACTCATATTTCCCCTAAAATATGAAGATTAACATCCATATTTTGGTGAAAACACACATATTTGGAGCATACTGAACATGCAGATGGACCACACCAGTGATCAAAACACAGGCACAAAATGTGACTGAATACACAGGTGCAGTGTGGCAGATTTGTGCACGTAATGCAGAAGCTCAGCGGGCTCTCACATGATAAGTGGTGTGTTGAGTTTGGATATTAAGAATATGGACAGAAGTGGATCACACTCTGGATTTTCTATAAGCAATGGACACAGAAACATTTCCAGCTGACTTTCTTACAGTTTCACGTCACCATCACTTTTTAGATTGTGGTTGTTTTTAACTTTACTTGTCGAAGGATTTTAATCATTGGAATTTAAGTTGTCAGATAAACAAGTTGAGTTAATGTCAGCGGTAGCTCAGCTAGCAGCTCCTCTTGATGCTCTGAAGAGTGTCGCAGAAACACAGATTTTCAACGTGAAACTGCTTTACTCAGGTTTTTTTACTGGTTGTAACTACTGGACCTGTTTGTTTTGAAGGAGGAGGAGACCTTTGCGTGTGATTTGGCTCCTGGTCCAAACATCCTGAACAGTGAACGCTGAAGGAATCCTAACCTAAAAATAAAATGGCACTGGTGGTTGTTTAAGATGTCCGCAATTTTCAAATACTTATGGAAAAATGTGTCAAGCTGCAGTAATTGTTTCAAAGTTCACTGGATATTTCGATACTTTGCTACCACCATGAAAACTTGTCCCCTCGTGACATTAATTGAAGCCTCGGGCTGGGCAATATGGCAAAAAATATACCGATAATTTTTCCTGCATTGTTCGATATCGATACTTATCATGATATATAATTTGACAATGCTACGAGTTTGAAAAGTATCCTGATAACGTCTGACACCTGAAGGAACCAAATGATTCTTCAGCTTCCCCCGGGGCAGAGCAGTTTGAGAAAACATTTCCTGCCTTGGAGCTCGTACCTGCAGTCTCACACTTTAATTCATTTCTTGAACCCGTCTTTCTCCACAGTGCTCATGGGCATCATGTCTTTGGCTAGAAGGTATGACACTGCGGCTGTTATAGCTCTGCTCCTTTTCCATCGCTTCTCAGACAGGGTAACGGCGGCAAAAGAGGACACTATTGACTGGCAGAAGTGCTCGGCCGTGGAACACTTGTTGGTGGACTTACTGCAGTTTGGGCTGGATTTTCATGCTCTCAGTGTAGTCGCTGGGACGCCACCTTTTCATGTGATGAAAATTTGTTGTGTTTCCCGTCCTGGTTGCAGACCGTCTTTGTCTGTACGTCATCACCTTTCAGGACGCCAAACCACCTCCAAATTATTGATGTGGGACTTTTTTATCCACAGTGTCGTCCGTTTTTGAGGATGACGCAAGCTCTTCTTCAGCTTCACCGCTGCTTTGCTCCTCACTTCCTCTCATTTTCCCCTCTTTTCGTTATGTCCACGCTACTTTCAGTTCCTCCTCACCTCGGCACAAACTTTGCAGTGAAAAATGGGTGTGTACAATGACGCACATCCCAACACTGCAGAGTAACTGACAGCTGTCTGTTAACTTCTGCTGTTTGGATCTATCTAGGTTGATCAATATCCAGTAAAAATGACTCACTCATCGACATACACTACGTTTTATTGCGATCCTGTTTTGAGGCCGTTTTTATCGCCCAGCCCAACAACAGCCACTATTGTCAATTAAAAAGGGTACAAACAAAAACAAACGTGTCAGTGAACAGGAGTATGTTGAGTGACTTTAAATCAGTGACACACAGTAGCAACATGCTGCACTGAATATTACCTTTAGTCATAAATAACTTTATGTTTCATAGCAGTTTTTTCCAATAAATTCTCCAACAGCCTCCTCCTCCTCCTCAGGTCTTTTCTCTTCCATCAGACTGATGCTCTCTGCTCACTTGTCTGTTTGGAGCCTCTGCAAAGCATCAAGAAGGTTCAGGTTTCCCCGGCTCCACATTCACACCCATTATGAGCCTCACACACACAAAGACACGCATGCCTGCACAGCTTCTGTCTCTTACACTGACACACACACTCAGGCTCTCATAAGCCTCACTGTTGAGTGACGGGTCCCTCAGCAGAATAATGTCTCCTCTGTTGCTATGGAAATCTCACGTTATGTCACTGGGATGGAATATGAGCTTGTTGGTTCCCAGTGACGGATGTTTGCAGCACAGACGAGCTGTGTGGACACACCGTCAGATCTGTGCTGTGACTCTACATTCAGTCATATTATTAAATATGTTTTAAATTGTTGAGCAGAAAAACTAGTAGGAATCTTTTATGCTGCAAACCGCCAGAAGTGATATAATATTTTTTGTAGATATTGCACATGCATGTGTAACTAGTCCATGCCCACTGAGTACAGCATACCATACCATGACTTAGTCATACCAAAAAAACAACAACATTGGTCCACAGGGGGAGCCACAGCGATCGGTCGCATTTTAGCCATTTTTAAGCATTTTTCTGTTGTTTCATGCAGATCGCTCAAACTTCCTAGGAAATATTCAAAATTGCAGAAAATCTATATAAGCGGAAGTTATGGGTTCTTGAGGCAAATGTGTTCCTCATGAGGAGAGGCATCTCTGTGCAAAGTTTCATGTCTCTGCGACATACAGGGCATGAGATATGCCCATTCAAAGTTTGACATTTCAATGGGTTGCTATAGCGCCCCCCTTTGGCCAATTGATGTAATATTGCTTCATTGGCATCCTCCCATGACCCTCTGCCACTGTGCCACATTTCACATGGATTGACCAAGTCAGTGAGGAGATAAACATGGAAAAGACACACACACACACAGAGTTTTCATCATTATATAGTAAGATAAAGTAAGATACTTATGTATATATTAAATACAAACAGTCTGAACGAACACACAAGAAGTCCAACATGTAATACAAACGTTCACATAAATGATTTAGATGTAAAGGTCTCAGAAATGTTGATGTCTGAGATAGATCAAGGACATGTCATCTATATGTAGAATATACAGGAAGAGTACATTACAGTGATGTCATATATTGAGTAATGACCTGTCCCACACTGTGTCTCCGCACTACCACAAGCATTTAAAGTGTTGAATCAAATCAAATTTTTGGAATGATTTGTGGAGCCTGTGTAAACTTGAAGTTTATACTGATAAATCAGTGACATTTTTTTGTTTATATAATATAAATACAGTGTATTTAAAACACCAATATAATATTGGTGTTTTAAATACACTGTATTAGTATCATGTATACAGACATTAGTGGAGCAGCTCAAACAGAGGGTGACACATATTTATTTACAGCCACCTCCATCTCCTGTGGCACAGACAGTGTCTCAGTGGTTTTGACAAAAACACAACATGTTGTCACAGCAAACAAAGATGGCGTGCAACACTGACGCCTCAATATAATGTAAAAAAAATAAAAAATCTGCCTCCATTTTGTCTTTGAGGGGAGGCGTCAAACGCTGGCATGTTAGGTCAGTAACAAAAGCAATGTGGAGAGGAGTCACACCAGTTCGGCTTTAGATTGTATGGAGATGACAGGAAGTGCTTTGATTTTGGGTTTTGAGACTTGAGACAGTTCCTCTGAGATTTTGTCAAACAGTCTCTAAACGCAGCTCATCCTCAAACTGTGTGGAGCTGAAGCTTTATTTGAAGGATTCGTCTGTGGTTACAAGTGATTTTAAGCAATGGGCGATTTTTTTTTTTCATGTCTTATATCAGTCTGGCATCACAGTAGGTACCTTTTTAAATGATAAAAAACAAAATTATATCAAATACATTTAAGATGGTCTTTCTTAACTGAAGATTTAAATTCAAAAGAAAAGCTTCATTTTTTTAAGTTTCTCAAAATGATCCTCACTTAAAAAAGTTGGCATCTTGAACTGCAGCTTTTACAAAACCTTTGTCAGTTTTTGTAATGTGTTGTAGTTTTCGTCTATGTAACTGGTCAATCAGTTTAAGAGTTACAGTGGTTTAAATCTTGTGTTTTGGGAGAGAAAAATGATTTTTTATCGTGTGTGTGTGTGTGTGAGTTGGTGGAAACCATTTTGTTGCTGTTTGGATCAAAGATTGTGCCCTTTTTTTTAATGATTTATATTTTATTAAAATACAGACAAAATAACAGATATCACGTAACTCTTCACCAAAGACAAATAAAAAAAATTAAAAATATATGTATTTAAATAAATTAATGAAATGAATAGATAACACTTAATGAATAAATAAAAACTGTGAAACGCAGCCACAGGTCTTTAGTAATAGTAGAAAGACAGATTTTCAGTGATGAAGACAGTGATGGGCGTCCTGACGTCTTTCACCTACTCATTTAAACCTGGCTCAGATTGCTTTTTAAAAAAAAAACAATAAAAACTTGTGGGTGAATTCACAAAACAATTACGTTGCTTTTGCGCCTGCTAAGCCTGCACAAATATGGAAAAATGAGTATTTCTCAAAGCACGCACAAAGGGTGAAATGAACCACTGCCCACGCTGCCATTGTGCTATTTGCACCTATTTAAATGAGGTAATATGCATATGTGTGGTGACCCTTTTGTATGCAAGTGAGCATCATTAGTTGACAAAAATGAACACCAACAGCCACAAACAGTTACACTGAAACTACCAGCATCTTCAGAGAGATGGTGAAGCTCTTTCATAAGAGGTGTCACACCTGTGCTAACACAAATACGGTTGTGTTTGTCTGAAGTTTTGAGGAATACGTCTTTGCCTTGTCAGTCAGGACCTGTAGCTCGCAGTCCCTTATGCTTTTCTTTACGTTTTCTTTTTCTCTCTGTCCGTGTCCTGCTGACTGTGTTCTTGGCACATTTATACTTTGCCATATGGATAATTGCAATCAGACATAAAAGAAAAGGGCAAATTGCACTCAGCTGAAAAACTTTATTGTGCTTTCATGACATTAAGAGGACATCACATTTTGGGTTTACTGGACTTTATACTTCATTCTACTCAACTTAGACCTGTTGTCCTCGTTTGTAGACATTTTAGACCAGTTTTATTTTAAACAGTAACAAGCTGAGACGTTGTTGATTAGAAAGTACTCATTTGCAGACATTTGGAGTTTTTCATCAGCTTGTTGAAGGACTGTATTGTCATCACATTTGAGGACACTGGGACTTTATTATTGTTGGATATGTTTAATTTTTTTGTACTTATCATGTCCTACTGATTCCAAATAGCAAGGAGAAATTGAAAATGCATACCAACCAAAAGTTCAGGTCTCAGGAGGTTAATGAATCGGACCTTGAGACGCAATCCATTATCGGTGAATTTGCCCACCATTGGCACACGCTCTGTTGTAATTTTTCCACGCAGGTCGTCGTTACCTATAAATTTTAAAAGTACCAATCCTTCACTGATTCTCTGTGAATTGCCTCGTCAAGCACTTCAAGAGGTTAGAAATTTCTTAAGAGAGAAACAGACGCAGAAAAAATCCCCAAGGCAACCCTGACAGACAGAAGTGACAACTAGAGCAGATCTCCTCAGACGGAGACGAGGTGTTTAGAGGGCTTCTGACTGTAACTCCTCACCATTGTTGCTCCCTGAAGCACCAGACAGACTGCCGTGGGTGGTCTTCCCACTGTAAACTCATCCTTTGCCTCTCCAGCCTCGAGCTAGTCAACCCATCCAGCAGGTGCTTTTTGTTCACAGTGAGACACACAACATGTCTTTTTACTATGCCTCCTCATTTTACAAGCTGTTAAACAACCTGTTAACTTGGTCCCCTATGCGCTCCTGTCAGGACAGCGGAAGCTGACGGTAAAAAGGTAGGACGTTTTAACGATGATAAACTTGTGCTGTCACTTCATTGTTATTGGTTTGGACGTCTGTTTCCATGATCAATTACCACCGAACGCACCATAGTCTCAACCTGTGACATCATCCATGTGCCTGCCTCATCTGTGGTTTGTGCTTTCTGTGCTTTGAACTGTGACAATAAATCTGTGGTCATATGAACATGAATTACTCTGATTACCAGGTAATAGTCATGTTCAGGACTGTGTCTTGGCACACTATGTTGTATATACAGTAAACAGTAGTAACAGCATATACAGTAAGAGATACCTTGCCCACGCATATCAATAAATAAAGACTAAATTAGGAATATTAAAATTGAATTTAGTTCAAATTAATTTCATTGAAACGGCAACTTTCCATACAAAGCATTATTGATTTTATTATTATTATTATTATTTTCATACATTATTTTTTTTCTATTCCATTTCATTTTCTGGGTAGAACCAGTATTTTCGGTTGACTGCATGGTGCTAAAATCTTGTGCTGTTTCCTTCTGCCCCTGATGTGTTTTTCCAGTCAAAATATTTTGTATTTTCTCCCTCAAAACATACTGGAAATCCCCCAGTCACCACATCCCCAAAATCATTCATATAGTGCCATTTTCTGCACCCTAAAAAAAAAAAAAGCTAAATTGTGAAAGTGGACAAGGACGCTGTGAAAGGTCATCAGGCCCTCACACAGTGTGAAGGGGACACCTCTAAACATGTTCCTGCTTTATTTCATGCTTCATCCATTGAAGTGTGAAAACTAATCACAAGCTCTCAGACACAAACAAAGCTTTTGTGTTGCTGTTTCACTGCATCATCATTGCATCTTGCAAATTTTTAATCTTTATTGTGATTCAGAGGTTTCATCAGCTGGACATTCACCATGTCGAGAACCTTTCCTTCACTACCATAAACATTTTTTTTCAATGGTCCAGTGTTAATGTTGCGATATCAGAAGTCGTAGATAAAGTTTGAGCTCACAGTTCATCTTCAAACCTAGTTTCAGTACCTGCAGCATTCACTGCACTGGTGGTGCACCTTGCACCCTGATAATTTATATTTTAGGCATTTAGCTGACAGACTTGGGCAGTACAGACAGGTAGAATTTAAATATGTCAGTCACACTATAGAAAGAGAAATTGAAAGAAATCAGTTTTACTTTGACACAATCATAGCAAAGCAGGTGGAGGTCTGTTTAGAAGAGGTGGACGTGAGATATTTCTTTAAAGGAGAGTTCGCCCCAGAATCAAAAATACACATTTCCTCTTACCTTTAGTGCTGTTTATCAGTCTAGACTTTGGGTCTGGATTTTGGATGACACTCAGCTTGTGGTGCTCAAAGTGCCCAAAAATTTATTTGAAAAACTCAACATCAATGTCAATATAATTCATCATTCATCGGAGGGCAGTTAATTATTGAAATAATTTGAAAATGTTTTCCACCTGCCCGAATTTCATAATGGCTGGCCTGCATCTAGTTCCATTGTATTGGAGAGAAGATATCTTCACCGCTCAGAAACTCACACCAAAATGTTGTAGATGGATAAATCACACTATAAATAAGAGGGGAAAAATGGTATTTTTCATTCAGGGATAACTTGTCCCTTTAAAGTGAGTTGTTTGACTGTCTTCAGTGTCCTAATATGTTTGTACCTTTTCGTCATGCTCTGTGGTATCACGCCATTCCTCTTACTGTTCTCTAAAAAGTGACCATATGTCTGTGTCTGACCTGCTGACCTCCTCCGTCCTTTCCTCTCTTTGCCAGGACTTTGCTCTGCTGCCTGAGAAAGACAAGACGCTCCTCGTTGAAGGAGGGGTGACCCTCAGCGGCGGTCAAAGGGCTCGTCTCGGACTGGCCAGGTACTTCGTCTCACACCTGAGCATCTGTCAGAACGCCTCATTCATTCCCTTGTAACTGTCAGTGCAGCCACCTCTGCTGACTATTTTTAATTTTGCTCTTTGCTTTGTCAAACCTTTCGTGTTGTTGTTTCACATTTGACAAAAATAGAACATAATTGAGGATTTGAGTCACACTTCTTATTAATGACGTGCTCGTAAGAGGTAAATATAGCACGCAGTGAGTTGTTTTGTGTGGGTTTTTTTTAAGAGATTGTCCATTTGCTTGCTAGAATCTGTGGTATATTATTGTTTAATGAGAAATGGGAATTCAACTCCCTTTGTAGGAAATGGCCAAAATATCAGCTGCTGCACATGAGATGGATCAAAGAGAGCGCCTCACAGAAAATAACTGACAGATGATACACCAAAAGTATTGTTATGCCACCGCATCAGCGATAGTGGTGGCTGGAGGCATTATGTCTTTGAGCTGTACGCACGTCTTAACCTCGTGAACATGATATCTCAAGAACGCCTCAAGGGAAATTTTTTCAAGTTTGGCACAGATGTCAACTTGGACTCAACGATGAGCTGATCAGATGTTGGTGGTCAAAGGTCACTGTGACTTTTTTTTCAGTCTTGTGAACATGATTTCTCAAGAACTCCTTGAGGGAATTTCTGTAATTTGGCACAAACGTTCACTTGGACTCAACAATGAATTGATTCGATTTTGGTGGTCAAGGGTCAAAGATCAAGGCCGCTTTGACCTTGCATCCATCTTATTCTCGTGAACACAAACAGCTTTAAAGAATTTCCTCTGATATGGCACAAAGATTAGAATGATTAGATTTTTGGTGGTAATAGGTCAAGGTCACTGTGACCATGTCTGTCTCGTGAATGCGATATCTCAAGAACAGCTTCAGGGTATTTTTTTAGTTTGGCACAAACATTCACTTAGACTCAGCAATGAACTGGTTAAATTTTGGTGGTCAAAGGTTAAGGTCATTGTGGCCTTGCTTCTGTCTCATTCTTGTCAACATGACATCTCAAGAACGCCTTAAAGGAATTTCTTTGGACTAAAGAATACACTGATTAGAATTTTGTGGTCAAAGGTCAAGCTCACTGTGACTGCACAGAATATGTTTTTGGCCATAACTCAAGAATTTATACGCTAATTATGACAACACAAATGTCTAACAGGATAAAATAATGAAGGTCAAAGTCAGCTTGACTGTGACATCATCATGTTTTAACGTCATATCTCAGGAACAGAAGGGGAGACATTTGGTCAGATACTGAATTGGTGACTCTAATCTTGACACTGTGCTGATTGTATAGATCTTCTGTGTGTGAAGCATCCATGTTTTCACTGACATGATGGAGACTGTCAGAGACACTGGACTGGTGGGCGGTAATTCTAGTGTTCCTTTGAAAACCAACACATATTCACTCCTGCAACCTTTATCAGCGTTAGAGGTCTGCATACACACTGCAGTTTGCAATAAATAATTCAAAACATCAATTTCAGGGCCGTAAACTAATCACCGTTATCAATATCATAACTAACACTTCCAGGGTAAGAGGTTCCACTCCTTGTAAAAGTCATTTAGTCGATGTTTTTATTGGCTTACATGTATTTTAGGATTTGATGTCTTTGGCTTGGTTCCCAACAGTGTAAAGATTCGAGCCTCTGCTGTACATAACCATAACCTGCTGCAGCTGATAACCATCACCAATCATTCTCATCTGTGTGTTTGTCTGCCTGCACTAACTGTTGTGTTTTATGGCCTCACATTTTAATGATGAGTGCTTTCTACGGCTCTGCTCGAGCTTTATTACTCCATTAAATCTGTGTGTAGGTTACAGCAGTCAGACACTCACGTATTCTCATGCATTATTTATTGGCTTAGTGTCCTTGCATCAATTTGCAGCCACTCATTGGGTTTTTTGGCTCCCACCATCACTGTAAACATTCGCTGGAATTGATTTATCCACAGGGACCAGACTTCCTCATTTACACCATTTGATATAAAGTCTCTCTTTCTGTCGTCACAATATTCTCTGTTTCTCTCACCTTAAAGGGTAACTTCAGTATTTTTTAACCTGGACCCTGTTTCCCCATGTTTTTGTGTCTTAGTGACAAATGGGATCAACAGTTTGTGAAACTGGTCCAGTACTGGGTGAGACAGGCTGCAGTGTAACCATTCAAGGCATGTTTGTACCCTCGATTATGTCTAATAAAAGTGTGTGTCATTGTCACTGACAGGCTCAGATTGTTATTCTGAGTGTCTGACAATATTATGGAAAGAATCTTCTGCAGAGGCAGAGCTTTTTGTGAAAGAGTAAGATCCTTTTTTTTTTTATCATTTTATTATAATAAAACACACTTTATTCGAGGTCAACAGAAACAAAACAAAACCTACAAAAATTGTCTTGGTTTATCTTTTAACTGTTCCAGCAGTCGCCAGTTCTTGATTGGTTGAAATATATATACTGGCACTATACATTCTATACATACAGTTTATCTAAATGGAGTCTGGTGTGTCTGGGGTGACGGTTATTTCAGGGCTGTTTCTGGTTAAACTCTGAGCCTGTCAGTGGCAAAAACAAACACTGTTAGAGGATATGAATTGATGATGTGATCGTGCCCAAGGTGGTTACATTTAAATCTCTTTTGACTCTTTTGACTCTGCTAGCTGCAGCCCCAGCCCCTTTTACACTGCCTGTCGCGCTGCTCTGCCACCTCCCCATTTTGTATAATAGGTACAATCACGGAATCCGGGTACAGAGTTGTCTCACCTTTAAGGCGGCAGCAAAGGTAGTAACAGTGCCGTAACCACATCTTGTGTAAAAGGGACAGGCAGCAGGACAGCACCATTGACAGGACGGGTGTGACGTTTTGACGACGTATTATGCGTGCGACCCACCGTTTAGAAATTTTAACAGCAGCTGATAGCAGTTAGCAGCTAACGAAAGAAAGAACAGCGGCCGAAAATGTCTGCAAATTGGGAAAACAATGAGGTCTTCTTACCCTCTGAGGACAAGATCAGCCACCATATAACAGGCACAGTAATTGATTGTTATTGCCATGTCAATGCCATTGTTATTGTTTATAAAACACTGCCAGCACATATGTTTTATGTAGCACTAAAGGCAGACACTGTTGTGTTACATGTCGCACCTTCTTTTGCTTCCGTGTTGCTGGCATGCTGTCTGAAATCACACATTGGAGAAGACTGATGCTGCCGTTGTTTGGTTTTGTGTTAAAATTCAAAGGAAGCATAAAGACGGGACTTTGCAGCGGCACCTGTTGCTTAACACCGGCCAGTTTTTTAAAACATTTTTATTTCCCCAAAACATGTGAAAATAGGATCCATGTCAAATAATACTTCAATGTTTTGTCAGTATTTGTATTTTTGTATCTCATGCGTCCACATTTCTTTGCTTTACTGTTTCTCTCTGACTCACTGTGTATGCATGTGTGTGTGTGTGTGTGTGTCTTCTCTCTCAGGGCTGTGTATAAAGATGCAGACCTCTACCTGCTAGACGCACCTTTCACCCACCTGGACATCGTGACAGAGAAAGAGATCTTTGAGAAGTGTGTATCCCAACAGAGAGTCTTTCATGTGGCGGAGGTGGGGGGTGGTTGAGCTGAAAGTTTTAAGTTCAAGGTCAAGGTTGTCTCTTATTGTCTCAGACACACACTGGGGTTGACTTGTGGTGAGTTACGGCTGCTTCATCACACTGAATCCTTCTCAGGAAATGGGAGTTCAGCAAAATGGAATAATCCTTTGATGAAATGTGGACTTTGGCAGTTGTTCAGAGGGGAAGTCTGGCAAAAACATTTTGGTTATGTAGAGAAAGCTTGAACATAGTTATGGGTATAAACACATCCAGGAGCTTGTTAATTTTGAGTGCTGGTTATTCTTTGAAGACTTGATACCTCACCTTGTCGTTTCTTGTGTGTTATATAAACAGCCTGACGGTCAGGTTTGGTTTAACCATTGTGACATCTGATATTTTACAGTCTTTATTTTCTGTATCACCACACAGGTGTGTGTGTAAACTTATGGCATCCAAGACACGCATTGTAGTCACCAGCAAGTTGGATCATCTAAAACGAGCCGACAAAATCCTTCTACTGCACAACGGAGACTGCTACTTCTACGGTACCTTCTTCGAGCTACAGGCCCAGCGCCCTGACTTCAGCTCCCTCCTCCTCGGCATGGAGGCTTATGACAACATCAACGCAGAGCGACGCAGCTCCATCCTCACAGAAACTCTCCGCAGGGTCTCCATCGATGAAACCGCTGGCTTCCGAGGCCCAGAGACAATTCGCCAGTCATTCCGCCAGCCGCCGCCTCCCATAGTCATCTCTGGATCCCAAGGCCATCCTGGAGGTGATGGCTACCCAGAAAAACGCAAACAGTCCCTCATCCTCAGTCCCCTGGCAGCCGCTCGGAAGTTCTCTTTCATCGGGAACTCCCAGCAGACTGCAAATACTCCCCAGTCTGCGACGATAGAGGACGGGGCTCGTGAACTTTCTGAGAGAAAATTCTCAGTAGTACCGGAGGATGATCAAGTAGAGGAAGTGCTCCCCAGGGGGAACTTGTACCATCATGGGTTGCAGCACCTCAACGGGCAGCGGCGCCAGTCTGTCCTGGCGTTCATCACCAACTCTCAGGGCCAGGAGCGCAGAGAGCAGATGCAGTCCTCCTTCAGGAAAAAGCTGTCCATCACGCCGCAGTGCGACCTGGCGACCGAGCTGGACATTTATGCCCGCCGCCTGTCCAAGGACAGCGTGTATGACATTAGTGAGGAAGTGGATGAAGAAGACATGGAGGTAGAGCTTTTTTTTATGTTTAGACTTCTGGAAGAATCAAACCGTTTTCTTCACACTCATTTTCATGATCATTCCAAAAAAATCACTTGTTTTTGTCTCAGATTAAAGTTTTCCTGCATATGCAGCGTGGTCTGTCCGGTAAGGTCAATTCTCTTTCTTCACAGCAATGTTTTGCAGACGAACGTGAGAACATCTTTGAAACTACCTCATGGAGCACTTACCTACGCTACATCACCACCAACAGGAGCTTAGTCTATGTCCTAATTTTTATCTTGGTAGTCTTCGCCATTGAGGTAAAATTACTACCATATTTAAATTGTTTTTACATATAAATTTAGTTAGATTGTCATACTTTGCTTTTTTTCTTTCCACTAACAGGTTGCTGGATCAGTCCTTGGCATTTTCCTCATTACTGAGTAAGTGTCATGTTTTATGTTGCTTAAGAAACTGAGACTAAGGCTGCTGTCAGCCCTAGAGTCGTCTCCTTTGGTCTGAATCAGGGACTCATGTTGTTCCAAAGTTGTATAATTGCCTAGAGTTGGTTCGTGTTCTCACGGCAGCATTTACAAGAGGACCAGATCAAATGCCTTGTGTGAGAAAGCTGCTCTTGATTGGTCAGAATTTCCATGTGGGAAAAATCCAGGAAGTAAAGCAAACGTTGAAGAAGAGTACACTTGCAAGATAAATGTGACACTTTCTAATGTCACAATGGAGGGACAACTACGCAGGTTGATTTTAGCGCTGCTCATCGTGGACTATATTGAAAATGAGGCGCGGCTCCAACTAGAAAACAATGTTTTGATGCACTGGATGTGCTGAATGTGCATATTAAGGCAGTACAGGAGGAGGTGCACATTAATAATCCTCCAGGACTGTAACATGCTCATGTTTAACCCAAACAATGTGTCATTTGACTGCAGTTGCTTCTCATCCAGGTCGGAACACCTTCTCACCACAAAGCAACCGCACCAGAGTTCATTTGGAACCAGACTGAGACCACCTCTTCAAGAAGGTCTCAGTCCGGTTGTTTTGGTGCACACCTGAGTGTGATTTCACAAAAATGCACAAGCAATGATGAATGAACTGATTAGATTTTGATGGTCATAGGTCAAGGTCACTCTGACCTTGTCTGTCTCTTTCTTATGCGATATCTTAAGAACACCTTGAGGGAATTTTTTCGATTTTTGCACAAATGTTCACTTGGATTCAACAGTGAACTGATTGGAATTGTGTATGAGTTCAGTGTGACCTTGAATCTTGAATCTGTCAGAGACACTGGACTGGTCATACGACCGCAGGGCGGTAATTCTGACAAAACTTGATGATCAGAATAGTTAGTAATTGTCTGATCATTATAGCTCTAATCCAGTGTTTGATGTATAACGTATCGTACATCGTAGATTTTTGCATGTTATGCAAACATTTATCAGTCACTCCACCTCATTGCCACTGTTGTGTTAAGTACTTAAGAGCAGTAATGGCACAAACTGATTTGTCTCCTGACTGACGGGGCTACAGTTTAGATTGTGTCTGTTTTCAGTCCATGTTTCATTCTCAGTCCTTTGCTCTGTTCCTACAGTGAGATCTGGAGGGACGGCGCCAACCCGTCATCACCAAACTACATCGACGAGCACCACCCCAACGCCTCGTCGCCCCCCACCCACCTGGCAGTCATAGTCACACCGACGAGCGCCTACTACATCATCTACATCTATGTGGCCACGTCAGAGAGTGTGCTGGCCTTGGGATTCTTCAGGGGTCTCCCATTAGTGCACACGTTACTCACTGTGTCCAAAAGACTGCATGAACAGATGCTTAGCGCCGTGCTGCGAGCTCCCATGGCCGTGCTCAACACCATGAAGACAGGTGATCTTCTCAGTTTATATTTTTGTGTGATTAAAATGTCACATGTCGGGAGCGTTGTGGTACACGACTCTTGTAGTCACCTGTTTTTGTCTGCCTGAAGAACCACATCTGTTTAACCATGTTGAATACCGTACTATTATGGTAATTCACTAATTTTCTTGTTTGTCCTCTTCCAGGCCGGATCATGAACAGGTTCACCAAGGACATGGCCACTATAGACGACATGCTGCCTCTGGTGCTGTTTGACCTCATACAGGTATTTAACCAACACAGTGGGTGATGTCACAAAATGTTTTCAAGTTTCAAGGTTTTATTTTGTCACAAACTCAACATATCAGTTTGCCTCCTCCAGCACTGTACTACTGTACTTACTGTGCAAGATAAAAGAATAAGTAAAGTGCAAAAACTAAAGGGGTACAGGGAAATTGAAGGGTACTTACCTGTTCAGGAAATATAATGCAAACTCCACATCAGTTATAAAACTTCCTCGAACTTTCAAATGTTGCACTGATGTTCACTCAGGTTGTAGTGAAAGAAAATATTTTTTTTAAAATATGAGCAAGTTGTTTTGAGATATTATTATAAGAAGTCCTGAAGCAGTGGAAAGAGGTAACAGATCTCAAGAAAAGAGGAAGATTATTCCAGTCAGGTGGAGCTTTGCACCAGAACGACCTTCATCCAACTTCTTTGAAAATTCTGGGGACAAAGAAAATGAGATATTGCACATGCCTCGGTGGATGTAAGGAATTATAAGAGTCAAAATGAAAATTGAATTGAACACAATGAAAGTGCCCTCTAGATTTAGGCTGCAAGTCATTCAGTGATTCATACAGGAAGCAGTGGTGGTTCTAACGCAGCTGTCTATCATGTCAGTCACTGCTTGTTAACTGACTGACTAACTCAAACTGGGCAGAGCTGATTAAATATGAATCAATATTCTGTTGCTGCATTGTTGATTTCTCACCTCAGATGTTGTCAGAAACAAATTTTAGTGACTGTGCAGTTATAAAATGAGAACATTTTCTCCGTCTAGCAGGTGCCTTGTTTTGGCTCGACTGTTTTCAACATGGCGACCAGATCCCAGACTTCCTCATTTACAGCTAAACAGTATACTGAGATGTGTTTCTGCAGACGTGTGAGGCAGAAATAGGCAATGCAGTAACAGAATCTTGATTCATCTCTGATCTGTGCTACTTTGTTTGACAGTCTGCCCGCCATAGGTCTGATCATTTTTCTCTTTTTTCCCCCTCTAACACCAGCTCACGTTGATTGTTACGGGTGCCATCTTCACTGTGTCCATCATGCGGCCTTACATCTTCATCGCTGCCATCCCGTTGGCTTTCCTCTTCGTTATCCTCAGAAAGTACTTTTTACGAACTGGACAGCAGCTCAAGCAACTGGAGGCTGAAGGTGAGAGCTGGGGAGGAAATGTGTGTGTGAGACATTACATTGTTATAAGAAAAGTGCAGTGACTCCATTCGGTCTTTGATAAGAGATATAACAAGTACCAAGAAGGACACATCAGGCGGAGAGTAGAGGACGGAGACTGACCCTCTCATACTAAAGAAAAATATTCATTTGCACAAAGTGAATCAAAACAGAATTTAAAAACTGGCTGGATTGAATCATTTAATTAAATGTAGCAAGTGTTTTCTTAATTTCCAAACATGGATTAGGGCATCTGCTTTTGTTGCTTAAAAATGTGCTCTGAATGCTTTACCGCTGAGAGAATTTACCCCTGAAGATACAAAGGTTTGTATTTCTCTTTGATTTGACATCATCATGAGAGTGAGAGTTAGGAAGGATAAAAACAGGCAGAGAAGAGATCGACAAGAACGCAGTGATGAAATGGTAAATATTAGGGAAGAGTAAAAGTGAGAACATGACAGGAAAACCAATAGAGCCAACAGAGGAAGTGAGACTCAGGGAGTCAGACACCACAGTCATCATAACTGGCAGCAGGGCTGGTGGACGGCTGGGGCCAAAGGTCCCGCTGAAGAACAAAAACATGACAGAGGAAGGGTTAAAGGAGAGGATGGATGGGCTGCCTCTGAGAGGCAGGGACAGTGAAAGGAAGTGAGGCAGGACGAATAAAATAACCGTTATCCTCCAGTTTTAACAGAAGTTGGTCTCCTTGTGAAAAGAATGAACACATTGCTGAAAGCTTTTACACATAAGACAGTTGTTTGTGCATGTGGGCGTACGTTTGCAGGACAGTCTCTGTAACTACCAGACCTTCTCCCAAACTGAGGGTCTTGTCATAAATGATGTGTTGCAGAAAAGCTAAGTTTAGTGATGTTTTGGAAATGATGAGAAAGGTGACGTGGAAGCTGCATTGACCATTTTTCGTGGCCAAAGGATTACGCTTTGGGGTTGTCTGTAGATGCATCCGTCCCATCCTTGTGATCACCATATCTCAAGAACTTCTCAAGAGAATTTGGCACAAACGTCCACTTGTATTTAGCGATGAACTGATTAGTTTTTGGTGGTCAAAGGTCAAGGTCTCTTTGTCATTCTTTCTCATTCTAGCGAAAGCGATATCTCAAGAACACCTCAAGGGAATTTCTTTAACTTTGACACAAACGTCTATTTGGACTGAAGAATAAATTGATTAGAATTTTATGGTCCAAGGTCAGCATGACCTTGACTGGTGCGCAGAGGCATACAACTGCGAGGCAGAATTCTAGTTCTGAATTAACCAAGTTATTGTCTCTGAATTACAAGTAGTCCAATGAATGTATTATCCTTCCATAATTCACCCCGCAAAAAGATGTCAGCAGTGAGGAAAGCACATTTTCGGACTAACCTTTGGTAGTAAATAACCAAGCAGATAGAGTAGTCAGGTTTTATTGGTTAAGATTTGGAGATGTTTATCTCTGCCTAAAACCCTTTAACATGAACAGATGGGGGGTGTCGGTAGCTTAGTGGATAGTGCCGGTGCCCCATGTATAGAGGTGATGCCTCGCTGCAGTGGTCGCGAGTTCGACTCCGGCTTGCAACCCTTTGCTGCATGTCGTCCCCCCACTCTCTCTGTCTCCCCATTTCACACTGTCCTGTATATTAAAGGCAAAAAAGCCCCAAAAAAAAATCTTTAAAATGGACAGATGGAAACTCGTTTGTCGTATTTGTAGTGCCTTTACAAATTATATTAAAAAGAAAATCAATAGCAGCAACTTTGTTTCTATAAACAGTGTCTGTCACTTTGAATAACCCAGAGAGCACGATGTCAGCAGTTTACACGGTGACTGTTAATTTTAGATGAAAGAATATCCAATGAAAACTGTTCTTCGTTCTTGTTCCTGTGAATGAGGCCTCAGTACATAACTGCAATAACTTTATCATTTAAAGATTTACAATACTGTATATCAACATACTAAAAAACGATGACATAGATCAGAGCACAGAACAATGATCTATAAGTTAAGAGGTTTGGCAGCCAGCAGGGCGGTGCAGCTGTGTACAGCCAGAGGATGAAAAAACAGGTCACTGGACTGTGTGTGTTTTGGACTTCCTCGCTCTTCTCTCAATTCTGTCAGTGAATGTTCGTTTCGGCGATGACAGCGAGGTCTTTTCCGGAGCCGCTGAGAGCATGTCGGGGTCAGAGAGATGAGCCGAGCTGGGATTTCCTCCAACCCCATCCTGGTGTCGCTCTCGTGTAGCATGTCAGACAAAACACTGTGGAAATGTTATGTGTGTTAGTCACTCAGAGGTTTATTTGGCTCCAGTGGGAGTTGGTTTTCTACCCTGACAGTTGTTAGTCATCTTCTCTGCTCACTGAGCCCTACGCTGATTTTTATGTTTCTTCAAAAGCAACTTCTTCTCGCCATTGAACACTTTCTTACGTGGATGTCTGATCAGTGTCATCACTTGAAGCAATATTTCCTCAGTGTGTGCTAGAAAGCTGAGTTCTCTTGCTTGTGAAGCCATGCCGGCGTTGCCTACATGTACCAGGATTAGGGGTGGGCACATCGATGCCAAAATATAATCTCAATACTACATTATGATTTTTAAGATTGATCCTTGCGTCAGTAGGATCTAGTGAACACATCTAGTGTTCACGACAGGTGGTAACATCTCTATTAGCTTTAATCCGAGCCAGTTTTACTTGTTTTTTCTTCCTCACTTCACTCCAGTTGCTTTATTGATCAAACCAACTGAGTGAATGTTTGATAAGCAGCTTACAAAACAATAAACTTTGGAACTGTATGTATTTTAATACCAGTTGTCTCCTCTTCTCCTCTCATGCAGCTCGCAGCCCCATCTTCTCCCACCTCATCATTTCATTGAAGGGTCTGTGGACAATTCGGGCATTTGGGCGTCAGACCTACTTCGAGATGCTCTTCCATAAAGCGCTCAATACTCACACAGCCACCTGGTTCCACTACTTGTCCACGCTGCGTTGGTTCCTCTTCCGCTGTGACATGATCTTCGTCCTGTTCTTCACCGCCGCTGCCTTCATCGCCGTGGGAACCAACCGTGAGTGACGAGATGAAGGGTTGCTTGTACAGATCGAGGACAGATTTCAGGAAGGGATAAACAGATATGTTTAACACCTTGACCACTGTATTATTTAGGTTTACACAATGAGTTTTGAAGGAAGTCTGTGGAATTGAAGACTTTTCTCAGGCTATAATGGATTTCATAATCCTTCCTTTAAAGACTGAATAACCCCTAAAATTGACTTGCCTGTTTTCAGATGGCCATTCTCAGTGGTGTAATGCATCATAGATATGGGTGGGGTGTCTGGGCTCAGCCTTAGAGATATGGTGAGGAGCTCGGACATCCGGAGGGAGCTCGGAGCAGAGCCGCTGCTCCTTCATCTCGAAAGGGGTCAGTTGAGGTGGTTCAACATTTGATCAGGATCCTCCTGGGCGCCTCCTGTTAGAGGTGCTCCAGGCACATCCGACTGGTAGGAGGCCCCGGGGCAGACCCAGAACACGCTGGAGGGATTACTTATCTCATCTGGCCTGGGAACACCTCAGCTTGTTAGTATTGGACCTTTTTCCTGTTGACCTATTAGTCACAGACCAAACAATGGACAAACAAGTTAGCTACGGTTAGCTAGCAGCTAACTGGTACCATGGTGGACAACTTTACAGCTCTGTACATTTGGTCCGTCCAAAAAGTCTGGATGTAGATTACTCCATGTTGTTACCGACTTCTTCTTCTCTTACACATTTATGCTATTGGACTTGAGGGTCAAAGCCCGGGGTGGAAACTGTGGAGCATGCTCAGAACGCCTCGGCCAGTTTGGGCTGATTAACTGTATACATGCAGGAGGAATTCAACTTTTAATCGCATTATCTGGGTGTGTTAGTCTGAGTGAAATCGTACGAACTTGAATTTCTTGAAGTCGGACCAACATGTTAACATGGATTTTAAAAGTCCGGTTTTTGTCGGACTGACACAATAAATCTCTGATTTTATGTAAACGCACAGACTGACCGTGGATAAGTACCTCATACAAGCCCACCGCAAAAAATCCGAACTATCCTAGGAGACAAACAGCAGCAGTTTATACACATACATCTCAGGAAGGAGAAGGGAACATCTTGAAATTCCAGTAAGTTAGAGGGTTAGTAAACACCTTATTATTTCCACCAGGCCTATCGAGTGAAGAAGCCTCGGTCTTATCTGTGTGCCACAGTGTGCAGACTCAGATATCAGGATCATAACAAACAGTTCGTCTGTGAAAACTGATCAAAAGTGTCGGAATGCCGACGGATAAAATGTCATGTACAAAAGGAAGCACTTGTGTATGTTCAATTAAATGAATGGGAAACACAAGTGCACACACACACACATGCAAACACGTGTTGTTGCGTCATAGCCTGTGTTTATGTTGAGAGCAGATTAAAGGGTCATTTCACAGCTCATTATTTCCAATAGAGCAAGAGCCAAAGAACCTGAGTGCCTTCCCTGACATCAGAGAGGGCAGCCTTGATTGGACGATTTTGATGACTGTGTATGTGTTCGTGTGTGTGTGTGTGTGTGTGTGGGTGTGTGTGTGTGGGTGTGTGTGTGCACTCCACAGAGGACAAACCAGGGGAGATTGGCATCATCGTGGCCCTGGCCATGCTTATTCTGGGGACTTTCCAATGGGCTGTCATCACCAGCATCACTGTGGATGGACTGGTATGTGGTTCACAGACACACACACACACACACACGCATACACACCGCTCATCATTTGTATCATACTAAGACCAGACTTGCATTGAAATACCACACAACCAATGGCCAGTCAAGAGTGTGTCAAGCGTTACCTGAACACACACTAAAGAAGTTTTGCTGAACATGTACGGGTTCGTGGTTTTTTTTCCCATCTGTTGTTCAGCCTCCCAAAAATATCCCCCACTGCGCTGCTTCACCCTTTATCATACCAACTTCCTGTTGAAGTTTGCATGCACACACAAACCTGAGGATCCTGTGGTCACTCATCCTGGTTCAAGCTCTCCTCAGTTCTGACCCTAAAGTGGCAGAACGAGTCACTTCGGCCCAGTGAATGAAGTTATTTTTTTCTCTTTCATTTTATAGTTGTAGTTTACTGATGAATGAACAGAGGTTACATAAAACCAGAGTGACCGTCCTCTACTGACCAATCAGACTGCAGGGTTCACAGCTCCACCTTTTAGTACCAGATCTGTGTGCTAGGTACCCCAACAGAGGGGGGACCAAACATGGGGACACTAAGGAACGCTGCTGTTGGGACCATCCACAACTTTTACTGCGGAAACAGAAAATAAACTGAACTGAACTGGACTGTATTGCTCGGTGGGAACGGGGCTTATATGCTGAGTGAATACTGACGTTCAAACGAGTACTAGAGTACTCATGCCTATTCCTACTGACCATGTTTCATTCCCTAAAAGCACTGATAGAGCCTGGCTCACATGGCTACAACAAAAGGAAGACATACTTTCATATAGTTTAACAAAAGAAGCGTTATTTAACCAAATACACTGAATTAAAAAGTGAGCTAAATATATTTCAAGTGCAGAGTAAAGTAGAAATCTGTAGGATCAGGTAGGAGACTGCATTGTAGTACAGTCTTGTAGTACAGTGTAGTCTCGGGATCCCTCCTTGTGTATGAGCAGGTGTTTTAGAGGTGCTTCGGAACAAATGACAGAACTAAGCCAACATAACCAAAGGTAGGGCAGTGAAGTTACAGCAGCAACAGCAGAGTGGAAAGCCAGCCAGAGCTACCACCTGCACCCAAACATTAATAACCTGGGAACCCCTCAGGTCACCCTTTAACGAGCACCTGAATCACACAGTAAACAAGAT
Source organism: Epinephelus awoara (assembly GCA_035609425.1). Lineage (NCBI taxonomy): Eukaryota > Metazoa > Chordata > Actinopteri > Perciformes > Serranidae > Epinephelus > Epinephelus awoara. Next base: position 3,120,807 of record CM069298.1, on the reverse strand, counting down.
GACACCACAGTGTAGTCACAAAAAATGTTTTAAAATTCTGAGCGTTGGTTCTTTGGCACTGAACTTGCTTTTAAAGTTGTTTGGGGCGGATGCACTTCCAATTATTGATGACATCCAGCTTTTGTTTGTATGAAGTTTGAATGCACTTATTGTAAGTCCCTTCAGACCAGGATCTGCCAAACACACGTAATGTACTGAGACACAGCTCAGACGTTCTGCTATTAGTCACAGAGCCATTCTAAGCAAACAAGAAACAGTCCTGTGTCCGCTTTATATGGATGTATATTTTAGAAATTCCAGTAGTTTTGAAGTGGATTCTTCAGCTTAATTTATGGAAAACAAAAACAAAAAATATTTGAATATATTTACTTTTCTTAATCACAATAATTGAATTGTGATTGATTCTACCAGTGAACACCAGGAGCAGTGGTGGACTATGGTTAGAAAATAAATAGGAAATACAGGAAAATATATAGGAGCCATATTGTGGCCCAAAAATTGCTGGTTATCAGACATGCTTAGAAAATGTTTTGGAAATTTCTGCCTTAACAACTCAACAAAGAACATAGATAAACTGTATTTAAACTCCCAGCAGCTCTCCTCACGCTCCTTCTTTCTCTGCCTCTCAGATGCGTTCGGTGGATCGGGTGTTCAAGTTCATTGACATGCCACCAGAGGAGCCACTGCCAGGGAAACCTGGTAAAGGAAGCTCCGACCTTGTCATCGACAACCCGCACGCCAAGGACTGCTGGCCCAACCGTGGCCAGATGGACGTCCGGGGCCTCACTGTCAAATACACGGAGGCTGGTCGCTCCGTCCTCAGCGACATCTCCTTCTCTGTGGATGGAGGGCAGAGCGTAAGTCTCCTGAGTGATGGGTGACGAGTGTGTGTGACGGGACTTTAATGAAACTTGGCAGAGTGATGCATGTTCGCTCGGCCTTATTGGATTGTAAAACGTCAAAGCACTGATTAGCCCGAGAGGGGCCACTGCAATTAAAGAGTCACAGCAAGGTCACAGCAAGGTGACATACCAGCCAGCAAGATGCTGCGTCACACGTGGTCACGTGTTTACTACTTGAGATTCAGGGCTTGAAATGAACTGTTTTACATGGTATCACTGGTGCTCCTAACTTCAAAAGTTAGGAGCACCAGGAAAATTTTGGGAGCACCCACTGTAATGTAAGAAGCGCCAACAGTGTAATCGATTTTTTTTTTTTTTTTTTTTGCAACAAAAAGTCGACATTATACTTTATACATTACATTGTGAGTGTATAGTGCACTTATCATTAACAACTTTTCAGGTGAAGACATTTTTTTTATAAAAAAAAACACCACTGAAGCACTGAACACCACTGAATGAAAGAGAAACCTTAGATGAAGATGATACTGATGATGATGACTGTCATCATCACTATCATCAAAATGTAAGGCACTCAAAGTGCCCCTTCACGCAGTTGGGAAGACGGAAAACCAATCAGAGTAAACAAAATGTGTGACGTAGGCTAGCACAACGCCACTGTAAACAGACCAACAAGAAAGTGCAGCGTGCAGCAGAGATGAGCTGTGATGATGTCTGGCAAAGAGTGTGGCCATCTTTGTGGATTTCCTCCTCACTGTGGACTCCGAGTTGCACGGCTGTGATTCCCAACTTGGTCACTTCCCTGACCTGCTCCTCCATGAGAGCAACTAGCGGAGAAACAACAATAGCCATTAAAAAAGTCTTTCAGCGTCATGTTCATTTTGTCTTCTCTCAAGCATGAATTAGCTTCGGCTTCTAGTTAGTTCTGAGTGACAGAAGTGCCGCGTTTGCGGAGTGATTTGAGGCTAATAACCAATCTAAAATCAGCATTAAAGGTCAAGCTCATGTTTGATTGGTCACTGTCAGCTCACGAGGTGGAGAGAAGCCTGTGAACTTTATCAGTGTAGCCTACTAACTTGAGGTGGGGAAAAAACTTGTGACTGAGACATTCAACTCGGGGGGGAAAAATTGTTGCACCAGAAGAGTTATTTACACTCACACCAGTGCTCCCAATTATATTTTGAGGTCGCACAGATGAGGTCGCAGTTTTGAGCCCTGTTATTATTTGCTTTTGATTGAAATATCACTTTTCTACATGTTTCCACGTAGCTGAACAGGTGTATTAATAAGGTATCGACTTTTTCCTCAAGGAGGTTTTATTGCATTTACAGTAACAAGCGTAGCTGTCGTCACCTCTCTGTCTCCACTGCGGCATCTCTACTCCGTGTTTGTGTGTGCATCAATGTGGTGCAGCAGCCCCGATGCACAGCCAGCAGGAGGAGAGGCTGCTGCACAATAATAACTGACACCAAAACATAACAGCCACAGATCAAAGAGCCGGTAACTTCAGAGCTTCTCAGTACTACAGTCGTTGATAATTTAGCGACGCAGCCCATTTATGATTAAGATTTAAGATTTAAGCTCCACACATCCGTGCGAAAAAGCGCATATTAAAAAATCAATCTTGGATTTTATGAATTGATATCTGGTCATTGAAATGCAGATTGATTTGAATTGGATGAATCAATTTTATTAACCCAGCCCAAAAGTTAGCAACTAGCTAATAGAGCTGCAGCGATGAATTTATGAGTTATCAACTATTAACTTAATTGCCAACTTATTTGATAATGGATTAATCAGTTTGAGCAATTTAAAAAAAAAAACACCTCAAAATTCTCTAAATCCAGCTTGTACATGTGAATATTTTCTGGTTTCTTTCCTACTCTCTGACAGTAAATTGAATTTATTTGGGTTGTGGAAAAACAAGACATTTAAGGACGTGATCTTGAGCTCCAGGAAACACTAATTGATAATTTTCACCGTTTTCTAATATTTTATAGGCTTAAGGCTTTCCGTGTCGGCACATGGAAGGGCAGGGAGGTTTGCTCTCTTTGCCTCAGGCTTCCTGCAGGGCGCGTGGAGGGGCAGAGAGGTGTGCTCTCTCCACCTTAGGCTTTCCACGTAGGCGCATGGAAGGGCAGAGAGGCCACAGATCAGAGCCGTACCACCAACTTTAATACTACAAATGGAAGTGAAATTTTCTTTGGCTAAAGTGGTCCTGACTGAAATATCTTAAGATCAGTTTATTTGAGAAAAATTCAAATATAGTAGTAAAAAATAAAACAAAACACAGGCATATTGTCAAGGATGACACAAAGTCCAAGACTTATTTCCATCATGGTCTCTGGTGATCCATCAGAACTTCCACTACACAACAAGAAGGTGACACTTCACCACAACATACCAAATCCCAACATAGTAACCCACCCACAGATATACATGCCAGTAATGTCGATCCTTTCTGAGGCCAAAGTACTGTACAAACAAATACAGACAAATGTACATGACCCTGAGGGAACTGTCCAAATTATAAAAAAAGATAATAAAGTGATCGAAATAAAATAACCGAGTACAGCACAAACAGCAGCAATAACATCAGTGACAAATGCTTAAGTTCTTCTTCTTTCTCTCATAAACACACTCATATCTGTAATTCATCCTTTCTATCTGAATACCTTATGGTATTTAATTAGGGCGGAGGAGGAAGTCAGAATTGACCAAATAGCTTTCAGTGGAAAATAGAGAAAAAAAGGTAATATTTGACCGCTCTCTGTGTCTCTCTCTGCTCCTGGCAGTAATTATAGTCAGTTTGAGCTCCTTATAATGAATCCTGGAGGACAGCTGAGCTCAGTAAGTGTCAGCACTTTAGCCTCGTCCCATTAGCTGCTCTATGGCCTTCTGATAAATGGGCTAATTGTTGCCGCGAGGCTGCAGAAGAAAGGACGGAGAGCTTTTAGTCCCGGAGACACCTCAAGGCAGCGATTCATTTCACAGTGTCATTAGTCATTACTCCACTCATATCCATATGTACAGCATACTGTACACAGTGTGTGTGCATGTACTGTATACAGTGTTCTATAGGTACGCTTTGTACAAGGACACAAGATACAGAACTATGTATGCACCATAGTGAGGTTTGTATCTGGTGTCCTTGTGTGCATGAATCTGACTAACTGAGAATGCTAAATGACTTCATTAAACCTTTTAATGAACTGAAAAGCGAGAAATGAGTTTATTTATTTTTCAGATTAAATGTTTCTGTTCTCTATGCGTGTGTGTGTGTGTGTGTGTGTGTGTGTGTGTGTGTGTGTGTGTGTGTGTGTGTGTGTGTGTGTGTGTGTGTGTAGGTGGGTCTGCTGGGTCGAACTGGTTCAGGGAAGAGCACCCTGCTCTCCGCTCTGCTGCGTCTCGCCTCCACTGATGGAGAAATCTCCATCGACGGCGTCTCCTGGAGCTCCGTGTCCCTGCAGACATGGAGGAAGGCCTTTGGGGTGGTGCCGCAGGTACGTCTACTGCTTTTCAACAAGACACCTGGCGTTCAAAGGCTGCTGGTTGGAATTCAGATACTGTTGAGCAACTCAACTCAAAAATGGCAATTGTGCAGAATTCACCTTTAGAGAGTTACGTGTGAAACAGTTTAGTGTCATATAAAGTGTACATTGTAGTAAAACTGAAAATTGTAAAATTCAGATTTTTTTTATTTTTTTTTATCGCACCACTACCCAATGCTCCTGCAGTTTAGTATAACATTTTGAATGACGGCCATTTTGCTTTGTTTTTGTTTTTGCTTTGAACAGAGAGTCTTTATTCTGACCGGCACGTTCCGGATGAACCTGGACCCTCACGGACGTTACAGTGACGAAGAGCTGTGGAGGGTCGCTGAGGAGGTGAGGCTCTGATTTCTCTTTTCTCCTGCTGAGCTCATAACTCTGTCTAATTCTGTGTCCTAGTTTTGGTTATCAGGATGATCACATGTAGTCATTTTGGTTGAATGCTTGGTTAAATGAAAAATGTGTCGCGTGTGTCGTCAGGTGGGTTTGAAGTCGGTGATCGAGCAGTTTCCAGACAAGCTGGACTTTCAGCTGGAGGACGGAGGCAACGTGTTGTGCAACGGACACAAACAGCTGCTGTGTCTCGCCCGCTCCATCCTCAGCAAGGCCCGCATCCTGCTGCTGGACGAACCCTCCGCCTACCTCGACCCCATGTCAGTATTACACCCCAACACTCTAATCTGTGTGTGTGCGTGTGTTTGTGTGTGTGTGTGTGTGCACCTTTCAATGTAATGCAGTTTTGAATCTTTATTTTGAGTTTAGAGTTTATTCTTAACAATTTGTGATAGCTAGGAGGTACTTGTACTTCATTATTTAATACTACTTTATACTTCTATTCAATTCAATAGAGCTTTGTTTATTATAAGGAAATTGTTGTGCCACACAAAATAATAAAACACACAAGGTCACCTCACAGAGCACAAAATAAAATACAGAACAAGAGGCATGAATTGGGCACACACATAATGTTGCTGTGATAAAATCAGGGGAAGGGATTCGAAGGGTGTTACGCTGTCAGACTGTCAGATGTGTGGAGGTAGGGAGTTTGAGAGGCAGGGGGCGGTGCAGCTGAAAGCCTTGGCACCCATGGTGCTGAGGCGTGAGGTGGGGACGGTCAGGAGACCAGCAGAGGAAGAGCGCAGATAACAGGAGGGAGTGTACTCCTGGAGAAGGTCAGAAAGATAGGTGGGGGGCGGTCAAGGAGGGCTTTGAAGGTGACGAGGAGGTTTTTGTAGTCAATGAAAAAAATACCTCAAAGGAGTTTTATTTTTGAAAATAGTTGACCAATAGTTGTTCTTTTATACTTTTGTCGACACTTTCGAAGCTTTAATAAATATTCCTCTGTGAGGAAAGCTCCCTCTGAACGTGCGCTTTAACTAGGGTTGCGACTCGTTGGGATTTTAATGATTCCGATTCCTACATTATATTCATTATACTTGCTATACTTAAACAAGTATATAATAAACACAAATGCAATCATAGAAATACAAAAACTTTATTCTAACGGTTGCACAGTACAGTTAGATGAAAATACACATTTGTGTGTGCAGTGTATTTCAGATTTAGAGCTTTTATCATCTCCCTGAGAATATATAACAACAAAAAGTGATTCTCACTATTACCCCAAATTAACCACAGCAATGTAATAAAAAATACTTATATGCATTCATGCTTGGGCACTGTTATTTACATGACAACACCTGAACAGAACACACACACACGTTGGCTGTTTGTTTCTACCGCTCCCCTCGCTGAAAGCCTCGGACCTCCCGCCGCCCGCTCCCGTCTCAAACACGGAGGTCTCCCTCTGTGTGTGTGTGTGTGTGTGTGTGTGTGTGTGTGTGTGTGTGTGTGTGTGTGTGTGTGTGTGTGTGTGTGTGTGTTAATGGGAGCGGAAGTCACCCAAATCCAACATGTGTGGTGTTCCTGTCACTGCATATGGTGACAATCTAGAGTGCTTACAGAAATCCTGACCTACTGTATGTGACTGTGTGTGTGTGTGTGTGTGTGTGTGTGTGTGTGTGTGTGTGTGTGTGTGTGTGTGTGCGCGCAACCATATGTGTGTGGGGGGGGTTATAATGGTAATGTAAATGAAGCCTATAATGAGCAATCAGGTTTAACCTGAGGCCAACGCCGCCTGTTCTTTCATGTCGGCCTCAGTGGGAACAAAACGCTGAGCTAATGTGTGTTAGCAGCCTTTACAGATGATGATGATGATGGTGTGTGTTTGTGTTTGTGTGTGAGCAGAACGTTACAGGTCCTGAGGAAGACGCTGAAGCAGGCGTTCTCTGGCTGCACTGTCATCCTATCAGAACACAGAGTGGAGCCGCTGCTCGAGTGTCAGTCATTCCTGGTAAGGTGTTTTTTTGTTATTTAGGTCTCTGTCAAAGTCGAACAGTTTGTGCTGAGACTGTTTTATCAACATTTAATGAAGCTTGCGAAACTTAATTTAAAGGGATAGTTCAGATCTTTTGAAGTGGGATTATATGAGGTACTTAACCACAGTCAGTGTATTTATTACCTTTAGAAGATGTCGGCTGACATGACCCCAGTTTGGGGAAAAAATCCAAACTATCCCTCGGCCTGTTATGAAGTGATAAGATATAAAATTCCATTACCTTTAGTTGGATGTGGGTGTGCGGGTCTGCAAAGGTGTGTTTGTTGGCATGTTAGTGATGGAGGTTTGTGTTGGAACAAGCAGCTGGCGTGACAGAAACATGAGGGAGGTGAACTCAATGTCTCTACAGAGTGAGGAGCAGATAGATAGATAGATAGACAGACAGACAGACAGACAGACAGACAGAACCACTAGTTTACCCCTCTGTGTTTGAGTGTGTTTCCTGTTACTCTCCACTGTCAAAAAAAAGCCAGACTTTGAATTTCCAGCTCTTTCTTTCCTGAAAGACGTTTAACATTCAACAAACAAATTTCAATGTCGTCATAAAATCACAAGAGTTTTACCTCAGTCGGTGCACATTCCCATGACCTTGATCATTTGGTGTAAGGAGGTCAGAAAAGGAGTCCGAGCTTAATCTCATCTTGACGTTGAGATAAAATCAAACACGTTTTGCATTGGCGTAAGTTTTTAGTTCTGGCTCATGCAAATAGTGAAGTTTAATGATGTGAACATTGTCAACAACCAATAGCTGCGCTCCGTCCAGCACCAAACAGGAAGCAGTTAATCGGGTAGACAGTAAACATGGAGGGGAGTCTGGGGAGGTTCAAGAACGTGAGCAAGTCTCAGTTCTGGAAAAGGAGGAGAAGCTGGTGGAGTTGTGGAGTGAACAAGAGTCTGTGTTTAATTTATGTCCAACAACCAGCTCTTATTTTAGTGAGACATCTTAATTTTTGAAACATCTCCAGTCTTTGCAAAGCCTTATAGTGTGTGACTTAACTCACATTGTCTTTAGATGTAAGAAGTTTTCTTTTTTGAAGTCTAGTGTATAATATGTAAGGCACTTGGACCAGGGCGCAGTGTGTTTAATGTTTATTTATGAAGTTATATGAAGCCTGGAAAATCTTTTTTTTTTTTTGTTTTACAAACTTTTACAAACACATAACCCACGTCCTCTGCCTCCCGTCTGTGCAGATGATCGAGGGCAGCTCCATGAAGAGCTACGACTCCATCCAGAAGCTGCTGAATGAGAGGAGTCACCTGAAACAGGCCATGAGCCCCGCCGACAGGCTCCGCCTCTTCCCCACGCTTCACCGCCTCAACTCCAGCAAGAGGGCACCGCCGCAGGCCGCCAAGATCTCGTCTCTGCCGGAGGAAGCTGAGGATGACATCCACGACACTCGCCTCTAACCCGCCAGGCACTCACACGCGCACACACACGCGCACACACACGCTCCTAACTCGTAACACAAGAGTTTGATCCAGTGTTTTGATACTGGTGATCGTGGGTCTAAGTGATAAACAGTAAACAGACATTATTCCCTCAAACTACCAGTGAACAAGCATCTCAATAACTACGGGACACTGAAACATTTTATTCATTAGGAGAACTCAGTTTACACTGAGTCATAATGGACTAAAATCAAAAATTAAATGTGCAAATAAAGTTCCACCATATTTACATGAAACAAAACTGACTAGTTGATTTTTAATAAAACATCCAGTTTTGAGCAGTAAAATAATTTAACTGTTGTGCACATACAGAATATTGTTCACATGCAAATTAGCATGTAGAGCACATGTAGCACAGTCGACACACGTCCAGTAACAACATAGCAAAGAGCGTCAAGCCACACACAGCTGTTTACTGTCACATGATGAGGCTGATGTGTGGAGCTAATATAATGAGTGTTGGAGGACGTTTTGCACGCTTGTAATAAAAAGTTATGTGTCTGTAATCGTTTGAATGCTCAAAAACAAGATGGCGGCGTGCATAGTGGCAGCGACCCAGAGCCCTCCCCGCTTTAGCAGAATTAGATCTATTGATCTAAGAGTGCTTTCACACCTGACCTGTTTGGTCTGATAAAAACAGACTCAGGTCCATTTGTTAGTGTGGTTTGTTTGGGCAAGTTTGAAAGCTGTCAGTCGAACCCTGGTGTAGATCGAACAACTGAACCGAGACTGCTCAAAAAAGTGGGTCTCTGGTGCGGTTTGTTTACAGATAGCAGATGTGGGATTTTAGCATCCTAAAATCTGTCCACCATCTCATAACTGATCCTGATAAAGGCCACGTATATCCCATAAACTATTTATGCTAATGCATACATGTAACCATGGTAACAGGGTATTTCCCTGATTAAAAAGCTGTTCAAACTGCCATCATTGTATCTGACTCAGTTTACTTTGTCTGTCCATGTAAAAGAGCGCGACAGTGATCCCACAGTATGAAGCCCCGAATCATTTCGTCTTTTCATCCTGTCTCTGTTCGTCATTATTCAGAACATGCAATCAGTTTGCAGTTGATAACGGCCTCCTAATAATGCTTACAGTCAGTTATTTCTCTGTGAGCTCTTTGTGAAACCGAAGAACAGAAATATAAACACTTTAGAAGCATTAAAGTTCTGCTGCATGAACGTCTGTTTGATTTCCCCGCGTGGGTCCTGATGATGCAGGATGACAAACACCAAAACTGTCCAGTCAGCCAGTCACCTTTCAGTCAGTAGAACTTCATTCGTTTTCCGAACCAAAACTAAAATGCAGCAATGGATCATTTTCTCCCTCCGGTGCGACCAAATGAACTGAACCACAGGTGTGAAAGCAGCCTTAGAGCTGAATGTTGCATAATTTTGAATCAGGCGTGTGCAGTAGAGAATGTAACTTCATATTACAGTGTGCAAAACTTAAGTTACACCACATGTTGACCAACACAGAACAACATGACTGCAAGTTTAGAAGATATTCATAGAAACATTTGTATGCAGGTGGATTGAAATTAAAGGATCAGACGACAGAAGCATGAAAAAAGTTCCCAAATTGAAGCTTTTGCTGTAAATCTGTCTCTAAATTAGAACAATAATAATAATAAGGCAGTGTCTGTATTTGCTGCAGGGAGACATGGAAATGGGAGACTTTACTTTAACAAACATGAAAGATAAAATCCTTCCATGTAGCAGGGACCAGAGCGACGTGGTTAGACGTAATGTCCACATATGAACACGTCCTAACAACTGGACACTTTGTTGTTGAAACATTTCAAGTGCCTTTGTAGGTTTCAGTCAGTCAGGTGTTTTCTGGGGGGGCTGGACAAACAGTGTGAGAGTTCCTTCAGCTCAGAAAATCCTCAAAAAGTTTCTCTTCTGACGCCCAAAAGTTTTTGCTTTGATAAAGCATGAAGTGCATTAGATTTCTGTAGCAAGATTTAAAAAAAAAAATAAAAGCTCCACTGGTTTGGATGAAGGGACTTTTACTTTCTGAGAAAAACACAAAAAAGAAAACGTTAGTGAGCAACCAGCTGGTTTTCACTGGAGCCTTCAGTCTCTTTAGATTATTTAAACTCAGACGGAACACAAAATGGCCGCCACTGTAGAAATCTGACTCGCTGTATGTATCTCTTATGATCAGCTCTCTCTCCTGTACGATTGCAAAGAGTAACTGTGATCACAGCGAGGGAACAGTCAGGAAGCGCAGCGTTAACTGTCACATGCATCTAATCAGGAGTTAATACTGTTGCACATCAGAAACCTCCTGGTCTGAGGCCTCGTTCAAACAGCCGAGGGCTTAGAAAACGTTTGATTCTGTTTATACTGTGTCAGTTTTATTTATATGTGGCCTCTACAGAGAGAGTAATTTGTTGTCTTATTTTAGCGGTGACATCACTGTTTCCTGTGGTGTTTAACAGCCAATCAAAGTGCTCAATGCAAAGTGCTGCATGAAGAAAACAAAGACTGATTTTAAGGTTTCTTAGGAAAAGATTTTGTAGGAAACTTTCTGTGAACTATTATTTTGGTTTCCAAAATAGTGATTGACACAGCACAGGTGTTGACTTTAACTATAACTGTATTTAAAGGTGCAGCATGTGAATTTAAAGAAAGAGTCGATTGTTGAGTCTCATTCACAGATTGTTAAATACTGACACTTTGGTTTGGTGGTTTAGTCACAATTGAGTCCTGCACGGGTCCGTTTTTGAAACCCCACACCCAGAACCAGCTCAGTGCCAGAACCTACCTGTTACCTGTCATTATGTCTAAGTCAAAGCCAGTCCAGGCTCCAGTCCCTCACATGAAGCTGGTTCTCCGTTCTTGATTTGGACGTCTCTTTGACTGGATGGTGAAAACATTCAGTCACTGCCAGGTTAGGAAACATGTTAGCATTGTGACCAATGTGACCACGGGGTCAAAGGTTACACTTGTGTCGCTGACTTTCAAAATAAAAGGAACTGCAGCTTGATAATAGTGATTTAGATTTTTAAATATTACACATATACTGCACATCTTTTTTATTTGTTTTAGTCTGAAATTTATTTTTGTTCTTACCTGCTTCCCACCCATGTGTAGTCCATATACGTGAATTTATACACATCTTTTTGCGGGTTATCCGACCTGGTGCAGGACTCTGGGTCCAACTACCAGCCCAAGGTGGTTGGTATCTGACAATCTGTGAATGAGACTCAATAATAAAGAGTCTTTCTCCAGAGTTACAGACTGCAGCTTTATTAAATTTCACACTATTGTTAAGCATAAAGTATATGATCAAACTTGCTATTATGAGTTTAATCACCTTTTTTAACTCATTTGGTTTTTACAACAAAAGTAGAAAAACGTGTACATGATGCGTCATGTTCATCTTGAAAAATAATCTGTAAATCCTTCAGCATAAAATGGAATTTAGACAAACTGCAGCTGAGAGTGAGACTTCTACAGTGGCTCCATGTGTTGAAATATCATCTGAGTATTTGCATTTGTATCTTTGGTTAGTCAGTCTGACACACACACACACACACGAACAGGAAAAGTGACGCCGCTGGCTAACACTAAGGAGTTGTGACTCAGAAACTCTTACTTTTCTATCTGTATGCACTTTAGAGACACCCTGAGGTACTCATCAGCGCTCACAGCGAGGAAACAGTCTGATAATTAAACGCTGTGCAATTTTTTTTTTTTCAATTCCTCCATAAAACAAAGTGTAGACGTAGAGTTGTGACCTTTTTTAACAAGTTACGCTTTTCACTTTAATTTTCCAGCCTCTGTTACTTGATAAATTATAGAGAGAGGACAGTAATTAAAAAAAAATCCGTTTTCTATTTGAAATAAAGTGAAATATATTTTTTCAGAGCCGCTGCTGTACAAACACAATGCGAACAATTAGCATTTCTTTTTTTTTTTTATCATTTTCCAAGTTATATCTGTTCTTCCCTTGGAAACTGGAAACTGTTGTGACTCTTCTAACATCACTTTATTTTCTTTGGTTGAGGGAAGAGTGTTGCTCCTTTCTTACTGTATGATAGTTTTGTAAAGCAGTGATGCTGATAATTAAGGTACCGTGGAGAAATGCCTCGACATGTGAACTGTGACGACAGATGTTTTTTTTACAGAGTAAATTAAGAACCGAGCTGTTTCTTACTCATAGGAAGGGACGCACATGTCCAAAAAATGTATAAATGTATTTGTTCAATCAACTATATTTCCAGTAAAACTAAGGATTTTAAGAACGTTATTGTGGTTGTGTCATTTGTGTTGATGGAAAATACAGTTTCTGTTTTTGTTTGTGGTTTAATCAGTAATCTCAATATCAATAATCAAATAGCAAGTGTTCAGAATATACTACATACTAATTGTCAGTTTGTTGTAGGTTTACAAAAATCAACATACTTCACCGTTTTATTATTCAAACTCAGAATGATACAATACACACACTTATACATGACCAACATGAAAAGAAAAATTCATCTTTGGATTTCTGATATCTTCACGAAGAGGATGTAAAATGTCTTTTCATGTTTTTGGGTTCTTCATCCATCTTTCCGTCCCAGTCTTGTGAAGCCCATATCTCAAGAACACCTCAAGGATTGTTTTTTCTATTTTGACACAAACGTCCATTTGGACTCAACGATGAACTGATTAGATTTTGGTGGTCAAGGTCACTGTGACCATGCATCTGTCTCATCTTCTAAATGCAATATCTCAAGAACACCTTCAGAGAATTGTTTTATTCTATTTTGGCACAAATGTCTACTTAAAGTCGAGATATTAGATTTTAGTGGTCAATGTTCAAGGTCACTGTGGCTTTGTCTGTTGCATTCTCATGAATCCGATATTTCAAGAACACCTTGAGGATTTTTTTTTTTTATCTTGGCACATAATTCCACTTGGAGTCAGGAATGAACTGATTAGAATCTGGTGGTAAAAGGTCACTTGATCATGCATCCGTGTCATTCTTGTAAATGCGACATCTCAAGAACACGTTGAGGGATTTTTTTTTTTCTCTTTTAGCACAAACGTCCACATCATAGATGAACTAATAAGATTTTGGTGGTCAGTGGTCGAGATCATTTTGACTTTGCATCCGTCTCATTCTCATGAACCTCAAGAACACCTTCAGAGACTTTTTTCTCATTTGGCACAAACGTTCACTTTAAGTCAAGGATGAACTGGCTACATTTTAGTGGTCAATTTTCAAGGTCAATGTGACCCCATCCGTTGCATTCTCATGAACGCGATATCTCAAGAACACCTTAAGGGACTTTTTGGACTCAACAATGATCTAATTAGAGTTTCTTCTAATTTGACACAAATGCCTGACCTCAAGAGGGTTCAAACCCTGTGTCAGCGTGGGTTTCCTCCAGGTGCTCCAGCTTCCTCCCACAGTCCAAAGACATGCAGGTTAACTGGTGACTCTAAATTGTCCGTAGGTGTGAATGTGAGTGTGAATGGTTGTGTGTCTCTATGTGTCAGCCCTGTGATAGTCTGGTGACCTGTCCAGGGTGAACCCTGCCTCACCCTGTCACCCTCAACAGGATAAGCAGTTACGGAAAATGAAAAAATTAATGCATGATTAGGAAAATGTCCCATTATTGGGCAATAATTTATCGGCCCAATTTATATTGTACGTCTCTAGTTTAAACTTAATTTAACAGAAAAAAGCCAGGCAGAGGAAAACTCTGATCGCAATAAATTTAAAAACAAAAAAGTCAGCAGCACAGACGTATTTGATTTGATTCATTAACTTTAACTGGGTGCTAAAGTCCTTCTGATGCTCTGTGAGGTCCTTCCTTTTCTTAAGTATGAAAAAAAAAATCAAGAATAAAAAGAATCAAAAAAGTCCGATGGGGATTTTTAACAGTGCCATTTTAATGTTTGTGCTTGAAAGACAATTCTTTAAACTTCAAACAGCTATCGTACAGATCCAAATCATAGGTTGACTAAAATCTCTCCTGTACATATGTATAGATATATTTATATATATAAACAATGTCCGCTGAACAGAAACCTTGTCCTTGAAAGTAAAAACATACAAAGAACACAGTGGTAATGGAAAGCAACAAAACAAAGAAGTATGAATTACACGGTCGGGCTCAGCTGGGGTGAAACATGACTCAGGGAAAAATGATGGGCATTTAAAATATTTATTATGGCTTACAGTTGATAGGACATCCTGTGTTTATACAGTTCTATTACTTATTGCCACGGCCCGTCACTCTGAAACAAGTGAAGGGTTCAGAACCAAACTCGTTTTACAAACACTATGTACAAGTTTGTTTTTTTCAGCAGTTTTGCTTTAAGGTTTTGTCACTGTACAAGCGTCATACTGTACCACATACACCAATCTATAGAGCATTTAAACTTACTAATTCTTATTTACAAATATATTTGGTAAAACCCTGATTAATTTCAACAGTATTTAAACCAACCTTGCAACTATTTAAAGATAAAACACTTGAATATCTCAAAATACTTAATAGCAAAAACAACAAAAAAAGAAAAAGAAAAACCTGCTTGTTTCTTTCTTTGATCCAAAAATCACGTTTCACTTAAAGGTAACGACGCCTGTAAGAAGCTCCAATTACTCTTCGATGGCCTTATACCAGTCGCACCAGTTCAGTATTCCACTTTAAGAACACACAAATACTGTGTCACTTCTGTTTTGAGGCAGTTTCCACCCGTCAAATACTTTACGTCTCAACTTATGTCAGTAAATTCTTCCACTGCATCTCGTCGACTGAACACTGTCCAGAATACGCAGGTTGAAACACTGGAATAAGGCAACAGTAAAAGTAACCTGCTGCTGCTGCTGCTGCGTTACCTTCGGCTGTTTTCTCCCCACTTAAAGTCAAACCAAACAAATACTTCAAATACTGTGATAGAATAAAACTATGGTCCCCAAGTACACAACTGTAGTACAGTGTAACAAGTACGGATAACAAGTACAAATACTAAAAGTCAAAGGTCGTCAGGTACCTAGTCTTTACATCATGGAGGGAGGTTTTCACAGCGGAATCAGGGAGGGCAGGGGCGGAGGAGGGGTGGAGGGAGGAGGGAGATGTCTACTTGCTGTTGTTGTTGTTTTCATGCAGGTCTCTGTGGAGGATCCAGATGTCCTCGTGTGATTGGTTGTTGTCGTTGATGCTGTTGCGGTAGTAGTTGTTGTTGCTGCTGGGAGGAGCCTGCTTTGTTCTGCTGCTGCTGCTGCTGCTGCTGCTGCTGTTGGAGGTTCTGCTGCGGCTGGGGGGCGTCTGGGTTCGGCTGGGGCTGCTGCTGCTGCTGCTGCTGCTGCCGTTCATGTTGCTGCTGGAGGCAGCAGTGGAGGCTCGTGTCTGCTGCTGCCCCCTGCTGCTGGGGACGGGGAGCTGCGATTTGGCGCGGGGGCCTGAGCGTCGGTCGCTGCTCTGGACGGCTGCCTGGCTGGAGCTGCGGCTGGACTGACGGACGACAGTCTGAGCAGAGACACACAGAGGTCGGTGAGTTGGAGACATTTTAACCACCTGCTGATCCACAGATATCTGACTGCAGGTGTGAACGCAACAGAGGAGTGATGTTCACACCTGCAGCTGTTGAATATCCTAACCTGAGTGTAACTGTTTGTTTACTTCCTGCAGCGACTGACCAGATGTCCACAGGTGAGACATTTCCTCTTTTCTCCAGTTTACACAACTACTGTCATCTCCACAATGCAACACTGACACCTGCTCACACGGGACGTGTTTTACCTGCACGTCACATTTATTTACGTGGCACATTTAATACTCAAAGTTCATCACAGCCCAAACACGGAGAATGCCTCAAACTAATTTTTAATTTAGTTTAAATTTGATCTTTAAGGCCCAATATCACGATCACAATTAGCCTCAGATGGCTTTACAGCATATCTCGGGACCTCTGGTAATTTGTATTAATTGTGCAGGTCTGTGATCTTAATCCCCGACTGCCATGTCCACAATTTGGCAAGTAAAAATTAAAATTACCTGCCAGATTTCACCAAACACACTGATCGTGTGATATCAGTCCTGTGCAAATCAGCATCTCTGTGCTTTGGTGTCATATTTAGCTTTCTGTTTTCTCCGCTCCTCGTCCCTGAGAATTATGGAGGCTGCACTGACATTTATAAAAGCGATTTCTGACAGCATTTTGGGTGCTGGAGGATCATCTGACTCCACAGCATGGAGACCTGCTCGCAGACAAAGCAGCTCAAATCAATCAGAGAGACAAATTTTAAAAGATGATAAGATGAATAACGAGTGAGAACTAGTTATGTTTCTGTGGATCACTGCTCAACATCACATATGGAGACACGCGGGACCTTCTGTCAACACTGAACCAAAAGCCTGACCTCCTCGATGGAGCTAAATCCCACCGTCAGTTTGTTTCAACTACACCTGCAGTGGCGTCACAGTGTGCAGCAGGTGAAGCCTGCACCTGCTGCACAGCTCAATTATGTGTGAGGTCACTGCAAACAAACACCAGACACATGATTAACACCTGGACAAAACAATCACACACGTTCATTTTGAATTTGAGTCACTGGTTTGTGGCTCAGTCACGTCGCTGAGTGGAGTGAAAAACATAAAGTTCAGGGTGTTTGTTGTTTTTCTACAGAGAACAAAAAATAAAGATGTCTAATATCAGGCTGTGCAGCCAAACGCTGGTGCACTTATTTTCAGTGGACTGTTCCTTTAAATATTTAATAAGAATAATAACTATTATACTATATTCTTGTTTCCAGTCTCATCTGCTGTGTTTCCGTTTCTCTTTGTTACTGGAGAACACACATTTCTCCACACACATTAAACACAGTTATGATAAAAGAAAATATCTTTTTTCTCCCTCTCACCGTCTGCGGTCGCTGCTGGACTGCGGTTTCCTGCTCGGCCTTGTGGGGCGGCGGCGCTTCGCTGGGTGAGCTGGAGAACAGGATCAAGTCATCTTTGGCCTGAGAGATCTGCGGGCGATGAGCGGGAGTGAGCGTTAAGCAGCAGGAAGACAAACCCTGATTGGATGCGAGTAATGACAGATTTAAACAGGTCTGCTCTGTGAGTGTTGGACAGGTGAGTCATTATTTAAAGGTAAATTACAGGGCGGGATGTTGGTGATGAGTCGTCGCCAGCGTCAGGGTCACACAGATGAAGGTCTGAGATTAGGGGATTAGTTTTTAAAGGCTGATTCTGACACCAGTAATTTAGAAACAAAGGGATTTTTATTTTTTAATCATTTTAAACACCTCAAACAGATCAGTGTTCTTCAGCACAATGTGGGCGCAAATAAATTTAAGCAGCATTAAAGTCAGGGTGTCAGAGTATTGATGTCTGAGGTCAGTACATGACTCCTATTCATATACAGGAAACATGACCAAAAAACAAAATATCTTCTGTTATGTCTTTGTATAGCTCATTATGACGTGTTAGTGACATTTAAAATGAACTTTTAATGACACACTATACTGTGTCTTGTAAGTAGTTTTGACATACTGAAGTATGACTTTTTTTAAGCACATACTACACTATGACTATATTTTGAACTTTTTTTCATGACATTTTATCACAAACATTTTTATGACTTACTATATTATGACTCTTTCAAATTATTCTATTTTAAACCAATACTATACCATGACTTTTTTTTAGGACATTGTTTATCCCATACCTGACGAGAACTTTTGAAATTAATTTTTTTATCACACACTACACTATGACTTTTTAATAAACTATATACTATATGACTTCCATTAGAATTTTTTTTTTTAATCACATAAGGTGCTATTAATCTCTTTAATGATTTTTTTTTTTTTTGCATACTATGCTGTGACTTTTTAGGACCTTTATTTATCATATACACAATGTATATACACAATGACATTTTGATTGACATTGATGTGACCTGTTTTTATAATTTCTAACTATGACTTTTTAAATGCAATTTTTTCACACTTTTTAATAAAGACTTTAATAAATGACTTCTATTATAATTTTTTTTTTAATCACATAAGGTGCTATGAATCTTTTTAATGATTTTTTTTTGCATACTATGCCATGACTTTTTTAATGTATTTTTTTCTATCACAAACTATACTATGAATTTTTTAATACTATTTTTTAATAATATAATTTTTATCATACTATTCTCTGACTTTATTTGATGTTTTAATCACACACTGTGACATTTTTTAATATTTGTTTTTGGCACACTATGACTTTCTTGATATTTTTATCACATAATATACTATGACTTTTTAATTATTTTTTTTTTACATACTATACTGTGACTTTTATTTTATGACATTTTTGTATCAGATACAATCAATGACTTTTTTTTTTTTTTTGAAGTAAAAGAAAAAGTATATAGATGATCTAGATCATCTTTAGGATGCTGATTGAATGTCAGACTGAACAAACATTTTCAGAGAAATTATCAGATTTGATCTTGTGTGTTTTAAAGCTGAAGCTGCTGAGTGGTCACACTGAAACAGTTTCTTGTTCAGGCATTTTTAAATTTCAAGAAAAGCTAAGCTGTCCTGATGAATGTTTCTATCCCTCATCTCAAACAGCACAGGAGCTGGTCAAAGGCAGATCATCACCATGCCAGTAAAATTCCAAAACACACTTTCATGTCTGTATTTGAAAGGATGGCAGCGAAGAATTAAAGAGTCAAGAATGATTCAAAACGTGAACTAAAAGTAAAGTGTTTAGAGAGGCGACAGAATTAAGAACAGAGTGGCTCATTCAGCATTCTGTCAGATGATGGAGACACATGGTGACAGGCACAGAGCCATCTACATGTATTTTCCTTATAGAGTGAGGAGATCACTTAATCTGAATATCTGTGTGTGTGTGTGTGTGTGTGTGTGTGTGTGTGTGTGTGTGTGTGTGTGTGTGTGTGTGTGTGTGTGTGTGTGTCAGTACCTTGCTGATGTCTGGCTCTGACTTGCTGGAGCACATGGTCTGCAGCTCTCTGATTAAATCAGTCTCGTCATCAGAGAACACAGACAGACCCACAGGCTCCCTACACACACAATGACATTAAAGTTAGTGTCGTACTTGAGCTCCTCATACAGGATGTGGAGCATCACACAAACACTAACTCAGCTTATAATCATCATGGGACAGAACACAAACCTCTGGACTCTGCCGTTGGAGATGAAGCTGACATCAGTGGTCGACAGTGAACCTGCAGTCACAAACACATATGAACAAACTGGTTAATAAAACACGAGTCAAACAGGTCAGGACAAAGAGTGGTTTTAAGATTTCTACCTCCACCCAGTGTTTTTAGTCGTACTCGCATCATTCGTCTAGTACAAGAAAACACACACTTCACACAAACATTGTCTCAGTTACTCAGGATGATCTAAACATTTTCCATGAGCAGTTTTAATTTGAAACAACTCCTGAACGAAGGTTAATCATGGTGTTAAACTCTCCACGCTGAGGTCTGTGGATCGTCCAGAGGAACAGTACGTGAAGACTACTAAACGACGCCCCCTTGTGGAGGCTGCTGACACAAAGCCAGCTCCGCAGTTCAGATTCACATCTGTTGACCTCAAATTTCATGACGAGTCAACAAAGTCTGTCCCATTTTAAGGAATCCAAATGCAGCTGCGATGCATGCAAGACACCACTGGTGTATCCTTTATAGTTTAGATATCTAGATTTTTATTTATTTATTTTTTTTTGGTAATAAAATTTTCTTATGTTTTATAGTATTTTTCCCTCTGTATATTTATGTTTCTTGACTTTGGAACCTGTCAACTTTGCTACCCTTTTTTTTTTGCACTTTTGCGGAAAACTTCCTGTCAATAAACTTAAAATGTTTTACTTTACAAATTGACGAGGAGTGGCTGAATCCAAATGTTCGGACTTCACCACTTGCAGACTTGCTGACTTTGTCCTGGGAAGTTTGGGAGTGCTCAGCGCGTTCCAAATCCACAATTGCTCCAGTCCACAAGAAAAAAAAAAGTGTGAATGTGTAAAATAGTTATGTCTATTAAAATGTTACTTGAACTGTGTAGGCTAGAAATAATATTCAACCACATCATGATGCAGAGATATGTTTAAGTACAGGCTGAAAATATATTTTATTATTGCAGCGCACTGAAATAGGATAAAAAACTGTCCGAAGAACAACAAAAGGTTTCTAATGTGAGTAACACTCAATATACATTTCTGTTTTTGAACGTGTGCAGTCTGTTATATAGAGATGTATTAATACATATTTGTTTAGTCACAAAAAACATTCAACGTGTGATTTATATCTTGTTATCTGCAGGAACAGATGAGTTCAGCACTGTTCATCAACTTATATGACACATATATGAATATGACAGCAGCGATAGTTGAATGTTTCCACGGCAACGAGTAAAACAGTCTCGAGGGCTGTCTGTCAGCTGCTTGCAGTCTCTGCCCTCACAGACTTTACGTGATGACAGTAAATACATCACACTACGTATAACTGAGGTCTGCAAGGGCAAAGGCTGGATTCAGCCTTTGTGTCTTTGGCGTGACCATTTACTTTAAGGTCAGAGCGTCATGGACGGGGACACAGCTTGTGTCACTGCTGGCAGAGCGAAGCGGCCATCTTACCCTCTCTGAAGGATCCGCCAGAGCTCCAGCTCAAGGCGGGGCCTCCCTTCTTCCGAGGGCTGGTGTTGGATCGTCTCAACTTGCCGCTGTCCCGTCCCTTCCTCCCTCCTCCTCCACCGCTACTTCCTTTATAGGAGCCGATGGCTGACAGGGGGAAGGTCCCGCCCCTGAACTCCAGCAGGTACCTGTCGATCTCTGCGGGAAATAAAGGGAACAAAACACACATCAGTGTCTTTGTTTGTCTCCTCTGTGCTCCTGCAGCTGGCGGAACGTGAATGAGGCCTCTTCATCATCTGTGACGCCCACACACACCGTGCCGCGGCAGAGGGCAGCCCTGGAGAACAGCCTTGTTGACCAGGATGCTGAGGGCGGCTTTCACCACAGCCTGCTGCCCGGCACTCAGCCCACAGTTGCTAGGAGACGGTCGCTGCGACAACGACGATGATGAGGAGGAGGAGGAGGTGGTGGTGGGGTGCCTGGCTGTTACCCGTGAGATGATGGCCTCTTCCACACGGGGGACCACCACGGCGTTCCAGAGGCGAGCCAGCCACCTGAACACACACACACACGGTTTATTTCCTGGTTTAACCTCAGAGGGTGTTATGGCTCTGAAACATGGACACTCAGAGTCTCAGGAGGACACAGGGCTGTTTTTTAGTGCTGAAACAATCTGTAATGTTATCGATTTCTAACTTGAGGAAAAAAGAATTAATAACAAATAAATTCTTAAATAATACACATTTCATTAAGTTAAAATCACAAACTTTCCCTGGTTTGCTCTCTGGTGTCATAGTAACCTCGGGATGCACCGATTTATCACCCGTACGTCAGCGTCGGCCGATATTTGCCTCACTGACTGCCATTAGCCTATCAGCAAATAAGAACACTTTTAACTACAGTCAGAGAGCCTCGGATGCATTTTTGGACTGTCTGCCTGTATTTTGGTATTCAACTCTGAGTGAGCTGCCAGTCGCTGTTTTTTATTCTTAAGTGACTCTTCCATCCTTGAAGAGCACCTGATTTTTTTTTTTTACAACTAACTACACAGAGCCTCAACCCTGTGCAGCACTCCCAACTTTCTCCTCACTATCAGTAAGCTTTTCGTAGAGTTTTTACTCCTGCTTTTACCCTCAATCAGATACTCTCTTTAGTCTTTTTACAACAAAGAAACAGGTGAATATTCAGCATGAGAACACGAGGAAAATAATTCTAATAATCATGATGAGATCTTATGTGAACCAACCAGCAGAGGCAGGTTGTCTCCTTGTGTCTGCTTCATAAACTAAACCTGAAACAATCTGAATTTATCCTGTGCTAATATCATGAACACACACACACACATCAGCACAAACACACACATACACACCTGACGACTGCCTGTGTGTTGTTTGGGACCACAGGGCAGGACAGGAAGAGCTGCGGGCCCAGCAAAGCCTCATGGGTCCCCAGACGGGACAGACAGGCGTTGAGCTGCTGCCAAACCTGACTCACCCACAACACCGACCGCTCCATGACGCCATCAGGTGACCAAACTGCCGTCCCCACCTGGAGGAGTGACGGAGGAAGGGATGTTTTGTTTTTATATACACTGCTGAACTTCAACTGAGAGAGCGATGGAACAAAGAGGTTTATTACTGATCAGTTAGAACAATCTGCTTCACAACAAAACAGCTCCTGAAGACAGTTAGTTATTCATTATACTGCTCTGTTTCAAACTCACATTAATGTAATACTGTAAATACTCTGACTAAAACAAAGTCTTTGGAATTATCTTCACAACAAACCATCTCATATTTAACTCATTTTAAAATTAACCATATTAAGTTTTAAACTTTTGTTTTTGCATTTGTTTTGGTCACAGTGTAAGACATTGAAATTTGAGAAAACTTGATCTATGAAAGAAATTACCTTGAGCTGTTCTTGAGATATCACGTTCACGACAATAAGACAGACAAGGTGACAGCGACCTTGACCTATGACCACCAAAACTAATGAAATCATTTCTGAGTCCAAGTGGACATTTGTGCCAAATTTTAAGAAATGCTTCATTCTTGAGATATGTTCAAAAGGATGGGACAGACGTACAGACACGGCTGTCACCAGTGCAGAGGCATAGACACGTTCTTATTTCATATATTAATGTTTCTGGATGACGCTAGACTCCTTATCCTCATAGATATGAACCACAGCAGCACGTCCAGATGTGATTTTATAATTTATATAATTTTCTCTCAGGTGCAGCTGAACCTCCAACTGACCTTATGAAGCAGCTTCCTGCGGAGGTGTCTTCCCAGCAGGCCTTGCAGCGGCTCCTGATCCCAGCGCAGCGTTACCCAGCGGAAATGCTGCTGCAGGCGGAGCTCCGATCCCTGCAGGCGGGGCTTCGACAGCGTCGCAATCAGGAAGCTGCCTTCGTGGAAGTGGTGGGGACCTGAAGGAGGAATTAACAGGAGGGACATGGGTTCATTTGACAATATTCAACCATTCATTTGGTGGTTTGAGTTTTAGGACATGACGATCACACATAGTCACATGTGTTTCAAAGGGACAGTCACACCAAACCACTGCACCCAATACTTGTATATTTAATACACTTGTTGAGTAATTCTGATTCTGTTACATTTGCATTATATTGTTTTTAGTAAAAGTAAATATTAGACACTGCATTAACAGATAACCCAGACATAATACTGAATTCTATCTTTTTGTAGATTAAGGTAACATAAATCGTATTTACAGAAAAATAAAGGTTCTCTTGACTTTTATTTGGATAACCAAATGTTGAAAAAAAGGTCACAGTATAGTATGCAATAAAATTTTGGGGTAAAAAGGTCACAGTATAGTATGTCATAAACATGTTGGATAAAAGGTCACAGTATAGTATGTCATAAACATGTTGGATAAAAGGTCACAGTATAGTATGTCATAAATATGTTGAATAAAAGGTCATAGTATAGTATGTCATAAACATGTTGGATAAAAGGTCATAGTATAGTATGTCAAAAAAATGTTGGGAAAAAGGTCACAGTATAGTATGTCATAAAAATGTTGGGAAAAAGGTCATAGTATAGTATGTCATAAACATGTTGGATAAAAGGTCACAGTATAGTATGTCATAAACATGTTGGGGAAAAGGTCACAGTATAGTATGTCAAACATGTTGGGGAAAAGGTCACAGTATAGTATGTCATAAAAATGTTGGGAAAAAGGTCATAGTGTAGTATGTCATAAAAATGTTGGGAAAAAGGTCACAGTATAGTATGTCATAAACATGTTGGGGAAAAGGTCACAGTATAGTATGTCATAAAAATGTTGGGGAAAAGGTCATAGTATAGTATGTCATAAAAATGTTGGGAAAAAGGTCACAGTATAGTATGTCATAAAAATGTTGGGAAAAAGGTCATAGTGTAGTATGTCATAAAAATGTTGGGGAAAAGGTCACAGTATAGTATGTCATAAAAATGTTGGGAAAAAGGTCATAGTATAGTATGTCATAAACATGTTGGATAAAAGGTCACAGTATAGTATGTCATAAACATGTTGGGGAAAAGGTCACAGTATAGTATGTCATAAACATGTTGGGGAAAAGGTCACAGTATAGTATGTCAAACATGTTGGGGAAAAGGTCACAGTATAGTATGTCATAAAAATGTTGGGAAAAAGGTCATAGTGTAGTATGTCATAAAAATGTTGGGGAAAAGGTCACAGTATAGTATGTCATAAAAATGTTGGGAAAAAGGTCATAGTGTAGTATGTCATAAAAATGTTGGGGAAAAGGTCACAGTATAGTATGTCATAAAAATGTTGGGAAAAAGGTCATAGTGTAGTATGTCATAAAAATGTTGGGAAAAAGGTCACAGTATAGTATGTCATAAAAATGTTGGGAAAAAGGTCATAGTATAGTATGTCATAAACATGTTGGATAAAAGGTCACAGTATAGTATGTCATAAACATGTTGGGGAAAAGGTCACAGTATAGTATGTCATAAAAATGTTGGGAAAAAGGTCATAGTGTAGTATGTCATAAAAATGTTGGGGAAAAGGTCACAGTATAGTATGTCATAAAAATGTTGGGAAAAAGGTCATAGTGTAGTATGTCATAAAAATGTTGGGAAAAAGGTCACAGTATAGTATGTCATAAAAATGTTGGGAAAAAGGTCATAGTATAGTATGTCATAAACATGTTGGATAAAAGGTCACAGTATAGTATGTCATAAACATGTTGGGGAAAAGGTCACAGTATAGTATGTCATAAACATGTTGGGGAAAAGGTCACAGTATAGTATGTCAAACATGTTGGGGAAAAGGTCACAGTATAGTATGTCATAAAAATGTTGGGAAAAAGGTCATAGTGTAGTATGTCATAAAAATGTTGGGAAAAAGGTCACAGTATAGTATGTCATAAACATGTTGGGGAAAAGGTCACAGTATAGTATGTCATAAAAATGTTGGGGAAAAGGTCATAGTATAGTATGTCATAAAAATGTTGGGAAAAAGGTCATAGTGTAGTATGTCATAAAAATGTTGGGAAAAAGGTCACAGTATAGTATGTCATAAACATGTTGGATAAAAGGTCACAGTATAGTATGTCATAAAAATGTTGGGAAAAAGGTCATAGTGTAGTATGTCATAAAAATGTTGGGGAAAAGGTCACAGTATAGTATGTCATAAACATGTTGGATAAAAGGTCACAGTATAGTATGTCATAAAAATGTTGGGAAAAAGGTCATAGTGTAGTATGTCATAAAAATGTTGGGAAAAAGGTCATAGTATAGTATGTCATAAACATGTTGGGGAAAAGGTCACAGTATAGTATGTCATAAACATGTTGGGGAAAAGGTCACAGTATAGTATGTCATAAACATGTTGGGGAAAAGGTCACAGTATAGTATGTCATAAAAATGTTGGGGAAAAGGTCACAGTATAGTATGTCATAAACATGTTGGATAAAAGGTCACAGTATAGTATGTCATAAACATGTTGGGGAAAAGGTCACAGTATAGTATGTCATAAAAATGTTGGGAAAAAGGTCATAGTGTAGTATGTCATAAAAATGTTGGGGAAAAGGTCACAGTATAGTATGTCATAAAAATGTTGGGAAAAAGGTCATAGTGTAGTATGTCATAAAAATGTTGGGGAAAAGGTCACAGTATAGTATGTCATAAAAATGTTGGGGAAAAGGTCACAGTATAGTATGTCATAAAAATGTTGGGAAAAAGGTCATAGTGTAGTATGTCATAAAAATGTTGGGGAAAAGGTCACAGTATAGTATGTCATAAAAATGTTGGGAAAAAGGTCATAGTGTAGTATGTCATAAAAATGTTGGGAAAAAGGTCACAGTATAGTATGTCATAAAAATGTTGGGAAAAAGGTCATAGTATAGTATGTCATAAACATGTTGGATAAAAGGTCACAGTATAGTATGTCATAAACATGTTGGGGAAAAGGTCACAGTATAGTATGTCATAAACATGTTGGGGAAAAGGTCACAGTATAGTATGTCAAACATGTTGGGGAAAAGGTCACAGTATAGTATGTCATAAAAATGTTGGGAAAAAGGTCATAGTGTAGTATGTCATAAAAATGTTGGGAAAAAGGTCACAGTATAGTATGTCATAAACATGTTGGGGAAAAGGTCACAGTATAGTATGTCATAAAAATGTTGGGGAAAAGGTCATAGTATAGTATGTCATAAAAATGTTGGGAAAAAGGTCATAGTGTAGTATGTCATAAAAATGTTGGGAAAAAGGTCACAGTATAGTATGTCATAAACATGTTGGATAAAAGGTCACAGTATAGTATGTCATAAAAATGTTGGGAAAAAGGTCATAGTGTAGTATGTCATAAAAATGTTGGGGAAAAGGTCACAGTATAGTATGTCATAAACATGTTGGATAAAAGGTCACAGTATAGTATGTCATAAAAATGTTGGGAAAAAGGTCATAGTGTAGTATGTCATAAAAATGTTGGGAAAAAGGTCATAGTATAGTATGTCATAAACATGTTGGGGAAAAGGTCACAGTATAGTATGTCATAAACATGTTGGGGAAAAGGTCACAGTATAGTATGTCATAAACATGTTGGGGAAAAGGTCACAGTATAGTATGTCATAAAAATGTTGGGGAAAAGGTCACAGTATAGTATGTCATAAACATGTTGGATAAAAGGTCACAGTATAGTATGTCATAAACATGTTGGGGAAAAGGTCACAGTATAGTATGTCATAAAAATGTTGGGAAAAAGGTCATAGTGTAGTATGTCATAAAAATGTTGGGGAAAAGGTCACAGTATAGTATGTCATAAAAATGTTGGGAAAAAGGTCATAGTGTAGTATGTCATAAAAATGTTGGGGAAAAGGTCACAGTATAGTATGTCATAAACATGTTGGATAAAAGGTCACAGTATAGTATGTCATAAAAATGTTGGGAAAAAGGTCATAGTGTAGTATGTCATAAAAATGTTGGGAAAAAGGTCACAGTATAGTATGTCATAAACATGTTGGGGAAAAGGTCACAGTATAGTATGTCATAAAAATGTTGGGAAAAAGGTCATAGTGTAGTATGTCATAAAAATGTTGGGAAAAAGGTCACAGTATAGTATGTCATAAATATGTTGGGGAAAAGGTCACAGTATAGTATGTCATAAAAATGTTGGGGAAAAGGTCACAGTATAGTATGTCATAAACATGTTGGATAAAAGGTCACAGTATAGTATGTCATAAACATGTTGAATAAAAGGTCATAGTATAGTATGTCAAAAAAATGTTGGGAAAAAGGTCACAGTATAGTATGTCATAAAAATGTTGGGAAAAAGGTCATAGTATAGTATGTCATAAACATGTTGGGAAAAGGTCACAGTATAGTATGTCATAAACATGTTGGGAAAAGGTCACAGTATAGTATGTCATAAAAATGTTGGGAAAAAGGTCATAGTGTAGTATGTCATAAAAATGTTGGGAAAAAGGTCACAGTATAGTATGTCATAAACATGTTGGGGAAAAGGTCACAGTATAGTATGTCATAAAAATGTTGGGGAAAAGGTCACAGTATAGTATGTCATAAACATGTTGGGGAAAAGGTCACAGTATAGTATGTCATAAAAATGTTGGGGAAAAGGTCACAGTATAGTATGTCATAAAAATGTTGGGGAAAAGGTCACAGTATAGTATGTCAAAAAAATGTTGGATAAAAGGTCACAGTATAGTATGTCATAAAAATGTTGGGGAAAAGGTCACAGTATAGTATGTCATAAACATGTTGGGGAAAAGGTCACAGTATAGTATGTCATAAACATGTTGGGGAAAAGGTCACAGTATAGTATTTCATAAACATGTTGGGGAAAAGGTCACAGTATAGTATGTCAGAAAAAAGGTTGGGGAAAAGGTCACAGTATAGTATGTCATAAAAATGTTGGGAAAAAGGTCATAGTATAGTATGTCATAAACATGTTGGATAAAAGGTCACAGTATAGTATGTCATAAAAATGTTGGGAAAAAGGTCATAGTATAGTATGTCAAAAAAATGTTGGGAAAAAGGTCACAGTATAGTATGTCATAAAAATGTTGGGAAAAAGGTCATAGTATAGTATGTCATAAAAATGTTGGGGAAAAGGTCACAGTATAGAATGTCATAAAAATGTTGGGGAAAAGGTCACAGTATAGTATGTCATAAACATGTTGGATAAAAGGTCACAGTATAGTATGTCATAAAAATGTTGGGAAAAAGGTCATAGTGTAGTATGTCATAAAAATGTTGGGAAAAAGGTCACAGTATAGTATGTCATAAACATGTTGGGGAAAAGGTCACAGTATAGTATGTCATAAAAATGTTGGGAAAAAGGTCATAGTGTAGTATGTCATAAAAATGTTGGGAAAAAGGTCACAGTATAGTATGTCATAAATATGTTGGGGAAAAGGTCACAGTATAGTATGTCATAAAAATGTTGGGGAAAAGGTCACAGTATAGTATGTCATAAACATGTTGGATAAAAGGTCACAGTATAGTATGTCATAAACATGTTGAATAAAAGGTCATAGTATAGTATGTCAAAAAAATGTTGGGAAAAAGGTCACAGTATAGTATGTCATAAAAATGTTGGGAAAAAGGTCATAGTATAGTATGTCATAAACATGTTGGGAAAAGGTCACAGTATAGTATGTCATAAACATGTTGGGAAAAGGTCACAGTATAGTATGTCATAAAAATGTTGGGAAAAAGGTCATAGTGTAGTATGTCATAAAAATGTTGGGAAAAAGGTCACAGTATAGTATGTCATAAACATGTTGGGGAAAAGGTCACAGTATAGTATGTCATAAAAATGTTGGGGAAAAGGTCACAGTATAGTATGTCATAAACATGTTGGGGAAAAGGTCACAGTATAGTATGTCATAAAAATGTTGGGGAAAAGGTCACAGTATAGTATGTCATAAAAATGTTGGGGAAAAGGTCACAGTATAGTATGTCAAAAAAATGTTGGATAAAAGGTCACAGTATAGTATGTCATAAAAATGTTGGGGAAAAGGTCACAGTATAGTATGTCATAAACATGTTGGGGAAAAGGTCACAGTATAGTATGTCATAAACATGTTGGGGAAAAGGTCACAGTATAGTATTTCATAAACATGTTGGGGAAAAGGTCACAGTATAGTATGTCAGAAAAAAGGTTGGGGAAAAGGTCACAGTATAGTATGTCATAAAAATGTTGGGAAAAAGGTCATAGTATAGTATGTCATAAACATGTTGGATAAAAGGTCACAGTATAGTATGTCATAAAAATGTTGGGAAAAAGGTCATAGTATAGTATGTCAAAAAAATGTTGGGAAAAAGGTCACAGTATAGTATGTCATAAAAATGTTGGGAAAAAGGTCATAGTATAGTATGTCATAAAAATGTTGGGAAAAAGGTCATAGTATAGTATGTCATAAAAATGTTGGGAAAAAGGTCATAGTATAGTATGTCATAAAAATGTTGGGAAAAAGGTCATAGTATAGTATGTCATAAAAATGTTGGGAAAAAGGTCACAGTATAGTATGTCAAAAAAATGTTGGGAAAAAGGTCACAGTATAGTATGTCATAAAAATGTTGGGAAAAAGGTCATAGTATAGTATGTCATAAACATGTTGGATAAAAGGTCACAGTATAGTATGTCATAAACATGTTGGGAAAAGGTCACAGTATAGTATGTCATAAAAATGTTGGGAAAAAGGTCATAGTGTAGTATGTCATAAAAATGTTGGGAAAAAGGTCACAGTATAGTATGTCATAAACATGTTGGGGAAAAGGTCACAGTATAGTATGTCATAAAAATGTTGGGAAAAAGGTCATAGTGTAGTATGTCATAAAAATGTTGGGAAAAAGGTCACAGTATAGTATGTCATAAACATGTTGGGAAAAGGTCACAGTATAGTATGTCATAAAAATGTTGGGAAAAAGGTCATAGTGTAGTATGTCATAAAAATGTTGGGAAAAAGGTCACAGTATAGTATGTCATAAACATGTTGGGGAAAAGGTCACAGTATAGTATGTCATAAAAATGTTGGGGAAAAGGTCACAGTATAGTATGTCATAAACATGTTGGGGAAAAGGTCACAGTATAGTATGTCATAAACATGTTGGATAAAAGGTCACAGTATAGTATGTCATAAAAATGTTGGGGAAAAGGTCACAGTATAGTATGTCATAAAAATGTTGGGGAAAAGGTCACAGTATAGTATGTCATAAAAATGTTGGGAAAAAGGTCACAGTATAGTATGTCATAAACATGTTGGATAAAAGGTCACAGTATAGTATGTCATAAAAATGTTGGGGAAAAGGTCACAGTATAGTATGTCATAAACATGTTGGGGAAAAGGTCACAGTATAGTATGTCATAAACATGTTGGGGAAAAGGTCACAGTATAGTATGTCATAAACATGTTGGGGAAAAGGTCACAGTATAGTATGTCAGAAAAAAGGTTGGGGAAAAGGTCACAGTATAGTATGTCATGAACATGTTGGGGAAAAGGTCACAGTATAGTATGTCATCAACATGTTGGGGAAAAGGTCACAGTATAGTATGTCATAAAAATGTTGGGGAAAAGGTCACAGTATAGTATGTCATAAACATGTTGGGGAAAAAGGTCACAGTATAGTATGTCATAAACATGTTGGATAAAAGGTCACAGTATAGTATGTCATAAAAATGTTGGGGAAAAGGTCACAGTATAGTATGTCATAAACATGTTGGGGAAAAGGTCACAGTATAGTATGTCACAAACATGTTGGATAAAAGGTCACAGTATAGTATGTCATAAAAATGTTGGGGAAAAGGTCACAGTATAGTATGTCATAAACATGTTGGGGAAAAGGTCACAGTATAGTATGTCATAAACATGTTGGATAAAAGGTCACAGTATAGTATGTCATAAAAATGTTGGGGAAAAGGTCACAGTATAGTATGTCATAAACATGTTGGATAGAAGGTCATAGTATAGTATGTCATAAAAATGTTGGGGAAAAGGTCACAGTATAGTATGTCATAAAAATGTTGGGGAAAAGGTCACAGTATAGTATGTCATAAAAATGTTGGGGAAAAGGTCACAGTATAGTATGTCATAAAAATGTTGGGGAAAAGGTCATAGTATAGTATGTCATAAACATGTTGGGGAAAAGGTCATAGTATAGTATGTCATAAAAATGTTGGGGAAAAGGTCACAGTATAGTATGTCATAAAAATGTTGGGGAAAAGGTCACAGTATAGTATGTCATAAAAATGTTGGGGAAAAGGTCATAGTATAGTATGTCATAAACATGTTGGGGAAAAGGTCATAGTATAGTATGTCATAAAAATGTTGGGGAAAAGGTCACAGTATAGTATGTCATAAAAATGTTGGGGAAAAGGTCACAGTATAGTATGTCATAAAAATGTTGGGGAAAAGGTCACAGTATAGTATGTCATAAAAATGTTGGGGAAAAGGTCATAGTATAGTATGTCATAAAAATGTTGGGGAAAAGGTCACAGTATAGTATGTCATAAACATGTTGGGGAAAAGGTCATAGTATAGTATGTCATAAACATGTTGGGAAAAAGGTCACAGTATAGTATGTCATAAACATGTTGGGAAAAAGGTCACAGTATAGTATGTCATAAACATGTTGGGAAAAAGGTCACAGTATAGTATGTCATTAAAATCTGGGAAAAAAGGTCACAGTATAGTATGTCATCAACATGTTGGGGAAAAGGTCACAGTATAGTATGTCATAAAAATGTTGGGGAAAAGGTCACAGTATAGTATGTCATAAACATGTTGGGGAAAAGGTCACAGTATAGTATGTCATAAAAATGTTGGGGAAAAGGTCACAGTATAGTATGTCAAAAATGTTGGGGAAAAGGTCACAGTATAGTATGTCATTAAAATCTGGGAAAAAAGGTCACAGTACCGACTTTAACCTCTCCCGAATTGATCAATTTGTTGATAGCGCCGTAAGCTCGCTGCGAACAACACTCGACTCTGTAGCTCCTCTTAAAAAGAAGTTAACAAAACAAAGAAAGTTCGCTCCCTGGTATAACTCCGAAACCCGTAAATTAAAGCAAATATCGCGAAAGTTTGAAAGGAATTGGCGATTAACCAAACTGGAAGAATCTCGTGTAATCTGGGCAGACAGTCTCAAAATTTATAAGAGGGGCCTCCGCAATGCCAGAGCAAACTATTACTCAGCTTTAATAGAAGAAAACAAGAATAACCCCAGGTTTCTTTTCAGCACTGTAGCCAGGCTGACTGAGAGTCAAAGCTCTATTGAGCCTTGTATTCCTTTAGCCCTTAGCAGTAATGATTTTATGAGCTTCTTTAATGACAAAATTCTAGCTATTAGAGGCAAAATTCATGACGACCTGTCCTCAGATAGTACCTATCTAACCTCAAACACAGCTGTAACACCTAATATTTATCTAGATTGCTTCTCCCCAATTTCCCTTCAAGAATTGACCGCAGTGATTTCTTCATCTAAATCATCAACGTGTCTCTTAGACCCCATCCCAACTAGGCTACTCAAGGAGGTCTTACCTTTAGTTAACACCCATATATTAGATATGATCAATATATCCTTATTAACAGGCTATGTACCACAGTCTTTTAAGGTAGCTGTAATTAAACCTCTACTAAAAAAGCCCACCCTGGATCCAGAGGTGTTAGCCAACTATAGACCAATATCTAATCTTACCTTTATGTCAAAGATCCTTGAGAAAGTAGTCGCAGACCAGCTGTGTGATTTTCTCCAGGATAATAATTTATTTGAGGAATTACAGTCAGGATTTAGAGCGCATCATAGCACTGAGACAGCTCTAGTGAAAATTACAAATGACCTTCTGATTGCTTCAGACAAAGGACTCGTCTCTGTACTTGTTTTATTAGATCTTAGTGCAGCGTTTGACACAATTGACCATCAAATTCTGTTACAGAGACTGGAACACTTAATTGGCCTAAAAGGTTCTGCACTAAGCTGGTTTAAATCTTATTTATCTGACCGTTTTCAATTTGTTGACGTTCATAATGAATCATCCGTACGTACTAAAGTTTGTTTTGGAGTTCCGCAAGGTTCTGTGCTTGGACCAATCCTATTTATTCTATATATGCTTCCTTTAGGCAACATCATTAGAAATCACTCTATAAATTTCCATTGTTATGCGGATGATACACAGTTGTATTTATCTATGAAGCCAGAAGAAAGTGATCAATTAACTAAACTTCATAATTGTCTTAAAGACATAAAAACCTGGATGAGCACCAATTTCCTGATGTTAAATTCAGATAAAACTGAAGTAATTGTTCTTGGCCCCAAACAACTCAGAGACTCTTTATCTGATGACATAGTTTCTCTCGATGGCATTGCTCTGGCCTCCACCACTACCGTAAGAAACCTCGGAGTAACATTTGATCAAGATTTGTCTTTTAATTCTCATTTAAAACAAACCTCACGGACTGCATTTTTTCATCTGCGTAATATTGCAAAAATTAGGCCTATCCTGACCCAAAAAGATGCAGAAAAATTGATCCACGCATTTGTTACCTCGAGGCTGGATTACTGTAACGCTCTATTATCAGGTAGCTCTAGTAAATCATTAAAAACTCTCCAGCTAATTCAGAATGCAGCAGCACGTGTACTAACAGGAACTAAGAAACGAGATCATATTTCTCCTGTTTTAGCTTCTCTGCACTGGCTCCCTGTAAAATCCAGAATTGAATTTAAAATCCTACTGTTAACTTATAAAGCTCTAAATGGTCAAGCTCCATCATATCTTAGAGAGCTCATAGTGCCATATTATCCCACCAGAACTCTGCGCTCTGAGAACGCAGGGTTACTCGTGGTCCCTAAAGTCTCCAAAAGTAGATCAGGAGCCAGAGCCTTCAGCTATCAGGCTCCTCTCCTGTGGAATCATCTTCCTGCTACGGTCCGGGAGGCAGACACCGTCTCCACATTTAAGACTAGACTTAAGACTTTCCTCTTTGATAAAGCTTATAGTTAGGGCTGGCTCAGGCTTGCCTTGTACCAGCCCCTAGTTAGGCTGACTCAGGCCTATTCTACCGGAGGACCACCTATAATGCACCGGGCACCTTCTCTCTCTCTCTCTCTCTCTCTCTCTCTCTCTCTCTCTCTCTCTCTCTCTCTCTCTCTCTCTCACTGTATCTTGTTTACTCGGCCATTCTGGATGTCACTAACTCGGTTTCTTCTCCGGAGCCTTTGTGCTCCACTGTCTCTCAGGTTAACTCGTATTGCAGCGGTGCCTGGATAGTGTGACGTGTGTGGTTGTGCTGCTGCCGTGGTCCTGCCAGATGCCTCCTGCTGCTGCTGCTGCTGCTGCTGCTGCTGCCATCATTAATCATTAGTCATACTTCTACTGCTATTATAGACATATGATATTATCATACACGTATACTGCCTGATACTAATATATACTTTCAACATATTGTACCACAGTAGCCAGAACTATAACGACAGTATTATTACTTTCATGAATGTTGTTGTAAGCTACTGTCATTACCGAGGATGTCATACAGATTACTGTATTGTGTCATACAGATTACTGTTAATTTGTTATGCTGATCTGTTCTGTACGACATCTACTGCACGTCTGTCCGTCCTGGAAGAGGGATCCCTCCTCAGTTGCTCTTCCTGAGGTTTCTACCATTTTTTTCCCCCGGTAAAGGGGTTTTTTTGGGGAGTTTTTCCTTATCCGCTGTGAGGGTCTAAAGGACAGAGGGATGTCGTATGCTGTAAAGCCCTGTGAGGCAAATTGTATTTGTGATATTGGGCTTTATAAATAAAATTGATTGATTGATTGATTGATGATATAGTATGTCATAAAAATGTTGGGGAAAAGGGTCATAGTGTAATGACCTAGTATGAAATTTTGAAAAAACAGTCATCATATAGTACTTCATTAAAATTATGGGAATAAAGGTCTTTGTATAATACGCTGAACTATATTGGTTTAATATGTTATAATTTTTTCATTACATTCTACACTTTAAATCCACTGAAATCATATTTTAGTCTTGTGGCTGTGAAGTCAGACTTGGTGACGGCTGCTGTTGATCACACTACTGTCACTTTGATTTGCAGTTTTTTTTCTTTGTATGCTCTTGTACAGTTTGTATTTTGTAAATCACTGTAGTTTTATACAGCTCTTGTTATTTATTTCTTTACTTTATTTTCTGTATAAATTTCTGCTGTGACAACTGAAGTTTTGGGATCAAATAAAGGTGGTAAACACTATAATGTCATATTCACATAATTACAGCATATATAGACTTTAATCTTAGTGTTTGGTTATGATTTAAGTCAAAGCGCAGCTGCGGTGAGTCATACCAGTGTTTAGGACCAGGGGTGAGGCAGAGCCCCTGTTGTCCAGACTGTGGCAGAGGTCGCCCAGCAGGCCTGTTAGGGATGAAGCCTTCTCGAGTCCCTCCAGCAGCACCACCACACAGTGAGCGGTGCGACCACCTGGAACCCCGACCCCTGACCCCACCGCTGGCACCAGGAAACCTGAGGCAGGAAGAGACATGAGCCAACAGTGAGATTTGTAATAATAGCTTGTGAGCTAAAAAGCTAAACTGTTTCAGTCGTGGTTGTTGACAAAGTGTACGTACTGATTATCATTTTCCGACAGTGGTGGTTAAGGCTTTTTTTAACATAAAAAGTAAAATGTGTATTATTGTATGTGTGACAAATAAACGTGATTTGACTTGAACATCAACTGTATGAATATATGAACACAAATATTGCAGACGTCCCACACCTGACCGACACTTGGCCTAAAGGCCTGAGTGAATGCTCCAGGAAAAGTGGTGGTATACTATGTCATGAAAATGTTTGAAAAAGTCATCGAACAGTCTGTCGTTAAAAATCACGAAGGTACGTCATAGTATAGTATGGTGTCAAAAACCATAATAGAAAATGAGACAGTATAATATGTCATGAAAAATCATTAAAAAAAACATCACAGTATAGCATGGGGTCCAAAATCCTGAAAAACAGTCATAGTGTAGTATGTTGTCAAAAATCATGATAACCCATCATAGCATATTATATCATCCAAAATTATGAAAGATCATCATGAAATAGTATGTCGTCCAAAACCGTGAAAAAAGTCATAGTATAGTATGTCGTCGAAAACCATGAAAAAACGTCATAGTATAGCATGTCGTCAAAAACTATGAAAAAACGTCATAGTATAGCATGTCGTCCAAAACCGTGAAAATAAGTCATAGTATAGTATGTCGTCAAAAACCATGAAAAAAAGTCATAGTATAGTATGTTATAAAAAACCATGAAAAAAAAGTCATAGTATAACATGTTATAAAAAACTATGAAAAAACGTCATAGTATAGCATGTCGTCCAAAACCGTGAAAATAAGTCATAGTATAGTATGTCGTCCAAAACCGTGAAAATAAGTCATAGTATAGTATGTTATAAAAAACCATGAAAAAAAAGTCATAGTGTAGCATGTTATAAAAAACCATGAAAAAAAAGTTATAGTATAGCATGTTATAAAAAACCATGAAAAAAAAGTTATAGTATAGCATGTTATAAAAAACCATGAAAATAAGTCATAGTATAGCATGTCGTCCAAAACCATGAAAATAAGTCATAGTATAGCATGTCGTCAAAAACCATGAAAAAAAGTCATAGTATAGCATGTCGTCCAAAACCGTGAAAAAAAGTCATAGTATAGCATGTCGTCGAAAACCGTGAAAAAGTCATAGTATAGCATGTCGTCCAAAACCGTGAAAAAAAGTCATAGTATAGCATGTCGTCCAAAACCGTGAAAAAAAGTCATAGTATAGCATGTCGTCCAAAACCATGAAAAAAAAGTTATAGTATAGCATGTTATAAAAAACCATGAAAAAAAAGTTATAGTATAGCATGTTATAAAAAACCATGAAAATAAGTCATAGTATAGCATGTCGTCCAAAACCATGAAAATAAGTCATAGTATAGCATGTCGTCCAAAACCGTGAAAAAAAGTCATAGTATAGCATGTCGTCAAAAACCATGAAAATAAGTCATAGTATAGCATGTCGTCAAAAACCATGAAAATAAGTCATAGTATAGCATGTCGTCCAAAACCATGAACATAAGTCATAGTATAGCATGTCGTCCAAAACCATGAACATAAGTCATAGTATAGCATGTCGTCCAAAACCATGAAAATAAGTCATAGTATGGCATGTCGTCAAAAACCATGAAAATAAGTCATAGTATAGCATGTCGTCCAAAACCATGAAAATAAGTCATAGTATAGCATGTCGTCAAAAACCATGAAAATAAGTCATAGTATAGCATGTCGTCCAAAACCATGAACATAAGTCATAGTATAGCATGTCGTCCAAAACCATGAAAATAAGTCATAGTATGGCATGTCGTCAAAAACCATGAAAATAAGTCATAGTATAGCATGTCGTCCAAAACCATGAAAATAAGTCATAGTATAGCATGTCGTCCAAAACCATGAACATAAGTCATAGTATAGCATGTCGTCCAAAACCATGAAAATAAGTCATAGTATGGCATGTCGTCAAAAACCATGAAAATAAGTCATAGTATAGCATGTCGTCCAAAACCATGAAAATAAGTCATAGTATAGCATGTCGTCAAAAACCATGAAAATAAGTCATAGTATAGCATGTCGTCAAAAACCATGAAAATAAGTCATAGTATAGCATGTCGTCCAAAACCATGAACATAAGTCATAGTATAGCATGTCGTCCAAAACCATGAAAATAAGTCATAGTATGGCATGTCGTCCAAAACCATGAAAATAAGTCATAGTATGGCATGTCGTCAAAAACCATGAAAATAAGTCATAGTATAGCATGTCGTCCAAAACCATGAAAATAAGTCATAGTATAGCATGTCGTCAAAAACCATGAAAATAAGTCATAGTATAGTATGTCGTCAAAAACCATGAAAATAAGTCATAGTATAGCATGTTGTCAAAAACCATGAAAATAAGTCATAGTATAGCATGTCGTCAAAAACCATGAAAATAAGTCATAGTATAGCATGTCGTCAAAAACTATGAACATAAGTCATAGTATAGTATGTCGTCAAAAACCATGAAAATAAGTCATAGTATAGCATGTTGTCAAAAACCATGAAAATAAGTCATAGTATAGCATGTCGTCGAAAACCAGGAAAATAAGTCATAGTATAGCATGTCGTCAAAAACCAGGAAAATAAGTCATAGTATAGCATGTCGTCAAAAACCATGAAAATAAGTCATAGTATAGCATGTCGTCGAAAACCATGAAAATAAGTCATAGTATAGCATGTCGTCGAAAACCAGGAAAATAAGTCATAGTATAGCATGTCGTCGAAAACCATGAAAATAAGTCATAGTATAGCATGTCGTCGAAAACCAGGAAAATAAGTCATAGTATAGCATGTCGTCGAAAACCAGGAAAATAAGTCATAGTATAGCATGTCGTCAAAAACCATGAAAATAAGTCATAGTATAGCATGTCGTCAAAAACCATGAAAATAAGTCATAGTATAGTATGTCGTCAAAAACCATGAAAATAAGTCATAGTATAGCATGTCGTCGAAAACCAGGAAAATAAGTCATAGTATAGCATGTCGTCAAAAACCATGAAAATAAGTCATAGTATAGCATGTCGTCAAAAACCATGAAAATAAGTCATAGTATAGCATGTCGTCAAAAACCATGAAAATAAGTCATAGTATAGCATGTCGTCAAAAACCATGAAAATAAGTCATAGTATAGCATGTCGTCAAAAA
Organism: Epinephelus awoara; assembly: GCA_035609425.1. NCBI lineage: Eukaryota > Metazoa > Chordata > Actinopteri > Perciformes > Serranidae > Epinephelus > Epinephelus awoara. Next base: position 3,081,660 of record CM069298.1, on the reverse strand, counting down.
CCATGAAAATAAGTCATAGTATAGTATGTCGTCAAAAACCATGAAAATAAGTCATAGTATAGCATGTCGTCAAAAACCATGAAAATAAGTCATAGTATAGCATGTCGTCAAAAACCATGAAAATAAGTCATAGTATAGCATGTCGTCAAAAACCATGAAAATAAGTCATAGTATAGCATGTCGTCAAAAACCATGAAAATAAGTCATAGTATAGCATGTCGTCAAAAACCATGAAAATAAGTCATAGTATAGCATGTCGTCAAAAACCATGAAAATAAGTCATAGTATAGCATGTCGTCAAAAACCATGAAAATAAGTCATAGTATAGCATGTCGTCAAACACCGTGATAAAAAAGTCATAGTATAGCATGTCGTCCAAAACCGTGAAAAAAAGTCATAGTATAGCATGTCGTCAAAAACCGTGAAAAAAAGTAATCGTATAGCATGTCGTCAAAAACCATGAAAAAAAGTCATAGTATAGCATGTCGTCAAAAACCGTGAAAAAAAGTAATCGTATAGCATGTCGTCAAAAACCATGAAAAAAAGTCATAGTATAGCATGTCGTCAAAAACCGTGAAAAAAAGTAATCGTATAGTATGTCGTGAAAAACCATGAAAATAAGTCATAGTATAGTATGTCGTCCAAAACCATGTACATAAGTCATAGTATGGCATGTCGTCAAAAACCATGAAAATAAGTCATAGTATAGCATGTCGTCAAAAACCATGAAAATAAGTCATAGTATAGCATGTCGTCCAAAACCATGAACATAAGTCATAGTATGGCATGTCGTCAAAAACCATAAAAAATAAGTCATAGTATAGCATGTCGTCAAAAACCATGAAAATAAGTCATAGTATAGCATGTCGTCAAAAACCATGAAAATAAGTCATAGTATAGCATGTCGTCAAACACCGTGATAAAAAAGTCATAGTATAGCATGTCGTAAAAAAAAGTCATAGTATAGCATGTCGTCAAAAAAGTCATAGTATAGCATGTCGTCAAACACCGTGATAAAAAAGTCATAGTATAGCATGTCGTAAAAAAAAGTCATAGTATAGCATGTCGTAAAAAAAGTCATAGTATAGCATGTCGTCAAACACCGTGATAAAAAAGTCATAGTATAGCATGTCGTAAAAAAAAGTCATAGTATAGCATGTCGTCAAAAACCGTGAAAAAAAGTCATAGTATAGCATGTCGTCAAAAACCGTGAAAAAAAGTCATAGTATAGCATGTCGTCAAAAATCACAGTACAGCGTGTGTGTGTGTGTGTGTGTGTGTGTGTGTGTGTGTGTGTGTGTGTGTGTGTGTGTGTGTGTGAGAGAGAGTGTGTGTGTGTGTCCCTACCACAGCTGATGAAAGTCTCCAGCAGCTGCTCTTTGGTCAGGCTTTCTTCCACCTCCACCTTCACCACGTCACAGCCGAGCCCCCCTGCCTCTTGCTTCGACTGGTGGAGAGAAACAGAGGAGGGGAGGGGAGGTTGGGACGAGTGAGACACAAGAGAGGTAAAGAGGGAGCACGTTGTCATGGAAACAAAGGAAATCTACTACTACTACTATGTGCCCAGAGAAATGCAGCAAGAGGAGAATCTGAATGAGCAGAGAGGGCTTTTCCAGGCACATCGCTGCGATCAAAGAGAGTACAGTCAGCATGAAGACATTTTTCCTCCGTCCTTCATTCATTTCATTTTTAAATTTGTAGCAGATCCACATGCATTAAATGACATGTATAAAAAGGTAAATGTCTAAAGCATGCGGAAACTGCAACAAAAGATGACATACAGATAGAATCTGTCCTCTTACTGAACTCATAACAGTTAAACACCATCATCAATTATCAGTTTGAGAAGACCAACATGTCGTCTTTTCAAACAGGTCACTGTAAATAAAACCTGTTATACTGCATACATTTAAAAATCTAATCTTCATTATAACCTCAAAACATATTGAATGCTCATGTCAGGTTTCTGTGCCCTTGCAGCCTTTACCATGGAAACACTTGAGATTGAACACTGCAGTGATTCAAACAGCATTACATGAACACATTACCAAATGTGCTCTGATAGTTACAGCACAGTGTGATGCAGTTTCAAGATCAGAGTCACCAATTCAGTATCTGACAAATGTCTCCCCTTCTGTTCCTGAGATATGACATTAAAACATGATGATGTCACAGTGAAGTTGACCTTTGATCTTTTGGATATAAAATGTCATCACTTAATTATTTTATCCTGTTAGACATTTGAGTGAAATTCTGTCATAATTAGTGTAGAAATTATTGAGGTATTGCTAAAAAAATAAGTTTTCTGAGGTGACACTGACCTTGACCTTTAATCACCAAATTTGAATCAGTTCATTCTTGAGGCCAAGTGGACATTTGTGCCAAATTTGTATTAAAAAGAAAATTCCTCAAGATGATATTGAGATATCATGTTCACAAGAATTAGACAGATGAGGTCACAGTGACCTTGACCTTTGACCTAAGATCACCAAAATCTTATTAGTTCATCGTCAGGTCCAAGTGGACATTTGTGACAAATTTAAAGAAATTCCCTCAAGTCCTTGAGATATTACATTCACGAGAATGAGATAGATGCAAAGTCACAGTGACCTTGACCTATGACCACCAAAATCTAATCAGCTCATTGCTAAGTCGAAGTGGATGTTTGTGCCAAAAATGAAAAGACTCCCTAAAGCTGTTCTTGAGATATTCCATTCACGAGAATGAGATGGATGCAAGGTCACAGTGACCCTTAACTGCAGCCACCATATTCTGATTAGTTCATCATCAAGCCCAAGTGGATGTTTGTGCCAAATTTTAAGAATTTCCCTCAAGCTGTTCTTGAGATATCATATTCACAAGTGTGCCAAATTTGAAAATAATTCTTCGAGCTGTTCTTGAGACATTGCATTCCCAATGATGTGACGGCCGGACAGCCTTAAACATTGCGCATCCAGCCGCAGCTGCTGCTGGCTGTTACTGTCCGTGTCATCCTGACCTGTAGATGTCCAGCAGCAGGACTGGACCATAAGTTTCATCATACTGTCCTGAGATATTTTTACGGTTTGGTGTTTGCATCCAATTTCTGTTCCATTGCATCACACTGTGCAACAGAGCCAAATTCAACAGGGGAGGGGGAGGTTTCCCAAACTTTTTAATCTCAGAAACCTCGGAGATGAAAAACGCCTCACACACTTTCACCTCTCATGGTCTGTTCGGGCCGTGAATGATTTTCCTTTGAAGAGAAATCACTTTAAGGCAGCTGTACGACAGGTCTCTGCTTCACTCAGACAGCAACATGTTCCTCACCTGACTGGACGACTGCACACACACCTCAGTATGTCATCTGTATTTGTCTCAGACTTTAAAATTGGAAGCCCATGATATCTGCTCAGGGAACACTGACAACATCTCTACTGAAAATACTGTTTCTAAATATGCTGTACGTGTTTAATGAGACGCGAGCTGTCTCTGTTTTACTGTTTGTCTCTTTGCCTGTATTACAGTGTTTTATAATGTTTTTCATCCACTACAAGCCGAAACAGGGACACGAACTGCAAATTTGCTTTAGCTAGAAGTTCTACATACATCACATCAGTGGCATTTTAAAACAATACCTATATGTATTGTCCCTGTAAAACAAATTGATGTATATATAATAAAAACACAACTTTGATGTGTTTTTATTCCTCTATTACAGCTGTAATAAAACTGTACTAGCAGCTTCATCAATAAAGATTTACCTGGCTGTTTCTCTCATTTGTATTTGAGATGAAAAAGTTTTAAACATTTAATATTATGTTCCATTATGGAGATTGAAACTGGATCAGTGTTGGTGAACTGCTGGACCAACCTTGATGCAGTGAGCGACCAGACTGGCGATGTACTCCTGACAGCTGCCCTCCAGCCCGTGAAAGATGAGGTTCCCGTACTGTTCCACCTGAACACACAGACAGAAACAGGTGCATGAATCATGGATACACTGATAAACAGAAGAGTTCATGATGACGTAATAATAATAACTGTTATTATCCCTACAACACTTTACTACTGGTTCTCTGTCAGTGGTACTCCATCTACACCACCAGTACTACTACTATTACTTCTTATCTATAACTACAGCCACTACACGATCACTATAAATACTCTATCACTATTTCACCACTATCACTCCTACGTCTACTACTATCATTACCACTACTACACTAGCACCGGTGCTACTACTACACCGCCGCCACCGACTACTACCACCATTACTATACTACTACACTATCACTACTAATGCATACTGCTACTCTATCAGTACTACTAGACTATCAGTACTTACTCTGTCGCTAGTACTACTACTACTCTATCGCTACAGCCACTACTGCTTTACCATCACTATAAATACTCTATCACTATTTCTGCATTATCACTACTACCTCTCTTCTGCCACTACTACACTCGTACTAGTGCTACTACTACAACACTATTACTAATACTACACATTGCTAGTACACTATCATCACCACTACACATCTGTAATACTTCTACTTTTCTATTAAATTCAATTTTATTTCCAAAGCTCAACATCACAAATGTGGAAAAACAACTACTACATCATCAGCATGTTATCAGTACTATCACTTGTCTACCATCACTACACTGCTACTAAACTATTACTACTACGACACATCTATTACCAATATACTACTGCTACTACACTGTCATTACGCTATCCTCACTACTACCGCTCATCTATCACACTGTTACTTTATTAACGCTCTCTTGATTAATAATTGATTAGTTGATCTACAGAAATCAATGGTCAGAATAAAAACATGTTGGTTACAGCTGTACCAAGATAAAATGCTGCTATCCCTCCTTCTTATTATATTCATATTAATAAATTATTAAAATGATTAATTGATTATATAGAAAATAATAACCTGCTTCATTGATAATAAATCAGTTGCAGTCTAAACCTGTTTAACTGATCTGAGCTGTGCAGCATGTGTCACTGTCAGACTGGAGGCACTGTGGATCAAAGCTTCAGCTGACCGTCACAACATCTTTAAATCAGACATGAAACGTGGGATTAAAAACATTAACAGATGCAGCTGGATAAAATCTGAGCCTGGAGACACTTTAGTTTCACAGTGTGTGACGTCACTGATGTTTCTTTCATCTGCAGGCTCCATCATGTGTTTTATTGCTCTCGTAAAACGTAAATTGATGATCCTGACTCCCTTCAGCTCTGCGTCTTTGGCTCCACACAGCCAGCAGAGGGCGCTGTAGCTGCAGCTGCACTTTAATCCTCTCTTTCTCCGTCTCCTTTCATCCGTCCATCACTTCTTCTCTCCTCTGCATTTCTCTACCACTCTCCTGCTGCAGTCTTCTAGCTTCCTCCCTATTTTTCGACGTCTTACTCATCTAATCCCACAATCCCTTGCAGTCCTTTGTGTGTGTTTGCATGAGCATGTGTGTGTGAGTGTGTGTTTGCCTACCAGGCGGACGTAGTTGTGCAGCAGCGGCAGAGGGAAGAGGTATTCCAGAGCCAGCTCATCGAGACACGACTCAGACAGACCTGTCAAAAACACACACACGCAAAATTCACACAATAAATCCGCAGAACTGCTGCCGTTTACACGCTCAGTGTCGACAGCCGACAACCAGCAGCTCCACGGTTACATCACACAGCTGCAAACCTCAAGGTGCCCTTGTCCTGAAACTTAAGACGCCACAGGTGCAGTGCCCACAATATTCAACAGCTGTCCATCCTCAGGTGCTTTTCAACCTGCGATGTAATAATTGTGAGCACTGCTGTCAGTTAGTTAGAACAGAGCGGCGGTCAGTGTGGTCATTCACTCACTTAATAGCTCTTAATGCTTTTTATCAGTGAGTGGGATGAATTACAGCTGAGAGAGGTTTTAATCTGCTTCCTGAGGAAATCAAAAACACTCACTCATCCTCCCTCAAACATTCTCATTTAATGGTTTGTGGTTTTTTTCAGATGATCACAGAATCATTTTTGAACCCGTGTTTTAAAAGCTTTATTAATTACGTTCGCTCCATACACTGGTAAACACCAGCATGATGTTGATTAATCTACTGCTGCTCAAAGTCTCATTTCAAACCCTCCATGTAATTAAATACAACAATATGATGTGTTCACCTGCTTTAAATGCAAATAACGTTTGTTACAAGAGTCAAGTATCATTTTCCTGATGCCAGAGGGTCTGTGGCCGGTCGTACAGAGCACCCTGTTTGGTTCTGTTCAATCAGACTCAGGTTGATTTGCCCCCTAACTGAAGTTCGTTTGTGCAGGTGTGAACACAGCAAAACAACTCTTGAAGAGGTGGTCTCAGTCCGGTTCCAAAGGAACTCTGGTGCGGTTGGTTTGTGGTGAGATTGGTTCCGACCTGGATGTGAAGCAACTGCAGTCACATGACACATTGTTTGGGTTAAACATGAGCATGTTACAGTCCTGGAGGATTATTAATGTGCACCTCCTCCTGTACTGCCTTAATATGCACATTCAGCACATCCAATGCATCAAAACATTGTTTTCTAGTTGGAGCCGCGCCTCGTTTTCAAACTGTATGGTTTGACTAAAATGAACAATGACAGCAATATAGTCCACGATGAGCAGCGCTAAAATCAACCTGCGTAGTTGTCCCTCCATTGTGACATTACAAAGTGTCACATTTATCTTGCAAGTGTACTCTTCTTCAACGTTTGCTTTACTTCCTGGATTTTTCCCACATGGAAATTCTGACCAATCAAGAGCAGCTTTCTCACACAAGGCATTTGATCTGGTCCTCTTGTAAATGCTGCCGTGAGAACACGAACCAACTCTAGGCAATTATACAACTTTGGAACAACATGAGTCCCTGATTCAGACCAAAGGAGACGACTCTCTTAAGGTTTCCTTAGCTGAGGAAATTACTTAAGGGTGTTGCACAGAATCTCTTAAAAGGTTTCCTTAGTTAAGGAAAGAAGTTAAGGCCACGATCACACAGAAGGCGTTTCAGCAGCTAGGGGCAGCTTTTAGTAATTTTTTAAAATGACAATGAAGCTTTTTGCTCGCTGTTGTTGCTAAGCGCCTCATGTTTTTGCGATCTAGGTGCCTGGTCTATTTGTCAGAGCGCCTTGCCTCAGCTCAGCTGACTGCGTCCTTAATATCAGCGGTCTTGGTAGAGCAGGACTTGGCTCGTCTCAACTTTACTCTCATCAGTGGCACTAACAGATGGACTTTATTTCAGATTGTCCTTTAATGTCTCATTCCCTCTGTACAGATGCTGAAAAATATTTTCCAAATGATTCCAGAAATACGTAAAACTTTAAAGTTTAAGAACTTTTTCCACACAGTACAAGGGGAAATGTCTCATATGTGTCAAAACATCCATTGTTTCCTATGTGAGACGAAACGTCTACAGCGCTTTGAAGTGTGTCATTAAATGTTTGATGTACGTCAATCTGTCAGAATACACCGCCCATCCTGGACACGTGTCAGCTCTCCATATTATCAGTCATTTTATCACATTTGTCTCCCCAACTTTGGCACATCCCCCCTGCTGCACACTGACTACAGATCCATCTTGTTTTATGGTGATGATTTATTTTACATGTCTGTAATTTGCTGGTTTTCTAGAAGAGTCGAGCTTTTTTTTCCAAGATTATGAAGAAAATGGAGACATTATTCTCCACGTTGAAAACTTTTCTCCTTCTTTTTCCTTTTCCTCTTTTTCCCCCAATTTATTTATTTATTGTCTTTTAAATACAGTTTTAATGTATTATTAGTGTTTTAGGTTTTACATTTAATGTATTTTGATGTCCCTGTAAAACACTTTGTATTGCCTTGTGTCTGAATGCTGCTATATAAATTTACTTGCCTTTTATTGAAACACCAATTTTCCCACCTCCCACAAGCATAAAGGTTTTAATGAAATGCGCCTACAGTTTCCTCAAATTGTTCTAAAAAGACGACAATAATAAAGAGGAAACTTTAGGGGTGTAACATGTTTGGATTTTATGGGTATGAGAAATAACTGTTAAACATTTTATACACGCCGTCTCTTGACCAGATTTCTATAAATATTTGATTAATTTCTGACAGCTGTTTCAGGAATAGATTTCTCTCCACTGAAGCCTGTGAGTGTGAGACCAACAAACAAGCTGAGGGTGAAAACTGAAGAGCTGGACGTTTCCTGGCTCGACGCCATCACAGTGACGGTGGGCGGACGGACAGGCAGGTCGATACGGACCTCTGAGTCAGGACTTCACCCTCCCACCCCCACCCCCCCCCACTTAATGAGACGTCTTCTGGAGGTAGACGCTCAGAAAGACGGGGAGAAAATGAGTACAACAGAGACGAAGGCGAAAACGGAGAAAGACGCCGAGAGAAGCAGAAAAGAGAAAATGGATTGATGAACGAGTGAAGAGGAGGCGGAGTGAGAGAGAGATGGAGAGCTTGGCTGCTGCTCACTCTGATTTTCGTGGTGCCAGACTATTGTTCTCCTCTTCTTTTCCCTGACTCACTGAAACAAGGAATACACTAGATAAAGCATTTTAAGGAACGGAGGCAGCAGACAGTAAGAAAGATTATTCCAATAACTGTGGAGTGAAACTGTCTGCTGCTCTGAGCTGCTGCTGCGACTCATATACAACCATTAACACTGATGTCTGAGGAACTGTTCTGGTTCTGTGTCCAGTCCTGCTCTGCTCCCAGTTCTGTCTTTAGCATGGTGTCAAACAGAGATTATTTTCGTTTAGGTGCAGGACCAGAACCAATATTGCTAAACGCCAGGGGTGTGCCATATCATCTCGTTCATTATAACACTGGGAACATTTTTAATATCACACAAAAAATTGATGTTGTGATACTCGCCATATTTCGACTTGTTGACATATTGACGTCATACTGTTACCCATGGCAACAACAAGCATGGCTGAAAGTGAAATTATTACCGGCTGTGCGCTGGATCCAAAAAGAGAAGCAGCTTCAGCAGTGAGGAATAAACTGTGGCGTCCTGAATGTTTTACTTCTCAGACTCTTTTAGTGACTTAGCGCTCAGGGGGAAGTCATTCAGCGGCTCCTCTGGCAGCAGCACAGCCTCCCCCTCTCCTCTCTCGCCGTGCACACACTGGAGTCACTGTTGTAAAGTGATTTTGTCATAAACCTTTGGTAATGTAAACCTATGTGAATGCGTGATGATTAGAGGAGAAATGGCAGAGCATAAAGGTCCAGGTGGAAAAAAACAACTCAATCATTTAGGATTTTACTAAAAGAAGGAAATCTGAAGCGATTAAATACGTGAGGCAAGCACACACCGGAAGAGCAGCAAACGGTGTGTTTAACGCACTTCATCTGGACCATGGATCTGTTTTGACAGCTTCTATATATGTATCCATATGTGTGGGCGCCTGTGGCTCAGAGGTAGAATGGGTTGTCCACTAATTGGAAGACCGGTGGATCAATCCCCAGCTCATCCACTCCGCATGTCAAAGTATCCTTGGACAAGATACTGAACCCCAAACTGCTCCCGATGGCCGTTCCATCAGTGTGTGTGAATGTGTGTGTGAATGTGTGAATGTGACATGTAGTGCTAAAGTGCTTTGGTCGGAAGACTAGAAAGGCGCTTTAAAAGTGCAGTCCGTTTACCATGTGCAGCACTTGAATGTTAAAATACTGCTCTGGATGCAGCACGTAAACATTTTAGGACCCATTTTTGTTGTGATATCGTCTGTTAAAGTGAAACTTTGTCGATCCTCAAACAGCTTTGTATCCTTACAACGTGGGCAGTACATGCAAATGAACAGCACTCAACCTTCCTTCATGTTGCCAGCTCTACGCTCATCCGCCAGCAAGATTTCACATCATCCGCACCACTGCCGACAAAAGAGCGGAGGAGCTCCGGGCGCTGGCAACACGGCGGGAAGCCAAACGCCATTCATCTGCACACACCTCCCACACTGCAGTGACACAAAGCTGGATGAAAATCAGCAAAGTTTCCCTTAAAGTCAGTCTGTGTGTGGATTGTAGCTGAAGAAAAGTGGATCCTGGCCAGACAGACCAGGGGTCGCATTATTAAAACAGTGCGTAGGATCCATACTAACAGTGTACGTGCGGACAGAAGCAGAAAGCAGCGTGTGCCAAAAAATATTCTGATCTATAAAACCATGTGTGCGCCTGCAATTTCCCTGGATAAATCCAAAATCAACTTGGTATAGTCAGCACGTGGTTCAGCCTCATATCCCGCCCTCTACACACCCACGCTTCACTAGAAATGGTCAATGCAGAGCTCCTACAGAGTGTCACCGCAGTGTGCGGCAGCCACCTCAACGTTTCCAGTGCGCTCTGTGGTTGCACAATTGTGCTCATTGCAGCGATATTGAAACAGGCAACTATGTACAACGCTTGTTCTGCAATGTTCTAATAAGATGCTGATTCACAGGAAGTGACCTCACCATGAGACGGTGTATCATCTCTAGTCAACAACTCTCTGTGCTTCTGATCTGATTTGCAGTTTTTCAGACTTATTTTGTGGCTGAATATAATTTGTAGCTTCTTCAAATCTGAATGAGGATAGTGATAGTGAGATACTGGCTGCAGTGATGAAACAAAACCAGCATCAGAATGACTGGATTCATAATCAATACGCCACAAATGTTTACAAATGAGACCCCTGCCCTGTGTCACTGTCAGTGTCACACAACCAAAATAATAAACTTGATCAATTACAATCATTTATTCCTCCTGATTCAGAATGATTATTAATGAGTCAAACGACTTATTCTTGAGAACTGTTGTGGCTTTAATGTTCCCTCATGTGGTGTGACTCAGCAGGCAGATCCTGGTACATCGCTGCCCACGCTGCAAACGCATCCAAACTGATTTGTAAGGCCCTTTCATCCACCAAATGGTATCTGTTATCAGCAATGGTCGCTTTGATTCTGTGGTTTTGGCTCAGTGCTGCTGAATGAACTCAGACTCTACGTTGCCAGGTTTGTACCTTTGAGGCGGATGGTGATGCGCTGGCTGAGGGGCTTTCTGACCAGGTCCCAGGGGGACAGAGGCAGCTCCTGATCTGGCAACCACTCGGTGTCACCTGGAAGAGACAAGAAGAGACACACGGTGAGACACAATCACACAATTAACTGGACACACACTCGTTCAAATAAGCTCAACGATTGCAATATCAAACACTATGAAATATAAGAGAATGCCACAGACTCACATAAACACAAAATAGTATAGATGCAGTATCTGCATTAAATATGAAATATGCATAAATTATAAGAACCACAATGTATAATTTATCTGGATGTCCCATATAATGTAGCATAAAGGCTTTTCTGCTGCCTTGTTCGCATTAATACGTGAAGTACAGAATGTACTTTTCTGAGGGAAATGCTTCAGAGATGCAACATTAATACACAGAACGTTCTCCTCCTCTGATATATGAAGCAGAGACACAGCAGGGCTGCTGCTCTCACAGGGTCTAATTAGAGCAAACACACATCACATCAGGACATGATGCATCTGAAGAGGAGATTTAGCATTTAACATGTAAAATGTCTTCACTGGAAAATAAATCAGGTCTTTTTTTCTAGTGTTTGAAAAGCATCCACTGTGGGACTGAGACTGATTTTGAATTTACTGTTATTTATTGACTGAAACTGTAATTGCAATATCATTTATGTTTTTAGAGGGGATGTTGATTTTTACAACATTATTCTCATTTTTATTGAAAAACACATTGAAGTGATAATGCTGTGATTTCTGCAGGTATATCTTCATAACAAAGGTGTTTTCTTAAGGCCCGACACACCAAGCTGACAGTCAGCAATCAGTCATGTTGGGCCCCGTGGGCCCCCGTGGGCCCCCGTGGGCCCCTGTGGGCCCCTGTGGGCTTTTTGCTGACAGTCTCCATCCATGTCAGTGAAAACATGGATGCTTCACACACAGAAGATCTATACAATCAGCACAGTTTCAAGATTAGAGTCACCAATTCAGTATCTGACCAAATGTCTCCCCTTCTGTTCCTGAGATATGACGTTAAAACATGATGATGTCACAGTCAAGCTGACCTTTGACCTTTTCGATATAAAATTAAATCACTTAATCAGATTTGTGAGATTTTGTCATAATTAGTTTATGAATTCTCGAATTATGGCCAAGAACTTTTTGTGAGGTCACACTGACCTTGACTTCTACGGCAAAATTTTAATAAGTTTATTTTTCAGTCAAAGTGGAGGCATGTGTAAAAATGATTAAAAAAAATTCCCTTAAGGTGTTCCCGAAGATCTAAAGTCTATAAGAATGAGACAGATGCAAGGTCACACTGACCTCTGACACAGATAAAGTCAAGGTGACCTTGAATCCAAGTGGACATTTGTGCCAAATTTGAAGAAATTGGGGGTTTTCTTGAAATATTGTGTTCACAAGGATGGGACGGACAGAAGGACAACCTGAAAACATAGTGCCTCAGGTGGGGCGGAGGCGTAACAATCTTGTTATACAAATTAAGATTATTTTTCTTTAATCATCAAGCTCTTAAGCAGAAATACCTGCCTGATGCTGATCAGAAACACTGTTGATATGGATTCTGTTCATAAACAAATTAACTAACAAAAAAAAAAACTCCTGTGCTGGAGAACCGTCGAATGCACCTTCAACCAGAACAGGAAACACTGGAAGGTTTATGTAACTGATATGGAGGATGTTACAACTAAAACACTGGCTGCATGTAAATGAAAACATGTTTTTGATCGACCTGATGAAAGTCAAACTGACTGAAATGTCATAAATGAATAAATCTACCATCAGTGTGACAGCGTGCAGGAGTTTCCTCATTTGTTTTCTAGCTGTGCTGCCCTCTGACTCACCTGGATCATATTCACATGATCAGAGAAGTAAAAAAACAAGTAAAAGTTAAAAGTCTCCACAAACTGTTAAACTCTGAGCTTTTCCAACATTGTTCTGTGGACAGAAACATTGTGGACTTACAGAAAGGCCACAGAGCGGCTGACGACTCAGTGACAGACGACTCCAACTCTCCACTCCACAGTAAACTCATAAAACTTCCAGAAGTGGTGGTTTAATTCTCCTGTGGTGAAATACAGTACAAGTCTCCATTTATACTGAAAACTCACCAAACTACTGCTGCGCTTTGGTTTCATCCCCCTGAGAAACTGTGCAGGAAGAAGTTGGAGGTTTTTCTCACTAATTGAAGATCCAACTTTATGAAAAATGAACTTCCATTTTTACAAAGAACTAACGCAGCTGTCCTGCAGAGTGAAAGTAAAACAGGAGGAAGACTGGAACCAGCTGTGTAGAAAGTCAGGCTCCAAATAATTATCCTCATTATCAATATAACGGTTATCTTTCAGAATAATCAACTCATACTTTTGCCTTTGAAATGGAACAAAATATTGAAAAAAATCCCTATCATGACTTTATCCAGAGGCTGAGCTGACATCTTTAATCTGTTTGTTTTAACCATCAGTCACAAAAATAATTTATGTTCTTAAGTTTGTTATTTTGGCTTAAAATTGACTCACATTATGAACTGATGATCAAATCTGATTGAATATGTTCTGTAACCTCTGTCCTCTGAGCTGCTGTCTTTGTCAGGACATCCCTTTAAACACGATTTTAAATCTTAATGAGGCACTTTCCTGATGAAATTAAGCTACAAATGAAAATCGCAGCTCAGACTTTCTGCTGATCGTCTAATTTAAAACCATCTGACGCCGGAGTTTCAGGCAGGATTTGAAACATGTCAGAAGCTGTAGCGCTGTCAAAAGGTTGCCACGAAACCTCATGAATCAAATGTGAACACACACACATACAGTACACATACACACACACACACACACACTGGGGGAAAAGGGAAATATATGCAGACATGTTGAGGCAAATGAGACACAAAGCCAGACACCAAAGCGTGTCTGGATGTCTGCAGTTTGATCCCTTTTGACACAGAAGACAGACATCTTCTCCCAAATTGGAATCTTCCTCCCCTCCCTCCATCCCTCCATCTCATCCATTATGCATCCCTCCTCTGCTTCTGCTTTCTTTGATCGTCATCCCCAAAAAACACACATAAACACACCGGTGTCTTCCCATGTTGTGTGTAAAACACAGTGACAGTGGCAGAGTCGGTAAACATGTGACACGGAGGTGTAACGAGAGACAAACACGAGAGACTGAGGCAGAGAGACGGAGAGACGGAGTCCTCGCTGTTTGAGGCAGAGGACATCGATCAGTCTGGGACTCAGACACACCTGCACTGCATCACACACACACACACACACACACACACTCACACACACGTAACTCTAACCCTAACCAAGCCTATAGTTAGAGAGGAGAACCAACCACACACTGATGATATGTGATCACCAGAAAAAGACACAGAAGCAACACACACACACACACACACACGCACACACACACATGTTCCAACACTTTAATTATTCATCCATTCGACAGAAGAAGAAAAACAGTATCACGTGAGTGAAGCTTCGACCATCAGCCAAACAGGTAAGATATACATATACGAGTCACACTCAAACACTTAAAGGGATAGTTCATTTCTTCTAAGGTGGGTTTCCTATGTCTCAAGTCTGGAGAAGCAGGCTGACGTCCAACACAGAAGAGAGAGAAATGAGAAATCTGCTGCTGTGGTCAGAGGCTGCAACAAAATGTGTTTCACCCTCCTAAAAAAATCAACATCAGTTTTAGTGAACGTTATATTGAAGGTATTTTCATCACTTCACCTTAAAGTCAGACAGATTTCCAACAGCAAAATGAAGCTTTGACGAGCACGTACACTAGATGGGGGCTGAGGACGTTAACGGCTTCCCTGATGAAACTGGCTGTCTGACAGAAAGGTAAGAAAATAGCTTAAACTTGTGGGACATTTTTCACGTGGCTAAAATACGTTTTGTTGCTGACTCGTCCACAGCAGTACGTTGCTTAGCTTTCATATTGGACTCCAGCTTCTTGCTTCTCCAATCTGATATCTACTGTACTGTATGTAACACACTGACTATGGTTAAGTGCCTCATACGACCACACTTTAAAAGATTTGAACTATCCCTTGAAACAAAGAACTGTTTTTCTGCTTGCTATTTATCCTGCAACTTAAAGGCCAAATAACTTCAGCCTCAACAGTTTCAATGCTGATATTGGAAGATCAACTTTCCAGAACAGATAAAAGCAGCTCTTATATGAACACAAATGAACCAAATATCAATATTAACTGTTAACAGAGACACAGAAGATGAGTTATTTATTTCTTACACAACATTAAACACAACCAGCTGTTCGCAGACGCTGCTGGAGCTCCAATATGGCCGCTTCAGGCTACCTTACATGACCTTGAGAAGACGTCTTTATGCTACGTTTCATTAATCTAAGAGGAGTGTCAGGTTTACAGGACACGAACAGGCGGCAGCGACATCAACCTACAGTCAAACAGAGTGAGAGGCAACAAGAGGGAACAGACCTCTGCCAACAAGACACACCTTATCCTGCTCTTCATCACAACCAGCCGCATCAGACGCTGTAATCCAATAGGGGCATGAAAAGGCTCGCAGCACACTGAGAGCAGCAGCTCAGACATCAGCAGACAGAAAACATGTCTCTGTCTCGATCTGTCCTTTCTGTCCCCTCAGGTCATCAAGATGGACGAGGAGGGAGACAAAGAAAAAAGGAAAAGCAAAGGCAGGAGAGACGTTTATCAGGACGGGAATAAGACTGCCATATGAGGAAGAGGAGGCATTAGATGTAAAAAATAAATAAAAAAATAAAAAAATCCCCCAGTGACATCAGCGTCCTCACCGCCACAGGTCCTGCCAGCTAACTTTTCTTAATATTAAACTATTTATTTATTTATTTATTTGTCGTTCCCTTATTATTATTACATGTGTATTACATATTGTTTAAAATATGTGTTATTATTATTAGTACTACATTTTTACTTTTTTATTTATTATACAATTATTATTTTTTTTTTTATTGTTTCATTGGTATCTTATTGTTTATTATTCTATTTTTAAAACTGTTATTATTATTTAATTTTCAGTATTTTATTTACTATACTATTTCATTATTATTTTATTTTTAGTATTCTATTTATTATACTATTCCTATAATTTTATTCATTATATTATCATTAATTATTATACTATTGATATTTCATTATTATTATTAGCATTTTATTTTTTCACCATTTTATTCATTAAACTATTATTATATTATTATTTAATTATCAATATGTTTTATTATTTTATCTATTATACTATTATTATAATTCTTCTTTCATTATCATTATTTTATTTTTAATGATGAACAAATTTTTTTTTAATATTTTATGATGCATTTCATATTTAAGAGATTTTCCCTAAAAGGATCCACTACATACTAATATTAGTCTCAGGTACTGCAAGATGTTAATTTCTGTGTCGCATTGTTTTCTTTGTCTCTCCTTATGTGCAGTAAGCAATCTGAGGAGGGACGAGGGGGGACGCTCCCCCTTGTTAACCTGCCATCCCTCTCCATCCTCTGGGTCCACACCATAGACTGGATTAAATAACGGTGTAGCTACCGTCACGTCACCTGTTGGATTGTTGGCTTCCATTTTGAGGCCTCAGGTTCGGCATTTCGATTGTTGCCATCTTGTTTTTCTGGAGCCTGAAGCGACCATATTGAGCGAGAGGTGGATCTGACTCACAGACTGTGGTGACGCTTTGCAGACAGCCTGTCACTAAAGCAGCCTGTGTGTAAATTTGAGCCTTAATAAAATGTGAACAGATGAGTTATATAAAACATCAGCCCCTGTACAGTTGATATGAATGTTTTAATTAGCTACAGAGACCAAAACTGTTTTTTGTACCAGGCTGTAAACATGTTTACTTCTGCTGTTAAGTTGGACATTTTAACATGGAGGTCTGTGGGGACTGATGAGGGGAGGTCAAGGATGGAGAAGAGAAAGAAAGGGTCAAGGAAGGAAAGGAGGAGTTAAACAAACATAAACATGTGTCTCCTCACCAATAAGGATGGAGGCGATACTGGCGGGACTGAGGCCTAGCGGTGGGCGTTGCGCCTCCTCCCTGGCCATCAGAGACTCCCCACAGACAGTCTGGAGGTAGGAGGTGAAGGCGTGTCTGAGGGTGGAGCCCAGCTGACACCAACGCATCGACCGGTCCACAGAGACTCTCCCCAGCACCAACTGGCTGCTGGTGACGCCCTTCGCCTCCTCCTCCAGGGCCTCCACGGGACACATGGATCCCGCTCCTCCTCCACCTGAACACTGGAGACGCACCAGGACCCGGTACGAGTCTGGAGGAGAGGAGAGGAGAAAATAGAGTCACGGTAGGTTCAATGATTTGATGTTAAACTTAATAACTGCCTGGAGCCAAATTAGGCTTTTCTTTTCATGGATTATTTTAGACAGTGATGGGCTGAATACTGATTGTATCATGTTAAATATAATATAATGCAACTGATTCTGTTACAATACTCAAAAAGCAACATTAAATTCAAATGTGAAAAACATCCTCTGAAAGTTAAATGTTATTATATGTATTAACTTGATGATGTTGTAATACTGATTTCATCCAACCTGCCCTATATATCTTGCTTATTCCTTAGTACTTGTGCATTTTCTTTAAAGGTCCAGTGTGTGAGATTTAGAGGGCATTTATGTAATCTGTGAGGACTGCAGATTGCAACCAGGAAGTTGTTAATGGAAGCCGATTTATCCCTCTCAAAACCAAGTTACAAATGGCATGTTATGCATTAAGTGTGAAAATATTAGAGGGGTTACAGGCAAATTGTATAAAGCTATTACTTCTATGAACAAAAATTCTACAGACTATGTACGACAGCGCTGGGAAAAGGACCTAGAGATGGAAATAACTGTGGAGGAGTGGACACATGCGTGGGAACCTCAGTGCTCAACCACTAATTCATTGACATGGAGAGTTTTTGGATGGAAGAGTTTGATACGCTTTTTTATAACACCACAGCATAAATCCAAGTGGACTGGGACACAGCTCCCCTGTTGGAGGGAGTGCGGATCAACGCAAGTGGACCATGCCCATGTATTTTGGTTGTGTCCACGGATCAGACCTTTTAGGGAAAAGACAGGACGTTTACTACCCAAGCTCCTGGGTCTTAGCAGTGTTGAGTCTTTTGCAGTTTGTATCTAGGTGTTACTCCCAAAGGCGTATCTAAGGGAAGATTTTCCTTGTCGCATGTAAAAAAGCTGTCACCAAATGGTGGCTTCAGACAAATCCTCCCTCTATGGATCTTTTTATAAACGTAGTCAGTTCTATACGCTCAATGGAAAAGATGATTTTGACCCTGCGTCTACAGAAAGATAAGGGGGAAAACTATTGGCGAAAATGGCACCTGCGGGAAAACGACACTGATTAGGGATGTTTTCTTTTAATTTAATTTAATTTTTATTATTTTATTCTTCTATTTGTTGTGGGACTAAACTGTGAAATTTCTCTATAATAACCTGCACCTGTTTCTGATGTGCTTATATTTGCCAAGACCTCATGTTCTGTTTTTTGTTGTTGCTTTTTTCCACTGTACTTGAAATCCTGAAAAAAAATAAACTTTAAAAAAACAAAAACAAATGGCATGTTGAAGACAGGCTGCTGACATGTCACATGCTAATGAGTGTTCATCGTTTTCCTCTGATAATTTAACATCTAGACATGAAGATTTACCTCTTCCTCTCCAGAACAAACAGACCAGCTGATTAGAAACGGTGAAAACACCAAATGAAGCAGTTTCACATTTAAAGACAACGTTTTCCTGCTCTCATGTTGGAGTGGCCAACGTGAAAACATGGCCCTATCTAGAGCAAGTGTTTGTTTTGTCCTTTCTGGGCTACTATAGAAACATGGCGATCTACTTGGACAAAGATCTGCTCCCATGTTCATTTCTTCCAATATATCTCCTGAATCCTACACACTGGAGCTTTAAGTATATATAATATCATTGATAATAAAGTAATTACATTACAGCACATGCTTTGTAAATTTCTGATTGATCAGTCGGTAAAAAGCTGAGAGAGGAAATAAAACAATGCAGATGACAGACACATCTTACAAACCACTGTGACGTCTTCTGCTTCCATCTGTATTTTAAAACCTGTCTGATCGTCTCACTGCTCAATGTTTTTTTGTTATGATGCCATAATGAGGAGCAGAATTCATCTTTAAGGCATAAAACCCATGTGCAAACACACACACACACACACACACACACACACACACTCACGGAGGTTTTCAAGTAGATCTTTGCAGTCATCAGTCGCCACGTCATGAATGGTGCGATTACACTTATCCCTCCTCTCGATGTCCTGTTCACTGTGGCTGCACAGCACCTCCAGACAGTCCTACACACACACACACACACACACACACACACACGCACACACAGATTACGATCAGTAATGAGCATGTGCACAGTTCAGGGTGTGTGCCCACATACACGAGTATTTGTGCAGCACAGGCTCTTGTGTTTTATGAAAGCACGGATCAATGAGTGAGTGGTGGTCTTCATTTATATTCAAGTCAGACACTCAGGGTGGAGTAGTCTAGTCTGGTGTCTCTGTCTCCTGCATTTGTTTAAGCTGAGCCGGACGTTTCAGCCAGCAAGGTCAGCTGTCCCATTACCCTGCTGCTGAGGAGACTGATGGCAGGGCTGGACATTAGTGGAAGTGCAGGGACTGGACAGAGTCAGCGCAGTGGACACGGGGACACAGGAGAGAGGAAACGTTTCAACATTATCTTACAGACTGCAGAACAGCAGCAGATCAGGAGGCTGACTCAGTGTGGCATCGCTGAGAATTAGTTTTTTGGCCAGTGGGAGACAGAAGACGCACATCACTGATACACTGTCGGCTTGCAAAGTAAATGCTAACATATTAGCGAGCAGTTGCCTATTTACACACCCAGCAGCCACAGAGCAGCATTAGCATTCATTTAAGCCCAGTTCAGACCAAAGACTTGGGACAAAAAATGTTTTAGAACGTTCCAGAGAAAAGTTGCAGTGTGAAGTGGTCCGTCTCAGCTCAACTCAAGCCAGCTGATGGTGCTGCCTGTGACAGAGTCCTGCACTGGGTCAGGTGGCCAACAGGTAACCCACAAAAAGCTGTGTAACAGGTAAAATATGTATACATATCAAAAATAAATAAGTTTTATATTAGTTTTTATATTTTAACTAATCACTATTATCAGGCCGCAGTTGCTTTTATTTTGAAAGTCAGTGACACAAGTGTAACCTTTGACCCCGCGGTCACATTGGTCACCGACGTGGAGGACTCCAGCCATGAAGCACACACACGTATTCACAAACTGATTAATCAGTGCTGGTTATCTGATTTATTGTGGTGAATTCATATAAACACAGCTCATATGTTTCCACCATCTTATCACTCTCACTATCACTATCCTCATTCATATTTTAAGAAGCTACAAATTATATTCAGCCACAAAATAAGCCTGAAATGTTTGAAGTTAGAATGTAGGTAAATGGGTCGTTGCTTTGGAGACGATACACCGTCTTGTCTTGTCCCATTAGTGTGAACTCACAGGTTTCTGGAACATTGTAGCAGTTGTTTCAACTCCTCTTGTCACGAGTCTCTGATCTGAACTGGGCTTCAGACTCGTGTTACTCTCCATCTGCTGAATGTGAAGCCAATATTCTGGCAGCCTTTTGTTAGGTATGATCAGATGTTAACCCACACAGTACATGAAGCCAAAACAATGAGCTAAAAGAGGCTGAAAAGCTCTGCAGTTTGTGACGGTGTGTCACTGAGGTTACAGCCCCGTGAGCGACCCATGTTACATCACACACAGGCAGATGATTCATCATCACATTTTGCGGCAGCTCATTCTCACCTTGAGGCCCAGGGCGGCAGCCATGTGTGCAGCCGTCCAGCCGTCACTGTTGGCGTGGTTCAGCAGGGCAGCAGGCAGCGCCAGGGTGGCGGGGGGGTCAGGGGTCACAGTGGGGTCACCCTGAATTGGGTGGCAGAGGAGTAGACGCAGCGTGTCAACGTGTCCGGAGCGCACCGCTGCGTGGAGAGCCGTGAAGCCGTCCTGCAGAGAGGTAATGCACAGTAAATACAAAACTCTCAGACTGACGTTCATTCATATGAAATGAGAGAGTCTTTTGTATCGTTAATGTTTGTACCAAGTAGAACGAATGTGATTTGCTTCTCACGCTGCGTTTCAGGGAGGAACGTCACGCAATAATTTGATTACAAGTCAAGAAATGTTGGGAGACATTATGTCACACACGGGTTCGTACCAGGGCCGCAGCTTGTGTTTATTTTCATCATTGATCACAGTAGTCTGACAATCTTCATTCATTCATTATCTGTAACCAGTTATCCTGTTGGGGGTCACAGGGGGTGGAGCCAGGGTTCACCCTGGACAGGTCACCAGACTATCACAGGGCTGACACATAGAGACAGACAATCATTCACACTCACATTCACACCTACGGACAATTTAGAGTCACCAATTAACCTGCATGTCTTTGGACTGTGGGAGGAAGCTGGAGCACCTGGAGGAAACCCACGCTGACACAGGGAGACAGAAGGGCTCCCCCATCCTGGGTTCGAATGCCCCACTGTGGGCTTGAACCAGGAACCCTCTTGCTGTGAGGCGACAGTGCTAACCACTGCACCACCGTGCCACCCAAAATACGACAATGCCGACCCCAGACTGTTTTACTCCTCCACTCCTACAAATGTTGTATTTTCTGCTGCTGTTCACAATGAAAAAAGTTCCTCTTGTGGTCAGAAACTGGTTCTGGTAACAGAGGTGGAAAAGACAAAATGGCAAAATGCAAATCAGCTGCTAATTATGCAGCTGAGTAATTAAAAACCTGAGCAGCCCACTTTTTACCCAAATTTTTATATTGTTGTTTTAAAATCATTTTATTCAGCTCTAAATATCCAAAATGAGCACCAGGGTAAAAAACACTGCATGTTTTCTCTTCACCCTGCTCAGAGCTCCTCCTCCACGGTAAATCATTACGTCTGACGCGACACACACTGGCCAACATTTTCTGCTGTCTAAAAATACATCGGTGCTGAAGAGGTCAGATATGCTACAGAGACTTTTGGCAGCTCCTCTGGTTCAGCAGGGGAGCCGGGCTAAATGTGGAACAAAAGCAGGTACACTAACTAAATATAGGGTCTCATCACATGCTTCCACGGCAACCAACAGGCCCCTATGGTTACCATGGAGACCCAGGAAGCCCATACATTAATTAGCTTGCACCAATCAGATGAACAAACCCCCTGAGAGCACTTGTGAAGCGGGATGAGTGTGAAACTATGTGGAGTGTTAGTAACGAGTGAGAAAGTGTGAGATATTCCAGCGTGAGTGAGGAAACCAGGGACGAGTCTGTTCGCTTATATGAAGGAATTTTGACCTCATATTTGCTCTGAGCTCTGACTCTGTCTTATGGATTTAAACTGAACAAATGATTCACAAAAAATAGGGAAAATTTCTGACCATCTGGAGCAGGAGACAGTGAGTGATCAAACGGCACAAGATCCATATATTAATAATTCATGCCTGTGAATCTGTTCCAATATACTGTGCGTATTTTATCCTAAAATTATAAAATGCAGATGCCAGGGCTGTCAAAGTTAACGAGTTAATAATGAGTTCACGCCACTAACATGCCTTCTATAAGTATGACCCTCTGCCCATCCCATAGTTTGGGAAATCAGGAAGCAAACCTCCGAGGGCAGAATTGGAAAAAGAAAGGCGCCTTTTGAAAGCCAGATGATTCTCTCAGCAAGACCAAAGTTATTTACATTCACTGTCGATGTGAACTGAGATACCACCGGAGTATGTTGAGTTGCTTAAGGTGAAAACAGGACACACAGGAAGGCAACACATTCACTCCAGACATATATTTAGGAGGAAAGAAATATTAAAAGGCCTTTCCTGTACCAGCTAATTCAATAAAACAGCCAATACGTTCGGAGCCCTGTAGGTCTGAGTCAGGATTTTACTAATTTACTAATTTTCATTTATCACAGTCTGTTACAGAAGAAGCTGCCACCTTGTTCTTTTTCATTTTGCCATAAAAGACAAAACAACACTGTAAATTATTGTAAAGCTTACGTGCAGTAAAGTTGACTTTAATCTGACTCCACTAACATAAAACAGAAAATGGGATAATTTAACCTTCAGGACTTTCAGTCAGAAAGCTCTCTCGAAATCAAAATTAGTACCACACTGCTGATTTATTCCCCAGTAAGTAACGTTTTCTCTCGCCTGCTGCTGTCTGATGGTGACACAGAATTTCAAAAATAAAGGCGTGACAAAAACCTGATGATATAGATCAATGTTTTCACTTTGCATCAATGATACTGGATCGCTGATCATTGAATCAATATCTCGATCCACACTGGTGGATCATTACACCCCTGCAAGTCCTCAAAGCTGATTTCCTGATGTGGCACATGCACGGCCAATGGCCCAACCCGGCAGCACAGACTTACCGTTGTGGTGCGCGAGCGATCGGCTCCGGCGCTCAGCAGGACACGGACGCAGTTCAGCTGTCCAGCCTCACAGGCCAGGAAGAGGGAAGTCTGTCCCCCCGCCGCCGCCGAGTCCACAGCAGCTCCTGCAGACAGCAGCACCTCCACACAGCTGGAGGGAGGAGCAACGTTAGAAACACATGTACAGACATACATAGAAATACATACATACTATACACGTGCAGTTACATGTTACATTAGCTCAAATATGAAGGAGGAGAATATATATATACACATATATCTATGACTGGTCGATAATTAAATTCAAATGGCTCATCCAGATCCAGTTGGTCAAAATCGTGTAAAAATTCAGCCATGACTACTCCAAACACAGTAACTCGTCGCGTTTGTAAGCTTCAGCGGTAACTTCCTGCAACAACTCAAATTTCACGAAACATGAGATTTCAGAGCCAGACTTTCACTCTCTGAGTGAGTGTTTTGACCTGCCACAACAAACCTGTCCGAATTTTTACCCGATTTTGACCAACTGGATCTGGATGAGCCATTTGAATTTGATGAGCGCCCGTATTTATTTAAACATGGACGTACACGGACGCAGAGCTCATTGAAACTGAAGAGCGGACGAGGAGAGAGAGGGAGCAGCAACAGGCAGAGGAACATGTCTGAATCCAGCTAAAGGTAAACACAGACGTTCATTTCTCCTTTCCGTTATGTTGTCAGATAATTATACTAACAATCCGAGCCTATCTGTGTGGAAAAATGCACTTTTAGTGGACGTATTTTGACGTTGTTTGACGCTGTCTGAGTGCCCCATTATTTAATATAGCGCGCGCTCTGAAATGTTAGAACTTTTTTAATCCACTGCATAGACAACACATTTTTACAGTTGTAGAATGCAATAATCACTTTAGACCTACACAACAACAAATTAAAATCTGAATATTAAAAAATAACTTATTATTCCCAGTTAATTTTATGTCAAAGCCACAGGGAGCCGCTGGAGCCGCTGGTGAGCCGCAGGTTGCCGACCCCCATTTTAGGCATTATAAAGAAAAATCAGTAAAAGGTCATGCTCCAAAACAAATACCTGATATCACACAATACAGTAACTACACACTCACACACACACTACAGTTGTGAGTGGGAGCACCACCTGTTCAGAGACAAGAGAAGACATCAGCCCTCCAACCAGAGAGCAGATCATCTGAGGAAAACTGAGCCCGTCTCCTGACACGACTCTGAGTCACGACCACCGAAAAAACAGTGAACCCCATAAAATAAACTCAGTGCGTGTGTGTGTGTGTGTGCGTGTGTGTGTGTGTGTGTGTGTCAGCATGCCTTTTGGATATTCCCGCTCTATAAATAACACTGTGATCAGATATTACAACACTGCACATTCCCCAGCTGGTCCCGGGCATCGTGTTTTTGGCTCGCACACAATCACACATACAAACACACACGCGCACACGCACGCACACACACATTTCACTAAAGTTGACAGCCTCTCCTGCTGTAAGCATCAGGATCAATACGAGTGATCAGAACTGACTGCAGGAGCAGATGTCGTTAATACTTAATGATGAGAGCTCAATGATAAACTCCCAATCAGCAGAATGAAATGAGGCCGTGGTGACAGCTGACCGGTTGAAGTGAGGTGACTGTAGCTGTGGGAAATCACCCCATAAAGCTTCAGCAGTGATGCAGAGCTGGTCTCAACATGACAGTCTATACTGTGTGTCACAAACGTGCCAGCTGATCCCGGTGCGGTGACAGTACAGAGACAGCAGGCACGTTGAGCATGGTTACCGGCATTGGGCTCACGGTCGAATTTCACACATGGGAGGTTCCAGCTGTGCTCGTCTCGCAACAAAAATACGTGTCATGAGTCATTGATTAGAAAGACATAAAAAACTGAGATGATATCAGACTCACTAACATGTTCTGTGATCTCAAGCACCAATGATACACGACAGGAGAGAGGTCAAGTCCCAAAACTGAGAGTTGAGAACAGAGTCAGATGACAGTTGACACTTTTCCCCACAAGGCAGTGTTTCGTTGCCAAAAACCTTTTTAACATGATAAAAACGAGAGTTAAAAATAGATCTTGATGATAAAACTAAAACAAAATCGATGTTTTATTTTCGTTGATGAGACATAAGGAAAATGTTGGTGGTGGACAATCGGTCACTGAAAGCTGAGAACGGCCGTGCTGATAATTAATTTCAAATGCAGCACGAGCAACAGGCTGGTAAACTCCAGTAAATAGTCTGCACCAGGATGTTTCAGTAGCCAGCAGAAAGTCAGAGCAGAGCAGCATCAGCCGTGTGTGTCTGACTGTGGATGGCGGAGCTGCTGAATGGATTTGTCGAGTTTGATAGTTGCAGCGGTGGCTGTTAGCAGCTAGCTCCACTCGCCGCCAGCGGACTTCACATCTGTTGATCCCCGCAGGACTCCACTTTTATTAAGGTAAAACACCAAACATTTCGCAGTTTCAGCTTCTCAAATGTGACGATGTGATGATGATATTCTCTGTTTTATAGCGTTGTGGATTAAATTTCTGTGGGTTTTGGACTGCTGGTCAGAAAAAAGCAGTCTGCAGATGTCAGTTTCAGTTTGGCGTTTGGGGAGCTTATGGTTAGCATTTTTTACTATTCTGCCAATTCATCATTTTATAGAATAAACAGTTAAATAATATTTAAAAATTGAAACAATTGTGGCAACAGTTCATCAGCTTGAACATTAAACATCTTGTCTTTGTACTGTATTCAGTTGAATATAGGTCAAAAAGAATTTGCAAATCATTGCATTCTGCTTTTATTTAAGTTTTCAGGTTCGTAGATGGACTGCATTCATACAGCACTTGTCTAGTCTGAGAAACCACTCAAAGCGCTTTACAACTCAAGCACCATTCACACACACACACACACACACACACACGCACACACACTCACACACACACAGTCATCGGGAGCAATATGGCGTTCAGTATCTTGCCAAAGGACACTTTGACGTGTAGAGTGCAGGGGCCAGTGACCTGACCACCGAACCTTCAGTTGTTCATGTTAAAGTTACGTGAGCCTCTGGGACGGAGGAGTTACAGTACCAAAGGAGGACCCTTATGAACTGACCTGCTGTGGCCGTGGGCGGCAGCAAAGTGTAAAGGTGTGAATCCATTTTCATCCGAGACATCAGCAGGCGATCCGGATGACAGCAGCAGCTTCACACACTCTGACAGAGAGAACGACAGAGAAAGAAGCATGATGATGTCATAGCGTGCTGTTGTACAGTGACGGACAGGAAGTAGCTGTGAGCAGAAAGAATTCAAATATAACTAGAGCACTCGGAGAGCGCAGACCTCCGCCAAGTAACCTTGACCTGATTCCCTGAAGGTGTTCTTGAGATACCGTGTTAATCAGAATGCCACTGTTTGTGTTACGGTGACCTTGACCTTTGACCACCAAATTCTCATCTGTTCATTTTTGAGTCTAAGTGAATGTTTGTGTCAATTTTCCATTCCCCAAGGCATTCTTAAGACATCGCATTCACAAAATGAGTGTGACCTTGACTGGCAGTGACCTTGACTTCTGACCACCAAATTCTATCAGTTCATCTTTGAGTCTAAGACAAAGTTTGTGCCAAATCGAAGAACTTCCCTCAAGGTGTGAAGAATGAGACATATCAGGTCACAGTGACCTTGACCTTTGTTGCCAAATTCTGTTCAGTTCATTGTTAAATCAAAGTCAATGTTTGTGCTAAATTTGAAAAAAAAAAAACTCAAGGTGTTCTTGAGATATGAGAATGAGACATATCAGGTCACAGTGACCTTGACCTTTGACCACCAAATTCAGTGTATCTTTGAGTCCAAGTGGATGTTTGTGCCAAATTTGGCAAAATTCCCTCAGGGCATTCTTGAGATATCACATTCACTCAATGAGATATCAGTAAGGTCAAAGTGACCTTCAACCACCAAATTCTATCAGTTCATGTTTGACACACAAAGTTCAGAAGAATGCTACGAACGAGGTCACAGTGACCATGTCCTTTTACCACCTAAATCTAATCAATTCATCATTGACTCAAAGTGGATGTTTTTGTGCCAAATTCGCAAAAATTCCCTCGAGATGTTCTTAAGATATCAAGCTCACAAGAATGAGACAGATTCAAGGTCGCACTGACCTTGACGTTTGAGCTATGACCACCAAAATCTAATGACTACATCATTGAGTCCAAATGGACATTTGTGCCATATTTTAAGAGAATTCCCTCACGGTTTTCTTGAGAGATCGTGTTTACAAGAATGGGACAGACGGAGGGACAACCTGAAAACAAAATACCTCGGGCCACAGCTGTCACCGGTGAGGAGGCATAAAAACTCCTAAAATATCTCAGAGTAAATGACCACAGACCTACACTGTACAGAGCAGAGCATAGCAACCAGATCATCTTGTTGCCATGGATACTGTAGTTAGTGTAGTAAGCATGGTAATGTTGGCAAATTACTTCAAAATCAGTTAGTTTACAGTAAGACAGAGAGATTTTTATGAATCATTTGGTGCACGCTGCCATTAATGAACTTCAGAGTTTTATAAAGTCACTGTCCAGCAGCTTTATTATTAAGATCGCTTCTGTTCCACTGACTGCAGCCAGACTAAGAGGTTCCTCTCACTGGCTGTTCTGAATTTCAGCCCCTCCTCCTTTTAAAACAACAGAGACACATCAACAATAATTGTCTTGGCTTTCCACTGCTACATTTCCCATGAGTTTTAGCCACAGTCTTTAATCTTTGTTGAAATG
Organism: Epinephelus awoara; assembly: GCA_035609425.1. Classification (NCBI taxonomy): domain Eukaryota; kingdom Metazoa; phylum Chordata; class Actinopteri; order Perciformes; family Serranidae; genus Epinephelus; species Epinephelus awoara. The sequence continues at coordinate 3,053,320 of CM069298.1, read as the reverse complement.
ACAAGCTGTCGTTTTACTCTCCACTACAACAGTACAGTATCCATTTATCTTAGAATACAGACAGAAATCCCCCCAAAAAATGTTCCAGTTTTTCAGAGACACTGATGAAAGAAACCTTTTATGAGAAATAACACCGAACATTAAAAGCCAGTGGAACAAAACAGAAGTGGGGCAGGAGGACGTCAGCGCTCTGTAGTTAACGTGACATCAGCCTACACAAAAATAGTTTCATACACATTATGTGTCACTGTGCGGCACGGCAGGAGCCACCAGATCAACACTACAGAATGAATACAGAGTGAACTTGGTACTTTCTTTATGTAAAAAAAAAAAGTTTTCTATTGCACGTTACTTGATGTGTGTGTCCGTGTTCTCGTTGGTGCTTTACTGCCAACATTTTGCACATATTCTCACATCAGGCACTCAAACATCTGTGTGTGGTTTAAACGCTGGCAAATCTGAAGAAAGAGGGGATCAGCGGAGAGGAAAAACTCTTGGGAAAAGCAGAGGACAATGAAATATTGATGGGAGGAAGACGTCTGTCTGTGCATGTGTGTGTGTGTGTGTCCTCTCTGTGTAGGTCCACCTATAATCCCTCAGCACAGCTGTCCTTCAGCTGCATTAGTCGTGTTCATGGATCAACGCTCTGCGGCTGACAGACTGTTACTAAACATCTCAGTAGGAGGGAAGATCCTGATAGACCTGTGGTGTGTATGTGTATGTGTGTATGTGTGTGTGTGTGTGTGTGTGTGTGTGTGTGTGTGTGTGTGTGTGTGTGTGTGTGTTTGTGTGTGTGTGTGTGTAAACGGGTCTACATGCATGAATTATTCTGTGTGTGCTCCTCTATGTACGGCACTGCCGGTGTGTGTCAGCTGAACGAAGCATGTAGTCGGCATCCGTGCTGATGTTACAGCTCTGACGTGACGGTCTGTCTCATCTAATGGCAGCCAACACAATGGGATCAGCCGCCGCTCGCACAATTACTGATTTCATGTGGAGAGTGTTTATCAGCAGCACTGCGTCTTTGTCTTCTCACTGCATCGTCATTGAGCTGGCCAGGTAACAGGGAGGCCACGGTGAGGAGATTTACCGATGTTAGTCACTATGTTTACATGACATCAGAGAAAATCGATTTATTGTGTCAGTCCAACTAAAACTGGACCTTTAAAATCCATTTCAACATGTTTGTCTGACTGAAATCGTACCAAATCAAATTGCTCAAAGTCGGACTAACACACCCAGATAATGTGATTGGGAGTCGAATTCCTCCTGCATGTATACAGTCAATCGAATCCAAACTGGATGTGTGTCCAGCCCCAAGTAACAGAAGAAGAAGCCGGTAACAACATGGAGAAATCTACATCCAGAGCTGTGACTTTTTGGACGGACCAAATGTACAGAGCTGTAAAGTTGTCCACCATGGTACCAGTTAGCAGCTAGCTAACCGTAGCTAACTTGTTTGTCCATTGTTTGGTCTGTGACGTAATAGGTCAACAGGAAAAAGGTCCAATACTAACAAGCTGAAAGGGGGCATATCTCCACCTATCGTAGAGGAGTCGCACATACTTGGCTCCATAAATGGATTCCCCTCCCGTGCTTGTATACTGGGACAAGGACAGTAGGCCAGTTAGATGTCCTAGTCGAGCTGTAACCATAGCTAGACTTAACTACGCATGTAAACGTACTGAATGATTATCAAGGACCTAGGTTTCATTTCAACACTGGGGGTCATATATGACACTCCGCGTCTGTCATCTGTCCTGTTCTAACGTAAACAGCAGCAACAGGTGGAGACTGCAGGGAAAAAACAGCGTATTTTCACACTAATACTGTCATATACCGTACACCCCTGTGAAATTTCAGGAATATATGACGGCATTAAAAATGAGATACATGCTGTTGCTGGAACTACACACTGTGCTTTCTCATTTTGGTATGTTTTGATAAGAAAAAAATTTGCAAAAGCAAAACAGCTGTGGGCAAACAATATAATCAACATCTCAACTACTGCATCAATCCTGCAAAGTAACGGACTGGCAGTGCTACTGAATGCTATATTGCCACTGAACCTAGTTTGTGACTTTTCCATACTACTTTCCATACTTAATGCATGTACTATATCTGATGCTGAACCTTTACAGACCCTCAGCTTGAATTCCCTTCACCAAAGCCAAAGCCTGTGCTACCAGTCAAGCTGCACGCAGGAGATATTTTATTCAAAGTGACAACAAACTGAACATTAGCATCTCATTTTCTTCTCGCTAAAGGCCAACAAAAGCACAAAGTCGTGTTTCATTTAGCTGAAATCACATCGTGTTTCTGCAGACGCTGTGAGCTGCGGTAAGAAAGCAGGTGGCAGGGAGGTTTTGTGGTTCGAATCTTTCTTAAAAGCAGAAAATGTCACAGGTTTGATGTCTGGGACATTTAAGTCATGTTCCCTCTGAGGGTTTCTTCTGCAGGATAATCGACGCTGTAACTCACTGTGAGTCGCTCTGAAAAAGGGCAACAGCTAAACTGAAAGGCACATTGTGTCCAGTCTCTTATCAAACTAAACCTTCATTTAAAGTCAGCTGAGCAACTTCCTCTTCCTCAGCAATGATCTGCTTTATATTTATGCAGTTATATAAAGACAAACCTGAGAAAAGAACCGTTTATACGGCCTTTACAAAAGCCACTCTGATGGCTGAGGGGAAATGCATTATCTCAGGTATGTTTACAGCTGCTAATTCAAACTCTGGAGCTTTAAAACAGTTTGTTTGTGCAGCTTAGAGAAATAAACATTAATCTCACATAGCGCCCAAGAGAACTGAGGGTTTGTGGAAACACACATCACACTGAATTAAGCGAATGACACCAGAAAGGTTTAACACGTAAAGCAGATGGATGCCGTCTTCAGATTGCAAAAATAACTGTTTAAGGAAACAGAAATGTAATATAATCTATAAGTATGTTTCCTTTGGTGTTTAATCACCTGAAAATAAGAATCATTGTGTTTTCGTTGTCTTAGAATGAGACGTTTATATCTACACAGGGAGCAGGTGCTTGTCCGTAAAGATCACCATGTTGCACCAAACACTGGCTCTCAAAAGGAACATTCAAGTTTTCACATCAGACACCATAATTAGCAGACCTTCTGTGACGAGAACATCAGATAAGCACCACTTTTTTTAACCTGAAACTGCTTTATTCAGGGTTTTTAGTGGTTTTAATTGCAAAGAGACCTCTGTGGACTATTCGCCGTCCGGTAAAAACCTCCCAAACAACCAACACTGAGAGAATTTTGACCCGGAGAAGTTTTAGCTGGCTGCAATCTGCAATCCTCACCACTCCATTCCAAAAATTCCCAGTAAATCTTACACACTGAACCTTCAATAAAGCTTGACAAAGGCAAACAAGAGTAAATTTACTGAATGCAGAGGAGGGCTCAAGATATACAGTGGTATGAAAATCGACAGTTATCGTATATGTTTGCTTATCTATGTAAAAATATAGAACTGGATGGAGAATCTTACTTTGACTTTAGTAATTTTTAAAAGAGAAACTTTTTCACATACTGTTTTAATTATAGCAAAAAAATCATTTGTTCAACCAACAACAACCTCTCTGTCTTCATCCTTTAACCGTCATTCTGACTGATAATAATAATCATAATTCTGCTGTAAGATCTTAACCGTTACAACCCTTCTGCACAGCACATTTGTTCGTTTCTCTGTTTTTCATCTCATATGCAGTTAAAGGAAAATTTCAATAACAAGAAGAATCGTTTGTGTGTACAACATGCCGAATATCTTCTTTATTATTTATGGATTGATTTTATAATCTTAATCACACAGGTTCTCTAAAGGAATGCATCATATACAGTATTTAATTTATATCTGCCACGCTCACAGGACAATCAAGCCTGTGTGAAACCTTTGTGTTTGTGTTTTGGTGTATCACTCTCTCTCCATCAATCAATATGAATCAATAAAAGCCTCGGGGTGTTCCTCTAAGACTACTCTTTAGAAATCAATCAATCATGCAGCCATCCACTGACCAAAGAAACCACACACAGGGTTTCAGTTCCCACCGGGTTCACCTACATTTTAAAATGTACTGTGCATACACATCAGTGCTCTGGACCGAAGCCATCACAACATGCCACAGGAAAAAGAGCTTCTCAGAACCCATCAGCTCTCCGACTGTCTGACAACAGTAAACCTCTGAGGGGGGCAGCGGCTAATATTCCTGTGCATGCACATGGAAGAGGTTTGCCTTCAAGATCATCTGCTGGAAATCCCTGAAGTCAGAATATCCTTTTAAGACACTTTAAGACACTTGTTATTTACTTAAGTATTTCCATTTTTTGCTACTCTGTACTTCTAATCCACTACATTTGTTTGATAGTACTTCTAATCCACTACATTTGTTTGATAGTTTGATAGTAGTAGATACAGATGCCTCAACAATTATTAGCTAATAATACATAATACTGTGAAGTTCTCTATAATGAGTAACCTACATTTACTTTGGTACTTAAAGTTTATTTTGATGCTGATACCTGAGAATTTTCCCTTAAGGACACAGGGTGTCTTCACATATTGATTTACTTGCAGCCACCACACAGACTTTGTATTTTTGGAGCTGGGCACAGACGGAGCAGCAGAATGTCAGGTGCACTGAAAGTGAGATTTAAACATTCACTCTGCTGGGTCTAAAAGTTTGCACTGACTTGCAGCAGCTGCTCCTCTGATCCATCGACCCGATCTGATCTGAACGTCTCCACCAATTCAATTATTCAGAAACTGCTGCTGAGAAAAAAATGAACTCATGGAGAGCTCCACCTGAGCTGTGTGTACGGGCTCCGAATTTAGAAACCAGACACAGAATGATACAAAGGGACAAACATGCATTTAAAAAAACAAAAACACATACACTCAAATTCTGTGGGAAACACTGTTCTACACTGTGATATTGATACCTTTACTTAAGTTAAAGATCAGAGTGGTTCAACCACAACTGCATTTCCTGGGAAATACTCTAGACTAGCACCGATTTATCGGTAATGCTCAGAATCGGGCCGGTTTTCACGTGTCTGCGCACTTACTGGTGGGCGCCTCCTGAAAAACCTGTGTGAATATTCCACACGAGATGTTTTACTTTTTTGTCTATTCAAGACATTACCCACAAATGATATACTCCAATAATTTTTATTTTATTTATCTATGTTTTTATTTATGTATGCCTTTTTTTACTTATTTATTCTAATACTGTACCTGAAGTTATATTTGAGCAAAAAGGAACAGGTTAAGAAACATGTCACTGTTTTTGTTTGTTTGCTTGAGATGATTATTGAAAAGCTGGTTGTATCTTGGTTAAAATGTTCTGATAAAATAAAGATAGAAAACATTGCAATATCTTGTGAGCTGTAAAGTGGTTTGAAAAAAATGAAAACAAATTCAGCCAAAATTGGAATCGGCCATCCAAACTCTCTGCAAATTGGAAATCGGTATCAGCCCTAAATATTGTAATTGGTGCAAGTCTAAAATACTCCTTTCATTTGAACCCAAACCATGATCTCTTTTCTTAAACCTCACCAAGAAAAGTTTCTCTGGCAGAAAGCCCTGAAAGCAGACTTCTCCTAACACCTAAAACAAATCAATAACAGCCTTAGTGTACGCTACATAGGGAGTATTTTCACCGCCTTACCGTTCCATCAGACAGCCTGTTTCTACAGTTTAGCTTGCTGAACACAGGAGCTGCTGGTCGACTGCTTCTTCCATAGTTTGTGTTACTGTGTGACTTTGGTGACTATGAACTAACCCTTTTAAACACCAAAGTCACACAAAAACACAAACACAATAACTAATCGAGGCAGCAGTAGACCAGCAGCTCCTGTGTTCAGCAAATTAAATCACTGATTTTCTCAATGGAGTCTGGCTTTGAAGAGAGTGATGTATCAGAGTGAACTTAAGGTAAAGCAGTGACAATATTCATAATACAGCATTCACTAAACTGATGTTGATTTTTTTAGCTGGCTTACATATGTTTTGTTGTTGACTCGTCCACAGCAGCACATTGCTTAGTGTCTACGTTGGACTCATGCCCGCTTCTCCAAACTGGGGTGGTGCCGACTGACATCTACTGTATGCAATACCCTGACTATTGTTCCCCGCCAGCTTCATCAATACCTGCAGAACCTTTATTTAATCACTTAAATTTAAACCAGTCAAACCAGTATGGATGGATCAAACGTCAGTTACCTGTGTGTCCGTTCTGAGCAGCAGCAAACAAGGCAGAGGTTTGGTGGTGGTTGTGGTAGAGGTGGTGGTCTTGGTCAAGATGATTGGGCTTGTCCTCCATGGCGGATGTAGAGGTGGAGTTGGCGGTAGAGGTGGTGTTGGTGGACGTGGAGGTGGTGGAGGTGGTGGTGGTGATGGTGGTCGGGTCTGGTTGGTTAAGCAGCATTGACAATAAAGTGACATTTCCCTGGGAAGCAGCTTGGGGGAGCAGGGGGCGCCCGCCGTCCAGGGCAGCAGGCCCTCCGCCGCTTAGAGAGGAGACTACGGAGGGACACCAGCCTGCAGGGGGGGAGGAGGAGCAGGAGCAGCACAGGTTAAACTAGGAGGAGGAAGAGCAGGAGGAAGAGGAAGCTTCTAGAAGTGCTGAGTGTGGGAGAGTGAGGGTGTAGGAAGGCGGACGGTTTGGGAGGGGGGGAGAGCACACTTCAGTTCCACACATACTGTAGTACAGTCTCTTTTGTCTGAGCGGCAGGCAGCAAGTAGTTAAACACTCCCAGTGAGTACAAGCTCATGTTGTGCAGCCAAACACTGTTCAAACACCAAAATCTTTTGTCAGACTCTAGTGGAGATCCAACAGGTTCAAAGACACCAGATATGTGACACTGAATTTGGGGAGAGTATTTTATAAAATGAGGCAAAGGATATCTACAATATTTACATATGATTGAATGGAGCAGCCGTAAAAAACAATGAGTTCTGGGTTTGATCTTAAACTTAGTTTAAACAGCATATAGCTGTGATAAAGAGCTAGAAATAGATGATACAGACTTTAGTACACACAGTATAAGAAAAAACAAAAGAAGTCTCAAAAATGTTTGCAGATTGTCTAAAGACAATGTTCATTTTTATTTACACACTAAAATTTTATAGAGACTTGGGGATCTTGTAGGGTCAATATCTGCAAGACTACAACTAGATTACTTTTACTCCTGGTGGATAATATTACACCAAACTCCATTTAAGAAATGTGACATTTTAAGAATTCCTTACATGTCTGCAAAAACACGTTACTCTAACAACACAAGACAAAAGCTGTCATATGTCGACAGTAGTCATGTCAATTCGGCATCAATATAATCCATGAAGATGAACTGTATTTGCGTACAAACTTTACATTTTGGATTTTGATGCATCAACTCGCCACCAGTGAGACAAGGAGGAGGTTTCGAAAATTAGGATTTCTCTTTAAAATAAGTGCCGGTTGGTGGATCAGATATGTGACAAATTAAAAAACTATTAGCGTAAAACTTCACTGAAATCAACAGGCCTATGTTGGTTTGTTTTCTTTCACACTACAATGAACAGCACCAGAGTCTGTTTGGAAGCGACTGAGGCTGCTGCCCTGTTTGGTTCAGTTCAATCAAACTCAAGTAGGTTTGTCCCCTCAGTGCGGTTCGTTTGTGTGCACCCTAAGCTAACTAGCAAAGGTTAAACTAACTGACTAACTTTACGTGCCTTTCAGCAGGACACTGACCAGACAAAACATCCAAGATCATGTGAACTGCTATGTAATATATAAAGGTGGGTATTATTATTATTTCAGCTCGTCGCCAGTGTAGTCAAATATTAGACCTCTAAAAGAAGCCACCCAGCTGGTTTCTGCTGCTGCAGCCTAAAGCAATCCTGGGCTAAATCCCATGTGGTGGTTAGTTGTGTTATAAACACATCAGCAGGATTATGGGAGGATTATGGGGGAAAACAGGTAGACAGGTAAAGTGACATACTGAGGTTTTGTTTCAGCCTGAGCTGGAACTCATCCAGCAAACAGTGTGTGGTTAAAGCTCCTCTCCTTTCATTCAGCCAGGGGGGAGATTATCTCTCCATTCAGATCTGCTGCTGCTGGAAATATCCTCTTTAACCAAGTGAAGCCTGGAAAAATACCTGAACTACAACTCATTACCTTTTTAGTTAACCTCCAAAAACCTCCTTAAATATCCTTTAAATGTTTAGTTTTTACAGATTCAGAAGACGAACCTTTTTTTAATCATACAGAGAAATGCTGCTATATTGCATTTACGATTCACACTTGTAAAGCCATGTTGTTATGGCGACTATTCAACAGAAATATTTCATGTATCTTGTTTATTATTTTATACACATTTTCGTGAAATTCAGCCTGACAGATCTGCGATCGCTGGACACCCTGGGATCACCACTGGTATGAAAGAAAAAATCAAAAACCTCTGTCTGAATAATTCTTTGCAGCACAACAAAGGCTTCCATAAATTAACCCACTGGGGGGTCTGACAGATTTTAAATATTAATGGTAATTTCCTCTTAACTGCTCTTTCTGCTTTAAGTGAATAAGAACGGTCTGGAGATTTAGAACAGAACAAAACATCCCAAACTGAAGCAAGATGTTCACTGTCATGCTGCGTTTCATAAAAGCAGGATTGTTTTATTAGGGATGCACCAATCAGATTCGGCCGATGTCTTTGGTAACTGCCATCGGCCTATTGGCAAATAAGATGACATTCACCGATGGCAGCGGCCAATGTTTGTCTGTTGTGTCACATTTGTTTTGAGCAGGCTAAAAAGCAGGGCTCTGGACTAACAGTGTCCCGTCATCCCAGGGACAACACAAGTCACAGATCTCAATGTGCCATGGGACGCACCTTCCTTTAAGATGCCTCATTGTGAATAAAAAACATCGACATCAGCAGGAGGAGAACTAGTTAATGTTAGCTGTTAGCTGTTAGCAGGAGGTGGCCAGAACCACAGACTGTCTATAATAAAATGTAACAGATGAGTTGTTTAAAAACTCACCCCCCGTACAGTTGTCATGAATGTTGAATTTAGCTATAGACACCAAACTGTTTTTGCACCAGGCTGTAAACATGTTCATTCCTGCTGTAAAGTCTTAACGTGGGGGTCTATGAGGACTGACTCTCTTGGAGGCAGCCTCTAGTGGACATTAGAGGAACTGCAGTATTTGGCATTTCAGCCCTGCATTTTGTCGCTTTGCCAGAACTAACAACTCACAGAGGTCGCACTGCGTTAAAATATGACGCGTTCAAGCTTTATTCAGTAAAAATGAGTACTGGGGCAAAGGTACATTATAACATTATCATGATGTGTTCAAATGTAGTCTTGTAAAATGTAATTTTTGTTAAGACACTTGAATAAATCTAGCATCCAGTTTTAATAAGGAATCTGTTAATGTTTTTGCTGCAATATAAAAAAAAATATTAGAGTATTATAATATATTATAGATATTAAAAAGACTTTTGAAGCAGTTTTTCCACATGAAAGAGGGAAGATGTCAGTGAGTAAAGAAAGAAGAAATTACCTGAAAAAATCAGCAAGAGATTGTTAAAAACAGAAAATTAAAAACAAGAAAATTAGTTTAAAAAAGGAGGTTAGAAATAAACAAGAAAATGACCTGCAAAGATTGCTAAAAAATTAATTATTAATAATCGTAACATAATTTTAATTTTTTTTTTTTGTTTGTTTGTTTTGTTTTGTTTTTATTTGCGGGACATTTCTTACCAAGTTGCTCACTGCCTTTTTCCCCATGTTTTTGAAAGGAGTCACACCAACTAGCTCAGGGTTCAAAGGTTTAAATACTTGAAAAAGGCGTCTGAAAGCAGCACAAGAAAGTGATGCCAGGATGCAAAGGGTTAAATTGAAGAGTTCTTTGTTAACTGTCACTTAACGGGGAATAAATAACATAGCACAAGATAAAAAATTAATAAAATCGGTATGGCTATCAGCCATTTTGTTATTTTAAACAGTGCATCCCTATATTTTATTATTCTTTATATACATTCTGTGCTGTCATAACAGATCATATTTGTTATTTATATATTTTTTAAATTTAGGATTATGCAGAGTTTCCAGGCGTTTCTCGCGATGCAGGAACCCTCTAATAAAGTGTCTGATTTAATCAACATGTGATGCACGCTGCAGCCTGGACAAAAGAGTCTGTCATCGCATCAGATTAACGGCGACATGATGGATAGCATTCATCTTTCAGTTCAGTCAATCACCCACAGCGTTCACACAGGACAGACACACACACATTATTTAGTTGGAGACTGTTGCAGTTAAACAGCATTATTTTAAACGATTAAACACGACAAACAGATGAGGTGAAGAACAGAAATAAAGACATCATAACTAAACCAAACAGCTTTGCTAAAACTACAAACTAAACATGCTAAAAGCTAAAGATGCTACATTAAACCATGGTTTTATACGTCTGTTCTGACCTGGGAGGGTGAAAAATGAGTGAGAATAAAAGAAAAATTGAGAATTTCAGAGCAGAAATTCGTCTCACAGACCGAAGACAGAGATACAAAAGAGACGGAAGAAAAAGTGCAGCAGAGATTGTCAAGGACACAGATAATGGCAGCTGTTATGGCTGCACTTCCTGTCTGTCAGTGGGTGGCGGCGGTGTGGGGGAAAAAATGGCAAGAGCTACAAAAACACATCAGTCTGCTGACAGGTGAGACGGCGGACCTGCTCCGAAACTGTGATGAATTAGACTGTGAAGAAGCAGAATCCTCCAGAACTCCTTCAGAGCTTTATCAGGTTTGTAAGAGGAAGATGTTGCAATCAGGTGAAACCCAAAGGTTGGCAGCACTGGTGTTAGCAATATCCTCTACATCAGTTTGCGGCCACCAAGATATTACTAAAGTCTCACAGAGGATTTAATCTAAACTTTAGATATCGGTGGAAAGCACCTGGAGGGCAGCTCTCCTCTCAGGCGGCCGATGTTTTCATTGACGGCCACATCAGCTGATCTGAGGACTTTTTTCAGAGGATTAAAAAGCATTCTACAAAAACAAGATATAACTGTTAAGTATTTTCTAAGCTCTAATGGAGCGACACATCCTTAATGATTTGTTTTCTGAGTGAATTCGGACCTTTTGTTTTCTGTTAAGCACTTAGTGATGTGATGAAAGAGCAGTTTCATATTTTTCAATCAAGGCACAACTGCATGCAAAAAGAACAGGAACATCAACAATGCAAATGTATTTTGCATTTGACAGGAACATCTCAGGATAATTCCAGTTTATTACAACTTTTTCTTCTTTGTTCTCTTTGGTTTCGTCATCATGTCTTTTACATTTGACACCTGCGACCTCAGCAGCGTTACTGACAACAAGACGACTGAGCAACGATCCTCAGCAGCCGGACGATCGGAGAGGTTCTTAACAAGCTGACAGTTAAAGTTCAAGGTAACTTTCACAAATACAACTTTTTGTCGTATCACTACGTCCTTGTGCTTTCAATAGCATCTGCTAGAATCCACAGCGACTCACAGACAACCAATCAGAGCTGAGGAGACACTAACACAGCTGTCGATCACTGTTCATGAACTGCGATCAAAATGTCAAACTAGGTAGTGCTGATCAAACGTGACTGCGTCGTCTATTTCCCTCCTAAAATGTTTTCAGAAACATATTTTAGTGACTGTGAGGCAGAGTCCTGCACCGGGTCAGGTACCAGATGGGTAACCTGTAAAATGCTGTGTAACTATGTCTATATATATATAAATATATAAATATGTATATTTATATAAATTCAAGGGTACAGGCATGGATAAAAATTAACTACACGCGGACGGGTAGCAGGTGAGAACAAACATATATTTCTTGTTTTTCAAAATCAAACAAAGGAAAAAGATTTGCAGTTTGTGTAATATTTTAACATTTAAATCACTATATCAAGCCGCAGTTCATTTTGTTTTGAAAGTCAATGACACAGTTTCAGTTCATTGCCGCCACCTGCATTGAAGATAACTGACAAGTTTCACAACAATCGGCGGACGCTCCTTAACTTACAATCAAATTTGTGCCATCAGCCCTTATTGATCAACTAAGGAAACATTTTGGGGACATTCCTCACAAGCTTCATTAAGAGTATCCACTGAGTTTGGGGATGTTTGAACAAACGGTCATTGATTAATGGCCAGCGTTTGCACCACGCCAGCTCACTGATTTGAAACAGGCAGCACCACCTGTTGAGGGATTTCTGAACAGAAACGGCCAAAACTGTGGAAATAAGTTGTAATAAACAAAACAATCAAGCACATCACAAAGTAAAAATGAAAGCTGACATTTATATCAACATCACACAGAGCCGTCAGCGACAGGAGGCCGGTGGGCGGGTTAATGGAAGCTGAAACTGGAAGTGGTGCAGGAAGTAGAGGATGGCATGCTACTGGAGGATGGAAAAGGGAAGGGGAGGAGAGAGCAGCCTCTGGCATCAGCTTCAGAGAGGACAGGGGTTACTGGTGGGAAGACCAATCTGAATACAGGAGAGGGGGAAACGTCTGCTTCGCCTCAATTCACCCTGACGCACTCCTTCTGCTGCAGGACGGCTAACGTCTGAGTCTCTGAGCAAGAGTCAGACACATGTTAACAAACATGTTGTCGCTGCTGATACTGACACGGTCAGGGCTAACGTGACAACACGGGAGACGAAAGGTGTCCAGAGGGAGGACGTATTAAGGGCAGAGAAGGAGGGATGAGTGGAGAGAGGATGCAGAGAGGTAATTTAGGGTTGAGGGATAGAGTCAGTGACACAGACTGAATTGACTCGTGTGCTATTCTGCATTCCTGTGGTTAGACCAGTTTAACTGTGACCTGATCGCTATGCTATGCTAAGCTAGGCTAAGCTATGCTAGGCTAGTGACGTGGAAAGACAGTTGAAGAGAAGAGGCAGTGGGGAGAACTGGAGGGAGATGGAGCATGAAGGAGCCCCGTTACCTGATGCTGTTGCCAGGGGGCTGCCTGCTGAGGCTCGGGGGCTACGGGAGGATGAGGCACTAATGGAGGAGGAGGTGGAGGGGGGGTTTATGGAGGAGGGGCTACTGACAGTGGTGGCAGGGCTGATGACGGGGGGGCACTCTGCACATGCTGCTGCCGGCTGACGCTGAGGGCCCCGGCCAGGCCCCGGGGAGCGGGAGGGGGGGCAGGCACCCACCTGAGAGGCCGTCAGGGCTGGGACCAGGTCCAGGGCGGGTTTGGGCGGCAGCTGGGGCGTGGCCGGTTTCAGCCCGGCCCCAGGGGAGCGGCTGCTGTCCCCCACCACCTTGATGGGAGGGTGAGGAGGAGAGGGGGTCTGAGAAAGCCCTGGCTTTTTGGGAGGGATAGGGGGAGGGTTTCCCCGGTCGATCCTGGCCACCGTGGGCGACTTGATGCCGATGGGATGGCTCAGGCGGCCGGGAAAAGGGCCTCCCTCTGAGGCGGAGTGGGGCAGGCCTGGACGCAGGGGTCCACCACCTGCTGGAGGACTGGTGAAGCGTGAAAGGACCTGTGTGACGGTGTGGCGCGCTTGTTGCTTGGCAGCAAAGTTGTCACGGTTGGTGGGGGAGAGGTCACGGGCCGGAGGACTCTGGGACGCCGTGCCGTTTTGGTCCTGTTCCTGGAACTTGTAGCGGGCCGCCTGGACACGGGGGCTGACTCCGCTGGGTAAGCCGTGGGGGCCTTGGCCCTCTGAGCCATTCTCTGTCTGTGCCAGTCCTCCTGAGCTGCTGTGGACGATCCCTCGTCCACTCGTCTTTGGCAGACTCAGGCCCACGTAGTTGGAGGGCGTTGGTTTGACGGGTATAGTGAGGGGGTTCTTCTTGGGACCCTCCACCTCAGTGGGGGGCAGGTCCGTTTGGCAAGACGCTGTTCGAGAGCTGATGGGCTCTGTGGCTACAGAAACAGATGACAGAGCTTTAGGTTTGGGTGGTGTGCTGATGACAGCAGCAGCAGGTTCTGCTCCGGCAGCAGCAGGCTGGGCGACAGCGGCGCCATCCTTCCCATCGCCCTGTTCAGTCCTGAGCTGCTCCACCTGCTGCCGCAGACTGTGGCTCTCGACCTCCTCGCGGCCCAGCCTGGCACGCAGCTGTTCCCGCTCTGTGTCAAACTCCGACAGCTGCTTCTCCATCTTGGCCTCCATCTGTTGGCTACGCTGTCGCTCGCTGCTCAGCTCGTCCTGCAGCCGGCCAGAGGTGCGACTCTCCTCGTCCAGGCGAGCCTGGAGCTCGTCAAAGCGCTGCGACTCCTCCACCACCCGCGTGGCGAGCTGCTTGCACTCACGCACCAACATCATGACGATGTGCTTGTTCTTCTCTCGCTCGTCCTTTAGCTGCGCTGTCAGCTTGCGGTGCTCCTGCTCCAGACTCTGCAGCTGCAGCTTCTCCATCTCCAGCTGGAAGGGAAAAAAACCCACAAAGTCAGGTGACTTGAATCAATGCAACATTTCACAGAGACGTAGAAAAACAGGAAGAGATTATAACATGGGATTACATATCTGAGTTGGGCTTGGCAGCTCTACACAAAAGACATTTATCTAATGATAAAATGATTCGTCAATTAATCAACTAAAGGTCAACACAAAGGTCAACAATTTTCTTCACTGAATTAATGAGCTCTGTCTTTTTCCACCTAAAGAGCAGAGCTCATCTCCACCTATCACCCTCCTCTGCTCAAACTTTGACTCACGCCTTCATCACATCCAGAATTAAACTAGTGCAACAGCATTCTCCATGGTAAAACATCCAAAGTCCTAAATATGGTCGAATACATCCAGAGCTCCTGTAATCACTTCACATTTGTCCTCCAGAACCTCCACTGGCTCCCAGTGATTCCAGTTCAAAGTACCTCTCCTTACTCACAAAGCCCTTCTTAACCTGACCCCCTCCTCCATCACCGTCCCCACACTCCTTCCTGCAGCCTCTGCTCCTCTGATGCCTCAGAGCTTTCTCCACAATTAAAATTAATCAAAATAAAATAAAATGTCTTATTACTATTACAATCATTCACAGGTAAAAACACTTGTCTGTTTGAGCTTCAAGAATTTTTCTGTTTTATATCACTGCAATCTGATTCTTCTATCACCTAATATTTCATATGCTAAACAATCAACTGAAAAAACAACTTAAACAACACTTAATAAAACTAACTGTTAGCTGCAGCTGAGCTTCGGTATCACACGTGAGCAGATACAGGAGTGTGTAAGTCAGTTATCAGGTGTCTTCAGTTACAGAGTTACCAAATGAATGTGATGTGCATGTGACATGCTGACATCATCGAGTGACATCTTTTCCCCTTTTTAACACAGATCATGTGCAGTCAATCAGACCATCTCCCACTCAGACTGCACATACTGTACATGCTGCATGAGCCTCACACGCACGTCAAACATCCAACATCTCCCATCGACATGTTTCACATATATCATGTCAGCTGTCTCACCGACAACCCATCTGTGACATACTGCCTGTCGACATCACGTGCATCCTGACGACATCATCCATCACCTGAATAACACCCAACATTCTGGGTGCAAAATCAGTGTTTCAGTTTCGGCTGTAATTGAGGATTAGATCTAAAATGCACCTGCGTACATTCTGTGTTAATGCGACCGCCCAAATTTGAAGTCATTCGTTAAACACAAAGCTAAATTGAGCTGGAAACGATTTTCTCTAGAAGAGCATAGATGATCCAGATTAATCAAATGAGCCAGACAAAACAGACGGGCAGAATAAATGGATGAGCAGATATTTACACAAATAGACGCACACGATAAATCCACAGGGTGGCTTGGGGAAAGAGTTTATTTATCTATTCAGAGGGACACAGCATCTCTTACATACGCTTGAATTTCGATGACTTGTCAAAGCCCAGGCCTCTATATCTGGAGCGTGGCTGCTATTGTTAGCTCAGAGCTGGCTTCACAGAGGGTAACAAGGCTTAACCGGGGCTCCTCACCCAATTGCCAAGACCCCATCACTCTAACAAGCCTCAAACAAAAGAGTCGACACCCCGCCACCCCTGTCCTCAAAACAAGCCCCCCTCCTCTGTCCATTCCACGTCCTCCTCCACAATCCATCAGGGAGCAGATATCACCACCAGCTGATGCTGAGGAGGAGCGAGGGGTTCATAAGCAAGTGGGAGCGCCGAGGGAGCGCCACTCGTTACTCAAAAGGAGGTGCTACGACTAGCTGCTAATTGGGTGAGGATTACGTCTGTTGTAAGTCAGCCTAATGCCTCCGAAGAGCAAATTTAGGGATGCAGTGAAGGCGGTGACACACGTCCTCGCAGCGCAGGCTGAAACCAGGCAGGATTAAGACGAGTTTAAAATATGTATGATCATTAAGTTCAGCAAACGCCACCACTGCATGACACCATGACCCAAATGCACCGCTGGAAGAGCTTTCTAACTCTTAAAGGGACAGTTCACCCCAAAATCAAAAATACATATTCTTCCTCTTAGCTGTAGTGTTATTTATCAACCTAGATAGTTTTGTGTGAGCTGCAGAGTGTTGGAGGTATCAGCCGTAGAGAGGTCTGCCTTCTCTCCAATATAATGGAACTAGTGGGGACTAGTAGGGGCTTGTGGTGCTCAAAGCCAACATCCGCCAACAGGATCACCGTACAGGAGGAAGTGTGCATCTACTCATGGACGAGAGGCTCGTGCTGGTGACAGCACACGATTCAAACACTGATGGCGTCCTCCTGTGAGCTACCTCAGTGGTGCTAGGTGAGCTAGCAGTAGATGCACGCCTCCCTCTGCACGGTGATGCAGTTGGCGAGTGTAGAAAGAAAATAGCTCCTACTGGGCTTAGGATCTGTTTTCTCATACCCTCCTGAAATTTCACTGGGGTAGACGATATATCACTACATCACATGGCTCGTGGCATTTTCAGTCTAAAAAATAAAGAAAATAATATCAGAACGTCATCAGTATCGGCCGATACCAGCTTTAAAATGAACTATCAGAATCAGCCAACATGCTTTTTCTTATTTTGCACAATGAATGAATGTTACATGTCTCCATCTGCTGGTGGGCCGTCATGATAAAAGTATGTATCACTATTGTATTATTGTATTATAAATTAGGTGGAGAAAAAAAGTGGATATATTGATATCTGTATCGGTTATCAGCCAAATGAGTTGTAATATATCATCTGTAAAAATTAGTCAAACGGATCAATGAACCAAATCAATTTTAGAGTTTCAGCTAATGGATTAATCATTGCTGCTCTGGCTCTTTTAAAGCATAACCTAACTATAAGTCACCAGGGTGCCCTTTAAATATATTTTTTCAAATCAGGAAAGTACACAAGACTTTTTTTCAGCATCTGAGTCACATACAATTCGAGACATTCACACTCGGAGCTTCCAGGTACAACAAGATGTCCTAAAACAGTAGCAGCTGTCCTTTAAGGTGTAACTGCAGTCTGCTGGATGTTTCCTCTCTGTTAAACCCAGTACACAGATCTGAAATAGCAAACTTAAAAGCTTTAGACTTCACGTAATTTAAGGCTCTCCATTAGGCCCAGACCGCCAGCACGACATCACCCTGCTGTTTATTTTCTTTGAGGCTGGATTTTACGACCCCGACTCCTGCAGGGTAAGCAGTTAACCGAGCACAACACTACAAGGTATTCTAACCTAATCCTCCTTTACTGTGGCAAACCTGCAGCAACAAGGCGTCATTGCAGAGTTAGAATCCTGCTTTGCATCCAGACAAACTTCTTGTGAGACTGTTTTCTTTGTTTGACATGATTTTATGCAGCATAATGAGGAGGCTGACCTTCTTTACTGTGCGTGTGTGCAGTTACAACCACAGCAGTGTGTCATCCATATGCACAGGCTCATCTGCCATCATCTACAGAGTGAAATAATAATGATACTAAACTCATTTTTGTGGCGATACCTTGGAGGCACCTCAGGTAGCAGCGGTGCTTCCTGGACCTGAGATCCCCCACTGCTTTAATGAAAAGCGCTTACAAAGTAAAATGTTTCCCTTAAAGGGGAATTTGTCCGTACACCTGAGGAGCTGCGGCGCCGAGGTATAAGGTCGCATGGCGGCAGAATAAAGCAGCTCACTGTGGAGAGATGGAGGATGAGAGAAGGAGGAAGCGAAGGAGGAGGCCTGAGGACTATTTTAAGAAAAAGGAATTTCAGCACCGGCGGCCGTGACCTTGCTTCCAAATTCAGCCTCCCAACACTCTGGCAGCATGTTTACCCACAAAACCTAACAAATACAGTGTGTCTCCGTCACTGTTGGGAGTGTTGTTTGAGGAAGGGGGGGGGGCTTCTTCTAACTTCATGACTGATTCATGGAGGAGAGGAAGGAGTGGGGGGGGGGGGTGTCTTCATTATGCCCATAAACCCATTCACAGTGTGTTACGTTTAACTGCCTGCCTGCCTGCCGTCGGCTTGCCTAAGACCTCATGGATAATTCAACAGCTTACTCACAGGAGAACGACAAGAGTGGAAACGGATGGAGGGGATAAAGATAGCACGGACAATCCGGGTGAGAATCACTCTACCCAGCAACCAGAGGATCCCTCTGAGAGCACGGAGCATGTGTCCTTTAGCTGCGTCGGTTTGTTGTCGTGTCACTGGTCATTTTAAAGGTTCCACCACAACCATTTATCCCTGCCTGACGGGTTCATGACCTGAGGTTGACAAGTTAGGTACAACTGTGCAATCAGTGGTGACATGGAGATCCATTCTGCGCTAGAGAGGGTAAACCGTTGTTTTGTGGTGGCTGCTTCTCCTTTTCTGCGAATCTTCAGGGTCAAATGAGGCAAAACCTCTAAAGGTCAGAGTCGTCCGGCATGGCTGTGTTTCTGTTCACTGATGACAGTGGTTAGAGAGGAAGTGGAACTAGAAAAGAAGGTTTTTCAGGTGAAGTCTGGACCTTTTTAACCAACATACCTGTTATGTCCTGCATTTAGCTTGCAAATTTAATCCATCCTACTTTTTTCTTGCTCTTCCCTTATATCCACCTAACTTTGTAATGTCAGCACCCTTATTTTGTCTATAACTCTATAAATAAAATGTGTTATTATTATTATTATTAACAAGCTCAAACTGACAATAGCTGTAACTCACACACACAACCCCATTTTTGAGCAGTATTTTACTGTAATTTGTACCGTAAAATATTGTAAATGGTGCATAAAGTTTGTTGATATAAATTAGGGCTGGGCGTTAGGGACACAAATTAGTATCTCGTTATTTTGAGGCTGAATAGCTGAATAAGTCCCTTGTTATTTTTGCTGCTTGTGTTTTTCCACAGCAGGGCAGGTAAAAGATGTTTACCTGTTGGAGGTGAGCTGTTTGCAACAAAGTTCCACTAATTCAGTGATAAACACATCTCATTTCCTGTAGATTCTTCACAATAAAAGTCCCCCCATTATTTTGTTATGTAAAAACTTTTATTGTGAAGCAGCAAAATAAGGAAATGTTGGGTTTTTGAGCAGCAACTTCACACAACTTCTAATACAGCTGATAGCGAACATGAAACAGTAAATTAAAGCCAATAGTTAAAGTCCAAACAGGACGCAGGAGAGGAACTAAACTCCAAACCACAGAGATTCGGTCATGAATCATCTTCGCCCATTTCACGCTCCGTTCTACCCTCAGTCATGATACTTAAACTCCTTTGCTTGGGGCAGTAACTCTCTCCCAATCCGTCGTTCTCCAGCAGAGAACCATGGCCCCAGATTTGGAGGTGCTCACTGTTATCCCAACCGCTTCACACTCAGCTACAAACCACCCCAGTGCGTGCTGGAGGTCACAGAACCACATCATCTGCAAAAAGCACAGACATAATTCTGAGGTCCCCAAACCGGACCCTTCCTCCCTCTGACTGCACCTTGATCCTGTCCATGAATATGACAAGTAAAATCGGTGACAAGGGACAACCCGGCAGAGGCCGACACCCACTGAGAGCGTGTTTGATTAATAACAATGATAGCTGCATTCAGGCCCTGGTACTGTGCGAACGGAAATAGCTTTCTGAGAAACTAAAATGGAACTGGGCCATCATTAATGTTATCATTTTCACCTGTGCTTTTCCCACTTTAACGAGTCAGACTTCTTTAATGCTGACGCAGAAGTGCGAGCGCACACACACGACGAATTTTTATTGCCCAAACTACGATAACAAAAACATTTTATTATCGGTGCCCAGCAGAAGTGAAAGCCCCGTGATACGTGGTCACAACAGGCCAAAACTCACTGAAATAAAAACTGGGATATTTTACATTCACACTTGATGGATGGAACCAAACACACACTGAACCACAGCCCTGAAATCTATTTAACCAGCTTTCCTGTCAAAACATACCACTTCCTACCTCTCCCTTCCTTCTTCCATACTTCCTCCTCCTCCTCCTCCTCTTCATCTGTGTGTGTGTTTGTGTGGTTAAAGGTTCCATTTAAACTATATCATCTCTGTTATTATAACACAGTTCAGGGACAGGACACACAAACACACACAAACACACACACACACACACATTCACACAGTTTTTTCTTTATTACTCACCCACATTCATTCTGCCAGCGTATCATCCAAACACTTTCACACATCCATACTCCTCACCACAGAGCGGGGGACAGAGAGAAGTGGGACAGGCCCACAGCAGACATCTGGCTGCCCAGTTAATCAGGGCCACATAATCCTAAAGAGACCTGGGACTGACACACACACTCGTAAACACACACAGTCAACCATCACAAATAGAAATGACACACCAGAAAATAGGAATTAAGTTCACACACAGCATACACACACATTGTTTCCCCCGTATCTCCCAAATTCAAATATACACGACTACATGAATTCCCACAGACAGGCGCACAGTTTTCTTCCTCTGGAGGATTTCAGCTGCAGATATTTGAGTCGTAAATAAACACAATCTGTGGTCAAACAGAAGAAGTCTCTCCTCCACATATGCTGACGTAAACACACTTCTTTTATTTACCTTCATTCAATCTGACTCACAGCAATTAAACTCCACGTATATAAACACAAGATCATAAATGATGCATTTGGTAGAGTGTAAGTGTGCTGTAGCTGTGCGGCTCTGAGCACGGTGATGTTGGTCCGACACAGAGAGAAGAATCCCAACAGCTGTTACATGGACTCCCACTGAAGCTGGTCTGCATGTTCAGGGTCCACAGGGGGAGGAATCCTATTAATATGGTGATTTTAAAGTTAAAATTTAACTACCTCAAAAACTAATGACTAGATTCCTGCAAGCCAGCGTTGCCAACTGTCTCGCTAGATCTGGTGGCCCTGAAAGGCCCACACACACTAAAAAACCGCCATCAAAGAACAAGTGGCTCAAGGCCGACTGCTGCATCACCTCATGTAAAAGTTTTTTAATATCAGAGGTAGACTCTGACGCACATTGAGAAGCAGCTTGTAAAAAATGACCAATGATAAAGCAAGTTGCAATCAGTCTGGTTTATTCATATTTTTCAAAATATTGTAGAACTATGTTTGTATATATTATATTACGTCAAGAGGTCATAGATATTAAAATAAGCACGTGAAATCTAGCAACATTTAGCAACATTTCCTGCAGGCTTTAGCCACCTCCCCCCGGAAATTAATGTTCACCAGTAAATTAGGTACAACTGAAGGTAGTCAGAGAAATCTGCTTCTTTATGGCCTTGAGTAAATTAACGTCTAAGTCTATTTCAAAGACATTAATTCCCTTTTTGTTTTCCCACATCAGACTGTGGTTTGTTTATAAATACTAAATTTACAAAATCAGAACCAAAATTTTAAGGAGAACGTTTTTCTCTAGCCCCTTTAGCCCCTTTTTTAAAGATTTGTGGGAGGAGCTGTTGATGACGCCGCACGTGCGAGCCACTGGCGGTGGATAAACAGGAAACAGCTGATAGCAGGAATTAGCGAGCAGCTAGTAGCAAGAGGGAAACACAAACCTGACAGACACTGTAAAGATGAGCAACTGGGGAGACAAGGAATTGCACGCCCTCCTTGTCCTCGCAAACGAAGAGGCCATTAACCGTCAGATGACGGGGACGGTGAAGGACGGGCCGACTTACGAGAGAATCGCCGAAGGACTGACCAGCCGCGGCTTCCCTCCCACGTCACTGTTTACGTCACGCGCTGGGCTACACGTTTTGTTACTTGCTCACGCCCCCCATTGCCTCGAAAAAGGCGCATTCTGTATAAACAAAAGTAGGTAGGCGGCATTTTGCTGCACTCCCTGATTTTGTTTTTATACTGCCAAGGCTGAAAAAACACTGATTGGACTTCTAAAAAGGGCTACTGTTACTGTTAAACATGCTCCAACCGTGCACACTCAAATAGGCTGGACCTGGAGTTAAACCTACAAAGACTGAACACACATTTGCATCTTAAGTTTGGACAGTCAGAAAGGAGCACACATCAACCTTCTGAAGACATAAAGAGGACAAGCAGGAGGACAGGTAAGCTCTGGTGAGAGACATGTCTGTGAGAGGCAACCTTTGAGGAAAGTCCCTTACAGTGCTCTGGAGACATCGCGTTCATGACAATAAGACAGACAAGGTCACGGTGACCATAAAAACTAACCAGTTCATCGTTGAGTCCAGGTGGACATTTGTGCCAAATTAAAGAAATCCCGTAAAAATGTTTTTGAGACATCGAGTTCACAAGCAGACAGACAATCCAAAAACATAAAGCCAACAGCCACGTCTCTCGCTGGCAGAGATAAAAAGAAAGAAATAGACACTTAAGGACCCATTGCTGTGTGAGAGGGCCGTGTGCACAAAATATAAACAGAAGACAAGGCCTGTTTTTACATTTGTACAGCAGATCTTCGTGTCGCATGTGCATCACTTACACACTGCTCTCACGCCTGCTGAGGACAGTTGTACTGATTACAGTGGAGGCGTGGTGCTGCAGCAGCCACTACACTAACAGTCTGCATCCCTCACATCTTTAATGTAACCACAGGGTTGGGTGTAACTTATTAAGAGTTTAACAGACAGACGCCTAACCTCCAAAATGCTACAAAAGCACAAGTCCCTGCCTTGTTTATATCCCTCTGAGGACACGACGAAGACAAGCAGGTGGATGGTAAGCTATGGTGAGAGACATGTTGGTAGGCAAAGCCCCACATCCTGTGAGAACACAAGTTCTTGTCTTGTTTATTTATGTTGACATTTGCATGAAAAAGGCAAAGAAGGAAAGAAATGCTACATATGGATGAGATGTGGACGAAGGTACAAGAAGCAACAAGGATAAAGTCTGCAGAGAGAGCTGGAGGGGATAAAACTTCAGCTGAGCTGTGGCTCTGCGCTGAAACATAAAAAACAAAACGTGAAACTCATGAAATTATGAGCTGCACCTTGTCAAAATAAATCCAAACCTTAATGTGAAAGGACAGATGCAGTAACTGGATCAGAAGGCAAACATTTAAATTTATAAAACAACACACACACAACATGATTTTTTTTGTGCCGACCGGCCCGGCCCATGTCAGACTCTGAGCATCACAGCTAGTCAGACTGAGCGGACCAAACTCTGGCTGCTGTGTGCCCCCGTCTGAACCTGCAGTGCGTGTGCTGGTCACAGAGACAGAGATGGAGTTTCAACTGACATGAAGGGTAAAAGACATTTCAAGCACAGCGTTATCGCCAGGCTAATGACCGTTCCCTTTCAATGTGTGAACTTGTCTTTTGTTCCCGACTCAAATAACACCCACTAATAGAAACCCCCCTCCCCTCCTCCTCCCGGGTGTCTTACCCTCTTCTGGCGGCTCTCGGCGGCGGCCAGCTGGGCCGACATGCGTTCCTGCATCTTCCTGCAGTGGGCCATGACGGCCTCCAGGACGGAGATGGGGCTGGAGCCTAGGGGCCGCCGCTCCTTGTCTCCTCCAGGGACCCCACATTCAAAGTCCCTCTGAAGTGCCAGGAAGGGGTCGGTCAGACTGTAGTGACCGTATCGCTCTTGGAGAAACACCTCCTTCCTCTGGGCCTGCAGACAAAGAGAAGAGAGGAGAAAACATGATTTAACTCATTTAATATGTGAATCAGACAAATCGATTTTGACTCCATTCAGATCATAAATCACAGTGAACTGGAAAGCTGTACACGCTTCACATACCAGTGTGATATGCTGCATTGTATAATACAGCATTAACAACCAGTACTAAAGAAGAGCTGTGACAGCTGATTTTAAACAGCACTTATTCTCATATCTTACTCATATGACCGAATTTGGAAAACCCACCACGATTATCTTATTATCAACTGTGAGAAGATTAAAGGAACATAAAAAACGACAACATATTTCCGTTCCTAGAAATCGTGTTATTTTCTAAACTTATTTTCTCGCTGTTTTAATCCCTCCAGGACTCTTAAATCATTCAAATGAGACAATCAAAGAGGGACAAACCGCTCACAGCTAATTAAGACACAGATTGTGATGAGGTGTGACGAGGAGACGCTGCTGCATTTTAAAGCTTCTGAAAACCTGTTTTCTCCATTCAGATATTAATGACAATATAAGCAACAATAAAGCTAAAATCAGGGGGAAACATCCTCACAGCAGAGCTACATTGAAGATGTGATGGATGCAGACCATTCATGGAGAGGATGTGCTGCAGAGTGTACTTTTTAGTTACACCTGCAGTGTGTACATGGTGCATGGTTGTGTGAGTCGCAGATAAATGAGAGCTTTCATTTTGGGATTGTTTCTTCAGTCTCTGGAACTCACTGAGTTTGTGTAATATGGGTAACTTTACATCTACAGACTACAGTGGGCCATGTAAGGGCGCTTTCACACCTGCCCTGTTTGGTTCGGTTCAATCAAACTCAGGTTTGTTTGCCCCCTCAGTGCGGTTTGTTTGTGCAGGTGTGAACACAGCAATCACACTCAGGTGTGAACACACCAAAACAACCAGACTGAGACCTTCTTGAAGAGGTGGTCTCAGTCCGGTTCCAAACGAACTCTGGTGCGGTTGGTTTGTGGTGAGAAGGTGTTCGACCTGGATGTGAAGCAACTGCAGTCACATGACACATTGTTTGGGTTAAACATGAGCATGTTACAGTCCTGGAGGATTATTAATGTGCACCTCCTCCTGTACTGCCTTAATATGCACCTTCAGCACATCCAATGCATCAAAACATTGTTTTCTAGTTGGAGCCGCGCCTCGTTTTCAAACTGTATGGTTTGACTAAAATGAACAATGACAGCAATATAGTCCACGATGAGCAGCGCTAAAATCAACCTGCGTAGTTGTCCCTCCATTGTGACATTAGAAAGTGTCACATTTATCTAGCCAATTGAATTAGACCCAAAGTATACTTATACACACAAATATGGGAATACCAACAGAAAAAAGTCAAAATACATTTCAGTTTCTGCACCTTAACAAGCCAAGGGAAAGTTCATGTTCTAAACGTCTGCAGGAAATCATCTGCTGACTTCAGAAAAAAAAGATAACCAGAGAGAAAGCAGATATTCATGGTTATAATAAAGTTTCAACGGTGCTTCAACTCTTCATTAAGTCTAAGCAGCACCAGCAAGCGGCCCCAGCCTCGCCCTCAGCCCCAGGCCTCAGCTCCCTCTCCTGCCCTGTTGTGGTTCAGGAGGAAGTCCGGTCCATCAGAGCGTAGCTGTGGACCCTGAACCCCCCACCACTCGCCCCTGACCACTGTGAGCCCGCCTGCCTGACTCCAAAACCACTCAGCGCTGCGGCAGACACGGCTGCTCTCAGGTTACACCAACAGATGGAGGTGGGAGCTGGAGTCCTCTGAGCTGATCAGAGGTGAGAGCACGAGGAAAACGTTAAAAGTGTGTATCATAGACCAGGTATCATACCAGGACTCAACCGAGCACCTGCCACACGCTCAGACAAATTGCCTTTTGTGGATAATTCAGCTCGATGAGCCTCGACACCACTCGAAGTGCAAACCGCCACCACGTCTGAAACATTCTTGAGCTGCACAGCTGCAGCCTCTAATGTTTATCATTCATCTTCTAGCTTTGACTTCCAGGAGAATCTAAACAGAATGACGCTCAGCAGATGAATCGGAAGCTCAAGACGGCGAGCTTTCCAAACAGCACATGAACGCAGCATAGCTGTGACGGCCAAACAACAAAAACAAAGCAAACAGCAATGAGTGAACTCGTCGTTTGGCAGAGAGCTGCATGTGCACAAATCTGCATACGAGGAAAATAAAAAGTCCAAATGAACGTTAACGTTAATGAACGTGTTATCAGACACACTGGCCAGTATTTATTGATTTTACACATTCACAGAGCTGCACGCTGCTCACCATGAAGTCATAACGTTAAAGCAGAAATAAACAGATCTGTGAGCAGGCAGTGAGGTGTCTGAGATATAAACTGTTTGTGCACAAAGAATCTTACAAACTTTTCCTCCTGGTTCTCAGATGCTGGCATTTGGGTGAAAGTTTACATTATTCCCACGTGGTGACACACACAAATAACTAAGGATTACCGCCTCGTGGTTGTACGCCTCCACGCGGTAGTCCAGTGTCTCTGACAGTCTCCATCCATGTCAGTGAAAACATGGACGCTTCACACACAGAAGATCTATACAGTCAGCAGTTTCAAGATTAGAGTCACCAATTCAGTATCTGACCAAATGTCTCATATGATGTGTCCAAAATGTGAATATCCATCTTTTATTTTCTGAAAGGGAAGATGCAGCAGGTGCTGAGGCCTCCTACCTCATAAATAAGGAACAGTCCCTAACAACACTCTCTGGCTCGCTTCTTTAAGTCTTCGGTCTCTGGTGAAAGACGTTAAAATATGTTCATTGTTTTTGGCCTGCTGTTGGACGGCTCTCCGAAGAGTTAATTCTGTACACTTGCTTGACACCACGGTAACACATTCACTCCCTGCCAACCTCCCACTCTCCCAGCGTCCCCGCCAGGTTTCTGTAGGTAGGTGCTGGCCCCCGAACAGCCGCAGAGGTGCTCCATCATATCCTGCGGGTTAGTAAATGGGATAAAGCTGCTGTGAAGTCCACTGTTATCCAAACTGCTGCTCCAAGCAGAAGCCGCTGGCATCGGTTAACCCCTCTGTAACATTAGCCTTGTCAGACCTGCTCCCAATCATTCTGACCACAACCAGATGACCACTCGCAGTAATCCAACGGTCAAATAATACCACACCAAAACCCACTTGGCTGCCGTACAGCGGCTGCACAGAGACCAAACCCTGTGACCATAAGAGGTGGTGACAGAGGGAATGACTCAGAAACAACCAGAAACTGTTTCACACAAACACAGACGCAGATTTTAGAGTATGAGAGAGAGACGAGGATCATTTCTGTTGCAGTCATAAATCAGGAACCTGCAGGAAACACTTCAACATGCAGATGAAGAATTATTATGAAGATAAATGAATAACTACAAATACGGCTCCGTGGCTGCACACCTACGCACACCCGTCGAGGTGCGGTTAAAGTCTCCACTTCTACTTCCCATATAATCAATCTACCGTTTTTTGTTTGTGTTTATCCTGCAGTAATCAGTGTGTAGTTGCTGCCATGTTGAGGCAGAGGGTGCTGTCTGTAGCTCTGGTTGAGAGTGAGAGGCTGTCAGCAGATAAACAGAGATCTGTGTGGGTACATGAGACCCTAAAAAAGAGGCTGGATCATGGGGAGTACCACCAGTTGGTCCAGGAGCTTCTCCTCCATCATGGACGTTTACAGGCATATTTTAGGATGACTCAGGGGCAGTTTGGCAACCTGCTGTCTATCATCAGGCCGTATAGCTCTGGGTATCCAGCAACCACTACCACCAGCTTCTCCTCCATTGTTTACCAACTGTAAACTTGCTGTCGTGACAGCGCTGCTTCTCAAATCATATGATTGGACAATGGGGAAAAAGATGACCAAAAAAGCATCAAACACAGCGGGCATCTTGAGCGCAGAAATGCGAGGTGCATCTCAACACAAAAAGAATTGTGCAAAAAGCTTCATTCTCATTAAAAACAATTATGAAAATGCACCTCCAGCTGCTAAAACACTTCCTGTGTGATCGGGGCCTTATCCTGTGGGGAGGAGCCTATCCCAGCTGACACTGGGTGAGAGGCAGGGTTCACCCTGGACAGGTCACCAGACTATCACAGGGCTGACACATAGAGACAGACAACCATTCACACTCACATTCACACCTACGGACAATTTGGACACATTTTCTCCACAATTACAACATGCTAACGTTATTAGCACAAGCCTATGGCATTTTACATTGTATAAATTAGCCTAGCAACTAGCGGAGATTTCCTCTGCTCATATGAAGCCAGGATAAATCACACACAAGACTAAAAAAGACATTTTGTGTCTTCACAATTTATTGTTTCTTATCTGTTATTAGGAAAAACTTTAACCCTCAGTTTTGTTTAATCTATGCTGAAGACTTTTCTGTTTGTGTTGCTTTTTAATAAATCAAACAAATATTCATTTCTTACTTTGCACTCTAACTTATATTCTTTTTTATTTTCTATTCTCTTGACTCTTTGATAACTTTTTAAAACTGTATTTAAATGTAATAATCTTTGTCTGTCCTTTGTGTGTGAGGCACTTTGAACTGACCTGTTGCTGAAATGTGCCTCATAAATAAACTTGTCTTGCCTTTAAGCAGTTTTCTCAGTCATGATTCATATCAAACAGCAGCAGCAGGTTAGTGCGGGAGGAATATTTAATAACAGGGCGAAGGATGTTTAAATGAAATGTGGAGGCGACGAGGAAAAAGACAAAGAGCTCAGAGTGTGAGAGACTGAAGAACAGACAGCAGAGACAAAGAGGAGAGCGCACGGATGACGGGAAGGTGCTGCGAGACGCTTTGCCAAACAAGGAGATGGAGTTCGGAGAGTCAAACAATACACACACACACACACACACACACACACACACACGCACACACAGAAGAGCACAGAGCGTGAAGATTGGTGGTGAATCCTGAGAAGACTGAGGCAGCTCTCGATGCTGATGGCTGACTGTGAGCAGGCCAAAGTAAACAGAGGAAAGGTGTGTGTGTGTGTGTGTGTGTGTGTGTGTGTGTGTGTGTGTGTGCGTGTGAGTGAGTGAGTGAGCAAGAGAGAGAGACAGAGAGAAAGACAGAATAAAGAAGAGCAGAAGATATTCATGAAAAAGGAAATTAAAAATGATTTCAACAGATTATGGGAATAAAACTGTGAGCTGAAATTTCGTTTCCTAATATCTAATAAACACACACGTGTCTCTGTGGTGCGTTCAAGTCAGCCTCGTCTCCTCACCTCAGCTTACACTCAACCTTTAAAGGTTCAGTGTGCAGGATTTAGGGGGATATACTGGCAGAAATATATGTTTTCTTTGGTGTATTATCACCTGAAAATAAGAATTGTTGTGTTTTTGTGACCTTAGAATGAGCTGTTGAAATCTACACAGGGAGCAGGTCCTTGTCTGAGATCACCATGTTGCACCGCCAAGTCTCTACAGTAGCCCAGAAGAGACAAACCAAACAACATGTAACTGCAACAAAATTCCCAAGCTTTCAATGATTTTTACTATTTCCAGGGTTTTTCCTCGCCTGGAAAATATGATTGTGAAATTCTATGACCCAAAAACAAACAGCAAATCCTCAAAATTGAGAAGCTGGAACCACAAAGGTGAATATTGGCACTAGATATTGATGTGCATCAGTGACCTGTATTGAGCCTTTACTGTGTTCTAAAATGCTATGAATATGTAAGCTCTGTTGTAGGAGTTAACCACACAGCAAAATACAGTAACACGAATATAAATGTGGTAAATTTGTGTCTTTTCTTATTTTGTTACATTTGTGTGTGGACCTCAGGGAGAGTAGCTGCGTCACCTGACGGGGATCATGATGAACACAAATAGTAAATAATACCTGCCACTGACTGAGCTCTAAGCTGAGCAGATAAAGCTGAAATACCCAGCAGCAGTGAAGGCACCATCTGAGGGGAATCCTCTGGAAAGCTCCAGAGTAAATAGTCGACAGCGATGCAGTGGCATCTTTAAACTGCCCTTTGACTCGCGGGATCTTCCTGTAAATATTTACACAGATCCAGAGACCATTACAGCTCTCAGTCAGCCGGCTGCTGCGCTTCACATCAACGTTACCATCATCACTTATTACACCAAAGGTTTGGGGATGTTTAAGTGTATTTCTGGGTCTGTGTTCACACAGAAGAAGAAAAAGATATTAAATCTTAATTCAAAAGAAGTAATTCAACCCAGAGTTTAAACTCTGCTGTCAGTGACACCACGACAAACTCCAATCGCTCATCTGTTACTGAAGCAACCCCTCCTGACATCAATCAATCAGTCCAGTTTATTGTCATTTCACCGCACATTTCTGTGCAAAGCAGAATGAGAGCGTTTCCCTGGGATCTACGTGCACCATAAGGAGCACTTTAAACAAAAACACAAACATTTATACAACACAACACAGTCCCTGAGCCTAAATACCCAAGGCGTATGAGTGCAGTATATGGCTAAATAAACCCTTCCCCTTATTGAGCTTGGCGTGTTACACTTCCTGTTTAAAGCTATGGAAAGGTCTGTCGATATTTCCTGGTTGTGAGGCTCAGGGTCATGGGTCATCCTATTACAACGCCCGGGTTCCAGCTAAATCCTTTGAGATCTCATCAGCTGTCGAACGCTGAGCTCCCCTGAGGCTCTATTGATCCCATAGATCCATCGGTCGGCTTCAGAGGGACGCTACAACACACAGGAGTCTGAGCAGATGACCGCTTCCACATTTTATTTTGTATGTTGTTTTTGTATACTGTTGCAATAATTTGACACGTGCACAGGAACCACAACTCTTTAATCTAAGGGAACTATAATAGTTCATTATACTATCTTTATTAATGACAAAAAAATCTCAATAGAGACCCAATAACGAGCTTTTTCTTGCCTGATATCAGACAGAATAGAAAACTTGTCATGCGTCCATCCGCAGTCTGACGGGATTAAATTTTCCCTGACCAATCTCTAGAGACCAGCGTATCCACCTGAAAGGGTCCGCATCATTAGCACACAGGCGTACACATATGAGGCACCAAAATGGCGCCGTCTACACACCATTTGACAGTTATCATAGGCGGCAGAGACACCAGGTCCGCTGATATACATCACCACGACCACATGGCCCACACAAACACAAAACAAGTCGAGGGAGACTTACAACTGAAGAATGTCACTGAGGCTTAAACCAGAATGTCCACCAGTCCAGTGTCTCTGACAGTCTCCATCATGTCAGTGAAAACATGGACGCTTCACACACAGAAGATCTATACAATCAGCACAGTGTCAAGATTAGAGTCACCAATTCAGTATCTGACCAAATGTCTCCCCTTCTGTTCCTGAGATATGACGTTAAAACATGATGATGTCAAGGTCAAGCTGACCTTTGACCTTTTGGATATAAAATGTCATCACTTCATCATTTTATTCTGTTTGACATTTGTGGCAAATCTGGTCATAATTAGTGTATGAATTCCTGAGTTTTGGCCAAAACCATGTTTTGTGAGGTCACAGTAACTTTGACCTTTTACCGTCAAATTCTAATCAGTTCGTTCTTGAGTCCAGGTGGGTGTTTGTGCCAAATTTAAGGATATTCCCTATAGGTCTTGAGATAGCACATTTAATAGAATGAGATGAATGAGGTCACAGCTACCTTGACCTTTGAACTATGACAACCAAATTGTAGTAAGTTCAGTGTTGAGTCCAAGCAGACGTTTGTGCCAAATTTGAAAAAATATAGAGATATTGTTTTCATGAAATGAGATATATGCTACATCACAGTGACCTTGACCTTTTTTTTTTTTTTTTTTCCAAAGATTTTTTTGAGGCTTTTTGCCTTCAATTGACAGGAGAGAGTGAAATGGGGGAGTGAGAGAGAGTGGGGGGATGACATGCAGCAAATGGTCGTGAGCCGGAGTCGAACCCACGGACGCTGCAGTGAGAAAACACCTCTGTGTATGGGGCACCGGCACTATCCACTACCCTACCGATGCCCCTACCTTGACCTTTGACCACCAAATTCCTTTTGTCCATCTTTGAGTCCAAGTGGATGTTTGTGCCAAATTTGAGGAAAATTACTTGAGGCATTCTCAAGATGTCACACTCACAAGAATGAGATTGACAAGGTCACAGTAACCTTGACCTTTGACCACCAAATTGCAATTATTTCAGCATTGAGTCCAAGTGGACGTTTGTGCCACATTTGAAAAAAAATTCCCTCAAGGCATTCTTACGATATCACATTCGCCCAGCACCCGACCAGGCATTTTCCAGGTGGTAAAAGACGCAGCATCATTTCCCCCGGCAGAGAACAGGTGAGGTCAGATTTGAAAGCGAGAGGATTTAAACTCAACATGTCCACGTTTCGGTTTCACTGTGTGAAGCGCAGCCAACTGAGACCTCCAGCAATCCCAGTTAATAAGGTTTAAATGAGATGTTTACCTACTGGTTTGGAGGGGGGGTATTGTATTTACAGGAGGAGCAACAGTGATACTATAGTATTTACAAGTGCAGCAGTGGCGGAGGGCCCCGAGTGAGACCTCAGTATTATTAGCATCAACCTTTACAGGCATGCTGCACTCAGTGGGTGAGAGGGTTCAGGGAGCGCAGCCAGAAACACAGAGTTTGTCTTTGCAGAGAAACAGAGACGGATGGCTGAGTGAGGAGGTGGAGGAAAAGTGGAAGACAGATGAGGGAGGTGGAGAAATGACAAACGCTGCGAGGGAAGGACAGGAGCAACACATAAAATCAGATAGAGAGACAGAGAGAGCAGTGAAGCCTAGCAACTGGGCCCCAGAAAGCCCTCGGCACAAAGTCCTCCAAACTTTACACGGCGGAGAAAAGAGCAGCGTGTATTCAAGTGTCTCATTTTAACTCCATTCAGGACTGTGTGAATAACGAGTCGGTGGCCGTCTGCCAATCTCCAGCTCTGATGCAGAAATCATCGGGTCAAACAGAGGAGCCGTTCATGTCCGGAGAAAATACACAAGCAAACATAAGATCACAAGAGGAGGAAGTGCTCGAGGGTGCTCCATTCAAGTGTCCGACGCTCGAGATGCTGCTCGGGTTCAACAGCAGAGGGGTTCAGAGAGATGGAAATGTTTGGGGGGGAGAACCTTGAAACCAGGGACGGTAACACCCAGGAGAGGCTGAGAGAATGAGAAAGACTGTCCTCTCTCAGGAGCTGCTGTTCCTGACCCGACACCTAATTAAAAAAATGGGATGAGAAAAAGAAACTTCCTCTCAATGTTGTGTTTCAAACGTCCCTGGTGATGTCCCGCAGGAAGCATAAAGACAGTCGTAATGTGATACGCACTCAGTCTAATAGGTGTCTCGTTCCAAACGGACACTCTTCATCAGCTCCCTCTTCTCTCTGCCAGCAGCTGCTTTGTTCATCACAGCAGTGGTTTTATATTCATTAAGTCTGAGTCTAAAGTCTTTACACACCAGCCGGTGATGAATAAACAACATGAAAATGCGAAACAGTTCCCTTTTTTTTAATTTTTTTTATCAAAGCTTTTCATATAGGCAGTTTTGTGGATTTGCAACAGTTGCAACATCAAAATATTTGATGCAAATACATTCGCCAGCAGCGATGAGAATTTACCGTCTGTCTGAGGTATTTTATAGAGTTTCCCTCAGTAAAATGCTCTGAGTGAAACTGAGTTCCCTCTGCTAAACAGTTATACACTGTATATGTTAAGGGCTTTTATTTTGAAAGGTAAGAAGAGAAGAAATGGATCTGGTATGTGCTGCAACACATTCACTCCGACCTTGTCACATACTGACGTTTGGTCATGGACTTTCCAAGTTGAAATATGACGTGCAAAGTACCCTCCGGGGACGTCGTGTCAACTTCAGCCTGTTACATGCATTGTCTGCTTTCACAGGAAATGTACAGTTTGTATACAGTCTCACACGTGGTTGGGTTTTGGCCTTAGTGAGTGAAAACCGGCCTCGCGACTGAAAATCAGTGGTTGATGGACCCATCCAACACCACTTCCACCTGCCCTGTTTGGACATCTGTCCCCATAACTTACATTGTTGTCCTGCTGTGTTTCCCCCGATGCCACCGGGAGCTGCTTAACAATTACAGCAACGACCCACGAATCATGCCAACATGAAAGGACGGCTTTTTTTATCGGTGTCTGACACCAGAGGTCACTGACCAAGCGCCAGTATTCCACGACTTCAGAGTGAGACGGGGCTGAAAGGAGTAATAAAGTTTGCCGTCTTGTTTCAGACACCAGAGCCTCTGTGTTGTTGTTTTATAATCCTCATAGGTGCAACATGATTGGCTGATGCCTTTATTAGAAAGCTCAGTGGATAAATTGACCTATGTTGCCTTTTCCCTGCATATTTACATTCTGTGTGGACGTACTCATGACAAAAGCAAAAGTTTGAAAACATTACCTTCTTTAAGGAATTCTAATATGCAAAATGACCATTTGTACATCAATTACTCATCATGCATTTCAAAGAGTAATGTTTCAGAGAAAATGCATTGGGCACTGAGCAAACAACTGGATAAATGACACTTGGATTTTACTGCAGAAGTCAGTAAAGGGATGATTTGATAGTTTTCCTGTTGTCAAACACAGTTCCAGGCATGCAAGAAAAACAGTTTTCTTCATTCATTAAAGGTAAAACGGTGAGTAATTAATATTCAAATGGTCATTTTGCATATTAGAATTCCTTTAAGAAACATACAGAACAATGTAGTGTGGTGTCGTGTGTGTAGAGGTATGTCTCACACGTTATGATATATCTAGAAGTGCTAAGTCAAAGGCGACGAACTAATCTAAAGCATCTCAGTTGCCTTTACTGTAACTTGACTCGCTTCTAAATACGGACATGGAAGTGTTCAGAATACAGATATGTGTCTAGAAATACTCACACTCAAGAGTCTCTGCATGATTCCAATTTAAGACACTTGGGTTTAAGGCCACGTTAAAACTACTGCTGAAATGGTTAACTGATTACGAACAATAATATGGAGCAGTGGTGCCCAGCTGGTGCGTTGGGTCCTGCTTTAATTATGAACAGACCACCAGTGACTCGCATGTGTGTCAAGATTGTTATTTCGAAGTGCAGTGAATTTCTGGTACAGAGCTTTTATTTTGAAGTGCTGTTTCCTGCCGCAGAAGACAGCAAACTACCTCGCTGACACGACCAAACACAATCATGACACTGAATATTTTAAACTGTGTGGACCTTGAACTAATGACTATCTGGACCAGTTGGAAACCACTGATACAAAAGACACTGTAATTAAGAAGTAATAACTAAGACCAATGATAATGCAAAAAATCATTAGCTGGAGTCAAGTTGAGCCTCAAAACAAAAAGGAAAAAGTCAGTATAAATGCCTGAAAGACATGGAGACCCCTGTGAGAATGTTGCTTGTTCAGTCACATCTTTGGATGCTGACTGATGTCATAACGCTGGACTGCAGGTCAGACTCTCTGTGATGATATTAAAAGAGACAAACACTCTATGAAGCACAAAAGGATGCAAACTGCACAACAACTCTGTTCTGTTTTAATACAGAAACTAATCAAACAATTAGAATGTAATTGCAAGTGGGGAAAATGTCCTCTGGCAAATATTTTAATGTATTTAATAAGACACATTTTGACCCTGTTTTTATTTTGTTTAACAACCTCAAAATGTGCTTTTACATTAAAAATTCTTTCTGCAGTCACACACCAGCGCAGGCAGCAGCCCTGCCGTGCAGACAGCACCTGCACTGATATGATGGAGATGTATGGAACAAACAAAGAGCCTGGAGGAGCACAATCACAGCTGCTGAAGCATTTTATCGTGCAAATAGTCATAAGTGGTGCCGGTTTCCTGCCGCTGGGGGCTTTAATCAACACTTCCTGTCGGTCGCTCACTCTGCTGCCGGTAACGCCTGTGCCGAGGCTCGCCAGGAGGACGGCCGCATCAATACATCGACCTTTCCCTCCGCGGGCTCTCGTTTCAGTCACACAGGGTCGGGTCAGTGTGGCGTGGTCGTCAACCACATCCTGTCCGGTCCAACATCCACCTTCAAGCTGAAGCGGCGCTCACATTTGTCATTTTTTGACATGTGTTGTGACGGATGAGGTGTGTGACAGCAGAGCTCAGCGCCTCGCTCAAGGACACTTGGCATTTGGGCATCGAGTGCTTTTATTCACTTTGTTCTGTGTCATTTGCTCTGTGAGAGTTTTTATTTTTGACTCTGGTGTGGTTTTTTTGTTTAACGTGGCCGTGTGACGTCCTTTGACTCAGCGACTACAGAGTATAAATACATGACTCAAACATATTTGAAGTATGGATATCATGTGTGAGAAAGAGAATAATTCAAATTAATCGCTTAGAGCCTGACAAATAAAAAATTTTTTTTAATCTTTGCTTAACTTATAATCTATTTCATTGTGAATGTATAGTCTAATGTACAAAGTGTTCTTAATGAGACTGGATTCATGTTATCAAATTGTTTTATACTGAGAATAAAAGACAACTCAAGAACAATGGAGGGGAGTGGATGTTGGGGGCCGAGGCGATGAAAACTCAAGCTTTACGTAACTTTTCATGTCAAAGGTCTTCACGTGGTTCAGACCAAATTTGAAGTCAATCAAATTAAATTTGTAGGAGGAGTTTGTTGAAGTTAAAACAGCAGAGATTGGTAGAGTTATTTTATAAGCTAAATACAGTTTGATTTCACTGGAAACATCCTGAGTATTTGACTAAAAAAAAAAAGGCTAATACTTGGTCAATAAGTGAGTTTAGTCTGGGAGGAAAGTACTGTGGGACAGCATCTACGTCCTCTCAACATTTCTCTGGTACAAATGTCATCAAGTTCCTGAGCTGATAAAAAGGTCGATAAGTTTCTGGGAAACTTCCTTCAGTTGAAGGAAAAAGAGAAAGTGGCTTCTGCACAGTCGAACATCTCCAGTTAAATTCAGTTTAACTTTTATTTTTGTGCTGAATTTACAGACTTTCACTGCCTGGAGCCTTCTCTCACATACTGGCAAACACGAATCTGTGCCACCACGGCCGCGAGAAAATTTCACAGTACAAATGTAAGAAATTACACCTCAGAGCATTAACGACGTGTCTTCTATCAGCTTCTCTGCACGATAACGACCTGATTTATGTTGCACTCCTGAGGTGCCTCCTCATTGACTCCAATCTCGATTTGGTTTTCTAGGTCAGAGCAGCAATGAGCTGACAAACAGCATCGAGCGAGGAGCGAATCAGGGGCCGGGATAGGCTGAGTGTGTGTGTGTGTGTGTGTGTGTGTGTGTACAAGGGGGGGGATCTTTTTGGATCCATTTCTGGTCTCTGGAGATATGGACGCCTCCAAAACACTGGAGGACTCTCTCAGTCAGTGTGTGTCAGCGGGGGGTGGATCGTCCCTCGGGATGCACTGACCCCGGGGATGATGGCAACAATCCTGAGGCCCATCTGTCATTCACACACATGCACACACACACACACACACACACACACACACACACACACACACACACACACACACACACACATTAACCCGTCATTGCTTCAACACGCATCCTCCCAAATTATCAGTCATTGAGCTGATAATGTGGCAGCAGGCGTTTAAACCCAATAAACCATGGAACATAAAACAAACCTCAGACACTACAGATCGACAAGGTGGCTCGTACAGATCGTACAGTGAAAACTGAAGCTCAAGATCATCAGCTACAACAATCACAGCACACACACACACACACACACACACACACACACACACACACACACACACACACACACACACACACAAAGACCTTTCATATGAGGTCCTGGTGGCACTACACAGCACCATCTTACCTGCAGCAGTTCACTTCTGAGCCTTTGCACCAACATCAGCAATTAGACCGATCCCCATGAACGGGGGCTTTTAAAGCCCCATCCCCCTCCCAGTTTAGCACAAAGGCACATCAAAAGTATGCCGCATTAGCTATTAGCAGTTCCCATTTGCAAAGTACTCATGGAAGCACAGACAACTATCACTGCATTACTCTGACACTGAAGAAAACTTAAAAACTTGATATTTCTCAGGCAGGTTCTGCAGTTTCAAGAAGCGTTTTTTGTTTAATGAATTGTGTTTAATGTAATTGGAGATAATAATATCTTCTGAAAGATCAGGGCACACTGAGTCTAAAAATATGTGCATCATGTCTGTATGTTCAGATCTGGCTGAATTATGACGGCAAATAAATGCACAAATTTTGGCACAAATTGCGGTAACCAGGCCCTTAAGGTTTTTAAGCACCTTAATTGCCTTCCTGTGCTGTCGCAGCTTCTGCTGCAGCTCCGACTGTTGACTGTATTGGTTAAATAATCAGGTCAAACTACAATAACTGAAGCTGTTTTTAGGACACAGGCATGCACCTGTCTCTTCGACCTCACACAGTGTCTTTGCCTCCTCACAGTTTGAAACCTCGGGCCTGGAAGGAGCAGCAAGGCTGTTACAGAGACGCCTCAGCTACAAACTGTCACATACATAAACTGAATTTACTAAAACACACCACTTGACATTTGTTGACAGAAATTCTAATAGTCTTCTTACAGATTTTTTTAGTATGTTAAAGTAAAAAAGGTGTTATTTACCATTTGGTTAATGTATGATGACAGCGGTAGGTGTATGTACGTAGGTGCAAAGCCCTTTGAGAGGCATCTTTCATAGTGTGGCTGCTGGAATGACCTATTTCACATTTTTTACCACAGTATATAACATGTCATTTCCTGTCGCCAGTTTATGTAGATGTGTTCAGGGCGGGACCTTCATCATACGTGAAGTTTGGGGCAGACTGGACCATGTACAGTGGAGTTACAAACCACTTCCTGTTTGGTGACGAAACACAGAAATTTGATGCCTCTTTACGGTCACACAGTTCACTGAACACTTTCTTTTCATGTTGAAGGTCTTTAGACAGTAAAGACCAAATTTGAAGTCAATCACATTAAATCTGTAGGATGAGTTTGTTAAAGTGTGACCACTGGAAATGGCCAAAAATGCACAGTTAATTCCAAATGTCTGACTTCCTGTTGGGTTTAGGGCACTGCTCCAAGAGGCTTTTTTGTGCAGGTTTAATGGGCGGCGCAGGAGTTTTTTAGGGGGTGCTACTGAGCCTTTCTTTCACCACGGTCTTTAGCATCTTTAGCCCCTTGAAAAACTAAAAT
Source organism: Epinephelus awoara (assembly GCA_035609425.1). Lineage (NCBI taxonomy): Eukaryota > Metazoa > Chordata > Actinopteri > Perciformes > Serranidae > Epinephelus > Epinephelus awoara. The sequence continues at coordinate 3,014,069 of CM069298.1, read as the reverse complement.
TAATTTCAAGGAATAATAATAATTCCTTGCATTTCAACAGTGTTGTTGTTGAGAAGTGTATAAAACGTGTTATTTAACATTTGGTTCATGTATGATGACAGCTGTAGGTGTATGTACGTAGGTGCAAAGCCCTTTGAGAGGCATCCTTCACATTTAAAAACACGCACATGCACATCACATAAATCTCAATCAGTATGAGTATCAGTATGCAGAGTGATGACAGTTGGTGGCTACTGAGTCAGATATCCATCCCAGCAGAGAGGGAGGGAGCATCTGACACCCGCTGACCTGACATCACGTGGGATTTCACTTTGCTGGAGGGATCGATACCAGCAAAAGGATTTGATTTGACAAAGAGAAATGGATAACAGAGCATGAGCGTGGACGGGGGGAGGAGGAGGAGGAGGAGGTACAGTATAAATTAGACTGAGATAAAAGAGAAGAATAGAGGTTCAGAGGGAAAAAAGAGGGGAACAGCAAGAGAAAAGCCTGGGAGAGACTGTGAGAGAGAGAAAGGATGAAAGGGAAAGAGGGAAAAAGCGAGAACCAGCAGAACAGACGATTTACAGCCTCTTCTGATCCACGCAGCAACGACCCCCTCACTGTTACGCAATGTGTTGACGGTTCAAGGTGTCACTGAGCCTGAACGCCATCATGTTTTTATCACCCCAAAACTCGTCCAACACGGCGATCGTGTTTCATCTCATCTTGTGGGAGAGGCGGCAGTCTAGACAGTAAAGATGGGAATTCATGGCTGGAGACATTAACTCAGCTCCAACACAGGGCTGCAAAAATCATTCTTATATGTTTTCACAAGTTGGTTATTTTTTCCTGATTATTTTATAATGAAGTCACTCTGTGAGTCAGAAAAGTGAAAATAAACCAAACCTGATTTCCATCAGCACAATGTGACACTGGAGTTTTGAGAAGCTGTAATCACAGGATGTGTGGCAGCTTTACTTGATAAATGACTGTCATCATGTAACTCCGCCCTAGAGCAAGGCATGTCACCCTCATTAATAGACTGAGGTTGAACTGGGGCGCGCACAGGTGTAAAAATATAACTATATAACCTCAAAGTAAGTTATCACTGAGAAGCTGTATAAATGCTGACACTCTGTATTTACTTTCAGCCCCTGTAGTAGTGAACAGTAAAACACTGAGCAACCTTTCAGTTTTAATAACAGCACCCTTTTTTATTTGCTATCATGAACGATTAACTTCAGAGCTACATATAACAAAAAACAAAACATAATTAAGATGTGTCTGTTGCACAACAACTATGGAGGTTTGGGAATTCACTAAAACCTCAACCAGTGCCTGCAGCTGTAAAGCATCAGTGTGCATCAGACTAAAAACACTGGAGCTGATTCTCGTCAAACTGATGTGCTGATTTAAAAATCAAGAATTATCAGCACACAGTTGTATGCGTCTGCCAACAGGTCACATTGCAGACACAGTTTACGTCCATATCTGTGCAGACTCATATATAGCCATGACAGTAGACGGTGCTTCACATATGGATGCTGCTGCAAAGAAGCTACAAATTCTAAAACGTGGATGCTTCACACACATTTTACCCCCTACAGCACAGAAGATCCATAGATCAATCAGCATAGTTTCAAAGTTACCTTTAAATTGCAACCACCAATTTCTCATCAGTTCATTTGTGAGTCTAAGTGGACGTTTGTGCCAAATTTGAGGCAATTCCCTCAAAGTGTACTTAAGATATCGCATTCACAAGAATGAGACAGACGCAAGGTCATGGTGACCTTGACTTCACACCACCAAAATCTTATCAGTTTATTCTTGAGTCCAAGTGAACGTTTTGCCAAGTTTGAGTGTTTTGAGATATCACACTCACAAAGTGAGACAGACACAAGGTCACAGTGACCTTGACCTTTGACCAAAAATCAGTTCATCCTTGACACCAAGTGGACATTGTGTCTAACTTGAGGAAATTCCTTCAAGGTGTTCTTAAGATACAGAGTAAACAAGAATGAGACAGACAAGATCACAGTGACCTTGACCTTTGAGAGCTAAAATCTAATCAGTTAATTTGTGAGTCCAAGTGAACGCTATGCCAAATCTGGAAAAATTCCCTCAGAGTGTTTTTGAGACATCCCATTTATAAAATGACACATACACAAGGTCACAGTGACCTTTGACCACCAGATCTAATCAGTTCATCATTAAGTCCAAGTGTATGTTTGTGCCAGATTTGAAGAAATTCCTTCAAAATGTTCTCCAGATATTGTGCTCACAGGGACGGGCCGATGGACGGACAACCCGAAAACATAATAATGCCCCACGGCTATCGCTGGCATGGAGGCATAAAAAAAATCAACTTATCCTGACCTTTGATCAAAGAGGATAAGAAATAATATATTAATATTAATAATAGAAATAATATTCACTAAACTATTCCTGTGGTGAATGTGGTGGATCAGACCGATGTGCAGTAAAACCCAGCATGCTCTCAGTGGCAGTGGAAATGTGGTATTGATGGATCCTGAATGAGTGTGTGACCTTTTGGGAAACAGATTCAGGAGACTCTCAGGTACTGAGACGCAGCGCTCACTTTGGCTTTCCACTCCTGGCTGTATTAGGAAATTCAGTTTCAAGACACAGATACAGATGGATGAGAAATCTGAGAAGTGGAGCCAAAAGCTGTTTATCTGAAGGAAAGAAAAATTAAATACAGTAAAAATGCCTCCTTCATATCTGCAGTCATACTGTATAAACTGAAACCTCAGTGGATGCTTGTGGCATCATGTCTGAAAACTATTTAATTTGATCGGCCCGACTAGTGGAAGTGATTTCAAAATCTATCAGTCATTTATCTCTCTCTGCCGCTGTGGTTGGTTGAGTCGGGGGGGTGTTGGTCTTTGTGTTGCCCTCGGGGTGTCGATGCTGTCAGCACAGAAGCACAGAGCTGACATCACTCTGACATCAGTGAGGAACCAGGCCACTCTTATATAACCCAGCCAACAACAGGACAGGAATGCTTAGCTCCTGGTGTTTGAAAGCTCAAGCTCAGCTGTGGAGGCCAACAAAGACAGAACATCAACTCGGACAAAAAATATCTGTTGTCATGTGAACTTTCACCAGAAGCAGATTTAAATAAAACACAAAGACAGAAGCATTTTATCGGACAGCTGCTGCTCTGTTGCTTCATTTCTGATATTGACATATTTCTTTCCACTTACAAGCTGCCACTTAAAAAATGTGACAATCTAAACGTAAATTGATTTTCAAAGTGAGATACAACAACATCTCCTAAACGTGGAGGATGTAAGAGCTCATACAACCATCAGTGGACTAGTCTCCTGCATGTTTCTGATATGAATGTAATGATTAAATGATATATTTTGGGAAAGAATAGCATCAGTAACATTGTTAACACTCTGCTACATTACAGAGAAATACAAACCGTACTAATGAACCTTCATTAATATAGGCCTATATTTTATCTACAAGTGCACGTCACACACTGAGCGAGCCGCCTGTTAATGACGCTGTGGGCTAATGGGCATGTAGCTACTTCCATGTTTCACATGATACGTCATGTTTGTAGTCGACCAATGAAGATGAGTTTAGTACCTAGAGGCGTATATGTAGCCCATCTGAGATACACTGGTTTCATACACTTGGAGGATGTGAAACTATACATCTAAAGAATATGACTCCTTTTTAAAGTGAGGACATCTGTGTAAGACAGACGTACAAACACACATACACTCATACACCTCTACTGTTAATGTGTTACTATGCAGACTGGAGGCTGAGGGAGGCCCTACGTTGTGATATTTTTACCCATAATCCAACACGGTGACGGCTCTCTCCACTCATGTTTAATGAGCTCAGCTGACATCCTCAATGAAAGTTTGATGAAGCCCCAGATACTGTATGCACACACACACACACACACACACACACACACACACACACACACACACACACACACAATGTACCCAAACTCTCACAGCTTGCGGCTGAATTATCTGCTGTGTGAAAGAGTAGCTGCAGATCTAATGATAAATAATCCTCATGTGAACGAGCACAGAGACTCACTTTATGCCGTCATGTGATGTGAACTCTCTCCTACACACAGTAACTGATGGAAATCATGATTCTACATTCCCAGGACTTCCTAACCTTCCTATCCTAAATCTCTCCTTCACACAACAATGCAGCACACAACATACAGCAGCCACAATGGATCCCAACAGTTTGGGGCTCCTGTGAGACTCTGGATATCAGCCAATCACCCACTGACTCAGATGGACGTTCCTCCTCCGCCACAGCTTCAGAGGAATTTAAAACCTGTAATGAATTTAACTTTCTGAGGGCTTGTCTTTCTGACGGCCTTGGTGTTTAAATGGCTCCAGCCTTCAGAAAATTTAATTTGTCTGTATTTTTAAGAGAGCTCGGGTGTCCCATGACGGTCTGAGGGATGTTTCAGGGGATTTCCACTTAAGTGAAATCAGATTTGGGCAAAAACACTAATTGTCAGCAAGCATGGGCACCACAGTTAGCTTATAATCAGCTAAAGGGTCATATTTAAAGCAAATGTTCAACATCATGGGAAATATGCTTATGTTTCACCTTCCAGAGAGTGAGATGAGAGGCCTGACACAAATCTTGTCCTTAAGTATGGAGCTAATGCCAGGAGGAGCTTAGCTTCGCTCAGTTTAGCTTAGCATAAAGTCTGGAAGCAGATGGAAACAGCTAGCCTGTACAACATATTAGCATGTGACTGATTTTGCAAAGATCCAGGCTGCCAGTTTAACCCTGCTCCCAGGCTTCATGCTAAGCTAGGCTAAACAGCTCCATGCATCTACTAATGGACGCGAGGCTCATGCTTGTGACAGCACAAGGGCGTCCTCGGGCCCCAGGAAAGTGCATCTGACTTTGAAGCCAACTACTGTAATGGCCAAACTGAGTAATTACATCATCACGTGATGCCACAGGGCCCAAATAGTCTTTTTCTCATAGACTTACATGGCGAAAGAGACGTCTGTAAATCAGTGAATACATTTTTTAGCATCACAAGTCCCACAAAATGACTAGCTTCACCATCAGGAGCTGATCCCCAGCGACACTTTCCAGCTCCTCCTGGGGGACCTCGAGGTGTTCCCAGGCCAGGTGAGATATATAATCCCTCCAGTGTGTTCTGGGTCTGCCCCGCAGCCTCTTACCAGTTGGACGTACCCAGAACACCTCTAACAGGAGGCGCCCAGGAGGATCCTGATCAGATGCCTGAACCACCTCAACTGACCCCTTTCAATGCGAAGTAGCAGCGGCTCTACTCCGCCGAAACTAATTTCAGCTGCTTGTATCCACGATCTCATTCTTTCGGTCACTACCCAGATCTCATGACCACAGGTGAGGGTTGGGACTTAGATGGACCAGTAAATCAAAAGCTTTGGCTTCCGGCTCAGCTCCCTCAACCTGTCAATCCATCTCACGCTCCATTCTACCCTCACTCGTGAACAAGACCCCGAGATACTTGAACTCCTTCGCTTGAGGCAGTAACTCTCTCCCAACCCAGAAGGAACAATCCACCATTTAACGGCAGAAAACCATATCCTCTTCAAAATTGGAGGTGCTGACTCATCCCAGCCGCTTCACACTCGGCTGCAAACCGCCCCAGGTCATGCTGGAGGCCACGGTGTGATGAAGCCAACAGGACGGCATCATCTGCATAAATTCGGAGACAAACACCGGACCCCTTCCTCCCCCTGGCTGAGTTCTATTATATTCCGTAATATGTTTTAAGTAGGCAGACATCTTTATGGTCGATATCTCCAACACTCTGCAACTCACATCAAACAATCTAGACTGATAAACAGCTCTACAGGTAAGAGGGTGACACGGACACTGGCATGACTTGACATGAGTCTGATATCGATCTTCTCATCTCACTCTCAAAAGCCAATAAGAGTATTTCTCAGACTAGTGAACTAATCCTCTAACACTGAAGCATTGTGCGGTTTTTGTTAAATGAAAAATCACAGTGGCAACACTCAGATCTGCTTATTAAATACACATCCAAACAGCCTCGCTGGAAATTAAAGTGCAATTAAAACAGAAACACACGACTTCTGACCTGCAATCAGAACTAATAACAGTCGGATAAGGCCGATAAATCTCTTTATCCATAGCTGCTGTTCAGGCTCCACAACAACCCAACCACACACACACACACACACACACACACACACATTTACAGCCCATAAACTTCTCAGTCCCTTAGCTATATGCAAATGTTGTTTTTAAAAACATAATGCAGGAAAGAAAACTTCAAACAAAAACACACTGAGGCAAACACACACACACACACACACACACACACACACACACACACACACACACACACACACACACACACACACACACACACACCATGACTTGCAGCTGTGTGGAGGGGCTGTGCTGCCCAGTAGAGTCAGCTCCTTGCAGCCTATTTTTATCCTTAATGCCACAGTAAACCAACACAGGCCTGCTGCTTGATTAAACCTCATAGTCCCTGTGGGCAGAGGCACAAAAAGCCCCCCAACATCTGATAGGGCTGCAAGTGTGTTTATTACTTATACTCTGTCAGTGTGTGTGTGTGTGTGTGTGTGTGTGTGTGTGTGTCTCAGAGTCTGTGGTGCAGTCATGTGCGTGCATATCTATTTTTCTGATTAAATGTGTGTCAGCTCTTTATATCCGGCTGATTTAACCCCATGCTGGAAAAAGAAATGCTTGCCCCACTTGCCCAGCGTTTTTCAAACAAACATATCAGACTCAAATATAATGTCAGGTGGCTGGCAGATGTGAAGAGAAAGACTGAACGTGGGGAGAAAACGAAGAAAGTGACAGTAAGCAAAATGTTAAACATCTACGCATGTTGGAGCCGAGTTACGCCGACAGCTACGGAAAATAAATTTGCTGTCATCTGACATCATGTGAAGGTTAGACTACTGCATAACACACAACAAAATTGCATTAGTTTTCCAAAAACTTTCAATGATTTTGACTAATTCCACGACTTTAACAGGCCTGGAAAATGTGATCGTGAAATTGCATGACTTTTCCAGGTTTTCCATGACTGTGGGAGCGCTGTAAAACACAGGGCTCCAGACAATGGCGTCCTGTTGTCCAAGGAAGCGCTCGCAGAAAGCCGTCTGCACTGAGTTATTCTTGATAATTTGGAGTATCAACATATTTTCTTATATTGAGGATTTATTGAGAGAAAATAAACAACAACAAAAACATTGGTAAAAGCCGTCGGCCAAATTGTTGTTTTCTTTTTTTTAATTTGTAATATTTTTAATTTTTCTGTATCAGCTCAGAATTTCACAATCAGTTCACCCCGACTAACTTTTAAAACAAACTAGTCCAGAGCTCCATGGCCACACACACACACACACACCTCAGCACATGTAAACACTCAAACACTGAACCTGAACGTGTGTTTTACCACCAGCTTGGCAGGAGAGGTGAGATGAAAAAGGGCGAGGTACAAGCTAAAGGGCTCACATCCAACAGCTCCTCTGATATCACACATCAGTTAAAAATCACAGAGCTCAGCAACCCCTGGACACCTGACCACACACACACACACACACATAAACACAAAGACAAATATAGACGGTAAAACACACCACGACACTCCTCCAGGCAGGAAATCAGATTGTTTGTCAAAAGGCCGCAGCAGCCAGTCGGACGCTGATGTTTTCACCATTTTACCAGAAATGACACTTTTAGAAAAGCGTCTGTATGAATGAGGGGTTACCTGCCAAAGTGGCTGGTCGGGGAGACAAAATGCCACAGCACAAACCAAACTCTTTTTATAGGACATTTTGGTCGTGGCTGGTGGTCACTTGTCACCCTGGGAAACACTGCTGTGTGTTTAGAGCAGCGCTGAGGAGCGAGTGTGTTTTCACTGTGCGGATTCCTGAGCTCAGCGGGACGGCAGGAAACAAACACATTGATCAGAATGTGGCTTTAACACCAGAGTGTTTGGTTAGATTCTTGTGATTCATCTGCAGATTACATGTTCTGTTTATTCCTCATTTAGTCTTTAAATTAAAAGAGTCTCCAGCAGCGTTTCACAGTAAAGGTGCTCTGCTCTGTCTGATGTTAGAAGAGCCTTCGCCAATGCCAGAAGAAATTACGATGCTTTTGTGAAATATAATAAGTTTATGAAGCTTCAGAGAAACATCACACAGCAGGGATCCTGTCCTGTGTTTAATAAAAGAGGTGATGGTTTATATGCCTAAACCTCCACTAACCAATTTTCTGGAGAAACCCTGAACATGGAAACTCAGAAGATTTTGCAACAATGGCCGTCTGTGACGAGCACAGTTTCCAGTTGTTTAAAATAAATATTCAGTTTATCTTGATATAAAACAGAGAAAAATTTCTATCAGAAGCTGGAAACTGAGAAATTGTGGCACTTTGGCTTCAAAAATGATTCAAATTCAACATTTTTTTTTTAAGGTCCAGTGTGTAAGATTTAGGGGAGTCTGCCATGCTACTGTCTACAGTAGCTGTCTTTTCATTGGCCACCATAGCTCTCCTACATGCGCGTCACACCGGAGACTTTTCAGTTGGTTGCAATCTGCAGCCTCACCACTAGATGGCACTGAATCCTACACACTGGACCTTTAAGTCAAAACTAATTCTCAGTCTTTGTTTACTGATTATTTGGTGTGATATTTCCTGATATAATTCATTGTAACCAGCAGAAGTGGATGAATATGAATCGATGCTGAAGCTCATGAATGTGGAGAGAATGTCTAACGTATGAAGGAAGAGGAAGAGCTTCTTTTCTACCACACAGGTCAGTATGAAGTTACTATTCGGCACACGATGACTCTCACAACTGGTTGCCTTTAGTGATGTAAAATTTGAAGCTTACTAAGTCGCTGCTTGATACAATGCAGTCAGTACAGGTCGGCAGGAAAAGATGGAAGGTGGAGTCGTTGTGGTGGCAACAGTGAAGTCATGTGACCGTGCTGTAGCTTGTTTCTAGCCTAACGTCAGCCTTTCAACTCTCGCGATTGCATTTAGGCTTCAAAAATCATAAAAGTTGTGTTCATTTGTAAAGATGATCTTGCTAAAAAAATAAATGCATAAGTATGGTGAACTTTTGTTTGCCACACAGCTTTTTTTCTGAGTTTCTGCAATTATAAAATCCAAAGGCTTTTTGACGAGGGAACCCTGTGTCGCCAACTTCTGCATCGGCCTACAGAGAAACATCCCTGGAGCTCTCAAAATATACAAGTGGATTAAATATGGCAGCCACATTATTAGTTTATGCAACTAAAGCTGACGCCAGCCGGGCAACCACTTTTAAAAGTTTGTGTTGAGCCTGAAAGAGACGAAAAGTTGCAAACGGAGGGATGTGAAGACCAAGAGGAAAGAGAGGAAAACTCAATGTAGGAATCAAAGAGAGGATTCAGACTTAATCAGGAACTGTGTGTCTAGTAAGAGGAAGAGAGGAAGAGACAGAGTCTGGGTCCCTCACAGCTATCAGCCATGATACGCCTGGAACAACAGCTCCACAGACCCTGCGCCTGCACAACTGCTCTCATGTGGACTGACAGGATTATGTACCAGCCTTTCAGATTTCAGCCATTTCACTACTTTCATATAAAGTGACTCACAAAGAAAGAGGAGGGAAGGAACTCAGGTTAGTGTCTGAGGGAAGTTTCTAGCTCTTAAGGAATGAAATCAGTCTTACAGACGGATCATTAGGCCGCCTGTTAAACACGGTCAATGAGTTACAAGTCAGAGAAAAGAGCAGCGGCGTGTCGTGGGCTGAAGATAATGACTGAAATCTTTGAACTGAGTGTCTCCAGAGCCGCCTGCCCACTCAGACAAATTAAGAGTGGGCACTCGCATGACATATCACTGTGGAGGAACATTTTTAATTCTAAATTACACACACACAAACATGTTCGCAGGAGTCCACCTCACTGTTCCTCACCGTGGCTCAGTTTCCTGTAAATCTGTAAAGCGTGTTTGGCTTTAAAGTGAAGCCATGGAAGTCAGTACGTAACCACGCGGTGCTACAGGTGAGTGCAGCTCAGTAGAGAGGCAAACACTGGCGGCTGACCATTCGTGAACTACCCATGCGTGTGTGCACTTAAAAAGGTTAATGCTCAACCAGCTTCTTCTCCGACTTTGTGTCATGAAAAAAGAAACTGCACGGTGACTTCTACACACCACTGCATGCTCGTTAGATCACAACTTCCCCTCCAGCTGCTCAGAAAATGTCACACACACACTGGGAATATTCATCCAATACTATTGATTGGCCTGAGGACGCATATAAAGGGCACTGAGCAGGGAGGGAGAGGCTTTCTAACAACATGTGCAATCTATGAAGAAAAAGATTAAAAGGTCAAAACGTCCCAGTTTTCCATTAAAGAGCAGCCGTTACATTTTAGCTAATTAACAGATGTGTTAATTTAAAATACCTGCTAATGAGCACTGCAGCAGAACATGCTTCAACTACAGACAAGAGAAATAGAGTCAGAGTCACGGTGTTGCTTCCTGAAATACTGAAATGATCATGTAAGATAAAGAAGGACACGGAACAGCAGAGCAGAAAGGGAGAAAGGATTCTTTATTCTCAGATACGTGCTTATTAGAGTCCGGAGAGAGGAAGTAGAGGAGATAAAGAGTGTGGACAAGGGAACATTATTTCAGCCTCAGGTGGTGGCACTCTATCATAGAGACTTTCCTGTGCCAAATCTATCCACGCTGCAGTGGTGTGCGTCTCTAATACCAGTTTTTAACCTGCCGCACCAAAGCTGGACCACACGGGTCAGTGTATTACCTACAGTAGATACAGTCAGATGGCACGTCTCCAGTTTGGAGAAGCAGGCACAGAAGCTAAGCAATGTACAGGTGAGGACGGGGCTGCTGCAAAACATATTTTAGCCACTTGAAAAATCAATAACAGTTTCAGTATACACTGTAGTTAGATTTTTTTCATCGCTTCACCTTTCTGTCAGACAGCGATTTCTAACAGGGAAGACATTAACAGCTTTAGTTCCCTGTGTTTGCTCTCGTCAAGGCCACCAGACTCCATTGAGAAAAACAGTCAATTTTAGCTCGCTGAGCTCCGCAGCTGCTGGTCTACTGCTGCTTCAATAGAGTGGTTAGGTTGTGTTATTGTGTGACTTTGGTGAATCTAAACAAACCCTTTTAAACGCTAAACTCACACAATAATTCAAACTAGGGCTGGACGATTAATTGAATTTTAATCATGATTTCGATTTTGGCTTCTCATGATCATAAAAACAAGAAAGAAAAACGATTAATGCGCCGCACGGCGTGGCGTGTATGTAAGTTCCTGTGCTGGAAAAGCACCGTGAATGCACCTGTGTTATGTACAGCAGCAGCAAGCATGTGACGTGTGTGGATCAATAATATGTGGAGCGAGCAATTGAGAACATGGCAGAAAGGCAGCCTTTGGTTATGAAGAAAGGTAGGACAACTTCAGTCATCTGGAAACATTTTGGCTTCAAGTTGACGGACGTCAAGCAAAAGGAAACTGTTTGCAAAGTTTGTCACGCTGTGGTGTCTGCCCCCCAAGGCAACACGAGCGGAGAAATAAAAGTCCAAAAAAGTTAATAACTTACAAATTATGGCGAAAAGGTCGTTTCTTGCAACATCTAGAATTAAGATAAAAATATTCACAAATGAAAAACACTTCTGGTTGCTGATATGTAGTGTTTAACTTTTGATTTAACACTAAAAATTAAAACCCTCTGTGCACACTGCAGCGCAAGCAGACAGATGCACGACTCAGAGCAGCATGTGTCACTGACACCAGACTGTCACCATCAGCATATTATTTTACATCAATAAAATCTATTTTATCATTATTTTGAGTCACATTGTTGAAAGAATTTAGCTGTCTGTGTTCAAGCAGGATAACAGGTCTCCATTCATTGCACGCCGGGCTTTCTATTTCCTAGTTTAGAAATCAATGAATAATTGTGTTTATTAATCGTGATTTCAATATCAATCAAAATAATAGTGATTATTATTTTTGCCATAATCGTCCAGCCCTAATTCAAACTAACTAACTAACTGATCGAGGCAGCAATAAAACAGCAGCTCCTGCGTTCAGCAAAGTTAAATCAGTGATTTTCTCAATGGAGTCTGGTTTTGAAGAGAGCAACGTAACAGCTTCAGTTCCCCGGAGACATGAAATACAATACTCCTGAGTGTATGTTACATTTATTCATTGTGCAGAATAAGAAAAAGCATGTCTGATCAGGTCAGCTGATACCAATGATGTGCCCTTTTTATCGTGCATCCCTGAAAGACACAAGTATCCCTGGACTGACCCACCCAATAAAACTGAGTCGAGCCTCGGTAAAGGCCCATCAGATTCTGACAAAGATTAAAGCTGGGGAGTTTTTGCCAGACAAGATAAAGAAAATAAAAAAAAGTTTGGTTTGTCAAGTGTGACCTAGAAAAAAATACAAAAACTGAATGAGATATTTGAGATTTGCACAGCCAGAGTAAAGAGAATGAAATTAACCGTCACTTTAAAGAGTGACGACCTGCAACAGAAGTCTCATATAAAGGTGTCAAAGAGGGGTTAAGTGCTTTCAGTAAAGAAGGTCATATTTAGGGGAAGAAAGGAGTGTCTTGAACACAAATGCTTTATGAGTGTGCTCTTTGTCACCACAGTACAGTCGTCATCATCCAGAAACTCATTCATTCTGTAACACACAGCCCAAAACGTCTCAGGACTCATTCTCTGGCAACTTCCTGGATCGGCCACAACTTCAGCACTTTGTAAAAACATCTCTTCACTCTGCCGGTCGAGGCCCAAACTGGTCCTCACAAAGACAGAAATACTGGTACACACACACACACACACATGCAGAAGGCAACCCTTCAACATCAGCTCCAAACACCCCTCATCCCTTTCTAATGCCTCCTCCCTTCCCAAAAAACCTCTAATGTACATACCAGGGCTTCCCATAAAGAGACCACGCTGTAATGACGCGGTGCCTCCTGGCACTGTTAAAAACAACATCTCACAGAGCCGAATTAAAACAGGCTGGGAAGGGCAGGAGGAAACCAACCCCAGCGATGAGAGCCTGTGGTGTAAACGGAGCGGTGAAAAGGCGTTGGCTTTAACCATAAACTGGTTTTAACGTCTTCTCCAGCATTCAAGCTCAGTGGAAAACAATGGAAACGATTTTATTAAATCTGGGTTTGTGGAATCATGTGTGTGAGAGAAATGTTGATTATTTTTCAATTAGGCAATTAATCTTTTCCCTTTTACAAACAAACATCCAAGAGACAGTTGAGGGAGATCGTCATCTGAATTATCCTGTTTAAATAGATCTAAAATATGAAGAACAACAGCTTGAGCATTCAGTGTTTCAGCAGCAGAAAGCTGAGGCTTCTGTCTTTCCCGTCATCACGTCGTGACCTTAACTTACATTACCTAACATCAGTGTTAATTTTGACAGCTGTTTCAGATTTAGTCTCAGTCTACTGATTAGATTTAATCACATTTAAGTCATTTTCTCCTTCATAGTTTTAGTCAAAGAAAACTGAAAATGTTTTAGTCCTGATGTTTTCTATATGTTTTTTAATCTCCAATCCAGTGAGGCTAATTCATGTCTCAGAAATCAGACTCAAGGTGACAGGTTGTATAAAACAATGTGTGTGTCATGTCTCCAGCGGTGTGTGACAGGTTTAAGGGCTGAGTGGAGTGGAGACCTGCAGGGTGAAGCTGTGAAGTCTGTGAGCGGAGCTAGCTGCTAACAGCCACCGCTGCACCTAACAAACTCCACATATCCATTCAGCAGCTCCACCATCCACAGTCAGACACACACGGCTCATTATTTACTGCTGAATCACAACTTTGGTTGGTGCAGACTATTTACTGGAGTTCATCTTAGTTTTTCATACCAAGATATATTTTTAGCTCGTGATTGCTCATTTTATCATGAAGAAAAAGGTTGGTGACAAAAAAAAATTTGTCGTAGTTTTCGTCAACGAAATTAACGCTGACTAACATGTGGTGCAAACGTAGTATTGTGTCATAATTATGCCAGAATTTTCGAGGGAATATCCCTGTAATGGCTGTGGGAGATCTTGTTTGCATCATCCTGTAACACAGGATATAACAACAGCCAGAACATGTATTCTTTTTGCTGCAGAAAGCTACATGCACGGTGGCGCCAGAGGAACGAATGATAAACCATCACTACGCATCTGCACTCTGCTCAGTCTGCTGAAACAGACAAATAAAACTAAATAATAATTCAAATAACTTCAGTGTGTTCAGAAATATTTTGTTTATGTTTCTACATTTAAAAATCTTTTGAATCAAAATGTTTTATTTATTTATTTTCTAAATCAGATTAAAAAAACGTCCCATTTTTGCATTATTTCTTTATGAAGCAACTTCAATACTTTTATTAATTATAGTTTATTGACTTATGTAACCTGTAGGCTCAGGTTGTACAGATTTTTGGGATATAAAACATTTAATGATGCTCCAAAAAATGACATGACAATAAGCAAAACTACCCTCGAGGCACTGGAGGACCATTTCTACCGTCGAGTTCAAACGGTTAAATGTAACAAAAAGGGAGAAATGGCCTTTCAATTTTCCCAAAGCCCAAAGTGACGTCTGTTAATCACTAATTCTTTCCAACTTAAAGTCAGAAATCCAAAGATATTCAATTTACAGTAATATACAGCTGAGAAAAACAGCTAATCCTTACAGGATAAAAACATTTTGTATTTTTTATCATCTCAGTGCCAAACTGGTGTTTTTCATTCTTTACTTCCTGCTGATTTACAATATATATATATTTACAGTATATATATATATATATATATATATATATATATATATATATATATTTACAGTATATATATATTTACAGTATATATATATATATATATATATATATATATATATATATATATATATATATATATATATATATACATATATATATATTCACAGTATATTTTCACAGATGTCTTCTGTATCGCTGCCTCACTCACTAATGCCAACAGCTCCATTAAAAATGAGAGTTTTAATTCCAGCAGAATTATCAAAACATGGATGATTTTATCCTCAGTAACGTAAGCAAAAGCTTCTGAGGTGACTTCTGATTCTTAACAGTAATGTGTCCGTCTTTCTGCCAACAAGCATCTTAAAGTGTGTTTATACATTTTTCTGTCAGTGTTTATCTCATTTTGGGATCAAACTGTTGAAATTTTTTAGAGTGCAGCTTCAGCTGAGAGGATATAACGCGTTTCATTTCCCAGTTTGACCAGAAGTGTTTATGGGCAGGCGTCGTCACCTCTTAATGGTGTATTACCATCATCATCTCCGCAGGACGGAGCTGTACTCGCTGCACTGCCAGGACCTGGGCGTCCAAACCAGCTCTGGCATGCGGTCGAGTCCTGCCACGCCGCCGGATGGCGAGGCGAGAAGCAGCTCTGGTGTGAAACCAGAGGGTCACTGGCACACCGGCAGGGCCGAAGCAGCAGGTACGGCCTCTAATCTGTGTCTGTCGCACAGACAAGAGCTGGCACTGTGTGAAAAAGTTATTCTGAGCCCCATTAAGGCCCCGGAGTCTGCAGGATTTCATTCCAACAAATCACCACAGTGGCTGACTCCGCTGATTAGCGAGGCTTCATCCAGGGAGGACGAACTAATTAGTGAAATGAGCTGGGTGGAATAAAAGCCTGCGTACAGTACAGTCAGGCTTCGATGGCACCGCGATGAGAACCAGTGCCTCACAGCAAAATGCAAAAATATGTTATATATGACCTAAAATATGGAGCTTTAGAGGAACGTCTTTGAATTATCAATCACCTTCCTGACAGATCAATTCTTTTTCTTCTCAAATATTACAGGTGAGAATCGCCAGAGGATCCACGATACGATATTATCACGATATGTTGTGATTTATCACCTTTTTATCCAACTGCAAATTATTTCCCCAAATTAAAACTTTGTCAACATCAGTTTTCATTCATCAGATTTCAGTGTGTTCATCAACTTTAATCATTTTCATTGCAGCAAAATGTGACACAGAGCAGACAGACTGAACAGCACCGTCATAAGACCGTCATAGGCCGCACACGCCAACAGTGCCTGTTTCCACAGAGAAAAGAGTAAAAGCACTTCGTCCAACAGGTGTGTGACCCGCTGTCCCCGGTCACAAAGCGCCTCAGGATGAGGAGCACCAACATGTAAGAGTCCATTTCCTGCACACAGAAACCTTGTTTTCTGTCGATTTGACCAGAATCACTGTCAGGGGCGAGAACAGAGCAGCCAGTGTCCCTCAGGAACGCGACGTCTAGACAAAGCAGTAGCTGTGTTGAAGCAGAACTCACGACCCCCTCGACAGCACTTTCTTCACCCTCATCATTCACCACCTCCAGCGCCCCCCCGCCCTCCTCCCGGGGCCGAGCACTCTGCTTCACCCTGAACACAAGAGCATGGAGATCACGCCGTGAAGAACATTAAAGCAGAGACGGGGGAGGGGGAGGGCGGCAGGGTGTTTGTTATGGCCGTTGCCTGGGAGAGGGGAAGGCGAATATGGAGTGCTGTAGTAGCTGCTGAATGCTTGTAAATTTAATTGCTTTCGCTACAATGCATTACTCTGAAGCCAACAGGGAGGGCGAGTCGTGCTGGAGGGAGGTGTAATCGATTAATGGCTGAAACGGAAAAGGAGGTAGAGCCTCTTATTCCCACACTGACTCAACTAAAATCCTCCGGCACTCAGGAACATCACGATCTGATGCTTCAAACAACGTGAAGATGCTATAAACTTCAACATTCGGTTTTTTGGTCGTTTAACTCTGACTGAGAGTTGCAGATTCATTAATTCACATAAGCAGATGTCTATCAGGTGACACAGTCATTTGGTATCTGTGGGCGCCCTGTCAAAGTCTGGTACTAAAACAAATAACTATCTGTCTATATCTATGGGGGGCAGTGTACCAAATGGAGAACAGAGGGTGGGATGTGAGCGCTGCTTTAACATGTCTATGGATTATAACCAAAGAGCTACACAACAGTTTGGGTCCCTTTATACAGATAAGATAATCTTAACCTTTTTTCATGTAAATTTTAGCATCATCACAAATACATTTACGTACATTTACATACACACACTGCTGTAGAAACCTTGTGAAACATTCTCCCATCTCGGCGCCGTGGTGCGTGAGCTGCCACAAACCCTTTGTAGCACTGTAAAGTATCACTGCTAGCTCTGTTAGCACCATTAGCTGCGTCAGCACAGCTAGTGGCGCTTACTCACCAAGGCTACCTGGAGGTTGACAATCATGTTTCTGCAGCGATGGCGTCCCGCTGCCATAGGTTGGGTTGGCGTAACCAGCAAATGAGCAGTCAGCAGAGTAACGGACTAAAAGGAAAGCACCTCTTGTACTTTCACTTACAAATTCAAAAGTGTGTTTCGGGCTATCCAAAGCAAAATTAGCCGAAACTGAAATTAAGGATGGTTCAACATCTTCATTTGCCGTTAAACAAGACTTTGGCTCGGTCTAGCGGCTCTGTGAGGTTGTGCATACTGATGCTAACATGCTGAAGTTAAAGCAGCTGTTTTTGTGCTGAGACGGTTTGTTCACCATCGTCATCATGTTAGCACGCTATCATTTGCTAATACGGGACAAATAAAGCAACCAGTTTAACCTGACGATGATGTGACAGATGATGTAATGCACATTATTCCCTGACAGTCTGTCCTATCGCTGCTGAGGTATTTCAGTCTGCACCACAGTGGCGGACCGACTCTGCCGTCCCCACAGTGACGTCATTAGCACGGCTAAAATACTTCATGTCCCTGATTCGGTCTCTCTAACATCCTGTGATCGCTTGGCTCCGGCCCACAAGCCCACACCGCTGACATCTCGGCCTCCATTTTGAAATGACTCAGAGGCGTTCTTTGACATTTAGATGAGAGCGTCTCTTCCACTCGCAGCCGCTCACACACCTCCTCCCATCATTTCACACAAGTTGAGACTCAGTCGCCATCTTCCTGTCACACGAGCTCCACGTATCTGCTTCTTGGCAAACCCCTCCGTGACACACATACAGTACATTCAGCCGAGGTGTTAGACCGCACCGAGAGCGAGTGGGTGGTTCAGATCTTTTTGCTCAAGGGTACTCCAGCATTGAAGAGCCTCAACATTTTAACCTGTTCAGTAACAGCTGCAGGCTGAGAGACCCTGAAGTGCACCTTCACCAGGGCCCTCTTCCTCTTCCTGTCTATTTTAAGGCTCCGCCAACAGAAACATTTATAAATCATTAACAGAGGAATATTTCCGAGCACAAAGACGGTGAATCTGGAGACTTAGATTCAAGGTTTCCAAAATGAAAGGCCATTACTGGAGGCATAAAAAGCTGCTTTATTTTCTGGCTAATTGCTTTTTTTCATCAGAAAATCATTTTCAGATTGTAAATGACAAATGTGACACTGAACGTCTCAAAATTAAGACCACATTTCACATAAACCCTGCTGAGTCCTGTCAGAGGATGTTTCACCCTCACTTGCTTTCACTGCAGAAATATAAGCATGCAATATTTTATATTAACTTTCTGGTCTCAAAACTACAAGCTCTTTAGCTGAACTTTACTTTGAAAGACAGACCTTCTCTTCCTGTTTGGTGCCGTAAAGCAACCCTGAGATTCCCTTCAAATCAAAATTGAGGATTTATGGCAATTACATCCAGACCATTACGGAATTTTTTAAGGCCGATACCAAAAACATATTTGGGGTTTAAAAAAGGGTTAATAACCATACATTTCGCACCATTCCATTTTTTACATAATAAATACACATTTTTGGAGAGAATTCATTAAAAGTAATTATTAAATATTTGCAACAAAGACACTGATATGCCACGCAATAATCTAATATATCAGGATTAAAGGCAATAATTCTCATTCATACCATAATTAGAATAAATGTACAGTATGGCAAAATGTATTTAACACGCCTCCCTCTTTTTGCACCACTCCCTCCCACCTCATTAATAAAGAACAGTCCCTTAGTATCGACTACTAAATTCCTGGTCACATGCCAACCCTTCAAATTCAAAGGTACGACCATTTCTATATGAATAAGATGCAGAGAAATTGATTTGTGTCTTTATTTCTAATGTAACGCACTTTATCTGGCCTCCCCAAAAGCATCACTGAGAGACTTCAGCTGATTGAAACTCTGCAGCTCAACTATGAACCAGGACCAAGAGGAGTGAGCACATCAGGCCAGTCTGAGCCGCTCTGCACTGACTTCCTGTTACATTTACAATTGATTTTAAGCTCCTCCTCCTTGTGTACAAGTGTCTCCAAGGACACTACAATCACCTGCTGCTGGTTTATTGGAAGAAGATCGGGGATGCAGGCGTCATCAGTGACGCCCCAAAGCTATGGAACACACAACCTATAGATATCAGAGAAGCTGCCCGCTAAATAATGTTAAAATCGTATCTGTTCACTTTAGACTTTAACTCGCTCCGACTTTCCTTATACAGGTCTGAAACTCTTTTGTCTTATGCTTCACGCTGCTGCAACTCTTGGTTGAGTTTATGATTTATGGTTTTCTATGATTTTAGTCAGTCGTGATTTATTTTATTATTTTAAACCTGTTTTATGTCCATTATGTCTATTTTCATGTGAAGCACTCGGTGCTTATGACGCCCTTATTGTAAAGCACATTGAGCTGCATTTCTTGTATAAAAGGTGCTGTACAAATAAAGTTTATTATTCAAGTTCTTTGTGGTGAGATGTTCATAAAACGTATATTAGGAGGGTGCGATGCTGAGCTGTGAACAGCTAAAACTAATCATGAAAAGATTTCATTCGACACAGTCGTGCTACATTTTAGTGGCACTAGTGACGCCGCCACACACAAGGTGTCACCTCAGATGATAATGTGTGATCATGTTTAAATTGCATCTTTTCTCATTTTCTGCCACTAATAGTTTTATTGTCTGTTCTTTCTCTGAGCTTCTCGTCCTCCTGCTGCAGCTGGAAAACTCCCACGCTCCTCTCCGCTGCCTCTGGCTACGGCAGCAGGAGAGAAGCAGGTTAACAGGCCGAACACATAAACCCACAAATATTGTTTCAGGTAGAGCGATAAAGAGGAAGACGAGAGAACAGTGGCTGAAAAGAGGAAAAAATTAAACAACAGGGTCTCTCGTATTTTTAGTGCTCGTCTCCGTCTCTCTATGGTAACCTGAAGTCGGCCACTCACAGCTGCTGCTCTCATTCTGCTCCAGCTGAACACCCACACTATTACATGGTGTGTGAGTGCGTGTGTGCGTGTGTGTGTGTGTGTGTGTGTGTGTGTGAGAAAGACACACACTGAAAGGCAGTGTGCATGAGTGTGTTTGAGAGTGTTAATGGATGTGAGAGAGTGACAGAGAGAGAAGTGTATTTACAGAATGTGTGTCTGAGTATGAATGTATTCCTGCGCCACATATTAAACATATCTAACAGAATATATCACAGCGTGCGTCGTGTCGCTGGTCAGCTGCACAGCAGCCTGTCGCTGGTGTGACGTCGACAGCAGAGACATGTATACAGTAGCTAAGCAAAATGGCAGTTAAGTGAAATAGCATCTGCAGGGGTGAAGCAACGTGAGGATATACTACACTCAGTGGCCACTTTATTAGGTACACCTGCAAAATCTAGCGCAATCCAACACAGCCATAAATTCATACATTTAGCACCAAAAAACTGTTAAAAAAAAAAAAAGTAAATTAAAAAACGAAAATCGAATACCAAATTTTCATAACGAATACCTACCCATAGAAACGAATATTCAAATATCTGAATATTTGGGTACAGCCCAAATGACTTCCCTGTTCTGCATTAACTAATAAAACACAAATCAAACTTATGTCACTATCATGACTTCATTACTATCAAAAGAGAGAAGATTTTAATCCACATCTCTAACTTCACTGCACATTGTGCAACATCACAGGGAAGTTGAGATACTTAACCAGAACAGCTGTGTCCATCAGAGTTCACGTGGTCCTCTCTCTGTGTGTTCTGTAGGTTACAGCTAACACCGACTGTTCTGCTTCAAGTAGTGACGGACCAACAGACCACCAGAAATAAATCAGGTCAGATCTCCCAAATTCAGCTTCATGACTCTCACAAGACTATGAGAGTCCTGAGCAAACACACGCACACACTTTGTGTTCAGAGGTTTTGCTCCAATAACTCCTTGACAAGGGATCAGGTAAGGCAAGTTAACTATTTCTGTGTTTGTATCTCCGTCTCTCCTTTCATCCCCCACCTCATCACGTGGAGCTGACGTGTGTGTGTGTGTGTGTGTGTGTGTGTTCGCTCTCAGCCCACATCAAACAGCAGCCATGTCATCAAATCAACAGACCGAGAGATCCTGAGAGAGAGTCACAGAGAGAGGTGGAGGGCGAGAAGGAAGAGCGGAGCGGGGAGAATTTGGACTGAACTGCTTCATGAAACACTCGCACAGAACAGGAAAAATAAAAACCTCATAAAGAAGGAACAAACTTGAGGATGAGGAGCTGAGCAGAGCGACAGAAATAAGAACAACACATCAATTAATATACGATAACACACAAAGCGTTACGTCTGAAGAACAGGCAGAAAGAGAAGCGAGTGGCTGTTTGTGGGTTCAGTTATTAGGCAGCAGCCTCTTAAACTCTGAATGCACGGATTCACTGAGCTCCAGCGTACATACAATATAGACTGCGAAGACTTTGTACACATCTGTGGGCCCAACTGTTTTATTGTTCAGTAAATTTTATTCCTTACAGTTTGTGAATACAGTGAAAACAGTGCTGTATCAGCATTTCATACTATATTATAAGTTCTTTTGCACCAAAAGTAGCCGAATCGAAGCTCTCTGCGCTCCCAGGGCCGACCCTCGCGCCCTCCGACTGGGGTCCCTCTGTTTTTGTCTTTTATGCAAGAGGTACATTATCAATATCTCCTCCACAGTCGCCATGTTTGTTTTGTTTGTGTGTTGTTTTAACTCTGTTGTTTTAACTCTGTTCTTCTTGAGGCTTGTGTCTGTGCTGCAATATGTTGCTGTCCTGCAATATGTTGTCCTGCTGATGTCATTTTACCAACACCTGCGTGTACAGGGAGACAAACATATGGCACATGAGCTTACACAACTAAACCCACCTAACAAACTGCTCACGTCCAGCTGTTATTGTCCAGATATTCAATCAGCCGCACTGACAAACTGAGGCTGAAACATCTCGTCACTAATTAAGACGCCACAGATCTGAAAACTAACCGTCCAAAGAAAACCTGCCAACATGAGGTATTTTCCTCCTCCGTCTCCTCTGTGGCCTTAAAAGCATCACAAATCAGCAGGGTCGATACAGCTGCAGGATTTTAACCTCCCTTCCATATGGAGCAGAAAAAAAAACAGGGAAGCTGCTGAGACCGGATTTATAACTTCATCTGTAGGAAACAATTAGTTGATTAATCAACAGGAGATGATTAATCAATAACCGCTCATTTGCTGGTGATATTAATGGGTTTTCCCCCCCAAACAGAAATGTGACTGGCTGCAGCTCCTCGGCGTCCAGGATTTTCTGCTTTTCTGTTTTATATCCTTATAAAGTAGAGATGCACTCATTTATTGTCTCAACATCGACATCAGCAGATATTCACTAAAAATAAAGGTAAATTCACCGACGGCAGCGGCCGATGTTTATCTGTTGCATCACAAGATTTCTGCACAGGCTAAGTGTTAAATGTGTCGGTTCTTTGCCTCTGGACACTGAGCCTATTTTTTTCGGATGCGTTTTTTTAATCCGTCATCCGATATAAAAACTGTTACACACAGAAACCTTGCGCACTGATTTCGATGTGTTTTATTGTTCTATTTGTTCAATACGTGACAAAATGAAAAGACGTGTTTTCTCTCTTGCCTCTCTCCACTGGAGTCACCTGTCGGACTGACATCACTTCCTCCCTGTCTTTCATTTGGCACCGCAGCTGCATGAAGGGGCGGAGCTGTCCTCAACATCCTGTGTGGGATCCACATCCTCCTCCTCTTCATCATCATCCACCTTAATATTACTATCTGACGTGACAAAAGTGAACTATCTGAGTTATAAAATGATTTTCTGCGTCCTGTTTCTCGGTCTTGCTGCGGCTGTGTCCCATCCAGGTGAAGACAGACAGGATTTAGTCACTGCATCTCGGCGAAGGGGCTAAAATTCACACGTCAACTCTGGTGTTGTGTTTCCATCACTGCTGACTGAAGCTGGAGAGATAAATACCTGTGACTACTGAGGTGGGAATCAGCAGAGGCCGCACAATACAAAATCACAATACAAAACTATTGCGATTCAAATGTTTTTGCAATACTAACATGAATTCCAATATATTGCAGTTTATTAGTTTCCTTATCCTTATTACCTATGCAGAAGAGGGGGCTATGATATAATCATTTTTGATTTGTAAAGAAGCCCATGTTCAGCCTACTGTGAGTTTGTGCTTAATAGAAACACAAAAATGTTTTATTCTGTATGAAAAACACAAGAAATCACAGATATATTTTATTTTATTGCTTTTCTAATGACTTTTACATTTAATTTATGTTCTGCGCTGTGTAAGTACTGAGGAATGCTTCTCATTGAGTAAAAGTCCAAAAAGTCTTTTGAGGCAATTATTAAAAAAAAAAAAATCATGTGAAAGAAGTCTTTATCAAAGGTTGTTTCATAAACTTGTATCAATGAGTTTTTGCTCATTCAAAGGCAGTGTAATGAACAGCTGACTAGCTTTAAAATTTCAATTACTTCTTTTGATAATGAAGTTTTTGTGTCGGTGCAAAAAAGGGAATAAATAAAAACAAAAACAGAATAAAGAGCAAAAACATCTATATCATTATCAGCTGTTGGACAAATTATTCTAAACATCTGTTTCAGTGGCGCCTCCCAGTGATAAATCAAATACTTCTTGAAAAAATAAGTATTTTGTCACTATTTTCTTGTACTTATAGGACTGAGCAATTAATCAGCTGATTGCAAAACAGATAATTAATAATGACCATATAGTGAATATCTAACAGCACTGTGGGTGACAGAACGACCCGACACTTCATTCCTCTCATGTCTGATTTTATCTTTGACCTAGAAACACAAAAACATACAGTCAGGTGTCCGACTTCACAAGAACACCGCGCATCCCGTGTGAGGAGACACACTGGGGTTGGGGGTTCGATTCCCACTGGGGCCACCCGTGTTATACGCACTCGCAGCACTGTGAGGCACTTAAGATAAAAGCCTCCACCCAGCGTCATGTGTTATATAATTATGAGAAGAATGAGAGAGAAGGAGAGAAGGGAGGCCGGGGAGTGAAATATAGGCCTATATAAAGGGAGGGGGTTACAGTCAGAGAGGGAGGGAGGATTAAGAGAGAAAGAGAGGATGGTTGCTATGACCTACTTCCTGAGCACTTCACCAATCGCTTCGTTTCACAGTGACGATTTTTGCACGCACAGGACACACACACACACACACACACACAGTGAACAAACACAGATACACAAAAATAGGAGGAACAAACACATGATGGAGACACACTTTCACACACACATTTACTGGTCCAACAAGCACTAAAGAAGGCCACTGAAGAACCTTAAGGAAATATTAAAGGTGAAAAAATGAATCAGAGAAAATAAATGTTCTTCAGGCACTTTTACACAGAGCGAGGAGGAAGGGTAAATTATGTAAAAGCCTTTATTCAGTCTGGCACGTTAATGGTTTAAAACATCGGCCAGTTTCGATCACACAGGCTCCTCTAATAAAAACAGACTGATTACACCTGGTACGTTATGACAGACATATTAATACAATGAGTGGAATCAAAAATAACAGCTGTATCCTGCATCAGCTCAGTAAAAGGAGTGACATAGAACATGAGCTGGCTTTGTCATCACAAGGTGGAGGGGAGGGAGGATGGCGTGACACCTATGACACAGAGGAGGGACGCCAGCAAAGCTGCAGACAACTGTTTGAGACCAACAATAAAAACGTTTTTTTAGCAACATATCGCTGTATTTACAGCAGTGACAGTGTCATGGAAAGCAAATTTTTTTAGCAAGGCATTGGTGCGTTTCCTAGTGGAAAAGTGCAACAAAAATTGGTTGTTTTTACATGGACATCGATGCATTTCCTGCTGGGATAGAACCATGAAAATCGGTTGTTTTTTATGGCAATGCTGCGTTTTTTCTTTGCAAAGTGCCACAAAAAACGGTTGTTTTTACCAAGACGTCACTTCATTTCCTCCCCACATAGTTCCATGAAAACTGATTGATCTTAATCGAGAAATCCTTGCATCTCCTGTGCATAGTGCCATGATAATCTATGGTTTTTCATGGAGACATTGCTGCGTGTTTTTCCTTGGTATAAGTTGTTTTTTTACAGAGACATCTCTGAGTTTCCTCCCAGTATAGTTCCACAAAAATCGTTTGTCTTTAATCAGGAAATAGCTGCGTTTCCCTTCCGGCACAGTGCCACAAAAAGCTCTTGTTTTTTCCAGACACATCGCTGTGTTTTCAACTGGTGTAGTGCCACGAAAAACTTTTTTTTTTGTTTTTGTTTTTTCACTAAGACATGCATTTCCTCCAGGCATACTTCTATGAAAATTGGTTGTTTGTTCTAAGACATCGCTGCACTTCCTGCTGGGATAGTGCCACAGAAAGTGGATACTTTATTTAGCAACAACAAGCTAATATTTTGTGCCAAAACCTCACATCATGTTCACCACAGAGTTGCTGAAACATAAAAAAAAAAGTAAAGTTTAAACATATCCGCTACATAAAAATGTAGAAATATAACATACTGCAGAAACGTACAATGCCATCATTTTTTCTGGTGATTGTAGGACAGTTTGATGCGGCCGCATAAGCACGTGCAACTAATAATGTTGTTTATAATTACAAATAATCAAGTTTACAGTCAATTTCTTAATCCAAACCTGGATATACTGAGGGATCAGATTTGAAAATCCCTCTGAAACAGACTGAATAAAGACTTTTAAAATTGATTTTTCTTCCAGTGCTGCCGATGAGAGCCTGGAGAATCATTCTTCTCTGTAACCACAGACACATCCTGAGCATTAAGACCAAAGAGACTCCACTGATGGAGGTGTGTTGCCTCCATCAATCCAGGTACATCCAGATCCATGAGTCCTGAAGGCTCACACACACCATAATACTGAAACTAAGTCATAATGGTGACAGTCACTTTCATATCTTCAGATGGAACGATCAAGGGTTAGCTTTGTTGCTGGAAGCCTGTGCATCAACACACACTGCATCAAAGCAATGGTCCCGTTCAAATGAATGAGATGGATCCATTTTGTCATGCAGTTTTTAATTGTCAGACCACGACCTCAGTGCGGAGACAACACAGACCAAAAATGTTTCAATAACTATTTTGATAATTGGTGAATCATTTAAATCCTTTTCACTCTTGTAAAAATGCCAAATCAATCTAATATGAATGGAACATGCAATGTGAAGAGCTTTTTAAAATAATCCTCTGACAATTCATAGACTAAGTGCTTCAATCAATTCATAAAAGAAAAAATAACTGACAGTTTCATCGATATGAAAATAAACCCTAGTTGCAGCCTACATGTATTATACATGCATACAAACACACACACTCAGACATGCTCTTTCAACTCTGAGACAGTCCGCCCCCCCATGGGAGTGGTCCCGTCTTCTGCATTGACTGACAGCACTTAAAAAAACACCCCACCAAAGAAAAAATCAGACTGTCATAAGAAACAGGCTCTCCAGAGACGTCCGCAAACGGGAACGTACCACTTCCCCTGAAACGGGGAGGCTGGTGGCGGCTCGGGAGGGAGACTGACTGAGTCTTTTTACTCTCATTCCTAAGTGTCATGTCAGTGAAACACGAGCCTGGGAGCCTGTGAAGAAGGGTCCAGGCTGGGGGGTCTGGTTGCTAGGCGACCGAGCTATCAGAGCCGGATGCTGATTGGCTTGTGTGTGTGTTTCTGGAGAGAGGGTTAACCCAGGAACCTGATTTTGGACCGTGGAAAGGAGAGGAAAGAGAGGAGGACAGACAAAGACGGGGTGTCTTTCACGCTCTGACTGAATCTAAAACATTTTGCGTTTCATTTGCATTTTCAGGCATCGCAGATATTGATGATTGTGTGCTCCCTGTGGGGAGCTTTCAAACCAAAATGTTGTTTCAAATAGTCTCAAAGTAAAGATTTGTTTGGCAAACAGTGGTGTGATTGACAGTCATGCCGACACACACCCTGCCAGGCTGCTGAAAAATACTTTCCTTGGTTGAAGGGTTCTCTCATCCCTTTCATTTCCGACATCTTCACACACACAAAAAAAAGATAGGTCAGGTGGGGACGATGATAATATTGCTCAGTATTTTGTTCGGCTTGAATAAAATGAAAAGATTATTTCCCCTGATTTGTAGGGTCACAAATTTCGCACAGCACATGATTGAAGTCGTCGGGGGAAGCTTTCTAAAGCATCCCTCTCTATCTCGTGGCTCGGGGAGTGCACTGTGATTTTTTAATATATTTCGGATTAGCCGTGCGAGCCCAAAGAGAGGGAGTGATGCAGCAGGAGGAGGAGGACAGAAATTCAAAGATTTATGTGGAAGAAGAGAGAGACTGCGAGAAAGACAGTAATGGTGAGTAATGAGCTGCCACGCTGTCTGTCCTACGAGATAAGAAGAGAGACAGAAACAAAGAAGCGACAGGGAAGCCACGCTGAGAGAGGACAGGGCGTCCAAAAAACACAAAGATTTACGGGAACAAAAAGGAGATGAACGGAGATATAGAAGACAGACGTTGCTGAGCGTGTGTGTGTGTGTGTGTGTGTGTGTGTGTGTGTGTGGAGGAGGGAGAGCTGGAAAAGCCCAGCAACAGGGCATGCCTTAAATAGCTAGATGGTCGGAGATAACATGACGCTGGAGAAAGCCTGATGGCTCGGGGCATGTGCTGTGTTGCGCTAAGCATGTAGGAGCGCAGCGCTGACAGCAGCTCCATAGGCTGTCTTAGTCATAAGGCCGATCACATGACCCCCCTCCAAGGAAGCCTGTCTGGTCGCTGGTAGGCAGGAACGCAGACCGCCCACCTGGATTCCCAAACATGGCCATCTGTGGGGACGTTACCCCGATCCACCTCAAGAGCAGCTCTCTTTTTTAAAGTTTATTCAGGAGTGAAACGCTGAATGGTTGTAATGTTTAACGCACGCAGCTGCTTCAGGAACAGAACCACCCACCCTGGCAGTGATGTCAATACGTCATTTCACTGAGACCAACGGTTGACTGTTAATTGGTTAAGCACCAAAAATATTCTTGACAGGTAACATGTTTGCCCAGAGGTTCAATTCTATACTCTTTGGTTACTGTGCTGCCCTCCAACCAGGTCTGCTGGGAGCCAGCTTTAGCTAGCAGCACCACTCATTTGGTAACTACGACCAGCAACACCGTCCTGACCCAACAGTGTTGCTGTGGGAACAACGTGCCAACCCTCTGGTCTCCCCCGAGGTCAACCTGGTGTGCAAGTGCCTCCATTTTGAGACACAACCACCCCTTTAGCATTGTTATCACCGTTGGCTCTGTTAGCATTGTTAGCAGTGTCAGTGTGGCTAGTGGTGCTAACACACATGGCAATGCTAAAGGGTGTCGGAAGCCACTTACACACAGGGGCTACCTGGGGGGAGACAAGAGGGTGGCTACCATGTTTTCGCAGCAATGCTAACAAGGCTAACATTAGCAAACCAGTGGAGACCGGAGGGTGGGCAGCGTGCACAATGTGACAGCAGACAGCTAAAAGGTAAGACATTTATGTAGCAAAACATTAAAATGTTACCACTTCTAAATGGATAGTGTCTTGAAGTGGAGCGCCTGACTAATAGGAAACAAATATCCTTAGCGACAACATTTAACAACAGCAAAACTTTGTCTGAACCTCTGTGGCTGCTAACTTCCCTTATTGTTCTTGCCTGTGTATCATTCTACGTAATTCAGAGGTATTTGTGGGTCCTTGAATGCAACATGTGTTTTTTCCTCAACAGCAGTTTGTGGAGTTTTGACTCGCGGGATGGATAATTGATAAGTTGATCTGATCAGAGCTGATGAGATCAGATCGACGGATAGGAGGAGCAGCTGCTGCAGAGGCAAACTTTAAGGTAAGTTTACTTTAAATTTTAACTGCGCTTGTCGTTCTGCTGCTCCGTCTGTGTCCAGGGAGAGAGGTGCAATGAATAACGGAACAGTATATATATTCCAATGGTGCTGTCCAGCTCCAAATATAGACAATCAAAAGGTGGCGGCAGAGGTTTTATTTGTGGCAGGCTGCCACAAATAAATGAATGTGTGGGAAACCCTGGTGGGTATACAAATAATGTGCTTGACACAAAGCTGATGTGAGGAAAGAAGCTGCCTCTTTGTATCTGTATGTGAACACACTGTAATACTCATCTACAGCTGCAGCAGTTTCACTGGCTGGTATCATTTCATTAGCCTTCCACTGATCACTCTCCACCGGTGAATTCATCCCAACAACTCATTTTCACAAAAGCACAGACTGTCCAATCTGGACATCTCCGTCTGTACGTTCCCTCTCTCCCACTGAGACCGAGACTCACAGAACAAAACTGCCCAACAGTTAGAAACTGTCTGACAAACTGTCCAAAATGTGCGGACAATGAGTAAATAACTTAAATAACTTCTAATGTAAACTCCAATGGGAATAAACACCAAAGCTTTGCAGCCCTGTGCAACGTTAAGGCTGCTTTCAGACCTAGAGTGTCTCCTCTGGTCTGAATCAGGGACTGATTTTGTTATAAAGCTGTATAATTGCCTAGAGTTGGTTCGTGTTCTCACAGCAGCATTTACAAGAGGACCAGATCAAATGCCTTGTGTAAGAAAGCTGCTCTTGATTGGTCAGAATTTCCATGTGGGAAAAATCCAGGAAGTAAAGCAAACGTTGAAGAGGAGGAGGTGCACATTAATAATCCTCCAGGACTGTAACATGCTCATGTTTAACCCAAACAATGTGTCATGTGACTGCAGTTGCTTCACATCCAGGTCGGAACACCTTCTCACCACAAACCAACCGCACCAGAGGGTCTTGGTTTGGTGTTTTTGCCGCGCACCAGAGTGTGATTGCTGTGTTCACACCTGCCCAAACGAACCACACTTAGGGGGCAAATGAAGGTGAGTCCAACTGAACCGAACCAAAAAGGGCAAGTGTGAAAACATCCTGAGTACTATCTTCTATTAGCTCGTTGTTTTGGTCCTCCAGCTGCTCGCAGGCGATGTAGTTACATCTCAAAGCTCTCAACCCTCCTTCATGTCAAGCGCGCCAGGCCAGACAACGCAAGGATAAGACAGGAAGAGGAAGTAAATCACATATTGGTAAAGAAATGTGAACATCATCAGCTGGAGAAAAAAGTTTTTCTAAGGAGTTGGTGGAGACCAAACAAGAGCCAAAAGGAGAGCACTTACATCATCTACTGCTCATAAACCACTTGTTCACTAACTGATGGCCATTTATACATCAACTCATTTGACAGTTAACTCCAATGTCGATATCTCCAACCTAAGTTAGCGATCATCAAGTCCCTCCTGTAGTGAATTAATATCATATTATACATGCATACTCTTATCTTTGCGGCCCACCAGCACATGGAGACATGAAATACGATACTTTTAAATGTATGTAACATTCATTCATTGTGCAAATCAAGAAAAAGCATGTTGGGCGATTCTGATAGTTCATTTTAAAGCCAATATCAGCCGATACAGATCACGTGCCAATGTTATTGTGCATCCCTACTTACAAATATTTGCTTCTTGGTGGTATGGAAATGGTATAGGGTCACTGAAATATCAAGGACTACTTCCATCAGCACTGAAGAGGCCTCTTTACAAATTGTGGCTTTGTAAAACTACCTCTTTGTGCGAGTGAGAAATCTCTGGCCATCGGCTTAGCTCAGTCTTGGTTCTGGCTTGTGAGTTTATCCACTTTGACTCTGGCAGCTGCTCAGCCATTACTCAACCAAAATCTACAGTCTGTAAAACAGTGAAAGCAGATCCATCATTTTGGAAATGAACTTTACACCTGGGACTTGTCGATACAGACACAACAGTTTACCTCCTGCTCTAAGGATTCGGTCAGAGATGCAGTCTCCAAATGCCCTCTGAAAAGCTCTTGGCGCAGAAGAATGGGTGACTTGTGTAGCTGCCGGCCACGGTAATCATGTGATATCACTGTCGTTTGGCTAATCTGCCCACAGCCTCTTTTCTTTTTCTCCAGGATGAAACCTGATACGGCAGCTCAGCCAGCTTTAGCCACACGCTAATTAATCTGCGGCACCAAAGCCTCTTATTAATACCCAAACGCCACAAACAATCATTGTAGTCGTGCCAAGCTGTGGAAGTTTGGTCCAAGCTTTTGGTGTGGGAACAGTGAAGTGGGGCGAATTGGTAGATAAGAGGACCTGCACCGTAACTACCAGGGCTGAGGGTTCTGTTCAGCTCTGTGTAGCTGTGCCACTGCAAGGTGCTTTGGAAATGCTGATTAATAAGGCTGGTTAGCTTGATTTGTGCTTTGATTCGTGGTTTGATTGTGCAGTGACACTGATAGCCCTGCAGCTGGTGGCCAGATGATGCTTTTCTTCTGGCTGTTCTGGGGGGGGTTGGATAGGGAACTGGAAATCGAGTGAATGGGAGAGTCGGCCTAATCCTCTCTGTCACACTGTCCCGCTTTGTCAGAGACGATATCAGGCCTCCATTTTTCACTCCCTCTTTGCTTCTCATCCGCCGTCCGTCGCTTTGGCTCTGATTCGAACTGACGATCTGGACTTCTCACTCTCGATATATCTTTCTTAACTCTGCCTCTTTTTGATTTCTCTCCCTCCTCTTCATCCCCTGTTCCTCCCCCTGCCTGCCTCTCTCCCTCTCAGATGGAGCTTATCAGCGACAGAACAAACAAGCTCATTGTGTTTAGTGAGACCCGTCAGGCCTGCAGAGAGGAGGCTTATTTCACTGAAACCTGGGTAGGATATCCATCCACAGGGGAGATGGGGGCCTGCGGGGACTCTTAATGCCAGCAGAAAACATGGGTGAAGTGGCGGTGAGGGCGGAACACAAAAACAACCAATACCAGAAACACAATGAGACGGAGATGAGGTGACACTGGGGCACAGACCGTCCTGAATTTAAAGAAAGGGAGGCAGCGAGAACGATAGATGAAGCAGGACAGATGAAGAGGGCCGCAAACAAGCAGGAAGAAAAGCAGAAAGATTTAAATTACTGTTTGAAGCCGACGCTGCCATGTCGAGCGACAAAGAGAGTCTTTCTAAGAGCTGCTCAATATCAGCAAGGTCGATGATTGTAAAGCCACACAATAAGCTCAATATCAGGAAATCTGAACAAAACTTCTGCAAGGCAGCTTGCCAAGAACGAAAACACACAACAGCAACTAAACAACCAAAGGGTCACTGGTTCGATCCCTGCAACATGTGTATCGTGTTTGTACTGCAACAGATTGCGACGCAGAGACCCTGCTTGATGTTTCAGAGATTCACCCACAAACCTTAAAACTGAGCGTCTGATCAGAACATCTCTGCCTCCCTGGAGTCTCAACACTGAATGAGGGGCACATTAACAGCTTATTAAAAAAAGCCTGAGCGGACAGCCTTAAAGTGGAGCGTGGACAAACTGAGGCACCGCTCCTGACCTAAATACAGAACTGCAGAGAGAGGGGGGGCATGTAAGTGTTTGTTCGGAAATAACTTGGCATTCCTGCCTCTGCTGACCAGCGACCTCTAACGTAAGGGCAAGACGGGCTCTTCAGGACGCCACTGAGTCATCATCTGGGCAGCATAAGTATTCAGTAACCACAGATCAATACATTATCCATTTAAACTCATCCCAACCTTCAGTGCTCTGCCATTACGTAGGCAGTATAATATATACACACACACATCTGAGTCACTTCAATCACCAAGGACAGTAAAAGTTCAGACATGTCTCATGACTTAACAGTTTGACAGTTCTAAAAGCAGCTTTTGTTTGATTACCTCTACCAAGGAGGTCACGCATACGGCTTGGTCTGTGCATCTGCTCGTCAGCAGGACTGAGGAAAAACTACTGGAGTGATTTTCATGAAATTTCATGGAAGGGTGAAGCACAGGCCGAGGAAGAACCCATTAAATTCTGAAACGGATCTGAGTCAGGGTGGATAAAGAAATTATTTTTCACTTTGCAAAATACAACATTCATAGTCTGAGCTTAGAGTGGCTCTTCCCTCGGACGTTAGAAGAAACCATGGAGATGGCTGTACCAAAATGGAGGCATCGAGCAGCGCTAACAATGGCAACAGTGCTAACACAGCTAACAGAGGTTAGCTCACGGTCACCGGGGCAACACAGGGGGAGGGGAGCAGAGGTCAGTTTTTCTTTCCCTGAATTGCAAGAGCATGTCCGCCCTTTGCTGCCTTACTCTGCCTCTGATTGGCACACCTGACATTCTTACTCAAACCCTAACCAATCCTCTTGCCTGGAACTAACCACCCCAGCCAATGGTCGATTAAAGTACTAACCAATCAGAGGGAGAGCAGGGCAGATCATGCCATCGCCACCCTTGGAAATACAAATTTGGGAACTAGAGGTTGGTTGTTCAAGACTTTAACGATGAGGCCATGGAGACTGAGAGTGGTGGGGAAAACGTTCCAGGACTGTAAACAGCCGTCCAGCAACAGCAGAGAGGGAGCACAAGGAGAGCAGCATATTTTCACATTTCTCTGTGAATTAAAGTTTATTTCGCCCAAACCAGAACTGGTGATTGTTGGAGCAGTTAACTACCTAATAAATCTAGCCATGATGGTTTTGGGGAGTTCTATTGAAGTGTGTTTTACGTCGAATCAACAAGGCCATTAAGCTGCTTAGTCAGTGAAAGATAGAGATATGAATTTCGAAGGTGTACGGCTGTGGCTCAGAGGCAGAGTGGGTCATCCGCTAATCAGAAAATCAGCAGTTTGATCCCCAGCTTCTCCGGTCTGCATGCCAAAGTATCCTTGGCAAGATACTGAACCCCAAATTGCTCCTGATGGCTGTTTTATTGGTGTGTTCGTGCATGTGATTGGTTACCGAGTAGAAGGTGGCACCATGTATGGCAGCCTCGGCCCCAGTGTGTGAATGTGACATACACAACCACAAAAGGCACTATACAGGTGCAGTCCATTTACCTTTTGTATTTCTTTGTATAATGAGGAAAACAAGAATATTAGGCCACCTTTCCTGACATTTTGTGTTTGAATTGTTTATTTATTAAACTGCAAAAGCTAAGAGAACTTTCAAGACGTAGTCTATTTCTTGTTTGTCCTTCAGGTTTGCTTTAAGATGACTCATTGATGTCCCATCAAAAAAGTTTCTAAGGTTTTGAGATCAGCTTTGGAACAAGGAATAAGTGATTTAGTTAGGACCTAGAGTCCTCGGGGCATTTCTGCAACTGAAACTAATCAAAAGAAGAAAAGTTGTCTTTCCTTCCCAAATTCCCTCCTTTTTAGTTCCTGCATGTCAATTCATTTCACTTGGTGAGATTTTGTGATTGTGCAGAAAACTGCCAAATGTGAAGACATGACATCAATGTTATCTGCTGTAGTTGAAAGTGTTTAGGATATAGAGGACATACAAGGCTCAACGGATCAAAACACTCAAAACTTTTCGGAACAAAACAAGGATTGTCCCAAAAACACAAATATATAACTGTAAAGCTTTTGTATTCTTCTCTGGTTCGTGGATAGTTAAACAGACCAACTTACCATCCACAAATTTCACTTAACACATCATTTACCACTGTTCAGACAGAAACAGAACTGTTCTTGTATTTCAGGCTCAAATTTCTACTGTATATGCAAATAAAATCAACTTCACCTTTTACTCATGCAGCACCTGCCTGATTGGTTTTCACTAGCCACTGAGGAACAACAGGAGCCAGAACCAGTGACTTTATCCATCTGTTTCTTCCTGATAGTTAAGCAGGTGGTGCTGGGTGGACAAGAGGATTTGATCACACCGGCCTTTCTGGCAGGAAGTGCTAACCAGTCGCTCAGCCAGCTCCCATTCAACAAAGGCAATTAGAGAGACCTCTTATCAGCACGTAATTACAAAGCACAGAAAGAAACAGCGGGGCCGAGTCTTTCATCGCGTTCACACAAGTGCTGTGCACATTTCTGGGGGAAAAGCCACCGACTCAGATTTTGTGATATCGCATTCATTCAGCAGCGTTCACGACCATTCAGCGATCATTAAACCGAGTGATACCAACACAATTCTGGGTCACAATTACAGCTTATCGTCTCATCTCAAGTCTCTCACAAAGGCAGTCTGCTTCAAACAGGTTGTGTTCAATTCAACCCGGCGACGGCGGAGATGACAGAGGCTTAGCTGTTGAGTACAGGAGTGTGTTGGTGTGTTATCTGGACTCACCCTCAGGGCTTCTATGACCAGGTCGCGGGCCTCCAGCTCTCCCTCCATGATACTCAGCAGGGTGAGCAGCTCTGGCTTGCTCAGGTTATCCATGTTGAACTCACATTTCTGCAACACAGACCAGAAACAACATGTCACAATCATACATGACAATTGCAC
Organism: Epinephelus awoara; assembly: GCA_035609425.1. NCBI lineage: Eukaryota > Metazoa > Chordata > Actinopteri > Perciformes > Serranidae > Epinephelus > Epinephelus awoara. Next base: position 2,978,361 of record CM069298.1, on the reverse strand, counting down.
CACTTAGTCCCTCCACTCTCTCCACCTGGTCTCATTAAGTGCAGCCCTCAAATTAGGCTCCCGTCCTACCCCCCAGCTATTAAGGTCTAATTACATTTAGTTAGGTCATTAAGCCCCTATTTGGTCAGCAGCGACCGCGGGGCTAACGGGTGGAGATGACTGTAATTGGGAGTGACCAGAAACACTTCATGCTTCCCCTCATGTCAATTAAAAGCTTTTTCCGGTCTACTTATGAAAAGCAAATCGGCTGTGTGTGCTGCCTCCGTCTACTCTGTTTATACGACGAAGGGATGACTCGTCTGAGGTTCAAGTCAGTTTCTACTCTTTGCTGTAAAGATACAGTAAATGTTTTTACAAAACCAGATAAGGTTGTAAATTTTAACCAGCAAGTAATGATTAGGGCTGGCCCCTGATAGGTGACAAAACGTAAGTCGACCAGAAAGGTCATTAGTCGGCAAGATTTCAGTGGTCGCTCAGTCGCATGAAAAAAATAAATAAATAAACGTGAAACTCTATTAGGAGCTGCACCTTGTCAAAAGAAATCCAAACCTATATGACTGGACCGGGGGGGGGGGGGGGGGGGGGGGGGGCGGGGGGGGGGGGGGGGGGCGGGGGGGGGGGGCTTTGAGTTTGAACAATGCTGTGCTTTAGCCAATCACAATGGGGGGGGGGGGGGGGGGGGGGGCGTGGCCGAGACTTTTTTTTTTTTTACCGATGGATTTCCAGATTGGAGGAGAAATGACTCTTAGGATTTTACTAAGAGAAGGAAATCACTTGTTGATTCATGAGAATAAAGTCACACTCCCTCTCTGTGTTATAATCAAAGCCTCTCTGTGATTCTTAGTAAGCTGCTGCAGCCGCATGTATGTATCCCACTGTCTTGCTCATTCCTGCCACTTTGCACTGCGCTCATACGGCATCGTTGCTGAAGTGCAGCAACAACCCTCGTCTTCCTCCCGATTAACTCTGTTAGCTCTGTCAGCACTTTAGCGCTTTTTATGGAGTTAGCACCATTAGCTGCTAGCTGCCTCCTCAGCCACATGTTGAGAACCGTGTGCTGACAGCTCAGATGCTCTGATATTTGCACAGAGTTCCTTAAAGTCTGCATCTGAGCACTTTTTCCGACACTAGGTTGCTTTATATTTGTTTTGTTGTTGATTTTGCAAATAAAATTCGGGTTTGTACAGAAATTATGTCCAAGAAAAGTCCTTGAGTGAGAATTTAGTGACTAACTCAAAAAGCCACACAGCCTAGAGTTAAGCTGTTAAATTCAACAACAACCAAGAGACAATTGTTCTAAAGACAGTGTTAATTTCAGGACAATACTGTGAGTCCTGTTCATCTCTGACTACTCAGAGGGAGACGGCTTTTTTTTTCCTGCTCACAACCCTGAACATCACAGCGGCATCTGGTTAGTCCACATTCCAAAGCACAGCGTCAAATTGTTGTGTTAAAGGACCTTGGAAGGGATTGAGCTTATCCTAAGCAAAACCTAAGTGAGGAAAATGAGTCAAATTCTTGGCTGGAGAGTCCCAAAAAATGATGTCACTTCACAAAGAGAGGCCAGAAGATAACACTGGAGGCCGGTGACAGAAGAATTTCCAGTTACCGTGTTGGCGACTACTGCGGCCGTCTGCTCAGAGCCACATCCAGCTGCATTCTCAATATCTGAAGCTTTTCACCGGGCTATTTGTTCAATAAAACCTTAATAAAACAGAGGCGGGAGAGGCAAATGGAGGAGGCGAGGAGCGTCTCGGCCTCTGGTGCACATCAGGCGGATTGCTACCTGCTCATTCTGGTGACGCTCAGTTGTCAGCCGGCCATTTAGGCCTGATTTATAAGCCTACATCGAAACCTCAGCCAAGATTATTCCATTTCACCAAGGAGTCCGACACGTCTCCAGAGGTCCCTCACACAGAATATGACTTTGAACAGGCCGGTGTAACATTTCAACAAGCTGCTGCCTTCTATGTGTCCTTTAAACGCTCCGGTGCCGTTGTTTATTTCACCGTAAGGGGAAAAGTTCATGCTCAGACAACGGGAACAGAGGTAATAAATACATATGAATAAACAGGCCACTGCTCTCTCCTTTAAAAACCAGAGAAGCCTTCAAGACAGGTGCTGAAAAATATCACAGGTTTTATCAAGCAATCCGTTTCTAACAGGGAGAGGTCTGTGGCTACTTGCTCTAACGTGGACCTTTTTTCTTCTCAGAACAAGGAGCTGGAAAGTGTTGCGTCAATCACATGTTTCAGTTTAGTCAAACCACGTTTTTATCCTGATGCCATCACGGCAAGAGCTGGAAATAAAAGCAGGAGAGATTCCAAAGGGATTGATTCATTCACATCGAGCCTTCCAATCGATCCCCGAGCCCCGTTTTTCCCGGCAGCGTTCACCACTCAGAGAATTGGACGACTCAGAGAGGGCTTGATGGACGGCAACCCTGAGCCACCCCGTCCTGTCATGGGGCCTCGGGTGGTGAGGTGAGGGTGGAGGGCTGCTTCTCTCTGGCATTTCTGCACAGTGAGCAGGTGAGGGAAGCGAACACTAATTTGTTCCATGAGCCGTGTGCTGAGCGCCAAGGGCACGAGCAGCCTGGCCGGCACTCAGAGGCTCACTGTTAGCCCCGGTCCACTTAATAAGGCCTGTGTCATTTCAGTCTGAGCCACGAGGGATGAGAACTGCTTGCTTTGTGCAGGCTCCTCCACCGTGTTCTGCTGAGCAAAAAGCTCTCCTAAGTTTCTCACAGACTCATGTCCCCTTACTGCGAGCACGAAACTGTGTGATATGACAGCCTGTAAACAGACGCCTGTGAGGGGGTAATAATGCAGGAAATATGCCATCAAATTGAGGGAATCACAGCGAATTAAAAAGGTTAAATTAAAATATATTATTTTTTACATTTATCTCTTGTGGTATTGAAGAATGCGACAGTTTTTATTCGGTTTGTCCAGGTTTTGAGATACCTGGCTCACACAGTTTTTATATACTTCTAATAGAGGTCAGATGAAAAGTGTCTGTCTTTGCTCATAAGTGTGAACAGCACAAATCTTATGAAATCTGACCTTTTCAATTGACCCCTCCTGAGTCCCACCCTCCTTAGTTAATAGCCCCTTTTACACTGCCTGTTCAAGGCAGGACTTTGGCGCCATTATACATTACTGTATCATCACACAGTGCCAAGTACTGATTTTTTATTATATAAATCTTTATTATATAAATTCTTATTATACAAATACAAATAAATTAGACTTGCACCGATTTATCGGCAGTGCTCGGAATCGAACCAGTTTTCACGTGATCGGCCATGACCTGCGACCGGCCGGTCAGTCTAAAATATGCCGATTTAAAACGGCGGTCAAATTCCCGGCGCGCCGCATGATCGACATCGTGTAACATCAGCAGCACACACACAGGCACATGTGCAACTCACGGCTTGGGCGATGTGAGGAAGTGAAACATGGGCTCATTCACACACACACATCAAAAGAGAGAAGGAGAAAGTTGGTAATCGCCCGTGTTAAACTGAACTGCGGAGCTCTCACTGCTGCACTGTGCCGCTTGAAACTGACGAGGCGTGTCCGCGCGTTTACTGGCGGGCGCGTCCTGAAGACCTCTGTGAATTTTCCACACAAGATATTTTTACTTTTTTTTGTCTATTTAAGAAATTACCCACAAATGCTATACACCAAGAATTATTATTTTAGTTATCTATGTTTTTATTTATGTATGCCTTTTTTACTTATTTATTTTAATACTGTATATTTGAGCAATCGGTGCAAGTCTAAAATAAATCATTAGGTAGCCTACTAGCTTGATATAATCAGTGGCTGTGGTGAGATGAAGAGACTGAAAACTTTATCTTATTAGCTAAAAGAGATGTTGACAAAGATAACGGAGATGTTTCCTTTTGGGACATAATTTACTGTTGAAAAAAAAAAGGTAATAAAACGTAATATTTGTCATCTCAATACTCAGCATATCGCAACATATTTAAAATTGCAATAATATCATATCATGACTTAAGTATTGATCGTGGATCCTCTGGTGATTTCCACCTCCTGATAACATGTAGAAAATATTTATAATTAACTGTTTGGAACTAAATAGATTAATTTTTATGTAAAGTAACACGAGATCAGGGATTGAATAAAAACTGAAGCCCAGTGTGACTGAATGAATGTAGTGTTAAAGCTCATAATGTGGTCATGTGTTGGATGTTGACCGATTGACTAATCAGGTTAGTATCAGCGCTGGTGCCCAGCCATCAGGTCAGCAGATAGTTGGAAGCACCACAAACAAAACCCCGTTCACCTCCTTGTATTGCAGCAGCAGCATCAATCTGAGAGACTGATCTTTCAAAACCTGAACCCAAAGATTGTTTTGCATGGTTAGATTTTTCTGTAATTTGGGTGAACTGACCCTTAAATAGATTCTACAATTATATTTAATCCTCTCTGATGACCTCTCTAACTTGTTTACAGGGAAATGTGAACCCCCGCCCCACCCCCACTCCCCTCCTGTGTCAGAGCACAGAAATTTTGTTGTCAGGAAGAAGAAGTGATGACATTACAACCACTCATGTTAGTGGCACTCCTCCAACATGGCAGCATGTCCCACATAACCGCTGGTGACCAGTCTCAGGCTTCACTTTCACAATAGTCCTGCCAGAGGTCTGAAGATGAGGCTGAACGAGTAGCTGTGTGACATTTAAAGAACTTATTTTGGTTGTCTGTGCAATGAGATGCAAAAACCAAGAGTTTTAACATGCATGAATTCATTGAGCTTCAAAGCTACAAATCTGTCATCAAACCTGATTTTGGCATCTGCTGTTATTTAGATTTGCACTTTATTGTTACATTAGACATTTTACATTTACACATTTGATTGCAGCTGCGGCACTGCAAGTTTTATCGTATCTCTCGTCACATATAGGTAGCTTATAGGTAGAAGGTGCTTCTTCTCCTTTGTAGCTGTCGCTGGGTAAGATGACAGACATCAGCAGCAGCAGATTAGATCAGCTGTAGATAATTAACATTAATTCAGTAACGGCTGAAAATGAAAAGTTTGTCTTCTCTCTGGTTAATGTGCTCTCTGCAGCTGGTGTCTGTGTTCAGACAAAGACTGTTAGTGAGTGAAAAGATGCGTCACTCTGTCACATCAACGCAGAGCTGTGAACGGACTGTTTCTGTAGTTCAGCCGGGACAAACCAAGAGCTGAAACAATCATCAGCTGATCACTTCACTTCTTTGTTTGAGGTACGCCATAGTCAGTGCATTACATGCAGAAGATGGCGGTTGGCACGCCCCCAGTTTGAAGAAGCAGGCGGAGTATAACACAGAAATGAAAAGCTGCAGCAGCCGTTTGATTCTAACATTTAGCGGTGAATTGCAGCCAGAGAACGCTCGCAGCTGATCAGTAAACAGAGTCCTGTGACATGTTGACCTGAGTTACAAAGATATTCTTCCAACCTAAAACACATGAATACGCCTCCCAGCACATGGATGTATTAAGAGACCTGGATACAGCATTGAAGGTGGGACCCAGCTCAGAGGCGCATGAAGCCAAAAAAGCTCTATTTCCGCAGTATGAAATTACCCTGATGATCGCTGCTGCTTCTGCAACACTGGGCCCAAAGAGCAAGCACATAAAAGACTTCCACAGCTAAGGCGGCTACTTCAGCTTTAGCGCTTCACTAACTTGAATGAGGACTAAAATAATCAATCTTATGGCTTTTCTAGACTTTACAAATGGAATAAATCCTGATAGTGAAGCAAGTCATTTCATGAGGTTTGTGACTCTAAAAAATGTATCCACTGATCAACAGGCGTCTCTTTTCCAATGTAAGTCTATGGGAGAAGTCAAACTGGGCCCATGCCATCACTTGACGGACTCTGGAGTTGTAATTCCACTGTTTGACCACCAGGAAAATTGGCTTCAAAGCTTGGCACACTTCCTGAGGGCCTGTGCGACCAAAGGAAAACATAATTACTTAAGTGAGCTGCACTTTTCTTGGTGTGTTTGAAGTGTTACTTTGCTGCAGACAGCCCTTTCCAACAGGGAAGCTGTTCCCCATCCACGCTCTCGTCAAAGCCACCAGACTCCACTGACAAAAACAGTCATTTTAGCTCGTTGAACACAGGAGCTGCTGGTCTACTGCTGCCTCCATCAGTCCATCAGTCACCACTGACACAAAGAAACTGACTGATTAAGGCAGCAGTAGGCCACCATTTCCTGTCTTCAACAACGGTAAATTGCTGTTTTTGTAAATGGAGTCTGGCTATATGACATCACTTTGACTGCTTTCTTCCATTTATGCAACATTAACCACCTTCCCTCATCTCCCACGCTGCACAGTACCGCCATTCTTGTTCACACCCGAGTTACAACCCGTATTGATTACAGTAACTCGCGTCTTTTTGGTCTCCCTCTCAAGTCCATCCACAAACTTCAACTGGTCCAGAACCCTGCGGCTCACATCGCCACCAGAACTCCCTACACAATTGACCTATGGCTAAGCCCCGCCCTCAAACGCAATGAGCCAATCACAGTGCGTATATCCATTCCCATTCTCATTTTTTTAGGTGGCAAAAAAACGTTTTGCCGCTGCCCCCGTCCACAGCAGTACACTGCTTAGATTCAGTGACAGTACTCCGGCCTGCTTCTCCAAACTGGGGATGTGCTGACTCACATCTACCGTATGTCACACACTGACTTTATATGAAGTACCTCAAACAACCCCTCTGTAATATATCCAACAACCCCTTTAATTAGGCTCAAACTGTTTGGGCCTTCTCTCGGCCAACAACAGGTGATTAGACAGCTTTGAGTTACAGGAGCTATTTTAGCTGTTAGTTATTTGCAAACATTGAACGTTAAACCAAATAAACGTCTTCATCATCTGACCGCTCGTGTTTCTTGGACTCGTGCCACTCTCACCAAAATTCATCTACAGAATGTGTCCCTTTAACTTCAGCGTGCGCCACACTAACATGTCCTGAGGTAAACGAGAGGGAGTTGACCAGCCGAGTGCCTTTCGCTGACCTTTGACCCCTCTGTGGACCATAAGGGCCGGTCCTTCACAGTCCTCACAAACAAGAAACTTCCCCCCACTTTGGGCCAACAACAGAGAGTCTGACGGGGTGAGCAAAGAGCAAAGTGCTTTATTTAACCACGGCAGGCATGATGGTGGCGGCGGTGGGGGGGGGTGGGGGGGTGACAGTGGGAGGGCGCGAAGGCGGAAGCCCTCTCTCGTTGGCTGCAGCCTGGAGAAGGAAGAGTGCGCTGGCAGAGCGACGGGTGAGCTGAGGAGGCTGCCCGGCTCCCATGTCTCTGAAGCACCTGTTCACCTCAACGCTAAATGTAAAGCAGCCTCGAGGCAGCGCTCAGGAGAGGGGGGGGGGGGGGGGGCTGGCTGACACGGTACTCCCAGCTATGCCAGCTGAGTCACTGAAATTAAGACCAATTTAGAAAGGTGTCTGGTGAACAGGGCCTCCACCCTCCTCCTCCTCCTCCACTACCACCACCATGCTGCCTCTGCCTTCCATCCACCCCCTGCAGCTCTTCTTCAACCATCTCCTCAGCTCACCGCTCAAGCCCACCCCCACCTCAACACCCACGCTACCACCCACCCACCTCAGGGACCGTGGCTGCTTTCTATTCCAGCACCGCCACACATCTCCACCGGCCCTACCTCTTCAATCTCACGTCCACAGAGGTGCTCATTTCACTTTTCTGGACTCAGAGTTCAAGAAAACACAAACAAGTGGCAGAAGCGTCGCTGCCCATTTTGCATCCGCTGTCAGGTCGATAGCAGCAGTCTGACAGGTTGCATCATGGATCCAGCTGAGGGGAGGGAAAGGTTTCATGACATCCCCGCAGCCGGGGCAACAGACTGATCAGTGTGCACAGAGGGATGGCGAGACGCTGCCCCGGCTCACAGGCTGCTGCTGCAACCTGTGACAAATCACAACTATGTGTGTGTCAACAACAAAAGGACTACTTTTAAAGAAATGCCTTGAGTCATCTGGTCTGAGGAGAGTGCGGAGGGACTCACAGCTCTGTAAGGTACAAGCTATGGAAGCCTGTGAGGCTCCATGTAGGACAGATTTATAGAGGACCACTTCAGTAAATAACCATTTCCTTGCCACAATCAGCCCCCGGCCAGGTGACTATATATCACCTCCTCCTGGGAATAAAGAAGGTGGAATAAAATGTTTTCAGGAAACCAATCCAGATAAAAAGCCTCTATGTCAGATTTAACATGAGAGAAACAGCTCTGCGTATTAACCCCATGTACTGAGAGATATCAGAGCAACAACCTGAGCAGATAGAGCCGCAGGATAACGTTACAGCAGCGGGATGAATGTTGGAGCAGCGGCACAGGCGAACAAAAGAATTCACAGTAACGTTCACAGGACAGAAAACACCACATTGAGCCTGTTGTAAAACACGTCTGGCTCATTTGTCTCCTCACACCGAGCACGATCTCCTTGTTTTTCTCCAGACATTGTCGCGAGGCTCCCGCTGCCCACCGCTGTTGCTTCACGAGCCTGTGCGAAATAGATGCGCACCGCATTTTCTCCGTCTCTCCCGCCGCGACTGCTCCAACAACCGCCCCGCTGAAAACAGCCCCGCGCTGCTTCACTTTCCCCGGTTCAACATTCACGTCTTACCGTGTCGACACTTCCCAGCACGGCGGTTGCCAGTGTTTGTACCGGAGGAGGCTGCTCTCCGCTGGCTCCCTCCGACGCCATCTTCGTACTGTAGCGGTCTGCTGGAGTGAGGGCGCATCCGGCACTCATTAACTATTGCGCTGCTGAGTGCAAATCACGCCACGCACGGCCATTGAAAGGAAAAGAGAGAGGTTTGACAAAGTGAAGGAGCTGTGAAAGGTGGGGGAGAGGACGACAGGTCTCCTCCGTCAGAAGCCCTGAGCCGAGAGTGTGCGGGCCGCAGCGGGGGGAGCGGGCAGTCTAGTGGGCGTGGACCGACCGACCGACCGACGCGTAAAAATCCAGATGCGAAGCCCCGGTGCGCTCCCAACTGGAAAGGAGGTGCGTCCTGACACAGTTGATTGACAACAGCATTTGTCGGGCTCTGAAGCTATAAAATAAGCCAGTGGGTGGTGTCCAAACTGGGGCTCGGGGCCCTCCAGGGACCCGTGCACTGATAAAATCACAAAGGTGAATAAAGGTATTTAAAATAAGTAAATTAAAGTTCATTTAAAACACAGTTTGGATCATTTTACTAAAGACACACTTTTTTATAAATCACCTCCTCTCACTAATTCTATGTATTACTTCACATGGTTAATTTAAGAGCAAAACACAGGCAGGGCAGACACCAGCATTATAGAAATACTGAGTTCATGACCCCAGAAAATTAACTCATGTCTCAGTGAAATGTCCATAAATAATCTGTCCCACAGTTAACACCAATGAGCCTCTGGCTGCATTTGGAGGTCACTTGTCTCACTCAGTTTTTATGTAAGATATAATAAGTATGTTTTCTTTAGTGTTTGATAACCTGATAATAAGAATCACTGTGTTTTCGTAACCTCAGAATGAGACGTTCATGTTTACATAGGGAGCAGGTCCTCCTCCAAAGAGGCCGCCATGTTGCACAGTCATGCTTCTACAGTAGCCCAGAAGAGACAAACCAAACACTTGATCTAGATAGGGACCTTTTTGTTTTGGAGTGCTATTCATCCCGCAGCATTGCCAACACGTCTGTATGAGAGAACACTGCAGGTGTGCAGAACCTGTAGTGTGGAGCATGTATTACCCACAGTATGTACCACATCTATATTTGTTTCTTTGGCGTTGTGACTCATGGATGCCTGCTGCTGCTCATGGTCTGTCGTCTGGTCACTACCTTTTTATAAAGCCCTGACCTCACCTGAGCACTGTGAGGGCACAAGCCCATAAACACCACGAACGAGAGAGGGTTATTTTTTAGTAAAGTCCTGCACAGTATTTCTTTAAGCATACACAAGTGTCATATTTTTTCTGAAGATTTGAGTAGTTTCACTGATTCCAGCTCACTAAGTCATCACACTGAGACAATCAGTGTCTTATTCAAAGAGCTAACAGCCTTTCTTCCTCTGTGCTTTTACAGAAACTCAAACCTATCACATAATCTTACTCTGACGAGAGTCTCATCAGATGAGGTCTAACGTGGTCGAGCTCCTTCAAATGAAGGAGTTTGGCACCCCCTGTCAAAACCCATTAAAGCTACACATTCAGCTCTGCACAAAATGAACCCTCACAGTCTGACAGTGGAGGTGCTCTGAAAGTCTTTGACAATATACACACTCATATTTCAGGTCATTTAATTTGACGACGTTACATGTTTAATAACAGAACCCAAACAGCAGAGGACTCAAACCCAAAGCCCGTGTTAATCTTACACAGAGTCGATGCTCAGAGTTCAAATCTCTCAGCTCTCGGTCTGTTTATCCCAGAAAAGCAGAGCGAGGATATGGGACCCTCTCAGCTCCCAGATGTGGCGTTCAGGATTAACGGATGCTGATCCAGCCTGGTCATCCAGAATGAGGTTATTAAGTCCCTATTTGGGTCAAATGTTGCACGATCGACATTCGCTGGTTACAATGAGAGCGTATAACCGCGTGGTGACTTCAGGGATGTGTTGTTTTCCCACATGTGACTTACAACACCTGAAAATGAATAATAAACCGCATTATAGTGTTTTTAGCTTAAATAAAGAACATGTAGGGCAGGCAAATGATCATTTATAAAATCAAAATGAATAACATTTTTAATCGCACATTTAAAATTCCATTATTTTGCATTTCAAAACAGTTTTGATGTCCATTTTAACAAGACGAAGCGATTCTTACCAGAGTGTCTTAAGTGGGAATCAAATGAATGCAAATACGTTTATTTTATGATCTTGACTTAAGATTTATTTATTTCAAATCATTGCTGCACTGCTACAACAGTGAGGTCTTAGAAACATGACTTAGAGATCAGAGAAGACTTCACAGTTCTTATTCTGTGAAATCAGTGTTTATTGTTTGTTTGTTTTAAAGGGATGACACTGTTCCAGATGAGAAAGTTGTTTACACCATGACAACCTAAAGACGTCCTCTTAATAGATTTATACTTGTGTGGTGGTGTGTCTGTGTCTCTCTGCAGTACACATGGCTTATAGCGACAGTTTCAAACACAAGTATACAAATCATCTATATTATGACTCCCAAGATTCACAGATGAAACATTTGTCTTTTGTTGGACACATTTTCCCCACAAATACAGCATGCTAACATCAAAGCATTTTACATTGTATAAATTAGCCTAATGGCTAGCAGAGTTTTCCTCTAGTCATATGACGCTAGGAACAACAGCAACATTTAACAAAGCTAATGTTACAAAATTTGGCTCAACTACAACTCACGTTCTCTCATACAAGACATGCTAAAGTTATTAGCACAAGCGTATGGCATTTTATATGGTATAAATTAGCAAAGCAGCTAGAGGAGTTTTTCTCTACTGACATGAAACCAGGATAAATCACACATGACTAAAAATGCAGGTCTGCAGTCGGTTTCCACACATTATCAGCACTGTAGTGAACTTCTTCGATTTCATTTCATCCACACATAATGCTTTCCCAGCTTTGGTGATGTAGTTGCCCTCTGACATCAGTCTGAGTAGCCGCACCTGTGTGCTCAGTTCATAGGTGTTAGCTCAAAATAAAGTACTGTAGTTATTTTTTAATTACATTTGAGTCAAGGTGCAGATTACTTTTGACTTGTCAACTGGGAATTTTGTAAAGTCAAAGGAGCCGTTCAGAAGTTCAGTGTCTTATTTTCTGTTATGTTCGGACCGCGCCAATGACATGCCTCTATTTTGCAACGTTTACTCTCAGGAAATTTATTGGACAAACTTGAATATCCATATTTGTTTGAATAAGGAAAATCAAGTATTTTCTAAGTTCCTGATTCATCTCTATGAGCAGTGAAAAAAATAAAATAAAATTAGACCCAGGAATGTGTGAAATACATCTGTTTAAAGTGTGAACACCGCACTAATGACTTGGTGATGCTGAAACTTTGACAGCAACTCAGACCATTAGCAATCAGATATTTTTCACCCCACAGTGCTTTAAAAGGTCTTTTTATGGTGTTATATGTTCTCCTGAACATCATACCAGCAGGAGGAGGAGGAAGCTGTCACCCAGTATCCTGTCATCCACAGGGGGAATTTCAGATGTCAATTCCCGTCTTTCCCACAGAGACCTTCTGTTTTTTTCTTACTGTCTTGTCATGTGTCAAATCCCAATCCCGTGTCTAAATTTGAGACGGATCAACAGAGACGGAGATGTCATGTGGAGATAATCTCCCCCCTGAAAGGAAGCCCGTCATTAGCCAGTGATTATGGGGGACTCCAGAGATGTGGCTTGGAAACAACGACCCCCACCTTCTCCTCTACCTACTGCTCTACTCAGCTGAAGTTTCCCCCCTGAAAGTCTTACTTTTCTGGTTATCTGTTGTAATGTATGAACATATACTCTTCGTATACAGGTTGAGAAATCTGAGACAAAGTGAGAGTTGTACCGCTTTAGTGAAAACACTACATGTCTTGTGGCAGCACTGTTTTCTGGTCTGTTTTCCTGCTGCCGTGAACATAGACATTAGACTCTTACTGTGTCTCGTCTGCAGCTGATTTCTCACCGTGACTGCTGAACACTGGCAGAAAAATAAAAAGTGCAACCTGTTCAACAAAACCTGTTCAGTGTTTGACACTGTACACTGATAGCAAGACATGACAATGACTGCACACACTATATTTATATGACTTAAGTTACTGTGTTTTTTATTATTTGGTACATTATTTATATTTAAGTAGTAACAGATTCAGCATTATTGAGTTACTGGTAAATTATTTCATTGTCATGTATAGTACTTTGAATCTTGTTTCATTTGTATTTTTATGTGCAGTGTTTAAGTGGAGTCATTATGTTCATTTGGTGATGAGCTTATTGGTTCCTACCTGCCCCTTGTTTTGTGGGGACAGGTATGAGTGATACACAAGAGTAAGTGCCTTGTGCTTAACAGTGAAGGGGAGTTGCTGTACCCCTAAGTTGGAATGTGTAGTGCTCTCTTGCCATGTTGGTAAAGGGGGACACGCGGTGGGACAAGAACCAAAGTTAAGGTGGTGAGAGTCGGGGTTGAGTGGGCGGGAGTAGTGGTGGATGGGTCCTACAAACACCGACTTTCACCCAGGATAGCGATGTTTGGATCCCATGTTCTTTTTTTTTTCTAAACCCAACAACATGCGTTAGTTGTTGGAGAAAAAAAAACATGAATTTGTGTTGTTATTCCTTCGTAGTGCTTTTATTTTGAAAGAGATTGTATGCAAACTGTGTATTTCCTGTGAAAACATAAGTGTATTGTGAAAGAAGACAATTCATGTAACAGGCATAACTTGATACGGGTACCTTGCACATTGTATCTGGGATGTGGAAGGTCCGTGACCAAACATTGATTTGTGACGAGGTCAGAGGGAGAATGTGTTGGCCAGACAGATGTGGAGTAAGGCGGGCCATTCCTCTAGCACCCTGGGATTCGCAAATTCTCCTCCCCTCCACCTCCAGATGACAAAGTCAGCTCACATCACTTTAGCAACGTTGTATGAAACATACAAATGTAAAGTAATGGTAGTTTCCTGAAATGTACATCTCTAAGATTTTCTTCTAGTAACTAGTCTGTAAAAAACGTCCAACCATGAGAGGTCGTTTGTCGGCAAAATATAAGCGTCACATTTCAACACATGATCAGTGCAGATGTACTTTTACACACACGAAATCTTTCAAGCAATGTAAATTAAAAGAAGCGTATTTAAAAGGTCTGTTTCGATGTTAAAGAGTGAAACTACTTCACATTGTTTCTGGGCTCTGTCTAAACCATGTCATTGTGACTTTCCGTCCTTCTTTGCCTTCTGTGCAGTATGAATGATAAACATGCACTGACATGAAACTGGCTCGACACAGTCAACTCATCACAGTAAACATTTTGTCAAAGTCACGCTGCCTGTTGTGCGTATCGTCGATGCTTGTGCAACACAGAAGCGCTCTCAGTCTGCAGTTCTTGGCAGCTGCTGAAGTCGATCCTACACTGAGTATGAAACTTAAATGAGCAGTTGGGCCTGAAACACAAGCAGGTATGCCAGCTGTCTGTTGTTTGATTGTCACACTAAACACTGCTCACACACTTGAAACACAATAAGGTAAAGTTGTAAGGTAAGGCGAAGTGTCAGCTGTGCTACTTCCTGCATTCTGATCGGGTAAAAGAGTCCGCTGAGGGTTTTAGTTGTATTTAAAGGTGTCATGGTGAGGAGGGGACAGTCATTTTTAAAATTTTGAAACTAGTGTGTTTTAATATCTGTAGCTCAGTGACTGCTCATTAGGTTATGAACACAGAGCTGCAAATATACACATTTGGCTGAGTTACTGTACGTTGAGCCAGGCTGAACTAATCCTCACCTGAGCCATTCTCCAGTACGAGGTGACACTTGATTGACACTTTTATTTTCTCTGCCTGCCTGATCCTGTTCACACAGCCAGTGGGCTGGAGCCAACTGTGACAATCAGGACAAGTTGCTCATAATCACAGATACAGATAAACTCATTCATACCTACAGCGGTGGAACATTCAGAGTCACTCATCCACCTGACTTGTCTTTGCACTAACTGAGGAAACTGAAAGAGTATTCAGGGGAAAACCCAGAGAAATGTCCATTGTCCCATGAAAGCTCCATTGTTGTCCAATAACTATTAAAAACACACCAGTGAGCCACACTGTTCCCTCATCACCATGAACACACACTGTAGTTTATTATGACTCAGCCCCACATACACCGTCCTGCTGCCAAAAATACTCACTACAGCACCAAATGTGGATTAATCCACCACTGAAAATAGTCCCCAACAAATGCAGTATTTCCTCCTGTTTGAGTAACAACAGACTGAAGCCCTTTTCACATGGAGATGTCACTATAGAGCCTCTGCGAAGTCCCTTCTTTGCATCTTTACTCAGAACAAACGACGGCAGCATCATCCCACTCCTGTGTGTGAGTTTAGACAGCATGCGGGCATCGCTGAATGAAAAGAGGCATGACAGGCGTAACATGTAACACAGCAGAGCTGGCTTCTAGTGTGACAGATAACATACATGTCGTCAGCGTTTCATAAAGAATAACACTGGCATAACATGTCAATAATAATTATTTATCGTCCTTGTTGTATGTTGACTGATTCCGTCCTGGACCTGACTGGTCTCCAAATCTGGACATTATTGAGCACTGTTCTTCTTTGAGTTAGCTGCTAACTGCTATCAGCTACTTATTAAATCTTGTGCAAACCACGTCGTCAAAACGTCACACCTGTGTCACCCATGATCTCGTCCTGCCAGCTGTCCCATTTATACAGACACTGTTTCAGTGTTCAGAGGCGAGACAACTCTGTCCCCCCATTCAACAAGTGCACCTTTTGTATACAACAGCTAAGCGGCAACGCAGCGTAACAGCACAATTTTTCCACCTTGAACATTAAGCGCTAACATTTAAAATTCTCAAGGCTTTCAACATGAACGAGTAAGTTTTGTGCTGAGAGTCACAGTCAGGCTGTGGAAGTCAGACAGTACTGAGAGATAGACAAACACATTGTTGTCTTTTCATGTTGTCTTTTAAAAATGTGGGATAGCGCCTTTTCCTTTAACACCGAGACTCTTAGCTTTCTGTCACACTTCAGCCAAACTCACATATTTTGATTATTAGACCACATCCTGACAGCGTCCTTCCATTGTCAGAGTTATCATACACTGTTGAAAGTCTGATTCAATGGTGGAGCATCCTGCAGAGGAAGTTACTATGCTAGCATTATCAACAGCTTCCTACACTGCAAAGTAACCCAAAAAAGGAAGACGGACTTATCAGACAAAGAGTCTAAAAGAGAGTCTGACAATAAATGAAATGAAAAGGTTCAATATCAGAGAGGTTCACGGCTGCGGCTCGGAGAGAGAATCGAAAGCCCTGACTCCCCACCAGCTCAGCAAACTTTCTGTTGCTGCCATTACACAGGTTACATTACACAGGTTAGACCTGGTGCTGCCAAAGGCCACCAGCCCGTGTGTGCTGTGACACCCGGTGCTGGTGGGGCTTACGCTGGCTGAATTTGAGCCACCACATTCACCAACCAAAGATTTATCTCTGTATATTCAAATTCTGCCGTTTTTGTTTCTGGCATTTTCAAAAAGTCATTATGTTTTTATGTAAGACAATCTGACCAGTAACTATATCTGTCAAACAAATGTAGTGGAGTAAAAGGTAAAATATTTCCCTCTGAGATGAAGTAGAAGGATAAACTGAAATACTAAAATACTGTACAAGTACCTTAAAATCGCACTGAAGCACAGTCCTCTAATGTACGTATGTGCGTTACATCACTGGGGATAGATTACTGCAGTTGTAGTAAATTGTGCAGTGTTTTCTGCATGTGCTGGAAGTGACCCTGTCCACAGTGTCCACTGCAGGAAGGGCGAGCAGGGACATGAGGACAGGACAGCAGTCCCAGCTGAAATGATGACCACCAGAGGAGGACTGGGTGAAAGCAGTGCACCCGGAGATGAGGGGACAGACACTGATGGATGGGGCCGGATTCAGGGAGCAGCAGCAGGGTCCCTCCGCCAGAGCCCCCCCCCGTCTCAATCCAGTGGGAATACTTGGCTCATATTAACTTGCTCATTGTTGGGACACACAGCAGGCACAATGACTCCCTTTCTATGTACGAGGGCATAGTGGACTGAGAGGGCAGCCGCGCGGCCATCACTGGGTCCTGTGTGCTGTGGCTCTGAGGCCGAGTCGGCCAGCAGGCCGGCAGGAAAGAAATAAAAAGAGCGAGCCCCGGATCCCATATCCTGGCCAGAGCTTCAAATGGGAGGACATGGAAGGTCTAGATAGTGACTCTACTGACAGAGACAGAGAGGAAACGGAGGGAAGGAGGAGGAGAGCTGGGATCTGGGCCACGTCTCCGTCTGATTGTCCCTGAGGGGCTGCCAGTAGCTGAACCAGACCTCTGTTCAGTCACCATCCCTGCTGATCTGAAGCCAGCGCTGCTCTCTCTTCTTCTTCTTCTCTCCCTCTCAGTTTATGTCGATGTCTTCTCTTCACGTTCTCCCTCACACTGTCTCACTATTATCTGATGACTGTGGAGTAGACGGAGCAGGTGCTTCTTCTAAACACTGAAAGGCTGCAGTCACAGTGTTTTGTCCTGGTGTCAAAGATCCGTGCAGTGAAACCAACCACAGGTGGAAAATATAAATGCTTTGGTTTGGTTTTAAATGTTCATATGTCAGCGCTGTTGTACAAATAATAACCTTGAAGGCCCCTTCAGCTCAAAGATATGTTTTTCTTGTAGTTAGTTGGATGTTTTTAGCTCCACTGAGCAGAATAATGCGCATGAAGTGTTTGATGCTAGAAGACTGTTTTCACATTCAGCTGCTAGAAGAAGGAAGGTTTCTCTGAACTCACCTTAACACATGTACGAACGAGCATTTTTGGAAAATGCGATGTGAAAACTTAAAAAACCTCCACTGCAGAGAATGACCTTTAAAGTCAGTGTAGGCTAAGGCTAACGTTAATTCTACAACAATGATCTAAAATATGTATTTAGCAATCTCTGTCTGTGCAACATACAACTGAGAGTCTGGTAGTCACGCATGCACATGTCTAAAATGGTGGCTCTGCAGGGGGATGTTTCTCCATTTAACAGAGATTTTTAGTCATGTATTTATTGGACTTTAAGAGCTCAGAGAGCGTGTGGGATGGAGCAAACTCGACCCTCACACACAGTGGATGAACAAAATGACACGGATGCTGTGCGCTGTGTGTTTTTGTGTAGTAGAGGAGGTGTTATGTTAAAGGAGCATTTCATTGACAAGGGTCATATTAAACTAGGAGAAACATTGGTCCTACATGACCAGAGAAAAGAGAATGCACCAAGCTCCAGCTGGTGGTGATGTAATGTGGACTGGTCCGTGTGAAACAATGGCGGCTGGCAGGTAAACAAACAGTCACGGATTACAGTCAAACAATGAGCTAATTTATATTTCTGAAAACATTTCATGCTCATTTTTGCCCTCAAAAAATAAAAAATAAAACTAGAAAATAAAAATTAGCAATGCAGGACTTTCATTTTGTAACTTTTACATTATGCTACACTTCCTCCACCTCTGGTGAAACTACACCCTGCTTTTAGATGTCCTACTTTGCACTTTGTATTTTCTTTCTTTTCTACGTTGAGTTTTTTTTTTAGGTCTTAATAAATACATTTCAATGTGCAAGAAAAAGCTACATTGTACTGAACGTTTTGTGTTTACAGTTCTCGACCTGATGTCTCTGATATTTATCTTTTATTCTACACCAAACTCTCTGCTCTGAGGGACTTTAAGAATTAATATCACATACCCACCACAATGCACGGTGCACTGAGAAATCTGGTCTCTGCACATTTTAGAAGAAAGGTCAGAACGCAGTTCTTCAAACACTCACCTCAACATTTTATTCATCTGAAGGGAGGATACATGCATGAGAGGAAGTGAGATAAAGAGAAAGAGAAAAAGAAGAAGAAGATGCTTGTGTCTCCATGCAGACCGATGCTTCAGTAAATCTCATCTCTGCACTTTGGGTCTGGGAACATGAAGTTGCCCCCTCGCCCCTCTCTGATTCACTGTCCCGGTCCAACAAGCATGTGGCCCGAGATCACAGCCCTGAAACTTGGCACCCGGCGTCAGGGAGAGTGACACTCTTGTTCAGAACCTGCCCCGACTTCAGATGCCAAGATGAGTCATCCAGAAACTCGAAGACTTCAGCGCTGCGTGGAGCTGTCATCCCCTCTAGCACATTCTCTTTCTCAAATGTTACAGTGTGTGTGTGTTCTGCCAAAATGTCACCCTGATTTAAAAACACCAACAATGTCTTAAATGACGTGCCAAAAAAACTTTTCAGAACTCTTCATACATAGAGAGACTATTTGGATGTTTTAGCCACTTATATTTAATTAATTACTGCTGCTGTTTACGTTGTTACTGAGCTACAAGCAGAGCCCCGGGACCTGAAACCTGCACAGAGGCAAAAGCTGTTAGTTTAATTAATAGTAATTAGAAACATTAAAAACTGAAAATACATAAGCCTTAAAGCAACACCTTATTTTTTACCTAATCTTTAAGACCCATTTTGTGCAGGGGCTCTGAGTGTGCATGTTTCTGACCTCACTGTCAGAAACAGACTCCATGAGGGTGGCATGAGGGCCCCACGCTCACAGCCCAGCACTGTGCAGCTCCATCATTCACCAGAGAACACCAGAACTGGCAGGTCCACCACTGGTGCCTCGTTCTCTTCACAGATGAGAGCAGGTTCACACTGAGCACATGTGACAGGCGTGAAAGAGTCTGGAGACACTGTGGTGAACGTTATGCTGCCTGTGACATCATCCAGCATGACTGGTTTGGCGGTGGGTCAGTGATGGTCTGGGGAGACAGATCCTTGGAAGGTCGCACAGACCTCCATGTCAGAGCCCTGAGTGCTGTTAGGTACCTGGGTTCCTCCTGGTGCAGAGGGCCCAGGGTTCCTCCTGGTGCAGACGGCCCTGGGTTCCTCCTGGTGTAGTGGGCCCTGGGTTCCTCCTGGTGTAGTGGGCCCTGGGTTCCTCCTGGTGTAGTGGGCCCTGGGTTCCTCCTGGTGCAGATGGCCCTGGGTTCCTCCTGGTGCAGACGGCCCTGGGTTCCTCCTGGTGCAGACGGCCCTGGGTTCCTCCTGGTGCAGACGGCCCTGGGATCCTCCTGGTGCAGACGGCCCTGGGTTCCTCCTGGTGTAGTGGGCCCTGGGTTCCTCCTGGTGCAGATGGCCCTGGGTTCCTCCTGGTGCAGACGGCCCTGGGTTCCTCCTGGTGCAGACGGCCCTGGGTTCCTCCTGGTGTAGTGGGCCCTGGGTTCCTCCTGGTGCAGATGGCCCTGGGTTCCTCCTGGTGCAGACGGCCCTGGGTTCCTCCTGGTGTAGTGGGCCCTGGGTTCCTCCTGGTGCAGATGGCCCTGGGTTCCTCCTGGTGCAGACGGCCCTGGGTTCCTCCTGGTGTAGTGGGCCCTGGGTTCCTCCTGGTGTAGTGGGCCCTGGGTTCCTCCTGGTGCAGACGGCCCTGGGTTCCTCCTGGTGCAGACGGCCCTGGGTTCCTCCTGGTGTAGTGGGCCCTGGGTTCCTCCTGGTGCAGACGGCCCTGGGTTCCTCCTGGTGCAGACGGCCCTGGGTTCCTCCTGGTGTAGTGGGCCCTGGGTTCCTCCTGGTGCAGTGAGCCCTGGGTTCCTCCTGGTGCAGATGGCCCTGGGTTCCTCCTGGTGCAGAGGGCCCTGGGTTCCTCCTGGTGTAGTGGGCCCTGGGTTCCTCCTGGTGCAGATGGCCCTGGGTTCCTCCTGGTGCAGACGGCCCTGGGTTCCTCCTGGTGTAGTGGGCCCTGGGTTCCTCCTGGTGTAGTGGGCCCTGGGTTCCTCCTGGTGCAGTGAGCCCTGGGTTCCTCCTGGTGCAGACGGCCCTGGGTTCCTCCTGGTGCAGAATCAGTGTGATTTTGAATCCAGCCCTCGTGATTTTACTGTATGTACTTATTAGTTTTGTTGCTTTTACTCCTGCTGCTTCTATTATTGTCCAAAGACACAAAGGAGTTAACACATACACCACACATCATGCAGACACGTATACCCTCTTAAAGTTAGCCTCTTCTAACGATGACAGTACAGGACTGAATACACACACACACGTGTGTTTTATTTGCCCTCCAGTAAACAATGCCAACAATTCTGACATGTTTACATTTTTCCTTCTGCAAATAATTTGCACTTCCTCTGAGAATTAAAGACCTGACGTGTCACTTCCTGCCTCAGGGCAGCGTCAGCTCTGCTGCGATGACAGACTGCCATTGATTTAAGGCCGCCCGTCAATCACTGCTCCAGTCACTGGAGAATGTGGAAGATCCAGTTTAAGACGGCTGACTTCAGGTGACATCAGAAGACTTTCACTTCAGCTGCTGGTTAGAAAAGTGACGCGACTTTAATATTCAAACGAGAGATTTAAAAAACTAAACAGTCCAACTGAGATAATCTCACAAGTTTCAGTGCAGTCTGACGGCTTCAAGACTTTTCCTAAATGAAATGAGAGTATTTTAAAACACATCACATCCACCATCATCAACATGGCAGCAGATTTAAGAAGTGTACTGTGGGGCCAGCTGCACAAATAAGTATTAAAAAGAAATATATTTTCACTGAGGAAAGTGTGAATGTCCATCAAGGGTTTGATTTATATTTTGAGCACAACTCTAACTTCAGTAACTGCAGTATGAAATGTTGGTCAAGGGATATATAGCTGTATGCCAAAAAGTTCTGGTCCTTGTTTCCACATCACGCTACTTTATCATTATTCACCCCCTTCTGTCCAACCTGTATGTACCACTCCCTGCCCCCCCACACACTCACTTTCTGTGGAGAATTTTTCATGTGAAACAACCTAAAAATTCAATTCTTTTTTGAAGTTGAAGCCATAATGACAACTTGTGCATCTTAACAAATTATATATACTATATAATGATGAAAACTCTGTGTGTGTGTTCCATGTTTTTCTCCTCACTGACTTGGTCAATCCATGTGAAATGTGGCACAGTGGTAGAGGGTCATGGGAGGATGCCAATGAAGCAATATTACATCAATTGGCCAAAGGGGGGCGCTATAGCAACCCATTGAAATGTCAAACTTTGAATGGGCATATCTCATGCCCCGTATGTGGTAGAGACATGAAACTTTGCACAGAGATGCCTCTCCTCATGAGGAACACATTTGCCTCAAGAACCCATAACTTCCGCTTATATAGATTTTCCGCCATTTTGAATTTTTTGAAAAACACTTCAAATGGATCTCTTCCTAGGAAGTTTGAGCGATCTGCATGAAACTGGGTGAACATAATCTAGGGACCAATATCTAAAGTTCCCTCTTGGCAAAAGTTGGAAAACTTACTAAAACTGAGCTTCTATAAGGCAATGAATATTGCGGAGGGCGTGGCTCATCACATAAAGGTGTATAACATCTCAAGGGTTTCACCCATCACCACGCAACTTTGTAGGCATATGACCACACATAATCTGAGGGGACCCCTCCATTATTGACCCCATCAAACAAAATGGTTTTGTTTTTTATGGTGTGCTGCTGCAACAAGGGCTAGCTGCACCTTTCCCATGTGAACTACCAGTGCGCCCCACTTTTAAGTCAATACAACATATAAACACTTTAACTATCTGCCTGTCAACGTGCTACCTCAACTACTAATGTACAGTTTTAGCCCACTAACTATCCCACTATTGGCAATGGTACTACTGTACTTTCAATAAAGCAATCGTACTATCAAATTCACAAACACTCTGTCTGAATACATTGCTCTTCTTAATGGGCTCAGTTGACTATTTAATCTGCAATTTCCTATGACCTGTATCCCAAACACACACCATGTGAAACTGTACGTGGGCAACTGTGCACTCAATGGGTATGGACTAGTTTATATAATTAAACAAATCTGTTTTTGTGACATGTTGACATTGAGTCACATTTCAGGCTAGCTGGTTGAAAAGAGGTCTCAGACATTCAGATTAAATATCAACCAGTTCTCAGCTAGAAATCAACGATGAAATCCCAGTTGGTGTTCACTGGGTTACCTTGACTGACTGGTTACCAGTGTAGACAAAGATTAGAGATGCATTGTTCTTCTGATAGAAGGGTTGGTGTGGGCCTTTTATCAAATAGCAGATAAATGATGAGTCATGAATGGCAGCTCCTCCCTCACTACAGCTGCAGTGCACACACAACCTATAAAACCTGAGAGAAAACAGTACTTTCTTTGCATATTTGTATAATTTCTGTGTTATTGTATTTGGGTTTATGTTTGATTCTCTCAGCGATCACACGCTGCTGCAAAATCAAATATTCAGAAAGAACCAAACCAAACCAGCCTTTGGCTTTAGTCAGCTATTAAAACAATAATGTCACACTGGCTTTTTTAATAAACAGTTGAACCAGTTTGTTCTTTACATGTTAGGTTAGGTTACTTCATTCATACCCGTAGGTAGATTTGTATGCATTGAAAACATGTGCACAGTAACTTAGAACTGTGAGGACGTGTCGCCTCCTGGTGGAGAATAAAGGAAGTACTGTACTTTACTTTGATATTCCCATTTTGTGTTACTTTATATTTCTAGTCTGCTAAAATGTAAAGAGAAATATTGTACTTATTCCACTTATACCACTTTAATTGATAACTTTAGATACTTTGCAGATTCAGATTAAGAATACAACATATATTCAACAGATTGTTTGTTCCTTTATATCCCAGGTTAAGTTTGAAATTTTCCCGTTGTTGTGAAAATGTATCATGTTATTTTTCTTACCTTTCTACCAAAGCAAATCAATACTACATCACCAGTTTGATTGTTACCTGCAAGATCTCACTCATAAAGCAATATTTTCCAATCATAAACCTTCCTTTTTATTTTCTGAAAATGATCTCAGACAATACAGCAATTCTTCTACAAATAGAAAAGCTTTAAAACAATGAATCTGTGTAACCTGTGTAACACCTGGTGAGCTTAAGTATGGTTTAAAGTAAGTATATGTTTACTAAGAAAATGAAAAAAAAGAGCACAGCAGGGTGGATTCAGAAAAGATGCTTTTATTGAAGAAAACCAGTTTACAGGTGGGTGAGATGAGCAGGCAGACAAACAGGCAGCAGGGAAACCACATGAACAGATGATCTAATAAAGATGGGTGGATATTTTTTAGGGAGCCAATAAACAACACATTAAATTGTTTAACGTGTGAATAAAACTTCCTTCAACAGATTGACAGATGACCTCGCTGAGCAAACACAGTTTATTCAACATAAATAAAAGCTCGCTACGTAAATACAGGATGATCAAATATTGGGTCTGTCTTATGAGTTCATGGTATATATATCCTGCTGGATGTGAGCTAAGGCGCTGAAGCCTCAAGGATGTATAAGCTCTTAATTTGTCACATTTTGACATTTGCACAGGATCCTGGTGGGTTTTATTTGGACGTGGTGTTACATCCAGGAAAGTTAGCAAGGAGGACGTGTTTGTTCAAATGGTAAATTAATTGTGCATTTTCAGTTGAAATTAAAATGGGCAAAAGGGAAAACCTAAAGTGGTGAAACACCCTTAAGTCTACAATTTTAGTTCAATGGATTATTTGTCTTGACGAACAAACGTAGACACAACTTGGTTTAACAAATGCGTAAACTGACATATTAACCTGGCACATATCAAGGCCCACCGAAAATTCTGAATAATTTGATGCTGCTCTAAAAGGAAAATGAGTGTGTTACACCGACCAGCCAGAGCATTCAAACCACTGACAGGTGAAGAGAATAACTTTGATTATTTTGTTCCAATGCATTGTTCTGCTGAGAGACCTTTGGTTCCAGCATTCATGTGGATACCACCTGACATGTTCCACCAAACACCGCTGCAGACCAAGTACCCCCCTCATGTCAACAGCACTCCCCAACGGCCACCTTCCCCCACCAACTGACGCAATATTCCCTTTCTGCATAAATACCCACCTAACCTACTCTTCCTATTCCACTTATGAAGTCTTCATCGCTCTCTCCCATCCTGTTCTTCTCTCCCTGCCTCTTTCTCCACATAGGGTCCACAGGAGGTTCGTCATGCCCTGTTGAAGCTTTCCCACAATGTGTCTGGCTCAGCAGATGAGCAACAAGCAGTCCAAGCCTCGCACATTGTTTCTCTTCAATAAAACCATTAATAGCATCTTTTTGATGGTGTGGTCCTTGCTGGTGAGAGAACAGTAGTAACAATAGTCGTTGTAGGGATTGCAGTAGCTTTGGTTTTATTTTTAGGCATCTGAGGTACTACTGGGAGAGGAAGTAGTGGTGGTATTATCAACACTAGTAAAAATTTAATAGCAACAGATATAAACACAGTGGTATAAATAGTATTTGTGGTAAATGCTTCTTGTCTTTAGAGTAGTGAGACGAAACGGCCCGGTCATCCTCCACCGTCAGGGTCAGCTCTGTATAAAGCCACCATTGTTCATTCATTAAGTTCATTAAGGACAAACACACAGGACAGACACATTTAAACTCCAAGGATTGATCTGGCAGCGTTTCAGTGACCTGCTGTCGCCCTCTGTGACCGCCTCACAAACCACCTGTAGGTGACTCCTACACGCTCCCTGCAGAGTGAACGCTTAATCTCACAGCAGTTATGGGACGCTTAGTCAAGATCAATATGAGCATCTAACACTCTAACACCTTCTTTGTCTTCTGGCTGCGGCCGCATGTCTGCTAAGGGTGGGAAAAATCAAGTCCACGTTTATGGAGGTTTAACAAGGTAAATATTAACCTGTATCGGCAGGATTAAGAAGGTGATGCCCTGCTTACGTTCTGCTGAAGGTGGAACACGGCATGTTTTGCTATATAAGAGGATGAGCTGTGCCTCCACAGAGCATCACAGTTCTTACTTTCCTCCCTGAAGTGAAGAGGTAAAGGTAAGTGAAAGATGCTTCCTGCTCCTGATGCCTCCGATACTGATGCTGCTGTGTTTTGGTCTGACCGCTAGTTTGTTTCTGCAGGTTGTTCGGTGACATGGCAGCGAGTCCTGCACAGCTGGAGCTCTCTGACATGAAGCTGGTCTTCAGGTCTCTGAATGTAGGGATGCATGATATTGACCGATATCGATATATCCACTTTTTCTTACCTAATTTTAGTAATCATCAAGTCTCTTCTGTAGTGGAATTAACAGCATCGGCCGATACCGATGACATTTTATTGTTGTTTTATTGTTTTATACGTATCCCCATTAGTCTCCACTATAGTGAAGACTATTCTTCCTGGAGTCCACCCAAATATACAAAAAAGAAAAATCACAATCATATTCAAGACAGTTATACACAAAAGAATATTAGTGTAGTCATTAACTGAAAAATCCAATAAGATGGTTATATAAGACCAAACCTAATTTCTCGACACATCGCTGCTTCCTTTAGTTTCTTTTTAAAATTAAACTTATTAACAATTACAAGTAGATGAGGGACATGCTGATGTTATCATGCATCCTTTGACTGCAGACACATCTGCAGCCGCAGCAAAGTTCTCAAGGTTTCAATCGTACCACATGGTCTTCTTCAGATGGAGTTTGCTCCGCTGTGCCAGGATTGTAGTTTTTCTTATTTATGACCAGTTTAGGGGTGTTTGTCCATCATGTCAGCTGAGCTGATAATTTTATTCTTAATTACAGTTGGCAAAACAATCTTTTATATGTTGTAGACAAAATACAAATTTAGCCATTATGATGCCAAAAAAACCCCCAAACAAACAAACAAACAAATATTAACAAGAAAATACTCTAACTTGGGACAGTCAAGCCAAAAGTAAATAAATAAAACTAGGTGTGAAAAAAATAGGTACTGAAATAAAAAGGAAAATCTAGATTTCAGAAAAATTGTGTACTTACAAAACAAACTAAAATAAAAATAACATACTAAAATACACAGGAAATGTCTTTGTCAGTTTGGTAAAACTATTTCTTGAAGTGCCACTGAAGTTAAGGTTTCTGGCTCAGAATATGAGAAAAGGATAACGGCCTTTTTACCATCTTTACCAAGAGTGTCTCTGCGTTAGTTTGGTGCTACAGTATTTACACTGAATCATTCAGCATAACGTTTGCCAACCTTTGTTATCTCTGCCATTACAGATAAGTTAATGAAGCTAAGCTCCAGAAGTTAACGTTAGCTTAACTAGAGCCCTTTGGACAACAGCTAACAATGATGTACCATCACCAAAGTACAAAACTAGAACAAAACAGGCTAATGAACTCCCAGCAAACAAGGTGACATGATGAACAACGCAGCTAGGAGCTAACGTTAGGCTAACTTTAGCTAACGTTAGCTAGAGATGTTAAAGATAACTTTATATTTCTCTCCAGCAAAGTGACAATATGTTGCCTCAAACACAATGTTGACTTACCTTAGAACAGATGTAGACATCATTGTTAATCTTATTCACGTTGAGTTGATGTTGTGGTCTAACGTTACCACACAACTTTATCCAAAGGAGACACTTTTCTGGCTTGAGATGTGGTTTAAAGTGTAAAAACACAGCTGGTCGCCAGCCTCTCAGGATACCTTGTGTCAGAGCTGCATGTACCCC
The DNA here is from genome assembly GCA_035609425.1 of Epinephelus awoara. NCBI lineage: Eukaryota > Metazoa > Chordata > Actinopteri > Perciformes > Serranidae > Epinephelus > Epinephelus awoara. The sequence goes on along the minus strand of CM069298.1, from coordinate 2,951,065 downwards.
ATGCACACCGCTTGACCATTTTTAAACTGCACATCTCAGAAAAAGCTCATAAAACCGAACAAACTGACTTTCTGTGATGCATTTCAATGGACGTCCAGGCAGAGGATGTTCCAGTGTATGGGGATGGATATACGCACTGTGATTGGCTCATTGCGTCTGAGGGCGGGACTTAGCCACAGGTCAATTCCTCATACTTCTGAAATTCAGCTCTTGATATTTATTATTAATTGATAGTTATTTCCTGCGTGGAAACAAGCAGACAGACAGAAAGTAATATTTACAAATAATGAAAAACAACTGTCAGTGTATGGTTACTTTTACTCGTTTTACATGTCCAAAAGAAGTGGGAGGAAGTACAAACTTATTAAACCCCACTGTAGCTTTGATTTGTCTGAAATAATCTTCTGTTGAGATAACACAGTCAGATCCAAAAGAAGGCAAGGCAAGTTTATTTGTAGAGCACAATTCGTACACAAAGTAATTCAAAGTGCTTTACAGAAGAAGAAAATGCATTAAAATCACAATACACAATAAAAACATAAATAATCATTATAAAATTAACTTTAAAAGAGAAGAGTGCAGATAAGATCCTTTCAGTCATATGCACAGTGAAACAGAGCTGTTTTGAGCCTAGATTTGAACATTGTCAGAGTAGAGGCCTGTCTCACATCTTCAGAGTAGAGGCCTGTCTCACATCTTCAGAATGACTGTTCCAGATTTTAGCTGCATAAAACTGGAAAGAAAACTTGATTGGTTTATTTATGAGCCTCGATCATTCATTTCTGATATTCTGTCACATTTCCATCACATGTCCTGTTAACATTTTCTACCTTGGTAACACTTCCTGTCTGCAGGTTGTGATGAAAGCGAGCGAGGACAGTAACGATGAGGATGACCTGACCGTCTCCGAGCAGCTGGAGAATGCCAACAAAGACTTTGGTAAGACGCAGTGCCCGTCACATCCACTGTAGATCCATAAATATAAATTAAAATTCAGCTTGATCATTGTTTATTTCTGGTTCTGTGTACTAATGATGAAGATTTTTCACAGCAAATGTTTTGACTTGACTTCTCCTCACATCCTCTGCAGGAAATGAGCGTGACGGCATCGAGGTACACGGTGACATCGCTGTGTCCCGTCTGCCCTCCCTGAGGAACGCCGACCCCTGCGTCCTGCAAGGCTGCATGTGGCCTAAAGCCACCGACGGCAAGGTCTACATTCCTTATGTCATCGCTAACCACTACTGTAAGTGCCTCCCCACGCTCCCCTGCTGCACGGATGCGTTCTTTAGAAATAACTGAAAAGGTTTAGTTTCCTTTAAAGGATCAGGCGGGTGATATTTTATATTTCTCTTTTGTCAACAAATCCCACAAGACGACGAAAACCAACAGGAATGGATCCTGCTCACAAGTACTGTGTAAAAGCTCTTCCTCCTCGGTGCTATAGAGCTGCACTGTTGTTAAAAATCGTAAAACACACATCCGTGAGTCTCAGTGTTGCAACTGGGTTACGCTTCTTCATCACCATGAACACACACTGTAGTTTACTTTGACTCCACATTCAGCATCCTGCTGACACATATATACTCTGACCCCCCTGACTAAGTCACATATTTTATGGATATTTCACATTATATTCAATGCACAACAACAACTGTAAGAACAACTGATACTCAGTACAATGAACCCAAATCGAGAACGTAATAACTTAAGATGAATTTTGAGCAGATTATTTCTTGTGAATATCACATCTGAGTTTTTTCAGAGACATTTTAATACTTTTCTTTTTAAGCTTCTTTTTGACAAATTCAGGTTTCTTCTTCTTGACTCTTGCTTGCCTGTTGTTCTATCAGCTTTTTTTTTTACACTTCTCTGCTGCAGGATGATGATGTGTTCAGGGGCCTCATTTAAAAAAACTGCATACGCACAAATCGAGGCCTGAAAGAGGCGTACGCCACCTCCCATAGAAAAGTTGTGATGTATAAAAACAGACTTGATGGGAGAAACTTTGACCCATGATGCTTACTGTACATATTTTTGGCTTCTTTCTGTACGTACATTTTTAGTATGGATCCTGTGCATTGTTTTGTAAGCGAGACCTCAGGTCGTCACAGTCAGTGACCTCTTCACACATATGGCGTCCAAGGTACCCTGGGTGTGTTGGTTGTTGACGTTCTGGGACGCCGCGTCAACTTCAGCCTGTTACATGCATTGTCTGTTTTCAAAATACACTTCTGTTTTCACAGGAAATGTAACATTTGCATACAGTCTTTCAAAATAAAAGCACTATGTTGGTACAACACTGCAAATTGACGTTTTTTTCCCTTGGTTGGGTTTAGGAAAAAAGAGCAGGGTTTGGCTTTAAACTCCGCTCTCCTGGGTGAAAGTCGGTGTTTGTTGGACTGATCCCGCCCTGTCTGTGTCTGACACTGCAAGTTACTGCCCAAGTGCCGGCTCTCAATAACTTCAGAGCGAGACCGGATTGTCACTGTGGCCTTATCCTGTCAGATTTTTTTCAAATTTATAACTTAAACAATAATCCAAACTTCAAAAAGAACAAGTTTTTGAAAAAACAGTAATAAGAAGGCCTTAATGACCATCATTACAGATCATGGGATTTATTGAGAGTAAGAAAAATATAGACAAGCTTATTTTTTAAAGTGTGTTTTTTTTAAAAAAATTTTATCTTTGTGATTTTCCCTGCAGCCTCTATGGAGCTGGATGTCATCAAGAGAGGCATCAACTCTTTCTCCTACTCCACCTGCATCCGCTTCTACCCCCACAGGAACGAGAGGGACTTCATCCACATCCAGTCTCTGGAGGGGTGCGTACAGATGCAGCATAGTCTTTATTAGAGGGTTTATTTACATGTGTACACACAGTAAGGTAGCAGCCATGTTTACAAGTGTCTTACTGAACACACTGACTGTGTTGTCCAACATCTCTGCAGATGCTACTCCTTCGTGGGTCGCCAGGGCAACAGCCAGACCGTGTCTCTGAGCCGTCGGGGCTGCATTTACCACGGTACGGTGCAGCACGAGCTGCTCCACGCCCTGGGCTTCAACCATGAGCAGTGCCGCTCTGACAGGGACCACAACATCCGGGTCCTGCTGCAGAACATCATCAAAGGTAGAGGAAACAGGTTCCTCACAGTTCACAGGTCATCGTGCTGCGTTCAAACGTTCAAAACATCAACAGTGAACAGCGGATTTGGAGACATGAGGATGTTTTTCGGTGCTATAATGAAATATAACTATATGACTTTTGTTTGCTGACCAATCAGCAACAGATCAAAAGTAGTAAAAAAAAAACGTCAATTAAACGCCCAGTCCCTTTTACTGACCCAGTGTGGCTGCACTTTTTGACAAATGAAGGCCTGTCTCAATTAGAGGCCTGGTCTGGTCGCCAAGCAGTTCATTTTTTTAATAGAAATTCTTCAGATGTATAAAACCAGGTTGTTGGCTGCCTGAAATTACCCTGTAAATTATACATATTCCTTTAATCCATAAGGGTCCTCAGATCAAAGGGATTAAAAGGATTTCTCATAAAAAGAACATTTTGATGAAACAAACAAACAAACAAACAACTTAAATGACTTTTACTTGTAATAGAGTATTTTTACAAAGTATTGTTGCTGCCTTGACTTCAGTGTAAGACCTTAATACTTTTTCCATCACTGCAGGTCAGGAATACAACTTCAACAAGATCAACACTCTGAACCAGGGGACTCCGTACGACTACGGCTCAGTCATGTACTACGGCAGGTCAGTCCGACTCTGACATCCAGTTAATGCATCATGGATTAACACACAGAGACAGAAGATAAATCAGGCTCTGGATAAACACAAGATGCTTGTTCTTAGATGCTTCTTCTGTATTGTTTATAAGGTCTCTACTTGAGCAAACAATGTTGATTCAAGATAAGTGATGACTCGTCTCCTCCTTTCAGGCTGGCCTTCTCTAAGGACAACTACAACCCCACCATGGTGGCTGTCCCGAACTCCAACGCCGTCTTTGGCACGGCCAGGCAGATGAGCCAGAACGACATCAACCGCATCAACCTGCTGTACTGCAGTAACTAGTCCTCCTCCCCAGTATGTGTCACCCTGCAGCCTCTATGACAGATAATCAATTGATTTGTCTTCTGAGTCACAAACCCAGTGAAATCATTTCCTAATGTCGACATCACACCATCACACTGGGATGAATCATCTAACGTGACTCTACAGATAATTATTCATTGTCAGGTCAGTGCAGTCCTGTGACAGGTGTCTTTACATATCCATTACATACTGTCTTCTTCCTGAACAGAGAAAGTCTGGATTTATAATAAAAGATTTTCCTGTTTGCTTTGAGGTGGTGGGAATCACTTTTTCCTATTTACTCTAATCAATAAATATCAATGTAAAACACTGGTGTTTGTTCTCTCATCATTTAAAAGGTTATTTGCTCATGATTTATACAGTTTATTGAAACAATGAAAGAATTTAATTTAGATTTTAGTCATTCAGTGCAGTGGTTCTCAACTGGTGGGTCGTGGTCCAAAAGTTGGTCGTGGATCCATTCTGAATGGACCACAGGTGACTTGCAAACATGTCGTTTCCAAAAAAAAAAAAAAAAAACATAAACAAAACAGAAATTCACTACACTTAAAAATAAAGTTTGTGACACAGAGCTTTTATTTTGAAGGGCTGTTTCCTGCTGTAGAGTGAGTGAATATTGGACAGCAAACTAGCTCAAAGACATGGACAAACACAGTGAGTGTTTTAAACTGTGTGTACCTTGAACTAATGATTGAGGAGAAATCTGGACCTCGCTGCTGGACCAGTTGGGAACACCTGATTTACCTGCTGCTGCCGTAACAGTGAAAGATTTAAACTTCAGTGGTGTTTATAGATAAACTTTCATTTCAAATTGACATGCTGGTTAGTGCTCAGTTTTTCTTGTAATAAGAGTCTGTGGTTCTAAGTTTGAGTCCCCTGAGCAAGTCAAACAAAAAAAGAATAATAATATCTTTACTGGAGTGAGGTAAGTAAACAAAATAGTCCTTTGAATGAGGCCATCGCAACATGTTTTATCTGATATTTTATTGAAGCTGCTGACCTGAAATTAGAGCATAATTTGAGATTTTTTAATCCATCTCAACCATTTATATTCCAAACTCAATGAAGGCTCAGTAATCATACAGATATGTATCTCCTGTGCTTTTGAGCTCTCACAGAAGGACATCTGTTGGTAGCTGAACCCAGGAGGAGGAGCAAACTTCTGTGTTGGGCCTTTGACAGAAAAAAAAAAAAGTCAAGTGTAAATCCACACCTGAATTTTACAAAGAAAGAAAACACATGTCAAACTAGTATTCATCAAAAACCTCTCACCTGGAACCCTCAGAGCAGAAATCTGCAGTGTTTCGTAAACATTTTATCATTTTACTAACAGGCCATTTTATTTCACTGTCTGTCTGATTCTGATGGGCCATTTTTTTTTAATTTTTTTTTTGCATTTTTGGCTTTAGGATGAAGTCAGGTCATTTGGGACATCAGGTTAAAAGGTTTTGAGTGATTACTTAATCCATACAGGTGTAATAGGACATTTCTCTGAGGTGGAACAGGCATGTTTTTAATCTACCAGAGTTGTCATGCTGTTGTGTGCCACTCCGTCACATCATATTTTTGTCACTTAAAAAAAATATTAAAGATGATGCAGTGAGTCCGTGTCGCCCACAGAAGTCCAGAACTTTTTTTTTTTACACACACACACACACACACACACACACACACACACACACACACACACACACACACACACACACACACACACATCTTCATTGTAGACAATATGGCACCAAGGAAACAGGCAACAACAGAACAGAGACAACATGGCAGAGAAGGTGGATGATTTTTTTAATGAGTACTTAGGTATATAAATAACTGAAATAATCAATGACTGAACTGACAAACTGATTTTACCATTTAAAAAACAAACAAACAAACATAACTGTCCCTCGCCAGTTGTCCTATTTCACCTGAGCATGTCATCGGAGTGAAGCAAAGGTTCTTGATGTGCCTGAAAGACAAATGTTTTGCTTGACAACATATTTTCTTTATGGAAAAACAGCATAGATACATAACAAGTTGTAAAAGTAACATTCAAAGTCTTTTGAGTTTTTGGTGTTTTTTATGGTAATCCAACAAAAAGTGTCCCAAATTATGTGACTTCACTCTACTTGATAGGAGAGCTGGTGGTGTGAAAGGAGGATAGAGAGGGGATGACATGCAGCAAGGGGCCGTGGATTGGAATCGAACATGCAGCTGCTGCGGCAAGGACTTGGCCTTTGTACTTCGAACACCAGCTCTACCAAGTGAGCCACTGGGCACCCCGGGTCAGTAAAATTTTGATTCCTTCTCATGTTAGCAGCACCTCTTTATGGAATCAATGAGTGGCTCTGCTATAATTGTGTGAGTGTGATGACGATGATGAACCAAGGTTTCTGACATGTCAGAAATTCATCCGAATGTCCAGTGGGAGCAGTTGATTGTGACCTTAATCGGTCCTCACTCCCCCCCATACACTGCACGGCAGACGACACCAGATGAAACTGAAATCTGGTCTGACTCTGAAATGAGTTGTGCAGCTCAAAAACGGATCAGAAATGGGCTCAAATCGTTCAGTGTTTTCCAGGCCTTATTCATTAAAAGTATTCTGTGCAAGATTGTCACTTACTGTTTGCAAACATGCTCACCGGCAAAAGTGAAAGTAAAAGCCAACCCAGATTCCATCTTGTTTGATGTTTCTCCTTTCTATTTTTGTATTGTTTTTTACTGTGTTAGTGAGTCCTCTCTGTGAGTCTATACATTGTACATTGGGGAAAATTCCTGCGTAGTATATCTTTAAATAATGATGAGGGAGCTTTACTCACCTAAAGATGATTTAGCCAAACACACATTCAGACACTCAGCTCTACATGCAGCTGAATTATTGTGTTAATGTGTGTGTTTGTGTGTATTTACTCGTGTGGTTTATCTGCAGTTGTACAGCCGGTTGAGCCTTGTGATGTCGTTCTGGCTCATCTCAGTGGCTGTACCGAACTCGACGTTTCGGTCAGGGATCGGCACCATGGTGGGCTGGTCGTTCTTGGAAAAGGAGTACCTGGATTTAAAGACATTGAGAGAGTAGCTGATGGGTAGCTGGATAATTTAAGGTGCAGTTATGTCGTGCTTTGTGTACGGGAAATGTCAGTCAGTTAAGGTAAGACATGGTGTCTGAGTGCTTACTCGCTGTACTGCATGACAGAGTTGTAGTCGTAGGGTGTTCCCTGGTTGAGAGTGTTGATCCTGTCGAAGGCGTACTGCCAGCCTGAGAAGAGAGCCGTCCAGCTAAGTATTATATTCATAGTGACCAGAATCAGAATCAGAAAAAGAGCTATTGCAAAGTAGATTTTCACTTACAAGTAATTTACTCTGGTTTTTATTGCATATTTTAAACATACAAAAAAGTTGTTAAGAAGGATAAAAATGAGGCAAAGTACTGCAACACTCAAGAAATTAAATATAGAATAGACAAATTTACAGTAAAAATGGGTAACACTTCCTATGCAGACCACATCTACAATGCATTATAAGGGCATTCATAGTCCATGCAGTATCATAAGTTATCATTGTATGTATTAAATAAAGTGACATATGTATAGATGCATCTATAATAATGCATGCTTCACCATAATGTTGTGTTCACACCAAATGAGATGCAAATTTTTTACGTTGCGGTACTCACGCAAGTTTGAGCACTGGAACATTTTGTCTTGCCTTGCTTCACACATGTGAATAACTCGGCCTAATACTTGCTCTCAATGCTGATCGGCTATCGCAGCGCGAATTGGACGCTGACGTTCCAATTTTTCAACTCTCATGACACAATCTCGCTACATGCTTCATTATTTGCAGCTTAATTGAGCCCAATCTCACTCCAGTGTCATTGAAATCTGGCGCTTGGGCAGTGACTTGCGGTGTTGGAAACCAATGAAAAAAACGTGTCGGCACGTTGGCTGATTGCCGCTTCAGTTTAACGGCAACGTGTTGTCATTAGTGCGCAGTGTCACGTTAAGTATGTAACATGACGATGCCCAACCATGACTCTATTCCTACACCTAACCACAGGCGAGGGCGCTAATTTAGGAAACGTCCCAGTGGATTGTATTAGAGAGAAGGAACATATGACCTGTGTGGTCGTATGGGTTTAAGGACTTGTTGCTTTTTTCATATGAGACTTTTTCTACCACAAAAAATAAAGGGGTCACTAAAAACAATGGATTTATCCTTTTGGTGGTCAGTGGAGTCGGGATTTCTGACACAACTTTGCCTTCCTCCAAGGGTGCATGGAGATGGAAAGAAATAAGAAGAGGTAAAACTCCAGCAAAACAAAATTTGACTTTTGGCCTTCATCAGGGTCAGTGGTCACGCACTATGAAAATTTAAAAAAGTTTAAAGACAAATGAGATGTCTTGTCATGAACTGTAATGTCAGTCAACCTCCAAACCCTTATTTTCCTTCTCACTGCATAAAGGGTACGATACCTCCCACACTAACACTGGACTTGATTCATGCAGTGGAGCATTTTATAATATGAACTTAAACTCTAGGATACTGGGATGGAACATTCAGAGTGTCACTCACGAGGTATGATGTTATCCCACAGGATGAGGAGGTGCTGGTCTCGGTCGGAGCGGCACTGCTCATGGTTAAAGCCCAGAGCGTGCAGCAACTCATGCTGCACTACGTCGTGGTACAGGCAGCCCTGACGCTTCAGAGACAGACGTTGTTCATTGGATCGCCGACCCACAGAGGAGAAGCACCTGTACAAAAAAACACAATAAAAAGGAGCTTGATTTGTTCATGTTCAAAGATCAAATTTTGACTTTTAAGTCTGTTTGTCAGGTGTCCAAATGGCTCTTAGAAGTGACTCTTGTGTCTAACCAGATTCCTAAGTATTCACTTAACAGTTTCAATTTGAGAACCCTGAGGTGTATGGATAGAGGCAATGGGCTAGAATCTCTTCGGTGACATTGTGATAAGCAAAAGAGCATAGAGATCTATTATTTATAACTTTCATTTTGCAATGGCCAGATAAAGAGAGGAAGAAGCAACACCTGCACACTTGCCACAAAGGTTTAATAAATGTTTGTGACATGGAGTAAGTGTGCAGGCGTTGTCTTTTCTTTAATTATGCTGTTTCTTTTAAAGCTTTGCACCTACGTGTTGTGTGTATAATCAGTCTCCTTCAACAGCAACCAATTCTTTATCGGAAGTTGTCAAATACCGCTGCTTGGTCAGTGATTTCCACGTCAGACACTGACAAGAAAAAACATCCTTTTGCAGTGGTACTATTCGCCGCCAGGGAATGTCAGTTTATAATGCCTCCAGATAATATCAGTTATAAACACCGCTAGAAAAACGTAACTTAAGTGGAACTGGAAAGTCCTTATAGGGCGGTCAGGAGAGTGGTGGATGGGTCCAACAAACATGGATATCCACCCAGGAGCCCGGTGTTTGCTTTCTGTATGAAATGTTGAGCCAAGCCTTGATGTTTTTTTCTAATCCTCACCACGTGCATGTGTTGCACAAAGGAAATAAACGGAAATATGAGGTGTTTTACCAACGTTGTCAGGTTAAGCATATTTTGAAATGACACAGTGCATGCAACAGGCAGAAACTGACACATCATCCAAGACACACAAGGCTACCTAGCGCATCATATGTAGATGTCAATAGTTCACTGAACATCGGCTGATATGTGACCAACAGAGTGTCCACTGCATAGAAATGTACATTTGGATTTTGTGATATAATATTGTTTATGTTTATGGATGAAGATGAAAATAAAAGAGGACCAAGACTAGACCCTTGTGGGACACCTCTGCATACAGTAGGCCAATCTAGTTAAAGTGGATTATCCCTACAGAAGATGAGCTGATTCCTTAAACCTTTATTTAATGTAACTCAATCACTATTGTTTAAAACTAAATAAACTTATTTACGGTATTTTTGAAATGGAGCTTTAATTATTCAATGTGTCTAGCAAAGTAATACATTGATGTTACTGTGGGAAATGATTGTGAGCCAGTTTAAATATCCTATAGTTATAATTTTGATGAAACTATAACATACCAGGCCACAAAACTTCACTAAGTTTTGGGTGCTTTCCTGGATGTTGATATTTCTACCTCATGTAGAAGAACTGCGGTAAAACAAACACCATAAAACTACTGTGTGTAATTATGGCTACAGTTTCTGTTATTGGTGACTGAAACATAAAATAAGGCCGAACCCGTCCAGTGACTGGATGTGGATGAAGTCTCTTTCACTGGTGCGAGGGACGAATCGGATGCAAGAGACACTGTGGAAGGACTGAAGGCCACGTTCAATGATGGCGCGCTCTCTAGAGGCTGAAAGTGAAACAATCAGTCAATAAAGACATAACAAGATAAAATGACACCGGTCAAATCCTGCATTTATTTTCTTTGTTGTTAAGAGTTACATGAGAAGATCAACACCACTCTCATGTTTACCCTTAATATGACATTACTGCTAGCAGCCAGTTAGGTTAGCTTAGCATAAACAGTTTAAACTCTTAAAACAATAATTGTGCCCATGTGAACACTGAAACAAGTAGCACAACATGGAAACGCTATTCAGGGAGACACACAGTGGGCATTTTGCACTAAAAAGACAATAAATTTGAATGATACAAACTTGGATTGTTTAATTTAGGCGGCTAAAGCCTCATTTAAGCTCAGTGAATTAATAAATGTTTGCATGGAAAGGGGACTCCCATATCATTTACACAAGAAGGTCATCAGAACATCTCTTGATGACCAATATGAACAAGAGGACTGATTACAGCAAGCAAAACCCAACTACTGATGAAAGACAGACGAGTAAAGGATGTGAATACTTGAAAAGCAGAACACTCACTGTAGTGGTCTGCGATGATGTAGGGCACGTAGACCATGCCATCACTGGCCTGGTTCCACTTGCAGGTGGTGAAGGTGCAGGGGTCGGCGTTCCTCTCACTCTCAGAATCATAAACCATGTCATCCACCACAAAGTGCCCATCAAGAGCTCTGACTGGTGTCCCAACATCGAGCACAGGTCAGTGCGATAGAGAAAACCACAGAGGACACAATATGTAGTTTTTAAAAAGTTGTTTTCTCAGCATCAGGTTAATATGACTTTGTGATCTTAACGATCTTGTTGATTATAAAGCTGTTATTGGTTAAAATAGGTAATTGATGAAACAGTTACAAAATTACCTAGAGTTCAAAACAAAATAATATACATTATTATTATTGTCTGTGTAGAAATAAATTTAAGTGTCAATGTTTTCATTTAGGTCTGGATATACTATCGCCTCAATTTTTAATAATCCTAACCTTACCTTACAAACCTCAAAAAATACTAGATTGTTGTAAAATAGAATAGAACAGAACTTTATCATCCGCAAAGGGAAATTCAGCCTCCAGCATCTCAAAAGAGACAAAAAACAACAACCACACTTGTCCTCGTCAACAACAACATACAGTGCTATTAAAATAGACATAAACAGTGCATAAATAGAAATTTGGTTAAAATAAAATGCAAATTTTGTAAAATATAAACAGTACTTTGATGATGATGTTTCCAACCTTGATGTAGTTTTTCATTTCTGGGCTTGGGGGACGTTATCAAGAATTTTCAAGTCTAAACACTCAAGTTCGAGCGAAGTCACAAGTCACTGGTGTTAAAATCCTACTTGAGTTGCAACTCTCAAGTCAAGTCGAGTCCAAACTCATTAAATTAGTGACTTGAGTCCTTTTTTTTTCTGTAAATATTTGAATCTACTTATTTACTTTATTTATTTATTATTTACATAAATCTGCATCCATCTGATTGAATAATTAAAATTCTTAACAAACTTTTTAAATATCTCACCAATGTTCACGTTGGCTTCCTCGATCCTCTGAGACATAGATTTAGCCTGTGATGAGAGGAGTTGGACAACATTGAGGTTATAAAGTCATTATTGAACCAATATACAATAATATCCTCCTCAATAATTGGAGCAATAAAACATGAGGGTAGCAGAGGAATTTTAACTTGGAAAAAAAAATAAATCACAACATAAATTGTTGCAGAAAATACATGAACTGGTGCTTGATTCACAAAATGCAGGAAATTAAATGTCCCAATGTTGAAATAAACAGAAATAAAAACTACTAATAAAATAAATCATAATAAAATAACAGTGTGTTATAGCAAAATTAAGGCAATTCCCAACTTTTCTTCTGCCTTGATTTGTTTTAGTTGAAGTTTGGCAGCAGCATCCAACTCACCATATTACTAATTCAGCAAAATTATTATCACACGCAGTTTTACAACATGATGGGTCCCCAAGAAAAAGACTTGATTACATACTGATTGTCAAATCTAATAAAGGAGGAGATTATAGTTTTAGTATTAACTGAGAATTATATTGAATTATATTCAATTTTTGTCCATTTCAAAGTTCACTCTTTGTTTTATTTACCCAACTGATTCCCTTGTAAATTTAGGTGTATTTTTATGACTGAATTTTAAAAAAAACCCAAAAACAACAACAACATACCAACAGATGTGTGAAATGTTTTGAATAGACTCAGAAACTCACCGTCTTCTCAGCAGCTCTGATGGAAACCACCATCAGAGCCAGAAGAGCCAGAGTGCACCTCAGACCCGTCATGTCTCCTGAAGACAACAGAGACGTATTAAATGATGCTCACACCACAAATACTCAACACAAAGTGTTTGAGTGCAGCTTTGGAGACGAGCAGCTTCTGTATATACACCAGGAAAAACAATGATTGGAGATATAAATACACCTGTTGCAGCCGATAAGAATATTTCACCTTGATACCAGATGCTTATTCCCATAACACTGTTTCCCGAAAGAGTCGGGAGCGTGTCACAGTGGAAATTAGATGGTTTTTTTTGTAGTTAATTATTATTCGCTTATAATTATAAATTAAAAAAATTAATTAATTGAATTTACATTTACATCAATTGCTTACACATTTGATTATTAATGATCCCACATGTTCAAATTCAAGTCAGTAATCTGACTCTGTCTGCAGATTATGAACTATTCAATACATTTTTAAAAGACATTGCAAAATATCTTTAAAGACTTTTTTTAGTACCACAGAGTCTGCTTATTTTCGCTGCTCCTATCTCAGCTCATTCATCTCTTTCTCCACTTTTACAGTTTCCATAATGCCGTGTTTGTCATTTAGGCTAATAAAAGGTAGCTGCTGTGTGTCATGTTAGCTTTAACAGTTTCATAAGCTAATGATGTCATTGTTGGTAGTGTTGAGCTGAATACTCAGATGAAAGAAGTACCGGTATAGATAATGTACTTTTTATGAGTGCAAGTATCACAAGTAAAATGTGTTAGGGTTAAATTTCAGGCTTAAAGTAAAAACTTCTGATTAAACCACACCCACTCTGTCACAAACTCCAAGTGGACAAAGATTCTCGGCACATAACCCCTGTAAAACAGTGAATTGTTCAATTTTGTAAAGCTTAAACAAGTGAGATATGACATGTTAGTTAGTGAGCTTTAAAGGTGTTGGTGAGCTGCATAGAAACTAATCATTTACACCAAACCTGAGTTACTTGGCTTTTAAAAGCAAAATGATAAAGAACCAGTGTGGTGTAGTTGTGTGTATCTTTGACAGAGTTCAGGTCTCAGAGCCCGCTCCCTGTCTGGACACGGATCAGGGAAATGATAGCAGATGAAAAGAAAGTACACAGCCGATAAGAAAACTCACTGTGGCGTCACCTTGCACATTCCCACAGCAACTTGTTGTTGGAACCAATAATTTTTTCCATAAAAACAATCTAACATGGATCTTGTGTTCTGGCAGAAGTTGTTAAACCATAATCTTATTTTAGTAAAACTTTAGCTGACGTTAAACTCAGACTCAAACTTTATATTCTTTAATCTGTTGTATTTCAAATTGTAGTCTGAGCTGATGTTTCTCCTGATCGTGCATCACATGGGAAATTTTCCTTAGCTGAAATAATTAAAAATGGAACAATTAATAAGACTAAATTTGGTCATTGCAGCAGCATCAATCGGAATGTATAAAAGATAATTGATACGTAAAACCACAAATAAAATTAATGGATAATAAATAACAAACAAATACACATATAAGCCTCAATTTAATCAGGTAAGTCTGGTTGAGATTGAGCTCTCATTTTCAAGAGAGACCTGAGCACAGAAATAATGATATATATAAAATTATAATATAATATAATATAATATGATATAATAATAATGAGTCTGTTAGAACAAGTTTAAAAAATTTAAGAGTTGAACGGTGGACAGCATTTAGGGACTCTAGGGAAAGATTACATCACCATAATCTAGCACTGACAAAAAGATTGTTTCCACAATCTTCCTCCCTCAAGATAAATGAAAACAGGACTTGTTTATGTATATACATATATATGTATATATGAAACACAAGCTTAATTCTTAATTGTTTTGTTAGTGCATCAATGTGTAGTTTGAAGGTGAATTTGTCATCAATCCAGATGCCTAAATATCTATAATGTGGAACTCATTCAGTGATCATATCATGTAAGATGCAGATTTGGAGACTACTGTGGTAAATGCTTTTGGCTTTGGAGAATAGCATGTATTTTGTTTTGTCCGCATTTGATACAAGTTTGAGATTCAGCCCAACAATATAAGATAGTGTCATCTGCATAAAAGTGGACATTACAGTTGTGCAAAGACAAAGCCGTATTAAAAAAGTGAATAGCACTGGTCCTGAGACTGAACCTTGTGGGACACCTTGTGGTATTGGTTAGCACTTTGATCGAACATTTTCCAATTTTACACACTGTTGTCTCCCGAGAGGTAATTATTGAACCATCTAATGGCTTGTGGATCAAATCCAATATTTGATAGATAGTCTCTGTAGGAGGAGAAAATGATCAGCTGTATCTGTATTAAACTTAAGGAAGAAGCAGAGACAGTGCTATGAACTGATCTGAAGGCAGATTGTTGGGGTTTAATACAGCATATCTGGCTAAGCATGACTTCAGTTGATAGATACTAATGTTTCTGGGCTTTTAGACTGACTAGACAGTTTTTTAAAACTGGACGGTTTGTTTAGGTCATTTTTTTCTCTTCCTTTGTACACAGGTAAAACATGAGCCGACTGCTGAATGCATCCATTCATGAATATAGAAATATTAAAGATAAAGCATCTTAATGGCACAAATATTATCAGAGCCCATAAGTGATACTCTTCTATGACCATTATTTTCTAATTATAATGATAATAAATTTCACATTCACAGAACTTAGATAATCAGATTTTGAAACAGAACGATATTGATATTGATCAAGACAATATTTTTATCAGGTGATTGATGATACGACCAAGAACCTCTTTCCTTTAATGGTGTCAGATTCACAGCTCTCTCTTTTTAGATCTAATACATTTTTCCATGTTAAACAGAATAAGGGCTTGTTTACTTGATAGCTTTACAAATAAAAATAATTGAGCATATTTTCATATTTAACCTTTTATATATTCCACATATTATACAGAACAGTTACAGTGTTAACTGTATGAGAAAATAAGACAGTAAGAACACAAGTAAATGAACAAAGTCAAAGAAACTGTGTTTAAATGCTGATTTATTGATGTTGATTAAAGCAGACAGAATTTATAGTTGAGCCAGTGATTGAAATAAATGAAGACAGTGATTGATGATGATGATGATTCTCTTCCTGAAGTACTTCATCCACCTGTTTAACAAGAGAACATAAAGGGAAATTAATTTTTTAAATTAACTATAAACAGTGGCGGAAGCATTCAGATCCTTTACTGAAGTAAATGTATGTTAAGTATTATCAGCCAAGTGTAAAGTATGAAAAGTAAAAGTACTGATAGTGCAGTAAAGTGTTCCCTGCTGTCAGTGTTTGATTCTATCTGATGTTTTTGGATTAATATTCCTGCTGCATTAATGTGTATGTGTCATTTTACTGCTGTAGATGTTTCAGGTTGAGCTCATTTTAACTCCTTTATATCCTGTTGGGGAGTTTAATCTACAGCAATGCATCATGGTCTATAGGATCATCATATGTTCGCAGTATGGCTGTCCTGTGAGAACCACGGGATGAATAAACATACTTTTCTTCATGTTGATCACCATGAATATATTTCAGAATGACTGTGTGTTGAAATGATGTGTTTCACCTGCAGACTGTTCAGCAGTTGTAAAGCCTGTTGAGCCTGATGATGTCCTTCTGGCTCATCTCTGTGGCCATGCCAAACTGAACGTTGGCGTCAGGGATGGCCACCAAGGTGGGCTGGTTGTTCTTAGAGAACGCGTATCTGGAAACACAACAAACATTATTGAACACACTATTGTCAGAGAGATTTCAAAGAAAGGCAAAGCAAAAGAAAGGTGAGAAGGACTTCCTGGATCATGTTTCATTGTGACATCAGTACCTAAAACAGCCCGAGTGCCCGTTCACATTCTCCATCACACAGATGACAGCCACAGTCGTAACTGAGCTGCTTTTGTTTTACCTACTTGCTGTAATGCATAACAGAGCCGTAGTCGTAGGTGGTTCCCTGGTTCAGAGTGTTGACTTTGTCAAAGTTGTGCTCCTTTCCTGAAGATTTGAAAAGGAAACAGAATTATCAGGAGATCCAGCTGCGTCTGTAGTTTCAAATCCTGCAGATCTCAAGGTTCAAGGTTCCTTTATTGTCACTGTACAGTAAGGCATACAATACAACAAAATTTCTAGTGCACTCAGTTAAAGGGCCGTAGAATAACAATAAAAACAAACAAAGGCAGTACCTTTACTTATCTATCTATACCTATCTCTACCTGTGGTTACATTGCTAAAGGAATAGTCTGACATTTTGGAAAATGTACTTATAAGCTTTCTTGACAGTTTGACAGGGAAGTGTCACATTATTTCTTCTTATAGGAGCAATAAAACCGTCTTCAAAGCTTTGGATTTAAAGTGAGATGTAACATGTTAATTTATGAGATTTACAGGTGTTTGTAGACACATTTTGTTACCGTCAGTCTGAGGCTGTCAGGCAGCAGGAGAATGACACAAATGCAGATGGTCGAGGTAACGACAGTTCAATGATTTAACTGACCAGTTAAAAATACAAACAAGCATAGAGGCAGATGGTCTGAAAGCAAAGAAACAAAGAAACTACAGTGATCTGTCAGCTGACTGGAGAAAAGGGAGTGATCTGAGTACTGCAGAGCTGACGAGGAAATGAGGTGCAGGTGGGGACGCTCAGGTGAGGAGCGTGAGGTGATTACAGGGCAGGATGGGATTAAAGGAGAAAAGTTTGAGGGCACCTGGAGGACACGTGACTCAGAATAACACGGAGTAGATTTGTAGGAATGTGACTGGAAAGTAGAGGCAGAATGTGACAGGAATACACACAACTGAGGAGGACACTGTGACAGGAATGTAAGGAGGATGAAAACTGCCAATATAAATTAATAATTAAATGACTCAATGGATAAACTGATATGTTATATAATATATATTTTATATCATTTTCCCTTTTTGCATTTATACTGTTTTTTTAAGTTAATAAATTATTATTATTTTTATTTATATGTTCATAATATTTAACAAATTAATATATTTTGTTTATTTTTGTAGTATTTTCCCACTAGTCTTATTCACTGTGTCACATTTTATCAGTTAATCATTGTTTACACCTAATTCAAATATTGTTTTGGTATAGTCGATGGCATATTAATTTATTTATTGGGTCAAATTTTTTTTTCAGATTTTATTTTTACATTTATTTTTTATTTATTTACATTCATTTTTTGTGTGTCTTTATGTGTTATTTCACCTTTGCATTTTCTTACCAATTTATTTCTCCTACTTTAAACATTTGATTAAAGGCTACATTTATTTTCAATATTATGTTTTGTACATTTAATGGCAAATGAATTAATTTTGAAATGTATATATGCACTTATGTATGTATCTATTATTTTATGCATTTCTCCCCGATTAATTGCCCTTACTCATGAGAAATTTATCGATGAATTAATGCTAATGTTTATTTAATGTTTATATTATATTAATCAATGTATTAAGTCATTTATTTATCTGTTTATAATAATATTTAAATTAATTTTCAATTATATTTGCATTTATTTTCATATTTATTTCAAATTTGTTTTATTTTTCCTCCAATTTATGTCCCCAAACTTATTTATGCCACATTTTATCAATTAATCAATGCCTACATTTATTTACTTTATTTTTATTTATTAATACTATTTTTGGTAGATTATTTTTTGATTTTGGCAGCATCTGTCCTCCATAGAGGTGAGCTAGCTGTTTCTCAATGTTAAAATCTTTGTGCTAAGCTAACAG
This sequence comes from Epinephelus awoara, assembly GCA_035609425.1. Lineage (NCBI taxonomy): Eukaryota > Metazoa > Chordata > Actinopteri > Perciformes > Serranidae > Epinephelus > Epinephelus awoara. The sequence goes on along the minus strand of CM069298.1, from coordinate 2,932,600 downwards.
CTAATAGCTGCTGGCTGTAGCTTAATTTCTAAAGGTCAGATATGAGAGTATCAATATTCTTAACTGACTCTCAACAAGAAAGTGAATATGCTTATTTGCCAACATGTTGAACTACTCCTTTAACATCTTACAGATTTATCCTACAACACCCGTTAAATAAAGTGCAAACCAGAAATGACGTTCTCCAGCACGACGCGGATGTACTGGTCACGGTCAGAGCGTTTCTGCTCGTGGTGGAAGCCCAGCGCGTGGAGCACCTCGTGCTGGACGGTGTCGTAGTAAACGCAGCCTGAACGCTGCAGAGACAGATTCTGCCCGTTGCCACGGCGTCCGATGTAGGAGTAGCACCTGGGATGATTCAGGACAGACCTCAGATTATTTACTGCAGGACAATACATCAAGAGAAAAAAATAAATAAGAGAAAAGCGAAAGGGAATGTTTATTGGAAAACAGGCCACATTTAGCGCTCTGCAAATCTTTTAAATTGCACTTGCTCATTTTCATCTGTTTTCTGTGCAAATAATGAAGCAAAGAGGACAATATTTCCCCCAGAGGTGGAGTAGAAGTATAATGTGGCATGAGATTGAAATACTCAAATGAGTACTTCAGTAAAGTACTTAAGTAAAGGTACTTAGTTACATTCTGTCGCTGATGCTCACCCGTTAAGGGACTGGATGTTCAGGTAGTCTCTGTGGTTGGTGCGTTTGACGAAACGGAGACAAGAGAAGCCGTGGAAGGACTGAAGACCACGCTCGATGATGGACACCTCCCGAGGGGCTGGAGGAGAAAGATCGCTTTAAAACTGACGCTACACAAAACTGATGATCAGTTATTACACAGACATTCAAATATTTAGTGTGATGAATAAACATTAAGTTTAAATACACCTGACTGGGAGTTCCTATCAGTTTTAAACGGATCGGCAGTTTGTTGATGATTTAATAGAAGATAGAATTTCATTTGCCTCGTGGGAAATTGGACACAGTCGTGCAAATATAAAGAATAAAAATGTTAGAATATCAATAAATGCATAAAAGTGTCCCAATCATTTCAAATGGCTGAGGACTCGACTGCAAAAATCAGATTATCAAAAAACGTTTGGTTCTGTTTTTACTGTGAGTTTTATTTTATGTGTAGCTGCGACAGGGAGAGTAGTTTGTTGTGTTAATTTAGCGCTGACATCAGCGCACAGTTAATGGTAACGTTTCTTCATGTAATTGATGTAAACTAAATGGTGACACTTTTGAATTTGGTGATTGTGGACTCACTTCTAAACTAGTCCATACCCATTGAGTACAGCACACCATACCATGACTTAGTGACACCAAACATTAGAAAAAACACCAACATTGGTCCACAGGGGGAGCCACAGCCATCGGTCGCATTTTAGCCATTTTGAAGCATTTTTCTGTTGTTATAGCGCCACCCAGGTGCCAATTAGAGTTAAATTTCTCCAGTTTGCTCAGTTTTAGTAAGTTTTCCAACTTTTGCCAAGAGGGAACTTTAGATATTGGTCCCTAGATTATGTTCACCCAGTTTCATGCAGATCGCTCAAACTTCCTAGGAAGAGATCCATTTGAAGTGTTTTTCAAAACATTCAAAATGGCAGAAAATCTATATAAGTGGAAGTTATGGGTTCTTGAGGCAAATGTGTTCCTCATGAGGAGAGGCATCTCTGTGCAAAGTTTCATGTCTCTACGACATACGGGGCATGAGATATGCCCATTCAAAGTTTGACATTTCAATGGGTTGCTATAGCGCCCCCCTTTGGCCAATTGATGTAATATTGCTTCATTGGCATCCTCCCATGACCCTCTACCACTGTGCCACATTTCACATGGATTGACCAAGTCAGTGAGGAGAAAAACGTGGAACACACACACACACACACACAGAGAGTTTTCGTCATTATACAGTAAGATTGTTCTAAAAACATCACAGATTGAACCTTTAACCACAGTTTGAGCTATACTCACAGAACGCGCTGGAAATGGTGTAGGCCACATAGACCTTCCCGTCAGCAGACTTGGGCCACATGCAGCCGTAAGACACGCAGGGGTCAGCGTTCCTCTCGGCCTCAGACTCATAGGCAATATCGTCCTCCACATACGGCTCATCAGGAGAACGCACTGCAGCAAAGACGGCATCAGTCAGTGACACAAATAGAGACTTGACATTGGTCGACATCAACATACATATTACCCAGCAATCATCACTGCAGATCTGACAAACATGTCAAAGAAAGTCAGAAATTAATCACTGAACTGAACAGTTTCTAGAGTATATTTATAGGTTTTATAGTGAATTTAGAAAAAGCATATTCAAAACAATAAAAATAAAATATAGCAAATGGCACCGTTTTTAAATGAATAACATTCTTTTCTTATCATGTAACGTTGAACACAGGTATATGACCAAGGTGGCAGTCTGAATCACTTGCAAGGGCCCGCACCCTCCACCCCAGGGGCCCCATAGCAATCACACTGCCTGCACTGTCTGTATTTACACCTCTGGCATCAGGATAATAATGTTCTCTCATTAATTCATAATCCTTCACTCAGTGAGTCTGAGGTCTGTGCTGGTCGCAGGATTAAGAGCACTGAGGTCATGTCGTGTTGTATTGTAATTAGGATTTAGTTGTGACTGTTCAGGTCAACTAATATTTTCCTACCAGATTTTTATTCCTGGGATCAGAGTTTAGATTTACGTTTGAGAGCTACGTTTGGGGAATAAACTTGGCTGGTGAGGAAGAGAAAGCAGAGCTAAAACTAAAAACAAGACTTTATTGAAATGCTCACCAACATCCCTGTTGGCTCTCTCGATCCGCTCTGAGGTGCTCAAAGCCTTACAGACGCCTGTGAGAGATGGAGCCAGGTTTCAGTTTATTAACTGGTGACTGAGCTGAATTCCACCTTTACAATTAAATCAGTGTTTTTAGCTTTAAATCATGCAGTGCATTTGATTATAAGTTAATAACACTTAAAAACAGCATACTTACAGAATCAGGAGGTTTCCATTAATATATGTAAAGACACAAAAACGAGACAGAAAAACAAATTTAGATTCAAGTTCTGTACTGCGTATTTTTAGGTACTTGTTTTTCAGACTTTTATCCATTTCATTCATTCATTCATTTTCCGTAACCACTTATCCTGTTGGGGGTCACGCAGCTACTGGAGCCTATCCCAGCTGACACTGGGCGAGAGGCAGGGTTCACCCTGGACAGGTCACCAGACTATCACAGGGCTGACACACAGAGACAGACAACCATTCACACTCACATTCACACCTACGGACAATTTAGAGTCACCAGTTAACCTGCATGTCTTTGGACTGTGGGAGGAAGCTGGAGCACCTGGAGGAAACCCACGCTGACACAGGGAGAACATGCCTGAGGCTCTTATTTGGCCACAAGAGTTCAAATTATCCAAACAATATTTCACAAAAAAGCAAAGATCAGAGAAACATCCAAAGAAATGAAAAAAGATTTGTACATCAGAACTTATATTTTCTTCTGTCCTCTCACATTAATCATCTCACAACCCCTCACATTCACTACACTTACAGAATAAACTGTATAGGTAACAGCGTCACCTCGAGCAGCTCCAACATTAAATACTGCTGCTCACAGTGTCAGTCTGAGTCACAGCCAGTAATGTCACGTAAAATAATAAATCAGTCACAGGAGACATTTTACAGCTGAATTAGAGCTTTTACTTTTGATATTTTTACGGATAATATCTCAGATTTTAAACATATTATTGTGGTTGTATGATAATTTAAAAATGTATATTTTTAATTAGGGCCCGACCGATTTATTGGCCATGATTTAATCGGCAGATTATAGCCATTAGAGAATAATCGGCAATGTTAACACTTATATTTTCATCACTAATAAAATGCAGGGAATATGGTGTTAAACCTACCTCTGTTAAACTAACAATAATAAGAAGAACTCTGGTACTGTGAACACACATGTGAATGTCTTAATTCATATAGACTTTGCATGATTATTTTATTAGTTTACTGCCTTTTTGCACATCATATTTTTGATTTATTTTGTGTTCACATTGTTTATATGCTGCTTGTTCCACACAATTTCTGATAATAAAAGTATTTGAAAATAGTAGAATGTTCTTCCTTAAATTTTTATCTTTGTAATGAGTGTTTGAACTATATTTAAGACATCAAAAGCAGGTATTTCTTTTTTTTTTAAATTGAAAAACGTAAAAATTTAATCAGCCGATATATCGGTTATCGGATTTTTTTATTCCATAATATCGGCATCTGCCCCCAAAAAATCCAAATTGGTTGGGCCCTACTTTTAATAACATCTTAGTTCCACATGTAAAAGCCAGACGAGGGACAAGAGTTGAAAATCAGCAATAGCTATAAACACATCAGTCCAATACTCTGCATCGTCCCTATTACATAAAATAAATAAAAATAAATAAATAAAAGAAATGAATAAATAGGACTTTTATATTGATGCAATTGTACTTTCAAAGACAAAAAAAATAAATTTCAATACTTCTTCTACCACTGGAAAACAGTGTATTGTATGTATGTATGTTTTATATTTGGAGAAAACTCACCTCCTCCTCAGCCCAAGCTGAGACAGCCACCAGGACCACAAGGCCCAGAATGCACTTCACTGCCATGTCAACAAATAACCTGCAGCAACACACAAACGTCCAGCATCTTTAATTATTTATTCTCCTGTGATTATAAATCTGATTAATGTCCTTGTGGTCAGTCATAAAGCAGCATAAAACAGGTTGATGAGAAGGTATAAATATAAATATATAAAATATAAAAATAAATAAATGTATAAATGAAACTTACTGCGTTCTCTGAGAGACAAACACAGAAAGCGACACTGCAGCTTCATTATAAAGCGCCAGCTGCAGCGGATGAGCTCTCCTTTTAAGGATATTTTGGACACTGAGGGAAGAAGCGTGATGGAAACAGAATTCAGCGCCTGATAAGAATATTTCACCTTGACGCCACGTTGTGTATTCCCATAATAAGAGCCTTTTCATCTTGTTTGATTTGGACCAGATACCTGGCCTCAGCAGTGAGTGTGTGTATCACATTCAACAGAGGCAGAGGGTTATAACAGAGTTTATGAATTCAATTGTACACCTGCTCATCACTGTTGATACACTTCACACACTGCACATGAGCCTAAATGCACATTTCATCATCTCACTAAGGTGATGTAAATGAGCACACAGCCTTATTATATCAGCTCTTTATCCTGAATCTGATTAAACATGTATCAGTTCAGCTGTCTTACTCTAAATTAAAAAACTTCACCAGAGAAGGAACGTTCCTGTTGAGTAAACTAACAAATATATACTGAGAGTTAACTCTGCAGGTCTGAAGTATTGTTTTGGAAATATTATAATTTGGGGTCTTTACATTGGTTGCAGATGTTGAAGACGTCAGTGGACAAAGAAAGCTCAAAGCTGCAATGAAACAGACTGAAGTTGGGAGATTAGAGGACGTTTACAACTCTAACAGACTGAAAACACGTGGCGCATACTGTAGGGAGGCACGATATCAGACTTTTCGGGGCAGTCAGGGAGAAACACAGCAGATACGATTGGCTATGACACAGCCCCAGAATCTCGAGTCATGATTGGCTCGTGATGATAGAGGTGGACAAACAGCAGGTCCACTACATCTCAGTGCACACTGCTTAACATGCAACGGCCTCTGCCAGGAAAACTGTGTGTAATCTGTCGGCCAGCGGCAGCAGCCACACAGCTCTCAGCGTGGAAAACAAACAATGATGTTGGCCTGCGGGGAAGAAGCCATGGCAGCCTGAACATTACTGGTAACTGAGGTCATTGACAAATAACGGCCTGAGTTACCTGTAATGTTCATAATATGATTTATGTAAGTGTGAATAACATTCATCAGTTCTGTCGATCAGTCTCCTTTGACTTGTCTGTGTTGGGGCGTCAGTGCTGCTCTGGCCACTGAACTTTAGCAATTTATGTTACGATAACTGTCAAACGCTGTGTAGACTCTACCTGCTCAGCCCAAACTGCATCCAATCCTCTAACTACCATGTTTGCGTTATTTACACTCTGCACTGTGCTTTGTACAATTTAGCAAATAACAGCTTTTGGCCAAAGGGGGGCGCTATAGCAACCCATTGAAATGTCAAACTTTGAATGGGCATATCTCATGCCCCGTATGTGGTAGAGACATGAAACTTTGCACAGAGATGTCTCTCCTCATGAGGAACACATTTGCCTCAAGAACCCATAACTTCCGCTTATATAGATTTTCCACCATTTTGAATGTTTTGAAAAACACTTCAAATGGATCTCTTCCTAGGAAGTTTGAGCGATCTGCATGAAACTGGGTGAACATAATCTAGGGACCAATATCTAAAGTTCCCTCTTGGCAAAAGTTGGAAAACTTACTAAAACTGAGCAAACTGGAGAAATTTAACTCTAATTGGCAACTGGGTGGCGCTATAACAACAGAAAAATGCTTCAAAATGGCTAAAATGCGACCGATGGCTGTGGCTCCCCCTGTGGACCAGTGTTGGTGTTTCTAATGTTTGGTATGACTAAGTCATGGTATGGTGTGCTGTACATAATCACAGAAACTGTCAGTGTGTCATTCTGTCAGTCAGTCATTCTGTCTGTCCCACGTTTTTCTACTCACTGACGTGGTCAATCTATGTGAAGCTGCACACAGGCATTGAGGACTGGCATAGGTAGAAGGTGACAAAGCTACCAGTGGCTGTGGACTAGTCCCATTAAACGTCCAGTGTGTAGGATTTAGTGCCATCTAGTCTCACTCACCAGACCTTTCTCAAGCAAAGAAAGGTCTGGCTGGGCCGACTCTCACTTTAAGACTGGAGAAAAAAAACGCCCTGGCTGCTTGTATTTCTTTCAACCAATCACAATCGTTCTGGGCGGTGCCACAGCAACGGTGTGCTTGCAAAAATATTGCCGGGGGGAAACAGATTTTGGTGTAACATGCCCACAAAAATATCACCTACAGGACCATAGCAGAAAAATGGTTACATCCTTGCAAGATCAAACACCACAAAAGTTAGTAAAGGACGTGTTGAAAACGGTTGAAAACTGCTACACAAGTGGAGGTGGTAGGTCGGGACTAAAATAATGACTCTTATTTTCAGGCGATCATACACTAATAAAAACAGAGTTATGAATTTTGCAATCCATTTCTGTCGCTGTATCCCTAAGTCCTACACACTGAACACTGTGTTTGCTTTGTTAATAAGTCATAAGCACAAAATATACCAAGGGACACTGCTTTGCAAAAACTAAATAGCCTTTAATGTTTGGGCCTAGCGCACACAGGTTTCAGCTCACAACAGAAATGTCTAAAAGGGGAGGAGATAAACTCAAGAAACATTTTGTTTGAGGGCCACTACGAGTCTGACAGCTGGATTATGTCCCGTTATATCTGTAAAAATATTGGTTGTGATAAAAAAGTCCAGCAGGATAACGCACCATGTCACAAAGCTCACATCATCTCAAACATGACAATGAGTTCACTGTACTCCAATGGCCTCCACAGTCACCAGATCTCAGTCCAACAGAGCACCTTTGGGATGTGCTGGAACGGGAGATTCTCATCATGGATCAACTGTGTGATGTCATCATGTCAATATGGACCAACATCTCTGAGGAATGTTTCAGCACCTTGTTGAGTCTGTGACACCAAGAATTAAAAAGAGGGTCCAACCTGGTACCAGCAAGGTGTACCTAATAAAGTGGCCAGTGAGTGTATATTTATGTCTACATCAGCCTCAGTGTACCTGTGAGCAGCCACTTGTTGTTATATACCCTGATGACGACTGTGTGATAACAGAACATCAGAACTTTAAAAAATATGCCAAGGAGTTCAGTGGAATAAAAGACTCACAAATCACACAACCACGAGGTGCTGGTTCTAGTTCTGACAGCTTTAGCTAATTTGCAGATTCAGATTAATTGAAAATATTAGTAAAGTAATAAATGATGGTGTATTATAATAGATGAGGACACCCAGCAGGACGTTGAGAAGTTCAAATGAGCTCCATTTTTAGGATGCTGTTACATTTGTACCAGTAAACATTTGACTGCAGAATCTTTAACCTGTGACAAACACTGACATGTGGCGATTACATTCTGTTCATATCAGGAAATGCTGCAGCTTTAAACAGCAAATACAAACTTCAGTATTAAAGTGTGTGTTCAGGAACATTTGGTCAAAGTGTCTCTGGGTGCACAGACCACAAACACAGCTCCAGTGATCATGTTTAAAGGTTTATTGTGGATTCAGTGTCTCATTTTGTTACAGAGCTCTGCGTCGACGTCTGATTGGCAGCGTGTCGTCAGGTTGGTTCTCATCACCTGTTGGAAAAAGGAAACACGTTAAAGGTGACGAACTCAGACACATAAATTAGACTCACACAGGAGCATATGTACAAACCTAACGTGTGTTTTCTTACTGTTTAGCATTTGTACAGCTTGTTCAGCCTGCTGATGTCGTTCTTGCTCATCTGGGTGGCCGTGCCGAATTCAACATTGGCGTTGGGGATAGGAACCATAGTGGGCTGATTGTTCCCAGAGAAGGCATACCTGCGATTATAACAAGTATTATTAAGTGTTATTATTATTATTGGTTTGTATGTTTTGAAAAAAGATTCAGAATTATTGTGAAAGTGTTTTAACTCATAAACAGACTGAACAGATTTCATTTGTTATGTGTGGAAGGTTAATCTGCATCGATGTTATTATGTTGTTATTATTGTGTGTATTACTAGAAGGAGGAGGGTTGTGTATTTTTTCTTTTTGCTGAATTTTCTTTTTAGAGTTCTCAGCTTATTCTTTTCTTTTTGATATTTATTTTAACAATATTTCATTGTTTAAGTTTGTGTTGATTTTTGACTGCGTGCACAAGTTCAACTCTAATTTCTCTGCCCGAGCTTGGGTTGTATTTTTTCATTGTTCCCCTGTGTTTGACCTGCATCACTGCAGACGCCGCACCAAACCACTGATCCATCTCACGCTCCATTCTACCCTCAGTTGTGAACAAGACCCTGAGATATTTGAACTCCCTCTCTTGAGGGCAACAGAGCGCTATAGCGGAGAACAAGAGGAGACAGATCGAGTGTGCATGAGAGAGGAAACGAGAGAAGGAGTTAGGTGGGATTCATACTTCTGCGTTGACTCGACACCGTACCTACAGTGTGCACCTCCCCAGAAATGGAACTACACGTCGCTGTGTTGCAGACCTCCTGTCTATGTTTGTAAGCTGTTTCCTCAGTGGAAACAAAGCTTTTATTTGCTTTAATTTCACAGATAAGAAACAATAAACTGTGAAGACAATAAAGCCTCCACAAAAATAGCATTTTAAGTCTTTTCAAAGAGCATTTTAGCTGCCAAAACGCTCTCGATGTGATCGAGACCTGTCCCAATAATTTTCCTACAGTCCCTTATTAAAGAGGTCCTTTGAGAAATTAAGGCACAAAGTGAAACAGGTGTGAGATGAAAGTGCTGACAGCCTGGACAACCTGTGGTACTGCATGACAGAGTTGTAGTCGTAGGGGGTGTTCAGGTTCAGAGTGTTGATCTTGTCGAAGGCGTACTCCCAACCTGAGAGGACAAACATCACAGCGGGTCAGAAAATCTTTACATCTGTGAACTTAATTTATTGAACTTATCTCTATTTTCAGGGACACAGAGAAGTTTCAGTGGTCGATGACTGAAATGGTGATAGATAACAAACCTTTCTGATTTTGTTTCTTTATTAGAAATAAATCAAATATCAGTTATATAAATGTATATCTTTTATTTCAGGTGTTAGCTAGCAGAGAACAAAGTTAGCATCGTTGTTAGCCAGTTTGTTAAGATGTTCCTCTGGTCCAACGACGTATGACCACAGTTATGTAAAGTAACCACATGTTAGTGTCTTAGTGATCCAGTTTGGTTTAGTTTGGTCTTTTTAAGGTTGTTGGTGACATGGATTCAAAGTTTGGAGCCCAGTGTCTCAGGAGACGTTACATCAAGCTCCTACACAGACGCATCTTCCACATCATGATAAAAACATGCTTAACGTATTTTAAATAATTGAGATTTTTTTAGGTTTTGTTCAGATTATGATTTGACTTCAGGATTTGGAACAAACTCTGGATCAGTGTAAAGCTGCAACGATGAGCTGTTCAGTTGGATACTTTCATTTTTCTAATAAAATGTTAAAACATTAGTTCAGGCCTCTCAGGCGTCAGGATCTGATGATGTCTTTCACATATGTAAACTGAATATTTTTGGGTTTTGGACTGTTGCAGTGTGTTTGAACACCTCACCTCCAGCTGTGGGAAACAAAAATGAGTATTAGTGTGAAGTTATGATGACGTTAATGCACAGACCGCGCTGGATGTTCTCCCACAGGATGCGGATGTGCTGGTCCCTGTCGGAGCGGCACTGTTCGTGGTTGAAGCCGAGGGCGTGGAGCAGCTCGTGCTGGACGGTGCTGTGGTAGAGGCAGCCCTGGCGGTCCAGGGACAGCGTCTGGGAATAACCACGGCGGCCGACGTAGGAGTAACAGCTGCATTCATACAATTAAAGATAAAACAACAACCATCATGGCGGAGTTAGTTTAAGTTTTAAGGGACTGTAAAAAAGTTTCCTTGTCTTAAACTTTATTCATCTCAGTGTGTCAAGTCTCCACTTATGATGTCTGATATTGTTGAATGTTATTAACAGCGCTGAGTGTTTATCTCAATGTAAAGTGTGACACACAATCATTTCAAATGAAAATAAAACTCATAAAAGGAAATATCTGAAGCAACACCTGCACTTACAAAATAGTTTTGAGGGTGAAACAGATATGTGCAGTTCTGTGTGATGAATAATTACGTCTGAATTCAGCCCCTTAACAATCAAGCTTAGGTTTATATAGCTTCAGTTTCAGGTTTACGACTGGAATTAAAACAATCAGTCAAAACTTCACTGTAAATTCTTGTTGAGACAGACAAGTTCTCAAAGATCCAAAATGAATCTGAATGTGGAGAAAAACAATGCACAAAACATCCAGAATATTTACAATCTGACTTTAAAAGAAATCCCACGCTGTGACGTGTGACATTGTGCAACGTTACTTTCACGTTAAAGGCAAAACTAAGAAGGTTTAGACACCTTTAATCCTATATTATTTATCAATACTGTTTGATGCCCATCATCTTGTAATCAATAATGCACACTGCATACACACACACACACACACACACACACTTTGTTACCCGCTGTCTGACTGGATGCTCAGGTAGTCCCTCTGGTTGGAGCGTCTGACGAAGCGAATGCAGGAGACATCGTGGAAGGACACCAGCCCGCGCTCGATGATGGAGCGCTCACGAGAGGCTGAGGAGACACAAGAGGAGACTTTAATGTTCAGTCCACACATCGCATCAAATCTTTTTGTGCATCTATTCTAATAAAACTTAAAAAAAGACTTTAACCCTCTGTGGTATATGATGCCACGACCCCGTCTCACTCCAAAGTCATCGAAAACCTGTGCTTGGTCAGTGACTTCCGGCGTCAGACACCGCTGAAAAAAGTCGTCCGTTCACGTCGGCATGATACACGACCAGCCGCTATTATTGTTTAACAGCCCAGTGGCCAACACTAAGACACACTTTCTAACATATGTAATATTCATTCATTGTGCAAAACAAAAACAAGCATGTTCATTTTAAAGCCGATACCATCCGATACCGATGACATGCAGAGATTATCGTAGGCTACATCCCGACTTGCAACTTGACTGAGGATGTATTGAGTGAGTGTCTGTTACCTCGAGGCAACAAGGGACCACAGCAGGTTAAGAATGACTGAGCTCCTTACAGTAATGTGATGCGATGACATACGGCACGTAGACCTTCCCATCGCTGGACTTTCCCCACATGCAGCCCCGGGAGGTGCAGGGATCAGCGTTTCTCTCATTTTCATTGTCATAAGCGATGTCATCTATGACGAGGGGCTCGTCCTCCCTGTGCACTGTAGGAGAGCATCGATCAGGACTTTAACCAGTGGTGAAGGAAGCATTCAGATCATTCTGCAAAAAATACTCCACTAAAAAAGTCCTGCATTTTTGGGGACTAATATTACATATCTGACGCATTTCTTTAACTTAAAATAGTAACTAAAGCTCTGTATTTGAGTCCCAAGAACAGTGTTTTGCTCTGAATCATATGGTGGAGACGTGTCAGTCACATAAACTGAAAGACTCAGGTGAAACCTCAATTACGTTACATTTAATCAAAAATATTTGTATGTTAATCTTACGATATTTTCAGGATGACTTTGTGACATCTGTCCAGGGATTTTGGTGCATTTATCAAAAACAAGAATACATCTGCACGGTGTCTTACCAACATCCTTGTTGGCCCTCCACAGGAGCTCAGAGACAGACAGCTCCTGGATCAGGGAGATGACATCGCTCATTAGGAAAGACTCGACTGAAAGGTGATGTGTGTTTATGTAGAGTGGTGCAATCATCACGTCTGCTGTCTGATTGTACAGTTTACTCTCTGACACTGTGGGAAATCAGTTCAGGAAGGAGCCAAATGCAGAGCAGAGGCAGGTTGTGAGCTTTAATACAGCTGATGAAAAACATCCAGAACAAGCAGGTAACTGAAAAACAACTGGGATGATACGATGAACTCAGGTAAACAGTCCAAACAGAACACAAGACACCTGGAGCCTGTATCACGAAGCAGGATTAATGTCTCAGCGAGGTAACTTCAGGGTTAACCTGGGTTTTCGGTCTCATGAAGCCGGTTCAGTTCTTATCGGGGTAGATCACCATGGTAACTTACTCTGAACAGCTAGCCTGCTCCGCAGCAGGGTAAGTTCAGGGTTGAATCTGATCCTATAAAAAGCACCACCCACTGGCCAATCAGCTGTTCGGCTGACAGAAATGCAGCCCAGTCATGACGGAAGTTTAATTAATTTGATTTTGATTTGAAAGTTTATTTTGAACATTAAAAAAGAAAAGAAAGCAACAACAACAGACAATGAAAAGATTGTTCAAAAAGGAGTGGAAAGAAGTTGAAATCTCATCCCACCCCTTCATAAGGAAGAAACTGATCATTTGCAGACACTTAATAGCACCATTAATTTTGTTTTGTTGGAGGAAATGATCCCTGTTAAAGATAATGGGCCTAATTGACAGCTTTGCTGCTGGAAATGTGGAAAATAGCCTCTCATGTCTACACTTCATGCTGTTTGAGGGATTTTCCTTTTTGTTTTTTAAAGAGGGAGACTAGGTTTATTTTTGCACAGCTGTTAATTTCTAACACAGCTCAACATCAGGATGATTTTATTCAGACTATCAATTTGGTGTTGATATGATTTAATTGTGGCGTCAGCTTTAAGCTTTATTGCAGCATATATAACGTTATGACAAAGAAGAACAGTTTATCAGACGCAATGATGTTAGACGATAATTGTAATACACGCAATTCATCTGCGCAGCATTGATTTCATGGGATTCAAGGGTGTGATCAGTGTCAGATGTACAGGTACAGGTACTGTAGCTACTTGAACCAGTGATGAGTAATTTAACCTACACATAATTTTATTTGCTCCCTTGTTTTGTCTTGATTTTAACCTCTCTCCTCTATTTCTTCTTTCCTTACCCATTTTTTTCTTCTCTATTATGTGATTTCATTGATGTTTTGACAGGGGAATTTCTTTGATAAGCTTTTAGTGGCTTATAACCTCTCTGGCACTTTTCTTTTTTTTAATCTTGTAAATTTTATACTGTCTGTTTTTAGCATTATGCGCAAATAAACTAATCTAAACTCAAACTAAACATTATTCATCCCGTTATGTGTTGCCACGCATGTTTCCTCCTCCTGCAGCTGCCACGGTGTTGGCCTTTTCTGTAATGTTGCTTTTCTCCTCCTCATATTTTAGCAGAATTAATCTCTGATCCTCACAAGAAATACTTTGTTTTTCCTCACATACGGCGCTCTGTGACGCTCAGTGACGCTGCACTTCTCTTATGATTGTGATTGGTCCGCTGCATGCGTGTTCACGGCTCTTGATAAAGCAACTCTAGGTTGAGCTACCGAGTTGATATCCAGCGTCTTGACATCAATTATCCCGATTGCCATTGTTAGGGTTAGTCAACCCAGGATAGGTCTGGGTAACCCAGGAAAGGTTGATTTCGCTTCGTGATACAGACCCCAGGCAGGAAACAGAGCAGGGAACGATACCGAGAACACAGGGATGAGCACAGGACGAACTGACGAGGAACAAAGTGAAACACACAGGTATATATACAGAAAACTAATCACACGAACAAGACACAGCTGGAGGAGGAGGACACAGGCAGAAGGAGGGAAATGGAGATTGGCTGACAACAAGGGTGTGGAAGGGAAACAAGACTAATAGAGAACAGGTGTGAAGGGAAGACTACGGGAACACGGACGGACTAACGAGACAGGTGTGACAGAAAACAAAGACAGGAAGTAAAACCAGACACGACACATGAGAGGAGAAGCTACAAAATAAAACAGGAAGCAGATTAAACATGAATGAAAAACATGAAACAAGGAACACAAACAGAAAACTCCAAAACAAACTCCACAGGACAACAAAATATAAACCTGTCGTCAACGTACAGTTTGTACAGTACCAAAGCTTTCTGATCTAAAATGTGCTGCAGCGTCTTTCAAACTGATCCTACTGAGAGAAGAGATTAAAGGAATACGTCATCAACCCCCAAATGATCATTTGTATATCAGTTACTCATCCTGTATTCTGTTGTGTTGTGTTCACGCCAAGCGCAGATAAAACAATTCATGCGAGTGTATATCATAGAAATTATAAATTCAATGTAGAGACGCAACTCAGCTGGCACACGACCGACTGTCAGCTTTGAAATGTGGTTGAAAATATGTCCTTTCTTGTGTCAACATTAAACCAACATTGACTCAAAGGTAAAAAAAAATTCTCATAAATCAACATTGAAATTTCAATGTCTGCTTCAATGTTGAAACCATTTTGTAACAACGTTTACAGTTTATGAAACATTGAGTCATGTTTCAAGAGAGCTGAAAAATCTGAACTTCAGCCGCCAATTTGTGCCACGATAGCCAATCAGCATTGAGATCCTACAGGGACATATGACGCCAAGTATGTGCCAGCGGACGTTCATTCATCGAGTCAGTGATTTCATGCGAGTATGATACGAGTTATTCACACATATGAAGATAATTTGAAGTCATAAGGGTCCGAGATTAACAACCACAAAACTATATCAAAGCCTCTGTTTAGAAGCTCTCACACAACTCGTGCAGTGTAAACCAAGTCTGATTTATCCAGCTATACACTCCAGTTCTGCCCAAACAGACACACACCTGTCTGATGTCCTGTCTCTGCTCTCTTTAAAGCCAGACTCCACTGACAACAACAGTCATTTTATCTTGATGAAACGGGAGCTGCTGGTCCTCTGCTGCCTCCAGCTGTAGTTTCTTTGTGTTACTGTGTGACTTTGTTGACTCAAAACTAACCCTGTAAACTGGGATTTATATTTGTGCGGCAGACTCTACGCACGTAGCCCACGCCGTCGTGAGCATTTATACTTGTGCAGTGGTGTGTCTGTGTCACTCTGCAGTCACACCTCCAAAACACTAGTTGGCAGCAGGGTTTCTGTGAAGTGCTGTAAAGTTTGGTTGATTCTAAACACACATTAATCATGGCTTAATAGAGACAAGGTTCAGACGTAGGTTGCGGAGTCGATTCGACCCAGAAGTATAAATTCTGCTTTAAACACCAGAATCACACATTAACACAAACTAACTAACTGATGGAGGCAAAGGTGGACCAGCAGCAGCTTCTGTGTTCAGGGAGGTAAAATCATTGTTTTCGTCAATGGAGTCTGTCTTTAAAGAGAGCAGAGTTAAGTTTCACTTTAGTTCAGTTCCCCGCTGGAAAGGTCTGTCTGTTTTGGAAGTACTACACATACGACTGGATGAATGAGACTTGGATTACACAGCAGAGTTGTGTGAGTGTTTGTAAATGGATGCTTTGATGTCATTTTGCTGTTGTTAACTGTGGCCCCCTATGAAAAATATGTTTTCTTCACAAGTCCACTATAACACAAGATGAATACTTGATATACAAAAGGTCAGGTGGGGGTGGCGTATTCCTTTAAATGATCCAGCTGTCACACAGCATGTTCACCAATAAACCCATATTTAATACCCTTCTTATATGTTGAGTCGTCTCATCTATAAAATCTCTCCCCACAGATACAACAAAGGAGCTCACCTTGTCTTCAGCCCAGGAGCAGTCGGAGGCCACGAGCAGAACGAGGAGACCGAGCGTGCACTTGAAGAAAGTCATGTTAGCAGCCTGCAGGTGAACAGTGTTAACACACCTGGATCCTGCTGCAGCTGCTGTTTATAGCCGTCAGTGTATCTGTTAACTCACCGCTGCGATCAGTGATAAGATGCACACTGCCTTGAAAACATGCTGCCAATTCCCACCTTAACTAAGCCAAATAAAAGCTGCATGTGGAGGCAAAAATTGTTCTGGAAAAAACTTATATCAGCTGTGTGAGACGGTCGACCCTGAGGACACCTGCTTCATGTTTATGGTCCTGGGCCTCCTGTCGCAGGATCGATAAACCAGATCAGTCTGAGCGTTTTAACCTGATTTATGATTCAGTGTTTTTTTCTTTCTAGTTTGGTCTTGAGTGAACGCAGAACAATCTTCTGAACAACCAGATTTCTCTGTGGTGTGACTGCAGTCAGCAGCGCGCGGACACACAGGAGCTCAGACGTTATCAGTAGTGACATTAACAACATTTATTCAGACATCAATAAGAGCAGCGAGACGGAGACAAATAAAAGTACAATCAGGTGCATAAAACCTTTGAATATTTTCATGATCTAAAACACAACACTCTGCTTCAATTCTCTGATTAAAACTCTGTCGTTAACTGGATTATATTTATCAGTCTCTGGGGACAGAAACCTGCTGAGTCCAGTTCACTGCAGAGACCCTCAGGTCCATCTGGATCAGAAGGACAGGTTGATGAGTGGAGCGTTGTTCTCTCTCTTGTCCTCTGGACTCCACTTGATGAGCGGAGAGCTCAGGTCGATCAGCTGCTGGAACAAAACACACAGGTTGGAAACTCCTGGAAAAAGGTCTTATTATCCAGACGTGTTTTAAGACATACAAATCATTTGTGTCTGGTTTGTTTTACCCACAAAAAATAGTTAAATTAACTCTTAAAATTACATTTACTCCTTCTACATAATTACACAAGCTGTTTAAGGGGGTGTTTGCTCCTTAAAAACCTCTTAAACTTTACAGGTAAAGTATTTAAAATACTTAGTTACAATCGTTTTATTTATCCAGTATTGATCCCTTTAAAACAAACAACCTAAATCATTGTTAATAATAAATTTAAGTGATTTTTAAAGTATAAATTAAAGGGATTCTGTTACAGGCTGGAGGAACACTGCTGTTTAAAAAACAACTGTTACTGTATAAAACAGACTCAGACTGAAAGTACATTATTTGTAACTTCATGCTGTTACATTTGATTGTTTCCTTGGATGTAACCAGGCGAGGTGTCAGTTACCTGCGTTGTGGTGCAGGTCTTGCTGCTGGTCCGGATCAGGTCGGGGGTGTTGGTCAAGTCGATGAGCAGTTTCTCTTGAGGCTGCAGAGTCGGAGCTGGAAGATCCAACAGGAGAACCTGAAGAGGAGAGAACAGAGGGAGGGTCTGAGTGATGAAGATCTCTGCGGTTCTGAGATGACACAGATTTACCGATGCCCAGCCGGGAAATTCGGTTGTTGCAGCAGCACGAGGACAGATACACACCCATCAGCCAAGACTTTAAAACCACTGACAGGTGGAGAATGACACTGATTGACTTGTTACTATCTAATGTTCTGCTGGGAAACCTTTGGGTCCTGGCATTCATATGGATGCCTCTTGATCAGATGCCTTGAGTTTTTCGTCACGTTCCTGTCATTGTCTTGT
The DNA here is from genome assembly GCA_035609425.1 of Epinephelus awoara. NCBI lineage: Eukaryota > Metazoa > Chordata > Actinopteri > Perciformes > Serranidae > Epinephelus > Epinephelus awoara. The sequence goes on along the minus strand of CM069298.1, from coordinate 2,914,555 downwards.
TTTTGTACAGCGACATTATCAGTTAAAAATGTGTTTTTCACTACGTGAGAATGTCTGGTGTGAGGCCGCTTCAATGGTGCCACTGTGTGAAGCCCAGCTCAGACCTAAGCTCTGTGACAAAACGAGTTGAAACAGGAAACCACTTACATTTTGCTGTTCTGCAGTGTTCTAATAACCTGCTGGTTGACAGGAAGTGACCACCGTGAGACGGTGTATCATCTCTAGTCAACAACTCTCTGTGCTTCTGATCTGTAACGTTGACAGGAAGTGACCACCATGAGACGGTGTATCATCTCTAGTCAACAACTCTCTGTGCTTCTGATCTGTAACGCTGACAGGAAGTGACCACCGTGAGACGGTGTATCATCTCTAGTCAACAACTCTCTGTGCTTCTGATCTGTAACGTTGACAGGAAGTGACCACCGTGAGACGGTGTATCATCTCTAGTCAACAACTCTCTGTGCTTCTGATCTGTAACGTTGACAGGAAGTGACCACCATGAGACGGTGTATCATCTCTAGTCAACAACTCTCTGTGCTTCTGATCTGTAACGTTGACAGGAAGTGACCACCATGAGACGGTGTATCATCTCTAGTCAACAACTCTCTGTGCTTCTGATCTGTAACGTTGACAGGAAGTGACCACCATGAGACGGTGTATCATCTCTAGTCAACAACTCTCTGTACTTCTGATCTGTAACGTTGACAGGAAGTGACCACCATGAGACGGTGTATCATCTCTAGTCAACAACTCTCTGTACTTCTGATCTGTAACGTTGACAGGAAGTGACCACCATGAGACGGTGTATCATCTCAGAACGGCCAGTTTTGTCTCATTGTGATCTTTGGTCTGAACTGAACGCAGAAAATCACGTGCACAGCTCACATGTTGCGTGCACTACTGTGATATGTACGTGGTATTCTAAGCTCTGCGACTGGTGTGTGTTGATGTGCGTGACCTCTGACCTCCTGTGTCTTGCTGTTGCTCTCCTCTGTAGTTTCCAGTTCAATAAGGTTCCTGATGGGCTCTGATTCGCCCTGACTCAGTGTTTCGGTATCCGTGCTCTCTGATTGGTCGGGCTGTGGAGGGCTGGGCGGGACAGCAGGGGGCTGCTCCTCCTCTTCCTCCTCCTCCAGACAGAAGGGCTGGATTTCAGGGGCATCAACAGGCTCCGCCTCCTGTGTTTCTGAGGGGGCGGGGCTACACAAAAACAACAACACAGAGACAAAATGAGACCTTTGTATGTGTCGTCATGGTAACAGGCAGGCGATCTGCTGCAGTAGGACCGCCCGCTTTGAGATCAAAGCAGCTTTCCTATTGGCTGGTGAGGTTTAAAACAATTCACCTGCAGCTCCTCTCTCTCCTGGCCGAGGCAGGGTTTGGGGTGGGGGCGGGGTCAGAGTCAGAGGTGGGTGGCGGTCTGGTGGTCCGGGTCTGGTTGGAGGGCGTGGCAACAGGGATGGTGGACATCCTGCGCTTCACTGGCGTGGGAAGGGCAGAGGGACGGCGCGCCTTCGCCTGCAGTGACCTGCAGCTGCCAGCAGAGGGCGTCAGAGGACCAGCAGAGGCCTTCTGAGGAAGACTACATAAGAGGAAGGGGTTTACTGACGACATCACTAATCTGTCAGACACTTGATGGTCAGAAAACTTCAACCCTGACAAAAAATACTTCTGTCTTAAGACACAGTGACAGGACAGATGGTGAGGGTGTGTTTTTAATACCAAGAACTTTTTATAATATTTAATATTTATAATATTTTTACTGTGAAGTTTTGCAGATTCCCTGGTTGATAGTTTTTAACTGGATGAAAACCACCTGTTCATGAGTACGTGCACACTGGTGAGATTTAATCACGTATACTCAACACGCATGACGGCCACACATGGCGACCTGTTCTGCCGTTTGCGAACATGTTTCATTCACAAAAGAGCAGTAGAAATGAGAATTTCACACTGCGGAGCTTAAAGTCTGTAAGAAATTCAGCTGCCGGTAAATCTGAGGTACTTTCATACACATGAATGATGTAAATGAGCAGCTGAATACACGTTTACAGTGACGGTGGTGCAGTACAGCAGTGGAGTGTGACTTCATGTACCTGTCCATGCTGCTCACTGACATCAGCTTCTTTGGCTTCAACATCTTTGAGACGTCTGGAGGTGAAACACAAAGACAGACAGTGAGAGACAGACATGATGTTTAGAGAATCAAACACACAGACTGTAAACTGTAGTTTAAACCAAAAGATTTAAATCAAAAATAGAGATGCACAATACTGGATTTTTTTGCAGATATCCGATATGCTGATGTCCAACAACTCATTTGACCAATAACCGATACCGAAATTGATATATCCACTTTTTCCCACCTAATTTTAGTGATCATGAAGTCTCTTCTGTAGTGGAATTAACATCATATTATACATGCATACTCTTATGGTGACGGCCCATCTGCTGCTGGTTCATTGTGCAAATTAAGAAAAAAGATATTGTCTTAAAATTAACTATTACAATCAGCCAACATCAGCCAGAAATTAATTTCACACACATTGCTAGTGGCTTGCTACTTAATTCTAGTGAAATTATACTGACCATACTTGGTAGCAAATCAGAGAAAGCACAATCCTATAACCAGCAACCTTATAATGCCCCGAACACAGAGGTGAAGCTGTTCTCCATTAGTTCACTTTCATTTAAAATCATACAAGCACACAGTATCTTGTATTTGCATGTGGGATACTCCGTGTAAAAGCCTTGCAGCCGTATCCACATGACCAGAGGAGGTTACAGCTATCGGCCACTATCACAACCCTGCTCCGCCATTATTGATAGTTTATATAAAGTCCTATCTGTGCTGATTTATCAGCCAAACCAATGAACTGGTCGACCTCTACAAGTCTAGCTTAGCAGCTCTTTTGTTCGTAATCAATGGCGTGTCAAAGGATAACTTCGGTATTTTTCAACCTGGGCCCTATTTCCCCATGTGTATGTATGTGTGCGTATGATTCATAGGTACAACTCGTTCTATGATTGGTTCAGTATTGAGGGAGGTGGATGCTGCTGGGAGCCGTGAAACGAGCTCAAACGGTAACAGGGGCAAATGCATCCCGTATAAGTTTGCGCATTAAAAGGGCTTTTTTTTGCCACTGACCGGCAAGATCAGGATGTCGTGCAACACCCCGCACAGCTTTCATAGGCTGCCTTTGTCGCACGGCAAGATGCTGAAGCTGTGGCTAATTGTGCTACAACTGGATGCTAACACTCCTGTCCAGACACTGCGCCTTGCAGACCATCGGGTCTGCAGTGCTCACTTCTCCCAAGATGACTACTGCCAGCCGAAGAAGAGAAGACATCCAATCCTGAAACACCTCTTCCTCAAGAAAATGAGTAGAGAGAGCTACAGACACAGTGGAGGTAATGTTATATAAACAATGTTCAAAATGTTTAGTATGCTATTTACAGAGATAACACTGGCGATCTGAACCGGTCAGTGGCGAAAAAAAAGCACTTTTAATGCGCAAACTTATATAGGACACATTTGCCCCCTGCATCCGCCTCCCTCAATACTGAACCAATTTTAGAACGAGTTGTACCTATGAATCATATGCACACAAACACATGGGGAAATAGGGCCCAGGTTGAAAAATACCAAAGTTATCCTTTAAATTCAAAAACTGACACAAGCTTTGGGCCCTCTGACGATAACATGCAGCCATTGTAAATATCCTCCACAGAGTTGTGTTTGTCACAGCAGCACACACAGAACTGTGTCTCCTCGTCCGTCCAAAAATCCACAGCTCTGGATGTAGATTTCTCCATGTTGTTACCGGCTTCTTCTTCTCTTACACATTTAATGCTACTGGAAGCCCGGGGCGGAAACTGTAGAGCATGCTCAGAGCGCCTCGGCCAGTTTGGGTCTGATTGACTGTATACATGCAGGAGTCACATGATCTGGGTGTGTTAGTCCCACTGTGACAAATTCACTTTAGGACCATTTCAGTCACACTAACATGTTTACATGGACTTAAAACCCCAGTTTTAGTTGGTTTAATCATTTTTTTCCCCAATTTCATGTAAATGTACTGACTCTGTGTCCCCTCTCTAAATGTGAGGTCCATGAATGCAGTGCAGGCGGAGCTCTGTTTTTTTTTATACCAGCAGTTTGTGAACAGCAGGTGATCAGATCAGAGCCATAGGTGAGAGGAGCAGCAGCTACAGGTGACTGCAAACTTTTAGGCCCAGCAGCGTGAGCAGCTAAGTTTCACTTTCAACATGCCTGACGTTCTGCTGCTCCGTCTTTGCCCTGAGTAGGCCTCCGACAGTGTGGTGCTATGAATAAGGTATAACATATCTCTGAAGTAGAAAATCTATTTGCTGCAGCAGATGTCTTAATTACTGTGGGCTGCCATGAATAAATGAATATGTGGGACAATGTGTGTGACAGCTTCTGTGTTTTTAACCACAACCCAGATTCTTAACACCGTTTCACCAGACCTCTGGGAACGGTAGAAAATAGTAGCTAAAGTTAGCCAACATTAGCTCGTAACATTACAGCAGTGCATCCATGTACAGAGCTGAAATATAAAAGACAGTCACATTGACTCACCTTACCAAAATTAATGTAGTTTTAACTTTCAAGTTATAACTGATGGACATTGCAGAGTAACTACAGCAGCGCTCTGTGGGTTGACCTGGCGAGCTTGGCTAAAAGCGTTTGATCGTATCTTCAAAGTAATGTTGAGTGATAAAAGCTGCGTTCCAAGGTTTTTGATTTTGCGCTATGGACTGTGATGGATATATGAGCATGAGAAGAAGAGCATACGAGAAGAGGGTCAAAGTTCAGGGTGTAATATTATGACAAGGTAGTAGGTCCTGATTGTACATACTCCATTCAACAGTACGTACTGAAAGTAAAAAGAAAAAGTGTGAGATTCAGAACACAGCGTCTGTTTTTGTGACCCAAGATGACTGAACACACATTAACCCCACGATGAAACAAACTGACGTGACGAGTCGACAGACATTAACAGACACACTCTTACCGTCTCCTGGTCGGACTCCTCTGACTCCTCCGCTGGGTGTCGGTAGGACCAGAGCCTCTGGTTTGGATTTGGTCTTCAATCCGCTCTGTGGCCGCGCTGAGGCCGAGGTGGGGATGGAGGCGGTCCTCTCCAAAACTTTCTTGCTGGGCGTCAGCTTGAGGGGCGTGGCCTCGGTTTTCTTCAGCGGTGTGGACTTAGTGGCTTTGACACGCTCCACCTCGGACAGCTTCCTGGTCTGTGCGGAGAGCGAACGGCGGCCAGCGGTGGAGGACGCTGGCTCTGCGGTGGCGTAGACAGTGGAGCGGCGCGGCCTGCTTTGATTAGATGGTTTACTGATGCTGCTGGGGGCGGGGCCAGTGGAGGCGCTCACACTCCGGTTCATAGAGGAGTTCAGTTTACCTGAGAGGAGACAAAACACCTGTACTGCTGCATGTTCTGATTGGATGATGAGAGCAGGGTAGTTAGCTGGTTAGTTAGCAGTCAGCTGGTTAGTTAGCAGTCGGCTGGTTGTTGTTAAGTTAGCATTTAGCAGTTAGCTGGTTAGTTAGCAGTTAGCTGGTGGATGTTAGGTTTGAGGTAGCAGCTCAATTAGCAGGTAAGAGGTGGGCCTGCCCCTTATAGAAAGGTCATTAGTCAGCATGATTTCATTGATTTGTCACAGGAAAAAAAGGAGACTGGAGCCGCACCCCATCAAAAATAAATCCGGACCTATATGACTGGACCATGTGTGACTTTTTCTTCAGTAAAAGTAGTGAAACCATGGTGTAAACATCCTCTGTTACAAATAAAAGTCAAAACAAAAACACATATTTTTCCTTTTACTTTAATGCTATTTATTAGTCTAGATGGTTTTGGTGTGAGTTGCAGAGTGTTGGAGATATCAGCTGTAGAGATGTCAAATATAAAGGAACTTGATGGCACTCTGGTTGTGGTGCTCAAAGCACCAAAAACTACATTTGAAAAACTCAGCAGCGATGTGTCTTTCCAGAAATCATGACCCAGTTACTTTAGATTATCTGCAGTGTTTGTTGGAGGCCTGCTGCGTTTTGGGACACAGACACAAAGCAGATGTTTAGGTAAAAGCGAGCGTACCTTTAGCGGGGGACAGAGAGATGCTGGAGTTGAAGCTGGACATTGATGAAGAGGACGATGATGTGTTTCTCCTCTCTGTCATCCTCCTCCTCTGAAGGGGCGGAGCTTTCACACCTGACAGGTTCCTCACAGCACTCTGACAGAGCAGAGATCAGTTATCACTTATTTCCACACTGTATCAGGATGTTCACAATAATACACATAATTAAAATCAGTTTCATTTGATGTGTGCGGCTGCAGGGACTGAATCTGTCCAACAGGAGGACCTGAGCTACGTTCTGTGTCAAAGCGGTGTACACCACCTTGCTATGGTTTCCAGGTTGAATGACAGGTTTCTTCAAAACAGTGTGAAACCGTGTGTAGCAGGCTTTAAGGTATGTTTTCTCTCGTTTGGTGGGCGTGTCAGAGGTGTTCCCCAATCAGTGAAATGTGTCCAGATAAAGACAAGTGTTTGTCTGTGAATGCTGCGAGTTATAGTGAAGCTGATTTGTGTACTTCTGTCTGAAATAGTCTCTAATAAGCCATGTTTAATGTGTGTTTGATGTGTGTTTAATGTGTTTTGAATCAACTAAACTTTACAGCACTTCAAACAAACTGTGACCAGTATTTTGGAGGTGTAACTGCAGAGTGACACAGACACACCACCTTACAAGTATAAATGCTCACAGCGGCGCAGGCCACATGCGAAGGCGATGGCGTAGGATCTGCCGCACAACTATAAATCCCCCTCAACACAACAGGCTGTTGAGCACACCACCAGTTCTGTTCAAATAAACGTTGGCTCATAAACCAGGCTGAACCCAGTTCTGGGTCAGTTTTGAAGAGGTGCATTACCGTGGTGGGCGGAGCTAGCGTGCGTTTTCCTAGCAGGCTGGAGTTGAGGGAGGAGTCACTGATGTCAGATGCCACGCTCGCTGAATCTGAGAGCAGATCCTCACATGACCCCGCCCTGCTGGAGGAGCGCGAGGACGGGCTCCGCCTCCAACCTCCCACCGCCTTAAACAAGACAAAACAAGCCGAAAGATGACATCAGAACAAAGTCCTGGGGTCAGCCGCACCGACAGGGCTTACACCTAATCTTAAGATCCGTGGGTCGTAAATTGGCGTTTTAGGTCCGACCTCAGAGTTACGCCGGTTGCACCACCTAAACTTAAGCCTTCTTCTCACCAAGACCAGGCGTAAATCTGATGCCCGGTCAGGAGCAGGTGTGAAGTCAAAATCTCAACTGTTTCTATACATCAGCAGCCAGACACACAAGAACACAAAAGTTAAACACGTTAGCTTTCCTGCTACAGTCTACTTTTTATCAAGCTAACACACAAACCTAAACACGTCGTGTCCTCGCCTCAGCTTGCTGAACGGGCGACCAAACAAACATTTACAGTTGAAAAGTGTCCCGCTAATATCAAGCAAGATAGCAGATGAGCTGCTCAGCAGACTAGGCTTAAATTGAGATGGTGCAACTGACATAAAGTTCTCTTAAGACTGGTCTAAATGACCTAGCAGTAAGGACCAGGCTTAGTTATGACCAGTTGGTGCCACCAGTTCCTGGGTTCCCTGCTGGTTGCCTGGCAACTCCTCACAGTCAAGAAATCCTGTACACAATCCCCTGTAAAACAGCAGTGTCATTTTTAACTTGCAGCCATCATCTTTGGTTCTGCTTTTGCTTCCACTGCTCTGCTCTGAGGACGAGTACTTTGGGAAACTGAAGTTAAGGTGCTTTAATTATGTTTTCCAGTTCAGGTAAAATGGATAGTAGCAGGGCAGTGAAACCAGACACTACACTGATGTTGACAAAAATACGGATTTATCAATACAATATATCAATACTCATTTTCAGCAGCATCAGTACACTGGTACCAGCTGCGCTTTCTTTCTGTCTTATTGTTAATGTTTCCTACAGTCATTCTGCTGTTTTCTGCCACTGACCATGAGAAGACAAGTCGTCGCTGTCATGTTATGCCCTGTTTTATTTATCCTTTAATTGAAAAAAATTAACTGTATGCCTGATGTCAATTTTGTTTTCCTGTGGTATTGAAAATGAGTATTTTTCAAGGTGCTGTATAGAAGAAATTCCAGTAACATGACAACTTTACATCATCACATCTATTCTCTGCTGAATTGTTCAGGTTTACCATCTTCTGATTTGTGGTTAAACACAGTGAAAACAGAAGAAGGACCTCATAACAAAGACTCTAGATGTTCTAAAAGCTCAGGTTCAGGGAGAACTAGGTTACAGAGTGGTGACTTCCTGCAGTGGAGAAGTCCTACGAGAGCTCTGCTGTTACGGGCTGACACCTGATGACTGACTGTTTCACCTGTGAACTGAAAAGTAAAAAACAAACTCCTCTCCTACTTTGCCCGGTGGCTGTAGTCTGGTTTTCTCCACTTTGCTCTTGCTGGCTGAACAGGAAGTTGTTGGGGCAGCCGGTTTGCTCGGGAGCACAATGCCAACGCCCAGCGGGGCTTTTCCTCGCAGCCCCATCCTGGGCTGAGGCTTGACCCCGACCACAGGGCTGGAGGTGCTGAGTCTGGCAGTGGCAACAGGGCGGGTGGATGAAGCTGTGCTGGCAGAGCGAGTAGATGAAGCTGTGCTGGCGGGGCGGGTGGATGAAGCTGTACTGGCGGAGCGGGTGGATGAAGTCATGTTGGCGGGGCGGGTGGATGAAGCTGTGCTGGCGGGGCGGGTGGATGAAGTCATGTTGGCAGGGCGGGTGGATGAAGCTGTGTTGGAGCTACTTCCTCTCAGCAGCTGGCGCTGGACAGCTGGAGGCAGCTGCTTCATGGGACTGTCCTGCACACAGAAGGTCTGCCGTTTGATGGGACTGAGCACCCTGGCGGTCTGATCGAGCACACCCAGCTTGGCCTCGGCGTCCTGGACGAACTCATCCCTGTCAGCTGCCGTGTCGGTGGTCGTATTGCTGGTCTTGTCGTCCTCGCCGCGTGGCTGGCTCACCTCACCGCACTGCAGCTGGTTGGCTAGTCTGTGGGCTTCCTGACACACAGCCTCCAGCTGATCTCCACTCAGTGGACTCCAGCTCACCCGTACACCACCACCGCCGTCCTCAAGCCGAGACGCCACATTAACAGAGATACACCTCTCCTTGTGGCTGACCGGACCCACAAACACCTCGTCTTCATCTTCATCACCTTTGGAGCTGCAAAGGAGACAGAGAAACGTCACAACTGAGAGGAACAGGAACAGCTCACAGCAGTGATGATTCAACACAGAGGACTGAGAGTCAAACTTGAGACACTCTTATATCTGAACCAAGCAGCAACACAGTTCCTCTAACAGCCACTTGAGGCTGGCTCCAAAACAGAGTCGATCCCCACAGACCTCCATGTTGAAAACTCACCAGTTAAAATGCTTTTTTCCTTTGAATGAAGACTGGGAAATACGTCGTCCCAGCTGAAATCAATATATATAATAAACGTTTGAAGATCCACTCATTCCTAAAAGTGTGTGTCATATAAAAACTAAAGTGATGGTCAAAGTTGTCACAGTGGAATTTAAGGTGTGCTGATGGATTCACGTCATCAACTCATGCACTGAGTAACATTACAAGTTAATGTTCCACCTTAAAAGTTGCCGGCAGTCGGCCCAGTGAATGAAGTTATGTTTTCTCAGACTCCAGCTGCTGTGAGAGGCAGCAACACATCCTTTCATTTTATAGTTACAGTTTACTAATAAAACTCTGCACAGTATGAACAGTGGTTACATGTTAAATTATACTTCTGGACTGTCTTAGCCTCTAGAAATAAAATGTATTATTTTTTGTGATTGGCTGAAGTTTCCCTTTAAGGGAGGTGATGACGCCGAAACTAAAAAGTGGAGAACAAGAGAAGGACAGACACGAACAGAAACCCTCAGGTGTTTCCTACCTGGCAGGTGACAGAGAAACATCGAAGTCAAACTTCTCATCGGTCAGTAGGAACAGATCTGTCCAGAGACACAAACACAGTCAATAAAACCCACGGTCACGGTGTTTAGTTATCTGAGCACAAACGCTGACTCAGGATCAGTGAGTGTTGACGCACCGCTGCTAGCTCGACGGTCCATCCCGCTGTTGGTTCTTCTCTGTGGGGGGACAGATTGATCCGGATCAGACCTGCAGCGACACATTAAACCACAACAATGTTTTACACCAAGACTCAGACAAACAGCGAAGAGACGGCGAGTTTAAACACGGACTTTAGTCGCCATGCTAACGTTAACTTTAAGGTTAGCATGCTAACCCGTAGGCTCACTAACGTTAGCTGTATGAAAAGTTAACTGATGTTAGCTTTATACTGAGCATTTAAACATGACGTTTGGCTCCTGCGTCACAGTTTAATCAACGTAATTAAAACTACAAACCTTAAGTTCCTCTGAAAACTCTCAAACCTTGTTTTCCTCTCAGCTTTCAAACGGCGACACGAAAACACACAAACAATTCAAATCTGCTGCGCTGCTGGTCACGTGACTCCGACGCCCTCAGCCATTGGTTGTAAGTGTATGACGGCACAGTGAACAGCATTGTGGGAATTGTAGTCCATAGAGTTAAACTTGGTTTCCGGCGTTATATTAAGGACAATATAAATATAAATACATATATTATATTTTCCGTGGGTTATATGCTTTAAGATACGATTTAAAAGTTTGATTCAAATAAAGTAAATTAAAATAAATGTTCACAATGACATAAAACAGATTATGCATAAACAATATAATTGATAAACAGTTGTTTTACAGCAACGTCTCGTTAATTTTTAGACACAAAAATGAAAGGTTAATTCTTAACTAGGTTCAGTCAGTAAAGCACAACTGTCACCTCTCAGTGTGGAGCAGGAAGTCATTCTCAGGTTTCTCCACCGGGGGGAGCTGACGTCACCTGTCAGGTAACTCTCCTGTCCGACATGAAGAGTTCACGACTCTCCTCTGACGTGTTGAGCAGTGTGAGCACACAGCGGCACCAGACTGAAATAATCAAGTAAAGTACAAGTGCCTCAAATTTGTATTTTAATTACAGTACTTGAGTAAATGTACTCAGTTACATTCCACCTCAGCAGTACAGGTGTGTCTCACCGGAGGTAAAGTGAGGAACTGGAGCCTCGGCCAGTCTGACCAGTTAAAGTCACCTTCCACCAAAAACACAGGAGGCTGGGTTGAATTATTGTTTCAGATTCCATGTTCCTGTACGGAGGACAAGAGCTGCCAAATAGAGATTCAATGAATAAGTTAGTAAATAAATAATTGTACAATAAATAAATAAATGTCAGTATGGATTAATTGATTTTGATCATGAATAAATAAATAATATGCCATTAAATCAACCAAAAAAAAAGAAAATAAAAAAATCAGTTTTGATTATAATGAATAAATTTGCAATTAAATGCACCATAAATAAAAAATTAAATACATGTAGGCAAGAATTAATTTATTTTGATAATAAATAAGTAAAAATGCCGATACATGTACCCCCCAAAAATTAAAAATAAATGTTGGCATGAATTATCTGATTTTGTTTATCAATAAATAAATATGCCATTAAATTTACCAAATGAATGAAAAATAAATGTAAGCATGAATTTATAAAATGTGACATAAATTGATGTTTCCATTTTCTTTTCTTTTCTTTTTTACATTTAATTTTTTTTGTACTTTTTACATTTAATTTTAAATTTATTTTTAAGTGATATTTTTATTTTATTTATTTTTTTATTTTATTTTTTATTTTAATTTATTGACCCAAACTTATTTAAGATTTTATTAATGAATTAATGCCTACATTTATATTTAATATTATTTTTGGTACAATTATTTATTGAGTCATTTGTTTTTGATTTTGGCAGCTTCTGACAAGTTTTTGACTAAAATATTGGTTTTATTTAATCGTTAAATTCTAACTTTCTCTTCACATTACACCTTTTTTCTTGTAAAGTTTTAATGTTAATATTCCAACTTTCCTCTTATTTCAAAAGTTAATAACTTTTGTTTCTTGTACAGTCACAAACCACCCGTGTAGTTCATCGTTAATCGACACCCAGCTCAGCAGAATCTCTGAAATTTAGAAAAACTGCTTTGTGAATTAAAATAAGGACTTTCAGTCCAGTTAATTCAGTCAGTAATAGTTCTCATGGCGACGTTCTGACTGATAAATCGTTGAAACATCTTTGTTGAATCGTTAAATTTGAGCCAGCTCCACCTTCACTGCAGGCTCTTTACTCTCAGATCGAAACCTTTGACTTTAAAACACTTTTAATGATCGACTCAGAATAAAACGATTCCAGTGTCTCAGTGAATATCAAACATCATAGTGTGAATTATTTCAGACTGCAGTGGGAGAGCTTCCTGTGGCCACAGTATGATGAAGGATCTATGATGTCATTTAAATCAGGAGAGACACGTTTTTTGGTTAGGAAGGAAAATATTTAATTACAAGTGCACATGAGAATGAAATGTGAAAATGAGAAAAGTCTTTGGTGATTAGACCCCTTTGAGATGGTGAGCTATAAGGAGGGTGATGGAGCCGTAGTCAGTTAGGGAACTGGGTGCTGATGATCCGGATGAGTGGAGGTATGAGTCTTGAGGTTTGTCTTTGACCTTGGGTACGACGGCGGGAGGTGCACGGGTGGAGGAGGGGCGGCGATTCTGCCTGGAATGACAGCTGAAAGCAGCAGAGGAAAGAGCAGATTTAAAATCTCAAAGTGACTACCTGATTGGCTGATGGAGGTTGTGGCTAATTACGATAGGACAGCTAGAAGAGTGCACGCCCGGAGGCAGCTGATTGGAGGAAGCAGTGGGAGAGAGAGTGAATTGTGAATGAATGAGCACAGGAAGGTCTTCCTGATTGAACTTACGCTGAGCTTCATATATTCATCGTGAAGGAGGCGGAGCTTCAGCAGGTTGACATGAAGAAGAGGACTCTTCAGATCTCTCTCCGAAGTGAAGATGCGTCACAAACATTTTACTCTGGAGGTGTTTTTTTTAACTTTTAATTATTTTTTACACCTTTTAAAACGAACAACGTTGAAACGACTAAAACGTTTTTTACAAAATGCTAAAATAAAATAAATATTCTATCTACAAACACGTCTTTGAAGAGTAACCCCGCCCCCCGCCTCATTACAGCTGACTGACTCTACACATCTCAGTCACAGATCAATAATTAAACCTCGACACAAATGAACCTGAACTCGTCCTGAGCTGTGACTACGTCTCAACACCAACATCAATATTTACACATCAGAAACAGATTATTGATCACCTCACAAACACTCTTCTCCTAAACAACTGCAGAGTCCATGTCTATTAAAATAAAGAAGGAAACATCAGTCTGTGTGAACTTCCTGCTGCCGCTCAGCACACAGCCACAGACACATCTGGAAACATTTCTGCTTCCTGGATTCTAAAACCCAGCAGGTGAGCTCCTGACGACGACCAATCAGGTGAGTCTTTTTTTAAATGTTTTTTTTTCATTCTCTTGGAAGAACCAGAACTCTGGGCTTCAGAGTGAAGTCTCTAGGCTGTGCAGAGGGCTCCCCGGACACGGCGGCAGCCCCGCTGAGTTGGGCGGAACAAGACCAGGCAGCTGGACGATGCGTTCCATGGTGTTGTTCTGATTGGGTGAGGACGGGAGAGGCGGCAGGGTGGACAGCCCGATCAGTGGCGGTGGCAGGACAAGGGAGTTTCGTTTGATTGGAGCGTCGTCCTCGCAATCGACCTCGTCGATCAGGGGGATCTGAGGCACCGAGTCCTCAATGCGGAACTCAGGGTGGCTCATGAAGCTGTGGATGGAGCTGCGAGACTCAGGCGTCTCCAGACCCTCGTAGGGAGACACGCTGTCTCTGAAGGCGTTCACAACACGAATCTGAAAGAGGATGAAACAGTTTAGTGTTAATGGAAAATTCTGGTCGTTTTTCTTTTGGGGACTTTCCTTAGTGACTCACCGCGGGAGATTTAAAGAGTAGCTGATAGCAGTTAGCGTCTAACTCAAAGAAGAGCAGCAGCTGAAAATGTCCACAAATTGGAAAAACAATAAGGTCCTGGAGCTCCTTACCCTCTGAACAGAGGACGAGATCAGCCGCCGTATAAAAGGGACGGTAAATTATTGTTATTGACATGTGATGTCACTGTTATTGTTTCTAAAGAGCTGCTGATGCGTATGATCTATGTCACACTGACGTTGTTGTGTTACGTCACACCTTTCAGGACTCTTTTGATTCTGTGATGCCGACATTTTGTTAATTTGATCATTTTCCTTGATATCTGTTCTAAGCAGACGACGTAGTTTTTCTTTTTGACCATTTTAGTTGTGCTTATTGATATTACCTTCTTTGCTGTGCTTAAATAAATTTCTCCTCATAATTATGTTGTATCTATATTTCACATACAGTGCGTGTTAGCAGGAAAAATCAATCTGTTCTGTGCATCACGCTGTGCCGCATCTGCTAGAATTACAGGAGCTGCCTGACTGTACTGAGAGGACTTTTCTATTTCTATCTGATTTGATTACCATGTAATTTAACTTTTTAAACGACCTGCAGGCCATAATGTCCATGTACAGTATATACAGTACGTAAACAAACTAAAACATAACAAACCACGCTGGTGAATCTGGCGGCTGATATTTTATCCAGTTTGATCTCAACATGATGATGACAGTTCATCATTTCTTGTTACACAACTGTATTGAGAAATACTCATCAACTCAATTTCTTCTCTGTAGAACTGCGGCAGAGGCAGGAGCCAGAAAACTGCCTGTGTGAATATGTGTGAGCGCAGTTTCAGTCAGCTGTTGAACACCATGAGTTTACTGGGACACTTTGTCTTGTAGGTCGGTCCTCTGCTGGCTGTCTGTTGATTCAGCTCCTGATCTGTGAACTCTGCCTCTAATTCAACCATCAAAGTGAAGTGACAGTCCACTGGATATCCACTACACTGCAGTTAGTTCTGTTGACTCTCCATAGAAGATTAGAATAAATAAATCCTCTGCCTCACAGATGGAAACAAACCGCAGCTGTTTGGCTTTGAAGTAGGTCCCTCTGCCATTAGCTTCAGTACTTAATCCAGTGGATTACTTTTTTAAACTTCCTGTTCACTTTTGTTTGGACCCTGAAACAAACATTTGAAATGATTTATGTAAAACTGATGTGTATGTGGAACGATTTCAGGAGGCTCACGCTGCTTGTTTTGATATACGTTTCCTGAATCTCTTCCACTGAGGTGGAGAGTCTGAACACGTCGTCACAGTGGACACTGTTATGTGACAGGACCCAGGTGGAGGTGAAACCATACCTGTGTCGAGATGCGGTTGAGGCCGCGGCACCAGAGCACCTGGCCCCTCTTCAGCTCCATCTCAGCGTGGTCTATCTCGTCCAGGTCCTTCATTTCCTCCAGCTCCTCCTCAGGGATCTCCTCCTGCTGTGTGCCGTGACCCGCTGTCTTCAGGAACTTCAGCCAGCTAGTGGGAACACTGGACACCAGCTAAGAGGTGGACCGACATAAACATGACACAGTCAGTCAGACACAACAGCAGCACTTCCTGTTTCTCAACACCTCTGTGACCTGAACATGTAACTGAGACCACCTGAAGGTTTGGAGACAGTTTTCTAATGGTGGCAAGCAGCTGCAGAGAGGACCTGGTTATTATCTCTAACTTCCTGTTTCATATATTTGATCCTGTCACAGTTTTAATTTGTTGATGATGTAAACTCTGACTGACTCCCATCACTGCTACTCTCAGCCGTTTGGATCACTGTTGCAGCCTTTAAGGAAATAACAGTTACAACATGTAAACAAACCATGCACCGATCAGCTGTGCGCCTATGATCAGACTGGAGATGTAACCACTTAACTCTTTCCCTGCCACTTATGAGATTTTCCAGCAGTCTGTGTTTTCACTGCTATAAGATAGGAGATGATGTCATCTTGTGAAATAGAGCAGCACTGCTGTGTCCAAAAACAAATGAAGAAGATCCGCCAGAATCTGGAAGAAGATGTTGCAGCTTATAAACTGCACGAAAATGCCAAAAGTTTATGGTTGCGCAAGCCGTGGAGATGTTGATGGACAAGACGACCACAGAGGAGACGGAGTCAACAGAACACTGAACATGACAACGTGTTCTGCTGTACCTCAAAGAGAATATTATTTTCACTATTATCGTTAATACAATTCAAACTGAAGTCAGGAAATGAGAAAAAAATCTAAATGTGAAATTGATTTTGTGAAAACGCACAAATTCAAGTGTTGATAAAAAGAAATGGCATAAAATGGCTTTTTTGTGATTAAAAACAGAAGGTTTCATTTATACACTGTTTATATATTCATAGAACAAATTATTCTGTGGCTCCTGAAAGACATACCTTATTTTAGTATTCGTAGTGAAATAAGACAGTATCTTACAGATAACTCCTCATTTCAACTTTATTTCTCGTCCTTGCGGCGCTTGAATTTTTAAAAAAATTAATAGACAAATTTCAGCTCGCAGACAGATGGACGCCTTTTTTCATCAGCTTAAAGAACAAAATGTTACCGTAGTCGTGCAGATTTATTTTTCTTGAGAGACTAACAATGGATTCACACTGGACACGCAAGCGCTGTGAATCGCGACGACTTTCCGTGGAGTGCTGCTTGCTTCTTTCAACACCCATGTTTAGCAACTGGGGCTGTTCACGCTGCGGGCGGCTCATGATCTGCAGTGATAGTCTTGTCTATTTTTTACACAAGCCTGAGTGAATCTGTCAAGAAAACACACTGATAATCTATTCAGAACAATATAAAAGATAATCATGATATAAATGATCTGATTATGACAAATGATCAAAGAGCAGAGGAGCTGACCAGTGCAGAGAAATGTGTTTCTGGTGTGAACAACCAGGCGACTGCTGAAGGGCCGGCTGTGCAACAACCAAACATATCCGGGTGCGTCTGCGTCCACTGTGAACATGATACAACTCTGCCATGTCTCAGCTCGTCATCACAAGAAATGTATTGCTACTGCAATACAAGTTGGATTTGGTGCCGTGGCGCTGTCAGCACACGTTGATGATGTAAGCTATTTTTTAATTTGCCAGAAAAAACCCCAACAAAGACCAGTTCAGCCTGTAAATCAAACCGGTTTAAGCTCGTACACCAGACTGGACCAGCAAATCCAGAAATTGACCTAGTAGCAAACATGGGTTTCAAAATGCTGATCATGTTTTCAATACGTCCTTAGTTCAAATCTGTCCAGAAACCTTTGTTGCAGGTCATCTCCACCTCCTACCATTTCCTGTCTGCTATCAAGATGATGGTAGAAGTGTCTCACCTGTCCCCACAGGAGGCTGCCGATACCCAGGAAGAAACACCACAGCCACTGCTCAATGGTCAGTCTCACACAGCTGAACGGTTTGCCGCCAAACTGAACAATGACGATCTACAGGAGGGAAGAGAGAAGACATCATGCAGGGAGTCCTTCGTTACTTTACACTGTGAAGCTGACCAGGTGTGACGATCATCTCGCGTTTCACAGGTTACCTGTACGAGGAGGGTTCCCAGGATGATGGAACAGAAGATGGGGTTTTTGAAGACGCCCTCAAACACGTTCCTCTCGCCGTGAATCTTGCGTGCATTTAGCTCATTAAAGATCTGCATCAGGACAAACGTGTTGAACACGATGGTGTAGTGCTCAGAGGGCGGAGCGTGGAGGGGCGCGTTCCTGCCGCAGTCAATGTCAAACAGCTTCTCACCTGTGAGATGGAGGATCAAAGACTAATCAGCAGGTAAAGAAATCAACCCAGTCTCTCCATGTCTTCACTATTGATTAGTAAGAATGTTGTAATTAGGATCCATGTTTTTTACACTAGTTAAGGGGTTTTTAAGGGGACTTTAAATTGAGTGAATCTGCTTCAGACCATGAAGCTGTGGTGCGTTCACTGACCTAAGAAGAGCAGGGTGAAGATTATGGTGAGCTGGTATACGCCGTGTCCCAGGATGTTCTTCATCATGGTGCGGGAAATAAGCGGCTTTTTGCGACCGTACGGGTTCCTGAGCAGCAGCGACTCGGTTGGCGGCTCGGTGGCAAGAGCCAGTGAAGCGAAGGTATCCATGATGAGGTTGACCCACAACATTTGGACGGCTTTCAGAGGAGAGTCCTGGAAACACACACACAGATCTGCTGTCAGCAGAGAAACAAAAGGTGCCACTGACCTTGAGTTTCATGATGTTTACTTCAGAAAACATAGTCACACAATCTCAGACTGAAAATGATCTTTAAACAGAGTGCTGCAGGAATGAGTCCGAACACCCAGAGTTAAGGTTGTGTTTTATCACTAAGGGTTCCCTCTTCTCCAAGTCAGTGGGTTTCTGGTTAGACGTCTGAAATAAAGTCTGTGGTTGACACAAGAGATTTTAATATTTTGTTGTAGCAGCAGGGTGGAGGGTATGCACACCCAAAAACTTGTATGCTATGTTTGCAGTATGAGCGACACAGCAACAGGCTTCAAGTCATTTTTAGTGGAAGCCGGTGACATGAAGCTACAAGCCGATGCCCGATACTGGTGACCTGCTACAAAGAAAAGCACTCCAATGACACGGTGAAGCATCAACCAGTAATATGTGTTTATTTCTAGCTGTGGTTCTGTGTTATTTAGTGCAGTCAGCTGACGCTATGCTAGGGTCACTGTTATAACAAAAACAGAAGAGACTATTTGTGGGAGCAGATTGGCCTGCGGACACCGGATGTGGCGGATGTTGCTGGTGAGTGTTGAGTTGTGAAACGTTTCAATCTAACAGTGATCTAACAGGCTCTGTCAAATCCTGTTGCACGTTGCACAATTAAAATTGCCGGGAGCTTTCAGTGTAGTGTGTGAGTCTCCCGTCTGCTGCCTTTGTTTTGTTCTACGGCATAAGACACATCAGGACATATTAGGGGTGTCACGACACATCGATCTGGATCGATGTATCAATTCAATGATCAACAATCCTACTCATGAATTTGAAGTTTTCTATGTGTCTTCAAAAGTCGGTTGCTCACAAGTGGCTAATTAAGCCTACACAGCTTTACAGCCTCGCTGTGGTGGGGACGTTGAAGTCATGTGACTGTGGTGTAGCTGTTTAAAGCCTAATGTTTGGCAACGATTACATCGATGAATCGCTCCAGCCCTGATCTGTTCATTCATTTGCAGACATTAGTATTTCATGTCACTGCAACAGAAGCTCAACATCTCAAGTATTTCTAATTTACAATAAATATTCATGACTACATAAGCAACAATCAGTTGTGTGTTATTAAAGTTGAACACCTGAGCTAATCTTCATCCTCAGGATGGTGGGAGTGGTATGGACAAAATACATTCACATGACCTTCATTACTTTTTGATTCAAATGTTGCCTAACTTAGTGACAACACCTTTTTTCTAACTGATCTAAAAGCACTAAAACGTGAATCCTGTTAGTCTGAGCTGTCGAGAACAGAGTCTCTAAGCCAGGAGCCACCAGAGGGCTGCACCATGAAGTTCAAGAGTCAGGCTCTCCTCGTCTGAGCAGGCTCCACAAACACTAACGCCTCAGTCAGAGTACCACAAAGGTGATTATCAGCTTGCTCTGTTTACACAGGTGTTCCTTTGAAGGCGCTGTGCATGTTCACATACAACCAGTTAAATGACTCAGCGTCTTCAGCACATCATTTGAAGATCATCGATCATGTGTCGTCTACTTCAGCCTTTGAAGAATATTAAAAAAGTGTCAAAGTAAAAAGCAACACTGGTGCTTGGATTAAAGTGAGAGAGGAGTGATGTCATAAAATTACTAACTGTGATTTCACAAGTGAATGTGTTTATTTTACCGCTCTGTTTATTTCTAACATGACAGCTGCACATCTTACAGCTCTTAAACTTTACATATACTGACACTGTCCCAGTGGAAATTACTGTAGTTTTATAGATTGAATATAATCTGTGATAAATACCAGTAGACTAATTAATGTTGTGTCAGCTGTAACTTCAGCAAATCAGGATCAAACATCAAAACATAAAGTGGCAACATTATGGTGTGCTTTGAAGGAACTGTGCTGTATTTCATATGCAAGTAAACATCATCCTGATTAATAACAACATTTGACTGTGATAGATACAGTCAGTGCTACTGTAACTGCATGGCTACGTACGGTCACATTTATGTAGCATTACAGCTCAAGTTGGGTAAAGTGCATTTATAACGCATTATCTCAGCTGAGAATCTGTTTCACTCATAATCTGACATTAACTACAGAGTGACGGTACTTGAATCAGCTGTGAAAGGTGAGTTTTTACTGATTTTAACGTGAAATTTGGAACATAAACTGGTCCTGACCAGGTTAGATCTGCAGCATCATCTTGTTACCATGGTGATCTAGCCAGGTTAAAAGAGAGCCGCCTTCTTGGGATGGAAAGCTTTAGACTCAACATACCCCGCTAAGCCACTGATCTCACTGCGTGGTGCAGCCCTCTGGTGTTTTGGTTGTGAGGATGGAAACACCTGGCGACACAAATGAACTCCAGCATTAATGGATATTTATCTGACACCTTTCTCAGTCACCACTGTCACTTGGACTGTCAAACACTGCTGTTAATTGGTCCACCCCTAATGCAGGTATCAGCGGTGTCAGGTGGCTCTGACCTGGGTTATACAGGCTCCTGTGAACGCCACAATGACGGCGACGATGTTAACTGTCAGCTGGAACTGCAGGAACTTGGAGATGCTGTCATACACGTTCCTGCCCCACATCACAGCCTTCACGATACTGCTGAAGTTGTCGTCTGTGAGGATGATGTCAGATGCTTCCTTTGCCACATCCGTTCCTGCAATGCCCTGCAGAACACACAACACATAGGTTAGCTTACACAAACCTTATACTAAACCTGTCTGTGACCCCGGGCCTGGACCAGGGCTGCTACACGGGGGGGGTCAGGACTCAGCATCACACACAGATGAAAAAGGCATCCTGTCCACCAGACAGCAACGTAATTTAAGGAACTTAAAGGTCCCTTTAGGGCAGGTGGGAGGGGTGGTGGATGGGTCCAACAATCAGCGGACTTTCACCCAGGGGGCCGGTGTTTGCTTCCTGTGTGACTGTTGTGCCCAACCTTTGATGTATTTTTCTAAACCTGACCATGTGACATGCAGCAGAGGGCCGCTGCAGCAACAGCCACCGACACCCCAGAATGGAAGTGTATTTTGAAAAGACATTATTCATGTTACTGGCGTGAATTAACACAACGTCCCGATACCTAGCACATCATGCGTATACGTTAAAGAAAAACTGACCAAACCAGGATTTGACGAGTTGGGTGTGTGAACATGTTGAGATCATTTAAATGCTCCTCACACGTCTCTGTGTGGTGCGACACACATCTCTCAAGTTGCGATGACTGACAGTAGACGCCCACATGTTCTGACACTCGAACACAGACTGTATAAAAAGACTGACGACATGACATCTTCCCAAAATTAAAGACTAAACATGTGAGCGTGATGTTTACGCTGATGCTTGTTCAAGTGTTTATTTTTCTGATAAGATTTGAAGCTATAAAAAGGGGGAGTTGACGTCATGACTGACAGCTGTGTGTGCCAATCGGTGTGCTTGCGATTGGTTGGACGGGTGTATGAATAGAAACTTGTTGCTGGAGGAGATCACTACTGTGCAGACTCTGGCTCCAGATGACAGTGGCAGTACCTGAGATATTTGGGGTTCATTTTTGTACAGTGGGGCAAAGTGAAGATGCCTCATCCATCTTTATAAACAGTCACTGCACTGGACACACATTTAGGGAATGAGGACATTAAAGGTCTAAGGGGGCGGGATCACAGCAGAGGACGACAGGAAGTTCAACGTTCATCTTAATATTAGTTTTGTTTCTTTTCTTTAAACTTGAAAATGTAGCAAATTAATATAAACTTAATATCTGAATATTTTATTACATATTAAACATTTCATAGATAAGTTCAACCACTCAATTTCTTTGTCACATGAAATCATAAAATATCATTTTAGTGAATGCTACAAAGCACTGTGATGACATCAGCTACAATGGTTACCATGGCAAAGCCAACGTCTGCTTTCTTGAGGGCCGGGCCGTCGTTTGTTCCGTCTCCAGTTACCGCGACAACTTGCCTCTGCTCCAGCACGGTGCTGTCGATGATACCTGATGACAGACAGACACACAGCTGAGACACAGTTATGGACCGTAAGGGTCTACGATACAGTTTAACTCTGCTGAAACTCAGCTTGTCTCTGCTGTGTTTATCACTTTGTTTTCATGGCTGCTTCTGAATTTGTATTCATGCTTATACTGGGCCTCTTGTACTAACAAGTGCCGATAAATGTCCTGACCTGGTTTGAGTGTTTCTAACCTTTGACCAGAGTGTGCTTGTCTGTCGGAGACGATCTGGCGAGGACTCTCAGCTTTGGCCAAATCTTATCGATGCGTTCCTGCTCAATCTGCAATCCGAGAAAATATGAAGAGTTAGTTGCAAAACCTTTATTTAAAAGAGTTTATCAAACTAAGTGCTGCAAGTGTCGCCTAAAGCAGTGGTGAGTGAGCCTACAAGTAGTCACAGAGAATCAGAGGGGTTTGAGAAAAGGTTTCCAGGACAGGAAATAAGAAAAGGATCAGATCTTTTAGAATCGGTACAGCGCCAGTAGGAGCTAAAAAGAAGTTGACATGAAGTTGGAGCTAGAGGAAATGTCATGGGGTCATCAAATGAAGAATAAAATCGACAAAGGACTTAAGGCCCCGTTTACGACGGACACTGGTGTCCTTTGGTCCAGTCTGTGTTTGTCTGACCTCTCCCAGCTCGTTGCGGATCCGGCGGTTAAACTCCTTGCCCTCCATACAGATGAAGTCGTCTCCAGGTTGCAGGATGCCACATTTACTGGCGATGGCTCGGGCAGTGTTGATGTTGTCTCCAGTCACCATGCGGACAGTGATCCCGGCCCGCTGGCACTTTCTGATGGCGTCTGGCACCTGAAACAGTTATAATAAGCTCATGGTCATCAAACTTTCATCACTCCTCCATCAGACATCTCTGGAGCTCGCCTAAATATCAGCGCAGATAGAAGTCAGATTTATCTCACTCCTCTGAGATGCTTAATTAAATACAGGTTGTGATTTTACCAGTGGAAAAAGTCTCATGAAGTACTTTTACATCAGACACTTAAAATAAGAACGGACTACACAGTTTCAGGGAACTCTTCTTCAGATGTTCTGTAAGTGGTGACTCGCACTGTGTGTATCTTTACTGAGACCTGCTGGCGTACCTCAGGTCGTACAGGGTCCTCAATGCCAACTACGCCGATGCAGGTGAGGCCGGTGAGGATGTGGGCCTCGTCTTCCCAGTCAGGCTCTCCATCAGTGGCGGGGAAGTCTCTGTAGGCGAGGCAGATGGTCCTTAGGCCCTCCGACGCCATCGGCTCAATCACCTTCTTCACCAAGTCGTCTCGGTCCCGAGGCTTGAAGCCTTTGGCCTGGCCGTCGGCAATCAGGATCTTACAGCACCTGGAACCAGAGGAAAGAGTCACGTGATCATCATCTAACTGAGCACAGAGCTGTGCGAGCACTGGCTGGTAAACCTACTTCCTGAGCAGGATCTCAGACGCCCCCTTGCTGAACATTCGGTAGCTGCCATCATGGTTCTTTAGCACGGTGCTCATGGACTTCCTCACAGAGTTGAAGGTGTAGACCTTAAACAGTTTCTCCTCTGGGATTTCGTTGCGAATCGTCTGGTAATCTCGGCGCAGGTCGAGGGAGAATCCCAGTAAGGCACATTCCGTCTTGTTTCCAACTTGGCGAGGCAGTCCGCCCTCCTTCTCTGGAGGCTGGGGGAAGCAGCAGCAGAGAGGAGGTTAAATCACAGCACAAATCAGCTTCTTTACATTGTGTGGGATCTGAATTTAAAACTGCAACAACACAACAAAAACATCAGCACAACAGCAACGTCAAGACACAACTTTCAACACACGTAACAGGTTAAATGACAACAAGGAAATGTTGTGTTAAGCACACTTTGTTCAGGTTAAGCACACTTTGTTCAGGTAGAAGATTTTAACTGCTTATTAGGCTCTTTATGCTTCCAGATTATATTTAATTACTCTCCCATTAACAACCTGTGCTAGGGTTCCTTCAGCTAAATTAAGCTTAAAAGAAATCATCAACTGACATCAACTGATAAGGGTTAGGGACATTTCTCACTCTGCATGTGGAGTTTCAATTCCTTTATGCCCTCCATTCCGAGTCTCAACAACTTTTTACATAAAATAAACTGAACCTGGTATGCATTGCCTTGATATCTTGGTGGTCTTAGCATTTCTAGACCTTTTTATACTGAGTAAGGCCTTATTTTTAGACGAACAAATTCAGTGCCTTTCAAGACTTTTCAAGGATCTACAGGAACCCTGAGTGCACTATTCAGTGAACCTGAATGCTTTGAAACTTTGATTGTTGCCATGGTAATCAATGTCCAAATCACTATTTGAATGCTGTTTTTTTTTTAGATTCATGCATGCAATAGCCAAAAAATACAAAATATCCCCAGAAAATCAAGACATACTTATTTAACATTCTTTGCCCTTGTCTGTTCTATTCTCAGACAAGGACATTTAAAATTTGTGATTGTTTTGTCACTCTCTCACCTAACGTCAGTAGCTACTGAAACTCGGACAAATTAAAGTCACATAATAACACAAACTAACTAACTGATCAAGGCAGCAGTAGACCAGCAGCTCCTGTGCTCAGTGAGCTAGATTTGGAACTGAAGCCTTTAACAGCTTTCCTGTGAGGATGGGCTGTCTGACAGAAAGGTAAAACAGTAAAAAAAAACCTCTCAATATAGTGCACACACTTAAACTGGTATTGATTTATTTAGGTGGGACTTTTTAGGTGGCTAAAATACAGCACGTTGCTTAGCTTCCATGTCAAACTCCAGCCTGCTTCTCCAAACTGGGGACGTGCCAGTTCTCATACTGTGTGTAATACACTGACGGTAATAAACTGATGATTCAAAAAAGTCAGACTTTTCTTACCGAAACAGCCTGAGCTTCAGATGAACAGTACTCATAATAAATACACCACCATAATTTAAGTAACCAATACATTAATTAGTCAATGCCTCGGGCCGTGTGTGTATAATGTACACAGCCAGTATCAGCGACCGCTTGTTGTCCAACACGACACACCGTTTAGACGAAAGCCGACATGTCAGCAGCCGTGGGAATGTAAATGAGACGGACTCGGTGAGGATGAAGGACTGTTGTCACCCAGTCCGCTGACAGTTTGTAACAGACTTGGCCAGCTGACTTCCTTACAAGCTGACTGGCTGTTAAAACAGGTGATGTGTCCTGCGCTCTAAACCAGCCCCTGGCAACTTGACAAGCTGAGTCGCAGGTGACACCATCACCCAGCTCAGACCGGACAGTTCACACTGCTGCAACTTTTCTCTGCAACGTTCTAAAATGGTTTGATCTCATCATGAATCTTTGGTCTGAGCGGCGCTTCAGTCTATCCTGAGAAGGTCCCAAACGTCAGGTTGGGAACCACTGTTACACTAAACAATTAATCAGTTACTCCAGAAAATAATCGTCAGAATAATTAAACCATGTTGTATCATGACTGTTTGGGCTCTGATCTGTGCAGTGGATCCAAGAGGCAGTGATCAGATGAGTCCTGAGCTGCTGTGGCAGTTCTCCAAACCATCCTGCTCTCTCAGCCAAATGCTTAAC
This sequence comes from Epinephelus awoara, assembly GCA_035609425.1. Lineage (NCBI taxonomy): Eukaryota > Metazoa > Chordata > Actinopteri > Perciformes > Serranidae > Epinephelus > Epinephelus awoara. Next base: position 2,888,705 of record CM069298.1, on the reverse strand, counting down.
TCACAGAGCCTCCTGAATGGACGGCTATTTTTACAGCTCACCATAACCTTGCTGGTGTAGGCGCAGTTGACCCCGATGCCCCGGATGAGCAGGTCCATAACGGTGGCAGGGATCTGGTCTGGTTGCGGCAACTTTTTGTAGTAGCGTCCTGAGATGTAGGCCTGCACCACGGTCATGCGGTTCATAGTGAGGGTGCCCGTCTTGTCGGAGCAGATGGCCGTGGCGTTGCCCATTGTTTCACAGGCGTCCAGGTGGCGGACCAGGTTGTTGTCCCTCATCATTTTCTGACAAAAGAGGAAAGCAGCGTTAGCTGAGTCTGAGCTCTTTGTTCGGAATTTACTGAAACATTTACAGAAGGAAGGGTGTTTGATCCAGCATCATCTGGAGAGGGTCAAATGGGCCTATTGGTACTTTTAGAGAGGGTCACTGCTCTGACTAAGGGGGCACTTAACATTAATTTAAAAACTGTACACCCACTGAGTGCTAAATTAACATTTAAATAACATCAGAACTATCATTTGACATATCAGATGAGATGTCAGATTTGATTGGACTAATCTAATGTCAGTTTTTATGAAATCACATATAGAATAGGGAAAAAGAAAAGAACATGATCAGACTGAAGGTGTTCAGGCTGGCAGGCTGTGGACAAGCTGTATACATTCAAAGAGACGGGCTGTATAATGCTGTATATACAAACAGACCTTTACAGAGTAGGCCAGGGAGATGGTGACGGCCAGAGGAAGACCTTCAGGCACCGCCACCACCAGCACTGTCACACCGATGATGAAGAACTTCACCAAGAACTGCACATAGATGGGCAGACACTCATTGGTAAACGGGACTCCCTGAATCCAGAAGGTATCGAGCAGGAAGCGAGTGATGAGGATGATGACGGTGAGGGTCGACATGAACAGACCTGACGACAGGAGGAGACAGACAGACAAAGAGAAGCAGAGACATTCAGTCAGTTTAGTCCAGCTGTAAACCTGATCATCAGCACAACACGTGTTGTGTACAGTGCAGTGAAGTGAGGAGTGTTCTGGGCCTGTATTTATCAGGTGGATCACACTCCATGCTTCAGCATCCCGCTGAGAGTTGACCTAAAACTTAAACCAGTCATATTCTGGTCATGTATAAAACTACAAACATTCTGCGTTAAGATTATTCTGATCCTTGAGGGAATTTTAGATTTCAAGATCCTCAGGGACCCACGGATTGTGTAAGTGAAATAAGTACCTGAGGACATTATTTATAAGAAGGACACTTATTTGTGCAAAAAAATCCTTATACTGGCCGTAACCAGGAAGTAGCTAAAACATGACCCTCAAAGTCCAGGACAGTGGACAGACATTTGAGAGGAACTATATTCTATGGAAAAAGTGATCTTTGATCTAAGGACTAAAGCAAGGACACACGTGCAGCGCTGGGACAAATGGGCAGACTGTAGAGAAATGAGGTGATGTTTTCTAAGCTGGTCTGAAGACATGTATCAAAAGTTGTAAACTGAAAGCAGTGGTCCCTCCCTAGCTGTAGTATTTGCGTTTGCTCGAGAGGTAAAAAGCCTACTACGACCAGAATGCACTGCACTACACTGGACCAATGTCACAAACCCTCTGTGGACTGTGGTCACCGTTTCACAGAGAACATTCTCTGAGTCTTCTCTTCCACTGTCCACTTCACCTTTTAACTACACATTTTTTTTATGTGTTTTATAAGTGTCCTTATAGGTGGGGAAAATTTCATTTGTTTGTAAAGATATCTCCTCACTGCTGAACCAAAGTGAAATAAGTTCAGAAATAGATGAATACCAAATATGCATGAATCTGTTAATAAATGTAGAAATGAATGAATCTACATCATAAACGTAATCAAAGATTGACTGTCCAGCTGTGACAGAATCATCACTGTTGCAAAGCTGAATTTTCTTTGAAAAATCAGTGGCAACAGTTTCTTTGAATTGGCTTTTTTCACCAATGAACGTCTCTCCTCCAACTCCTAAAGAGTTAGGACACCTCTGGTCCTGAAAGCAGGACTACATATCTGTCATAGGACTGATTTTCTTCCATGAGATGCTTGATAAATTCTGGCTCTAGTCAGTACAAACACATATTGGGTCCAATAAGATCAGCCCACATCACGGTGTAAGCAGTAATACACCATGTTTACACACACCAACACAGAAAGCACTGAGCGAGATGGAGGTGAGTTACAGGAGCTCATAGATGTGGTGGGTTCACCTTTACAAAAAATGTCTAGTGGATTATGTCATTTTGGAGGAACTCAGGACTGTGGACTCCACCCAACAGGAAGGTGGTGTTCAACCCTCAGATGATGTGACATTCATCATTCCTCTGATACTCTTTGTACCTGCTTTGCCGATCTGCACAGCCAGTTTGGTCAGCTTCCCCTGGAGGACCGACTTCTCCTTCTTTGGTAGGTTTTTCTTCTTCTCTGGTTCTCCGTCATCATTGAGCGGCTGCATCTCCACCGTGGGTTCCTCTTTCTTTTTGCCTACAGAGGACACATAAGGTCAGTAAAACATTCAGGTGTTTGGACACAAACCATCAAAACTCCTGCCGCTGATAAGTCAAGTCAAATCAATGTTATTTATAAAGGTCAATCATACATTCTTAAATTAAAGCCAGTATTCAAATAATGGCAGAGTCTCTGACAATAACCAGGTAAAAACATGGTAGTAGAAGAGTAGAAGAAATTGTTCCAATCACTGTTAAGAGTTGTCAATAAATCAACACTTCCTGCAGATGCAAAACTTGTGCTGTTTTTAACAATGCTGCTGTGGAAGCAATTGGACTTACACATTTGACAAAGTGAATTAAACTTGACTAACTGTCGCATCACACTCAGTGTTAAATGAGACCGTAAATCTTAAAATATTCCACATCAGTCATACATTAATGGTATTATTCAACATTCTGCATTGTAGCGTCAACTTTCAACACGCAGCAGTCACACCTGCAACTTCTTTAGAAATTGCAGTCTCTAGCTCTTTAGCTTTCAGTGTGAAAGCTTTGCAGGAAGAGTTGCATTTCACTGATGGTGACCTAACAAAAATTGAAAAATCTTAACTATAGAATCAGCTTGAATCAGTGATTGGTAGACGTTTTTGTGTTAAACAGAGAAAGTGGTGAGGATGACATGACTCTGTTCCTGATTAGTGTTACACTCTGGAAATGTACATTATCTTGAATTTATCAGGACAACAGGTGAACCCAGAGGAAGTGTGGAGTTTTTATCAACAGCAAACTAAAACAGAAGCGTATTTGCAAATAGGGAGGCACTGTCAACCATCTCAGCAACCACAGCAGCCCAAAAATTAAAATCCTCCTGTCCGATCATAAACTACGGTACACTAAAATGTCCTTCATCAACATTTGGTACACTTTTTCTAAGAATCACACAGCAGGACCTGAAGATGATGACGTCAGTGACTCCTACATACATACTAACATTCCGTTAATCCAAACTAGGACTGCACAATGAATCAAATATTAATCATAATCACGATTTTGGCTTCCCACAATTAAATGAAGATGATCGACCATGGCCTTGACCTTTAAAATGTGTGCTCCCTCGTAGAAACTCTGCTGAATATAAAATCAAGCACTCCCTGAACTAACAACAAGTCTCCACTTTTGATGAGCTGTCATGCTGCTACGCGTGCACTCTGCACCAGCAAAGCTGTAAAAAACTTCCTGCAGACGGCCAAACAAAAAACATCAACCCTCATCATCTGTTGTTTGGATACAGAAGAGAAAAAAATAATATGCAAAGAGTACAAGATGTGTCTGCGCTGCAATGCAACACAGCTAACTTGCTAAACCACTTGAAAAACACAACAGCACGCAGTATGATGAACGCATGAAGACCAAGAAGAATGACATCACCAACATTTCTGTACCGTTAATCCTCGTCCTTGTCCAGCATCAACTCAAACAGTCATAACAGCAAAACAATCATGATTATCATTTTGGCCATAATCCTGCAGCCCTGTTCTGAACTTTAAATGTGATTAATGTAAACAGCATTTTCTGTTTTGATATTCTGCATTAGGCCGTTATGAATTTAGTATTTTCTGTTTGAAGACCAAAACACACTGGCACCAAACGCTGTGTGTTAAAAAATATGCCCCTATTATTTTCAACGTACAGTGTTTCACAACAGTGGTGACTTGATGTGCGTCGACCCACTGTCCTATTTCCAGCCTCAGCGCCCTTGGAATTAAATGCATTTTCGCCCCCCTTGCCCAGATTTTTGGTATAAAGGAGAAACACACCTCCTTTCAACATTATTGAACAGGTTCATGGGTATAGGCAAACCGACCTTTTCAAGAAGGTATTTCAAGGAATGAAAGAGGTGTGTTCACACAGTCCAACAAGTTCAATCTGAAAAAATCCTATTGTGAAGCAAAGAAGCAAAACCATAATAATGTGTGCATGTAAATGTCGTTAGCGTGTGGGTCATACTCTCCACTTGTCCATTACACATGGACAGACGTGTCGACAACCAGTTGACATTTTGTCATCAGGCCAAATCAGCAGTACTGTTAGCCATTATTAAAAGTCAGAGTGTGTGACAGGATGACCAGTGCAGGGTGGGGCTGTGATGTTGTGTGTGAACAGGTAGGTGGTGTGTGTCTAATCCCAGTCTGGGTTTGTTGTGCTGTGCTGGTTGCCTTCATGTATGAGTCAGAGCCGAGCTCACTAACAAACTCACCAGCTAACTAACCAGCCACACCACATCACCTCTGTCCCCTCTGGAGCATTAATAAACAGCCCTGTCAGAGTCAACTGACACTGCGGCTCAGTGACAGAGAGTGAGGGTATCTGCAGGTGTGTGTGTGTGTGTGTGTTTGTTTCTGTGTGTGTCTGGTGTGAGCATGCTGATCCCAGCTCAGTAATGAGGTTATTAGTGGACAGGCAGGCAGGCAGCAGCAGCAGGCAGGAGAAGAAAGCAGCTGCCGAGCTTAAGGCCGATAATCTGCTTGGTCCTAATCACCATCAACAGAGTCAGGAGCACCTGCTGCTGCTGCTCAGACCATGGGACACACACTGCACCATTGGGGACCACAGGGACCGCAAGGAACTGGGAAGACCTGCCAGGGACCAGGAAACTCTGGTCCCTGCTCTCCTGCAGGATCTTTGATCAGAACCTCCTCTTGTAAACCAAAATAGACTTTTTATTGATCGATTTAGATAGTCCTGATTCACATGATGGTGCCCAGCCTGTACTGGTTTAAAAGACACTAGAAAGCAACAGCAAAGGTGATCAAAATATAAAGTGCAAAAACAAAAACCTCTCCAAATGATTTACTGTACAAAACAGAAATGTCCTGTTATGAAGTATGCACCATAATATTTTCCAAACTATTTTGAATAAACATCTCCGTATCAAACAGCCAACGAGCGAGGGCGTGCGGGTGGGAGAGCAGGGGTGTGGCCGCAATGTTTCCACAGGGATTGAGACAGCGATACTAGCTGACGCTAGCGTGCTCCTGCCAGACCTTGGTGTGAGCAGTAAGTGGTCAGCCAATCGGCAGTTAATCATTGACATCTCTAGTGCTGACCTGATGTTAGTCTCTCTTTACTACGATGATTCTTGTCTTAAAATTATGTCAGCAACCAACCTACCTATCCCTTTCAAACCTCTTTCACGTTACCACAGAAATAAGGGGAAAGCAAACCTGGCCGACGTTGTTGTTATGACATTAGACTAACATTAATCCCTCTGATGTAGCTATATGTTTCTCTAACATTAGCTAACTGAGGTTGTGACTATATAGACTGTGATGTGTCTTTAAAGACTGTGACAGAACTCCGGCCACATCTTCTGACCATCTTTACAGTTTGGTTTCTTCTGAACATAGACGAGTCGAGCACATAGCATATCAAAGTGCAACAAGATAGACGAAAGTTGGCCGAGGTTCTGCCATGTTCAAAGCTTGCTTAACTGTTATTGGAGCACAGAGCGCAAAGGGGCGGGACTTACAAAACCATACAGGCAATCATATTATTGTGAATTAGGTGGTAAATATCAGGTTACGGACTTTCAAGGGAAAATCGTGATGCGTTCAAGAATCTACCTTTTCCCTCCACCCCTCCCTGTGACCGCCTGATGGCTACTACACACTTCACACACACAACACTGTAAAACACATACACATACCATTCATACAGCCAACAACATGACACATGAACATGGACAAGAGGGCAGCTCCGTGGATGAAACTAATGTCACAAAGCTGTTGTTCCGCAGCTCAGGACCACCATGAGGAAACTAGGAGCCAGAGCACACAGTGACCAGTACAGCTGAACGAGCCAGCCTCTGGTCACTGATGGACAGATGAACTGACGCTGCTGCTGTTTAATACAACCCTCACATCCACTCAGTCATATTAGGTAACTCACAGTACCGAAGCAGTGAAGCTCACCTTTCTTTCCTTTCTCATCTTTTTTACCTGTAAAGGAAAAGCAAGAAACAGCCATTAGTCAGTCGCACATATGGAACACAACATCAAGAAAACATTAAGGAGATCTGACTGAGACTGAGGTTTTGGTTTCTACATTATACATTTGTTGGGAACAACTTTATTGACCCAACAAAGCAGGTGAAGTCAGTTTGTTCACCACTTTGGTCTCAGATAAATAATAGTAAAGTGAAATGATCTGTAATAACTTTAACAATGTCCTCAGTTTTCACCCAACACCATTATTAGGAATAAGTGGGTGTCTACGTTCTGGTAATTTATTGTTTGTGATTTGTCCCTGCGACAATTTCAATGTGACCATTTAAAAATCAGAGGGGTTAAAGAATCGACTGCAATGCCTTTATTGTCATTTCACATAGTGCAACGAAATCTGACCAGTGCAAATTAACATACCCCCCCCCCCCCCCCCCCCCCCACACACACACACACACACACACATGTAAGTAGAAACATATAAAATCATACAAAACCATAAGTGGTGGGAGATATATTAAATGTACTCGATGTACTGAGGCTTGTTCCTCGTGGTATGTATGAAATGAGTATGTTGCGAACATCGCGTATAATGGCTCAGCTCCATCTTCACCACAATGGAACGGTGTAGCGCCCGCATCACTGCAGAAGCCGCACCGACCTGCCGATCCATCTCACGTGCCATCTACCCTCACTTGTGAACAAGACCCCAAGATACTTGAACTCCTTCGTTTGAGGCAGTAACTCTCCCCCAACTCAGAGAGGGCAAACCACTGGTTTCTGACAGAGGACCATGGCCTCAGACTTGGAGGTGCTGACTCTCATCACAACTGCTTCACACTCGGCTGCAAAACGCTCCAGTGCATGCTGGAGGTCACGGTGTGATGGAGCCAACAGAACCACATCATCTGCGAAAAGCAGGGATGCAATTCTGAGATCCCCAAACTGGACCCCTTCCTCCCCCTGGCTATGCCTCGAGATCCTGTCCATGAAGATGACAAACAAGACTGGTGACAAGGGACAACCTTGGCGGAGGCCAACACCCACCGAGAACATGGTCGACTTTGGTCATACATACATACGAATGGCTTGTAGCAGCGAGCCTGGAGCCCCATACTCCCGTAGTACCCCCAACAAGACCCCCTGAGGGACGCGATCCTAAGCCTTCTCCAGGTCCACAAAGCACATGAAGACTGGATAGGCAAACTCCCACGCCCCCTCCAGCAGCCTTGCAAGGGTAAAGAGCTGGTCCACTGTTCCACGGCCAGGACGTGGCTCCTCTTGAATCTGAGGTTCGACAGTCAGTTGGAGCCTCCTTTCCGGCACCTTGGAGTAAAGTTTACCCGGGAGGCTGAGCAGTGTGATACCCCGATAGGTGGAGCACAACCTCCGGTCCCCTTTTTTGAAGATGGGGACCACTACCCGACCTCCACATGACAGTGAACAGGCGTGTCAGCCAAGACAGCCCAACAGTGCCCAGAACCTTCAGCATCTCAGGGCGAATCTCATCCACACCCACCGCCTTGCCACTGGGGAGCTTTTTAAATATCTCAGCGACCTCTGCCAGGTCTCAGAACTCAGAAACAAATGATCACAGAATGATACGATTATGAGAAGCTCAAATTGGTCTCAAGAGATGAGATTGAACCACAGATGAGCAACACATTTTTCCTATGGGCTGGCACTCAGAGGTTTACCTCAAAGGACAGACACACAATTTGCCGGAGTGAAATAGGAGCTCTGTCCAACTTCACAGGCTGAGGGACATTTCTCAGTTCTGTCTGTCTACGAATTGTCAGCTTACACTTCTACTGAAGCCCTGAACTGTAAATTAAGATGAGGACTGGTTAGCAGCATCCCATGATACCTTTTATATTCTGAACTTACTCTTCTTGTCCTTTTTCTCCCCGTCGCCTTCCTCACTGGCACCAAGCAGCGTGAAGATGATTCCAGTCTGAGAGTTGACACCTACGGCTGTAACCAACATCTTGCCAGAGCCCTCCATGACATGAGTACCTGAAAGAGACAGACGGAGAGAGGGATTTTAGGGGCCTTGCACAGATCTACTGTGAGCACACAGGAAGACCACTGTGGAAAAAGAAAGCAGATAAAGAGGCAAATGATGGACCTTAGTCAAAACTTTTGTCACCTTGTCGCATGTCACGGCTCTAGACTGCAACCAGTGTGGCAGCATATGTATTTTCTCTGAGTGTGTGAAATCTTCTCATGGTTACATTCATGTGATTCCATGATGCAGACTGAAGTCTCTCAGTGACAGCTGATTCATAGATGAGTCCAGTGCTGGTTAAATGCACCAGCAGGTCTGCGTCATATGTGTCTGGTATATGAATTATCTGTATTGTCACTGTGCTGCATTTTCATAAACTATGATCATCTGATCACATATCCTGCTGTGTTCAGGCGCAGTCTCACTCCCTCTCCTTGTCCTCGCTGTTCTCAGACCCACACAGCTAAGGTTTCATCCAGCAACTACCCTATCCAGTAAAAATACTGGATGCAGTTGATCCTTTAGTGGATTGTGACATTTATTGCAACTTCAGTACTTATTTGCTGTCTTATGTTCAACACACAGGTCTGAGTCCGTTCACTCACCAGTGCAGCAGTCCTCAGTGTTGATGTCTAACCAATAGACTTAAATAATAATAATGAAAAAGGGTGCTAGTGTGGTGTGTGAAAAATCACTGTGCTGCAAATAATCTGGTAGAGCCGTCTCACTTCTTCCTCTCCTTGAAGGTCTCATACTCAATACAACTGAAGTTACATCCACTAAGGCCCCGATCACACAGAATTGAATGATTTGAGAGGCGGGCCTTCTGTGTTGGTCACAACAACAAGTTTACAGTTGGTAAACAATAGTGGTGAAACTGGTGGTAGTGGTTGCTGTATACCCAGAGCTATACGGCCCGATGATAGACAGCAGGTTGTCAAACTGCCCCTGAGTCATCCTAAAATATGCCTGTAAACATCCATGATGGAGGAGAAGCTCCTGGACCAACTGGTGGTTCTCCCCATGATCCAGCCTCTTTTTTAGGGTCTCATGTACCCACACAGGTCTCTGTTTATCTGCTGACAGCCTCTCACCCTCAACCAGAGCTACAGACAGTACCCTCTACCTCAACATGTCAGGAACTACACACTGATTACTGCAGGATACATACAATAAATAAATAAACGGTAGATTGATTACAGGGGTTTTTGTGTAATCTGGGCCTGAGGATACACAGGAAACGTGCATTATCAATGACATGTAACACACAACACTGAGCGAGGCTACAGGGTGACTGCAGACAGAAAGGTGGCTCCATCAGAGCCAAGATAGATTAATTTACTTTATTCTAAAAACAATAAATAGAAAATCAATATGTTGCAGTCATTTTGGTGGGCTGCCATAAATACATCCATGTATGGGAAACACTGGCTATCTGATTGCCAATGTTGTTGTATTTCAAGAGGCACACACTGGGTCCCAGCACCCAGTGTAGGTATGTGTGCACGTCTGTGGAGCCCAGCATGAGAACCATATGACAGGCATTAGAGATCTGATCCGCCTCCCAAAATTCTGTATTTTTAAATGATCACTTTACTGTGGGGACTCTCCCTAAAACAGTAACCATGGGACTTGTTTTTTGGTCAATGTCCTTTTTCAGCAACATGAAAATTTTGTCCTTTCTTTATTATTTCAGGTGGTTCAAAATTGTATTATCTCAGTTTAGGAAATGGTAGTGTTCTGTCTGTAGATGTGAGAACTGGAGGGATGATCAGAATTAAGTGGAAAATCAGCAGGTCACACCGAACTTGGCTGTAATTTGAGGTGAACGGAGGAGAGTTGACTCACCTGACAGCAACATGGGGTCTTTGTCGACGCTCTTCTTGACATGATCCGACTCTCCGGTCAGAGAGCTCTCATCAATCTTGAGATCGTTTGCTTGAATCAGTATGCCATCAGTAGGGAGGAGGTCACCTGTGACACCAACACACAAGTACACTGTAAAAGCAGCTCGGCCTCATCAGGTCGTTATGTTACATTGTCATTACATCAGGTCCGTCAGGTGGCGACTGGAGGAGAAAAACAACTAATGCAGCAGAGGAGGGTGGAAATATTTTAAGTTTTGTTTTCTCGTGATTATGAAATAGTGATGTTGGGAAGTGAACAAAGAAAAATTGGTTCATTATCATCAGAAAACCAGGGCTGCCCATTGAAAGTACGAGACTTCAATTGTCAGTCGCAGATCCTTCAGTCAACTTGGACTGCTCCGTCACTCTTGACAATCACACTTCTCTTTAGCACAGACAGCTGCGGACACAATGCAGCGGCACAGAGGAGCAGAAACGTTCCACCATAAGGATTCAAAATAGCATCATCTTCTCCCATATGCTTGGAAGTGGTGAATTTACAGCTCACAGCAATTTAATACAACACAGTCTCTGGCTCTTTCTGATCTGTCGTTTGTGCTGTTACCTTGTGTACTGTATTAGGTGATGCAGCCGTCACACTGAACGTCCCACTGACGTCAAACTGTGAGACTTAATATTGGAAGAAATAAACTGAATATTTGTATTAAATGGTTGATTCTGATTCATATGTAATCCTGAGTAAGGTACAGCCCTACAGACAACATCAACATTCTGCTGTGGTTATTAACATCAGACTGTTTTCTAAGTCACTAAACTGTAAACTGTTGACCACCACAGACACAATGTTGAGAGTAGGCCTGTCACAATAATGACATCATCACCCTATTTTACAATATATGGACAGGGTCCGAAATTAACACCTGTCAAGCACCAAATGCAGGGAGAGTCTAAGTTCAGCGAGAAGGAAGGTTGTCTGCCACAATGGTGGGTACATTTTTATTCCAAAATAGCCATGGAAAAAAAAACCTAAGCTGAGATTCTCTACTGTGTATTGTTAGGGGAAAGCTGCTCCTTTGCTGTCTGTGTCTGTCTCATACACACACACACACACACACACACACACACACACACACACACACACACACACACACACACTGCTAGGGGTGTCAAAAAAATCTATTCTCAGATACTAATCTATATTAAAACATTGCATTGGATACAGTACTCATTTGCAACAGGTTGATACCAACAGTGTCTTCTTCACCCCCTCACTGACACACAACTACAAACACATCACCGCTGCAGACAGACGGGCACACAGCCCCTCCACTCACCATCCACTCAATACATTAGCTGTCATACACAACACCAACAGCTGGGCTGTCGTCAGCATAAAACTAACTTAACATGGTAAGTGCTGCTGCTTCAGGGCCTTCATCATTGAAGTATTTAACATTTATTGTCAATGTTAACCTGGCTGGCGGCACACATTAATGTTAGCTGTTTTATTCTTAGTCTTTAAGTTTCTATTCAGCGTAATATATCTGGGGACCAAAACCTCCCCCGAGGTACACTGCACACTGACCTACTAAAAAAAGAACTTAAAAAAATAAAACATAAAAAAATAAAAACAATAATAATAGTAAAACTAATGTTGTTTGTCTTTTTTTGGCAATGGAAGATGGACAGCGACTCTGCTGTCCTAAATAATGTGCACTCCACTCTGGGACCAGCTGCTTCATTTGAAAACTGGAACAATCAAGGAATAAGTCAAACAGATTATGCATCTGACCTGAGGTTTGATGTCAACTTTCAGTCCCTGAAAATTTCTGATCCTCTGTGTACGGACACATTTTAGTCAGAACCAGAAAAGTACCAAAAGTTGCTATTCAGCTCTCTGCTCTGGATAAGTGTTTGCTTTTTGTTCACTCACCATATTTAACTTGTGCAATGTCTCCGACGACGATCTCTGACACTTTGATCTGGGTCACCTGACCCCCTCGGACCACGGTGAACTTCTGCTCCTGCTCTATGCGGCTCTGGAGGCCGCGGAACTGCTTCTCTTTGCTCCAGTCATTAAAGGCTGTAACCAGGACCACGCAGACCACCGAGAGCAGGATGGCAGCGCCTTCGATCCATCCAGTCTCCGCCTCACTCTCATCCTCCACGCCGCCAGCTGCTGAGCCACAATCTGAACAGAGACAACATAGGCTGGGGTGTTAGTTTTCTGAATGTGTGTTTCTTTACACATTCAAACAGTGCAGCCCGACAGGAAGTGACCTCTGACCCTCCTGTGCAGGAGGAATCTGGGGTTAAAGGACAAGTCTCTCTAACTTTTCAATGACTTGACACAGAATTCTCAGCTGGGCCCAGTGACTTCCTGCTGTGCAGCTTTGCATCTTGGAGATAAGCTGGTTACTTGAAATTAAATGGCTTGTAAGCAGTGTCTTATAAAATCTGCAGAAACAGAAAGTGTGTATGCTTTTCTCCCTGCATATAGACTGAGAAATCAAAGTGAAATTTAGCTTTTATTTGCTACTAAGTAGTTCTGTGGTTTAAAAGTGAGATGTATGAATTATGCTGCAAACAGTTCTTTTCTCTGTTTACAGTGACAATCAAAAATGAGCCTGTGGCAGTTGTCTCATAGGAGCAGGTCTAACACAAACAAGCCCTGAGTGAATCCACTTCATCTGCATGTCTCAGGAAAGATACACTTTGCTCTGGTAGTGTGTAAATCTGATGTTGTCCGTTTCAGACGAAAAGACTTTAACAGCTGAAACACATGGGTCATGGCTGGAGTGGAGTGAGGTTTTTTATGGCACTGAGTGCATATTGAGGTTTGCCAAGTGATAATGTGAACAACTAGGTTTATGTATTGTGATCATTTCAACCGACTGATCTCGTTTTTCACACACTTCAGCTGCTTTCACACTGCCTTGCAGTAACTCGCCACTTCCAGTTATTTCAATGAGGTGAAGGCGGCAGAGGGAAAGCAGTTTCCAGCACAGCGTTAGGGGTAGGAAGTGGGTGCCACCCACGTACACACACACAGATTCTGCTCTGCTGCACCAAGTTCACCATGTTGAACATGTGGTGGATGCCGCCTGACAAGATGGAGGAGTTATTAATGTTGGTGTCTTTGAAAACCTGGAGTTACAGCATTAGCAAGTCATGAGGACAACCAGAAGAAAAACTGGGCCTCAGATAATAATTAATAAAACATTTAAATGTTATCTGAGGCCCAGTTTTCTTCATTTCCACCAAACTTCAGATGGTCAATTGTCCAAATAAGACATCTTTGGGAATTCCAGTGCTTTCTGTTGTCTTGCTACAGTATGCAGCTACAAGCTAGCTTTCACTTCTGCCAGTGTTCACCAAAGCACCAGCCTGACATCACAGCCGTGGACCGTCATGGCAGCAGCCGCTTTTAAAAACACTTTGCTTTTTGAGGAAGCTCGGTTGTCAAAGGGATTACAGTGCAGCTGTATGAAAGCAGCTGTCTACATAGTTTTTACCTGTTGAAGGGCCGCAAAGAGAAAAGAAATATGACAAGCCAGGTAAAAACTGAGAAGAACAGCGTGATGCTGCCGTGGCCTCTGTGATCAGTGTAGCAGCCTCAGCTGATGAGAATGGACGCTCTCTGCTGCGGGCATGCCACAAGAGGCTGGTTGGATCGCCTTCATGCCCCATGTATTTCAACCTTAACAAGTAAAAACTGAGATTGACCTGTGGGTTGATATATTTCACTCTGACTCAGCTGCTCTGCAGGTGAGCTGGACTGCAGTGTAACTTTCATGAATCAGTGTCACACAGAAAGGACACAAAGTCCCAGAACCCTCCACTGACTGAAGCCTGATGTTGCCACGACAGAAAGTAGTTAACACATTGTGATCGTCTGATCATCTGACAGCTCGGCAAATGTCTCACCACAATGTCCCTCTAAACATTCAGTGAGATGCCATCACACAGTTTCATGATGATAAAAGTTAAGTACAGATACTTATCTGAAGGTGTAAAGGTTTCATTAAAACTTACTTTGTCTGTTACCATCGGGCGGGCTGTAGAAAGAAAGGCCTAGTGAAATGATCGCTGCCACCTCCAGGATGATTAGCGTCACATCCTGCAGGGCTTCCCACACTAACTGCACAAAGGTTTTTGGCTTTTTAGGAGGGATGAGGTTCTGTCCAAACTCCTGTTTCCTTCTGTCAATGTCCTCCGAGTTTCCATCTAAACCTGTAGCAGGAGACACAAAGACAACATCAGTGACAAGTCCTCATCTGATCCTGGTTTACACCATGATTATGTTTAATCCTAACCTCTTCATGTGTTTTAAAATCTGAAAAACAACATTTTAAGTCAAGATGTGATTTATGGTCATATGATTATTAGGTTCAGGATGAAAGTGAAAGTGTCTAAAATGATACAGCAGAATATCTGACATCTGGCAACTTAGATAAAGTAAAAAATAGAGCAGACACAGTATACTGTCATCATTCAGTATCATTCAGAACAAAAATGTTATTTAAAACTAGATTTAAATAACAGAAGAAAATCAACAAGAAGATAAAACTAACACATGTGGATAGAACGGACAGATCTGTTGTGACAGGGTGGAAAACTACTGTATGTGACATGACAAAATCAGAATGTGACGTCACACCGTGTCATTAATGTTTCAGGATCCGATGTGTCTCCTACGTACACTGTTGGGTTATTATAGCACTCCACATGTGCTCTAGCTCACTGATGATGATCTGAACCTCCGCACGGTTTATATTTGGCTTCAGAAGGAAACGTAATGAGGCAACGTTTTGACCTTTGAGATGTTTTACAGACAAACATCAATGTGAGCAAAAAAACAACAAAAAAAAAACCCCAACCCAGCTAAATGCACCTTTCATCCCAAAATAACTGACACTGTACATAAGTATGCATGACTGTCTACAGGGTGCTCACACATATTCATGGGCAAAATTGAAAACTTTACCGTGACTTTTCAAGGACGCATAATGAAATTTTCATAATGTGTTGCACTTGCTGGCCTGGTTACAGTAGTTTTTCACACACACACACAGTCACAGAGAGTCTTGTTTCCCATAACAAACACCACCAAACTACGCCACATTTACACGTAACATCTAAAAGTGAAAGCCAGTATAAGTCATGGAAAATGAGAACCGTGCAAGTTTCCCACTTGTATCAAGCATCAAATAAGTTGCTGGAGTTAATTTGTCTTACCTCACATTGCACATCCTTTGATGCGACAACTACGCATTGATACGTCGGTACTTAGACTATATGTTATAGTAACTTAAAGAAAATAAATTTGCTGTTTGTTATGTTACATTACGTTGAATGTTATCCCCAGAAGATTATTGTGCCAATTAATTTCATTACAAACAACAAAGTTCCATGACTTTTCCAGGCCTGAAAAATGAGACTGTGAAGTTTCATGATTTTTCCAGGTTTTCCATGACCGTGGAGACCTGTCTGAATTCGGCTGTCAGAAACCTTAAAGATGAAAATGTTGCAGCATTACATATTGGAGAATGTGCAAAACTCTGTGAGGACGACACCTCTGTTTCCCTTTTCTCCCGCAGCTGAATCCTGCTGAGGTTGACTTGAACACTGTCCATCTTATTTGTTTTGACCATAAAAGGTTAATATCAGAGACAACAGAGAAAATGTCCTTTCAGTTATTAGTCAAAGCCTGCAGTGGAAACATGAACATATGCAGCAATTCTGCAGAATAAAGTTACAGCCAGATTAACCTGTTAAGGGACCCAGAGGAAATAAAATCATCTAGTTCTACAAAGAGCTGTTTTATATGTTTTTTGAGGATCAAACCTCTGAGCTCTGTTCACATGAGGGCTGTCAGATGTAGAAAATGACTCCAAACACTGGCATGTGTCCGGTGTTCACACAGACAGAGCTGCCTGTTGCTGTGAGTACTTTATCTACCAAGCTTCCATTAATATATGAAGCTGCACAAGCCACCGTGTTGTCAACAACAAGGTTCTGCAAAAATTTCACAAAAAAAGTCCTTGTGTTAACAAATGAAGAGACTGTGTCCACAGAAACTTTTTCAGATGACTTTTATTTTGAAATGGAAACAGGAAAAGTTGAGTTAAAAATAGATATTTATATTTTTTCAGAGATGTGACAGATATAAACATTGAAACTGCCATTGTACCACCTGCAATGAAACTGCAGGTGGTACAGTGCTAATATGAGTGTCAAAAGATCATCTGCAATGCCTTTGTTTGTTTGTTTTGCTAAAAATCGCAAACGACACTCAAAAAAAAATAGCCAAGACTCAAATTCTTTAGATCAGTGGTTCTGAACTGGGGGTCAGGGTCCAAAAGTGGGTTGCAGGTCCATTCTGAATAAACCGCAAGTGACTCTTGTAGTGTGTACAAAACACACTTTATTTTGAACTACAGTGAATATCTTTAGACAGAGCTTTTATTCTGAAGTGCTCAATCTTGCTGTAGACTGAATGACTGAATGTAACAGACAGCTACTTAACAGAGACAGAAAACTAGCTCAACAATATGGCCAAACACGAGTATGACGCTGAATATATCAAACTGTGTGGACCTTGAACTAATGGCTAAGGTGAAATCTGGAGCCTGTGGCTGCACCAGTTGGGAACCACTGCTCTAGATGTTCTGCTGAGCTGCGCCTGAGCAGCACTGCAGTGTGGCCTGGGTGTTAGCTGTCTTCAGCAGTCCACCTTGTCACAAAGATACTACATGTCCACACAGATAAACAGTGACTGGAGTTTTAAAAAATCTGCACCTTAAACAGGGTTTAACAAAATCTCAGTTTTAGGGACCTAAAGCTCCATTTGTGTGTGGACGAGAGGCCAAAACGTAGAAGAAAATATGCATTTACAAAAATATCTGTATGTCTATAGACAGGGCCTAAGTCACCAACGTGTGTAAACTTTGTAAAATGCAACTACACTCGTTATACAGTCACTTAGCTCAACAATGAGCAACAGGAACTTGTCAGTGAGGCAGTGGAGACCGTGGGTATTTAAGATTAGACCAAGTGGGACGCATCAAATTTAATTCATTTTAATTCCAATCGTTTGAGCTTGATTTCTTTGAAAATGTAACACATGGTTCATCATGTCTGGTGTTTGTGTCTCTCTGCAGTATTGTGGTGTTGTGTAGGAGCAGTGAGCAGACTGGCTTCCTCTGAGGAGCAGAATATCATGTTGGGACACGCTCAGATCCCTCCGGACACACTGCAGCTGCTGCACGGCTGCAGCTGACTCGGTCAGTCTGAACAGGTTTTTAACCCAGCACCTTTATTCGTGTTGTCTGAAACTTGGTGAGCATGCCCTCTACTTTCAGGTGAGTGGGATTACATTGTGAGTTAATGGATCTGCCCCCCCAGCTGTCACCACAGAGACACACAGAGAAGTAAAGCAGTGTGATGGATTTTCCACTGATTTCAAGCTGCTGCTGACATTTAACCTCTCTCTGTCAGCAGGAGCTGAGACACTGAAGGTGTTTACTGAGCGTGTGCAAGATGGACAAACTGAATGAATTAATGATGAGGAGGAAAATACCAAAGGGCAGATTTATGAGATACACTGAGTCCACTGTCTGTGGTTCACTATAAGACACACTGGGACATACTGAGTCCACTGTCTGTGGTTCACTATAAGACACACTGGGACATACTGAGTCCACTGTCTGTGGTTCACTATAAGACACACTGGGACATACTGAGTCCACTGTCTGTGGGTCAATATAAGACACACTGGGACATACTGAGTCCACTGTCTGTGGGTCAATATGAGACCCAGCAATCTAAAAGAAGATGGATAATTCAGAAAAATGATCAACGACAAATATGTAATAAAAGTGCCTCCTCACAAAAAGCCAGATGTTCATTAAAAGAGCAGCTCAGTGTTCTGTACAAACCTATGGTCACGCTTGGGTCATGGAGTCTAAGTTTAGCATTTAAAGTAAAACGCAAAACTCCTCTGGTCATCCACTGAATGAGAACACACGCTAACCCATGATCCACTAGCTCCCACCCTCCAGGGTTCAACAGAGGTCACATCATGTAGAAAAGCTTTACAGGCTGATCAGACACAATGAGCATCACTACCTCCACTACATGACCTATTAGTGTGAGTGAGCCAGACTGAAGCGGAGGACATTTTCATATCATGGTCTGCAAATGACAGCGACACACTGCCTCAGTTCTTATGACACTTAGGGCTCTGATTTCGAAGCAGGCCAATGGCTAGCACAAGCAGTGTGCAGATAGTTTGGTACTTCCCTGACCTTGAAATGTGCTTTGCACGTTTGTGTGACATTTTGGTGCCCAGCACTGCAAACACAGTACGAAGGAGGGAGGAGGAACACAAACAGATGGAGGGTACATTCAAAAGAGGCAGCACAAAGCAAGTTGCTGGTATTTTGTTAGAAATTCAAATCAGACCTAGAGTTCGCTTGCTTTGGTCCGGATCTGGGTTGATTTTAGCGCTGCTCATCATGGACTATATTGCTGTCATTGTTTATTTTAGTCAAACCATACAGTTTGAAAACGAGGCGCGGCTCCAACTGGAAAACAATGTTTTGATGCATTGGATGTGCTGAATGTGCATATTAAGGCAGTACAGGAGGAGGTGCACATTAATAATCCTCCAGGACTGTAACATGCTCATGTTTAACCCAAACAATGTGTCATGTGACTGCAGTTGCTTCACATCCAGGTTGGAACACGTTTGTTTGTAACTGGACCGAGACCACCTCTTCAAGAAGGTCTCAGTCTGGTTGTTTTGGTGCACACCTGAGTGTGATTGCTGTGTTCACACCTGCACAAACGAACTGCACTGAGGGAGCAAACAAACTTGAGTTTGTTTGTACTGAACCAAACATGGCAGGTGAGAAAGCACCCTTACTTCACACAGCACTAATACTGACCTCTAGAAATTTGTAATTATTGGGAAGTTGTGTCCGATCTGAATGCTGTGCAAATCTGCCATGTCTGTAATTTGTCAAGTAAAAGTTCCACAGAAATTTACCCACCCATTTTCACTAACACAGATGTCATGTGATAATAATCCTGTGCATGGCATCTCAGTGATTTGGAGCTGTATTATTTATTTATTTTTTGCAAGATATTTTGTTTCCTCTGCACCTTGGAGGCTGCATTGGCAATTATAAGTGAAAGATTTGACAACATTTTGGGTGAAAATCAGGAGGCTAATCTCACTAGACAGGACGGAGACTCATTCACAGAAAGAGCAAACTCTAATCCGTTAGAAGAGCGAAATCTCGAAAGATGACAGTTATTATGTCATAGCCAAGTATTAATAGTAACGCAGAGCCTTGTCATCATATCTGGAGAATGTCAGTTACTTACAGCATCCCCAACAGTTTCATCTCAGTTTACTGTTGATGGTGAACAAACAACCAACAAAGTGTAAAAGGACTTTCTTTCTGACGACATCTTTAAAAACCCTTTCAGTCACTTCACTAAAACGGCCGCAGAAACAACAAGATAAATCACCCTAACCTCGCTGCTACGACTCTTAATTTAATGCTGTATTTAGAGACCGGAACATGCTGGTTGTCTCATATTGTGCTGAAGTTGACAGAGAGCAGAGCAGGATCAACAGAGGCTGCAGGTCATAGTCGGCTTTGACCATAATACAGTCAACGCTCCCTCGAGCCAGACAAAACCTAATGTGTCCTCCGCTGGTTTAATGGTGCAGATGCCAGGTAGGGGGGGGGGGGCGCTGTGAGTCACCAGTGAAGGGGCCTAAAACATCATTGCATACCTATGTGGCTCTGACTGAAAACACCAAACTGTATTCACAGTGGAGCATCACACTGCCTGTGGTTGAACTTAAGTTTAGTTTTACTTTCACATGTCTGGTGTTGTGATGCTCCAGCTGGCAGTCAGCCCTGGTGTTTTAGAGATGGCGTTAGTGCCAACACAAACTGAACACAGAAGCAGAGTTTCTCAACATATTTACCTTCAACCGGTGACGATCTCAGTCTGGCACACAGTCCATTAACATCTCCATAACCGTCCTTGATCTTAGTTACTGCTTCTGCTCCTCGTAACTCCATGAGTGAGCGCAGCTCCTGCAATGAGCAGCTGAACTCTGCCTCGTGGTTGGCCTCGCCACGTCGGCCATGTTTGGACCCACGAAAAGAGTTGTTGGCCATGTCTCCTTCCTCTGGCTCTCGACAGAGGCCTCCCAAAAAACACAGACTCAGTGGTCAGCCTGAGGTGCAGATCTGGCCTGACAGGGACTGTGTGACTGCGGGGGACAGATAGATCAGGTTATTTCAGAAGGAAAACAAACAAGTGACTCTTTGGGAAAAAGGTAGAAATATCACCACATAAAGGGGACTGGACAGTTAGGGATGGGCACAGGACACCAAGGTCATGTGCTTGGTATTGCTTCTGGTTTTAAATGACTGATATTTCTTATGTCTCGACATACTTAATTTGACTTTTTCCTAGCAAGAAATATGATGTCAACAAATTTCTCTTCTAGAATTAAATTCCTCGGATTGTGGAGGTTTTGAAGTGTGCACCAGTGTCCGAAATAGGGCTGCAGCTTCACGGTATCACAGCATTACAGAACTATTCTTATTATAAGTTAAAATGACTAAAGGAATGAAAACAGAGGGGTTATTTTGGTGAAACCCTTTTTTAAAAATGTCAGTTTGTGTAAAAGTCTCCTTTTTGAAAATAACTATAACAAATTTGAGATTCTCAATCCAGTTGCATTTTTTTCAATAATGTAGATAGGCAAATGTACATGGTATGATTATTCTCAATTTTAATATCACACTACTGTCCGAAATGAACTTTTTGACTCCTTTGGGGGACTAGTAGATGTAAAAATACCCCAGCCAAGCATATTTTCTATCGTTCAAGATAACAGTAGCAAGCAGCAAACCGGTGGCAAGCAATAGTTTAGTAAAGTTTATTTCAAACATGCATATTTTACTGGTCAACATGTCCATATATTGGGCATGACTTCAGTATCTTATTATTTAAAATGCTGCAGTAAAACAACTTTAAAATGTTCAAAGTTTGTCTGTAGAAATGAAGGGGATATTGTTTTGATTTCAGCATCTAATGCTGTTGGGACAGAAAAAGAAAGTGTTGACAGATGTATTTCAACAAAGTAAAACAATTAAAAATAAAAAAACTCCCATTTTAAACAACCCTCCTGGCCATTCGAGTCTAGATTACTGAGTTTACAAGGTGAACATGAATGCACCGTGGTTGGTGTCCACACTATTTGCTGTACAAAGTAATATAGATTTCAGAGTTCACGAGGGGCTCCTGAATGCACCATGAAGTCCTTGTCACTGTGAGAGTCAAACTCATCTCTGACATGTAAGACAAAGAGGACAGAAACAGTGCGACCATAAATGACACAAACATGTTGTAGAGACTCAGCATAGTTTTTTATCACGTGACTATTTTGGTACAAACATTTACCCGCCAGTGTGCCAGCCAGCCTCCTGAGATTTACGCGCCAAACAGAAAATCTCCCCGCATTTGACGCTTGGCGGGTGGTTTTTTTTGGACCCTGACGTACACCATCATATAAAAATATTTGATTGAAAACACAATTAGTAATATAAATAATTAATATAAAAACTACTTCAGAATTCCTTGTTTTATCCTTCCTAGCCTGACAACCAATTTTAGCTCTAAGCACATTACTTTTCTCAAGGGCAACAGCAGGAGTCAATCAGGAGTATTTAAGGCGAGAACAAAATTAATGACAGAAAATATTCATTTTAAAGTCTCTGTGCGGGTCAGCAGGAGGATGAAAAATATTTAAATAACATTCAGAGTTTGTTCAGTTTTCAAATCTCCTGAACAAATTCAGTTCTCACCATAACTAGTGGTCAGGTTTTTTTGTTAACTGAGAGGTTACTCAATCAAAACAGAAAAAGATCAGTACATCTTAATTGTTGATTCACTTTGAACATGATGGATGAATATCTATGTGTGGTGTAGAGTATTGTGTCCGCTGGTGTGTGAACTGAAAGCCTTTATATTTGTTCCTCACAGGTTGTGACCTCTGTGCCTTCAACTGTAATCTGTGTCAATCAGTCAGCCGAGGCTTAATCTGAGCAAGAGCGAAGCAGCCTGTTTCAGGAAGGAGAGGAGGAAAAGAACTACTGGGAGGTGAACAAGCTGAGAGACACAAGTCATCTGGTCAAACTGGTGGATAGAGCTTTGCTGCTTACAAAACCAGAGCTTCATTAGTTATTCCAATTAACTGTCCAAAAACACAGATTCGTTTTACAACAGGAAACATTGAAGGGCTGTAAATCTTCACATTAGAGAAGCTGCAGCAGGATAATTTAGATTTTTATAGAATTTTCTTTGGATCAGTTAATAATGAATGAGTAATCACAGCCGTACATAATATTATACAAACAATAGCTGCATAAAAAAACAGACTCAACCTTCTACATGAAGAAAACACACTCAGGCTTTTTGACATAAACACTTTTCAAAAGCCAGCCTGATATAACATTAATGTATCTCAGAGGAGAAGAAGAAAGGCTTTACTTACAGAAACTTCCCCCATCGCCTCCTGTTAGCAGCAGCAGGTATTAGTGGCAGTCTGATTACTCTGAGCAGCGTCACACTCACAGCTCCAGAAACAGCCCATAACCTGGCCACTGCTCCTTAGCCGGCAGTCTGCAGACCTGCTCCTAGACCACAGTTTATTTCCCAAACCAGCCTGTTGTTCAAAAATTCAGTTTGACCTTCAGCAAGCTCACAGCCACAAGCAGCGCTCCATCGGAGGAAAAAACAGGAGCTGGCTAACTGATTATCTGAGGAAAGCCTCGCTTAATCTAATTAGACAATCTGTGGCTTCAGTGAGAGCCAGAAAGACTGCTGCTGCTGCAGCTCCTCCTGCTGAGCACAACACACAATGTCTACACACACCAGGTCTGCACAAAGTCACAGACCAGGTCTACATACACGTCTACACACACCACATCTAAATCTGCTGCAGCTCCTCCTGCTGAGAGACACACCAGGTCTGCACAGAATCACAGACTGGGTCTACACAGGTCAGGTCTACACACGTCTATACACACCACATCTAAACCTGCTTCAGCTCCACCTGCAGAGAGGAATACACCAAACAGAGCAGAAGACATAAAACTGAAGACAAGTGTCAGGAAGCAACAACCAGAAAACACCCTAGCAACCAGTTAACTGTGATAAAAGAACTGAAACCAGCTAGCATAATCTAATTTCAGGAAAACTGTCAATGCTAGCGGTGCGTCCTTTATTACTCTGCCTGTTTCAGAGCCCAGTGTTCTTTATGTTAACACTAGCTAGCAATATGTTGTTACGTGGAGATGAAAGACTCAAATATCTCAAGATAGATGGGTCTAGTGATTGGGGTTTGAACACAGCGCAAAATGAACTACTGCCATGAATATTTGCATGTAAATTATGAATTAAAAATCAGTAGCGTTTTCGCTAATTGATTCAAGATCACAAAACATAATACCCAATGCTCAAGTGTATTGATATTTTCTTACATCCCTAATATATGTATTAGGGTTGCAAATTGTAAGCACTTAACTTAATCCATTGTTGGTAACATTAACAATCAATTCATAAACTGATTGTGATTAACGCTGCTTATATCAAATGTGTTTTTTCCTCAATCAAAGCTGACAGCAACATATTGCATAAACTCTAACAGCACTGCGATATGGAGAAAAAAAAATGCCACAGTGTTTTTTACCAAATACCTTGACATTAATATTACAATACTCAAAACCAGAGAAGATATCTAGTCTCATGTTTATGATATTGATATAATATTGATACATTGCCTAGCCCAAGCATAGCCTATCGATAGATTGATTAAATTTCACATCATCGTTAGTGGCGGCATCCCCAATAAGCATACACAAAATATAAAGGCAGTTGCCAACAAGTGTCTAAATGAGACTACAGAGGTTGACGGAAGGACATTAAACGTCATCATGCCATAACAGTTTTACAGCCTTGTTGAAGTGGTGACGGTGATGCCATACGACCTTGGTGTAGTCTGTTTATAGTCCAATGTTAGCTTTTCACTTCTGGTGGTTGCATTTACACTTCAAAATGAATAAAAGTGAAGTTCCTTTGTGAAGATTATCTCGCTGAACAAAATGTACAGGTATCGTAAACTTTTGTTTGACACAGAGCTTATGTCCTCCAATAATCCAAAATCCAGTGTTAAAATCCAGTTGGCTTTTTGTTGAAGGAACCAGGGTGATTTTAACTTCCATATCGGTCAAAAAAAAGATCCCTGCAAAACTACCAGGCATTGTGAACTACCATTGTTTTGGTTTCTAACAGACTCCCACACAAAACTCACGTATACGTCCCTCCCCCCACCCTGTGAGCAGCAGTGATGCTGGCTGACGTCAGGTGGCACATACACACGTGACACACACACACACACACAGGTGGATTACAGCACATAGAGACACAGGAGGATTAACTGAACACACACGGGTGATATCACTGTTTCACATTTGCATGATAGTGTTTTCACACTGAGCTAGCATGACCTTTGACCCCACACTCTAAAACTCACTCTGTAAAAGTAGTTCAAGGATTGGGCGGATCAGCGCGGGAACATCCACGCGTCCGTCAGTCAGAGCTCTGATTCATGCAGCCACAAAACCATAATTGATACGAATTTGTAATACAAATTTTAATCTAGTACACACTTCACTGCATGTTACAACTTAAGAGACTGTCTTAAATAAATTAATTCATCTCCTAAGAAGATTAAAGTCTGTGAGATAAACTTGCTTGATAAGTTCATTCTGGGTGAATTGTTTCACTGAGCACTGGGCAAGTGTGTGTGTGTGTGTGTGTGTGTGTGTGTGTGTGTGTGTGTGTGTGTGTGTGTGTGTGTGTGTGTGTGTGCTTCCACCCAGTGGTCACCCATAGTCAACACACTGCACACAGCACACCTTGAATTTAGGACAATCTCTAATCTTCTGTGTTTTATTGTTGAAGGAAAACCTTCTATTTACCACAGTATACTGTTAGTCCATAACAGAATGATTAACAGAGTTCCCACATTGTTACCAATGAATTTCAAAAACTTTTCCATAATATCCTACCACATTTTTTAAGCCTAATATAGCGTCACAGCCATACATTATTGCACATGCACTTCCCAGACATTTTCAGACATACAAACTGATACTGCTTGCTAACTTTACTCGCCTGTTAGACATTCATGCCGCCAACTAGCTGCATGTGCCAACAGTCCAGACTGGCACATATGGTCACTTAGGGAAAAATGTCAAGCCACACCCCTTCTTGGCGATATAAAATCGAATATGTCAATGCAGTTTGATGTGTGTTTGAATTATGTTTTCATTTCATTTATTTTCATTTGGTTGTTTTCCACTCTGACAGTGAATACTATCGTACCTCATGAGCCTCAGATCTCATTGTGAAGGCTTTGGTTCACCCAGAAGATGGCAGTAGTGCAACACCTAGAGGAAGAAGAAGAAGAAGAAGAAGAAGGAGTGGAAATGAAATAGCTCACGTGCAAAAAAGGCAACAAGAATTAATCATATTGACGCACCAGTTCCTTTAAGTTAGGGGTGTCCAAACTTTTTTGAATGGCAGCCAGATAACACAGCGTGAAAATACCTGGGGGCCGACTGATTCTCGCATCAAATGGGTTTAAAACAAAAAAAGTGAGACAAATGCAACCATTTTTATCCTTTAATGAACTATTACTACGTGATGCCTGTCTACAAACTATATGATAGTCCTATCATTGTGAGGTGAAGGGTAAAAATGAGAAGTGATCTTGCTCGTTTAACTATTATTTTGTAAAGGGCTACATATGGTATATTTTGAAAGTCAAGCCAAGGGCCGATTAAAATTGGTCTGCAGGCCACAACTGGCCCCTGGGCCAGACGTGGCTGCTTTAAGTAAAACAGAAATGAAGACCAAAATTAAGCACAAGTTAAAAGAAAGGTGGCAAAAGCAGTGGGAAGAAGAAAGAACAGACAGATGGTTTTATAGAATAAAAGAAAAGTAGGTGTGATGAGAAGGATGGTGAGATCCTGCAGAGAGGAAACTATAATATCAAGACTACGATTTGGTCATCCAGGACTTAATACCACACTATATAAAATAAAGAAACATAACTCAGGAAACTGTGACTCTTGTGACCAGGAGGAAACCTTAGAACATGTTATACTTTACTGTGCAAAATATGAGGTTGAGAGAAGGGAACATATAGAGGAATTAAGTTTTGATTTAAGAGATATTTTAGATATAGCACTTACGATTACCATGACCTGGATGACTGAGAATCTTCACCGACATGTTATCAAGCATTGTTACAGTATCTTAGGAGACAGATCTGTTTGAGAGAGAATATAGCATCATTTTATTTATTTGCCTACATTTTCTTTATATTAAGATTTTTCCCCTTGTTGTCAGATTTAGTACATTTAAGATAGAATCACGAACGATCCACACTCCTCACCAGTAGGGGACAGTAATGCCAATAAAGAAGAAGAAGAACAACAAGAAGAAAGCTGAGCTCTTCTGAGGGGGAGCGGCCGTCACATGCATATATCAGACACAGCTGATCGTGACGTCACTCGGCAACATGGCGGACTGGAATAGAGGTAATGTTTTTGACACGTACTCACTTCTGAGTATTTAGCCATTAACCATCCTGAGCAGGTCAGGGCTGATGTAACAGCTGTGTGATCGAGTGTATAACTTAAACGAAACATCAGATCAGCTGTGTGTTCAGTGTTTACATCTGTAGTTACTTCACTTGGAGGCTAACAGTGGATCTTAGCTAACAGGCTAACTAGCTGAAGAGTTTAGCTGTTTATCTGTTTCAACATCACACAGGTCCGGACCACCATGAACGGAGAGGTTTGCTCAGTCCGTCATACTCTACCGTTATTCTCTACGCAACAGGGAGTCAAGATGATTAATGTGTCCCTGATATGCGCGCGCAGTTAAGAAGTTAATTCTTGTGTATGTTAGCTTAATGCCAACAACAGGAAAAACATGGTCTACCATGCCCTGTCACCACTTCCTCTAGTGACTCTAACGGGACACGGTAGTCCTGTTATGACATGGTAATCACGTTAACAGGACACGGTAGTCCGGGTGCTTAGCATACTTATTTACACTCCGACACAAGAGTGATAAGTGGTGCTATGTCAAACATCAGCAATGGCACAGACCAGCAAGAGAAAGTGTAACTGTCGGGAGGTAGGGAGTGTTGTAAGTTAACGTAATTATATATTAATGTTAGTTAACGCAAACGTTAAGTGGCTTTAACTCAACAGGTGTCCGACCGTTTGGTAGAAATCTGTCAGTTGGTGTGAACGTACTCTGTTAGGTTCATTTGGGGAGTTAAGACGTTTTCAATTTAATTTTTATCTCAGATTTTAGACTGATGTTCGGACACATCATCTTTCTCTTATTTAAGCAGCACAGTTAAATATGCAGGTAAGTATATGCAGTCCCATGCAAATGAAGTGAGTTAGACTTGTATATATTTGGCCAACAGGTGAGTGTAAAATAAAGTAGAAAGACAGAATGAGGTTCAGATGTAGGTTTAACGATTTGTAGCATCATAAATGTGGAGTTTGACTCACTTTTGATAAAATAAAATAAAATAAAATATGGATAAATTAAATTATATGACATTTCTGTGGCAGTTAAGACCTCACAAATTCAAGGCTGTTCAATGACTTTCAGTGCCTAATGTCTGCTGCTCCCCTACGCTGTGAACGTAAAGTAATGTTTCTGTCAGCTGAGTCTGGTGCCTTTAAAGATGGCGATATAACTGCTTCAGTAAATTAATGCCTTCACTTTACTGTGGTCTTTTTTAGGAGTCTAAAATACATTAAGCTGCTCCCCGTCCACAGCCACACACCTGAGCACTGACCTAACGTTACCCACCCACCGCTTTGTGCTAACGGCTGAGCGGGAGTTTAAAGTTCAATTGAACCTTGCTGACGTTGACTGCAGCTAACGTTAGCCTAACTTTAGCGCAGGGGAAATTTATCTGGTTAAATTTCACCCAGTTATTTAATTATTTTTCGTCAGTTGACAAAACATAAATAATTAAGTGGCCCATGACTGTCGTAGCTTTTCTACATGTAGACCGCCATTAAAAGTAAGTTTAGCTATTGTTAGCTAAGGTTAGCTCATTGATGTAAGAGGTCATGAACGTTAGGCGGCGCCCTTTTCAGCGGGCTGTTAGATTATCTTTCTTAACTATGCTTAAATTAATTTAAAAAACATACTCAAAACTGTGAATTTTCTTACCTTTGACTAACTTTAAACCTTTTTCTTCTTCTTCTTCTTCTTCTTCATTTGTTAGTAAGGAAAAACCGTTATACACATTATTTTATACTTGATTGTGAAATGCAAGACCCGCCCTATGCTGCCCTACTCCTCCTCTGATTGGCTTACCGTGATGTTCTTAAACTGTGTTGCCTGAATCTAACCAATCCAACCAAAGATGCAACAAGTAGTAGCCAATCAGAGGGAGAGTAGGGCGGGTCATGCTGTACCAACTACAAACCCTTGACAGATTGATGGCATGTAATCAAGTGATGCAATTATAAATACATGATTTAGGGACTGTTCTTAACTTATCAGATGAGTGTGCAGTTTGCATTGTCGCCTGTTTGAACCTGGGGTGTGGAGCCCTTCTGTGTGGAGTTTGCATGTTCTCCCTGTGTCAGCGTGGGTTTCCTCCAGGTGCTCCAGCTTCCTCCCACAGTCCAAAGACATGCAGGTTAACTGGTGACTCTAAATTGTCCGTAGGTGTGAATGTGAGTGTGAATGGTTGTCTGTCTCTATGTGTCAGCCCTGTGATAGTCTGGTCACCTGTCCAGGGTGAACCCTGCCTCTCACCCAGTGTCAGCTGGGATAGGCCTCAGCACCCAATAGGATAAGTGGTTACAATAAATGAATGAATGAATGAATTTTAAAAACTGACTGATTGATGTTTGAAAGTTAAAGACAAAATCCTGGAGTTGAAAAAACCTTCAGTTTTTTCACTCTTGTCTTGCCTGCTGGTTACTCTGTGCAAACCGTTTATTTTTTGCAAAATGTTTAATGAGACATAAAGATTAAACAGATTTTGATTAAATATTAATATTTTAAGGTTTGATTTGGACATTTCTAGTTTTGTTTTTACCCTGAATGGAAGTGTTGATCCCACATAATGTGTTCAAGGAATGATGAAAATTTAAAGATCCAACCATGATTCCTGTTTTTACAGATTCTCGCCATGATAAATGGTGTAATTTTGGCATTTTCTTTGAAAATTGGTGATAAAATAAACACAGAGTGCAGCCATTTAAAGTCTTTTACGGTTTCCTTAGACAGAACAAAGAAATAATACAGCAGCTAAATATTTATGTAAACTCCATTAACAGCTGTTTATTACCAGATGATTAAAAAAAAGTTCTTACTAATTGGAAAAACTGAAAATATCATCTTCCATTTTACCCATAAACAGTACCAGATTACACATTTAATTTCTAGGAACCTTACTAACGTACAGCAGTTACAGCTCAGTCTCTTTTAGGAGACTATTAGGAAACTATGGGCACGGCAAAATAAAGTCCTAACTGACTGACATGTTACAGGGGGCTCAAGCAGGCTTCAGTTATTTGTCAGTTTATCTGTTTATTTGTAAGTGAATAGCGAGAATGTAACAATAGAACCTACTGAAGACTTGACACAGAATTATGTCTACAACAACCACTGAATTATTTCTGATCCCGTGTGTTTGTGTGTCTCCAGGTCATGGCTCTGTGGACGACATGCTGGATACTGAAAACAAACGGCTGGCTGAGAACCTGGCCACCAAAGTCTCCAGACTGAAATCTGTGAGTCACAACAAACAATTAAACAATGAAGTAATACCAGTTCATATATAAATATATCTTTACAGTGTATACACATATGTTCCTTCCTCACAATCTGCTCTATGTCCTCTCCTCTGTCCCGTAGTTTGACTCTGTGATAATATAAAGATTAATCTAATGTTATTGCTCATTCATTATCAAGAAAGGATAAAATGTGTTAGATTTGTCTTTTATTTTAACTGTGTCACCTGTCCTGTCTCTGAATCTGACAGCTGGCATACGAAATCGACAGAGAGGCTGATGATCAGAACGAGTATCTGGATGGCATGGTGAGTCCATGTCTGTGTGTATGT
This sequence comes from Epinephelus awoara, assembly GCA_035609425.1. Classification (NCBI taxonomy): domain Eukaryota; kingdom Metazoa; phylum Chordata; class Actinopteri; order Perciformes; family Serranidae; genus Epinephelus; species Epinephelus awoara. The sequence continues at coordinate 2,858,064 of CM069298.1, read as the reverse complement.
GTGCATAATATATGTTAATTTATATGTATATTTACACGCCATGTCCCTGGAAATAGCTGGTTTGTGATTGGCTCGTAGGTGTCCATTTAAATTAAATCTTCAGTTTATTTTATCCATCCATCCATTTTCAACCGCTTAGCTGAGGCCGTGTCACGGGGGCAGCAGGCTGAACAACGTACTCCAGACGTCCCTCTCCCCAGCCCCTCCTGGGGGACCCCAAGGCGTTCCCAGGCCAGACAAGATATATGACCCCTGCAGCGTGCTCTGGGTCTGCCCCGGGGCCTTCTTCCAGTAGGATGTGAACGGGAGGTTTCGTTTATTTGCACTAAAAAAATAAAGGATAAACAAAATGCATACTAGAAAAAAAGATTAATTTCAGTGCAGGAGGGGAAGGAAGCCTGAAAGGCATTTTAGGAGCCTTCCTGACACAAATCCACTTTTTCAGTGTCTGTGTGGATGGTTACATTTAATAAATTAGAAGTGAATCTGTTCTGTGAGATGGACAGGTGACTGGCATTAAACAGTCTGCTGGTGTTAATGACCTGCCGACCCATTCACATCACTCCTCTGGATTTAAATGCAGATTTAAATATGTGAATGGAGGATGTTTAAGGGCCGGTTTAATAAAAGTTCATTCACAATCTTCTCTCCCTCTTTTGTCCTCTTCTTTTCAGGACTCAAACTTCTTGAGTGCAACAGGCCTGCTGAGCGGCAGCGTGAAGCGTTTCTCCACCATGGTCCGATCAGGCAGAGACAACCGCCGCATCCTCTGCTACGTCTCTGTGGGCCTGGTCCTGGTCTTCTTCCTGCTCTACTACATGGTCTCAAGGATCCAACGCTGACAGGAAAACAAAGATCAGCCAGGAGCTGAGACTGCAGACTCATATTTGATAAATCATCTCTGTGGCTCTCCTGCACGGGAAAAGACTTTTTATTCTGCACCAAAGTGAGAAAACAAACAGGAAGTAGAGGGGAAACATTTTGTTGTATTGTTGAACTGACCAGCAGGGGCACCGGCCAGCTCAGCAGGGGAAACAGTGGTGAGCCTGGTCAAACCCAACATGCTGGGGTCTATTAAACAAACAAAATATGCCTGGACATTGTGGCTTTTCAACCCAGCACCATGTTTGACCCTGCAGCCAGGAGGTCCTAATACGGGCAAAGAGAAGGTGGAGTCTAAACAGAGCTCAGGTGGGAGAAGCGCCCAACACAAATCAGTGGCTGTGCCTTGGTTCCAGACTACACAGTGATTTCAAGGTTTGTAGGATTTAGTGGCATCTGGTTGCAGAAGTGACACTTCTCACGTGTGCCAAGGGTGGAGGAAAACAACGGGAGAAAATGCGAATGGCCCATTATAGAGCCAGTGTTAGGTTTGTCCATTGTTGGCTACAGTAGAAACAACATGGTGGGCTCAGTGGAAGAGGACCCGCTCCGTATGTAGATATTAAGGGCTCATTGTGAGGTTCAGTTTCAGGTGATTTTACACCTACGGTCCATTTCTGCCAACAGATGCCCCTGAATCCTACACACTGGACTGTAAAGTAGGTTTTGAGTTGTTACTAATTTATTGAAATTATTATTGACAGAATAAGTCACCAGTGACCCTGTTAGCAGATAGCTCTTGTTAGCATGTAGTGAAATTGTATAGATCATGATTGACAGGAGGCAAAGTTACAGGCTAACTCTGATGCTGACACTGTCGCACATGATTTTATTTTTTTAACAAACATAAATGTGTTGGTTTTGTTTTACTTTGGTTTGATGAGCAGTTTAAGTTCAGTGTGTGTTTGCAGTAAAGCCCGTTTCCCTCCAGTAATGATGATTAAAAGTTGGGATCTGTTCTGTTTATGGTTTACACGGACAGTTTGCATAACTCTTCTGTCTTTTTTTTTGTACGCCGCGTTAAGTCTGCACAGCACATCACTGCTGAAGAGAGACTGCAGGAGATTTAAGAGCATTCAAAAGAGTTTCCTTTCTCGGTTTACATTCCAGCTGACTGGATGGCTCATCACCCACAGCAGACATTTATTATTATTATTATTAATTATTATTATCATTAATACACATGTAATAAATGACTTTAATTGTGGAACTTTTTTTTTTGTGGAATTTGTTTTCGCACAGTTAATTTAGGGTCTAGGCGTAATGTGATACTGAAAATATTTTATGACTTGCAGTTTTATAATATTCTTAAATTTAGATAAAAGCCTAGTTTCATAATTATTGTATGTCATGGAGAATATTATACAGATTTATTTTGAAAACCAAATGAGAGTAGATTACATTTGAATAAAAGCCTCTATAGATTTCAACAAAATATCTCATCACTGTTTTTGTTGCTTTTTTTAATAAATATATTTGTACTAGTCCATAGCCATTGGAGCTTTGTCACCTTCTACCTATGCCAGTCCTCAATGCCTGTGTGCAGTTTCACATAGATTGACCACGTCAGTGAGTAGAAAAACGTGGGACAGACAGAATGACTCACTGACAGAATAACACACTGACAGTTTCTGTGATTATGTACAGCATACCATACCATGACTTAGTCATACCAAACATTAGAAACACCAACATTGGTCCACAGGGGGAGCCACAGCCATCGGTCGCATTTTAGCCATTTTGAAGCATTTTTCTGTTGTTATAGCGCCACCCAGTTGCCAATTAGAGTTAAATTTCTCCAGTCACCTTGAGGCGTCCTGTTCTACATATCTACCAAGTTTAGTAAAAATCCATATGGCGGTTAGGCCTAGATAAGAAATGAGCTCTCTAGCGCCCCCATTTTGTTTGATGGGGTCAATAATGGAGGGGTCCCCTCAGATTATGTGTGGTCATATGCCTACAAAGTTGCGTGGTGATGGGTGAAACCCTTGAGATGTTATACACCTTTATGTGATGAGCCACGCCCTCCGCAATATTCATTGCCTTATAGAAGCTCAGTTTTAGTAAGTTTTCCAACTTTTGCCAAGAGGGAACTTTAGATATTGGTCCCTGGATTATGTTCACCCAGTTTCATGCAGATCGCTCAAACTTCCTAGGAAGAGATCCATTTGAAGTGTTTTTCAAAACATTCAAAATGGCGGAAAATCTATATAAGTGGAAGTTATGGGTTCTTGAGGCAAATGTGTTCCTCATGAGGAGAGGCATCTCTGTGCAAAGTTTCATGTCTCTACCACATACGGGGCATGAGATATGCCCATTCAAAGTTTGACATTTCAATGGGTTGCTATAGCGCCCCCCTTTGGCCAATTGATGTAATATTGCTTCATTGGCATCCTCCCATGACCCTCTACCACTGTGCCACATTTCACATGGATTGACCAAGTCAGTGAGGAGAAAAACGTCGAACACACACACACACACACAGTTTTCATCATTATATAGTACGATAAGATAAATATCTCCCAACATGCAGGTCTAAATGTGCCAAACCTGGTACACAGTTCTGATGGGGAAATACAGTATCTCACAGTCTGCATAATGGAAGAATAGAAAAGTAAAAAATACTGTGAATCATCATCCTTAAATTATACACCATGTTTAGTTTTAATTGTAGGTTTGTCCTAAATTATCAGAGCAAATACAGAGAATGTGACCTCAGTGATAGTTACTGCCTAGAAATCACATTACACCTTAATTCCATGGTGGACTGTAAATAAGTACATTTATTCAAGTACTGGGCTAATTAAAAACACATTTATGGTACTTGTACTTCATTTTAATATTTTCTTTGGGTGCTGCTTTATACTTTTACTCTATTACCTTTCAGAGGAAAATATTGTACTTGATTCTGCACTACATTTATCTGACAGATTTAGTTACTTTATAGATTTTTACATACAAAACAAATGAAGAGCTTATAAAATATAATGTTTTGTTATAATTCAAATCACAGTACATAACAACATATAGGCTGCAAGTAGAGCTGGAACATTTAGTTGATTAACTGATAGTTACCATGTTGATAAAGGTTTAAATCACTATTTTAATGTAAAAACATTTCATGATTCCAGCGTCTGAAATGTGACAATTTACAGCTCGTCCTTACGATTACTTGTAATTTATTTTTGGTCATTTTGATGTTTGGACAGTTGGTTGGACAAAACAAACATTGTGAAAGTGTCACTATTTTCTGAATGTTTACCACACTTACACACAACCAAATCAATAACTCAAGAAAATTAATCTGAGATTAATAAATACAAGAAAAATTTGCAGTCCTATATAAAATTGTTGAGGTGAAAACAGCTTCACCTCAACACCACAACACAAAAGACTGCTTTTATATTAATGCAATATTAAGTATTGCGGTATTAAGTAATAATAATAACAACTCTACGATATAATAAATAATAGTTAAATCATCAGAGAGAGGACATTTTCTGCATTTAGTACTTTTACTTCTGATACTTTCATAATATTTTCCTAATACTTTTACTTAAGTAACATAAAAGTATTTTCACTGCAGGGCTTTTACTTGTATTTGTACAGTAAGTAAAGAATCTGAATATTTCCTCCACCACTGCCTAACCTGCAAAGCTCTAACTATTAGACAGTGTTTCTTACACACAGGGTGGACTACAGGTTTTATCTGGGCTTATTTTTAGATTATTTACACATATTTTGGTATTCAGAAGTGAAAGCTTCAGACTAATTTAGAAGTTTTCTCACCATATGTATTCATATGAGAGCAGACAGACAGGTAAATTAATTCTTTTTCATCAGAATTAATTGTATGAATGAATCGGGAGTTTTACATCAGCACATAAAACACTTCAAACTCAACAGAAAATAATTTAAAAGAATGGAAAGAAATGTATTCTGAACATGTAAAACAAGACATGAACGTACAAACAAGCAGACAGAAAGAAATATAAATAATGAAAAGCATAAAAGCAACTGTCAGTGTATAGTGACTGTGATTAAAGCTTCCTCATACAGATAAACTTATACCTTTAAATAAGCCATGTAAATATATAGCTTGAATCACCAAATATCTATCTTACAAACTATAAACCTGCCTTAGTACATAATATAAATAACCAGTTATCAACGACTTACAAATACATACCATATTATTATATATACATATAGCCTTACAGAAAATAAATATACATTTCAATATAACATATATTAAGCAACTTGTCCTTGTGAACTTGTTGAAATTAAATTGAAAAAGTAATCCATTACTTGGCTACATGTATTTTTGTGTGTGTGTGTGTGTGTGTGTGTGTGTGTGTGTGTGTGTGTGTGTTTGGCCGCTGTGTCGCTTCGGATCTGCTCGTGTTTCTTCGACAATTTCCGGTGCATCCCTTTCCTGATACTTCACGAAAAACAAACACCGGAGCGGCCGCTCTGTCGCCGCTGTAACCGCCCGATTGTCGAATGCTGCCGTTATTTGTATCGTGTCGTTGATTTAACCGTTTACCGGTAATCAGGTTCCGTGCTCGCGGTTCTCCTCTGGTTCGTACCGGGCTCGGCTGCGCTCGGACCGCGCTCTGCCCCACGGCTGCTCGGCCACACTCGGCTCTTGTCGTTCGGCGGAGGAATGGACGAAGCGGACTCGGCCACGAAGGCGCTCGGGCTGGTTGAACCGCCCATCGGCCTCCCGCCGGTGGAGGCGGTGGGCTCGGAGACCGAGTCGGAGGCCGAAGTCACCACGATGGCCGTGATGGCGGAACCGGGAAACATCGACATGGGAGCCGAGTCCCTGCCGAACCCAGACGAGGCCGAGGCGGCGTTCGCAGGCAAGCTAGCAGGCCGCTGCTGCGCTGTGCGCGGTGGCGCCAAAACACAGTGATGTTAAAGATGGCAGCTCGCTTCACTACATGTTGTGACGGGATGAATTCACCACTTCATGCCGACCAAACTCAACCAGCAGCGACCTTCACGTGACGCTGAACAACTCTTTCATAAATAAAACCTTTTCTCTTCACACATTCATGAGCAACGTATTTGCCAAACTCCGTTCAGTTATTATGTAATTTAAATATCTTACGCCTATTTATTACATAAACGTCACATATATCATAGCGCACATATTCAGTTTATTAATTTAGCAAGTGCTTCTGAATTCGGCATGACTGACATCATTTAACAACCACCCAATCTGAATAAAATTCAACTTTTAGAGTTGGTTCACGCTGCAAACCCACCGTGTTTGAACTGCTGAGTGAGGCTTAACTGTGACTCAGTTCAGACTGGATTGTTGAACTGTATGCCGAGTTAAAGAGCTGCAAGAAAAGTGCAGATTCTTGAATTAACCCCCGTCAAACTTAAGACAGTGAGTGGAGTTCAAGGCAGATAAACTGTGTGTCAAGGCTGGATGAATGGTTCCCTAACAGCTGTATAATATAATAATGATAATAATACAATTCATATCTAAATTATCATGTATAAATTACTGTTAAACTCTGCATTAGATGTCTGAACAAGTCAGTGTGCAGCCTACTGTCAGGAACATCAGCTGGAAAGTGAAGTAATGTTTCTTTGTTAAACACATTATGGCATCCTCGACAGAATATGTCTTATTATTCTGGTGATATCTATAATGTCCCATATATCCTTACATGCTGTCTAAATACTCCAGTTTCACGGTGCTAATATAGTTTGATCTCAACAGGAGCACTGTAGCTATAATACAGCAGACGCACTGATCTGGAGATGTATGTGATGATGATTAAATATTCTCTTGTTCATCAGAGGTGACGGCTGTGACGGTGGCGGACGTTCAAGCTGCAGAGGACAATGTTTTCACCACGACGGTTGCCACGTCAGGAAGTCTCCCTGAACACGTGCTGGTAGATCACCATATTGTGCACATTAATTAGTATGTTGTATGTAGGAATTAGTGTCGTCCAATAATCCATGCTGCAGGCGCTGATCTGTTGACTGCTGGTTTAGAGTAGTGGCAACTTTTTATCCCAATTTAATGTCACTTCTTGACGATGGTGGTGGAGAGTGTCATCTAATAACTCTGTAAAATCTTCCAAAGGTGTTCAGCCTCTTTAAGGATGCCCAGAGAAACTCCTAAAGGCCTGGCTGAACATCTTCTTATATCGCACCACCTTTAACCTTCTTCTATTTAAGTGTATTTACTGTGTGAATGTGTGTGTCACAGAGCGGGAGGACAACCCTCCAGCTGGGCGATGGTCTCAGTACCCAGAAGGCCACCCTGATCGTGGTTCACACTGATGGCAGCATCGTGGAGGCCACTGGTCTCAAGTCTGCTGCCGCAATGGCATCAGGTACATCTGTGTGTGTGTGTGTGTGTGTGTGTGTGTGTGGCCCAGACACACCAAACCAACTTCAGAGAAATGCTTTTTTTGGCGACAGCAGAGCCCATCGGTTAATTAAATCAATCTGATTGTCAGTTCAGTTCACGAGTAGAGAAACGGAAGTGAGGAAAGTAAACAAAGAGTTAAAATCAAGAGGGAGTGAGACCAAAACAAACTCGTGACATAAGGTCAGATTATTTTTCTTTAGTCTCTGAGCTCATTAGCAGAAACTTTCCTGATGGTTTGTGTTGTTGTTCACTGGCGCACTATAAATATGTTCTGTTCTACCAACATTGGATTGTGTTGTTAATGTGCTAACTGGCTAACTAGCCTCAAGACGGTCTTACTGTCTCTTTTTTAATGATGATTACAGACTACCGCCGACTGCCGGTGTAGAGAGTCTTGGTGGTGTATTTATGTGCAACTTTTTGTCGGCTTTCATTGCTGCTAGTTCTCTGAAGCTGGTTTGTTGAGTTTGGGCCTTTACCATACTGGGAAGGTTCCGCTGTCTCTGAGGTGTCCATGTTGGACTAGGTTGTTAAAAAACAAATTTTGGCGGTCAGTCTCTCAGACTGATCCGTGTCTCTTTGTTTCATCCTCCTGTGTGTCCCTCAGGCCCACAAACCCCACCCACCCCGCTGACTCCACCCCAGGACAAAGACTCCTGCTCCAAGTACAACTGGGACCCTTCAGTCTACAACAACGAGCTGCCGGTCCGCTGCAGGAACACCAGCGGAGTCCTCTACAAGAGCCGACTGGGATCAGGTGATTAACACGCCTGTACTGAGCGCTGTTTCATACTGAAGGTTACCAGTGTGCAGGCTTCTTCTCTGTTTCACAAAGAAAGTTATCACAAGACAGACGTTACCGTGGAAACCAGTGTCATTATGGTTCGGCTTAGTTAACAAGCTCAGCTTTACCTCAGTTAACCTGTCTTTAAAGTTCCTCCTATAAATGAGACCACTGATCTGTAAACCTCTCACAATACCAGATAATCTGGGCTGAACGTTGGTACAGACAAAGGTACCAGACCAGATTTCTCCTCTGATTGTCGGCAGGGATGATGAATCGGCTCAAAACTACTGTAGCCTGAGAGAACATGAATCAGACTGAATACCTCACTTCACTAGTGCTCTGTTGTCTTTAGTAATTTGTGCTGTAGTTTCCCACACTGACAGTGCTGTGTTTGTGTTCAGGGGGTAAAGGTCGCTGCATCAGACACAACCAGCAGTGGTTCACTCCCACTGAGTTTGAAGGTCTGGCAGGAAGAGCGAGCAGCAAAGACTGGAAGAGGAGCATCAGATACGCCGGCAGACCTCTGCTCTGCCTCATACAGGTACTGCTGTGCTAATGCTACAGCTAATATCACCACACTGTACTGCTGACGTGCTGCACTGCACTGTATCACACGTCTACAGTTTCAAATTCTGTTTGTGGTTTAACTTTGTTTGTGTGTGTAGGAGCGTATCCTGAACCCCCACGCTGCTTCCTGTACCTGTGCAGCCTGCTGTGATGACCTGTCAGGGGTGAGTTAACAGGTCCTGCTCCTCCACAGTGGTGAAATGTAACTAAGTAGCTGGAGTACTGTACTTAAATACGGTTTTAAATATTTTGGGCCAGGAGTGACCATATTCATCTAAAGAAGACCGGAGGTGCATCTTATGATGAAATGCTTTATTTTTCCTCGTGCACTCAGCCACAGGACATTACAGGGAAACTCTGAGGGGCCAAATTACATCACCTTCCTCCTTCCCAGCAGCACAGGACAAAACCACAGGCTGTTATTGCCATTTTCAGCTTCGTCCTGTGCTGCTGGGAAGGAAGAGAAAAACCTGCCTGACGTCTGAAATGTAGAATTAGGTTTCTCCTATGGTGACTGGGCGGGTTTGAGTCTGCGATTAGGGTATTTGGTGTCAGGTAGCTCTGTGTTTGTTTCTTCATTTTGACCTAAATCTGTTTGTGTTGTCAGAATGAACAAACATTGAATAATCACTTTGGAAACAACAGATGGATGTTTGCTGTCGCTTTGGATATCTGACAAACTAAAAGTTAATCGATAAACTGAAGAAAATTTAAGAAATAATTGTAAATAATCATCATAAAAAAGTTTACTTGCTCAGACGGCAGAACTCAGTTTGTCTGATCCTCTCCTCTCTCCTCAGTGTCCAAAGGATGGAGACGCTTTGGTAGCAGAAAACATCAGTATGGTAAATATATTTATTCTTATCCCTGTAACTTTGACCTCATTATCTCCACCTGAGATTTATATTTCTTCACAGCGTCCTGATGTTTTACAAACTGAAAAGTTCCGAGTGTTAATGTCAAACATCTGGACAGATTTCTGATCATTTTTTCTTAGATTTGAATCAGATAGTTCCTGATTCAGATCATCATTTCACCAGTTTAGATAAAATTTTCGTCCCGACTGCTTGTGTGTAGACAACATTTAACATTCACAGTATGGGAAAGTAACTAAGTATATTTACTCAGGTACTCAAGTACAGCTTTTATGAACTTGTGCTTTACTAGAGTATTTAAATGTTATGCTACTTTATACTTATACTCCACTACATCTCAGGGGTAAATATTATACTTTTAAGTCCACTACATTTCTTTGATAACTTTAGTTATTTTGCAGATTATTAATGCAAAATAAAATTAACTTTTAGTAACATTTAAGTAACAATTATGATTTATTATGATGGATAAAGACACTGAATTTCACAAGCTATCTAGCAGTATATGTAGTAAAAAGCTCAACCTTATTGCCTGCAATGTTGAAGTGATTCTAACATTAATGCATCAATAATTGTAATTCAGTTATCTAATACACATTAATCAAAAGCAGTCAGCATAATGGACACATTTACTTTGGCTACTTTAAGTATATTTTTAAGCTAATACTTTTGTGTGCCTGTGAATATTCTCATTTATCCAGGTCATAGTTTTCTCAAGGCAATTGAATCGAACGCAACTGGATTTAGTTTTGTCTTAGAAGACGTTTCAGCTCTTATCCGAGAGGCTTCATCAGTTCATGCTTGTCTGACTAGGCTGGAACAAGTCTGACAAACTGGTGTGGAAACAACCCAGGTATTTAACCTCTGGGGAGGTCTTCACAAGGCCAATGATGTTGCTGGTTTGTTAGTGCTCCAATGGCGTGTCAGTGACGGTTGTTGAAACTCCTGCTGCTGCGGTGGTCGTTGGAGTTGTTAGAGTCACATGAGGCCATGTGAGAACGACCATTGTTTTTAGAGGTTAAGCTGTTCAGTCTCCTGGGCAAGGATGAAAGGACAGCATTATAGGTGGTGTTGCAGACCTCCTCCTCTATTGAGACATCATTGGCCTTGTGAGACCTCCTCAGAGGTTAAATACCTGGGTTGTTTCAACACCAGTTTGTCAGACTAGTTCCAGCCTAGTCAGACAAGCATGAACTGAAGAAACCTCTTGGATAAGAGATGAAACATCTTCTAAGACAAAACTAAGTCCAGTTGCGTTCGATTCAATTGCCTTGAGATAATACTTTTGTGCTTTTACAATCTTTTAAAATCTCAGTACTTCTTCCATGTGAACATTTGACAACTTTGGCTTCTTTTATTCAGTGAGAGAAAAAAGTGTTTTGGCGAAAAATCAAGTTTGTATTTCAGGTATTTAAAAAATTTGCAATATTTTCCTTTTGTTGTTGCTGAGTCAAAGTATCTTCACTCTTTGTTGTGCTGATTTCATCTGTCTCCTTCAGACCGGTCCGGTCCGCCTCTTCGTCCCGTACAAGAGACGGAAGAAGGACAACGACCCTCCGGTCACCTCCCCGAAAAAGGAACTTCCAGCCACCAAAAACATCACACTGACCCCGGGGACTACATGTACGTCAGGTGACCTCAGTCTGATGTGCGCTCAGAGGAGACTCTGTGTCGCACAGCAGAATTAGAACCAATAAGCAGATTTATGTCAGATAATTCAATAGATTCATGTGCTCATATTCACAGCAGCTGGTTTTAAAAAGTTTGAGACTTAAAGAGGACGTGTTATGCTTTCCGTGATTTTCTGATATATACTCTGCATATTATGTTACATATTAAATGAGTCCAAACATGTACATGAAGAAAACTTATCGCCTGCACACCTACTACATCCCACATAAAACATAAAAACATAAAAGTCATATTTCAGAATATCAAACAAATATTTTATGATACTTTTTATCTTATTCATCATCTCATTATGTCCAAACATGTCTAACACGTCTGTCCTTCACCAACAGTCACGGTGTCCCCGTCAGGACAGTTCACCACCTCCGGCACCTTAACCTTTGACCGCACGCCAACAGGCGACGCCACCGCGGCCGCTGCCGCTGCTGCCATCATCTCAGAAGGTTCATCGCAGAGCGAGGTGTTTGCCAGCACAGCAGGTAACGTCCACCGCTGTTATTATTCACACCGTCCATCATCTGGAGTTTATTTGTGTGTCATCAGCTGTGTCTGAGGGTCAGATATAGAGTTGTGTTCAGGAGCGCAAAATAATACGGATCAAAAAAACATCTGATACTGATACTATTCTTTCTCACACCTTCAACTCAAACCACCACAAATATATCATTTAATCATTACATTCATATCAGAAACATGCAGGAGACTAGTCCACTGATGGACCCTGATGACGACTGTTGGCCGATGAGGAAAATTCTTAGGCAGCCCTAGATTTTTGATTGAGTCTGTTTCTTTGCGTCTGGAATATGATCCATAGGCTGGGGCCTCTCTGTAGCACCACAGTGCTTCATTTAGTGTGACACATTTGACCTTTGTCGAAAAATTGCAGCTGCTGTGATTTGGATGTTGTGATAATATTAAGATTAATTGTGCAGACATTCACTGTGTCCAAACTAAGAATCTTACTGTCTTTGGTGCGTCCCTGCTTTTTCGTCACCAGCAGGTCGATGTTTTCACTTACTCTGTGAAATATCTGCTGGGTGGAGAAACAAACTCACCTCCGTCGGGTGTTCAGGATGTTTATTGTGTCCTCCTTCTTAATTACCTGTCCTACAATCCCCTTTGTTGCGCCTGACCTGCAGCCTATCCATCATCCTATCAGGTGCTGGGGAGGCATTGCAGGTGCTCTCTGATTGGCTGTAGTGTTGCTGTAATGAGCTCTCAGGAGAGGCGGGTTGTGAGACTGATTTCACTGCGTGATCCTAACGTCCTGTTTAAAGGACCAATCAGAGATCTCCCACATCTCCTCAGTCCTGCTGCTAACACTGAACTATGTTATTTAGGTTTATTGTTTTTAATGTTTCCTGAAAATCAGCTGACAAAACACAAAACTGCTGATCATCCATCAAGGACTCAAAGTGTTCTTAACATCAGTGGCTGCTGATGTCTCTCGTCCTTCACCCTGAGGTTAATGATGAAACCCTGTGTGTGTGTGTGTGTGTGTGTGTGTGTGTGTGTGTGGTTTTAAATGAAGAGATGTGTGTCAGAAGATAATCTAAATATTCAGGTTCATCACATTGAAAATCTATGTGATGATCTCAGATTTTAAAACTGATTTTCTAATAAACAAACCATGGAGCTGCTGGACCTGTTCCTCTATTTTCACTTTCAGCAGGGGAACAATAGGGGGCAGTAAAGTCTCTGCTGCTGTAAAACAACCACAGTATGAAGAATTAAAACCAGCTGACAGAATGACAGAAACACAAAACAGAGGTTGGTGCAGCTGATAAATGAGCGACATGAATATCCAGGAGGGAAAGAAGTGGAAAAGGAACAGTACGTAAGATTTAGGGAGATTTAATGGAATCTATTGGTGAATGAAACTTCTCCTGGTTCGAATTCCTTCAGTGTTTATTGTTCAGGAGTTTTTTTCCTAGAGCTAAATTATCACAGAGGTCTCTTCCGCTCCAAAACACACAGACCAGATGAATTAAACCAGTAAAAACACTGAATAAAGGCGTTTGACATAAAAAAAATTCTGTGTTTTTCTGATGCAGCTCTTCTCAGAGAGGCTGCTAACTACTGTGGCCAATGCAAAAATGCAAATGTCCCAATATAGAGCCAGTGTTTGGTTTGTCTCTTCTGGGGGAATTGTAGAAACATGGCAGTGCAACATGGTGATCTCAGTAGACGAGGACCTGCTCCCTATGTAGATATAAACTCCTCATTCTAAGGTAAGGAGAGCACAGAGATTCTTATTCTCAGGTGATTATACACTAGTTTTAGTTTAATGTGTGACACTGGGGCAGCGCCTGGATGCAGGTGACAGATGTGTTTAAAAAAAAAAATGCAGCGACAACAGACGTTTCATATGCAAGTCATATATAAAAAAGGGCAAAGCGTCTCCGTCCCTCCTCTGGCCTCTCTGTTGATGCTCTGTGTAGGAATAAGATTAAATGATTTAAATCATTTTCCAGCACCAGATTCATTTTAAAGGCCGACAGAACAACTTTTTAACTCCGCCCACAAAGATTTTTAATAGTTTCAAATTTGGTGACCCAAAAAATTCGATGGCACAGGATTTGATTGTGAATTTTTTTTTTTTTAATATTCAGCCTTTTTTTTCTCCTGTTTTTTTGGGGGGACCCTTAACGCAACACTAACCCCATCTCCGACAAGGAAATAGAAAGCCCGATGTGCAATGAATGGAGACCTGTTATCCTCCTTGAATACAGACGACTGAATTCTTTCAACAATGTGACTCAAAATAATGATACAATAGATTTTAATTTTTAATTTTTTTATTTTAATTTAAATTTAAAATCATTCTGAGCTCCGAAGCTTTGATTTTTTTAAAATGAAGTCGAAGGTCAGCCCTAGTTTCAAACCTATCTGAATCTTATATAGTCATGTTGTAGTTTAGTGTCCTGTGCTGCAAACCTTAAACCTTTGTAGCTCCAGTGCTGTGTTAAAGTTAACGTGCAGCCCTGCTGTTTATTTTATATTGTTTTTCAGGTAAATGTTGTGCAGCTGTTTATTTTCAAACACGTAAAAAATCCCTGTCTTTGCATTTTGATGCATTTTATTTTGATCACAGTCTGCTTTTATAAAAGTGCCTGTGACATTTGATAGTTCTTTCTGATAGATAATGTTGTGCTTGGAACAAAGTTATGTAAAAGAATAATAATAGTAAATAAGTAATTAAAGTTATTTATGACTGATGTTCAATTCTTGTAAATTAATACCCCAGTTAATTAAAATACATTGTAAATAATTTTTACCAAATAAGAATGCAAATTAAGAGTCTAGAGTAAAATGAAATATCATACAAAATATGATACTGAGACAGGCTGGTAGTGATAAAATAAATAAACTCTGAGAAACAGGTTAAAACAACGATATTTTATATTTCAACGTCTCTTGAACACGGCCAAAATAAAAATAATAAATAAAAGTTACAAATAAAATAAAACAAAACAAGACAAAAGCAAAGTTGAGGAGAAGCTCGAGAGCAGTCGTCCTCTGCACAGTCTGCTTCTGTCGAGTCTGTCGATCTCTCACTGCTGCTCGTTTAGTAATTGAAGACAACTCAGATCAGTATATCAACATCTTTATCGGCTCCTCTATTATATGTTATAACACTACAGTGACAAGACAGTAATGGAACAATGATAGAGGAGATTTATGAAACAAAATCAACCTGAAACTAAAATGTATCCCCTTTGAAAATTAGTCCTCGCTACCAACTGTACCGACTGAAAACTTTCTCCAGCTTCTTTCTGGTAAATTACCATGGTGACTGTGAAGCAGGTTAGTCGGTATGTAAGAGTCCAGTTAAAGTGAATATTCTCTTTACCTGCGAGAACACACACGTTGTTTCCCCTGGACATGTTGAATCAGAGTCTGAGATGGATGTCCGGTTATTTTTGGACTCGTCTGCTCTCAGAGGGGCTCCGAGCTGTCGGTGACTCCACCGCCACCAGGAATATATCGTGTATGTAGGTCAGGAGTGAACGTATAGAGGACACACAGACACAGTGACCTGGATCTGCTGCGACCACCTGCTCTGTTTTAATTCTTCGTACTTCAGTTCTGCATCAAACCTTTGGAGGACTGATGGAAACCTCGGTCGAGGTGTCTCCTGTGTGTTTGACTGCTGCATGTGAACCAGTTTTTTTTATGTTAAAGCTAATGTTCATCATAACACATTTACACCGAGCCACTACACACATGTTCAGAGCTGTTCTTTGTTGCAGCCCTATTCTGTTTTATTCTGTCACATGTACCAGTGGCTGTCAAACTTTTTGTGCCCAAGACAAAATGTCAAAGCACACCTGTATTAACATCTGTTCACAACAGCTTCTATGACGTGTTATCACTCTTATCATGACGTGAAATGAGCTCTCTAGCGCCCCCATTTTGTTTGATGGGGTCAATAATGGAGGGGTCCCATCAGATTATGTGTGGTCATATGCCTACAAAGTTGCGTAAACTTTGGGTAAAATGCTGTGCTGCGCTCGTCACTGTCACTTTTTAACTACAACAAAGACACACGGTGTATCTTTGTTGTAGGAGTAACACCTGTCACATCAACAACAGTGGAGGAGAAATGAATTCTCCGGCCACATGAACCGCGGCCCGTCCTCTCTCCCTCCGTCCTTCAGCCATCCAGAGCGAGTAAAAGCATCTCAGCTCAAAAAACGCTGCACCTCAGAAGTGCTCTGACGCTGCTAGCTGTGTTTTCAGAGGAGCATCTGTCGTTTTCAGCTGGGAAAAAACACTTTGGTGAACACACACCTGCTCACAGACATAACACTAATGATTGTCCGAGCAGAGCAAACCGACCACAACCTGTCAGCCCAACCTTCGACTTTTAGAAACGGACATTTTTTATAGTCTTCCAGGATTTTATAAACAAAATAATTTCTAAAAAATTCATTCACATCTTATTTGATAAAGAAATCCTCCATAATGTGAAATATAGTGTTTGTTTTCGCAAGACCTCAGACAGCTGTGGGTTTTTTGGTGTGAAACAGTGTGTGAACTTGTGTATGATGGCGGCCATCAACCATCGACAGTCTTTTATCTATTAAAGGAAAAACGTGAAACTAAAAACATGCCTGAAAACACTCTGTGTCTCTTCTTCTTCTTCTTCTTCGTCTTCTTTCTGACAGTGCTGACAGCGTTGCCGGCGCTGGCCATGACCCCTCAGCCAGTTCAGGCCAAGATGGCGGTGGCAGTCACGGCATCGTCTCCGTCAGCAGGGCTGGTTAGCGGGCTGGAGGTGGGGCCTGTAGGGGGGGCGGGGCCGGCGGTCAGCGAGGGGCAGAAGAACACCTGGCTGTACCTGGAGGAGATGGCCAACACGCTGCTGAGCAACGTTCAGCAGCTGAAGGCTCTGATCGAACAGGCGAAAAACTCTGCAGGGGACTCAGCAGGGGTCAAAGGTCAGGGAGGCAGGAAGGAGGTGAGAACACACACACACACACACACACACACACACGTTTGCTCTTTTTCGACAGAGATGACGCTATAGAGCCGCTACAGAGTCCCCTATTTATGCCGCCTTTGCATCTTTACACAGAACAAAATGGCCACAGCATCATGTCGCTTCACTGTGCGATGACGGCATCGTGGAATAAAAAGAGGTGTGACAAGTGTGATGTTTAACACAATAGCATCGGCCTCTTGTGTGACATATGACGTGCCTCGGCAGCGCTTTATAAACGATAACACGGCACTAACAGTTGTTTACGGTCCCTGTTACACGGCGGCTGATCTCATCCTCTGCTCGGAGGGTAAGGAGCTCCTGGACCTTTTTGGCTGCTGTTCTTCTCCTTTGAGTTAGCTGCTAACTGCTATCAGCTACTTTTTAAATCTCCTGCATTGGGTTGTCAAAACGTCACACCCATGCCATCGATGACCCCGTCCTGCCGGCTGTCCCCTTTATACAGAGGTTATTTCAGCGCTGTTACTTCCTCCGATGTCGACAACACTGCTCCCCCATCCTGTGATATTGTACAAAACAACAAGGCTGCATAACAGCCTGAAAGTCCTGCTATGGAGAGGCAGTGTTAAAGGGGCTAGTGACACACACACGCGCGCGCGCACGCACGCACACACACGCAGACATACATACATGGTTTTGAATTCAGATGAGTGGCTTTAAGCAGAAATTATTACACAATGATTATGAATAAAAAATGTTAATGAGACGATGACTTTATCACTGAGTACTGACTCTGTGTGTGTGTGTGTGTGTGTGTGTGTGTGTGTGTGTGTGTGTCTCTCTATGTGTCTGTGGGTCAGTGTGGTCTCACACAGTCGTTTCAGAACCAGATCACGTTTCAGCAGCCGGACGACTCGGAGGCTAAGAGGAGCTCTGACATCACCGAGATCATCATCAACGTATGACACACACACATGCACACACGCACATGCACGCACTATTAGGCAGCACTCCAACCCGAAATATCCTGACTTTTAGTCCCTAGTGTGTTTGGGTCAGATTCCAAAATCCTACATTTCCATAATGCAGCTGTGTAGTCTGTCAACCTTGTTTTTCCTCCAGCCAGAATTTGTTATCTGAGACCTGGCTTATATTTAAGCAAATGTGGTGTGTGTGATGTCACTCTGCTACTATCAGCCTACAGAGAGTCTATCTGTTAGTGAAATGACAGATGTTTGAAAGTGTTCGTGATGCAGGGAGTCAGACACAGCAGAGGGACGTTGGGTTTGACTTTTGGAAAATGTTAAAGGGGGTGTATTCAAACTAAAGTATGTTGTTGTCAGTGAATACTCTGTCTGGAGAAACAACAACAACAAGACTTGTATAAATATATCTGTTGTATATCCTGTGTTTACGTGTGTTCATATGTGTCCTCCTGCAGCAAATGTGTGTGAACTGTGGCCGTGTGGCGATGAGCGAGTGCACAGGCTGTCACAAGGTCAACTACTGCTCCACCTTCTGTCAGAGAAAGGTAAGACTCACCTGAGCGATCCTCTAGAGCACAGCCATGTTTGTGTTTTAATCTAACAGCACGGTGGTGCAGTGGTTAGCACTGTCGCCTCACAGCAAGAGGGTTGCTGGTTGGAACCCAGGTGTGGGAGCCCTTCTGTGCAGAGTTTGCATGTTCTCCCTGTGTCAGCGTGGGTTTCCTCCAGGTGCTCCAGTTTCCTCCCACAGTCCAAAGACATGCAGGTTAACTGGTGACTCTAAATTGTCCGTACAGGGCTTGACGCTAACTTTTTCCCCAAGGAGCACATGTGCTCCTAAGTTGAAAAAGTAAGGAGTGCACAAAGAACTTTAGGGGCACAATGTAAATTGATCAAATAATAAATAATAATAATAAACGTGATGCAAATAGACATTTACAAGCAAAATTATTTAATGAATTTGTAAACAAAATGTACAGAAAGGTAAAATCATCAAGTTTTTAAAAAGTATTGCAATTTAATTTTGTCTTTAATGTTATTATCTTATATATATTATCTTTGCAATATGATTATCTTATATAATGTTATTACTATCCTAAAACATTCTCCAGGCCCTCTGAAACTTATTTCCACCCTGCCCAGCAGCTTCCCTGGAGGTCCGCCGCTCTTCCCGGTCCCTCGTCTCCGCCACACTTTGACTTATTTCCACGCTGCCGACAGTGGGACTTATATTCATTGTGCCGACAGTGGCTTGGAAAACCACCCATAACTGTGTCACACGGGGAAAAGGGAAGGCGACTGGAGTTCCTCCAACATTTGCAGTTAGATTATGATATTTTGTTACTGACAAAAATATAGGCTGCTTCGGCTGTTTTTTTATGCGCACGTGCCCCTAAATGTTTTTTACAGTTCGCACACACCTATTTTTAGTCACAAATGCGAGTGAAACGCTCGCACTGTAGAGCCCTGCCGTAGGTGTGAATGTGAGTGTGAATGGTTGTCTGTCTCTATGTGTCAGCCCTGTGATAGTCTGGTGACCTGTCCAGGGTGAACCCTGCCTCTCACCCAGTGTCAGCCCCCCCCAACCGTAAGCAGTTATGGAAAATGAATGAATGAATGAGCCTTTTCTTTTCCACTAAGAAAGACTCATTAAAAAATGTCATATGTCATATTCACGACTCTTCTGGGCAAGATGAGTCAGAGACAAACATCTTGACACAGATAACATTGTGTTGTGTTCTGAATTTATTCTTTTTTTTAAATACAGTATTAGGTCTCTGAGAATTTCTTTCACATTCTAGCAAAAATTGGTATTCTAACAGAAATAGAATCGAATCAGGACCTTGTGAATCAAAATCGGGTCGATTCAGTAAGTCAGCCCTGGTTGAATAAGAAAAATGAAGATTTGCCAAAAAATCTGTCTTAAATTTGGTTAAAATGATTTTTATCAGGATGACAAATAAATGTATGAACACAAGCAGTCAGTGAACAGAATCACAGATCAGTTTGTTTCTCTCTGCAGGACTGGAAGGAACATCAGCACACCTGCTGTCAATCAGCAGGGGGCGTGGCTGTTCAGGAGGAAGAGCCAATCACAGCCATGGACATGGACAAAGTGAAATGATGAAGCCGGCACAGGAAGTCCTTATATGGTGTGAGGAGGACAGTCAGGAACTTTTACTCTGTCTCAGACAGACAGGAGCAGAACGTCTCTGATCAGAGAGCTCGTCGTATGAACTTAAGACTTTAAATTAATGAAAGGAAGTCGGATGTTTTCCTCTTCACGTCAACGCAGTCAGTTTCTGCACTTGTATAATTATTATTGTTTCATAAAGTAAAATAAGATGAGCTGGAGCTGCAAGTAAATTATTTTTAGTGTTGATTAATCTGTCAGTTTTTTTCTTAGTGTAATTATTTTATTAATAACTGTAACGATGAGTTTTGTATTTCTTATCTTCCCTCAGTGACAGTTCTCTCTCTGTTGTTTTATGAAGCAGTATTTTGCTGCCATTTTTAACTCTGGATAAACAGATTTAAATCTCCATCCAGAGACAGTCCTGGTTAAATAAAGGTCAAACACATCAATGAAATAGAATTAAATATATTAGATAACATCACCCCACCCTGGCTAATACTTGGAGATGAATTATCTGTTGTCTGCTGATTATGGTTCTTTGTTTTTTATCATCATGAGTCAAGATGAATTGTTGTCTAAATCAAAAAACACTCAGACTTTAAAGGTTGTCTTTGTTTTTTCTTCCTGCTAAAAGACAGTTTTTATTATGTGAATGTTTCAGTTAAAGCAGGGGCAGAAATACAGACGACCTCTGAGCAGCACCGTTCACTTTTTTCTGTTCCCACAGTAAAAGTTGTGGATGGTCCCAACAGCAGCGTCCCTTAGCGTCCACATGTTTGGTCCCCCCTCTGTTGGGGTACCTAACACACAGATCTGGTCCTAAAAGGTGGAGCTGTGAACACTGCAGTCTGATTGGTCAGTAGAGGACGGTCACTCTGCTCAGGGCTGAGTTGTGTCTGGTTTTGAGGCTCATGTAACCACTGTTCATACTGTGGAGAGTTTTATTAGTAAACTGTAACTATAAAATGAAAGGATGTGTTGCTGCCTCTCACAGCAGCTGGAGTCTGAGAAAAAATCACTTCATTCACTGGGCCGACTGCCGGCAACTTTTAAGGTGGAACGTTAACTTGTAATGTTACTCAATGCATGAGTTGATGACGTGAATCCATCAGCACACCTTAAATTTCACTGTGACAACTTTGACCATCACTTTAGTTTTTATATGACACACACTTTTAGTAATGACTTTAAAAATATAGATTAATTTGGAGCGGATTATGTGAAGGTCATATATTCTAATCCTCACTTCCTGTGGGCTACAGCAACACTAAACCCCTGAGCTTGCCTGAGAAGGACTAAATGCACAAAGCTGCTATTTTTAAATATCCCATGGAGAGAGACTCTCACTGCAGCCTGTTCTATTCTGTTCTGAAAATGTGGGCGTGCAGCCTCGTTCTGTGGACGATAAACCAGGTGCAGACTTCCATCCTTGTCACCGCTGATGAGGAAATACAGCGAGTGCTGGGCGGAGCAGTGAGTGACTACCCTGGAAATCCAGAGTTCTCGCAAGAGCACAATTTGAACTTGCTCAGTGAGTCACTCTGGCAATCAGTAATGATGTTCATTACCCATGCCGTTGGAGCTGAGCTGCACCAATCACATGGGTGTATCTGATATAGGCGGGCCAGAGGCGAGCTAAACAGATGATGACAGCGCTGCGATGACGAAGTCCAGAATCAGTCAGTAAACATTGCAAGATGGCTACGGATGAACACCAGTAGTTTGAAACGGCTTTGGCCGCTACAATGAACGAGTTAGACTTGGCTTTTTCTCTAAAAGAACAGAAGACGGCGCTCGAGTCTTTCCTTTGCAAGAAGGACATTTTTGCTGTTTTGCTGACCGGATACGGCAAGAGTCTAATCTACCAGATAGCTCCGCTAGTAGCTAAGCGTATACGTCACCCCGTGTATTGTTCTGATTGGTCGTCGTGTTATTCAATTGCGTACAGTAATATTTACAAATGCATGCTTGGTGCTCCGGAGCTGCGGTTTACACTGACATGACTCAGGTTGTTACGGCTGCCGACTGGAGGTCTGTCTTTGGAGCTGCTGCTGCCTGCTCTCTTCCCAGGTTGCTTTGCAGCTGTTGCCAATCCTGGTATAGCAACTTCCTCTGCAGGATTCTCCACCATTAAATCAGGGTTTCACCTAAAGGACGCACATCTCCATTTGTAGAACAGCCAATAGGAACGCCCTTTTTCTGAAATGACCTGTGATTGGCTGAAGTCTCCCGTCACAGGTTGGATTTTCTAAAGTGTGAAAACAGAGCCAAGAGGAGGTGCAGAACTGTAGCTTTCTCTCAGTTCACTTGAATTAAGAACTGCGTTAAGTGTATTTATTTTGCCCGATGACGTCAAAGTGAATCTGCCAACACCAGCTTACAGAGAACCACAAAGTCAGTAATTGTTCAGTAACTTTGTACAAGCTATTATCTTGAGTGTTTCCATATGTGATTCAAACTTTGACGCTTTAGAAAGACAGAAACTCTAAATGTGCAGCAGCAGTTTGAGTCCAGAGCTGCCACAATTAAATCATTACATGGAATTAAATTTATATATGTGTGTGTGCACATGCTGCACGCTGTGTAGCCGCTTCGCCACAAACAACAGCAGTTGAATTATGTCCTGTGACTGCTGCATTTTCTGTTGAGTATTTGTCATTATTATTATTAATATGGTGCACTTCATTTTGTGTTTTATCTTTTTGATGAATTAAATGTGCATGTTTCATTTATTTAGAATTTTTTATGATTAGACTCAGAAGTCCATCTGCTAAGGGGGATTTACTGTATATAAATAAAGATATATATCAGGTATGTTTAACCCTGTGCAGGCAGCAGGCCACATATGGCTGGAAAGTTTGGCTGTCCACATACTTTTGGCCTCGTGTGTCGGATTCATCAAAGTCAGTTCAAATGATATTTCTGACAGGTTTCCCCTCCAGTGAGCCTGAACAGATAAATAAATAACCAGTCACTCACAGATGATGAATAAAGAAGTTTATCTACATTTTTTTAAGGATCGTGAATCAGCTTCACAGATTTATAGTTGTTACAAACGGGACATTAAATCAACTCCTGTTTTATATCAGACTTAATTTCCTTCTGACTCTGTTCAGGACGTCTGTCAGCAGGGTTCAGAGGAGACGTCTGTCCTCATTCATCTCCTCATATGTTTAATAACCTAATTTATTAATGAAATACAGATTTCAGGTGGTACTTTATTTTTAACCAGCAGGAATCTCGGAGGTAAAGCTCCTCGAGCGCCGCTCCACCTGCAGATTCTGTTTCACATTTTTATTCTCTTTATATTACACGCCTTTATATTGAGTTTTCTGTGTTTAGCAGCTGAAGACAGGGTTTAGTTTTTAATATTTGTGACAGTCAGCAGTCAGGTGATCTGTCAGAGCGACTCCTGATGGATCACCTCAGACGTGATGGCATTTAATTCTGCTGCGTCTCGGTCCCAGCGGCGCTCAGCTGTCTGCTGCCACTCGCTGACAGTGAAGGACCAGACATGTCCTCCATTAATCGCCCCGTCACCTGAACTGTAAATGTAGGAAACTTCAGCGATGTAGACGCTGATGGAGGATAAAGCTGTGCTGTTTAGACATTTAAAGTCTGACAAATTGAGTGTGTATCTTCCAAAGTGTGTATAATTCTCTGGTTTTATAACTCATTGCTGAGGTCTCATCAACCCAAGGTAAACCTTAGAATACATGTTTACACAAAACATAGACCAAGGATTTTATCTCTCATCTCTTCAAGTGGAAGCCTGTTAGGAAAGCATCTTTTATGGCAGTACGTGAACTCAAGAAGCCTACTCAGTACAGTTTTGAGGTTCTTGTACTTTACATGAGTGTTTCCATTTTATACTGCTTTCTGCTTTTACTCCATCACATCTCAGAGTGTTATTCTGACATGGTACTTAATGAGATCCCAAACCCAAGCAGCAACCTCCAGGGCCGAAACATTAAACCACATGAAATGCCAAAAACTGCAGTTCCTCTAAAGGCCACTAGAGGCTGACTCCAAAACAGAGTCCATCCTCAGAGACCTCCATGTTAAAACTTTACAGCAGAAATAAACATGTTTACAGCCTGGTGCAAAACAGTTTGGTCTCTGTAAGTAATGTTAAATAGTTATGACCACTGTATGGAGGCTGAATTTGTGTATAACTCACTTGTTTTATTAAGGCTTAAATAACGCATGATTAAGGGCGTGGCAGCTTTGAGTGACAGGGGTGCGGTCTGTTGACAGGTCACTACCACATCAACAGTGCTGGTTTGCTAATACAACCACGGCTTGACCCCAGATTCACAGAGTATAGGTGTAGCCATAGCTGGGGCTATTTTAGTGTGTTTTCAGTTTCTGAAAGTTACATTTTAAGAAATCATGTTCAGTGTTTTGTCGTACGAAAAGACCTTCTAACGCAGTGGTGTCAAACGTGTGGCCCGCCAAAGGATCCAATCCGGCTCACTGTGTGACTCTGTGAAGGTTTTCCACCGCTGGAAAAGAAAGAAATGCTTAATCAATACTTAAATTTGGCAAAGAGTTGTTTTCTACAGAAAACACGACAAGCTCCCTCTGACAGGAAGTGTGTGTGTGTGTGTGTGTGTGTGTGTGTGTGTGTGTGTGTGTGTGTGTGTGTGTGTGTGTGTGTATTGTTGCTGTCAGTTTGTCCTCAGGAGATTTTTGACTCCACTGAAATCTGCTGAGAAGCTTTCAAAGCTTCACGTCTGTCTCAGACTTTGAATCATCAAACTTCACCGACCTTCAGTTGACTTTGTGCAGGTCCAGATCCTGCAGGGACTCTGGTCACTCTGGACTCCGGTCTGGAATACGCTGAGCTGCAGCTCTGACGTAGATTATTAATGAGCTTTGGATGTGTTGGTTTCATACTGGTGTGTGAGTGTGTGGACAATGAGCTGGCTGAATTTCATCCCTGATCATGAAGTCTGACACTGGCAGACGTCAGTAACAAAGAGACTTTAGTTCTCTGAGTTTATCCTTCAGACAGCACTTCTCCACAGGTTGGTGCTTTTTCAGGGCAGTGCCTTGAAGACTAACTTCAGGGAACAAGAGTACATAGATACAGTAAACTTAGTGAACAGATTATATTAAATTGGGCCTTACTCTGCAGGAGAGACGTATATCTTCAGCAGAGGTAAGAGATGTATTGAGATCTTTCACTGAAGTAAATCTTTACTTTAGCAAAAGTACCAATACCACTGTCAAAATGCTTCATTAAGGTGCAAAAGTTGTGATCTATAAAAACAGACTTGATGGGAGAAACTTTGACTCATGCTTAGGAACATTTTGGAGACGGGATTTTGGCGTTTCAGATGGTGAGGTTGGAGCCAATTCTCTAATATTTTTTGGCGCACACCATTTTTGGATTTTGTCTGTACGTGCAGTTTCAGTATGGATCCCTAAGCATTGTTTTATAAATGACACCCCAGGTCCTCGACCACGGAGATCGCCATGTTGCACCGCCATATTTCTACAGTAGCCCAGAACAGACAAACCAAACACTGACTCTTGAGAGGGACATTCACATTTTTGCACCGGCCACTGCAGTTAGTATCCACTCTGTGACGAGCAGCTTCGGAAAAACACTTATTTTTTTAAACAGTGAAACTGCTTTATTCAGCATTTTTAGTGGTTTAAACCACTGTGGTGTTTGTTTTGGAGAGGAGGAAATAATTTGACTCCTGAACAATGCACTCTAAAGGAATCCTAGTTGGTGTGATGGGTTCCCCACTGTTGCCCCTCGACTACCTCTTTTAGCAAGTTTATCGTGTTGAATCGTCAGCAGAGCCCGATGGTGAATGAAATCACTCTGATGAGCAACTCAGCGCATGAGAAGAGAAATAGAAGTGAGGAAAGTAAACAACAAGCTAAAGTCCAGAGAGAGTGAGACAAGAAAACAAACTTGTTACATCAGAAACGTTTCCTGATGGTTTGTGTTATTGTTCACTGGCGCACAGCAAATGTGCTCTGGATTGTGTTGGTAATGTGATAACTGGCTAACTAGCCTCAAGGCAGTCTTCCGATTTCCTTTTTTGAATGACGATTATGGACGACTGCCGTCTGCTGGTGTGGAGAGTTATTTCCTCTCACGTAGGCGCATAACGCATGTGCTGGTTGGCCATCAGCATCAGCCTTTACAGTGTGTTCATGTGCAACTTTTTGGCCGAGACACAGACAACATGAGGCGACGCAACAATTGGCTTTCATTGCCGCCAGGTCTTTGAAGTTTGTTTGGGCCCTAAATGGGAGTTCATATTTAGCACATGGGAGAAGTTTCAGTTGGTTGCAATCTGCAATCCTCACCACTAGATGGCACTAAATCCTACACACTGCTTCTTCGAGAAGGAGAAGAAATTTCTCAACTCACAAAGAAACACTTCATCCTTCAGTTCATCACCAACATTCAGCATCAACACATCTGGAGATACCTGGTTTTCACTGGACAGGAAACTGGAAATACTCAAGTAAAGTACAAGTACCTTGAATTGGTACAAAAGTGAAATACCTGAGTAAACGTACTTGGTGAATAACGCTGCAGACAGGTGAGTATACACTTAAGAACTGGATATAAGCACCAGATTCTAAACGGCTGATGATGTGTTTGATTCGACCTAAAACAGAATCAGCTACAGACCTCTGTTGATTTTTCCGCAAACACACAGATGTTAAGGTTATTTTGTGAAAACCTTTATTCTGAAAAGATGAATTTCAACATATAAAATCAGTCCTTGTCGGTTGTGTGATGTAGACGTGTTGCTGATCCTCTGAACAGTTTGTCCCTTCACAGGAAACATGAAGCTCAAACAAACTTTGCTGTCGTCAAATGTAGAAAAATAAAAACCTCACAGAGGACGGAAACGATGGTGGCGGACACAGACACTAAATCAACAGTGCAGCGTCTCCTGCAGCAGAAAAATCGTCCATGCAGCAGCAGCGGCGGCGGCAGCGTCCTCATCAGGCGTTCTTGGAGCAGCAGCGGTGCAGGAACTTTTTGAAGAAGTTCCTGAACTCTGTGTTGAAGACAGTGTAGATGACAGGGTTGATAGCGCTGTTGACGTAGCCGAGCCACGTCACCACGCTCATCAGGGCCGGTGGGACGTGGCAGTCCTGACAGCGAGCTCGCATCGTGTGGAGGACGAAGAAGGGAGTCCAGCAGAACAGGAAGGCACCTGCCGGAAGAGGAGAAGAAGAGTTTGTCTACAGTACGACAGAAACACAGAGAACCTCACTTTGATTTTACCAACGTCCAGGTAAAACCTCTATCTATCTATCTATCTATCTATCTATCTATCTATCTATCTATCTATCTATCTATCTATCTATCTATCTATCTAAACTTAGGGTGTTTTCAGCCCTCTGAACAGACTCAGAGCAGCGACTCAGTGTTTTCTGGGCACATGTCGACACTCAAAGAGAACCCTGACCCCTCTGAAACGAACTGAAGTCCACAGTGTGGTTCACTTAACCTGTGCCTTGTGAACACAAAGAGCTCCAGGGTCACTTTGCTCTTCGTCGTTGTAAACAGCCCTCTAGATCACATGCTGTTGACCTGGAACGCATTAAAAAAACATGACACTACGACGGCCTGTAACGCTTGCAAGGATGCAGGACGAGGAGTAGTTTGGTCCACGGAAGATACTGCACATCTCCAGATGTGGAATGTAGAGCAGCGACAGTCTCCAGCACAGAAATACTAAGGTTTTCCTAAAAACAAAACTATATCAATATATATTATATACAGGCTACAGTGCGAACAGAAAGAGGACTGAGGCCCCATCCGAGCTGAAGTGGACCAGAAAGAGAACTGAGTCCTCTTTTAAATGAACTGACAATGTGAACACAAACACACAACACTTATTTAACAAACTGCCAACATACCCAAATCAGAGTTTATCATCCCACCAGTCTAACAGCCTGATTCACCCACCAGCCGACCAACTTGCAAAATAAGAAAAAGCATGTTGGCCGATTTTGATATTTGAGCAAATGAGGCAGAGCTTCATTTTTCTATCATACTACCAATACCGACTAAAATCTACCTTAAAACCTCTGAACTTTTCTACCAACATACCAACTTACCACCTACATATCAGTTTACCTACCACCACACACACCTACCAACCAATTACCACCTACTAACCACCAGTCTACCTACCTATTGATCTACCACCTTGCTTCTTATTCAGATGAGCGCATGAGGCAGAGCTTTACCTACCTACCAACTTACTTATTTAACAAACATAACTTACCTTTCTACCTAAGAGTTTATCAGTGGCAGTTGAGTGTAATTTACTGACGGACAGAGCTGTCAGAATATTCCAGCAAAGAAAACTATAACACCAGACAAGTCTACTTTTACGCTGACTTTGGTTCAACATCAAATAACTCCATTATTTCATTTATCTGATTCTCTTCCTGCAGAAACCAGATCAGTTTATTTTATACAAAATATTTAACTGGTCAGACAACTTGCAGATAATCGTCTTTATACTGTCGAGCCCTGCTCTGAAGTTGCCACCTGAACTGTCAGGCGAGCTGATGAAGCAGAGGTTCATGAGAACTGCCCGTACACTGAAAATCGTGTCTGACCAAGCTTTACGTAATAATTGGATTTCAGATTAAGGAGCTGCAGGATTAGCTGCTGTGTGCTAAAGGGAAGCACTTCTACGCATTAGAACCAACACTGACTGCTATTAATAGGACGACCTTTTCTAACTGATGTGTTAGTGCCTCTGAACAGACATCAGAGGTGGAGGTGAGGCGTTCAGGCACCTGCAGCCTCTAAAGAGATGTCAGAGGTGGAGGTGAGGCGTTCAGGCACCTGCAGCCTCTGAACAGACATCAGAGGTGGAGGTGAGGCGTTCAGGCACCTGCAGCCTCTAAAGAGATGTCAGAGGTGGAGGTGAGGCATTCAGGCACCTGCAGCCTCTGAAAAGAGACGTCAGAGGTGGAGGTGAGGCGTTCAGGCACCTGCAGCCTCTGAAAAGAGACATCAGTTGTGGAGATGAGACGTTCAAATACCTGCAGTGCCCATGATATCACCATTCATGAAGGTGGATGGATGGATAATGTTTAACTAAATCCTTTGTAACTTTGTGATAACTAATTTTAGTGTTTCTTCCATGTGAGACCAAACGTGACTGTTTGGCTGAAGGCAGCAAAGTAGGGAATCAAAACTTCCTTACTTAACACTAGTATGAAGAACTCAGTAAGGTTTCAGGTTCTTTCTGATGAAGCTGAATCGGGGCGGTCAGTGTTGGGCCGTGATGCAGAACTCACTGACACGTCACACTGAAGTTAGATTACAGTCATTAAACTCTAATAATCTGACCTTTCGAGGGGTCGCCTTGTTCGCTGTTTATACCAGGAGCTGATATCAGTTTCGTATCTGTGAGTTCAGTGGACCAACTTGTCCTGGATGTGTTAAGCCAGGCAGACAATGTTCGGATTAAGGCCCCAGCTAATTTTAGAATCTGGCCGAATTTCCCCCAGATCAGCCATTGTTTGATGTTCAGTTTGAGGACGGTTATTACGACTGATTTAAAAGCCTGGTCAATCATCAGTCTGGCTGCTGGACAATCGGATGGATTTCTGGCAGGTCAGACAGTTTGGTCGGCTTTGTACAGTTCCATGGTCTGATTTCTAAACATGGCTGCTCTATAAAAATCCATCATCATAAACTGTGGTGAGCTTGTGTTAATATTACAGTTCTGAGCTGTTAAAGGAGTGTGTCAGATTCAAGGGATTTATTGGCATCTAGCAGTGAGGAGTGCAGATTGCAACCAGCTGAAACTGTTCCTGGTTCCTTCGCTGTTCATCGTTCAGGAGCTGAATTATCTGCAGAGGCCTCTTCCTCTCTAAAACAAACAGACCAGGTGGCCTTTAACAGACCCACAATAAAGTTGTTCTTCGTATCTGGTGCTACAGTAACTGGCTAGCTAGTGTCTTGAATCTGTCCTGTCCGTCTTCTAGTTTCCCTTTTTTGATGACTGATACAGACTGCTGCCACCACTAGTTCTTTGAAGTCAGTTAAATATGTCTGGGCCTTAACAGGAAGTGAACTCACCCACAACGACAGGAAGCACCTTCATGGCCTTCCTCTCTCGGCTGTTGATCTTGGCCCTCTTCCTCCTGCGAGGGTCAGGGTTGAACTTGATCTCTGCGAAGCTGACGGTCGGCAGGGGGCCATCTTTGAGCTCTGACGAGTGGAAGGGCTTGTCTGTTGACGGGAAGGTGGACGGTTCTTCTGGGTTATCGGTCATTTCCCTCTCTATGATGGGTGGCAGCGGTGGAGGAAGCGAGGCCAGCGGCGGCAGCGAGGCAGCAGCCTCCTGCAGCTTGCGGCAGGCCTGGATGCTGTTCTTCAGCTTGGCTTTACGCGCCTCCTCCCAGCGCCGCAGGCCGCGGAACATGCCGCAATACAGCAGCAGCATGATGGGACACGGGATGAAGAAGGAGCACACGGACGAGTACAGGACGTAGTCGTTGTTCTCTAGTTTACACTCAGTGGGGTCACGGCCCGCCACGTTGTTGATCCCGAACATGATGGGCGAGGCCACCGCCAAGGCCATGATCCAGGTGGCCGACAGCAGCACCGTCTGCCGCAGGTCCACGTGCTTCCTGTTGTAGTTGAGAGGGATTAACACGGCGATGAACCTGCAACAAGTGAGAGACAGCTTACAATTTGCAAGTCACAAACTGAGAGCCTGTGGAAAGAAATGTATTAGTGAAATTAATTTGTAACGATCGTCATGTTCGTGTTGATGCCACTTTGTTGTGAAAAATAATTTTTAGCTTCTTTAGAAACAACAACAAAGAGTCAGACACCGTGCCCCCAGAGGCTACAGCGCTCATTACAGCCACAATGTGAACAAAGCACATCCCGGTTATAACGATATTTTTAGGCAACATCCACACTGAGTTACATTTTTGTGCATCACTGTAGGTGCAGATACTTGAACTTGCTGCCAGGATAGTGCCCCAAAACACAGAGACATCAGTGTGTTTCCTGCCGGGATAGCGCTATGTAAAGCACGTTAGTGGACACACGGCCCTGTTAAAGTAACACCAGCGACCGTCCAACCAGTGACCAAGGACCAGTGGTCGGACCAGTTGACCAGAATGTGACAGCCCGACAGAACAGTACCACAAAAAGCGGCTGTCTTTATACCAAGACATCGTTGCGTTACCTGCCAGGATAGTGCCACAATAAGCAGATGGTTTTTACTAAGACGTTGTTGCCTTTCCTGCCGGGATGGTGCCACAAAAAGTGAATAATTTATGCCAAAACATGATCATTTCCTGTCTTACCATATGGATTTCCTCTCTCTGCGCCTTTGAAATCACAGTTGAAACATTATAGCTGCTGCGCAGCGATGGGTAGTTTTAGGCAATTCTGAGCAACAAGCAGAAGAACTGGAAGACATTTAGGAATTTAGCAACACAATCTGCCTTTTGCATCAGCTGAGGCTTGAACTCACAACCTCTGAGACTAAAAATCAATTTCTATCTCACTGAGCTAATTAGTCAGTGACAAGTCATGTGTAGCTTCACAAACTGACTGAGCCAGACGTGCAGGTTTAGCAGCCGTCCATGCATGGAAAGGCAGATTTCAAACCACTGTAAAAAAAATTCAGTTATTAAGACAAAAATCTGAAAATACACATATTGCATCTAGACAGCATGGAGATGTTGGTAATTTGTTTGTAATAATGATTGATTTGCTCCATAAGTGAAAAACTGATGTTTAAAATTGCCATTTTTACATTGACTCCAATTGTTCACATTAGAGCAAAATTCAAAATGCTGTCAAAAATGCGGTTTTTGAGATAAAATTCTGAAGTTTGCCACACATCATCTACCTTGACTCTAGAATTTTGTCTTTTTTTTTTCATGAACATTGAAGATTTATTTAGCAAGAATTTGCATGTATATGTTTACAGTACTATTTACAGTCAAACATTTTGATGCACTGTAGGCTCAATTTTTGATAAATCAAAAATCTGAGAATCATATTTTTTGTAGGACAGTCTGAAGATGCTCTGTAGCAAGTTTGGTGTCAATTGAGCAAAAATTGTGGGAGGAGATAGGTTTAAGAAGTTTTACAGTTTTTGAAAAAAACAGTGATGGATTTCATAATTTTTAATAGGTTTAAATGTACAAAAGTTTCTTCAGTATCGGGGCTACAGTTTGATCAAAGTTGTGAAGTTGTAGCACGTATGGTTGATTTGTTATGAATTTTCAAAGTTTTGAACTTTAGCCGCCTGCTGTAGCGCCACCATCAGGACTATTGGCTTGAGTTTACAGCTGAGGATATCTGGCATGAGACTGGACCTTTGTGCAAAGTTTGGTGAGTTTCCACCCATGGGAAGTAGGATTTCCTCGGAAGAAGAAAGAAGAAGAATACCTTGGATTACAATAGTGTCCTGGCAGCTTAGCTGCCCAGACCCTAATAAATCGGCTTCATTAAGGTTCGGTTAGGTTTAGACACAAAACAACTTGGTTTGGTTCAGGGAAAGATATGGTGATTTCCAAAATCACTACTTTGTTACGGTGAGAAAACAACGTTGACATTGGTTTGACATTGGCGTTCCCAGGCCAGATGAGATATATAATCCCTCCAGTGTGTTGTGGGTCTGCCCCGGGGCCTCCCACCAGTTAGACGTGCCTGAAACACCTCTAACGGGAAGCAGCCAGGAGGATCCTGAGCAGATCCCTGAACCACCTAAACTGACCCCTGTCGACCTGAAGGAGCAGCGGCTCTACTCCGAGCTCCCTCCAGATGTCCGAGCTCCTCCCCCTATTTCTAAGTCTGTCAGTCACTACCCAGAGCTCATTCTTCACGCTTCACATTATAACAAAAACGATCACAACAATAATAATAATAATAATAATAATAATAATAATAGTCCTGTTTGAGTTTACATGCCCAAAATCAATCACCTTTGTATTTAATTAAATTAAATTAAAAGGAATGATAATTGTAGTAATAACTTTAAACACAAATGCAGCTAAATGTGCTGGTTAAAAAAAAAAGAAACAACAGCTAACAAATTAAAGAAAAAAGTAAAATAATAAACAAATAATAAAAAAATAAATAATTTAAAAATAATTAATCAATAAAAACAGAAATAACCACAAAAACAACAGCATCCACGGTTCATCATTCGAACACCTCCAACCTTTGAGCAGACGGTTGTTTTTCAGTCTAAATAAATCTTTCTAACCTGAGTCTTGACAGAATCAGAGCACTCCTCTTTCTTCATCGCTCCCAAATGAATCTGATTCACAGAGCTTTTATTTTTACAGCTGTGACCTTTCACAGCCAGAACTAACAATGTTAATGTGACTCGTTTTGATGGGTCACAATGTCCTTAGCTATTTATCAGATTCCTTCTTTAAATAGGCGGTCTGACTGACATCAAAACATGTTTTTCAAGTGACCTGTGTACAAGAGATCTAACAGTATGAGCACGGACAAAAATACACAAGTTACACATTAAAGGGATGGTTTGGATTTTTTGGAGTGGGGTTATTTTGTAATTGTATTTATTCATATACAGTATATACGGTGGCGGAGCGCATAAACAACACTTAGGAGGAGGCATGTGCTCTCAAATGAAACTTTTTTGAAGGATTATTTGTTTACCTGAAGTGTCTTGAAACAAATTTCACCGCTGATTGTTTTCTTGATAGACTCTGATTTTTATTTGGCTACTTTTTGTCCGACGTGGCCAAACAACTGAGAGCGGTGACGCGCGGTCCGTGTGGATGAACTTGTTTGAACCTGAGTTGATTAATAAAGTAACTTTAAGTCAGAAAGAAGGAAAACTGTTTCTAAACCTTTTGATGATGTTTTTGGATGTTTATTTGTGAACAAAATGGCAAGTTCTGACGAGTCAGAAACGACTCCTGTTAAAGACATGGACGAGGCTGCAGCGCGTCTGCGCTCATAGAGCATCATACCTTGATCAAGTGAAAGGAATAAAGATAAAGATAAAATGATAACCCTTTTACTTTTATTATCATTATCTTATTATGCCAACTGAAGAATTAAATTTGTTTATGTGGGTGTTTTAGATCTTTTCTCTGGAGCAGAAACTGACGCAAATGAGCTCATTAATCAATGACAGGGAAAACAACATGATCCGACGATTAGTCGGCTAAAGGAAAAATGTGATGTTTTTTTCCTTCAACAACAAACACACATGGTTGGATTTAGTAAAAAAGAAGGTTTGGCTTTAGAATCTTTCGGGACACAAACACCGCTCTCTCGGGTGAAAGTCTGTGTTTGTTGGACCCATCAGCCACCCCTCCCGCCTAGTAATCTATCCCTGAATGAGCAGCTCATCAGTCCGTCCGTCAGTCCGTTTGCTCTTAAAACCATCAAACCTACAGAGACCAGAGGCCTGTGGACAGGTGGAGTCTCTGCAGACCTCCAGGATCTGTTTCCTGCCCGCTCTGTTGAATAATTCAGACTCTTAGACCTCGAACTGCTGCCGGCTGCTCCAAAAAGCTTCAGATCATCACCATCAGTCCGCGTTAGCCTCACTGCCTCCATCACTCTCTCATGTAATCACATTTATCTGGAGTTGGGACATCAGATTTGAGGAGCAGCTTTGGGTTTTCAGCTCAGAGTTTCATCCTTCAACATCAGCCGAGAGTTCAGATAATCTCATTACGTCAAACTAACGAGCGCAGAGCGAAGCGGCCACTTCATCACCGTACACGTATTCCTTCATTTAGGGCTTCAAATTGTTCTGATTTTTATTCATTTGGAGCTTTTACAGGAAACGGGCAGAAAGGTCATCGTCATATTTCCACGAGAGTAAAGTGTTGTGTGACTGTC
Source organism: Epinephelus awoara (assembly GCA_035609425.1). Classification (NCBI taxonomy): domain Eukaryota; kingdom Metazoa; phylum Chordata; class Actinopteri; order Perciformes; family Serranidae; genus Epinephelus; species Epinephelus awoara. The sequence continues at coordinate 2,823,414 of CM069298.1, read as the reverse complement.
TGACCCCGACGACCTTCAGATGGCGTCGTAAGGGCTCTGGTTTGATTAATCAGGTGGTTGACCCTGACCCAAGGCCAATTTAAAGCTCCAGTTATGACACAGGGACTGTGAGTAATGGCAGAACTTTGACCTCTTCCTTTTCATCACTGCAGAGTTTCCTCTGAAGTTGCTGCAGGAGTTCCAGGGTTTGTTTGTGCTGCAGAGCTGCATCCAAATCATCTGCATCTCCTTCACTTACAGCTGAAGGGAATTCACTCTCATAAACTACAGTTACCACCTAACAGTTGTTTGTCTCTGCGAACCCGTCAGGTTTCAAAAACATGGATGCTTCACACACAGAAGATCTATACAATCAGCACAGTGTCAAGATTAGAGTCACCAATTCAGTATCTGACCAAATGTCTCACCTTCTGTTCCTGAGATATGACGCTGAGTAATGGACAGAAAAGTGTTTCATGCAGAACATAATGATGTTACAGTGAAGTTCACCTTTGACCTTTTGGATATAAAATGTCATCAATTCATTATTTTATACTGTTAGACATTTGTGTGAAGTTTTGTCATCATTAGCCAATGAATTCATGAGTTATGGACAATGTATTTTGTGAGGTCATTGTGACGTCTGACCACCAAATTCTAATCAGCTCATTCTTGAGTCTATGTGTACGTTTGTGCCAAAGTTGTTCATGAGAATGCGACGGACGAGGTCAAAAATGACCTTGATGTTTGACCTCCAAATCCTGATCAGTTCATTTTTGACTCAAAGTCAATGTTTGTGTCAAATTTGAAGAAATTCCCTCATGGTGTTTAAACCTGAATTTTTTTTTTTTTTTTTTAATTTAAACCTGAAACAGGTTTGTTGATGGAAGTTTGTGTAAAGAAAGATTCCCCGACCAGTAATCGCAGATAAGCAAACGTACACAGTTTGATAACCATCAACTTTTATCTGCCGGTATGACTCGAAACAGGTTTATGGCTGCAGCCCTACTGCTGTCTGAAATTATTACTAGCAAATGTAATCAGAATCATAAATATCTCATGATCGCGGTCAGTAAGCCTGTCCCTGAAACTTGATACAGACAGTCAAAGTCTTCTGATGGTGAGTCCTCACAGCGCTGATGGTCCCGACTGTTCCTCTAACGCCACCATGAAACTGTAATTTGTGCTAAATGTCTTGACAGCTGCTGGATTTTTTTTTTTTTTATAAGGAATGTCTGCGCTGATTTTTTTTTATCGATTGTTTGTGTTTTGTGTTTTGGTTCCAGAGTTGATGAGGATGTATGTTTGGTTTCAGAGGAGGGGGTGACACACTGCGTACAGTAGGTATCAAGTTGGACTTCAAACGCAGGACTTGTAATCGACTGTGTATCTAAAACATCTGAACACCTTCCACCACTGACGAGATCAAATCAGTTCAAGATTTGCAGCAGGTCAAAGGTCAGCTGGATGACGACTGACATCAACACTCAAATCCTGTTTTCACACAGACTGCCCGCTGTGTACCTGTTGTGTGTACCTGTACAGGTGAGCACTGACCTGTCGATGCTGATGGCGCAGAGGTTGAAGATGGAGGCGGTGCACAGCATCACGTCCATGGTCATCAGGCCGTCACAGACGGTGGTGCTGAGGGTCCACACGCCGTCCTGGAACTGGAAGAAGCAAACATGCTCAGTACGTTCACTCATTTACATTAACATGCAAACTGTACACACACACACACACACACACACACATATATATATATATATATATATACACACACACATCATGTGACTAGTGTTCTCGACTGTGTAGATACTATTTATATCATCTGCACTGACATGTTGATGTTCACCTGTACAGGTAAACACATCAGAGACGACACTGCAAAGAAGCAGTGACCACACATATATATTAAACTGATATATTAATTAGATACAAGTAGATAAAAATCATATTATAAAACATTGATATATATTCAGATGAAGCCTATGAAAGAAAAATATCCTATACATGCAAACATAATTTAATAAGACAACAAATGATTAAAATGCACAAAAACAAGACAAAGAAATAAAATCAAATATAAATACTTAAAAACCTGAAATATATACATGTAACAATATATGAATGCAAAAAAGTTAATACATTAATGCACAAAAGTGATAAAGATAAACAAATAACAATCATACAAATATAAAATAATAATGAATAAATACAAATGTCAATAAACAACAAAATGCACACTTACATGAAATGAATGAATGAATTTTAAACAGGAAAGTAAAGAAAATGAATAAATAGTCTGTAAACATACAAATGTATAAAATAAATAAATGCATAAAAAATGTAAGAAAAGCAGAAATTAGCAAATAAAATAACATAAAGTATAAAATAAGTGCATTCCAAATCTGAAAAATATAAACAATAATATATTAAAGCAAAAGTTAATAAATACATAAATGTGCACATGAGCAAATAATAAAATGAAGAAAGAAAAATAATAAAAGTATAAAATAATACAACAAATATAAAATGTTAATAAATAAAATATGCACACATATATATTACACGAATAAAAAAAATGTACATATGAAATTAACAAAATACAAATATATACAACATAAAATAAAATGTGTTTAATAAGAAAGGTTAAAAAAATAAAAATTTAAATTAATTGAATACATAAACTTCTGTGCATATAAACACACAGTAAAATAAATAAATAAATAAAAATACTTCTAAAATGATTCATGGCAGAATTGATCCATTACTGTAACTATTTTAAATTCCTTAATTCACCCCAGAGGCATAAATCTAAATAAAACATCCCTTAATATGTTCACTGAGTTACTTGTACTTTGGCCTTAATAATACTTATATTATATTATATTATATTATATTATACATACACATACAAGTTAATTAGTTAAATATTTGTAGTCAAATGTTTGTTGAGACAATAAAGACAAAAACAGTTTGTATTACAAAAGAAACAAAAGATGTCCTGTGAGGAGGAAACAACATGATGAATGGATAAATCGAAGCAGAAGACAAAAGGTTCGACACTAACTGACAAACATGGACTCGTTTTTATTGTTTTTCTAAAATCCATTGTGAACTGCGAGGCCCCTCGGCTGACCTTTGACCCCCACAGCCTGACCTCAGGAGGAATGTACAGACTGTGTTCGTCTGTTGTTCTCTGACAGACAAAGACTGACTGTGTCAGGACGGCCACTGTACAGGTCAGGTGTTCAGAAGGTTATTTAAGGATTTAAGGTAGTTTTTATGTATAAAAGACGACTTCCGGTCTCCGTCAGTGTCGGCGGAGACTGATAGGAAAAAATAACAACTGTGTTTTCACAAAGTTAAAGAAAGAACAAACCCAAAAAACAAAAACATATATATATGTTTTATATACATATATATGTATAATTAATCAATTTAGAAATCCTGAGTAAATAATAATAATAATAATTAATAATAATGAAATATGAGATCTTGGTGTCACGGTGATGTCACGGGAGTGGGCGGGGCTTCACCTGAGGGTCAGCTGGAGTTCAGAGCCGACAGTTAAAGGGACAGTTGAACTCAAACTTTACTGCAACATGACTTTGACTTGCACCAGTGTATTTGTACACTGTAGTATTATATTGACTCATTGTTGCCAAGATGTTATTTAATGTACTTATATATTCTAATTGTACTCCACTGTGTTTACATGTTTCTTAATGTTTAATCAAACTTTCATGAACTCAAATCCGTCTCAGCAAACATGGAACACAAGGTGCTTCAGTTTCTATGGACCCCGTGTGCAAAATGTACTCTTAATGCTAACACACAGTGAGCGCTCTCTTTGTTCACACTCAGCTCAGTGTTATCTCTTCTTTACCTTGTCACCTTCTCAATTTTTATGTTTTTAATTTTGCTGTTTCAGCTAACAGAAATTTTCTCAGTAAAGATGTGAGCTGTGAGAACTAAAGGTCCCGACATGAAAATGTACCTGTTGTTTTCCTCTGCAGCCAAATCTTCATGTGAAACTGAATCCCTTGATATTCTACCTCAAAATACCGTTAATCTACCCATTAAGTACAATAATATTTATATTACGGTATATTTAATGGCACGGCAGGTTTTAACGATTTATCTGCATGATTAAAGTGATTTTTGAGGTTTAAAACCTCTAACCAACCTCTGAACAAAAGACATTTAAGACATCCTTTACTTTATATCTCAAAATATTCTTTTTTGGGGTGGTATTCATGCTTTTTGGTTGATTCCAAAATGTTTTAAACCCTTACAACCCCTTAAAATCAATTTGATAGTCTTTAATACATAATACTTAAACGTTCTTATGAGCAGCAGCTAACTAATATGTAAATTAAGGGGAAAGTCTTGTGCCCCTTAAAATCTACTTAATGTGATAATCATGGGCTCTGCACAATCTGTTATATGCCCCAATAACACCTTAAAAATGATATAAAAAATTATAAGTAATGGGCTTGTTAAATATTTCAAATTGATGTGTTAATTAAGGGAAAAGTAGAGCAACCCTTAGATAAAGGGGTTGTATTGCTTTTCTAAATTAATGAACAGTTGGGGTCTGTTGTTTACACCTAATTTAAGGTGTTAGGTTTTTTTTTTGGTTACATGGTAAAATTACACCTGCTGCGTCTGGACTCTGAGGGGCCCCTGAAGCAGTCGGGGGCCCTTCAGCTCTGCTTAGATGGAGGGGGTAAGGGGCTTTATGGTGTTTCTAAGTTAATGGACAAATGGGGTTGTCGCCGCCTAGTTTAAATTAAGGTGTTTGGTGTGAATTTGGGAGTAAATTCAGGATTATTTGGGTATTTTAGGGTGTTTTTCTTACATTAAATCTGCTGCATCTGGACTCTGACCCTGTGGGGCCCCTGAAACAGTCTGCTTAGGTAAAGGGGTTTTTAAGGGGTTATATTGCTTTTCTAAATTATTGGACAATAGGAATCTCTGGTTGCTGCCTTTGTTTAAAGTAACATGTTTGGTGTGATAAGGCAGTAAATTAAGGATTATTTGAGGTATTTTAAGATTTTTTTTGTGTGTGTGTTACATGGTAAAATCCGGACTCCATTACACCTGTGGCATCTGGACTGTGGTGCCCCTTAAACAGGTCCCTGCAGGTCTGCTTAGATAGAGAGATTTTTAAGGAGTTTTATCACTTTTCTTAATAAATGGACAGAGGTCTGTGGTTTAAATTAAGGTGTTTGATGTGATTAAGGTGGTAAATTAAGGGTTATTTGGGGTATTTTGAGGGTTTTTGTTATAATACAGCTGCTGCATCTGGACCCTGACTCTGTGGGGCCCCTGAAACAGATGGGGGCCCCTGCAGGTTTGCTTAGTCAAATGGGTTTTTAAGGAGTTTTATCACTTTCTAAATTAATGGACAATAGGGGTCTCTTGAGTAAATTAAAGGTTTATTTTTTAAAAAAAATCTTTGGGTAACGTTACACCTGCTGCAGCTGGACCTTGACCCCGTGGGGCCCATGAAACAGACGGGGGGCCCTGCAGCTTTGGTTGAGTAAAGGTTTTTTTTTAAAGGGGTTTATCTCTTGTCTAAGTTAATGGACAATTGAGATCTCTGGTTGATGTTTTTTTAAATTGTTTGGTTTGATTTAGGCGGAAAATTAAGGGTTATTTCGGGGTATTTTTACGTTTTTTTGTTATATGGTAAAATCCGGTATCCATTACACCTGTAGCACCAGGACTCTGTGGGGCCCCTCTACAAGTCGAGGGTCCCTGTAGCTTTGCTTAGATAAAGGGTTTTTTAAAGGGGTTGACAAATGATGTCTGTGGTTGCCTTTGTTTACAGTAAGGTGTTAGTCGTGACCTTGGGAGTAAATTGAGGGTTCTTTTGGTATTTTAAGGTGTTTATTTTACATTACACCTACTGCATCTGGACCCTGCCTCTGTGGGCCCCTGAAATCTGCTTAGATAAAGGGTTTTTTAAAGGGGTTTTCTAAAGTAATTGACAAATGGGTTCTGTGATTGCCACTTTACTTTATATTTAGGTGTGAGTTTGGGTTTAAAGTTTATTTTAAGAGTTTTTTGTGACATTACATCCATTACATGCCGCAGCTGGGCCCTGACTCTGTGGGGCCCCTGAGACAGTCGGGGGCCCCCGCAGCTCTGCAGGCAGCTGAGGTAAACATTGAGAGTAAACAGTGTCTCACCTGAGCTCAGACTAAGGCGCAGAGTGTGTGTCGGGTGTTCTCACCTCCGAGTAGACAAAGAGCGGCAGCACGAGCACCGCGAGCATCAGATCCGCCACCGCGAGACTGACGATGAAGTAGTTGGTGGTGGTCTTCAGCGCCTTCTCGGTGAACACGCTCAGACACACCAGCAGGTTCCCGCAGATGATCACCACGATCAGCAGCACCCCGAACAGCAGAGCCGGCAGGTTGTGTCCCCGCGCGGCCGCCGCAGCCGCCTCCTCCCCCGCCGCCACCGCGCTCACGTTGGCCGCCATCTCCGCCGCGGCTCCTCCGCTCCGTCCCGGTCCGAGCCACAGCAGAGCGGCCAGCGGGCTCTCATGAAGGCCGGGTCGGACTCTGGTCCCCGCTCTGTGGCCTCACCATGGTGACACGGAGACTCTGACTCAGCCGTGGAGCTCCGGAGCGCTCCGGTGCGCACGTTACGCAAAAACCCTCCGCGTAAAAACAGGATGGAGACAGGTGGAGTTTGGTCTTATTTACAAAAAATAAAACAGACATCCAAAGCCTTAACTCATAATTATTAAACAGGTGCTGATAAAGTTCCGGTTATCCTCCTGAGAGGAAACATTTGAGTCGGAATCAGTCAAAAGCGCATTAAAATCCTTAAATCCTCAGAAAGTTGAGGGGAAATCCATCTCCACTGTTCAGAGGCTCAAGTTGCAGAGTGACGAGCAGCCGGAGAGCCTCTGCGGTCACACCGCGTCGGACTGCGTGTGTTTCAGCCCCGGTGTGTTTACCTGCAGCCTGCTAAAGGCCACCGGGGCCAAATTAGCCGATTAAAGCCGCTTATCAGCTGCGCTTTACGGTGTCCTTCAGTCCTTGAGCTGCAGACAGTTTGTCCATCTGTCTGTGTGTCCGTCCGTCCGTCCGTGTGCGTGTGTGTGTGTGTGTGTGTGTGTGGGGAGAGGAGCGGCCGCTGCAAAAAATATCCATAACTATATTAAACAGTTACCGTAATTAAAAATAGGACAGTGAATGTGTCACGGAGGCGCAGTGACAGTGAAACACGTTATAGTATAGCACCTATAAAATAAAATTAACCAGAATCCGGTGTGTTTTTCCTCTTTACATCAGCATTATTACCACTCTTACTTATTTTATTCAAGTAAGGGACTGTTCGTTACTTACTGCGGAGTGGCGTGAAAAAGAGGAGGCATGTCAAATCATTTTTGAAACACTGGGAGGACTTATGTTTTTTATATTGGCTCAGGGAACGGACATACACATTTAAATGGCTGTATTTTGTATTTATTTAACCACTGATTCTTTTAATGTCTCCAAACTGACATCATTACTCTCAGTCAGACACTGTAGAAAACAGAAATTATTGTTATGTGACTTTGGTGAACCTGAACTAAACACTTTAAACACCAAAGTCACACAAGAACACAAGCACGCTAACTGACTGATGGCATGGTAGACCAGCAGCTCCTGCTGACCATAGGGCTCAGCTCAAGCCACACCCCCTTTCAGAGGGCTGTGGTCAGACACCGCTCATTTGCATTAAAAGCTACAGACACAGGAGCAACCTTTTCTGAGCAGGGCTGAAACAGAGCGGTTTATAGGCTGAAATCCAGGACTGGAGACATGTTTTGGGACCTCTGTAAGCTTTTTACATTTGTTGAAAAGGAGTAAAGTATGTGCATTTAAATGACTGTTTTTCTCGATGGAGTCTGGCTGTGAAGAAGGCGTCGTGATGGAACCAATTCCGACACCATACCTTACACCATTGCCCCAAAAATGTAATTACATGTAGCAGCGACACAGACCTCCTGTCTATGTTTGTAAGCTGAAACCATTTCCCTCAGTGGAGACAAAGCTTTTATTTACTTTAATTTCACAGATAAGAAGCAATAAATTGTGAAGACAATAAAGCCTCCACTAAAATAGCATTTTAAGTCTTGTGTGATTTATCCTGGCTTCATATGAGCAGAGGAACTGCGCTCATCGCTAAGATAATTTATACAATGTAAAATGCCATAGGCTTGTGCTAATAACGTTAGCATGTTGTATTTGTTTGGAAGACGTGTTTAGTATAAGACAGTTGTTTTGTCAGTGAACCTTGTGAGCTGTAATGGAGCTGATTTTTGTAACGTTACCTTTGTTAAATGTTGCTGTTGTCCCTGGCTTCATATGAGTAGAGGAAAAGTCTGCTAGCTGCTATGCTAATTTCTACAATGTAAAATGCCATAGGCTTGTGCTAAAAATATTAGCATGTTGTATTTGTGGGGAAAATGTGTCCAGATAAAGACAAGTGTTTGTCTGTGAATGCTGCGAGTTATAGTGAAACTGATTTGTGTACTTGTGTTTGAAACTGTCTCTATTAAGCCATGTTTAATGTGTGTTTAATGTGTGTTTAATGTGCGTTTTGAATCAACTAAACTTTACAGCACTTCACAGAAACCTCTGCCACTGACTAGTGTTTTGGAAGTGTAACTGCAGAGTGACACAGACACACCACCTCACAAGTATAAATGCTTACAACAGTGTAGGCTCTGACACACCAGTACAGATCCTAATTGCTGTCCGGTGGAAAGGTGAAGCTGTAACAATACTCTCAATATAGCAGACACCTAAATTGATATTGATTTTTTTGAAGTGGCTAAAATACATTTTGTTGCTGAGCCTCAGAGGCAGAGCTCCAGCCCACTTCTCTGTGGGTGCGTTGACCACCATCTACTGTAGGTAACACACTGACTATGGATAAGTACCTCATACAACTCCACTTCAAAAAACCTGAAACATCCCTTTAATGTTGTGACTGATAGAGGTGGAACTTTACTTTTTATACTGCTGGGTAGTCTTATATACAGGCCTCATAATAAACCGTACTTTATCTGCTGTAAATAATCGTAGTAGCAACCGAATGTATCATATACCAAAAATACTCAAGTAAAGTATATGTACCTAGCCCCGAATCTTTACCTTAACTGAAAAATTAAGGTAATTCTAAGGTATAAATTAAGACATGGGTGTTATGTTCTTTCATCAGTGGCTGGTCGACAGTTTTTATGTCTTAAAAAAGTCCCTAAACTGTGGAGTGCGAGGATTTGTCCATTAATTGTCTTCTGAAGCTGTCATTAGAAATATCTTAATTACATCATTATTCTGCAGTGTAAATAAATGCAATTTTAAATCTGCAGCAAATGCACCTAAATCTAGTAATTAATGAATCAATGGATTATGAAATATTAAGGTATTTTTAAATAGATAAATTATTTTTAAAAAGCAAAACCCTTTTAAATTTGACAAATAACACGAGAGCCTCTTAAATATCCTTAGTTTCTCAGTTAAGGTGAAAATTCAGGTATGCTCATAATGGTATTAGGTATTTATTATTTTACCCATTCAAAACACCTTAAACCATGCAGATAACACTAAGCATATTATAATCTTAGCGCAGTATTTAATGTACTGAGCTGGTGTGGCTTGTCATCAGTCTAATCTTACTGTTAACAGCAGCACATTATTGAAAATTAAGGGTAAAGTCAGTTTCTGAGGACAAATTAAGGATTTACTTTATGTCTTTTCAAATGAAAGGACAAATTAAGGGATCTCTTGCTGAGAGCTTTGGTGTGTTTTAAGGAGTAAATGATCATTTGATTAAATTTTAACACAAAATCTAAACCCTATTGTTTAAAGGTGAGGACACAGCAGTCTGGTTAAAGAGAACACTTGTGTGTCATTTACTTGAAAATAAAGTTTTGGGATCTTTAAACCAAAACGTCATTTCAGGGTAAAAGATTTAGGAGAGATCTGGAGGCTAAAATATTTTGGTGGTAGATTTTCTTTCAGCGTAGAGTGAAGGCCTGTGGTGGGTTAAACTGAGCAGAGCTGATCTTGTTTAAGTCTCAACATCTGGATTTATTTAGATCAAAGGATCAGACTCACAGCGATGGAGGTCGAAATTATAAACCATTTCCTTGAGTCACAATTCATACTCAGTCACTACACACATTTTATAACAACACCAATATCCCCATGAGACCTCAGCTTCTGTTTGGTTCACATTGTTAATGTCTCTTAGCTATTTGGGGTCAGTAGGACCTGATAAGTACAAAGAACTGAACATTGTCTGTCATTGTCAACAGGAAGTAGTTGGGGGAAAAAATGGTGTCCTCATATGGGGACGATGGGTTTATCTTATTGGTCACAACTGTGTAATAAAGTATAAAACTGATCACCTGAACATTGTTGTGCAAATACTCAATTAAAAATAATGCAACAAATCTAAAACTGAAAAAAATTGCTCAAATTTGTTGTCAAATCAAACTACAATACAGTTTAAACTACAGTTTAATTTAATAAGTTATTTGATGCTGTAAAAGGGGAGTTTGACACCATGACTGACGGCTGTGTGAGACGGGTGTATGGGCTGGAATCTGGATCTCTACCGCACAAACTCTGGCCCCAAATGACGTCACCAGAGCAAGATGGCAGCAGCCCTGATTAGTTTACATCCTAAGTTTCTTACCTAGCCAAACACACGCACATTTCTGCATTATTGTAACGCACATTTTCAAGTTCTACATTGACATGACTCGCCATTTCGAGTTAAGATGATTCAAAATTCCAAATTTGTTTCACCATGCATGTAGACGTTATCCTGACTGCTAAGCACGGTCTCACTCCGAAGTCGTCAAAATCTGGTGCTCGGGTAGTGACTGCTGCGTCAGCAACCAACGAATCAGGGGGATCAGGGGGAAGCACAGTGGGACAAAGACAAAAGTTAAGGAGGCAAAAGTCCGAGTGGGGCAGGCGGATGGCTCCAACAAACAATGACTTTCACCGAGAGAGTGGTGTTTGCCATCCTGTAAGATTCTAAAGCCAAACGTTGTTTTTTCCTAAAGCTGACCCATTTCATTGGGTTTTGGTTCACTCAAACAAGCCTTCACACCCAAATATCTGTGTTTTCCTAAATAGTATGCTCAGACCTCGACAAGTGGAGGCACAGTGGTAATGGGGGGCTGGGTAGGTGATGACAGGACACAGAAGAAGGAGTGGGGTTTTACAATGAGGCAGATGTGAGACAGTGTATTTACTGTTACAGTTATGGCTGAAAAACTTTTTCAATCAAAAATAAAAAAGCAGTAACATTCTAGAAACAGGTGATGTTGGTTCACTACAAACAGAAATATTAAATTTTTTTAAATTATAATCAACGTGAAGGTTCACATCTTGCAGCTCTTGTAGCCCGGCTGGTCACCAGGTATTTTGGATGTTGATGTTTGGTTGAATTTAAGTTGTGACGTCAGGTGACCAATATTTCGATGTCATGACAACGTCTAATGCCGACGTCAACCGATGTGGAAAACTGACGACAGATGACGCTGATATTTTGTCGGTTTTTAAGTTGTGTTGTTAAGTAACCAAAATCCGACATCTTCCAAACCTCTCATGCCAACGTCATCTTGACGTAGAATACTGACATTTTGTCGTAAGGTATGAAGAACAAAACTTAACAACGCACAGCGTTAAATTCTAACGTTATTAGACATTTTCCCGATTTTTCATTCCGACTAAAATTTAGCATCTGTCCGATGTGAGAGTCCAACATCTCTCTGCAACACGTTCTCACTCCGACCTCGTCATATATCAGTGTCGCTCATGGACTTTCCACGTCCACATATGACATCCAAGGTACCCTGGGTGTGTTGGTTGTTGACGTTCTGGTACACCATGTCAACTTGTTACATGCATTGTCTGTTTTCAAAATACACTTCTGTTTTCACAGGAAACGTACAGTTTGCATACAGTCTCTTTCAAAATAAAAGCACTACGTCGGTACAACACCGTGAATCCATGTTTTTTTTCCTTCAACAACAAAGACATGGTTTGGTTTAAGAAAAAAGAGCAGAGTTTGGCTTTATAATCTCACGGGACGCAAACACTGCTGCAAGTCACTGCCCAAGTGCCGGATTTTGACGACTTCTCTGGCGTCCAGTACCAGCAGGGACAACAAAAACATGTGTCTCCTCCAGTTGCTAACGAGGAGGCTAAAAATAGTCTTCAGAGTGATGGTGGTCACTGAGTCCCTGAGGGGAACTGTGGTGATCAGACAGACAGGCTGCCGGTCTCCTCCACCCCATGGTTTACGTTAATCAGACGTATGAACGAGTGTAAACGAGTCTGTGTGATCCAGATTCAGAGTGTTCGTCAGGAGGTCAGAGCTCAGCTGCTGTTTTAACTCAGTCAGTCAGAAATCATCGCCGCAGGTCAGACTGAGCGCCTGAGCATCAGTCTGCCTCACAGGAAACATGAGCTAAGATTAAAGGAGATGATGATGTCACATGATCCCACCTGGTTTCAGGTGGCACTGGTTTTAATCACTGTCCTGAAACAGAAGTCATATTTAATCTGTGTAACTCCACAGTATAACCGGGGCTGTGCATGGGCAAGAATCTAGAGATGCAATACTTATCAGGATCACAGGGGCTGACAGTTCAATATATTACGATATACTGCAGTACTGTAAGCAAGGTGATATACTGTGGTTTTTCAATATCTCATTGGAGTACTACCTCTACTATCTTTTGTGCAGTCTCAGCAAAGGAAGAAATATTTGTCTAAAGTAGGGCTTGCAGGATATTTAGATAAATTAAGAGAGAAAATTGAATAAATAAATAAATAAATGAAAATAAAAAGTAGTGTTTTTGAGAATAAATACAGTTCAAAACATAACATTGCAAAACTCAATTGAATCAGTATTTTCTTACACTATAAGATGAGTTATTTATATATATAAATTATGTAAATTATATTATTTATGTGGCTTTTTAAATGAAAATACTAAAAAGGAAATGATTTTTCTTTAAAGTTTACAGTCCAAAAATGTAAAATTCAATTACAGATATAATGAAGGGGATTCACCTCCAAAACTATTTGGTTTGACATTTTGAACATAAAATATTCAGTGAAATTAATAAATAAAATCTGGTTGGTGGCCAGTCAAATGTCTTATGTAAGTGGAATGAGGAAATTTGGACTCATCATATTAGTATTTCTAAAATCAGATCAGTGCTGTGAAGGAAACTAACTTTGATATCATTTTATTCTTTTTATAAAAAACCCCAAATGTAAATAAACAGGTGTAAATGTCAGTTTTGTGTTTGTAAACATTAAATCTAGTCACAGTTTCCTCCACAGTGTTGCTCAGACAGTATTTTGCTTTCAAATGTTTTTTATCACTGTCATTTTCATCCTGCCGCTGCCTTCCAGTTTGCTTCAGGATCCAACAGATGCTTCAACCTCCTCTTCCTCCTCCCTCTTCATCTCATCCCTCCATCCTCAGCCTCCTGCCTGTGGCTGAGAGCAGAAGGAGCAGAGAAAAGAAAAGAGGGCGGATGATCGTTGCTCTCATGATATATACTTCCTTTTTAACACATTAACAGCTGCAACGTGAGCGCCACTGTTCACTTTTAGCTCTTGTAAGGTGGTTCTCCACAGAACCTGAACAGTGAGGAACGTTTGGTACGAGGTCATGCGTCATTAATAAGAAGCGACAGCAGGACTTTTTTTGTGTTCTGTTATGTGGGAGAGGGACGTCAGAGGTTGTGGACAAACACCAACGCCAAATTAAATGGATCTGATGTTGTTATTGATTTTCTATCAGGTTCACTTTGAACCCAGGTCCCTGCTGAGCCCGATGCAAACCGGCCGGTGGTCAAATCACGTCACGGTTTTTCAGTCTGCTCCACTGACGCATTGTGATTCTTTATTTCCCTGTAATCTGATCTGATCTCTGTAATTTGTATTTGACTAATTATGAACAGCTGCACGGACACTGATGAGGGTCTGGACTCTTTCCTCTCATCTGACAAAGTGATGAGGTGGTTTTTAATTTGAGGCCTTGCTGACTGCAGTGATGATGGATCACCATACCTCCAGGGGCCAACAGAGTGGACACACTTCCTGTCTGTCCATAGACACACTTCAGAAATATAACACAGCTGTATTTATAATTTAGTATTACAATTTATTTTACCCTCCCGCTGAACCAGTTTGATGCTGCATCTGATTTTGGCTGCTGGTAATATTAAGCTAGCATGACCAACATAAAGCCAAAACACCCAAAGTTATGGAAAATATGACAGGCTGAAATAAACAGCAATTTTCATCCAGCACCACTGGATCACCTGAAGAACCACTGGATACGTTCCAGCTGTAACTCTGGGACACACAGAACTCCTTCAACATCCTCAAAAACCAGTGGAGCCACCTTAGAGGCTCTTCAAGGAAAACCTCACGCTCATTAAAATAATACTTCACCTGCAAAATGACCCTTTGGATATCAATTACTCAACATGGGTGTCCTTGATTTTGTGAAGAAGATTTCGTGAGGTCAAGGTGAACAGAGAACCCACTCTCTCCACCTCTACCACTGTGATCGCTTCAACGAGCACAGGAGCCTTCTCGAGGATAGGATCTCCTCAGCAACCACTGGGACCACTGATACTACAAGGACTCTTGTAACCCTTCTCAAGGACCAAAGGGACATTTAGGACCACTGGGCCCAGCTCAAGGACCATTGGAGTTCCTCAACATTCACTACTTGGAACCACACTATGGAGCCACAAAACTTCCTGGAGGACCACGGACCTGCTCAAAGACCAATATAACCACCCAAAGGACCAATGGAGCCTCCTCAAGGACCCCTACAACCCCCTTAAGGAATCCTGATACCCTGAACCCTGGACCACCTCCTGACAGACCTCTAAAACCTACTCACAGATAACTTAAACCGCATTATGGAGCCACAAAACTTACTCAAAGCCCAGTGGAGCCTTCTTAAAGACCACTTCAACCTTCAAAAGTACCACTGACCCTGACTCAGGGAGTCACTAACACCCCACCACTGGGCTTTCTCTGAGCACCAGTAAAGCCACTTCAAGGCCCACTGGAGTTCCTCAATGACCAGTGGTGTCCTCTTAACGATAAGTAGAACCATCCTAGGGATGATTGGAACCATGTTGCAGAGCTAAAAACTTCCTCAAGGACTAGAAGAGCCTTCTCAAGGATAACTGGGACATTGAGGACACCTTTAACCACTTCAAGGATCACTAGACTTTGTTGACATCACTGGGATTCTCTAAGGATAACTAGAGCCATCTCAGGGACCACCACATTAGAGAGTCAAAAACTAGGACCATGGGACCTGCTCAGGGACTCACATAACAACCCCAAGGACCAGTGGAGCCTTCTCAAGGACCACTACAACCTTCTTTAGGAATGCTGAACCTCCTGCAAGACCTTTAAAAACTACTCAAAGGGCCACTACCGCTCAAACACTAAGGATCACCAAAACCTGATCAGGGATAAGGACCTCTCATGGATCACTGGAACCACTTATACTTCAAGGACCCACCCCTGTAACCTTCTGGGGGACAACTGGAACATTGAGGCCCCTGAAACCACTTCCAAGACCACTGCAGTTCATTTATGATGACTGGAATCTTCTAAAAGATAACTAAAGCCATCTTAGGGAGTGTGGGAACCACATTACGGAGCCACAAAACATCCTCAAAGACCAGTGGAGCCCTCTCAAGGACCACTAAAGAACCGCTCCACCACTGGGGTTTCTCAAAGCACCAGTAGAGCAACTTCAAGGCCCACTGGAATTTCCCAGGGACCAATGGTGTCTTCCTAAAGATAAGTAGAACCATGTTAAGGAGCTAAAAACTTCCACTTCCTCAACAATCACTGGAATCTTCTCAAGGATAACTGGAGCCATCTCAGGGACCACCACATTACAGAGCCACATAACCATCCCAAGGACCAGTGGATCCTTCTCTATGACCATTAAAACCTCCTTGAGGATGACTGAAACCTCCTGAAACCTTCTCCTCTCAGACTCCTCTAAAACCTACTCAGGGAGCCACTACCACCCAACCACTTGGATTTCTTCAAGGTACACTGGAAACTTACCAGAGACAAGGACCTCCTCAGGGACCATTGGGATCACTTATACTACAATGACTCACCCCTGTAGCTCTTCCCAAGAACCACTGGGACATTGAGGACACCTGGTACCACTTCAAGGACCACTGCAGTTCATTTATTATCATTGGAGTCTTTCTGAAGATAACTAATTGGAACCACGTTACAGTACAACAAGACTTCCTACAGGCCCTTGAAAGTTACTCAGGGAGCCACTAACACTCTTTAAGCACTAGTAGAGCCACTTCAAGGCCCACTTGAGTTTGTCCATGACCACTGGTATCTTCTTAAAGATAACCAGAACCATCTCAGGGACCACTGGAACCATTTTACAGAGACACAAAACTTCCTCAAGGTTCAGAGGAGCCTTCTCAAGGACCACTGAAAGTTCCTTTAATACTTCTGAAACCTCCTGGAGGACCACTAAAACTGTTCAAGGGCAGGGAAGAGGTGAAAACTAACATTATTTATTGTCATTGTCCTGAAGTGCTACACTGATAGAAACAAGACAAACTTCTTAAAGAAAAAAAAGTTCATTAACAAACTGAATTAGTTTTGTGGCATCGTTTGTCAGTGGCAGAAACAAAGAATCCTGGAAATTCATTTAAAGATGTGTTTGTGTTTGGGAGGCGGAGCTGAACGGGAGCAGTGGACGCTAGCGTTCATCAGAAACCTCACTCAGGATAATGAAAACAAAATGTTTTCTCTTCTGGATCATTTCGACGATATGAGACTGTCAGAGACAGACGACCACACCGGGCTGTTTCATTTTACTGAACATGTTTTAATTTGTGGCAGCAGAGACGAGGCGGCGGCTCCCGATGACTATCAGCTCAGCTCCTGTCTGATTTACATCCTCTGATGACTAAAACTGATCACATAAACCTACTGGATTCTGCTGGACACACTCTGTTGCTCTGATTGCGTTTATTATCTGTATAATGCGCTCAAGGACTCCTGGAATGTCCTCAAAGATGTTTAAAATCTCAGGAGGAAAGAGGTCAAATCAGGTTAATTACAAGAACAGTAAATGATATGTATTTCCTGTCACATGATGTGAGCAGACACATGACCAGCAACAGAAAAAATAGTCCAAATGACTCTGAAACCTTCTGAACCTGCTTCACTGTTCATGCTGAATCTTTTATTTTGGTAGAATAATGTTTATTTGTTTAAGAAGGGACAGTGTACATCAATAAACACAAGTATGTGTGAAGCAGTGGAAGTTATTGTGTGTTGTTATTTTCATTTATGCTGCTCCTCAATAATAATAATGATAATAATGTGTGTGTGTTTCTCAGATTTTGCTGATTTTACTTCTCTGCTGCCACCTGCTGGTCATGTGAAAGCATCACAGCAACAAAGTCTCAACAACCACAAGTTTCCCTTTTTCTTTTTAATTCTTTCTTTTGGGATATCTTCAGTCCACATATCAGAACCACAGGTGTGGTACTAAGACAGATCTTCTGACACTTTAATGAGAAGTTGTGTGCACAAGATACAAAATAATGTCATCTTTCAGGACTTCAGAGGCTCCGTAATCATGTCACTGTAAAATATACAGAGCTTCAGAAACAGAATGAGGCTGTTGTCCTGTCAACATGTCGATCTGATAGCTGAACTGGTCTAAATGACAGAGCAGCAGAGTAAAAGATGAGGTTTAAATAAAGACTTATCAGACACACAGCTGCAACGAAACACAAAGTAACAGACAAAAAAAAACCCTTAAATACAGTGAAACTGATGAAATTATAGACGACAAACAGCCTCTGCTCAACATTAAGGGTCAAAGTTCAAACACAGTGACTTCAGCTGAGTGCAGAATTTACAAATTCATGTTTCTCCCTCATTAAAATGTTTAGATTGCAGTAACACTGCCCCCTAGTGGACTGTAATACAGCTGCACACTACTAATTAGTTTACAGGTTTATTTTTATCATCTAATTCAAAAACTAAAATACATATTTGTGAACAAAACATACAGTCAGTTAACGGCTGTGTGACTTTGTCCAATCCTGTGGTTTGAATTTTGGCATCATCTTAACTTGACATCAGGATCACTGATTAGCTCTTTGAGGCTCAGTGAGCTGAGACGTTTTGTTCAAACAGGTGTTTAACTCTGAGCTCTATCTGAGGATTTGGCAGCTTGTTTCAAAGACACAGTGAAGTTTTATTGCGAGGTCATGTGACAGACTGGGGCGTCATCACTCCTCCAGGCTGCAGAAGCCGTCACTGAGCAGGAAGTGAGTTCGGAGCATGGACAGGATGGGGCTCCGCGGGGCCCCAGCCAGACAATACGCCTCGTCCACGCTCAAGCCACGGGACCGCAGTGTCCGCAGGGCACCGCCGCAACTTTCCCTTCCGCCATGTGACGTCACCAGGACGATGCTGAGAGGGCTGTCCAACATGCTGAACCTCTGCCGCATCTTGCCGAGCTGAGCCGAGAAATTCTGCGGAAAAAGAACGCGAATTATCGTTTAGAAATCTCAGATGTCTCAAACTTCTCAGAGCTTTGAGTCAGCTCTGGAAAAGCTTCTGTTTGAATTATAAAGTAAAGGTGATGTATCGTTGCTGTGAGTACCTGAGCGGCCAGTCGGCTCGCCGGCATCGGGTCAGTGTCGGGGCGGATGACAGCGTCTCCGCAGAACATTACTCTGAGCTGCTCTGACGGAGCTACCTGCTGGTCCAGCAGCGCTGAGAGAACACCTGGACCAATGACAAAGAGGATGATTCACTTTCTAACACCACACTCACCTGTACACCACATTATCTATCACATCAGCCATTTTTACACAGAGATGGCGCTAAAGAGCCGCTACCAAGTCCCTCTTTATGCCGTCTTTGCATTTCCATGCAGAACCAAACAACAGCGGACGCTCCAGTGTGTGATTAAAGACAGCAGCTGAACGATGACGTGTTCTTTTATGTGTTTGGAAAATTCTCCTCCTTCTTAAAGAAGCGGTGTGTAGGATTTAGTGCCATCTAGTGGTGAGGACTGCAGACTGCAACTAGCTTAAACTTCTCCCATGTGCCAAGCATGAACTCCCACCTAACGCCCAGACTCACCAAACCGACTTCAGAGACCTGGTAGCATGGAAAGCCAGTTGTTGCATCTCAGATGACCTCAAGCCGTCTGTGTCTCTGCCAGAAACTTGCGCATGAACACAATATAAAGACTACGTTCTGCGCCTGCGTGAGACAAAGTAACTGTGGCGGTAGTGTGTATTCATCATTCATAAAGTGAAACAGGACGAGTGTGTTGATGCTAGTTAGCCAGTTAGCACATTAACAACACAATCCAGTGTTAAAAGAACAGAGCATATTTACTGTGCGCCACTGAACACTAACACAAACCATCAGGAACATCTGCCTCTGCTAATGATATTAATGACTAAAGAAAAATAACCTGACCTTCAGTAACAAGTTTGTTTTTATCTCACTCCCTCGACTTTAGCCCTTTGTTTACTTTCCTCACTTCCATCTCTCTTCTTGTGAACTGAACTGGCGCTGTCACCAATTCAACATGCTAAATTGGCTCAAAAAAAGCCAATGAGGGAGCAACTGAGCAGGACACACTGCACCGACTAAGGCGTCAGAAGCTCTCCACCAGCCCGACATTGACCGACAGCCGACAGTCGGCCTGGTGTGTCAGGGCGTTTAATTCTAAAAAATGTTTTTCTTAGAATAGGAAATTATGTTTTGCTGGTGCTTCGATTCATTTTAAAGACCCAAAATGATGTTTAAGTTATTTCAGTCACAAAATTCAAACTGAATTTTATGACAGTAACCGTGATCCACAGTTAGAACTCCTCCTCGTATCCACCGCACATCAGCTGTAATAAAGACCAGAGAAGAAGAAACTTCCTGACCTTTCTGTGATGCCCGCGGCGCCTCGTTTCTGTCCGTCGACAGGAAGAGCTGCACGTTATTTTTCAGTAAACTGTCGATGAAATCCTCCTCGCTGGAAAAACAGAACCTGCTGACTTCAAGACCTGCAACAGAGCGGTGATGACATCATCACAGGAAGTCATCAACAAGACTACAAAAACTCCAACACTGATCTGATTATAATCTGTCTGATGACATCTGAAATTAGAGAGTACTGTAATGTCTGGTGCTGCTGGTGATGATAAAAATTTGATTACCGTAATGTCTGGTGCTGCTGATGATGCGGGAGCTCTGCTGCTGTTGCTGGCTGTCAGTGGTGATCAGGATGACATCAAACAGCAGCAACTCAGCAGGATTTTCCTTCAGCAGACGTTCGTTCACTCTCTGCAGCGCCTGAATATAAATTAAATTAAACATTTTCCTTTAAAGCTTCAGTCTGGTGATAATCCATATATTTCTAATTGTCAATCAAGTCCATCTCTAAGTACTTTCTAACTTCCCTTCTCTGTCTGTAGCTCTCAGATCCAAGTCTGTTGGTTCCTACTGAAGACACAAATATATATATATATAAATATTTAACTTTTTTTCACTTTTTAAAAAGGCTCAGTAATTTCCAGCAGGTCACTCTACCTTTTGCACGTTTCTAAAACATGAGGAAACAGTGCATTTGCTGGGGACTGTTTTCAGCAGCGGATTAAACCACATTTGGTGCTCTAGTAAGTAAATGGGGCGGCAGGACGATGTACATGGGACTGAGTCAAAATAAACTAGTGTGTGTTTGTGATGATGAAGGAACATGTCACCCAGTGCAACAGTGTGGCTCGCAGGTGTGCTTTAAATAAGGTATTGGAATAAATGAATATCACTATCCTTACACACAGGCACCAATGATGGGTAATGATTTCTCTTTCCACACATACACACACACACACACACTCACACACACACACAGAATAATAACCTAAGTTGAGGTGTGAAATTCTGACCTGCAGCAGCGGGAAAGCCACACCTGCACCGTACACGTCACCACCATCATCAGCTCCTGATTCGAACACTGCGCGAGACGTTACCGCGACGACCACTGCACGATCAGCATCTTTCTGCAGAGGAGACACAGAACCTGCATCTTCATCTGCACTTAAAATCAGACAGGACACAGAACAACAGAACCAGCAGACAATTCATACAGAACCTTTAAGGAATCACCCAAAGGCCAACATGAACACCACTCACAGAACACTTTGAAGTGAAACCTGACCTTTGACCTCATAAACACATTTTAAAGGTATTATTACGACTTTTGAAATGGCGTTGTTTGGGGTACTTATTCATGGACAGTATGTTAGCCGGCCCCCAGTGTGGAGAAGCGGGGCAGGAGTCTGACATGGAAGCTAAACACATAATTTAGCCATCTCTAAAGCAATATCAGTTTAAGTAACTCCATATTTGCAATATTTTCACTGCTTTATCTTGATGTCAGACAGTGATTTCCAACGGGAAAATGAAGCTGTTGTATTGCTCTCTTCTGAGCCAGACTCCATTATGAAAAACAGGGATTTAACATCCCTGAACAAAGGAGCTGCTGGTCTACCATGGCCTCAAACTGACATATTGTTTGTTTAATTGTGTGATTTTGGCATTTAAAAGAGTTAGACTGGTCTCGCCAAAGTCACACAATAGCACTAACTAACTAACTGACCAAGGCAGTGGTAGACCAGCAGCTCCTGTGTTCAGCAAGCTAAAATAACTGCTGAATGGAGTCTGGTAGTTTGACAAGAGCATAGATGGAGAACTGAAGCCATTAACGACTTCCCCATCAAAATGGGCTGTCTGACAGAAATGTAAAGTGGTGAAAATACTCTCAATGTAGCGTACACTTAAACTGCTATTTATTTTTTTGGTGGCTAAAATACATTTCGTTGTCGCCCCCATTAAAAGTAGAACATTGCTTAGCTCCTGTGTCACACTGCAGCCTGCTTCTCCAGGCTGGGAGTGTGCCGACTGACATCTACTGTATGTAACACACTGTCTATGATAAACACCTTATAAACCCACTTCAAAAAGTCTGAACTATCCCTTTACCTAAAGTATTCTGCTATTTGTAAACAGGTTATTGTATGTCAGAACACACCATGCTATAGTACATGTTCACACTGTCTTAAAGAGTAGCTTTGTTTCTTCTGTGCAGAGTCTCCTACCCTCACATTCTCAGGGCCAAACCCCTATTACAGAATATACAATTTTCTCATGTTCTCCCACAATGACAGGACGTGTGCAGGATTAAAGGGTGTAAACGTGAGTGCAATGCTGGGCTGCATGGTGAATTATTTATGAGCTGAATTTGCAAAAAGAAAATGACATATCGAGTTATGAGATTTGCACAGTGTTGAATTGAAAATGAGGAAGATGAGATAAAACACCTCAAAATTTGAATGCAATCTGGCGGGAGACTCCGAGAGATGTCACAACACACAGTGTGATATTATTAATACTTGCTAAAGCTGGATGGGAGCGGTTCTGCAGGTGTGTGGTCTCACCTGTCTCACGGTCTGTGTAGATGAGACAGTTCTAGAGAACCCGCCTCAGGTGAGTCTTACCTGCTTCACGTCCGTGTTCTGGATCGTGGAGACCATGTCCGCCTCTGTCACGAGCCTCAGCAGGTGTATCTACCGACCTGTCCACCTGTCACTGCACCGGAACGACACCTGAACTGGACCCGCTGTCAAACTTACAAAGTTCCTCCAGAAACAAAACAACTGTCGGTTCAGGTTCCGCCTCCGACGCTCGCTTCAAGAGCGCAGCGTGATGACGTCACTTCCTTGTTTGTCTGCCGCTGCCCACCCCGCCCACAGCTGTGATTATTGTGTCAGGTAGTGAAACGCGGTCCGGGTTTTGTCCACTAAAACGTCCACATTTGGACTAACTGTGTGGGACAGAGACTGGGAGGGTGGTCTGGAGCGGGTCTGAGAGGAGCCCGGTCCGGTTTGGAGCGGGTGTAACCCGGGTTGGAGCGGGTTTTGTTGCCGGTCTGGACCGTTGGGGAAACGGGAAGGAGGGAAAGTTTGCTTCAGCTTCGGTTAACGGTGAGCCAACATCCATCTGTTCCCTCTTTTCTACCCTCTTCATCCCGGTGCAACGTGGACCCCGCGGACCGGTCGGGTTCCTGTTGAGGCTCCTGGAGGTCCGCAGGTAGCCGGCAGGTGACTGGGTGTCACCGGTGTCGTGTTGAAGGCTGTGTCCCCGCAGATATGTGTTTCACCTCCACGGAAAACTGACCCAGACCCTCTGTCCTTCTGTCCGTCAGTCAGCAGCCTGTTGAGGTTGTGTTTCACATCTACACTTAGGTTGAAGCTAAGAGACTGTTCTTTACTTATCAGAGGGGAGGGTTAGTCTGACCCTCACTGTATCTACAGATAGTATTTTTTATTTCTATTCTAAGGCTGCTGTCAGCCCTAGAGTGTCTCCTCTGGTCTGAATCAGGGACTCATGTTGTTCCAAAGTTGTATAATTGCCTAGAGTTGGTTCGTGTTCTCACGGCAGCATTTACAAGAGGACCAGATCAAATGCCTTGTGTGAGAAAGCTGCTCTTGATTGGTCAGAATTTCCATGTGGGAAAAATCCAGGAAGTAAAGCAAACGTTGAAGAAGAGTACACTTGCAAGATAAATGTGACACTTTGTAATGTCACAATGGAGGGACAACTACGCAGGTTGATTTTAGCGCTGCTCATCGTGGACTATATTGCTGTCATTGTTCATTTTAGTCAAACCATACAGTTTGAAAACGAGGCGCGGCTCCAACTAGAAAACAATGTTTTGATGCATTGGATGTGCTGAATGTGCATATTAAGGCAGTACTCTTGTCGTGCTGGTCATGCAAACGGTTTATTTTTGGCCAAATTTTAAATGAGACGTAGAATAAAATGGATTTGATGAAATGTCATTATTTCAAGCTCAGATTTTATTTTATTTTTTCCGACAAAAGCGTTCATTACACATAACATGTGCAAGGACTGTTGGAAATTTTAAAATAAAATCATAGTTTCTGTTTCTGTTACAGTGTCTGACTGGTAAATGGTGTGATTTTGGCGATATTTAAAAACATGCACGTTTTCTTTAAAAAGGTAGTTTTGTTTTCTTTTCAAAAATTGAAGGAATGTTTTCTTTAAAGAAAATTAAAATTTTCTTAAAAAATCAGCAGTAAAATAAATGCAAAAGAAAACCTTTTCAATATGTATGCCCCTCCCCTAAAGCCAAAATAAAAAACACAAGTCCCTCCACAGTGCTTAAAGTATTTAACATGCCTCCCCTTTTTAGCACCAACCCTCACAAGTAACGAACAGGTCCTAACCCTGTCAGTCAAGTTTGATCAGTCCTTCAGTCAGTAGGCTGTCAATCAGCAGTGTGGTTGAAAATCCTTGTAATGTGAAACTGCTTTATTCAGTGTTTTACCGGTTTAAATCACCTGGTCTGTTTGTTTTGGAGAGGAAGAGACCTCCTGAACACAGAACACTGAAGGAATGCTGGTTGCAGTCTGCAGTCCTCACTGCTAGATGCCTCTAAATCCCCCTAAATCCTACACACTGGACCTTTAAGCTAAGTTAACTCTTTAAAAACCTTCTCGGATCAGCTGGAAAATGCATCATCACAAAGCTGGAAAAAAATTTTTTTTCTAACACCATAAAAAGTCGACAGTACAGCCACGCTACAGACATATGATGATCCTATAGACCATGATGCATTGCTGTAGATTAAACTCCCCAACAGGATATAAAGGAGTTAAAATGAGCTCAACCTGAAACATCTACAGCAGTAAAATGACACATACACATTAATGCAGCAGGAATATTAATCCAAAAACATCAGATAGAATAAAACACTGACAGCAGGGAACACTTTACTGCTCTATTGGTACTTTTACTTTTCATACATTAAGTACAGTTAACAGATGATTCTCACACACTTTTACTTAAGTACGACTTTGAATGCAGGACTGGTAAGAGTACGTTTACTCAAGTTCTTCCACCACAAAGTCAGTCAACAATCAGCCACCTTAAAGTCGTTCAGCTCTGTCAGTGAATACTCAGTTGACATGTTAGCAGTCAGTCAGTGAGTGTGTCAGTCTCAGCTGTACAGACAGTGCTGCAGGGTGATACAGGTAAAGAATGAGATGGTAATCATTAGAGGCACCATCCTACCAGTCAGTCTTTGTCTGTCTGTCAGTGGTGTGTGATCAAAGTAGTTTATTCAGTCTGTCACCAGACGGTCACACCTACAGGTACAGGCAGTGTAGAAGTCGTGGAACGTTATCGGACAGTAACCATTAGAGGCAGTCGGACCAGTAAGACAGCTCACTGATCCTCACACTGAACACAGTCTTGCACAGGCTGAAGCCAGCAGCTGGCTAGCTTAGCTTAGCTTAGCTTAGCATGAAGACTGGACATGAGGGGAGGCTACACACAGACTCCTACATCTGTAGTGGAGAGCCTTTCCCTGTCAGTGTTTCATTACTATATCTGATGTCTTTGGGTCAATTACTGCTGTATTCATTTGTACGTTGTATTTTACAGCTGTAGATGTCAGGATTCCAACGGTCATGAAATTCCTGGAAAAGTTATGAAATCAGAAAAACTGTTTCCCAGGCCTAAAAATGGTTTGGAATGAATGAAATGTTTTGAATACACATTGGTTTGACAAATATTTACAATATGTTAATGAAAATGTATCACGGTGTCGTGTGCGCTCAGGTTCAGACAAGGTCATTAGACATGTCAATAAAACAAACATTTTTTCAACAGGAATTAAATGTATACAAGCTTGTCCAAACTCTAATCCCAACACGTGCAAGATTGCATTGACATCATCTACATGATCTTCGATTATTTCATCCCCAAACAAAAGGGCATTAAACTTGATGTTTTCCAAAGTGACCGTAGCACAGGCAGCTAGTTGGCGGTGGGAGTGCAAATGCCTGTGAAGCGTGTTAATAAGTGTTATTAATGTATTATATGGCTGTATCTCCATACAGGCCATACCATTTGAGCAGAGTTCTTCTTACACTTTTGTATTTTTCACTAGTTTTTATTTTTATTTCTTTAAAAAACTTGTTTTCCGTTCAGGTACTTTTCAGTGTTAGTTTTTGTTTTCTGAAGTCTAGCTTTTATTTTTATTTCAATCAATGATTTTTTTTAACTCCTAGTTTTAGTTTTTCACTACAGTAACCTTTCCTGTGTGAACAATGTATCTCTAAAAAATATATTTTTCGTGGTCTCATAAAAACAGCCTGTTTTCAGCTTTGTGACGACGACTTTTCAGCTGATCCAAGAGGGTTTTTAAAGAGTTTATTTAGCTTCAGAAGGAGGAGAATTTTCTCAACTCATAAAGGAACACTTCATCCTTAAGTTAATCACAAACATTCAGCATCAACACATCTGGAGATACATGGTTTTCACTGGACAGGAAGGAGCTAAAGCTGTCAGACTAATGTAGTGCAGTGAAAAGTACAACACTGACCTCTGAGATGTAGTGGAGGAGAAGTATAAAGATGCAAAAGGTAATCAAAGTAAAAGTACCTTAAATTTGTACTTAAATACAGTACTTGAGTAAATGTGCTTATTGTCCCTGTTTGAGAGCGGATGCTGAAACATTTCCTCCTCCCTGAACAAATAGCATGATGATGATGGGACAGTGGAGCGTCTGATTGGCAGCGTCTGCTGTTTGTATGAGTCTTTCTGGGAGTGGTGTTGAGTGTGGACTCTCCCTGTGTCAATAAAGCTTTAAGATCATTTGAAGGAGCCTCACATGCAGGTCAGTCATGAGATTCATTGGAAGCAGAAGTTTTTGTCTTGTTTCTGTTTGTTTCAGGCTCAGTTCTGCTGTCGGTTAATGTGTCGAATTATCTCACAAGATGTAAATGAACAGAAACTTTAACTTGTTTTAGAAATTAAAACTGATGTTGATTCTTTTCAGTGAAATTCTCGTAACTTTACATCAGATGATTATTATTGCTGCAAGTATGTGTTTGTGTGTCCTAAAACTTCGAGATTGCATAGCTGTAGGGATGGGTCAGTTTGTCTGTTCATTACTTTAAGACTGAAATATCTTAACAGTTGTCGGAGGGATTGTCATACAATTTTCCACAGACGTTCGTGCTCCCCAGAGGATGAAGCCTAATGACTGGTAATTCGCTGACTTTTTCTCTAGCGTTTCACATACAGTGAAATAACTTAACAACCACCGAATGGATTGGCATCATACCGAAGTCATACTGTTACCCACGGCAACAACAAGCAAGGCTGAAAGCTAAATTATTAAAGACTCTGCGGTGGTTCCAAAAAGAGGAGCAGCTTCAGTAGTGTGGAATAAACTGAATGTTTCACTTCTCTTAGTGCTCAGAGGGAATTCATTCAGCAGCTCCTCTGGCAGCAGCACAGCGTCAGTGTCGTCAAGTGATTTTTGTCATAAACTTTTGGTAATGTAAACCTACGTGAAAAAACTCCCATGTATGTGAATGCGTGATAGTTGTGGTATCATAACACAAAAATGATCACAAAAATACCCTGAAATATCATGGTATTATTTTAGGGTCATATCGCCCACCCCTAGTCCCCAGCGGATGAATCCTACCCTAACTTTTCCTCTAGTGCCACATTATGGTTCATATTTGTGGTTTTGGGTGAAATATCTCAACAATTGTTGGATGGGGTGACTTTGATTCTGATATTTATATTCCTCTCAGGATGAACTGAATAAAACTTAAGGGACTGTGATCCCTTAAAATTTCATCTAACGCCATGATCGTTTATCCAACCCCTTGTTTATGACAAAATACCTGCAAAAAGTAAGTCCTCAGTTGCACTTTGTGTTTAGAACTAATTAGCAAATGTTTACATGCTAAGCTAAGACGGAAAACATGGTGAACATTATACCTAGCGTCGTCATCGTTGTTTGTTTTGATCATAAACCAAAGTATTGGATGAATAAAATTGGGATGATGGAGGTCTTAAATGGAAAGTTACCACAGTGCATCCTCTGGGGGCCGAGAATGTGTGAACCAAATTTCACGTCAACAACCCATGACATTAAACAAAGAAATGCAGTGCCAACCTCATGGTTGTACTACAGGAAAAGTCGGGATCACTGACACCATCAGGATACAGCTTCTGGAAACAGTAAATATCTGAACAAGATTTCATGGTGATCCATTCCATCCAATAATTAGAGACATTTCAGTCTGGACCAAAGCGGTGGACCGTCCGACTGACATCGCTGTCTTTAGAGCCACAATCTGATGATCACCATGGCGGGATTATGACTGAATGCCTCTAAGTCAGAATCAATATCACTTTACTGAAATCAAGTTATTTTTGAATGTTTTGCGTATCATTTCTCAGTGTTCTTTTCTTCTTCCAGTCCCTGCAGTGGCGGCAGTCATGTTCAGGTAGAGACCGGCTCCACGGCGCCCACCATGCGGAAGCACCTGGAGAGGATCCGTTTCCGGGGCCAGAGACGGGAAGAGTTCCTGGATCTGGCCGATTCGCCCAACACGTCCGACACAGAATGCACCGACGAGGTCGTGATCAAACCTCGCCTCACCACCAGAGAGTCGGAGGAGCTGAGGGAGGCGGAGGGAGAGCAGCAGAGTGACGCTTCGGTACTCAAACACACCTGAGAAATACACCAGCCAGGGATTTAAAAAGAAACATGTTTTGATCCTGATCTTTTAAATCAACAAAATTCTATTGTAAATGCTGATTTGACAGAGCCCGAACTCTGGTAGGATTTCAACAGATTATTTTGTTTTCTTTCTTTTGTGATCGCTTTTTTCTGCTCCAATAATTGCAATCAATAATTGGCTTCAAGCTGCAGGTTTGTTACCAACCTGCTTATTGTCTGAAGACTTGTGTTGCTGTAGGAATCTGTTGTGAACGATACATGAATACAAAAATGCTCCTTTACAACTCCTGCATTTGAAATCTTTCTTAAAATGAAAAGTAATTATGTTCTCAAAGGAAAACTTTGTCAACGTCTGTTTTATGTAATGAGATAAAGTTTTCATTCTGTTTATCGTACGGCCGCCCCCCAATAATACATTCACTATAATCTCTCCTCCAAAGACAGTCCATTGACTAGCTGACAGATACAGCCGATTACCTAACATGTTACATACTTGACTGCAACAGGTATGCTCCTCTGATGTAATCAAGAGCACATAATTAAATCAGGAAAACCCAAGAAAGCTACAATTGGTTTCTCATCATCTTGTCGTCTGAGTGTAGGTATAAGGATGACCTGTATTCACTGTTCTTGGCACAAACTCTGCGCCCTGAGTCTTAGGTTGTGCATGAAGCTATTCAGTCTTGTTTGCTGACTCCCAAGCAGATCGGCTAAAAATTGCCATGACATATTCTTTCTCACACCTTCAACTCAAACCACTGTGTTGCCGCGCCTAAAAAATATAATTTAATACTTAAATTATTATCGCAAACATGGGGGCCACCGGTTGACTAATGGCCCTAAATGACCACTGTTGGTCGAAAATTCTTAGCGGGAGCAGCCCCAGTTCATCTCACTTCAGTCATTTTTATTGAACTGAAAAGAGCAATTGATTTTATTATTCTAGTAGGCAACCAAAAGTTTTTAATATTAATAATTTATATATTAAAAAAATCAATACATCCGTGCATTGATGCAGTATTGTCACAAAAAACATCGAGATAGCATGCTGTATTGAGTTTAACCCCACCCCTTTTAATAGTACATGGTCTTCTTCTTCTTCTTCTTCATAACATAATGTTAACATGTTAGCTTACCTGTTTAAGTAAAGGTTAATTGCACTGTGGAATGTAAATAGAGGAGGACCCAGGATTGAACCCTGTGGAACCCCAAATAAGAAAAGTGTCTAACTGATTTTATTTCACTGTTGTTGTATAATCTCTTCTCTGTTATCTGGTTATTTCATATGTCTGTCCATGTTTTTGTGTCTCAGGCTGGTCCAGGATCATTTTCTGCAGCTATCCAAGATGACCCGAGGACAGACCTTAATGAGGTCAAAGGTCACCTAGAAATCGCCTTGTTAGAGAAACACTTCTTACGTGAGTATTGTGACCTGAACTGCATTCGGTGTGGGTGTTTTGTTTGGTGAAACTTTAAATGAAAAACATGACTCTAAGAGAAATAATATTTATTATTTATTTGAAGACTGAAATCTGTCAATCCTATCTTCATGTTTCTGAAATTCAGTTTTTTTCTGTGAGATTTAATTCTGAAAAACAACCATTGAGATCCACACCACCCAGTCAGACCCAGAGTCAGAGTGTTTCAGACAGATTGAAGCTAGGAAGGGGATCTTCAGTTAAGATGATTTCGTCAGGCTGTTGTCCTTATCTTTCATGTTCAAACAAAAAAAGTAGTAAAAAGTAAAGTTTCCCTTCAAATCTGTGGCAGTTGCATGTTGATTGGCCGCTGTGTCTTTGTGGCTTCCCACATCAGTTTGGAGTCAAACGTCCCACAGCACAGCAGCATGCTGGGTAATCCGTCAATATCTGCCCATCAGCTTTATGTAACACACACAGCTATTAATAACACAGCTGACCTCATCTGACAAAGACACTCACAGACACAGAGGTGAACGAGGACCTAATTTTTCCTTCAGTAGAAGTATTAATAACATTTATAGGGATTAAATGAGAGTCACAAATTAAATTTACAACTCAACTCAAAATAAGTTTTGAAATAATTTTGAATTTCTAAGTTCTGCAGCCAGTTTTTCATGCCTGTCTTCACTTGTTTGTCTGAATATTACAATAGCTTTTTGTTGCTTTAATTGTCCCTCTTCCTGATACTGACCATAAAGATATCACTATATAGTGTAATTCCAGTATAAGTGACAGGGGACAAAATCCTTGGTGAAACTACCTCCCATACTCTGCATCAGACAGGCTGCCGCTGTCCACCAACTGTAATCCCATCACACGGCTGAACAGAGACAGGTTGCAGCTAAAAATAGTCAGTAATCAAAGTCATTTTTTGGAAATGAAGTCATTTTGGGAAAGTGAAATCAAAAATAAAGTAATAACAGCTTAACCTAATACAGTGATGAGAACAAACGGATTTGATCGAACAAAAGCTCAAAATGAAAATCTGCTCTTTGGAGAGTCTTGAATGTTCCTCATGTTGACTTTTGTTTCTAAGGTCCTCTGTGAAGAAATGACAGCTTAAACTCTGCTCTTTAGAGACAGATTGTTAAAAGTGTGACAGCACTGCTCAGAGGTCCTGCGTTTGTGTCTGATCATGTGACCGTCGTCATCTGTTTCAGAGGAGGAGCTGAGGAAACTTAAAGAGGAGTCCAACATGGATTCACTGAGACAGGAGCTGGAGAGGGAGCGCAGCAGGTGCCTCGAGCTGGAGCAGAAGATCAACGACGTCCTGAAACCCAGGTGGTTGTTAAAAAAAAAAAACTTTAGTAAAAAAGCTGGTTTGAGACATCAGACAGAGCGGCTTGTTCCTGATTGTTTCTGTCACTTCACAGACCTGAAGACTCGCCTTCTCAGACACCTAAAGCCCCGACCCCTCCTCCACCTGCAGTCACCAGTACAGGTGAGCTTTTCCTTTAAACACTAAACCCCCGTTGGCACCAAACACTTTCAGTGCAGTACCTTTGGAACCAACAGTAACTTCAGACATGGTGCCTAGACCCTCGGTCTGTTTAAGGGTTTCCACCACAGACAGTCCTCTGAAATGGCCTGGACAGGTCACCAGACTATCACAGGGCTGACACATAGAGACAGACAACCATTCACACTCACATTCACACCTACGGACAATTTAGAGTCACCAGTTAACCTGCATGTCTTTGGACTGTGGGAGGAAGCTGGAGCGCCCAGAGAAACTCCACAAACTCTGCACAGAAGGGCTGCCCCACCCTGGGGTTCAAACCCCCCACCCCAGGTTTGACCCAGGAACCCTCTTGCGGTAAAATGTTAACAAACATGGCGGACTCTTCTCTTCTTCTGTTCCCAGACAAACAGAAGGACACTTTGTCTGACAGCTTCCTGAAGTGGCTTTATGATCGTTTTGGTGTTTATATCGAGGATTTCCGCTTCCAACCGGAGGAGCAGACGGTTGAGACGGAGGAGCCGCTGAGTGCCAAGAGGTGAGGAGGAACACACAGCAGAGAGACATGATTACTGGCACAATGACTTAAAGCAACTTTAACACACAGCCTGTCTTTTAATTGATCCTAAATCTGAAATAAATATCTAGTTTCTGATCCACAGGTTGACTGAAAACATGAGACGACTCAGTGAGTATTTCTTTCTGGTTAATAAACATTACAGCTGTGGGAGTCTTGCCCAACACAACACATCAGATTCAGACCCAAAATTACAGGGGTGTCCACTTACTTTTGGCCACATTTTGCACTTTAGATGCTTTATTTAACAGTTTATTCAAAACAACTCAGTAGACACTGAGCTCAGGTTTCTCTGTCATGATAAATTCTCAGTCTGTGATTGGTCAGCTGGTCCGTTGTTGTGTTTCCAGAACGAGGATTCAAACCTGTGACCAACTTCAAGAGGAACCTTTCTGCCTTATCCAGCTGGTACTCCGTCTACACGTCGGCCATCGCCTTCATTGTGAGCACACACATGTACACACACACACACACACACACACGCACACACACACACACACACACACACAATCAACAGGTTACTGATGATGGATGTAAAAAGAACAAATGGATGACATCACGCTGACACTTTAACACGTCCATCTGTTCGTGTCCATTCACATGTTTCTACTATCACGATAAAGACACTGCCTCAAATGTCAACTTCTCTGCACAGATCTACATGTATGCAACGTGGCACGGCTGGGCCGTCCCCATGTTCCTGTTCCTCGCCATCCTCCGCCTCTCCTTAAATTACCTCATCGCCAGGTCAGTGCAAGCCCCTCCCCTCCCTCTCTCTGTCATCCAATCGCACATCCAGAATCAGAAACCGTACGCTAGGTTCAGTACAGATTCTTTGATATCAAACATCACACACGTTAGATCTTTGCTCTCCTCACATTGACATGCATCTTGTGGTGAATCACATTTCCACGTCATTGAGGGACTGAGAAATCTGAGATCAGACATTTGGACTCGTCAGAGCAGCAGCGCACAAGTGAAACAGATTAATGAGTCCAAGAGTACTACAGGGGAAATATAAGAGGGGTTAAGGGTTAATTGGAGTAAAACCTTTACTGTGTTTTAATACCAGCTGATGACTCTGAGCAGTATGTATTTAAATCTTTGACACACAGACATGTAGTTAATGTGAACTCATCTCATATCTACCTGTGTGTTCCCATCATGCACTGCTCCCAGAGGCTGGAGGATCCAGTGGAGCATCGTACCTGAAGTCTCAGAGCCAATGGTGAGAGATTTCTCCTCAAACCTCTTTGTTTTTTATCTTCAACATGAAAAAGATCCATGAAAAGTTGTCCTGACGTTCAGGCATGACTCAGATCAATAATCTGCACTTTGCAAAATGAGTAATTATACCTTTACAGTAATTATTTTATCTGTGAATATACGTGTGCCTTTACTTGTGTCACATTTCGAATGCAGCACTTTTATTTGTAGTATTTTTACACCACCATCTCACTGCTACTTCGACTGAAGTAACGCACCTGGATACTGCTTGTGTGCAGGTGACGTCAGGTGGTGTTAAACATTTTAACTCTGCCTCCTCTGTTTTTTACAGGAGCCTCCCAAAGAAGACCTGACGGTGTCGGAGAAGTTCCAGCTGGTTCTGGACGTTGCTCAGAAAGCTCAGGTGAGACATGACGGAGAAGGCGGAGGCTCTGCGTCAAAATGTGACACCTGCTGACAGATGTAACAACAGCTGTTTTTTGTTTCGTCTTCACAGAATCTGTTTGGAAAGATGGCGAACATCCTGGAGAAGATAAAGAAGTGAGTTTGTCTGCACACACTGTTCGAGGTCAGAGAGAACTGATGGTCCATACACAGATCATTAATACTGTGTGTGTGTGTGTGTGTGTGTGTGTGTGTGTGTGTGTGTGTGTGTGTGTGTGTGTAGTCTATTCATGTGGGTTGAACCGGAGTTGACTCAGAAGCTGTACATTGGTCTGTGGCTGGCCTTCATCTCCTCCTGCCTGCTGCCGTACCAACTCCTGGGATTCATCATAGGTACTTCACTTTCTTAATTACTTCATTGTACAACTACAAGCAGTCATCTGTTCATACAGTAATTTATTTTTTGTCTCTCAGATTAAACCAACAACATTTTTAATTTAGATAAACCCTTGAGTTGTGTTACCTGTGACTTTGTCCCTTGATTCATATTTCAAAGCCTCACTGCTTTGTTATGTACATAGTGAGTTTATATTAGTTGTTTTTATACTGCCCAAGTTTGCCGGCTTACCTATTGGCAGTTGCTGTTTGCAGTGTACCCATGGACATGCAGACAACTATCACTGAATTACTTCTATACTGATGAAAACTTGAGACAGTGATCTCCTGGGAACATCTAAGTCACACTGAATCTAAGAATATGTGTATCTTGTCTTTGTGTCCAGATTTGAGTGAGGTATGACACTAACAAAAGTTTAAGCTTCATGAAGTGACTTTTTTGGACATTTTTTGGGGGGACAGACAGACTCAGAAACAAGCTGACAGACACACAGCTCTGACATATTATGAGATTATATGGTATTTGTGGCTTAAATGTAAGCAGCTGCCTAGTTCAACATCCAGCAGACACTGAGCTACATGATCATTTTATTAGAGTCGTGTTTGTTTCCACCTGATGACTCAAAGTGTAGTGTTCACATGTGAGACACTGAAGAGTCCAGATTACATTTCACTGAGTGTAGGAGAGAGATCCAGGGCTGCTGAGTGTCTCTGATCAATGTCCTCCTTCTCAGGTGTATATGCAGGTATAAAGTTCTTCATCATCAACTTCATCTTTAGTAGATGTCCCAAGCTGAAGGAGCGCTACGACACCCCTTACATCATCTGGACCAATTTACCCACCGACCTGCAGCTGAAGGAGCGCGGCAACACCACACTGAGCAGACGGGTCAGTCCAAACTCTAAAATATATCCAGAAAATACAGCTCACACACCAAAGTGCTGATCTGCAGTCAGCCACTGGCTCAGATACGCCCTGGTACAAACTGGTCACTGGTTGTTACTGGTCCCAGCAGGTGGTCTGTGCTGGTTTCACTTCTCTATTGTTGTTTTTCTCTCTCAGCTGTCTGAGTGTGAACAGGTAGGATCCTGATGTGTGTGTTGTGTGTATTTACAGTCACAGCGTAGAGGTCAGTAGTGTTTACTGTAGTTAGACATGTAGAGTCAACACTGACATCACTGAATGTAACCAATCAGCTGCTGTTATTATTAGTGACAGCAACAGTCTGTCTGTTAGATCGAGATATCCCAAAACCCATCAGTCAGATTGTCAGTGAATGTCTCATCCCTTTAGATTTTAATGAACCGTCCTCTAGCGCCTCCCTCAGGCTTTTCTTTTGTGGGGAGCCGAGTGTCGTCCGGATGCTGCCGGTGTTGGATGCCTTAGATCTAAAAAGTGAAAGGATTGAAATGCATCCAGCCACTTTTAAGAAGTGCAAATTTTAGTCACTTACAAAAGGTTGTACAACATTTTTATGATGGATTGCACATTGATGCATCACCAGGATTTTTGTCCCCATTAGATCTCAATGTCCCTACTCCTCTAGCACCACCCTCAGGACAAACGTAGGTTAGATCGCACCATTTTTGTTTTTGTTTTTGTTTTTTTTACCCAAGTATAAGGTTTGTATCAAGATTATGTTCTTGTTTTTATGTTCATTCTTGGGTCAGATTTTGGGGATTTCAGCCTGATATTGTTTGGTTTACATGAATACTAATATTGGTTCTCTCCTCTGGCGCCACCTTCAGGACAAACTTTACATTTTTAGTTCCACTACGCATAAGAATCGCTAAATCATCAGAAAATTGTTTGTACATATTGTGGCCGTAATAAACACTGTAGAAAGATTGTAGGCGCATTATTAATAACAAAAAAGACAAACAGCTGGGAGGGGAACACACCTGGACAGGTGAGTTGTTGATGATGCTTAGGATGCCACTGCAGTACCTCCCCTGCTACTGATTTGCTAATCCAGTATCTGCCCCGCCCCCTCTGTCCATCTGTCCAGGTTACCATGACAGCCGGCCGAGGCAGCGTCAGCACCGCGGCCCCTCTGGGTGTCAGCCGGGACGAGGACGGAGGACGATACTACAGCACCAAGAGAGGGGCTTTTCACGAAGTCTTCAACCTGCCGGAGAGCGAGCGGCCTCTGTCAGGTGGGGGAGGAACCGGCGAAATCTATTTCATAAGTTATTTTAGCTTCAGATATCAAACTGAAGAGTTCAAACTGAAGAAGAATGATTTTATACATTTTGCAAACAATTATTTGCAGGACAGTATCTGGGAATTTAGTCAAATTAAGTCCTCTGATGCAGTATGTGTTCAGTTAAGTGTTCAGTTATATGTTTTATGTCCTCACTATGTCAAGAATTTAACTCTGATGAGAAATATGGGATTCTTTATTCATTCTTGGCCCCTAAAAAAGTCCAAAACTATAAATACACTGAGTCTAAAAACACTGGAATCAGTCAGATAACCACCCTGTGTGACCTGCAGCAGGTGACTGTTGTAAACTGTTGTCTTTCTTTGTGTTGTTGTCTCAGTGTGTGAGAACGGCTGGCGCTGCTGCCTCATCAACAGAGACAGGAGGACACCGACAGACTACATCCGTAATGGAGTCCTCTATGTCACTGAGAAGTAAGTCCTTCACTACCTGTGTTTTTTTTTTCTGAAGCTTTACAGATTCTACTGTTTTAACTAACACGAGTAAATTCACGATCCTACTAAAGGTACATTCACACAGAACACGGATTTATAGGCACTGAAATAGCATTACAAGTCAACAGAGCAAGTGTGCAGGCATGCGCTGATATCAATCTGCCTGAGAGGCGTAAAGTGAGGCAAATTCCTGTCTGAACAAGTTTAAAGTATGTCAACTTAAGGGAAAAAATGCATGCATATCTCAGAGCTTTATGAATCTACTTCATGAATGTACAGAACGGAGGGGGAAGAGGAGAGACACTGAAGGGAAATGACAAGAAGAACTGGAGCCCTGAGATCATTTAGGGGCTGTAGAAGCTTTATTATATGGATTTCTGGCACAGCTTCACCTGAATTCAAGGTTTATGGAGAAGAGAAAAAAAAATGTTACGCACCTTACACACTGATTCAGATGTGTGTTATTGTTCTATTTGTTGTAAATATTTGCACCACGTAACAAAACGTAAAGACACATTTCCTCCTTTGACTCTACCTGTCTGACTGATTGGAGGAGCTGGAGATCTGCTGATCTTTGATTGGTGGACGACCTGCGCTACCTGTGAGCCACAGCCGCCCGTTCCTCCGTCTTGTCTTGGCTGCCACATTTTCCTCACTGAGTCTCTGACAGATGCAAAAAGTGCAGAAAATAGAACCTGTTACGAAAATTTTAATGTTGGACGAAAGTTTCTGACTCGGTGTGCAAACATGATTGACGCAACGTGAGGTGGTATTTATTTTTCAATGTGCAACAATGTCGAACGAAAACAACAGACTCAAAGGCCTTTAGTGTCAAACCAGCACATTTTGAAATGCAGTAATACAGTAAATCATTCATCATCTTGATGTACAGTTTAAAACTAGTTGATCTGAAGCTCTGAGTTTTCTCCTCTGTCTCTTCAGTCATCTGTGTTTCGAGAGCTCCAGCTCCAGATCTGGATCCTCCAAGAGGAACAAAGTCATCAAGCTGCTCGACATCACCGACATCCAGAAGGTGTGTAGAGTCTCTGCTTCTGTCCACATGTTTTGAATCAACGTCACTGTCAGTGTGTTACACAGTCTGCTAAGGAGCGACATTGCAGCTGGGACTCTCTGTTTGCTGCAGGAAGACACGGCTGCTTTATATATTAACACTGATTATTCCTCATGACTCGTTCCTGCTGTTGCTTGTTGCATCATTAGGTTAATTAGAGTTTGGTTAATGTTTGTCCTCCTGTTTGTTTGTGCTGTAATATTTCTTTTACAACAGTAACAGATGCTGTTTCATGACAGTAAAGTTGATCTAAATGTGTCTTCTCTGTCCTTCACAGTACAAAGTTTTGTCTGTGCTGCCTGGATCTGGGATGGGCATCTCCATAGCAACGCCATCCACCCAAAAGGTAGGAGCTCAGAGGGAGGCGCTGTGAACTGGCCTCATGTTAAAGATAAAATTGAGACTGTCAGCGTTATATTAAGATGCTGCGCTTAAATGGAAGTAGCAATAAGGTGCTACAGGAACACAGAAATGAGTTAGCCTGTTAGCGCTACTGGTTCACTTGTCTCAAAGTCAGTGGGTTTTTAGCGAGATGTCGGAAATAAGGTCTGTGGTTAACACAAGATTAAGAGACTTAACCGCTCTGTTCTAGTGTTCGTTTAAAGCCTAACGTCAGCTGTTTACTTGTGGTTAGTGTTGTCACGATACCAAAATCTTTGTTTCATTACCCATACCAATATGAATTTCGATACTTTTCGATACTTTTCTGTACTTTTCCTAAGGAGAAGTCCTTTTGGCTACAAACCTTTAGAACAATAAACAGTACAGGTGTAACGGTACCAAAAAATCGTGGTTCGAAAGTACCTTGGTGCGGACGTCACGGTTTGGTTGGTGTTCATATGTTCATCTTGCTGAACAACACAAAAGTAAGCGTCACAAACTCAACAACAACGATGGCATTAACATGTCAATAACAATCATCTACCGTCTCTGCTACATGGCAGCTGAGCTCATCCTCTGCTCGGAGCTTAAGGAGCTCCCAGACCTCATTGTTTTACCAATTTGCAGACATTTTCGGCTGCTGTACTTCTTCTTTGAGTTAGCTGCTAACTATTAACAGCTGATTTTTATATCTTCTGTGGTGGGATGCGTGCATGAAATGCCCATGATCACGCCCTTCTTTCCCAATTATACAGATGCCGTTTCAGTGCTGTTAAAACCTCCAATGCTGCCTTAAAGCCCGACAACTTTGTTCCCCCATTCCAAAATTATACCTGTTATAAATAATGGTGAGGCGTGAAAATTCTGCCTTGAAGAAGGCGTGTAAAGGGGCTTATGCTGCATGTACACATGTATTATATGTTTATTGTCTCCTCAGTTTGTGGACATTTTCGGCTGCTGTTCTTCCTCTTTGAGTTTGCTGCTAATTGCTGCTAGCTGCTTTTTAAATCTCTGATGCTGGGTCACACACATAACACATTGTCAAAACATCTTACGTATCCGGTCCATGATCCTGTCCTGCAAGCTGTCCCTTTTACACAGACGTTGATTCTCCACTGTTACTACCTCCCCTGCCAGCTTAAAGGCTGGACAGCAGCTAATTCGATGAAGAACAGCAGCAATAAATGTTGGAGTAGAGTAGGGTAGCTTTTCTACACAGAGATGGCGCCATAGGGCCGCTACGAAGTCCCTTCTTTATGCCGCCTTTGCATTTTCATACAGAACCAAACAATGGTGGCATGACACCGCTCAAGTGTGTGATTTCAAACAGCATGCCAGCATCACATTGTTGAATCAAAAGAGCCGTGACAGACGTGACGTTTAACACAACAGCTTCAGCCTTTAGTGTGACATATAACAGACACCACAGCTTTGCAAACAATAGCAATGGCAAAACATGTCAGTAACAATCATTTACCGACCGTCCTTGTTATGTGGCGATTGATCTGGTCCTCTGCTCAGAGGGTAAGGAGCTCCTGCAGTGCATTGTTTTCCAGTAGTTCACGGACATTTATATCTGCCGTTCTTCTTCCTTGAGTTAGCTGCTAACTGCCTTTAGCTGCTTTTTAAATTTCCGGTGCTGGGTCACACACGTAACACGTCGTCAAAACGTCTCACCTGTCCCGTCCTGCTAGCTGACCCTTTTGCTGAGATGTCGATTCAGCGCTGTTACTACCTCTGCTGTCAGCTCAAAGGCGAGACAACTCTGTCCCCCGATTCAGTGATTATACCTTTTATTGAGGAGGCGCGGGGCGGAATAACAGGGATAAATAAAACAAAACAAACAAAATCCAATAAAAGGGACTTATTTCTTTACAATCTAGTGAAGCAGAAGTGTAAAGTCGCATAACCAAGAAATACGAGTACCCAGAAATTGTACTTCTACTTGTGTAAATGCACTGAGTGACCTTCTGTTCTGTTGCAGCCGATGGTGTTCGGCGCGATGATCCACAGAGACGAGGCCTTCGACGCCATCTTCAATCAGTACATGAAGATCGTTGCCATGGCTGCAGCCACAGAGCCGGAGACATAGTAACACCTTCACAAGAGGGCTGCATTCACAGACACAAACACTGGAACGGTTTCACTGTGTTCACCAAACAGCTGCTGACTCCAGTTTGAGCTGCTCTCAACAAACGAAATGATCCGGTGACACTGATCGATATTACATCAGCCGACTTCCACCAAATCAGGCAGAATCAGGCGGTTAACAGTTACTGCTCTTAGACTGTTTAATGGAAAGTTCCTACAAAACAGACGGCCTCATGTCCTGAGGTCTAACTTAACGTAAATGCTCAAGTTAATGGCTGTTATTTAAAACTCAAATAATCGCCTGCTTAAACAAATAAACCCCGGGTAAACCTCTATTATGTCTCACATGATAAATTCAGTTGAAAGTACTTTTCTATACACCAGCAGTCATGTTATACTCATCACTCTGCTGAAAACACTTTCTCTGTTAAACACGTTCCCTCTCTGATTATTTCCAGTTGCTTCGACTTTGCTGTTTTCTTATTTTAAATTCTTTCCCTGTGAAGCTGCAGTTAATAAAGAGGTGAAGTCCCTCCCCTCCTGGTGTCCCCCATGGGACCTTATGACAGAGACAAATAACTTTTTGATTCTGCTTTAATTATGCCATGAATTACACATATAATGACAACATTTTGCAAGTCAAGAAAGTCGCAGTTACGTCTCTTGTCTCACACAATATACAGTGCGTCACCAACACCAGCTAGCTAGCTAACTGACTAGGTAACTTAGTTCCTTGCACAAATGTAAAGTTATCTTAGCTGACTCCAGTGGCTTTTTGGCCCACAGGTGGATGTACTGTAAACGACCAGAAAAAGAGGTGGGTATACCCGCTATACCTGCGTATACCCTCCACTCCACCACCAACAACAGAATTGACTTTCTTGTGTACGTGTAATCAGCCAGAAAAGGAACGAGCGAGAGCCATGTGGGTACGTCCTCATACGAAACACACAGGAGTCGCAGCCTCATATAATAGCCGCGCAGCTTTCGCAGTCTTTACTACAAAAAGCACACCTGAGGTTCGACAGGTGCGCAGGAGAAGACGATGGACTGACTGTCACAGAACAAAGAACTCCCACATACTGTGCTACACGTGCAGCGTAGAAATTTGTTGGT
The DNA here is from genome assembly GCA_035609425.1 of Epinephelus awoara. Classification (NCBI taxonomy): domain Eukaryota; kingdom Metazoa; phylum Chordata; class Actinopteri; order Perciformes; family Serranidae; genus Epinephelus; species Epinephelus awoara. The sequence goes on along the minus strand of CM069298.1, from coordinate 2,781,849 downwards.
AACAAGACCAATGTTCCAGTTGTCTTTGTTCCCAATGAATTTCCTTTGCGGACAAACAAACGAACAAACATAATGTGTGTGATTCATGGCAAAAATAAAGCAGGATCAAAAAATTATTCGTTCCTCGCTGTTGACTATCGTACATATTTTTTCCAAAATAAGGTCCCATGTTTGTCCACTGACGACTTCGCCTGTCTTAGACGCTCAACACTTCCCGCTCTAATGTTTGGCATTAGGAGCCTTCCAAGGGTACAAATCCCTCCCTTAGCTGGTCGGCTTTAAATGTGAAACATGTTTTATTCTCAGAAGAAGAAAAGGTGGTTTATGATATAAATGAGGCATTTTAAATTCAAAGTTTGTTCAGGTCAGTCAGCTGAACAAATGCATCTTCATTCAGTCATGTGACTGGCTGCAGGTTCTGAAATTTCAGTGTACTTACATGCAGGCCTGCTGTCAGAGGGGTCAAAGGGTACAGATCACTCCCACCGAAAAACCAGCGGGGGGCCATGAAAAGGTCTACGTACGGCAGGAGTGAGTGAGAATGAGGGGCTCAATTTGGCAAATGTTCCCCCGTCAATAATTCCTAATGGCAGGCCTGCTTACATGCAGATGTGTTACACTGTATGTCACACCCAGAGGTTTACTACACAATGTCTTAAAATGACTTCTTTTTTAGCAGTTTTGATAGTTAATTAATCATTAACATCACTTATCAATTAAAACTCAAATTGTTCTCTGGTTGCAGCTTCTCTGATGTGAGGATTTGCTGCTTTTCTTTTTGTTTTTATGTTTTTATCTTTGACTTTTGAACTTTGGTTTGGGCAAAACAGGACATTGGAATTTTGGATTTTTTGGTTATTAAAAATGAGACTTTAATTTTTTTGAATAAATCTGTGGAAGAACTCTTGTATCACACAACAACAGGAAGTCTTCGTTGTGAAATTTAAAGACTTCACATGAAAGATCAGAAATTACATTTTGACTCAGCAAGAATTTAAACGTGGGGCTGCAGCTAATGATAATTATCTCTAATAAGGCTGATGTGTTGATATTTTCTCAGCTAACAATCTTAAAACTGAAAAAAGTCAGAAAGTAGTGAAAAATATCCGTCACAAGTTGATGCCATCAATTACTTCCTTTTGTCTAACGAATATTTTCAACCCCAAAATATGAAGCCCAAAAAGACACAGAGAAAAGCTGCAAGCCCTGAAGTTCATCACTGCATTACTGCTGTTACACTCATAAATATCACACCAGGAAGTTTACTACAGTGTGACAGTGCCGAAAACATTTTCTGAACATGTTCCAACCACATCTGAAGAAAAAAGTAAGGGTTCTTTGGATTTAATGAGAATTGCTTTTACAGTATTTGCAGATAAAGTCATTAACTTACATCAGTGTCTTCAGGGAATTGTGTGAACTTCATTATATGACTCTGTATTGTACTTAGCAGCTAAGCCTTACGGTCACTTAATGTTATGGTATGATGTTTTTTATGTGGTGGTAAAAGACTGTTTGTATTCTATATGAATGTTCAGAAACATTTATTGTAAATCACAAAGTTAACCTCAATGTAGCTTTTCTGTCGTAGCAACACGGACACAACCTGTTAGACTTTCGTCTAATTACTGTTGATTAAGCTTATCTGTAAGCTTAGCTGTCTTTCACAATCAATAAGCTAAGAAGCTAAAAAACAGAAGCCACGCTGACGTCAAATATTGACTTTCTGTCCAATTTGTTTCAACTTTACCTTTTTTTACGAGCTTGAAGCGAGTCGGCTAAAGCTAAACAACTGAAAACACATCAACCTGAGATGTTTTTCAAATCACAGTTCGTTATCTTTTTAGCTTTGTTTCACAGCCAATGAGCTCAGAAGCTAAAAAAAAAAAAAAGGTAAAATGCTGACTTTATCCGTATGACTTCTGTTTAACATTTTTCCTAACCATGGCGAATCGGCTAAAGCTAAACAACTTAAAACAACACAATGAAGTTTTTTTCTTTTCAGTTAAGCTCCTCTTGTCACTTTTTACCAAGCTGTGGTAAAACTAATGTGCTCACATGGATGAATAATTGTTGCTCTGTGCTTGCTATCAATCAGAACTAAAGCCCCGTCTCCTCCAAACCCTTTCAGTCCAGCACATTTGGAACCAGCAAGTTAACGTTCCACCTTAAAAGTTGCCGGCAGTCGGCCCAGTGAATGAAGTTATTTTTTCTCAGACTCCAGCTGCTGTGAGAGGCAGCAACACATCCTTTCATTTTATAGTTACAGTTTACTAATAAAACTCTCCACAGTATGAACAGTGGTTACATGAGCCTCAAAACCAGACACAACTCAGTAGAGTGACCGTCCTCTACTGACCAATCAGACTGCAGTGTTCACAGCTCCACCTTTTAGTACCAGATCTGTGTGCTAGGTACCCCAACAGAGGGGGGACCAAACATGGGGACGCTAAGGACGCTGCTGTTGGGACCAAACACAACTTTTCACTGTGGGAACAGAAAAAAAGCGTAACGAACTGAACCGAACTGTTCGGTGGAAACGGGGCTTAAATGAGCCACTTTGATTTAAAACTTTTATTTTTTTAATTTGAACCAAGACACATCATGTCCGAACATCTATACGCAAATTCTATATACTATTGTTTTCTGCATTAGACTTTGGAAATTGACAGTAAATGAGGAAAACACTTTTTTTTTTGCAGCCTAATAAAATTAACCAGCTGAAGTGCAGCAGCCATGTAGCATACATTTAAAACAGTGTCTGTTCCTGCTGATCACCACGGCTCTGTAACTGTGTATTTAGTACGTACTTTAATATATTAACTGTCAGTCAGAAGGATGTCACACCAGCATTTATCACTTTAATGTCACATCAGATCAGCCCATTTCAGTGAAAACATTACAAATTTGGCCTTTTGACCAAAAACAAATGGATGAGGTAATCCTTTTTGTGAGTTAAGTTAAAATCACTCAGTCATTTTTTCTAAGTTGCGCATGGAACGTGCAGCATAAATGACACCCTTTGTTTTGATAAATCTTTCTCACTGGTGCAATCGGGCCTCACTGAGCTCTTTCGTTGCCAAATATGTCGTCTTGGTAGTTTTTAATTTAGTCAAAAAAACATTTTAATTTTTTCAAATATTGATGCCAGCTGTTTACGCCGTGTTGCCTCTATCAGATGTTTTGTTTTGCGCGCTTCCTGTCTTTCGTTAGCGTTATCTCCCGACCTTTCTCGTTTTGTTTTGTGGTTTCTCAGGTTTTGCTTTTGTCTCGTCAGCGCTGTGAACTTTACTCTGTCGGCCTGTTGTGTATTTCAGATTAATGGTTTTATAAAATGGTGTCATTGTACAAATAGGTGTAATTTTTTTTATGAAATTATCTCTGTTGTTAAAATGTGATGTACATGCTTTTTATTTAAGTAAAATAAAAAATCAAATGCTGACAATCTCCCGTAGTTGTTTCTGTGCAGTACCTGCTTCAGTCTGTTGGTGTCACTGGAGAATCATCTGAAAACCACGCCCACTTGGAGGGAAAATTGGCGGTGCCACAATATGCAAGTAAGGGCTAATAAAATGCCTGTAGCTCACTAAACACATTAGATATCAGCGTGTCACAGGATTATGTTAACACCCTTAAGTTATACAAACGAACTTTATGTTGGCGGTCCATATCAGCGTCTGTTCTCCTTACCTGGCTTATCTTGGCGGCCAGCAGTGACAAACTTTGATGTTTACAGCTATTTGATTGAATCACCAGGTAACATCATCATTTGAGCTAAAAAAAAAGATCAAACTCAGGCATTACATAGCCTCTCTGCCCTCGACAGTTTGTTTGGCCAAGTTAGCAAAATGCTTGCTGCACGTCCACATCCCACAACAAAGCAGGTTTTAGGCCCTGATTACACACGACGCGTTTTAGCCTTCTGTGGTGGTCACAACAACAACTTTGCAGTTGGTAAACAATGGTGGTAAAACTGGTGGTAGTGGTTGCTGGCCCTGAGTTATCCTAAAATATGCTTAAAACACTAACTGTGTGATCAGGGCCTTAGTAAGGTTGAGCCGAGTATCTGGTGCAAATAATGTACTTTTTAGGAGTACGAGTATCATATGAGTAAAATGTGTCAATAACTGTATTCACAATGAAGGACAATTCTCATTTGGGTCGCTGTGATCAGTCTCTTACTCTTGTGATCCAACATGATCTGAAGCTCAGTTCTGAGGTTGTTCTGCTTTGTCAGAGCCACGGTAACATTCTTTGTATTTGTTTCCAAGTTCAACTGATGGTGACGGCAGGTAAATAGTTGCAGTTTTGTTGTTTGTGCACAGGGTGGCGCACAGGAACAGGTAGTATAGGCAGGGTGCAGGGGATGAGCAGCAGGTGTGTGACGGGGAACGCAAAAAGGTTTTTGACCGTGATCAGTGTCACAGCATGAAGAGTCTGTAGTGTGTTAAAACTGAAATTGACTCCGAGTTTGATTCCAACCCCCGGCCCTGCTGCTGCAGACTTTTTTTTCTGCTCCAAGTTCAACAATTAATTCTTTTAAGTTCCTCTGCTGACAAACTTCACTGAACTGAAGCTGCTGTGGGTCATTTAACTGAAGTTCACAGTTTGTGTCATAATGTTTTACAGCCGTCAGTATCAGCAGGGAGGGATTTTATTATCACAGCCTGTGACAGCAGACGTTTCTGTTTTTATCACCTGCTGTTTCTCTCTGTGAGCTTCTACTTTTGCACGACATGATTTCAGCATCATCTGTCAGCGCTGACCAGCCAGTATAACCAGTAAATAATCAACTCAGAGTACCAGTAAATGTGGTCACTACTGGAAAACACAAGTGATGCAAGACCGGAGGGAGAGGAAGAAAGATGCCTCCTCCTATTATTCATTCATTTTCCCAGACCTGGATCAGGGCATCAGTGAGTCAGTGGCATCCAGGAACTGCTTACACACTCTGGCCACATGAGACTTGGTGTTATACTGGGACCAGTTAAGTGCCTTAAATTTTTTGAGCAGTGCATTAACTTTTTGGAGTCTTTTTCTGATGCAGGACGAGGCTGTTTGTGTCAGTACAGCTTGTGTTCAGGTGAGTTTTATTAAAGGTTTGTCATGAATAATAATCAAAATGAAAAAATAACATTTGCATTTAATGAAGTCCTGAGATAAAGACCAACTGCATATATGTTTCTAAAGTTTTCTTATGACCCTTAAAATCAAGAAGGCCTCGTCACGTCCTGTGAAGCTTTGGCGACCCGTAGTCGGGTAGCCGGTGCTGTAACGCCTTAACACACAGCTGAGTACATTTAAAATACATGTCTGATTTAATAAGCACAAATCAACAAATACACATATTTAGTTTGAAGCTCTTCCATAACTGTAATAACTAGCAAGGACGACCAGCATTTCCACCACACTGATCTCAGTGTCCTCAAACTCCTTTTATTCATGGATATAATATCTTTAATCAGGTTTATACTGTAATAATTATGACATATTTACATAAAGAATAAAGGTTGTAAAAGGTTTTATATACTTAAAATCTAAACCTTCACACAGCGAATGGATTAAACTCAGACTCATAATAACCTGACTTGTTTTTATCTCTCAGAAGGGTGTGTTCAGTCCTGGTTCTGTCTCTGGCGTGTGTAATGGACTGCTAAGTGTCACCACACTGCTGATAAATCATTGGATTTTATTATGGGCGGTTCCCGCTGTGTACTCGTCTCTTTCACAGATCAACGTTCAACGCGTCGTCAGCCTCCGAGTCCTCTGCTGGATCCTCCATCTTCACCCCGAGTCCACTGTCCAGATCCGTGTCATTAAAGACGACCCTCGGGGTCCTCAGGCTGTCGTCTTCGTCCTCCTCTCTGCTGCTGGAGGCCTGCTCCTCGTCTTCCTCCTCGCTGTCGTCCTCTCTGCTGTCAGGGATAATGACCACCTCCTCCTTGGCGTTGGGGTCGATATCCTCCTTAAACCAGACCGACTTGTACCCGTCATCCATGCGTCTCTCCTTGGTCAGGATGGGTTTCACCTCCTTCTCACTGTCAGCCTTGTCCGAGCCTGCCTGGCTGGTGTCGTCTCGCAGGAGGGCGTGCAGCGGCACTGTAGACTTCACTATGGCCTCATTGAGTGCAAAGTCCCGTGCTCCTCCACCAGCCATCATGCGTCCCCCTGCAGGACCGCCGGAGCCGACGCTGTCTCCATCTTCATCGTTCTGGAAGGCCTTGTTGGTGTACTGGATGCCCTCCTTTTGACTGCCTGAACCTTGACCCAGCTGTGGAGGCACAACACACATAACAGTTTAAAGTCCTGCTGCTGACCAGGAGAAGCTGCAGTTCAATACATCCCATAATATGGTAAATAGAGCTCTTTTTTAGGTCCCAACCTTACATAGCAGCAGAGTGTATTCTGGGTACTGTCTGAGATAGAACGCTCTGTTACTTTGAACAAGCAGCTGAAGGGACCCATTTAACAACATGGCAGCAGCGACACACTGATTACTGCAGGATACATACAGTAAATAAACAGTAGATTGATTACACGGAAAGGTTATGGCAAGGAGGTGATGGGGTGGTTGCCTGGCAACAATAAAAAGGCACAACAAGTGTTATTTTACAAGTGTAGTAGTAGTGCAGTGCGTCCTTTTGCAACCTGTGTGATCAGAGCCGAAGGCAGAGTTGGGCGGTCATGCCTTCATCATCCTAGCAAAAGAAAAGTCGCTCGCCGCTCACATGAATGACATACAATTACTTCATCATACGGCTCTTCTAGACTCTCCACATGTTACTGGACCAAGTTAATCCAATTTTGACTGAATTTCCAGAGTCATTTCTAGAGTTTGTGGCCGTGAAAAGAACAACTGTGACCATTTTACAGCTGCTCCTCTTCTAGTGATTGTGTACTGAGTTGTCCAGAGCATTATGTTGTTGAAAGAGATTCAGATTTCTTCAAATGGAAATTTTGTCCTAAAACTGCAGTTCTCTTCAGTCAGGGGCAGGGGAGAGTTTGGATGGTGAGGAATCGTTTCTCTACTTCCTGTTCTTTAACAACCAGTCTGAACTCACCGAGCTCTGGAACATGCTGGCTTCATAGATCTTTCCCCAGGCGGCTTTCCCCCTCTGAATCTGAAGTGCGAGCACCACGATGACCACCACACAGATGAACAGCAGGGCGCCCAGGGTTGCACCGAGCGCTGCCATGTCCTCCACCCTGTAGCCGCCTGACGGGACGGTCACTGCAGGGACAAAGGTCACCAAATACAGGTGTCACCAAAACACAGCTGAGTCTGAAACCCTGTCAGCATTCACTCTGAAGTGTAACTGCAGTGTGTATAGTGTGTATAGTCCATACTATTAATTCATCACATGTGCCGTTAACAGCACTGACACTGATGACAGAACGTTATTCCCACAACACTCCCGAGGTTAGGGTTAGGGTTGGCCACCAGTTGCCAAGCAACCAGTAGCTTTCTGAATGATGAGGAAGGTCTGTTGTTCCTGCAGCAGTCAGAACTGATGTGGGCTGAGCTGCTGATTATGTCTCTTTTTATGGTGTTATTTATTTGTTGTATCGTGCATTTGTATTTGATGTGTACTGTGAATGTTCTGTGTGTGTTCTTTGTTGTCTGCATGAGTTGCTTCTGATGTCAAATGATCTTCTTCATTGTACATTAATAAAACTTTCGAATCTACAAGTTGTCATTCCTGATCTCACGGATAGTTAGGGGGCACAGTTTGACATGGCAGCCTGTGTATTATTCTGGATTTTTGACGACATGCTATACTATGACGCTTTCTGATGATTTTTGACGACATGCTATACTATGACGCTTTTTCATGATTTTTGACGACATACTATACTATGACGCTTTTTGATGATTTCTGACGACATGCTATACTATGACGCTTTCTGATGATTTTTGACGACATGCTATACTATGACGCTTTTTGATGATTTTTGACGACATGCTATACTATGACGCTTTCTGATGATTTTTGACGACATACTATACTATGACGCTTTTTGATGATTTTTGACGACATGCTATACTATGACGTTTTTTGATGATTTATGACGACATGCTATACTATGACGCTTTCTGATGATTTTTGACGACATACTATACTATGACGTTTTTTGATGATTTATGACGACATGCTATACTATGACGCTTTCTGATGATTTTTGACGACATACTATACTATGACGCTTTTTGATGATTTTTGACGACATGCTATACTATGACGTTTTTTGATGATTTATGACGACATGCTATACTATGACGCTTTCTGATGATTTTTGACGACATACTATACTATGACGCTTTTTGATGATTTTTGACGACATGCTATACTATGACGTTTTTTGATGATTTATGACGACATGCTATACTATGACGCTTTCTGATGATTTTTGACGACATGCTATACTATGACGCTTTTTGATGATTTTTGACGACATGCTATACTATGACGCTTTCTGATGATTTTTGACGACATACTATACTATGACGCTTTTTGATGATTTTTGACGACATGCTATACTATGACGCTTTCTGATGATTTTTGACGACATACTATACTATGACGCTTTCTGATGATTTTTGACGACATGCTATACTATGACGCTTTCTGATGATTTTTGACGACATGCTATACTATGACGTTTTCTGATGATTTTGAACAACATACTATACTATGACGTTGTTTGATGATTTTTGACGACATGCTATACTATGATGCTTTCTGATGATTTTTGACGACAAACTATACTATGACGCTTTTTGATGATTTTTGACGACATGCTATACTATGACGTTGTTTGATGATTTTTGACGACATGCTATACTATGACGCTTTCTGATGATTTTTGACGACATACTATACTATGACGCTTTCTGATGATTTTTGACGACATCCTATACTATGACGTTGTTTGATGATTTTTGACGACATGCTATACTATGACGTTTTTTGATGATTTATGACGACATACTATACTATGACGTTTTTTGATGATTTATGACGACATGCTATACTATGACGTTTTCTGATGATTTTTGACGACATACTATACTATGACGCTTTCTGATGATTTATGACGACATGCTATACAATGACGCTTTCTGATGATTTTTGACGACATGCTATACTATGACGCTTTCTGATGATTTTTGACGACATGCTATACTATGACGCTTTCTGATGATTTTTGACGACATGCTATACTATGACGCTTTCTGATGATTTTTGACGACATACTATACTATGACGCTTTCTGATGATTTTTGACGACATGCTATACTATGACGCTTTCTGATGATTTTTGACGACATGCTATACTATGACGCTTTCTGATGATTTTTGACGACATGCTATACTATGACGCTTTCTGATGATTTATGACGACATGCTATACAATGACGCTTTCTGATGATTTTTGACGACATGCTATACTATGACGCTTTCTGATGATTTTTGACGACATACTATACTATGACGCTTTCTGATGATTTTTGACGACATGCTATACTATGACGCTTTCTGATGATTTTTGACGACATACTATACTATGATGCTTTCTGATGATTTTTGACGACAAACTATACTATGACGCTTTTTGATGATTTTTGACGACATGCTATACTATGACGTTGTTTGATGATTTTTGACGACATGCTATACTATGACGCTTTCTGATGATTTTTGACGACATACTATACTATGACGCTTTCTGATGATTTTTGACGACATCCTATACTATGACGTTGTTTGATGATTTTTGACGACATGCTATACTATGACGTTTTTTGATGATTTATGACGACATACTATACTATGACGTTTTTTGATGATTTATGACGACATGCTATACTATGACGTTTTCTGATGATTTTGGACGACATGCTATACTATGACGTTTTCTGATGATTTTGGACGACATGCTATACTATGACGTTTTTTGATGATTTATGACGACATGCTATACTATGACGTTTTCTGATGATTTTTGACGACATGCTATACTATGACGTTTTTTGATGATTTATGACGACATGCTATACTATGACGTTTTCTGATGATTTTTGACGAAATCCTATACTATGACGTTTTCTGATGATTTTGGACGACATGCTATACTATGACGTTTTTTGATGATTTATGACGACATGCTATACTATGACGTTTTCTGATGATTTTTGACGAAATCCTATACTATGACGTTTTCTGATGATTTTGGACGACATGCTATACTATGACGCTTTTTGATGATTTATGACGACATGCTATACTATGACGTTTTTTGATGATTTATGACGACATGCTATACTATGACGTTTTCTGATGATTTTTGACGAAATCCTATACTATGACGTTTTCTGATGATTTTTGACGAAATCCTATACTATGACGTTTTTTGATGATTTATGACGACATGCTATACTATGACGTTTTCTGATGATTTTTGACGAAATCCTATACTATGACGTTTTCTGATGATTTTTGACGAAATCCTATACTATGACGCTTTCTGATGATTTTTGACGACACGCTATACTATGACGTTTTTTGATGATTTATGACGACATGCTATACTATGACGTTTTCTGATGATTTTGGACGACATGCTATACTATGACGTTTTTTGATGATTTATGACGACATGCTATACTATGACGTTTTCTGATGATTTTTGACGAAATCCTATACTATGACGTTTTCTGATGATTTTGGACGACATGCTATACTATGACGTTTTTTGATGATTTATGACGACATGCTATACTATGACGTTTTCTGATGATTTTTGACGAAATCCTATACTATGACGTTTTCTGATGATTTTGGACGACATACTATACTATGACGTTTTCTGATGATTTATGACGACATACTATACTATGACGTTTTCTGATGATTTATGACGACATACTATACTATGACGTTTTCTGATGATTTATGACGACATACTATACTATGACGTTTTCTGATGATTTATGACGACATACTATACTATGACGTTTTTTGATGATTTATGACGACATGCTATACTATGACGTTTTCTGATGATTTATGACGACATACTATACTATGACGCTTTTTGATGATTTATGACGACATGCTATACTATGACGTTTTCTGATGATTTTTGACGAAATCCTATACTATGACGTTTTCTGATGATTTTGGATGACATGCTATACTATGACGTTTTTTGATGATTTTTGACGAAATCCTATACTATGACGTTTTCTGATGATTTATGACGACATGCTATACTATGACGTTTTCTGATGATTTATGACGACATACTATACTATGACGTTTTTTGATGATTTTTGACGACATGCTATACTATGACGTTTTCTGATTTATGACGACATGCTATACTATGACGTTTTTTGATGATTTATGACGACATGCTATACTATGACGTTTTTTGATGATTTTTGACGAAATCCTATACTATGACGTTTTCTGATGATTTTTGATGACATTCTATACTATGACATTTTTTCATGATTTGTTGATCACATCATAGTATAGCATGTCATGAAAAACCGTGAAAAAAAACCCTCATAGTATCATATGTCGCCAAAAACCATGAAAATACGTCACAGTATAGCATGTCATCAAAAAACGTGAAAAAAAGGTCATAGTATAGTATGCCATCAAAACTAGTCAACAAATGCATAGTATAGTATGTCGTCAAAAATCATCAAAAAACGTCATAGTATAAGATGTCATCCAAAATCATGAAAAAACGTCATAGTATAGTATGTCGTCAAAAATCATCAGAAAACGTCATAGTATAGTATGTCGTAAAAAATCATCAAAAAACGTCATAGTATAGCATGTCGTCAAAAATCATCAAAAAACGTCATAGTATAGCATGTCGTCAAAAATCATCAAAAAACGTCATAGTATAGCATGTCGTCAAAAATCATCAAAAAACGTCATAGTATAGCATGTCGTCAAAAATCATCAAAAAACGTCATAGTATAGCATGTCGTCCAAAGTCATCAAAAAACGTCATAGTATAGCATGTCGTCAAAAATCATCAGAAAACGTCATAGTATAGTATGTCGTCAAAAATCATCAAAAAACGTCATAGTATAGCATGTCGTCAAAAATCATCAAAAAACGTCATAGTATAGCATGTCGTCCAAAGTCATCAAAAAACGTCATAGTATAGCATGTCGTCAAAAATCATTAAAAAAAGTCATAGTATAGTATGTCGTAAAAAATCATTAAAAAAAGTCATGGTATAGTATGTCGTCAAAAATCATCAAAAAAACGTCATAGTATAGCATGTCGTCAAAAATCATCAAAAAACGTCATAGTATAGCATGTCGTCAAAAATCATCAAAAAAACGTCATAGTATAGTCTGTCGTCAAAAATCATCAGAAAACGTCACAGTATAGTATGTTGTCAAAAATCATCAGAAAACGTCACAGTATAGTATGTCGTCAAAAATCATCAGAAAATGTCATAGTATAGCATGTCGTCAAAAATCATCAAAAAACGTCATAGTATAGCATGTTGTCAAAAATCATCAGAAAACGTCATAGTATAGCATGTCACCAAAAATCATGAAAAAACGTCATAGTATAGCATGTCGTCCAAAGTCATCAAAAAAAATCATAGTATAGTATGTCACCAAAAATCATGAAAAAACGTCATAGCATAGCATGTCGTCAAAAATCATAAAAAAACGTCATAGTATAGCATGTCGTCATAAATCATGAAAAAACGTCATAGCATAGCATGTCGTCAAAAATCATAAAAAAACGTCATAGTATAGCATGTCGTCAAAAATCATGAAAAAACGTCATAGTATAGTATGTCGTCCAAAGTCATCAAAAAACGTCATAGTATAGCATGTCGTCAAAAATCATCAAAAAACGTCATAGCATAGTATGTCGTCAAAAACCGTGAAAATACGTCATAGTATCCTATGCCTAGTCTGGTTCCAGACCATAGACCCCGCCCACTGAATTGAGTAGGCTTGCATCTCTCGTCTGGCATACTGCAATGAATTTGCGATTTATCTCGTCGAAGCGATGGACGAGCGATTAGCCAATCAGCGCCACGCTAATGGCGACTGCTACAGATCCTACAGACCACATTAACGATGCTATCGAGGTATTTCGCCACTACTCGCGTTAATGGAGGACCAAATTAAGGAAGCTGCTAAACTGGATTTAACAGCAATGCAGCTGGGCGTGCACGACGATGGAGAAATTTTAAACAGGCAATGCTCGCTTGTTTTCGGCACCCCCGAGGCATGGATGCTAATGACGTCAGATTCTGGGTGAGTCGTCGATCTCTACTGATTGGTTAGGAAAAAATCAAATTCCCTCCCCCTTGTAAATCGCCTGCAAAGGAGGCGATGTCAGACTGAAGGTTCTGGGAGCTTCAGTCTGACACTCAGGCTCATACTATGCCATCAAAAATCATGAAAAAAAGTCATAGTATCGTATGCCGTAAAAAAAATCACTAAAAAACATCATATGTCGTCAAAAATCATGACGAGAATTTTTTCATGGTTTTTGACGACATATGATGATTTTTAGTGATTTTTGACGGCACACGATACTATGACTTTTTGATGACATGCTGTTCTACGACATTTTTTCATGATGTGACCCTGTTGTGTCTGATAATGTTACATTGTGAACAACATATCCGTATTTACAGGAGTAGCTGTAAGGTCAGCTGGTGCCTGAAACTTAACAGCTTTAACTCACTGAGTTAAATTATGCTGCCTTCATGCTCCCTTGGGTAAAAATCAGTATTGAGATGTGGTCAATGACATTGTTCTCATGATGTGTTCACTGAAACTTGATGTAGATTTCTTTGTGTCCTTGGTACAGAAGGGGGAATGAATAACAACAAAAACAAAATAAACAACAACAACAAAAAAACACTGGCATTGGCTATGGGCCAAATTGTTATTTTAAACAGATGCATCATTCCAGAATTTAACAAAAGCTGCATCCCTGAAATGTTATACTGCTTCATCTTTACTGAGGGTTTTTATTTTCTGAGGTCGTGTTCATCAGTAAGAAAAATGTCGACCTACTTTAGCACTGAGCTGGAGGACGACTTTCAGGTTGGCACTTTTTCAGACCTGCCTGACAAAGCAGAGCTCTGTGGTTGGTCGCTTTGAACATCAACAACAAGAAACCTTTTCTGCCCGAAGCAGGCAGCTCTTGAACATAACATGAGCTTACAATTCTTTTGTCTCCTGCTTTGGTTGCCACCTCGCACTACATTGGACAATAAAGTTCCCTCTTTGACTGCCTCACTTTGTTTTTAAATAATGGTTGGTGGCGTATGTTTTATCGTATGTGACGATCGCTCTCATGTTTGTTTATGACTGAAGGTGCTGAGAGAAACAACCTGTGTGAGGGGGAGCTGTGCTGGCTGTGGAGACGCTGCCTTCACTGGTCAAACTGGGATTGGTGGTGGAAATGCTGCCTTCACTGGTCAAACTGGGATTGGTGGTGGAAATGCTGCCTTCACTGGTCAAACTGGGATTGGTGGTGGAAATGCTGCCTTCACTGGTTATACTGGGATTAGAGGTGGAGATGATGCTTTCACTGGACGAGCTGGGGATGCTGGTTGAGAGGTCGTTGTTAGTGGACAAACTGGGGTTGGAGGTGGACATGATAACGTCCGTGGTCTTGCTGTTGGTGGTTTCCCCTGTGGACATCGTGGCCACGCTGCCTGAGGTGCTCAGAGGCAGACTGGTGGTGCTCAGACCTGGGAGGAGAGCACACTTTGAAGCTTAGCGGTTTCACCTCAAGTCCCTGTTTTGTCCGAACCTTAAAGGTGCTTTAGACTGGACGCAAAGTGAATTTTCACCTTAATTTATTTGCACAAACCCGACTGCGAGAGGATTTTTAAAAATTTGCTACAAACATCCAGTGAGCTCAACGTGTGCTCACAGAGCTCCTTTGTTTTTGTTTGTTGGCAGCTCAGACCTCGAGCCTCATTTATCAAACTGTGTGTACAAGGAGGAAGAACCGCCTGACAGAGAAGAGGTTGGGTGGTATGATGGTATATATTGTGCAACGGTATAAATGTGTCTACCGGTAAAGATTTGGCAATATGGTTTCTACTGCGAGAGCTATTTGGGGCAGGCTAAGCAGCAAATCAGGGCTGGACTCTCAGACGATGTCACGAATCCAGCTGCCTCGCAAGGTCGCAAGGTGATTTGGGCGTATCACGATACCAGAAGTTTAATGGTAGTCAGTGAAATGTCATGATTCTCAATAGCCAATAAGATATCGCAATAAAAAACCAAGGCAATAAACATATGTGAAAATGTGACAGTTGGGTTTTGTGGTAGGTTTTCTGTCCCGCCCCTCCTCCACTGTGATTGGACAGCTGGGTAAAAAGTGACAGTGCTGAGCGCAGCGTTGAACATTTTTTGAACTCTCGGTGACCTCGTTTGTCACCGAGTGGGAGGAAGCTGGAGCACCTGGGTCGAACCAGGAACCTTCTTCTTCTTCTTCTGTGGCATTTAACAGAGGACTAGAACTTTTGTTGGTATACACACTGCCCCATTAGATCCGGAAGAATTACATCTCCAATCCTTTCAGTACCAGAGTTTTGGCATCAACTTGGTACTGAAGTATTTGTATTGTATTGTTTTGAGTCTTGTTTTTAACTCGAGTGTTGTGTCACGTGAGGCAGGTGTTCTGATTATATGGGACTTCCAAACAAGAGAGAAAAATAATCAAATGTGATTCAGTCTGGTACAATTATTTTGAACCATTTCTTCTTTGAATTTACAGAACAATTACTGTGTTGTCGTGATATATACCATGTCTGGGAGTTAAGATTAAATATAGTCAAAAGTAGTAGAAAATGTGGGCCATATCACCCAACTCTAGCCTCGTGTAATAAATGAAGTAAACGCTGGTTCACTGGAAGTTAGAACTTTTCAAACCTTTAAAACATATGGATCAATTTGAAAAAGATTGCCAATAAAAATTAGTGTAAAGAAACAAGTGTTACAGGATGAGGGTGGTAACCCTCAGCCAGCAGCCCTTCATTAATCCTACAGTACACTTCAAAGAGCTTATCTAGTGCTTGGTTGTAGTTCATGTATCACACCATTTCGGTGTGAACAGGCAGGTTTTTAAAACGCACCAGAACAGCACATTGCAAGTAGTTACCTGTTTCAACTTGTCTGGTCACTAATCTTTGGTCTGAGCTGGGCTTTAGGCACATAAACCGCTTGGTTTTGGTTCGGAAAAGATCATGTTTTGGCTTAAAATACGTGGTTTGGGGATAAAACAGGGACGGGTCGGTGAGAAACACCCAGTTCAGCAAGGAACACTTCAGTAAAAGAAAACTTTATTTCCATTTGCATAATTATATTTGACCGTATGACTCTGTTCCGGGGCCTCTCTGCCTTTCCTCGGGCCTACGCAGAAAAAGCCTTTTCCACGCGATATGTGGACAGCCTGAGGCTGAGAGAGCAACCCTCCCTGCCCTTCCATGCGCCTTCATGGAAAGCCTGAGGCAGAAAGCGCAGCAGCAAAGACCCCCGGGAGCAGAACAGAGCAGCGTCAGTGACAAACAGAAATGACATTGATAAGTCAGACACAGCATGTAAAGCAGGAGCTGAGGTGGAGGCAGGTTGCAAAGCAGCTTGCAGAGGAAGCAGCAACAGGAGGCAGGCCAGAGCAGTTTAAACAGGGCGCCCTGAATGAGATCTGCCAATAGTTGCATAGAAAGGAATCGTGATCTATCAGCTGACTCCCTTCCATCAATCAGCTGCTCCGTCAGTTGACTGGGCTTCTTGAGATCAGCTTGACATCGTGTCCTGCCTGAATTAAGGCTGTGCTTAATGTTTGATGCCACAGATGCTGCTAGGAAACACCTTAATGTGCTGTGAACACTCAGGTTTGGGGCCACAAACACAAGTTGCAACAAAACAAGTTGTGTGGTTATTTTTAGATATAAAAACCACTCGGTCATGGCTACGCTAAAAAACAACTGGTCTTATTGTTTGTTGGTTTCGATCAGTAGTTCGCAACTGCAACTTGGCAGCAATCTTCCCCAGGTGTCACGCCATCCACCATGCCCTCCACAATCTGGTGACAAAGGCAGCTACATCAAATGTTGATATGATGTTTAGTATGAAATGTGCAAATGTGATGTATTCATGGTGTACAGAAATTTTTTGACAACATTTTCTTTTGGCAATTGGACTGCACACACACACATGGTCAGTAGTGCATATTCTCGATGGATTTTTTACATCCCTTTGTGGAAATGTCAGCACCTGGCACAAACATTTTGCATAAAAACGGTTGATAAATGAGGCCCACACGCTAACCTTAAAACTTTCCAGGAACTTTAGATGCTCCCTTTGGTTTTTAGTTCCTGTCTGTAAACAGGTGTCCCCCTCAATGTATATGGTGACTACAGCCCTGTCAGCATGCATAATTAGGCCTCAGTTGTCTGGGTGCGCAAAGGTAAAGTGTGCTGGTCTTGTCATGCAAAGTTTGACAAGTGTCAACTGGACAATATGGAGATATTTGCATCTTGAAAGCCGGACTACAAATGTGGATAGACAGGGAGAAACACAGGCAAGCCTAAGACGTGGTAAGATACGATATTCCTCACTATATGAAGTGACTGATAACAAGATCTGTATAATGGATTGCAGTATTGAAGAAATTTGTCAGGTTTTTATTTTGTAGACAATTGATCTGTATTTATAGCGTGATGGGATGACAGCACAATGATGTGTGTGGTATCACTGGAAAGCTCTGGTCCTGCACTTTCATGTGCATTTACGAGTAATCCATCCAAGAGTAATGTGTGTGCAAAGCTGTATGAAAGCTCTGTTATACATACTTTTAGTGTAACTTTATAATTTTATTTTGCTGTGAAAACACTGGACTACTGTGCTGACTACAAGTGCTTGGTCTTGTCTTGGTTCCGCTGTTTCACTTGGTTCCACTGTTCTAGCTTTGACGCACGGTCACGGAGAAAATCCATAGAGAAGAACAGGTGTGACGCACTATGCGTTGTTCGGGCCCATAGGGTTAAGCTTATGAGAGCACTGCCAAACAACAACTGCATGAAAAGGTCTTCCATGACATCCAAGTAAACTCTGTTGCTGTTTTCAGGTGACATCAGAGCAGACCAACCACAGGACTGTTCCACAGTGAATAAATGACACTGTTCAAAAACAGAACTAATGACAAATGACAGGGACGAATCAGCCTCTGTTTCCCACACAGTAGATGACACAGAGCCAACAGGGCTACGTACTAAATTTACACCCTGGTTCTTTTGTGTTAAATCTCCTGATTTCATAAAAAGGTTCCTGGAAAAGTTCTGTGTTGGAAACAGGTCTGAAATTGATTCACATGAAAGGATATTTTGCTCTGGAGGGACCAGCAGCTGATTTGCACTTTGCAATTTGCATGTTACAAGTCACAAGCTCTTCATGCTGCCAGCCATGCTTGCACATATTGTTATGGTCATGCAGTACATTAAGGGACAACACTGCACTGAGCCACAGATGAAGCAGAGCCACAGCCATTTTGTTGACCACTTTTATACTTTAGTGAAGCCTTTAGTGACATATTTTCTTCCTACCTGAAGTCACCTCCACGGAGAGCTGAGCTGTGGCCGATTGGTCATTAGAGGTGTCCATCGCCACGACCTGGAAGCACAACGTTTAAGTTGAGTATTTAAGTAAGACAATGACCTATCAATCAATCATTTCTGGATTAGTAAACTCACTTGCAGAGATAATGTGGCCTCTGGAAGATCCTTTGTCATGAATAAATAGCCATCAACGATGGAGAAACCATCGCTCCCGTTAACGTAGTAAGTGATGTAGGGATTCAGACCCTGTTTGAACAGAAATGAAAAGGTTAGTGCTGCAAATCAAGTAGGTAGAACTCTGTCAAAGACTTATTGCCAAGGTCCAGACTTTTGAATCTGTTGCTCCACTGAGCTAGAGTTTTGCCTGGTATTGTGACATGATCCACCAGTTTACAGGTTAGAATAAAGAGCGATCCAGTGAGTGCCACTGGGATTAACACTGTTGTCAAGCAGTGTGCGAAAACCAATGAGAAATTTTAGCACTGTAGACAAGATCAAGATGTCTTTTCAATACTGTTTGACACTGTACTTTGTTTTTACTTCGCTCTGCTCCACTCTTAAAACCCTGTCAAAAACAATGTGTTGGCATGGCATCCCCTTTAACAGTGATGGCCATGTGTGTAACCTGCGAGTGTGTGATGCATGCTTTGTTGTGTGTGGTGTGGAGAAACAACTTTCTCTTGAGCCCGGTCTCACTTTGAAATTGTCAAAATCCGGCGCTTGGGCAGAGACTTGCACGGCCAGAAACCAACCAAAAAAGGCTTCCTTTAATGTCAGCATGATACGCGGCCGGTTGTAATTATAGTTTAGCGGCGTCTGGTGGCGTCAGGGGGAAACGCAGTGGGACAAAGACGCAAGCTGAGGCGGGGTGGGTGGCCATGTTTATTATTCTTTAATGAAGACAAAGTGATTGTTGGTGAGCAGCACCCAAACAAGCCATGCTAAATCAATGCTAATAAGCCAGCATGTTCCCAACTATGGTTTGGAGACGGTAAGCTGTCACTGAAAAAGGTAACACTAAAGCTGTATGTGTGAAATCAAACTTCCATCCAAACTGGCCATCAATTGTAATTTCCATAAAATCTGCAGAACATATTCTGTGGATATCAGGAGTTACTTCATTGAGATCAACAGCTGGTGCTGTTTACAGAACATGTTCTATAAAAGAGCACCAGTCAGACCTCAAACAACTGGAAATGATGCAGAAAGCATGATGGAGACTTCTGTTTGTTTCATGTATTTGAGGAAGGTTACAGTCCTCTTATCGCTCCACTCATGTCTGATGTTTTCGTCTTTTCAGTGGAGGTTTAAATCACGTGCTCTGTGCACGTCATGATTTATTCACTCTGTCTGTTTCCATTTGACTTTGACCAGTTACGTCGACTTTTCCATGTCAGCTAAACATGTTGTTGCAATAGTTCTTTTGAAACTTTGGTGTTTTCACTCAGAGAAAGAAACTGTACTGGACAGACTATACTGGAGTCAGTGTTTTACCCCAGTGGCAGTGTAGTCCTCATCAGTGGCGCGGATCCTCAGCGGCTCATCCTTGTTCTTTGGGTCCATTGCCATGACACCCACTCCGGTGATGACGCCTTCATACTGAGGCCTCTGAAACTGTGGCGGGTGGAGACTCTTTACCTGAACGCTGACAGTGACGGTGGTGGTGGCAAACTGATGACTGTTTATCCTCTGAGCAGCCTGGGAGACAAAATGAGCAGGACTGTGACCAGCAATCAATCAAAGTCCATGAATCTTTCAATAAGTGACTCATTTATTTATTGAAAAAAGGATGAATTACTCGCAACACTGCAGGACTCTTTGCAGAAAATAATTATTTATTGCACCTTATTTCGAGCTGTATGCTCTTCGTCAGACTTCGTCTTTGTCTGACGAGGAGCATACAGCTCGAAATGTACATCATCTGTTTGGAGGGTAGATTGGTTGGTTTATTATTTTATTTATTCAGAGTGGCACAGTGTGGCATTGTTATTGAATAAATGATAAATGTAGAAAGTAAATCTTCAGGTGCAGCAGCTGCCAGGTGTACATGGTATAGACCGACATTTCCCCACCAGTTACTGTGCACAAGTGCGCCTCATCAAACCCTCTGCTGCGTGCAGATAGAAACCTCCTGGCTGGGTGCACTTTGCCTGTGCGCAATTTTTCATTTCATTTTATTGTGCCTCATTGTGGAAGAGAGGCCCCTTTTTCCCACTTGAGCACCTGACCTGCAAAATGTCTGCACGGCACCACAAACTCAAAAGACAATTTGAACAACGAAGACGCCATCATTTGAACCAACTGGAGAAAAACAAGTGAATGTTTGGTTTTACCAGAACTGTCAGACCGATCGTCCCCAACACGTCAGCCGGCTTCAGCATGCTGATGTTCCCCGTGTTGGGGTTGATTTGAAACAGACCACCACCGTCTCCTGAAACACAGACAGACTGAGCTTCTACCTGACACAACTGATGTCTGTGGATACAGACGTCAGACTGAAAAATAAACCTCTGTTTGTGATTATAATCCGGGCTGCTTACCGCCCAGGAACGAGTATGTTATCTCCTCATTTATTGAGTCTCCATCGATGGCGTACAGTGGTGCTGGTTTCAGAGGTAACACTCCGATCTGCAGAGGGTAAAAAACACAGCAGAATGAACACAGTGGAAAACAGACCTCAGAGGCTTCAAGTGAAGTATTTGTCAGATCTTCTGACAGAGTCTGAAACCTCCTTCTGACGGCAGAATTAGCTGCATCCAACTATTTTTGTGTGAAACTGAAAATCGTACAGACTTAAGACAGGTCAGGAACACTTTAGTCAAAGAAAACTATTACGATGGAGATGGACTATAAGATGGAGAGAGCACCCCTCTCTGCCCTTCCATGTGCAAATGAGGAAAGCCTCAGGCAGAGAGAGCAAACCTCTCTGCCCTTGAATTTGCCTACATTGAAAGCCTGAGGCAGGGGGAGCAGTAGCAAAGACAGAACAGAGCAGCATCAATGACAAACAGAAATGACATTGATAAGTCAGACACAGCATGAAAAGTAGGAGCTGAGGTGGAGGCAGGTTGCAAAGCAGCTTGCAGAGGAAGCAGCAACAGTAGGCAGGCCAGAGCAGTTTAAATAGGGCGCCCTGAATGAGGTCTGCCAATTGGTTGCATAGAAAGGAATCATGTGATCTATCAGCTGACTCCCCTCCATCAATCAGCTGCTCCATCAGCTGATTGGACTGTTTGAGATCAGCTGATGCAGCTGGGATGTGAGCTGAGCTTGACATCGTGGACTAACGCTGTGCTCAATTTCAGGCAACATCACATCACTTCACTTCATCTACACTTATCACTGTCTCAGTAACAAAGCTCGACTTTACAAGTGTCGCACCACTTGCTCGTTTAAGACGACCCTGGCCGTGTAACCGCTGTTCTGGCAGACCACTGCTCCCCCGATCTCATGCTTGTTGCAGGGCTGGAACCACGGCGGTCTGTTGTCCACGTCTTTGATGGTGACCATGATGGTGGTGGTGGCGCTGAATGGAGCCCTGCTATTGGCTGGAGTTAACGGTGCATCCTGAATAAAAGAAAAGTAATGATTATTTCAGTCATACGCAGATACAGTGTGACAGTAGACAAAAATCTGAGAAACTCGATATGGATACGCTGATGGCAGTCAATGAGGGGAACATCAGCCGACACTAATGTGCAGCCAATAAATCACTGCATTCCTAATAAAGTGTACTTAACGAGGAGAGAGAGGAGCAGCAACAGGCAGAGGAACATGTCTGAATCCAGCTAAAGGTAAACACAGACGTTCATTTCTCCTTTCCGTTATGTCGTCGGATAATTATACTAACAATCCGAGCCTATCTGTGTGGAAAAAATGCACTTTTAGTGGACATATTTTGACGTTGTTTGACGCTGTCTGAGTGCCCTATTATTTAATATAGTGATAAATGTGATTAACTAAACTTAAAATAAAAGAATTATTGTTTGGTATTAACGACTACTTGGGGAATTATATTCCAAGGAAAAAATCCTTTATATTTTTTTATCTTTTTAATTTATAAGATACGAAAAAAAAAATGTCTGAAAGAGGAAGTCAGTGTTTTGAACCAGCCGTGAACTGCACTCACCTGAGCGGTTAATATCAGTTGCACATTTTTGACTTTATCGTAGTCGAGAGGCGTCTGAACGAGGATCTCCGGGATGGTCGGCGACCTCAGTTTGAAGCTGTTCTGCAGAAATCAAATAGGACAATGAAAGCTCTTCAGATCTGCTTCTTGATCTCGCTGTTTCCTGTCTGCTTCCAGTATTTGTGCTACGCTAGGCTGAACACATCCTGGACCCACCACTGTACTGCAGATTGGACTAATATCTCATCTTACTCAAGGAAAGACAAACAACAAGATGATTTATCTACAAGTTCGACCCACTGAGAGACAAAAGGAACACAAACAGGAGAACTTACATATTCAGACGTCAGTGTGTAGTAGATTATATCACCGTCTAAGTCTGTGGCAGGGAAGCGGCCCACGCTTGTGTCAACAGGAGACAGCTGGAACAAAAACAGTCAGTGTGAAGAAATATTAACACGTAACAACGTTTTTAATATTTTAATGGTTTAATCACAGGAGCAAATCTTAGTGAGCAGCCTCGTTGTGAAAAGTCCCGGGCACTTCCATCAACAACAGACCTTACTAAACATATAGTATCAGGCTCTTAGTCTTGCGTAGCGTCACTGTGATCCAAGACAAACTGACGATACTTTAGGGCACGTTCATCAGAGCATGCATGGCTGTAAACAGGAGCATTATCTTCATGAGCCATGTAAACCGGCTAGTGGGAATATTTCCTTTTCCCAGGAAGTAGGGTGATGAAGTCTGGCTCACAGTCCAGTTCATCCCAAAAGTGCTGGTTGGGGTTGAGGACTGCACTCTGTGCAGGCCTGTCACGCTCCACTACACCACACTGTAAACCATTTCTTTGTGAGGCTGTCTTTGTTTACAAGGTCACTGTTATGTTGACACAGGAAAGGGCCAAAAACAAACTGTTGGCACAAAGGAAGAGACACTCCACATCAGCTGGTCCGACCCTGAGGTCCAGATTTCTCCTTAGTCATTAGTTCAAGGTCCACACAGTTTGAGATATTCAGCTTCATTCTTGCACTTGTCGATGGTGTCGAGCTAGTTTGGTGTCTCTGTCAAGTACAGGTCCATTGTTCACTCTCTCCTCAGCAGGAGACAGGACTTCAGTATAAAAGCTCTGTGCTGGAAATGTAGTGTTCTTCAAAATAAAGTGTTTTTTATTTTTACAAACTTGACACATTCAGGAGTCGCTTGCCGTCCATTCAGAATTGACCCATGATCCACTTTCAGACTGTGACCCACCAGTTGGGAACCACTGCTGTAAAGTCTTTTGAAACAATCCATGAAAATCAGCTCCAGACCAAAACTACATAGAAACATACACGTGTCCACATACTTTACTGTTATTCAGAGAAACTTTGATGTTAACACTGGAGGAAAATGAATCTATTAAAACAACATTTAGTCGTTGGTCGAGTCCTTAAAGCAACAAACAAATATTTGTGTATTTAAAATATCACTCTTACCTCATTGACAGTGAGCTGGTACAGGTCCTGAGAGAAGACCGGAGGGTTATCATTCTTATTGGTCACAATCACAATGATGGTGAGACCCAACTGGAAACAAAGAGACACAAGTCTTGTTTGAACCACATGTTTTCACTGTTGGGACAGCAGCATGTTTACCACTGTGTGACATCACTTGTTCTTTTAACAGCTCTCAGTCAGTGTTCGGGAACTGAGGACACTGCAGAAGTTTTTCTTGTCTGATATCCGACTGCAGTGTCTCAACAGACGACGCTTCATCATGTTCCACACATGTTCAGTGGGAGACAGGTGTGGACTGCAGGCAGGTCAATCTGGTACCTGCACTCTGTCACTACAAAGCCACGCTGTTGGAACACGTCACAATGTGTCTCATTGTCTCGCTGGAATAAGACGCGACGTCCCTGAAAAAGACGGCGTCTGGATGGCAGCATATGTTGCTCCAAAACCTGTATGTACCTTTCAGCATTCATGGAGCTGTCATAGGTGTGAAGTTACCCATGATGCACCTCTCCATCCCATTACAGAGGTGAAGTTACCCATGATGCATTCTCGGAACCCATCGGCTGTATCGCCGTCTGACTTCCGGCAGATGGCGATACAGCCTCTGGGGGCAGACCCCCGATTTTTTGGCATTCCGGTTTGATTTGGGCGGAGGAGGCGAATTACCATTTCTGACTTCCGTTTATATATAAGTAAATATGCTGAACCATTGCGATGGATTCAGAGTTTGCAGTGATGCCAATTATGTTGCGCCTCGTTAGTTCACCGCACGGATCGTTTAACCTGGCAACAACTGCAGCCGGCTCAAATGTGATTGGTCAATATCACGCAGACTACAAACAGCCTACAACCGGAAACCAGGGCTCTTCCGCTCTTCTTCTGGAGGCAAGATCTCCGGGGTTTGCCTCCAGACTCTACTTTCACTGGATGTAGAGTCTCTCCAGTCTCTCCATCACAGATGCTGGCTTTGAACTTTGAGCTGGTAACAGTCTGGATGGTCCCTGAGGACAGGACGTCCATGATGGACTGGTCAGACCAAAGCACAATTTTCCATTTTATTGTGGTCCATTTTGTGATCGTTTTTAACCAGTGTAAAGCGTCTTTGAGTTTATTGAAAAGCGCGCTGTAAATAAAATGTATTAATATTATTATTATTGTTGCTGTCATGTCAGTCCATCTCCGATGAGTTTGGGCTCAGAGAAAGAAAAAAGATAAAAATCGATACACCCTAGTAGCAATATTTTTGTGTGGCAATATGGTATCGTCACACAGTGCCAAGTATTGATTCTTTTATTATATAAATTAATAATATTATAAATAAAAATGTAACTTTAAGGGGCGGCAGAGATGCCAGCTCAACTCCTGGGCACTGCCGAGGTGCCCTTGAGCGAGGCACTGAAGCCCCCAACCGACCAATTTTTCAGTCCGCACATTTTGCAGCAGTTGTGCAGTAAAAAACAGGAAATATATCACAATATATTTTTTATTCCTATGTTTAAAATCACAATAACATTGTATGGTGACTAAGTATCATGATAATATAGTATCGTGGAGCCTCTGGTGAATCCCACCCCTCGTAGCTACGTCCATTATTGTACAGTCTGTGGTTTTATTCAGTACGCTGTTTCAGAAACGGGGTCGTACAACAACATTTAATAACATGTCTCACAAATTTACGAATGTGGAATTAATCAGTGCAAGTTTCTGATGTCTTTCTTTAGTCATTTTATCAGTTTGAATACTACAAAGTGAAAAAATCACTGCAGTAAAATCTCTCAGTTTAAAATGTTTAGTGTACGAAGACAGTTTTACCTTTAAGCCTGAGGCCGTATCAGTGCAGGTGATCTCCGCTACATGAGACGTTTCACTCTGCAAATGAAACAAAGCTCAATAGTCTGATATTTTCACAGACTGGTATCTAAACTGAGATGTAGGTTTGGATCTGGTTGACACCATTACAGTACATTCATGGCCTACAGTACCTCGTAGTCCAACACCCTCACAGCTATCAGCTGGTTTCCCTGGAGGCTGAATGGGTAGTTGGGGTTTGTAGGGTGAGGTTTAAGCTCCAGGGTCACTGTGTCTGACAGGACGTTGATCGTCTGCACGACCTCACCCACCGTGTTGTTTTCTGCAAAGTTGACAGGTGAAGGAGCAGAACAGACTGTCGGGAGAGAGAAAAGAGCAAAGAGCACAGTTTAGTAATCCTGTTTCTTCTTTCTTTTCCCAAGTCAGATCAGAAAATGGAGTTTTATCTCTGTGATCAAAGGTGTGTCTCAGGTTTTATTTATTTATGTATATTTGTTATTTTTTCATACTGTAAAGTGGCCTCAGGCACCCTGAGAGGCTCTACATAAATCCAAGTTAATATTATATTGTATTATATAATAAAAAATACTGGATAAACATTTGAAATAAAAGCGTGCAGACTGTTTGACTTTCCACTGTTACACTTTTAATGTTGAGTAACAGTCTTGATTTTTAAGTTTTAACCATTTGTTTCTTATTTTATCCTTTCGGGTTATTTTATTCTATTTTATCTATTTACTTTCTTTTTATTCTATGGAATGATTTTTGTTAGTTTGTTCTGTTTTGTTTGGTTTGCTTTTAAAATATTTTAACGCATTATTGTTGTAATTTTCTAGTCTCGTATGTTCAGTTGTTGTGTTATCCTTTAAATTGTGTGACGCACTTTGAGCTGCATGTTTGTATGAAAGGTGCTCTATAAATAAAGTTGAGTTTTACAGTACACTATAAAATAGCTGACTGTATATTTACAGTGAATCACAGACTGCTAGTTGCATTACTATCACGGTACATTACTTTTTTTTTTATATCATTGTGATTTAGCAGTATGCTTCTCTAATACTATATTTACCTGCATTAACGTCACAATAACATTGAAATTGGTTAAATATCACAGTAAAAGACTGCAAGGTGAATATAATGTCATTTATTGTGAAATACTGTAACTTCCTGGAAATAATTTGCAGTGTAGTTTGACCACAGTTACGTTATAACTGAGTACAAACTGGTCGCGCCATGATACGTTACATTACAAGTTAATCACGTGTGATTTTATGCTGTGTTCACTTCACATGTGAATTACAGCTGAAGCCACCTGGTAGTTTGTAACTGTTCAGGTTTTGTGTTCAGCTGAATGTTTTCTTACTCGAATCAACAGTTTTTCAGACGCTCTTGGTTCAAATTAAGCTAATTGTTTTCTTTGTTAATATGTCTGTGTTGTGTACAAGTAAATTTTCATGCAGAAATGTTGACAGGTGAGGAGCAGTAAACAGATGAACTGGATATCGCTGTTGTGTCAAATTCTGTTTCTCAGTTGCTTTGCGTCCCCTGACTGTAACTGCTCTTTTTCTGCTTCCTCAATCTAACCTTACCATATCACCATAAACTAAGCCTTTAATACATCAATATGGGAAACACAGTTTGAGGGGAAGGGAAACATGATTTGATAAGGAAATATAGGCTACGCTGAAGAAAAATATAAACACTTTTGTTTTCACTCCTGTTCTTCACTTGTTGAAATAAAAGTTCTAAGACTTTTTTGTGCACACAACAGACCAATTTCTCTAAAATTATGCACAAGTTTAAGTGCTCACAACAGCAGATGTTTATTCACGTATTTATTAGACTGACAGATCTCAGAGAGTGTCAACAAATTTGTTAATATCCATGTTAAGCAGGATTTATACTTGTGCTGCAGACCCTATGCCATGGTCTACGCTGGTGTGAGTATTTAACACTTGTGCGGTGGTGCGTTTGTGTCACTCTGCAGTTACACCTCCAAACCACTAGCTGGTGGAGGGGTTTCTGTGAAGTGCTGTAAAGTTTAGTTGATTCAAAACACACATTAAACAAGTACACAAATCAGCTTTACTATAACTCGCAGCATTCACAGACAAACACTTGTCTTATCTGGACACATTTTCCCCACAAATACAACATGCTAACATTATTAGCACAAGTCTATGGCGTTTTACATTGTATAAATTAGCCTAGCAATAAGTGGAGATTTCCTCTGCTCATATGAAGCCAGGATAAATCACACACAAGACTTTAAATGCTATTTTAGTGGAGGCTTTATTGTCTTCACAATTTATTGTTCCTTATCTGTGAAATTAAAGTAGATCAAAGCTTTGTTTCCACTGAGGGAAATGGTTTCAGCTCACAGAAATGAGGGAGCGTGCTGTTGGCATGCTGACTGCAGGAATGTCACCGGAGTTGTTTCCAGTGAACTGAGTACTCATGTTGCTGTTACAAGCCGTCTCCATTGTCCATCTATCCATTGACTGTAACCACTGATCCTCCTAAGGGTTGCCCGGCTACACCCAGGTCATCATGCTCTTACAGGGCTTTCCACCAACATGGAAGCAGTTATATTTTGGACCGCTCGGAGCACTTTGACCTGAAGTTTGAACCGTGACGACATCAGCGGGCGTGTCATATTCTACAGGCTGGAAAGACAGGATGGAGAAGTCAAGTGAGGAATCGTCAGAAGAAAAGAGCGTGCAGCGGTCTCATTAATGGCTGGTCCCTGCTTGTTTTTGGGTAAAAAAGTATTCTGTAATAACAGAACGAGAGTTTGCAGGATTAATGTGATACACAATTTTGCTAATGAAACCTAGAAAAAGTTCAGTCAGGAAGACGATACTTTTCATCAGGCTATAAGTTTCTTTGTCACTCTGCCATTCACTCCTCACAAGCATGCTCACTCACTATCTCTTGGTATCATTGTTCGGGTTTTTCAATTGAGTCATCAGCTAATTGTCAATCAACCAATAGCACAGCGACACACCTTCTCTGTCAGCCTATCATCTTCTGCTCCTTATGTTAACTATAGCTCCTTCTCTGCTGTAGTTGTTTCTTGCTGCCATTGTGTGCGTCTTCCATCTTCCCATCACCACCCAGTCTTTATGGATTCATCAGCCTCGGCTGTCATCAGCCACACCACCAGTGTCTGGACTCCATGGGCGGGATTTATCCTGCTGCTGCTCAGATGTCACTCAAAATATCTCCCTCTGGTGTCCAAGCAAATTATCTCTTAAGCTCTTCATTCATATTCTGTATCAAATATTATCTTGACTTCATTTTCCTGTCTCTCCTGATTGATCTACTTCCATTGTGCATTTCTGTTATTTACACACCCTTGATCACAGTGGCTCCACTCACATCTGGTGGTAATGCAGGCTGGGTTCAATAGATAGCACCAAAGCTCCGAGAATCCTGAACAGAACCAGAGCTCATTTGGTGTAATAGAGACAAACAACCATTCACGTTCACATTCACACCTGCAGGCAGTTTAAAGTCACCAATAACCTATTTTTTGGATTGTGGAAGGAGGAACCCAAAGAAAACATGCAACCTATACAGAGCTGAGCTGACCAGCGGGTTTGAACCCTGAACTCTCTTTCTGTGAGGCAACAGTGCTAACCACTTCACCGCCATGCAGCCAAGAGGGGACAAGTCGCCCCGTCTCCAGCGTCCCTGTGAATTTGGCAGTACACCCAACCATCCTCATGACTGCAGACCATGTATAACCACACCAGCAGATGGAATAACTGGATTTCACGACCAAAGAATTTGTGCACAAACCATCAGAAAGCGTCTCAGAGAAGCTCATCTGCACGCTTGTCATTCTTCTCACCATCAGTGTTGTCTGGCACTTTTGAGAGGTGTTCTCATCACAGATGTGTGACCGAGAAACGCATAACTGTAGCTTTAGTCATGTGAAATCAAAGTCCAGAGTGACTAATAAACGTCTTGATTTCAAGATAAAACTTCACATTTGGCCTTTTATTGTGACCATCCCAGACACACCTGTGTGGTAACGATGCTGGTTAATCAGCATCTTGATATGCCACACCTGTCAGGTGGATGGATTATCTTGGAAAAGACAAAGAGCTCACTGAGAGATGTTTAACACATTCGTGCACAAAATTTATAAGATGGCACAAAACAGAAAATATTTTGCGTGTGTGTGCACACAAGAAAAGTCTGAGATAATAAAAACAACAAAAGCTTTTATATTTTGTTCAGTGTACATCGACACAATATATCGACACATAGACAAACAGTAATTAACGGCAAAGTTCATGCATGTAAACGTGACGGCTCTGCTTCTCCTCTGCATGCTTGAAAAGCAGTGTTTAAG
Organism: Epinephelus awoara; assembly: GCA_035609425.1. Classification (NCBI taxonomy): domain Eukaryota; kingdom Metazoa; phylum Chordata; class Actinopteri; order Perciformes; family Serranidae; genus Epinephelus; species Epinephelus awoara. The sequence goes on along the minus strand of CM069298.1, from coordinate 2,751,407 downwards.
TTATGAAGTCCAACTGACATAAACAATAAACACAGTGTTAGTATTGTATTCATGCAAATGAAAAAGGTCTTAAACAGTCTGTAAGTGTCAAAACAAAGTAATAACAAAGATGTTTTCTGGTCGGCGCTATTCTGCAAATGATCTCAGTAGAAACAGCTCCACACACAAGATGAGTTATTGTTAAAGCTCAGTGTTTGGGAAGATTTGAATAAAGGAGTTTTCAGCTGTGGTAAAATATGAAGGATTTTATAGAGGTCTGAGGTCAACCCTTTGCTGATAAGCTGGTCGGAGCAGGAGGAAGAACAAGTTACATAATCCACTGAAACATGGAGGGAGCGTCTGCGACCACAATCTGAAGGTGTTTAATGGATTTATTTTTAGTTTCTATTTAGTAGTTTGGGCTGTTTGATATTTGATATTTGATTCGCCTGCGGGGCAGATCACATGCCTTTTATGAAAGTTGTAACCCAAGTTACGTTCAGTACGGGTGCTGAGCCCTGCTGGTGTGGGGCAGGTTTATAAAGCCAGACTCATGCAGGACTCCACAGAGAAGATTAAAAAAAAACATCCTACCAATTTTTAAAAAGATATTTCAAATGCTTTTTTGGCCGCATGTTGTTTAATGTCCAGCTGATGTTTTGCCTGCTGAAACAGGCTGGTTAGTAAAGGCTTGAAATTATCTTCAGAGCAATCAACAGCCCAGTCGCCACAAGAAAATGTTGGCACATAGTATATGAGCTGACTTACTGAGCTGACCAGAAACACCTGTCAAGCTGCAGACCACTGCGTGAGACCAACAAACAAAACTGGTTGATTAAATGAGTCAAAACCCTTTGTACACAGAGACGGCGCTATAGAGCCTCTACTGAGTCCCTGATTTATGCCTCCTTTGCATTTTTACACAGAACCAAACAACAGCGGCACCATGCTGCTCCATTGTGTGATTTTAGACAGCAGCACAGAACCAAAAGAGGCGTGATGGGTGTGACATGTGACACAACAGCACATCACCTCTCTGACCTCATTGTTTTCCAAATTTGTGGCTGCTGTTGTTCTTTTTTGAGTTAGCCGCCAACTGCTATTAGCTGCTTTTTAAATCTCCCACTGTGGGTCACATGCATGAAGATCACACCCGTCCTAACCATGGTCCTGTCCTGCCACATGTCATTTATACAGATGTAGTTTCAGCATTGATTTGTGCCCCAAAACTGGGTGTATTAAGGCAAAACATTATCTTTCCTGAACCCTGGCCCGCCTGCAGTTGGGTGGTGGGGTCAAAGGGAACAGATCATCCCAGGTTAAGGCCAATGGTGGGGGCCATGAACAGGTCTATGGCTGACATTTAATTTGGATCCAGTACAGCAATCGATTTACTGGCTGAATGATGGATGTATATAATAAATTAATTAATTTTTATAATTAAAACACATTTCAATGTGAAGAAGCAGCAGGTATGACAGGTCAAGCTGGTGGTGAGAAGTGAGGCAGAGTAATGTTAGCAAATAAAACCTGCTGTAACGGCTCAGTTTTAAAGCTGCAGTGAGGTAAAGCTACAGGTATTAAACTAGAGGACCTGAGGCATCCAGTGGTACAAACCATGTTCAGAGACCTTGTCAGAAAAGGGGCCAAATAACACTCATTACTCAAAATTTTGGCGAGGGAAAAAGGAACATTGCCTTTTTTCAAATTATTTTTCTGCATACTGAGGTCTCTAAACAGTCTTGTACATAAATTGGGTGTAACTGGGAAACTGAGAGCTGAAAGCCATGTAGTCTTTACACTACTTCAGTTCTGCACACAATCTGACCAATATTTGATTAAAGTAGTGTTTTTGTAGTCATGATTTGGTCTTGTGATTTAATACTTCAAATAATTTCTTCATTCATTCATTCATTGGAGGGCATCAAAATACATGCGGAAATATGATTGGGTGTGGATGAAGTGCCCACTTTGGAAAATGTTGTCCACCTGTCTGTGTATCCTAAAAGCTGTCCTGCCTAAACCTGACCACATGTTAAGCCACAGCGTTGTTGAAATGTATCCACTACATGATGATGTGCAAATATAACATATATTTGGTTTGCAGACATGTACAACGCCACCATTATTCCTGGTGACTCCAGTCTCCAGGGCTCAAACATTAAACTAAAGGTGCTGTCAGCCCTAGAGTCGTCTCCTTTGGTCTGAATCAGGGACTCATGTTGTCACAAAGTTGTATAATTGCCTAGAGTTGGTTCGTGTTCTCACGGCAGCATTTACAAGAGGACCAGATCAAATGCCTTGTGTGAGAAAGCTGCTCTTGATTGGTCAGAATTTCCATGTGGGAAAAATCCAGGAAGTAAAGCAAACGTTGAAGAAGAGTACACTTGCAAGATAAATGTGACACTTTGTAATGTCACAATGGAGGGACAACTACGCAGGTTGATTTTAGCGCTGCTCATCGTGGACTATATTGCTGTCATTGTTCATTTTAGTCAAACCATACAGTTTGAAAACGAGGCGCGGCTCCAACTAGAAAACAATGTTTTGATGCATTGGATGTGCTGAATGTACATATTAAGGCAGTACAGGAGGAGGTGCACATTAATAATCCTCCAGGACTGTAACATGCTCATGTTTAACCCAAACAATGTGTCATGTGACTGCATTTGCTTCACATCCAGGTCGAACACCTTCTCACCACAAACCAACCGCACCAGAGTTCATTTGGAACCAGACTGAGACCACCTCTTCAAGAAGGTCTCAGTCCGGTTGTTTTGGTGTGTTCACACCTGAGTGTGATTGCTGTGCTCACACCTGCACAAATGAACCGCACTGAGGGAGCAAATCAACCTGAGTTTGATTGGACTGAACCAAACAGGGCAGGTGTGAAAGCACCCTGATGCTTTAGTGCCAAAAACTGCAGTTCCTCTGACGGCCACTAGAGGCTGGCTCCAAGAGCAAGTCAATCTCCACAGAAACCCAAATTAAAAAGCCCAACTTTACTTTATAGCAGAAATAAACATCTTCACAGTTTAGTACAATGAACATTTTTGGTCTCATGACTGTACAGGAGGTGGATTTTGATATAACTCACCTGTTACATTTTATGAAGGCTTAAAGTTACACATAATTAAGGGCGGTGCTGCTTTGAGTGACAGACTGCCTACGTCAATTCTTGTTATAGTCGATAGCCTGAATAATTACAGTCCTAAACTGAGTGTCAGTGCTTCTTGTAAATGTCTCCACCCTTCAGCTCTCTGGCCTCCACACACAACTGTCCACTGCACAGTTTAACGTCAAACAACGCCCTGTTTCAGTCACCTGAGCTCGTCCTCCCATTGTATTCCACATGTACATTATCTATCTTAATTCACACACTGTGCGTAGTTAGATCTGGTCTGTCTCTGTCACACTCTGTTGTTAGCGTCTCTAAGGTGACACCTGCAGTCACTGATAAAACAAAGGAGCCTCAGGTGAAGCAGCAGATTTCAGTACTCACTGTCCTGGGCATCAGTGGACATCTGAAGCAGAATCAGAAGGAGAAAGCTGAAGGACGTCCTCACGGTGAAGTGTGTCTGAATCCCGTCCATGTCTCCGTCTGTCCTGACCGAACTGAGCCTCCTCTGTCTCTGTCCTCGGCTTATCTGCTCGGCTTTATGACCGCAGTGGACTTTTCCCTGTCGTAAAAACATAACACGTGTCTGTTTGCTGGGAAGTCAAATAAAATCTCTTTTTGACAAATTGTGTTTTATTTGGTCGGTTTGACTCGTGGCACATCGAGGTTTAATGTTTACATGTACACAGAAGTAGAAAAAAATAACGGTAGCTTTAATGAAGTTGTCTTTTAACTAATGTCTTCATTTATAAATGTCCTCTGTGATCTCCGCTCTGCCTTTATCAAGAGATTGTGCGTCCTAGTTTCCATTTATGGTCGACAACAATGATGAAACAAACATTACACATCAATACAGAAAAAACAGACATCATGGATGTATTAAATGTAAGTTTGACTTCCATGGTTTCAAATATCCAAAATTCAGATGCTGTCACTAGAACTGCTTTAAAAAAGCCAAAATGTTGACTTGCTCCTCTCAAACTATGACGTGTGGTGACACTGTGACCTCTCAGCGATGGAAGAAGTGTTCAGACCCTTCGCTTAAGTGACAGTACAAGTAGTATTCTGTAAAAATACATAATTTGCATTAAAAACCTTACTTAAAGGTCCAGCATGTAGGATTTAGAGGGATATATTGGCATAAATGGAAAATAACATAATAAGTGTGTTTTATCACCTGAAATAAGAACTGTTGTGTTTTCTTTTCCTCAGGATGAGTCGTTTATAGGTCCTTGTCCACCACGTTTCTGCAGTAGCCCACTCTTAAGTGATTTTATTCCTCTTTAGTCATGAAAAAATAAATAAATTCATTGTTAATTTTTTCAACATGCATTTTTCAAGGACATTTTCACATGTCCACTCTGTTGGTCAGCATGTGTTTAAGTTTTCAGTTGATAAAATATAAACCAATTTAAAGATTGATAGAGATCATGTGAAACTATAAAAATATATGTATAATGCTGTTAAACTAGTGTGCTCAGCTTTTTAAACAAATGTTGTTCAGTGCCTGTGCAAAAGTGTTGACCTCTGTTCCTGACGCCTCAGCTTCTCCCCTCTGTCTTTCTACTCCTCCCTCCTGTACCTACTGTACCTCCTCCTACCTCATTCAGCTCCTTCCTCTTCACTCCTCAGCCCCCTGACACACACACACACACACACACACACACACACACACACACACACACACACACACACACACACACACACACACACACACCTCCTCCTGTTGAACTACATCAGTTTTTCAGTGAACATTTTCCGCTAAAATAACAAAAACTGGTCAAAATATTGTTTCTGTTACAAAAACTGTAAATTACTGTCTAATAATATAAATAAATTGATTCACAGCCTAAAGTCACTGCAGATGAAGACGTATTTTCAAGAACAACAAAGTTGCAGTAATGGTGTTAATATAAGTTGAACTATAGCCAGTGCTGCATGACGCCCAGCTTAGTGGACATATGATTAATTGTAATTTCCTCACATCATATAATCAATATTTGGAAAATTTAACAACAGTATTGCTCCTTAGATGTTACTTGTTGTCACCAGATGTTATTTACCTGCCAGGGTCTCCTGCTACAGAAGGACTGGTAAGATATTCTTGAGCACATTTCTTGCTTTCCGTCGGCCATCTTGGTTTTAGAGATTTGTGTTGCACTGACGACACCTGGCCAGTGGGTGGCAGTGTATGGGATGACACACTAGAGTCCACTGTCGTGAGCTAAATGCAGCTACAGCATCAACACCCAGAAACTGTCTACACTGTTTTGTGTATCCAAATGTGACAGGTGAAAACAAATCTCCCCATGGGACAATAAAGGCTATCTATCTATATGTGATAGGGTCATTCAAATTTCGCGTCAGCCACCATAGTTACTGTAGCTACCCTGGAAATCCAGAGTTCTCGCGAGTGCACAATTTGATTTGCTCATCGAGTCCCTCTGGCAGTAATCAGTAATGATGCTCATTACCCATGCTGTTGGAGCCGAGCTGCACCAATCACATGGGTGTATCTGATACAGGCGGGCCAGAGGCGAGCTAAACACATGACGACAGCGCTGCGACGACGAAGTCCAGAATCAGTCAGTAAACATTGCAAGATGGCTACAGATGAACACCAGTTGTTTGAAACGGCTTTGGCTGCTACAATGAACGAGTTAGACTTGGCTTTTTCTCTAAAAGAGGAACAGAAGACGGCGCTCGAGTCCTTTCTTTGCAAGAAGGACGTTTTTGCTGTTTTGCCGACCGGATACAGTAAGAGTCTAATCTACCAGTTAGCTGCGCTGGTAGCTAAGCTCTGGATACGTCATCCCGTGTATTGTTGTTGTAGTGTTATCCAACTGCGTGCAGTGATATTTACAAATACATGTTTGGTGCCGCCCCTCGAGTTGGGTCATTTGCATTACTCATAGCCAGACCTTAAATCTTTCTAGATTTGGGTCTGGATTTCCAGGCTAATAGTTAGCAGCCTCTCTGCAACCAGAGCGCACAAATAACACAGATTTTTTTGTTTTAAACTGCTTTATTCAAATTTTTTCCACTGGTTTAAATTGTTTGTTTTGGACAGGAGGAGACCTCTGTGGACACTTCAGCGCCTGGTAAAAACCTCCCATAGAACAGGCAGCTCCTCCAGAAGTGTTTCAGGATCTGAAGCCAGTTTTCACAGCAAAATGTCTGCACACAGCACTGATGACTGAGAGTCTTTACAGTCAAACTACTGATGTCAGAACCAGTTAGATTTGTTTGTATCATTTGAGATATCAACATCAGTAACTGTAATTTAACAGTCATTACTTCAGAGTAACAGTGAAATGCTCCACACAGTCACCAAACACGCGTAAAGCACTTCATAAAACGTATTTTAATAACAAAGACATCTGTTTCCATATTAATTACAGCTGCATATACAGAGCTTCATTCAGAACATCAACAGCTTTAATCTTCTTCTTGGTCTCCTACAGGTCGGTCGGCCAGTTGTTGTAGACGGACGGACACATGTACTGTCTCAGCAGCAGGTTCACCCTCTCCGTGTCTCCTCCCACACCGCTGCGGACAAAACACAGTGACAGTTAAACACTGCTGAAGAGGAAGAGGAAGAGGAAGAAGGTATTTCTATTATGTTTTTCTTATTTTTTATCTTAATCTTGTTGCCATGTGTTTAGATCAGGAAACTTTCATTTGGAAGCTGACCACTGGACAAGTGTTGTGGGCTCTCACAGACGCCACCTACACAGAAACAGCCCATCACAAGAAGACAGTGCTGACGTTGTGCGTTTCTGCAAACAAGGAACATGTTACTTTTGTACCTTTCATCTGTGTCATATCAAAGTTGCTAAAGTGACGCAGTGTATGAGCTGACTTTGTCATCAGGAGGTGGAGGGGATGGTGGGTGGCTTGTCACGTAGGCGAAACATCCGCCAAGCTGCACACGATTAATCGACACCAACAAACAACAAAACCGATTGGTTTTTAGTGAGTCATTGCTGCAGCTCCAGCGGCTTCTTAGTCAGCAAACTTAATTTGCTAAATAATTTTAATTATTTACTTTTGGTGATCCAGTGCTGTTTTACCAGCAGAGTAAGTGTCATCAAAAGCAATTGTTTTTTAACCTGGACATCGACGACTTCTCCAGCCACGACTGTGACACCAAAAATGGGTTTTTTAAAGCCGACACAAGATATTTTCTGAACTATAATTAAGTGTTTTTTGTGCTTAAACATAAACACATATTAACCACAGAGCCTGAATGCAGTTTTACATTTGTCACTTTTAAGATAACAGTATTATAATTGTTGCATCGTATCTTTAATTGCCCCTTTCTTACACTCGCACCAGTAGAGGTCATTTTTGGATTTGGGAGAATGAATTGCAGCCAGGCGAGTGGAGAGAGGAGCCATACAGGTTTTTGACCTCTTTTCTTTTGTCTCCTCTCCTTTCTTTATTTCTCCTTTTACAATAATTCTGGTTTTGGTACTGGACACTTGTTTCTGTACAGTTTTTTGTGTATTGGAGGAAACTGTTAAACTTTATCAAGCGGTCCGGTGGATGATAAGAGCAGTGAGCTAAAGCTTCACTGATGGGAAACCCGCATAAATAAAGATGTAAAGTTTCAGCATATCCACCACATAATAATGTACAGATGTAACGTATCCGTGTGATTTGCCAACGTTTATTCTGGCGACTACATTAAGAGAGAACCAGACCTTTATTTGAAACTTATATTCTCAGACATTTCTCCTGTTTTATAAATACATTTCATCACATCTTATAAGAAGCCTCCCTGATTTTCTGATCTGCTCCTGTTGTATTTGCTGTTGATGCAACTCAACACTTCCTCCACGTTTATTTTATGTCTTTATAGTTTAATGTACATTTTCACTGCATTCAGTCATGTCATGTCACCACTCTGCACTCACTCACTTCGTCTGCTGAACACTGATTATTTGAAATCAAGTTTTTTCAGTCGTCTAACCTCAGCAGAGCAGCTCGAGGGCAGATTGTTGTTCTAACGTATTACTGTTGCTTTAATGTGTCTGATGTGTCACACCTCTTCTTGACGCCCTGCATGCGGTGCAGGAAGGCGCAGATGGAGCTGTGTTTGGCTTTAGATCTCAGGAACTCTGCGTATCTGTTGGAGAACTCAATGTCTCCCAGCTGCCTCCTGCGGTCCAGTCCTGCAGACAGCAGCTGCCTGAAACACAATCACATCAAAAACCAAATCATTTTTGATCTGTTTTTTTAATGATCACTACAGGACAATAAACAGCCCCTACTAGACTTTTTCTTCACTTCCATTTTATATATTTTTTAATCATCACCTGCTGCCTGAATTTATGGTTTCCTTTGCATAAAAAAGATATTTCTGCCATATATTGGTGCATAAAGTCACCAGAGTGCAGGAAATGAAGTGTTTGGGGACCCCCAGTCCTCCACTTAATCAATATGTGTTGAAATTGAACCCACGTCCTTTAATTTCAGACATTGTTATCAATTAAAAATATCAATTCTAGCTGCTTTGAGCGACAATTTAAAGCTTGAGTGTGCAGCATTTGTTGCCGTCAGAGCTACAGACTTCACAGGGAAATACAGATTCATTTTATCCACTAAAAGGTTTTAATTTTTTGTCGGTAATCTCACCCGAGTCTGGCCTCGAGCAGAGCGTCTGCAGAGCTCAGCCCTGACAGAGACCACGGTGCGTTCAGGTGCCTGATCTGAGGCAGGACACTCTCCACCTCATCTTCATCCCTGAGGTCACATGACAGGAAGATGCAACAATCAAAACAAACACAAAGAACAACAACAGAACACGAACAGACTCTGTTTTCTCTGTAGTTGAGAACATCTTTCATGTTTTTAATCCAGCTGTTGGTGTTTAAACTCTGTTGATATGATCATGTGATAACATGTTTAGAAGAGTCAGGGAGGGATGTTTGACTGGTTTGTAGTTTTCCAGCAGCGTCTGTGAGAACTGTTTGTACCTGACAGGAAGTGATGTGGCGAGGTGGAGGAGGGCCAACAGCAAAAACACTTGAGTCACACTGATGGATGACATCATGAGGATGATGAAGATGAGGATGATGATTTCCTGAGGAGACAAATTGATTTTTAAAAACCTCCAACAGACAAATGTGTCCTTTAATGTCCGATTGTTCCGGCTCCGTTTAATCTTAACGCTGCAGCTTAAAAGCAGATTCTTTAGATGACAGTTTGCAACAGAGGCTTAAAGTTACAAATAATAACGGGCGTGGAGGCTTTGAGTGAAGGACTGTCTGCACGGTGTCACCACAGTCTGTGAGTCCGCTCCACCCTCTCATCTAAATTGGGTCACTTCTGGCTCCATCAATCCACGACGCTGACAGCCAAGACAGGAGTCGACAAACCAGTGGGTGGCGTCATTTTATGCAGCCTATTCTTTCTTTCTTTCTTTCTTTGGATCTGATTCACATCAGCAGAAGCATTAGCTGCTCCTCCTGGGGCTGACAAGTTCTGACTATTGAGTGTCGGCGAAGCAGCTACAGTCAGCGCACCTGTGCACCGTTTATGTCATATCCAAGTTTCTGACTGATCACTGCAACATGCAAAATCAGAATGCTGATATATTACGCTTGGCATTCAAAGTGAACAATTATAGATGCTTCACATCAGCCAAAAAACATTCATGGTTAAATTATTTCCATGAAAACAAGATGACAACGAGCTAAAAATAGATCCTGATATTAATGACTAAGAGAAAATCTGTTTAATTTTCGTTGAAGAGACGAGACAAAAATGTTTGAGATGGACTATCGGACATTAAAAACTAAGAACAGCCGTGCTTGTGATTATCCTCAAATGCTGCATGAGCGACAGGTTGGTAAACTCCAGTAAATAGTCTGCACCAAAAGTTTCAGTAGCCAGCAGAAACAGTCAGAGCGGAGCAGCGTCAGTCGTTGGTGCGAGGTGTGAGCTGTAATTCAGCAGTAAATAATCAGCCGTGTGTGTCTGACTGTGGATGGTGGAGCTGCTGAATGGATTTGTGGAGTTTGTTAGTTGCAGCGGTGGCTGTTAGCAGCTAGCTCAGCTAAAAAAGAAAGCAAAATATGGACTAAAATGTCATGACTCTTCGTCGACTAAAACTATGAAGGAAAAAAAGACTGAAATGTGACAAACTAATAAACATTTTCATCTCAACGTAGACTAAATCTAAGATAGCTGTCAAAATGTAGTTTGTATGTAATTAAACCTGAATTTCAAAGCTCATATTCAGCTCTCGGGTCGTTGCTCAAACTACAGAGTGTACTTTTGCATTTTTGTGTATTTGAAGCAAATTTATGTCTGCTGGGAAAGTGAAGGCGTGACTCATCCTGCTCCCTCTGATTGGATAGTACTTGTTGCCTTCGTTCCTTGGGTTGGTTAGATTAAGGCAACATTAGTGAGACTGGTTAGCAACAGGATGTCAGGGTGAGTCAATGTGAGGCTGAGCGGCGGGTCATGTCTATGTTGTTCTGGGAATCTAAATTTAAAAAACAAATCCTCACTTTTATTTCCAGACCTCACCAACACAATCAGAACATTTCGAACATTAATATTCATAGTTTAAAAGTCAATCTGAAAGTTTAAAAAAATAAAATGTACAAACACACGACAAACAAACTGCATCACAGGTGAATGAATTAAAAAAAAATGAAACCTTCATGTTGGTCCAGTTTCAAACACGTCTAAAGGTTTGTTTCTGAGAGGAGGTGACGGCTGTAACGAATAAAACGTGGTGAAAACAGCATTAAAATTACCAAACTGTGTCTGTGGTGGACGCACGAGGAGACTCACCTGGACAGCTGCTGCTCAGAGACCAGATCAGACGGGATCAGACCTGTGGACTGAGCGTCTGGGTCCGAGCTGCCTCCTTTTGTTCCCCCTCTGCTATCGACCCTCCGACAGATTCCCTCTGATTTTATTGCTCTGGTTATTTATCGAGTCAACACGGCGAGTTAGGAACCAGATTTTCCAGTTTGTTTGCTTCCTGAAGTCTTAATGAAATTATTGGATGTGACTTCCTTAATGAGCTCTAATCACCTGTGAGAGCTGCCTGCTGTTTGTTCACATCAAATCATCCTCACATCGATGCAGGGTATCGATCCACACACACACGTCTCCATCTCTTTATTGCTGCGATCTTCTGTTTACTCTGCTCACGAGAAAATAATCCCTGACATAATTTAATCACGTCAAACATGAGTCACAGGAGCCACTTCTCAATAACCTGTAGTTGTACTTTTGATACTTTAAGTATATGTTACTGAAAATAGAGTTGTGCCTGTTAAGTAGGATTTTAAGTGCAGGACCTTTAATCTTAGTGGAGTATTTTTACAGTGTTGTGTTGGTACTTTTACTTACCTGAAGGATCTGAGTACTCCTTTCAGTACGGTTAAGATCATTTATAAAAACAATAAGATCAAATGCTCTCTGACTCCAGCCCGAAAATACAAATACGCACCTGTACTTCTGATAACCTGGGTAATGTTGGGGTTCAAGACCAGCGAAAGCACGTGAACACACATGAAGGCGGCGCCCATGTCTCACAGTCTCGCACAAGTGCACACACGTGAGCGCAGTGCCCAGAGAGGCAGTCAGAGCTACAGGCTACAATGAGGCTAAAAACAGAGTTCACATGAGGTTTTTCCAAACAACTTTTTATGTCGGGGCTTCAGGACACTTGGATCACTACGGACGAGCAGTATGGAGATATTTTGTGGTTTCAATTATGTGTTTTTGTACGTTTGAATCTGGGGCGCCGTCAGCCTCCATTAGGTGGAGTTGTGTTGCTACCTCCTCTCCCCTTGGATCTCTGCAAGTGATGTGAGGACTCTAAAACTTCACCTGAGCCTCCCTCGGCATATGGGTGAGTAGATAATGGCTGCATTTTCATTTTTGGGTGCACTATGTCTTTAAGTCACATGACCCGTGCGCAACACAAATCTCTCAAGACCAAGATGGCCGACTAAAAGCAAGAGATGTTGTGCAGCTCAAGAATGTCTTGCCAGTCCTTCTGTAATAAGAGACCCTGGCAGGTAAATAACATCTGGTAACATAAAGTGAAGAGGAAGGAGGTGGGCGCAGGTGGAGGAGGGAGGAGGAGAAAGACAGAGGGGAGAAGCTGAGGAGTCGGGAGCAAAGTTCAACGCTTTTGCACGGGCACTGAAACAGTATTAGAACATGTTAAAATATGTGAACACGCTAGTTTAACAGCATTAAAAAATATATTTTTATAGTTTCACATGATCTACATCAATCTTTAAATTGGTTTATATTTTAATAATTGGAAACTTAAACGCTGTCCAACCGAGTGGACGTGAAAAACTCCTTGAGAAATGCATGTTTAAAAAATTCATAATTTTTTCATGCCTAGAGGAATAAAACAATTCAGAAAAAAAACTTGTACCATAATAATTATATATTATATAGCATAGAGGGTTAAAAATATAAAACTGGACTAAAAGTAAAACTACCTTTACTCTTTAAAGCCAGACTCCAGTTCTGAGGTTTCTTAGTGATGCATTTGTTTGTGAGGTAATGATCATATGACTGGATACATGAGACTTGGATTAAACCACTCGAGATGTGTGAGAGTTTGTAAACAGATGTTTTGATACACTTTTGCCGTTTTTAAATGAGGACCTCGATCAATAAATCAGTTCTGTGCATTTTCTTCAACGTAACACGTCATGATTAACTGATGTACAAATGTCATGCAGTGGGTGAGCGAATACTTTGAATAATAAAACCATAAACCGTGAACATGAAGAGTTGAATATGTTTTTATTTCCTGATAGTGAAACAGCTACAGCAGAAAGTAAAGATCAGTTACAGCTCAGATTACAGCGAGAGGTCGACTGATTCACTACATTCAGCTTCAGATTTAACTACAGTGTTGGAAATAAAAATATTCCCTGTCAGTGGGAGAGAGAGGGTGAAGAATCAGTTTGGACTCTGAAAACTAAAGGTGGACATTTAAGTTTGACATGTTAGAGATAACTAGACAGTTAATATTAATCAACACTAAATAGACTAATGCTGCGTTCTACATGCTCTACGTGCTGTTTGCAAAATACCGGACACAACACTAGAGATGTTCTCGTGATTTAATTCTACATGTTCAGTTAAAATCTAGGATTTATTATTTTACTTCACGCTGCTTTCGCATATAAAAATGTAATGACAAATTTCAATGTTTTTGCCACAATCAGTGGATTCGCTGACGGGAGAAAACTGAGTCTTAAACTTTAAAATGCAAACTTGCATCACACATTCAAACCGTCTCAACAGTGTCGAACTCTGAGGGAACAGAAAGCTGGAAAACTGGGGTTGTTTTCTGTGTCAGCGCTCAGTGTTAAATTAACCTGCGTCTCACAAAGAGATCATGAATGTTATTTTTCAGTTGTTTGTAAAGGTCACAACATTTAAATGCACTGAAATCAATTAATTCCAGTGGAACCTTTTTCGTAATTACGCTGTGCCACTTCCTGGTGTGACCGGGCCTTCTCAGTCGGGAGTGCACATTAGCTTGTAGCAAGCCAGCTAACTATTCTGGCTTTTAGCAACTGAGCTAACTATGTGGGCTATTTTAGCTAGCTGGGACACGTCCCTGGCTAGACAGCATGTTAGTGGTTAGCTAATCAGCTACAGTCACTTGCAGAGTATTTACCATCAAACCTCGCACGGACTATTTTAAAAACATGCAAATGAATTTGTCAGTTTCTGGTTTGACAGGCACTAAATCTATAGAAGTAAAGCACAAACACATTTAATTCACAATTACAGCTGGCTAAATGTAAATAAATATTTCCATCCTCTCCTGATTAAAAGTCCACTTCAGTCATCAGTCGACCTCTGAGTGCACGTGATTTACACATTTGGTTTGTTGTTGTTTTGAGGTTTTACAGCAAACATTCAGACTCTGATTGTTCATCAACTCAACATTTGAGACAAATCAACATGAGACAGACGACTGAGCTAAAAAGGTCTTCACAGGTCCACTTGGTTCCTACAAACATAAGGAGTTTTTGGACCAAAGGAACTTTGTCATAGTTTTAACAATGTCGTTTTTTATTGTGTCTGCACTGCAAGAATTAAGAGCAACTGTGGTTCTTAGAACGCGGTTTTGAGGGACTTTTTTCCTCCAGACACAAGACGAACCTTGAGCCATGAAAGTTAAAAGGTGACTGATCCAGAGGTCTACACTGATTCGCTGAACAATGCAGCATTCTGTCCGCCATTTTTTAAAGACCGGTTTGTCATACAAACGTCACAAAACAAAAACAATAGTTTGCAATAAAAACTTGAATTACTGCCTCACGATTGAATGCCTCAGCGAAACAGACAAGTTGCACTAAGTTGATATCGCCTTGTCATTTTATCGTGTTAGACATTTGTCATGGCCAAAGACATGTTTTTTAAGGTCACTGTGACCTTCGACCACCGAATTCAAATCAGTCAGTCCTTGAGTCCAAGTAGACATTGTGCCAAATTCAAGGAAATTCCCTAATTGAAATAGCGCAATCAAAGGAATAAGACGGATGCAAGGTCACAGTGACCATGACCTTTGACCTATGACCACCGAAATCTAGTCAGTTCAATCTGAAGTCCAAATGGATGTTTCTGCCAGATTTGAAGAAAGTCCCTCAAAGCATCCTTGAGAATCACGAGAATGGGACGGATGAACAACCTGAAATGTTAATGGCTCCGGCTGTCGTGGAATAAAATGAGGACAAAAGGGCCAGGTCTCTAAAGGTGTTGTAGTGTTGTTATAGTGTTGGTGCTCTCTCTCAGGTCAGGTCGGGTCCACCACATTCAGGTCTAACTATCCTCCAATTCACATAAGACCAGTTCTGACTGTCCCTTTTGGATCCAGTCTGTGTTCTGGTACTTCTGATTGGATCCAGTGAACCGGTGAAGACCTCTTAGTTAAGCTACAACTGTCGGAGAAAGACAGACAGCTACATCATCAAACCCCGGCTGGTATTTGGTCAGATCAGAATCAAAAGAAAGCTGACTGGTTGGCGTCTTGGAGCACCGTGAGCTGCTACTGGTTCCCTCCTCCGTCAGTTTGAGTCCAGCTCAATGTCAGCAGAGGAAAAACAGAATTGTCAACAAACATTATGCAAACAAACAAACAAACATCTACAGTCTGACAGTCCAGTGCTGATACTCAACTTCCTGTCCGGTTCATCTCTGGGTCAAAGTTAATGAGTAAATGATTCTACTTATATGGAGCTCTGTCGCTGTTTTGGAAAATAATCACATTATTTCAAATCTATTAAATTTGTCTTTCCTAAAAGCAAATAACATGCTGATGATTTAGAGGTTCTAGTGGAACTAAAAACGTCTAATTTGTCCTGGCGTTGGAACTAGAGGAACGGGTTTGAAAAGGGTTCATCCTCTTGAAAGAAGGAATGAGATCAGGACATTTTATAATCTGAAAGTATCTGTGGACCAAACCGACAACACCTTTCTGAGGCTAAATGGAGAACATGCTACTTCTTTATTAGGGATGCACAACGTTGGATTTTTTGCCGATATCTGTTACGCCGATACGTAACAACTTATTTGGCCGATAACTGATCCATTTTTCCCCTCAACTAATTTTAGTGGTATTTAGGTCTCAAGTCTTCCTCTATCATGACAGCCCACCAGCAGATGGAGACATGAATTACAATACTTTTCAGTGTATGTAATATTCATTCATTGTGCAAAACAAAAAAAGTACATTGGCCAGTTCTCATTTTAAAGCCCATACCAATGACGTATCGATAGTAATCGTGCATCCCTATTTACTGTAAGTAACAGAAGGGAAGAATATGGAAAAATGCAACTACAGATGATGTTGCTACATGTGGATTGTAAAAACTGATCCTGTGGACACAGCGAGCAGCGGCTACAGGTGCGGCTGACATCAGAGGCTACAACATACTTAGAGCTGTGAATGCTTAAAATTCAAAACCTACAAAGATCCAGAAACAAATAAGACTAACTGTTTTTTGCTTTTGTGAACAGATGGTTGAATATCAACACCGGACTTTACAGTGCAGCTTCCGTCAACAAAACAACAATCGACAAAACTTCAAATCAATAATATCAACCTTCCACTAACACAATAAAATTCCTAATTGGATTTTGTGTGAATGTGAGGTGGATTCATTTATACACAATCAGTTTAGCTTTTGTGGGTAAAAATTTAAAAACTATGTGGCCTTAAGTCCAAACCTTTTGTTGCAGCGAATCCAACATTTTTGACTTCAGACCCCATAAAACAAGGCTATGTCTTTTTACAACCTCTTGTCACAGGTTGCATATGTCAATTGGTTGCAAAATGTTAAGATCAGATTTAGATTTTACTATAATTTCTCAGACATATCCAACAATATACAATCTGTGAGCCCGTACTTATAAACGTAACCCTTTTCCACCAACATCAAACAGGTTCCATTGCGATAGTCGTACCTAATTTGAACCGTTTGAACCATGACGACTTCTGTGGACTTATCATGTTCTACGGGTTGGAAAGAGAGGATGGAGTCTTACACGTTAATACGTTGGTCCATGTTTGTTTTTTAGATGAAAACAAATATCTAAAACAACAGAACAAAAGCTTGCTGGTAATCAATGCCACTGTAAGTTATTTTGCTGAATGCACTTTAGCGAGGTGCTCTGAGAAATTTTACGCTGGGGTTTTTACCATCAAAGGTAAAAGTGGAAGGGATGAAGCTGTGATGTGCTGTCGTGGACAATGTGGAAGTCTGATGGTTCAAGGCGCTTCAGACTACTGTGTCAAAAAATACGCCCCATTTATTTTCAACGTACGACCTGGACATGTGTCGGTGCTCCTAAATACACCACCCCGCAGCTCTTCACGCCACTGTCTTATTTCCAGTCTTGCCGCCCCGAATTAGATGCATTTTCTCCCACTCACTCTCTGCTTGTACATAACAGCTCCTGTAGCAGCTCTTTTTCGAGACTCATTGAAAACAAGAAATATCTCGAGTTGAACGACCCACAATCCCGTGATTATAATGACAATGGCCAAAATGATACTGGCGAGTCATAGCTCTGAGGACTGAGTCTTCAGGTGAGAAATGAAGTTTAATTAGGGGCTGCCCAAACATGATTTCAAGCCAGTGCATAGGTGAAGGAAGTACAGATCTTTCAGTAATAAGTTTTCATGGTCGTCTGTTGATGAGCTGCGGAGCGAAATGTCCAGTTTGTGCGTCACATGACGCGCATCAAGTGTGTTTTCAGCTTTACTATAGGCTCAACCTTAAGTATCTCTGGTACACCACTGCTGTTTACCTCCAATGTGCAATGCCCTCCACTGATAACCCATCCTTGATTTCAATAGTTACACTCAAACCCTGTGAAAAGTGACTGTTTTGCTAGATAGCACCAAGGTTCCAAGAATATTCAACGGAACAGGTTCAACAACCAGAGCTGACTTGGTGGAAAAGGGACAACGGTGGAGCTCTGAGCTTAGTGCCAACAATGACAATGCCAACACACAAATGTTTAGCTTCAAGATATGTTCCATGTTATTTTGATATTTTGCTGTGTGTGAATCTTTGTGGAAGGTTCAGATGATTAACTTGAAGTTTTACAAAACACAATAAACCTGACAATTTCAGAACACCACGTCACACTGTGAGTAAACTGAAGTTACAGCTACGACTTTAGCTCATTCTGAAGTGAGAACATCTGCACAGTTTCAGTGAAACATTGGTGTTAAAGCTGTACTTTTTCAGATGATTTACTTTGAGTTCTGTTTGCTCAGTTCATTTGCATATCAAGCAGAAATGGAAGATTAAAAACATTCACGCATGCTCTTCAGCACGACCAGCTTGACTGACACAAAATCGTCTCAACTACAACTAAAATTTGAGATTTTTCATAGTTTATTTCTTTCTAGATTGCTGGGAATTAAAACGTGTAAAAAATATTGTCAGTTACAATCGAGCTCAGGTTTTCCTGAGAAACGATGGAAACATGGAGATTCAGAGACAAATCTAATGGAGCTGTTTGAGAAGCAGAAAGTAAAAGAACTCTTGACAAACGATGACAGAGGAAAGTTCAACCGTGGAAACTAAATCCCCAGTCAGCCTTATTTTTCCTCACAAGTACTGACCATGTGAAGGGGATTTACTTTCTACTTTTCATGAATGAGAACCAACCTCTGACCCCTAATGAACACAATGACCCTAAGAATGACTGGCAGGTGTCTGGCATGCAACAGATAATTCCAAATTCAAAATAAGTTTTTCAAAATAATCAAAACTATTCAAAAAGTGCAAAGAAGCTAACATTTCTGTAACAACATAGAATCTGCTTCCATGCTGAATAAATAAAGATGACTCAAAGATGAGTCAAAACATCCACAAGACAGAGAAGTCCGAGATAATAGTAACAAAGTCTCGAGTTCGGACTCAAGACCAGATTTGAGTACTACAACACTACCAAATAATATGGAGAAATACAACAAACATAACAAATAAAAATCAATCCAGTCAGAGTCAAGTCCAAATAGGGGTCGGGCTCACGTCAAGATCGCAATAACAGATGAGAATAACTGGTGGCCAGTATGTAGACAAGTCAGAGTCAAAACACAGATTACAGAGAAAACAGCGAAATGAAACTATCACCAAGACCATGACGAGTCCGAGATAAAGGAAAAACTCATCTTGACTAAGACGACATGTTTGAAAATAAAATCACAAATACAGAAGGAAATATAGACATTTAAATCTAATCTAGAGCAGTTTTGTGATCAAGTCAAAGCCGAGTCCAAACGGGGTCGAGTCTGTGTCAAAACCCCAGACAGCTGACTGACGGCTGCCTCGCCTACACTGAGAAAACATCTGGGGTCTCATTTATAAAACGGTACATAGAATTGCAATGTGCAATGTAAATCCCAAATCACAGTGGAATTGTCCGCACGTGATTCAGCCTCATATCCCGCCCTCTAAACGCCTACATTCAACCTTAAACAATCAATGCAAAGCACCTCATGAATGCTGCTGCATAGAAATGAGTGTGCCGATCAGAAGTTGTCTGTGTTGAGTCACAGCAAAAGCGCTGTTTTATGGCAGTATTTCTGCGATTACAGCAATCAGACTGATTGTTTCACACCTTGCCAAAATGACTGCGACAGTCAGTGGTATCCATCACCCTGGGATATCATTTAAAGATGGAGGCTTACAAGGGTTGTACCGGACTCAGGATTATGTCAGTCGAACCGGATCTGGCTGTTTAATACAAAAATATATGACTGTTTGTTTCTTTTTTCTAAATAGACTTTGACAGTTTGAATAGGGTTCAGCTGAACGTTCAAGGTGACAGCTGTGCTAATGTGCAACAACAGTTTTTGCTGGCACTTGATATCAAAGAAGAACTAGAGACTGAGCAGGCAAAGCCTCTCTTCCTCCAGGCAGCTGTCTTTGTGTCTGCAGCTGTCTGTACTAAAAAGCGGTGTGGAAACGGGGAGCGTTCACTCTGCAGCTGATTCTGGGGGTCGAAACTTCCCGAAGAGCACACTTCACACTGACTGACTGCTCGACGTGAAAGAATCTCAGCCAACTAAGGGGTCTCCGACTGATGTTTTGGACCTCTTTGCCTTAGGACCTAAAATAAGGATATGGAGTGTAATGATTGTGCGAGAGTTGTCTCTGGCTTTATTTCCAGACTTTGCTAATTTACACAATCCATATGTTCAGGTGGAAAATATGGACACGAGGTGCCTGGAGTGTCAGCGTCATACAGTCGGCCCTCTCCTCTGCACTCTGGTCAAATGTGATGGTGAGACAGTGCTGATAAAATATTGAGTGAAATTTTATTTGAGATTTGGTTCGGCTATTTTCTTACAACTGAAAGGTGCTTATGGAAAAGTTATGGATCACTTTCCAATCGAGTTTAATCACAACTTTTCAAACTTGGCCAACTTTTCAGGCCAAGTTTTGCATGTTTGCAATGGTTATAAACGAGACCCCTGGACTTGGTCGAGACAAAAGTCTGTAACACGTAAGGTGGCTGACATGACGGCAACTCCAAGTCAAAACACCTATAACAAGCTTGAGTCAAAATGAGACAGAGATGAGTCCAAGTCAAAACATCTGTGGCACAAAACAAGTCTGAGATAACAGAAAAAGACTTCAGCTGACTCTACAGGCAGTGACACGCAGGGTGACACTTTGAGCAACACAGAAACAAGCCTGTGTTGTTTGTTTACACGTTATGTAACTGTTACAGGCAGCATTTGTAACCTCAATGGTAACGAGATCATCCAGTCACGATCTGAAGAGTGTTGGGAAAAAATATTATCAAAGAGGGCAGGACTGGAGTTCAATATTAAAAACAAACCAGGTGCCAGACACCCATCAATCATTCAGCACCAACAGTGTCACCCAGAACAAAATGTGAGGGTGAGGCTTTACTCTCCAGGTCCATCATTTCCTGATTATTTGTTTGAAACAGGTGCTAGTTTCCAATGAATATATTTAAAGCTGTTCAGGACATTTTAAAGGAAACTACACCTCACGTCCTGTCTGTGAGGAAATCATTTCGGACTGTCGGACCAAGAAAGTAAAACTGCTTATCTTTGTAACAGTAACAGCACAACTCGGTAAATCTGTCAAGTCTCCTGGTGAAGGATGTGCTGAGTGTCACATGACTACAACAGTGACGTGGGCCATGGCTGGAAACAGAAAGATGACTCCAGTGTCTGACGGGGAATAATGGGGGTGTGGACCTATATTGCACAGGGGTTGTTGAGCTCCTCAAACACCGTGGGTTCTTCGATGCCTCGTGCAAACAGCTTGATCAACTGGCAGTGCGCTCTGCGGAAAAACAAAGGTGTTTGTTGTAAGAGAAATGAAGTCTGGGCTGAAATAATACCTCACCTGCAGAATAATAATAATAATAATAATAATAAATCAATTTTATATAGCACCTTTCTAGAAACCCAAGGTTGCTTCACAATTGCAAACAACCACAAAATCACACAGACAACCACAAAATCACATGACATAAACAAACAGAAAACACAACTAGCTGTATTTGTATATCAGTTACTCACCACGTTACCTTTAATTCATGGAGAAAACTTTATTTTCTTGAATGCCTCCAAAATGCACAGAGAATCCAAAAAAGGTGACATTCTTCAATAACTAAAGTGAATATGGACTGCATTTAACAACAGTAAACCTACAGGTGCAATTCCAAAAAGACTGAATGCAATGATATCTATATTCAACTGAATACAGTACAAAGACAAGATATATAATGTTCAAGCTGAAAAAGGTATTGTTTTTTTGTAAATACACACTCATTCTGAATTTGATGCCGCAACAAGTAATAATAAAAATGAGACAGCAGCATGTTTATGCAGGCAGGTCAGTCTGGTACCTGCACTCTGTCACTATGAAGCCACGCTGTTGGAACACGTCACAATGTGTCTCATTGTCTCGCTGGAATAAGACGCGACGTCCGTGAAAAAGACGTCGTCTGGATGGCAGCATATGTTGCTCCAAAACCTGTGTGTACCTTTCAGCAACCATGGAGCCGTCACAGAAGTGAAGTTACCCATGATGCATCTCTCCATCCCATCACAGATGCTGGCTTTGAACTTTGAGCTGGTAACATGATGGACTGGTCAGACCACTTTGTGTCAGTCCATCTCAGATGAGCTGAGGTGCAGAGAAGTGTTTCTGGATGTTGTTGATGTCGAGCTTTCACTTCGAATGGCAGAGTCTGAACTGTCATTTGTAGATGCAGCGATAAACGGTGTTTCCTGATAATGGTTTTCCAGCGCTGAGGGATCAGAGCTCACGAGCATTCAGTGCTGGTTTTCAGCCTCGCTGCTAGTGTGCAGAGCTTTCACCAGATTCTCTGAAACTTTTGATGATATTTTGGGTTTGTAGACGTCCCTCTCCCCAAAAACGCTTTCCAGCTCCTCCTGGGGCACCCCAAGGCGTTTTCAGGCCCTGATAATGGTTTTTCCAAAGTGTTCCCAAACACAGGGATCGAAGGTCACGTGCATTCAATATTGGTTTTCCTTGTTCCTTAAGTGCAGATTTCTCTGGATAGTCTGGATCTTTTGATGATATGGATTGTAGAGGGTGAAATCCCTGAATTCCGTGCATATGTGTGTTGAGACACGTTGTTCTTAAACTGTCAGACTGTTTGACTACGCAGTTTTTCACTTTTTCAATACAAGTGTATATTTTACTTAAACAATAATGTTAATCAGTTTGACCAGTTAATATATTGTCTCTGTACTGTCTTCAACTGAACATGTGTTTAAAGGAATTGCAAATCATTGTGTTCTGTTTTCAATGAATTTTTACACAGTGTCCCAACTTTTTTGGAACTGGGGTTGTACATCAAAGTAATCTGATAAAGTAAAAACTGTCACATAACTCCTGCAGTATGATCCAAGCCTTCATTATCCAGTCGTACACTCAGTGCTACTCAAACACATGCGTTCACAATAAAACATTACCATTTAAAACACTTTAACATGAGCAGAATTTAAATGCAAACACCTGTCCTGGTACGCTACTCAGCCGTGAATGAGACTGTCTGTAGCTTTAGCGAAATACATTAGTTTGGGAAGTAGTGAGCATACAACTAGACAAATGAGACTCGGATTATACTAAACCAGTTGTCTAAGAGTTAGTAAACAAATGATATAGTTTTACTGTTGTTAAACAGGGTCTACGTTTTTATTTCAGTACATTAATAATGTTCCCCTTGCTTGGATTCTTTGTTCACTGTGGAGGCCTCAAGAAAAACAAAGTTTTCTTCACGTATTGAAAGTAACTAATATACAAATGGTCACTTTATGGGTGACAATGGCAAAGTATGAGACTCCCAAAGGGTCATGTTACCTGACGTCGATGGCCGTGTGGGTCAGAATCTCACCGTCGCAGTTCCAGCTGCTGTAGGCGGGGGCGCAGCCGCAAGCCGGGTGGTCTCGGCAGATCTGGCTGAAGAGCTGGTGTTTGCCGTTCTCCCGCAGGTCCAGGTCTGAGTCGCTCTGGCAGTGACGCGGTGTGAAGCGGAAACGCCGAACCCGGTGGACCTCAACAAAGGTCAGGTCAAACTGCACAAGACAGAACAAAAAAAGAAGAATACTGTGAGGGAGGTCTGAAGGACAGCAGGTGAAACCGTGCCAGGTGTTTTGGATCTTTGGATGCAGTCTTTATCATCATTATTTGCAGAGACCATAAACCAGAATACTGATTTATTACCTGGTCGTCTTTGCTGGTGTGACGTAGGAGGTGTCTAAGGAAGTTGAAGCGGGAACATTTTCGGACAAGGATGAGGTCGGTGGTGCCGTCGGCCAGGTGAGCTGCAGGTGAGAGGCCTTTAGGGCTGCGAGGACAAGCACAGCTCATACTGGCAGCGTTTATAGCCAGGAACTTCCCTCGGATTGTCTTCCACTCGCTGTCGTTTTCTAAAACAAATCCCATCCCAAAAGACAGATTTCAACTTTCATACTGTTGCCAAACCTCCATCACTCAAGTGCACATGTTTTAAATAGCTCGGCTTTAGACATTGATACATATACATCAGTGACTGCAGAGTTTTGGAGATCAATCACAGGTAATCATGAATTCACTGGGTAGCATTTAATACCAACCAGATACTAGAATGAAGAGGAAAAACGAGAGAAGAAATCCATCTTAATATCATACAATATACTGAAAGGCTTTAAAGAGTTGAGGCTCAAAATGTATTCTAAGAAATGTGATTGACAGCTCTGGAATAGCTACTAATGTATAATTCAATGACAACTGGTCAAACTCTGTCTGCTGATAAAGATCAGATGGTATTATACAGATCTTTTCAGGTTAATGCCAATGATTTTAGTGTCTTGTGAACAGGACTATCCTGAGGTGTCCCCCAGGGCTCCATTCATGGATCACTTTTGTTTCCAAATACAGTGTAAAGGGTAGTTTCCGTCTGCTTCCACTCTTTGTGACTGATGCCTTTTTGGGTAAAAAAAATTAAACTGGTTCGACAGGATATTTCAATACAAGACAGTTCAGTACTTTTCTTATTAACTGTGTATTGTCCAGCAGGGTGGAAATTTGTCTTCAGCTCATAAAACACAGGAGACGAACATGAAACAAAGCAGATGAGCAGTTAGTATAAAGAAACATATTGATGTATTGATCGTATATTGATATTGATCAATTTAAAGATTAAATTAGTTCATGTCAGCGTCTGTGGTTTAATCTGTCACTTTGTCAAGATAAGAATATTGATGGCATTTGGGATAAAGGAGGCTGAAGAAAAGATGGGAGCTATCTACCAACACACTCTCTGCTTTCTTCCTCGTCCTCTCTGTAGAGAGTTGGTGACTGAACCAGGCAGGAAGGTGAAAAGTTAAAACACTTTAAGTACAGTTTTGCACACTAGTTCAAAAATCTGCTGACTAACACCGAGGCCACTAAGTTTCCTAAGAAGACAATTTTGTTGGACTCACCACTGTCTGATGCTTCATTCATCTCATACTTCTCAGCCTTCTCTGAAAGTAGCTGCCCGTTGTGCTGACAAACCACACAGCTGGAAATTAACAGACGCATCAATATCATTTTAAATATGACAGATCATCAGATCACAGCTCAACCAACAATTACACCTAAACTCATTGGTAAAATCACCTGGACCAAACCATTAACTCACCTTCACTCCATTCAAACACTTTAAACTGCTAAACTGAACCATTGGCTAAATGGCACCAGACTATTTTAGTCTTTAGAATTATAAAAAAAAACAAAAAACAATTAAACACAATTTCGCATCTTTCACATCAATACAGCATCTCTCTTACCCAGATCGACACCTGGCGTTGTCCCGCGGAGTTCCCATGATGCCTTTGGCTGGGAGGTAGGACACTGTGCCTTCATAATAATGATGAGTCAGGAACATCTTCACACCTGGAGGAGACAGAGCGTCATCAAGGTAAATACATGGGACAACCAAGGGTTACTCTGGTCGTCCATTTTTCATGCAGTACGATTATTGCAAGGAAGATGTTCAAATCAGGGACCGACCCCATTATTGTTGTGGCTGTGAAAATAAAGGTAACAAGATCTGTCACTGCAAAGTGCTGCCCCATTTGTATTTATGTCATTTCGAGTCCTTGCAGCCTCTCGC
Source organism: Epinephelus awoara (assembly GCA_035609425.1). Lineage (NCBI taxonomy): Eukaryota > Metazoa > Chordata > Actinopteri > Perciformes > Serranidae > Epinephelus > Epinephelus awoara. Next base: position 2,726,125 of record CM069298.1, on the reverse strand, counting down.
GCTCAAGCAATGACGAGGTGACATCAGTTGAGTCTGTGAGGGTTCAAGGCTCAGATTTAAGTTAGTGAAGTCGAGCAGCTGCAGCTGATGTGGAACCTTCTTTTGAAGTACTATTTTCAAACTGTGTTGGCAAAGATGTCAGGACTCAGACATGGTGATGCGACACATTACATTTACTTTTGTCCATCAATGACACGTTTCATTGCTCTGATTGGTCGTAGGTCTATCCAACTGCATCCTGAGGCATTCCGGTCTAGAGCAGATGATAATGCCCCTTGGAAATCGAAAATGAACTGAAAGGTTCCAGACAAACTAGTGTTCACGATTTGGTCTGATGATGTCAGGCTAGTATGAAGTAGCATAAAATGGAAATACTCCATAAAAACATCTGACCAGATGTTTTCACACCTGAGAGGTCGTATCTGGCCGGTCCCATCCATCTCTTCCTCTCGCTGTCAGTTAGCACATCGCCGTAGAAACCGTATCCCAGCAGGGAGACGGAGTATCGCAGGAAGGTGTTGTTGTGGTGAACTGAGCACACGTCCATCGGCTGAGAGTCTCCTGAATACACACACACACACACACACACACACACACACACATAAATACACACACACACACACACACATAAATACACACACACACACACGTAAATACACACACACACACATGCACGCACACATAAATACACACACACACACACACACGTAAATACACACACACACACACATGTACGCACAGTCAACATACTGACCTGGAATCATTTTACCTTAGAGTCAAATCGGAGGTTTTAAAACACAATTAAAAAAATAGACCTGCACCAAGGAAATCAAGTGTGTGTTGGAGTTGGCCAATTGTATTTTAGTATTATTCTAACCGTCTGATTGTATTTGCCTCATTACAATCCTGACACGTTTTCATCCTGGTTCTGCCACGTAAAGCACTTTGTTAATTTGTTTGGAAATATTATATAAAAAATAAAGTCTATAACAATTATTGTTATTATTATCATTTCTACTTTTATTTGTATATTTGGTCCTCCAACAGGTGCAGGCACAGAGCCTATTTTTCTGAATGAACACTAGATGGCAGCATGAGACTATGGAAAGCAAAGTGATATGACTCAAGGCATTTTCATTACATCTGATGAGACTATGTTAGAACTGGATATGGATAAACTTTTGTATCATGTGAAATATAATTATGAGATAATAAGTTACAGCGCCACCTATTGTTAGATTAGTACCAAATGTCACCAAATTTAGAGAATGTACTGCTGAGAAAATGAGATCTTTTTCCAAAATAGCAAGAATGACGACCCGCCCTTTAAATGTGTAGTGAGACCATGTGACGCACCCACTATGATGTGCAGTGCAGAGGTCACGGGGTCGTTGGTGCCCACAGTGGCGAAGCAGATACAGTCTGTTGAGCCTGAAACACACAAACAGGTTGTATGATTAATGTTCTGGTGAGGTGAGGAGCAGGACTGAAGGTTATGACAGCATCAGATGTTCTAATTAATTTTTTATAAATGTTGCCTGTTCACATACGAAAATGATAAAACTGCACATTTTACAACAACAACAACAATAACAACAACACTGCTGCACGGAACATCAGCAGCCATTAATTAACCAGGTGAGCTGCTGCGTCTTTACTGCTACAGAGAGAATTAATGTCTCCCTGATGACTGTGTGTGTGTGTGTATGTGTGTGTGTGTGTGTGTGTGTGTGTGTGTGTGTGTATTTATAGAGCACTTAAGCAGAACAACAGAAAACACAAAAGGACACAAACAAAAAGAACAAGCAGCTGAGAAACGAGGCCACAGTCAGTACCTGCATTTATACCCCGGTAACAGAGAATCCTGCTCTCTGATTGGTCCTCATCTGTCTGTTAAAATCACATCATCGTTCACCTCAAACATCGCTCGTGTCAACATTGTACAACCTTCACTCTAAATCAGAGCTCAAGCTATTTTTAGCCTTCTGTTTGTCTGAATGTTTTATTAATAGTAACATAACTTTATTTATACATCATGTGGTGACGAGCTGAGAAACCAGTTCACAGCTCTAATGATGAGCTTTCACACAGTATCTCATTACTTCCTGTCTGTAGACCATGAAATAACATTTTCACTGATTTGTTTCAGTGATTTACAAACAAACAGACTTCGAATGAAAAAGGCACAAAAACGAGTTGGAATAAAATACTTTACATGTGTTATGGTTTTATTTCTCAGATTTTTTTCTGCTGTATTTGTGTATTAATAGTAAAAATAAATTATTTACAACCCTGAACTGTTATAAAACAATATTTGACTGATTATTGTTATAGATTTGTACATTTGCAGGTGTCTGTCAGAGGGTTAAACCCTGAACCTAATGTAAAAGGTTATACATAAAAATGTATGGGAAGGGTTCTACCCAGCGAGCGCCTAAGTTTGAACCATTCAGGGCATTTCGACCAAAACAAATTGTTTCGGTTGATGATGCATGCTTGATTACAATGGTTCTGATCAAAACTGTTGGGACACATGGGCTGGTTCACTTGATAGCACCAAAGTTCCAAAAGCCCTGAACAGAACCAGTTCAAGAACCAAAGCTTATCTGGTGGAAAGGGGTTGAGGGAGGTTCTATGGAGAACCATTCTATGGTGTAAAGCTTCCACCCACAACTGCTCTGAGGGTACTTTCCAGGAACTTTCCACTTTCTAAGGGTGCTATCAAGAACCCATACAGGGGGATTTCCTCTAGAACTCATCTGGGTGGGGAAGACCAAACATTCGCAACAAGCCGAGTTGAAACAGGCAGCTACTTGCAATGTGCTATGTTCTAATAACCTGCTGGTTGACAGGAAGTGACCACCATGAGACAGTGTGTCATCTCTAGTCAACAACTCTCTGTACTTCTGATCTGTAACGTTGACAGGAAGTGACCACCATGAGACGGTGTATCATCTCTAGTCAACAACTCTCTGTACTTCTGATCTGTAACGTTGACAGGAAGTGACCACCATGAGACGGTGTATCATCTCTAGTCAACAACTCTCTGTACTTCTGATCTGTAACGCTGACAGGAAGTGACCACCATGAGACGGTGTATCATCTCTAGTCAACAACTCTCTGTACTTCTGATCTGTAACGTTGACAGGAAGTGACCACCATGAGACGGTGTATCATCTCTAGTCAACAACTCTCTGTACTTCTGATCTGTAACGTTGACAGGAAGTGACCAACATGAGACGGTGTGTCATCTCTAGTCAACAACTCTCTGTACTTCTGATCTGTAACGTTGACAGGAAGTGACCAACATGAGACGGTGTGTCATCTCTAGTCAACAACTCTCTGTACTTCTGATCTGTAACGCTGACAGGAAGTGACCACCATGAGACGGTGTATCATCTCTAGTCAACAACTCTCTGTGCTTCTGATCTGTAACGTTGACAGGAAGTGACCACCATGAGACGGTGTATCATCTCTAGTCAACAACTCTCTGTGCTTCTGATCTGTAACGTTGACAGGAAGTGACCACCATGAGACAGTGTGTCATCTCTAGTCAACAACTCTCTGTGCTTCTAATCTGTAACGTTGACAGGAAGTGACCACCATGAGACGGTGTGTCATCTCTAGTCAACAACTCTCTGTGCTTCTGATCTGTAACGTTGACAGGAAGTGACCACCATGAGACGGTGTATCATCTCTAGTCAACAACTCTCTGTGCTTCTAATCTGTAACGTTGACAGGAAGTGACCACGATGAGACGGTGTATCATCTCTAGTCAACAACTCTCTGTACTTCCGTTCTGATTTGCAGCTTTTCAGACTCATTTTGTGGCTGAATATAATTTGTAGGTTCTTGAAATCTGAATGAAGATAGTGATAGTGAGATACTGGCTACAGTGATGAAACAAAACCAGCATCAGATGGACTGTAGAAATAAAATAAAACAAAAAAGAGCAGTATGTCCGATTGTCACGTCAGTGTTTCTGACCTGCGGGAATGATTCCAATACGAAGTGAGCAGGGAAACAGCGTTTCCTCCGGACAGTTTGGATCTACGCCACCGTCGATCTGCGTCCTCCAGATCAGCCCATGAATGATCTCACTGAACATGCCGTCTCCTCCGACACACACAACCCTGTGACATGTGAAACAGCAGGAGCTTAAAAAGTGAAACAAAACTGAGCACCTGTTTAAACTATAATTCCATTACAGGGTACGACAGCTTTTTGTTCACGTACAAAAAAAACAAAACATTTCCTGACAGATGTGTTCTCTGTTGTGCTTTTATTTTGGCGGTTCATCTGTTTTAGCCATCCTGCAGACATTTGTTCTGTGTGATGTAATAATTCATTTGAACTCTGTCAGTGAAGGAACCAAACTCTCACCCATCAAACTTCTTCAGCTCCGCCTCCGTCCTCAGGTGATCCCTTGCATAATTGGCGTACTCCGTCACTATGACAACAAACACACAGAAACTTTAGATGTAAAATCCCTGATACAGAAAGCCCAAGAACAGGAAGTGAGTGACACGGGACGTACCGATGACGTGCGTGGTGACGCCTGCCTGGGCGAACAGCGGGGCGACCTTCTGCTCGTAGATGCGTTTTCCCTGTTTCTTCCCGCCAAATGGGTTGATGTAGACCAGCAGGTGTTTGGGTCTGCTGGCTGTAAACAACAACAACAACAAAAATAACAATGATGATGATACCAACAGTCTCTGGCAACAATCACGTTAGTATGTGTAGTGAGTGTGTGTTAGCATGAAGTCGTACTGATAGCTGCGAGCTGCTCTCTGATGCTGTTGACCCAGCGTTGACACAGCGCCTCCTCTGGACACGTGAAGGTGACCTCAGCACACCGCCAGCGGTGCTGCTGACACCTCTCCACATACAACACTGAAAGACAACAGACACACACAGATACAAGTTACATTTTTATTTTATAACCACTTAATGATTCATTCGGGACTAAATTCAGATCATGAACTGTTCTGATTGGCTGCTTCACACTGAAAACATTCAGCCTCTGAGCCAATAAAATGCTTTTATTGTGAAGGAACTACAGAAAAAGTCACCCAGGTTATCAGAATATTTCCAGAGTTATTCTCATTGTTCTCATGTTGCTTCATTCAGGTAGTGATCCACAGTTAACACACGTGTGGTCACGTTTGTGTTTCCAGACCGGTTTACTGTACGTACAGGTGTGTTAACGAGTGTGTTTGGTGCGTCTTCAAGTTTCTTGTGTATATCCCTCTGTCCGCAGCTAAACTACTGGACCTATCAGCCTAATATTTTGTGTGCACATTTATGACTGTAGGCTCAAGGACCTCTCGTGGATTCGGTGATTATAATTGTTGAAATATTTGTTTTACAGGCTGTTTTATATCGCCACATGATGCTGGCTCCTCACTTCTCTTCACCAGCAGGTAGGGGTTGCAAATTTTCCGGAAATCGGCTCAAAACAACAACTTTTAGTTCCTGTTTTTGTTGTCTTCAACGCCATCTTGATGGTAAAAAACACCAGGAGCATTTCAGAAGTGGAGCGTTTAACATGCCCAAATTTGTCGACTTACAGATTTAGTTGATTTGGTCATTTTTTCTTGATATTTATGCTTCTACCAAACTAAGTAATCAGGCTGTGTTGTAAATCTGTTCCTGGGTGTGATACCATGTTATGTTTCCTCGTGCATGGACAAATGTGTTTCCAGAAGGGTTCTTTTTTTTTTTTTTTTTTGTTAACTGTGTTTCCATGTTTATTTGTTGCACTTTCAGATGTGTTTCCCGGTGTGTTTTAATGAGTTTCCAGGTATGTTTCCTGGTGTTAAACCCAATTTCAGCATCTGTGTATTGTGCTTCCAGGTGCATTTCCAGTTGTGTTTTCACACGTATTTCCAGGTGTGTGTACAGATATTTCCAAAAGTTTTTTAAACTGTATTTCCAGGTGTGTGTTCCTGTATTTTCTGTTTTCATTTTCAGCTGTGTTTCCAGATATATTTTACTGTATTTCCAGGTGTGTTTTCATGTATGTTTCCAGCTGCGTGTATGAATGCTTCCATTTTCTTTTTCTTTTTTTTCTTTTTTTTTTTTTTTTACAGTACATCCAGATGTTATTTTACTGTGCCTCCAGGTGTGCTTTCATGTTTATTTACAGGGGATTTGTTACTGTGTTTCCAGGTGTGTTTTCATGTATGTTTCCAGCTAAGTGTACAGACATGTTTTCAGATGTTATTTTACTGTTTGCAGGTGTGGTTATGATATTTCCAGGTGTATTTCCAGATGTTTTTCTCCTGTGCCTCCAGGTGTGCTGTCATGTATATTTCCAGGTGCATGTACGGGCATGTTTCCAGATGTTATGTTACTGTGTTTCCAGGTGTGTTTACCTGTGAAGGCCTGCCTGCAGTCCTTTCCTTCTCTCTCCTTGATCTTTTTCCAGCTGCCATCGTCTCTTCCTCTGCTGCTGTTTTCCTCCTCTTCCTCTCTGACAGAGATGATCTCTGACACTGACACACTGTGACACACACCTGCAAACACACACACACCCACAGTTTGTCAGTTGTTTGAATGCCAGATATTTCAGAGCCTCTTTACAGCACATGAATGCATCACAAGTTTCAAGTTTCATGTGATATTTTATGAAATGAACTGAAACCTGAACTTGAACCAAACGAGAACAACACAAGAAGAAACGACTCAGCGGGGATTGTGTAAGAGTTGTTTTTGGTTTTGAATGTCTGAACTGTAATCGTGGATGAGCCCAAGTGAAAGCAGAACTTTCAGGGTCTAAACCAGAAGAAACGAAACGTCACTTGAAATCAGACTGACACAGTCTCCATCATGTCAGTGAAAACATGCACATACATATACAATCAGCACAATTTCAAGATTAGAGTCACCAATTCAGTATCTGACCAAATGTCTCCCCTTCTGTTCCTGGAGTTATGTTAAAACATGATGATGTCACAGTCAAGTTGATCTTTGACATTTTGGATATAAAATGTCACCACTTCATTATTTTATCCTGTTAGACATTTGTATGAAGTTTTGTCATAATCAGTGTATGAATTCTTGAGTTATGGTCAAAAACATGTTTTGTGAGGTCATGGTGACCTTTGACCACTAAATTCTAATCAAGTTATTCTTGAATCTAAGTGAACGTTTGTGCCAACTTTGAAGGTAAAACCTCAAGGTGTTCTTGAGATGTTACAATCATGAGATGAAACTGCTGCAAGATCACAGTGGCCTTGACCTTTGACCAACCACAACCAAAATCACTGTTAAGTCCAAGTGGATGTTTGTGCCAAATTTGAAGAAGTTCCCTCATCACAAGAATGAGCAGGATGCAGGTTCACCGTGACCTTGACCCAAAAACGTAACGCTGCTGGCCACGGCTATTGTCGGCATGAAGGCGCTGGTGGTTATTTGAAATTCCCAGGTCGAGATTAAAAGCACCTTAAATGGTGTGCAAATTATATTTTAATATAATAATATATATATAATTTATATATATATATATAATTTTTTATAAATACACTCTGTGAGCCAGAAAAAGGTATCATGGTTTTAAAAATGTTCACCAGGTTACTTAAAGGAAGATCATTAACATTATAACGTTTACGGGCTTTTAATTCTCATAAACATCATCCTAAATATTACAGCTGCGGACTGCTTTAATAAAAAGCCTTTTGCAATGTGTAATTTGGTCTCAGTGTGTCCCTCAAGGACACTCTGACTTGACATGTGGACCAGAGGAGCCATGGATCGAACCACTTACCCTGCGATTACATCACCACTTTGTGTAATGCTTGTTTCTCTATCCAGACTGCTATCATCATTAATAGATCTGATAATAAAATATGTAAGAACATTCAAACCCAGACTGTCAGGGGGAAACAGACGATATAAAGAGGACTGACAGGAGCTGATTTAACTCTTAGTGTTTTAATCCTGCGAGTCAATTTAAGGCTGTTTACAGTTTGTGTGTCCATGCTTTACGTTGAATTGAACCTGTGTTGTGTGTTTTCTTGGTTAATATGTAGAAGGCTGTGTTATTGTGTAGTTTGTTTTATGACAGATTAAAACCAGCTCAAGACGACAGAAAGAGAACAAACTGTAAAAACAACAGCTGCTATGCTAAGCTAGGCTAACAACGTCCTGACTCCAGCTGCAGGTTTACCACGCAATCATGAGCTCGACGTCCGTCCAAACACCTCACTCTTTACAAAAAAACTATTCATCAAAGAACATTTGATTAAATAGGATTTTTTTCTGTTAGCAGCAGCACATGAATCGACAAACTGAACAAACTACAGCAGAGGCACTGAAACTACTCAGACACACTACAAACACTGAACCAGGAGCAGCGAGGGGAAGAAGCATGTTTCTGTTGGATGTTGATGGAAAACAGCAACAAAGCTGACACCATTTACGTCTCTGAAAACAAGAGTTTTAATCCAAAATGGAGTTTGGAGACTCGTAAATGAAATTAAAGCTAACATTCATAGAATTCAGACTGAATGCAGCCAGTTTCTTTTTTAAGATTTTAAGATAAATATTTAAGATTCCTGATTTACTTTCATCATTTTGGAACATAACTGCAGGTTGAGTCCTAGTTCAGCCATCAAACACAGAAACATGTTTTTAAACAGCAGCACCACAATAACTAAACCTGCACCCGGGCAGGTGGAGGTGTCCCACTGCATCGTGGGAGCTAAATCTCCTACCTGAGTCTGGTCGACGAGGGAACGAAGGGACACAAAACCCTGCAGGAGAACCACACCGTTACCAAACACTCCACAGATCAGAGGTCACACAGGAGACCCTCCACCTCAGTGTTTTAGTGCAGAGAGCGAACTGTGGCGGTCCTCCACCATGTGGAGCCCCGATACTAACAGAAGGCATTAAAATGTTCTTAGTTTAATAACTAAAATAGAGTGTAAAAACAGGTTTGTAAAGTAAATTTTAGTACTTTTTAAATTTAGCTCCGTTTAATAAATGTTGGCGCAGTGGATATCACAGTATCACATGAAGCCTTTTTTCTTCATACACAACACGGCTGCACAAAATGTCTTGTTGTGTTTTTGTTACCTAGAATGAGCTGTATATATCTACACAAGGGGCAGGTCTAGATAGGTACATTGGAGTTTTTGCATCGGCCACTGTAGTTAGCGGCCCCTCTGTGACGAGAGCAGCGGAAACACTGATTTTTTTGACATGGTCCCACCTACTAATCATTCACACGCTCTCACACAGTGATAAAACAGCATCTAGGAGCTTTGTGGGGTTCAGCATCTTGCCCAAGGACGTGCCAACTTGGACAACTTGGACGTGCCAAACCACCGAGCTTCAGAGTGGTGGACGACCCACTCTACCTCTGAGCCACAGCCGCCCTAAAAAGCATGTTGGCTGATTCTAATATTTCATTACTGGCCAATACTGATGACGTACCAATATTATCCTGCATCCCTACTTTTTTTTCGTCCAAATTTGTGCACATTTTCTGAAAGCTTATGGAAATGGACCAAACACAGCAGAACCACCGGAGATCGTGGGTGCAGTGTGGCACCATTTAAGCGAGATATGATCATAGGAGACGATGACGAAATTTAAATAATGGCGTAACACAACAAATTGGAAAAACAGTGAAAAGAATTCTCCATCCACATATTGGGGACGTGTTTAATGGCCTCACAGACCACCGCCATCTATAACGCTGCCTCCTTGTAAAGATACAATATTACAACCTCCTCCATCGTTGCCTCGTTTGTTGTTGTCTGAAACTTTTGACTCCACCCTCTAGCACCGTCTATTGGCTGTATCTATGCCAACATACAGGATGTTAGCACGAGGGCAGTGGCACGGTTTAAAAAGGTCGTGCCTATCTTGTGTGTCTCCAACATAACACCGATTTAAAACATAAAACTACTTCATTCAGTGTTTTTACCGGTTTAAAATCACCTGGTATGTTTTGGTAGAAGAGACCTCTGCAGATAATTTGGCCCCGGCTGAAAACCTTCTCAGTGTCTGGATCAGAAAATAAGTGAGCATAATTAGAAGGTGCTATGCTAGCAACCCGTCACTGACGTGCCAACCAGCATCAGAAAAACACCAACTGTAACTTAAAACTGCTTTACTCAGTCTTAATCACCTGATCTGTTTATTTTGGAGAGCAGGAGACCTCTGTGGACAATATGGCTGCCAATTAAAACCTTCTGATCAATGAACACCAAAGGAATTCTAACTACGAGAAGATTCAGCTTGTTGCAATCTGCAATCCTCACCACTAGGTGCCACTAAATCACCCTAAATCTTACACACGTAACCTTTAAGCAATAAACACATAGCAAAAGACTGCAATATTGCACTTAAGTATATTTTGATTAGTTGAAAGAGAGTATCTGAAAGTTGCACTTTAAAATATAATTATCATTCTTTGTTTTATTGGTGTCTTTATTCTTGATCTTATTGGATGTGATGACATTTGAAAGGTTTAAAAGAGCTGTTTGATTTACTTATACACCCCATTTCATGTGTGTGAGCAACAAACAGGAAGGAAATGTCAATATAACACTGCCACACTGGTTTACTAACATACAGACACTATGTAATTAATGTTATACTGTTTGTCTTCATCATATGTGCATTTTATAATCATCATCAGCAGCAGACAGGAAGCAGGTCAGACATTAAAGATTCACACCTGAAACACAATCCCGACACAAACACACTGCTTCCTGTCTCAGCAGCTGTTTGTCGTCACCATGACAACACCAACAGCTGGACCGTGATCACCCGAGAGAAACCCGTGACAGAGAGGAGCTTTAACCTGTCCACAGAGATAACGTGAGGGCGCTGACACTTTTTAACAGACAGGAAACGCTCCCGGTTCACTAAAGATGAACAGCTGTGTCAGAAAAACATCTGATCGCTCAAGAAAGAAAAGAAAAAAGTCAAAAGCTACACGCCTGTGGACATATATACTGAGGATGAGAAGTCAACTACAACTCCCAGGATGCTTCTCAGTTAAAAGAAAGTCACAGAGCTTGAAATGCTGTTGTTTCTTTAAAGGTCAGGTTAATCTTTACCTTCAGAAACCTCCAGCAGTGCAAATAAATCTGACTGCAGGCTGCCTGAGCTGCAGTCACAGCAAATGTTGAGACAGCCTCTGATCTGCTGCTTTGAATATTCAAACTGTCAGGTTCCTGAACGCAGCTCACCTGCCTGACTCTCAGGACACACCTGGACGAACACAGAGTCTAAAGATGAGACATTTACACTTAGAGGTTTTTAAAAGTGCACTATTAATAAAGAATATTGTAATTATTATTATTATTACTATTATTCAGAATGATTCAGTCCAATGTTGCTTTGAAAAACAGGCAGAAAGGTGAAATGAATCATCTGATCCTGGACAGCAAAACATGGGATTTATAAATCTGTATCATTCTAATCCAGATTTAATTTCTTTTTTAACAACTGGGCCCAGATGACGGCGGCAAAATTCAGCAGCTGATCATAGAAATACGATTACTCCACATCACAGTCCACATTCAGGGCTATCAGTTATCCTCTGGGTGGCCTTCACGTGTAGCTGCTTAAACTTCTTACAAAAAGCGGGAGCACTTGTTACATATCCAGTCATACAGTAGTTGTGCAGATCTACATGTCATAGAAGACTGGTCTGCGCTCTCCTTTCTAGTTCTACACATTACTGTTTATTCTGTTTATTACTCTGCACCTCACTGCTTTTTGCACCTCTGGTTAGATGCTGAGCTGCATTTGTTGTCTCTGACCTGAACTTTGTGCAATGACGATAAAGTTAGATCTAATCAATATTTTACCAAATACCCTCAAAGCACTTCTTTCATCACAAGCTCCACAGATTAATGGACCTTTATCTGCACCTTGAAAACCCACTGTGAACCTAAACACTCTCAGGAAGCTGAATCTTGCTGGAGTTGGAGGCTCGAGGAAACACAGTGTTCAGTAACAGTTATCACAGTGAGCGTCCTTAAAGAACAAACAGGAGGGAACGTTCAGCGTTCACTGCAGAGCTCCTGAAGATAAACTCCTCACCTCGCGAAACCAAACCCACTGATATTTCACTCATCGACTCACTGCAGAGGAGCAGTAGAGTAGAGACTGCCGCCGGCGCAGCCAGCTATTTCCAGTTGAGCTCTCTGCTAACGTGAATGGAAATAAAATAATTGAATATTGCGGCTCTTCTAGACTTTCCAGATGTTTTCAGACAGAATGGATTTAAACCTGCAAGTGAAACGAGTCATCACGAACTGTGAAACTCAAAAAATCATCCACTGATCTACTGAGCTAGAGCGTCTCTTTCACAATGTTCGTCAACAGAAAATGATCTTCTTGAGCCCCAGGTAGGGGTGTGCCATCTTATCTTGTTCACTTTACTACCAGTATGATTTTTGATATATTAAAAATTCATATTGTGATTCGGGCTGCCACTAACGATTATTTTCATTGTCGACTAATCTGTCGATTATTTCTTTGATTAGTCGACTAATCATTTCATTGAAAAATGTGTTAAAATGTTGAAAAATGTCGGCCTGTATCGCCCAAACCCCAAAATTACGTCATCTAATGTCTTACTCACGCCAAAGAGTTTTAGTTCACTGTCATGGGAGAGTGTGTAAAGCTGCCAATATCTGAACATAAGAAGCTGCGCTGAGTATTTTAGGTACTTTTATAGTACTTTTCTATGAAAAATGACTCAAACCGATTAGTCGACTACTAAAATAGTCGCCGATTACTTTAATAGTCAATCAGTCGTCAATTGGTTGACTAATCGTGGCAGCACTAGTTGTGATACATACTGATGTCATACTGTTACCCACGGCTACAACAAGAATGACTAAAAGCGAAACTATTACCGGCTGTGCAGTGGATCCTAAAAGAGGAACAGTGTCAGCAGTGAGGAATAAACTTTGGCGTCCTGAATGTTTTACTTCTCAGACTCTTTTAGTGACTTAGATGATTAGAGGAGAAATGGCAGAGCATAAAGGTCCAGGTGGAAAAAACACAATCATTTAGGATTTTACTAAAAGAAGGAAATCAGCTGTTGATTTATATATATATAGACCCGAGGGGACATGTTTTGTGTTTGGGAGCTGTTTAAATGTGTAATTAGTGGTAAATTATATTTAATTGAACTATTAATATTGTAACAGACTCTGAATCTGACTCTGAGTTACTGCTGTGGTTCACAAACTAAAGAAATGAGAGATCATTTTTCTTTAGTTTTTACTGAATATTTGAAGCAAACTGTAACAGTATATCACTTATGTTGTTGCAGTTCTGTGTTCCTAAATTAATAATGATTTGTTTTTTGTTTTACTAATTTGTCATATCTTCAAGAATATTGTTATCTCAAAAATACCCAGAAATACAGCATAATTATGTAAGGACCATATCACCCTCTCCTAGCCCCAAGGCATCATGTGATGGACTCAGGAGTTATTTAACATTTGGCCACCACGAAAATTAGCTTCAAAGCCTGGAGCACTTCCCAGGAGGCTGGAGTCCATGAACCAACTCTTGACGTTTCGGTAGCTATGTCCATTATTTTTATGGTCTGTGTTAAACACACAGAATAAAGTTGTTTTATGTTAAAAAAAAAAAAGTTTTTTCAGGTTGAGGGAGGGCTTCTGACCACAGTGGCTGACACAAAAATGGGAATGTCCTTATCTGGAGCCAAAGTTTGGTTTGTCCGTTCTGGGCTACTGTAGAAACATGGCACATTGCTGCCAATGTGTCACCCTAAACCCTTTAACAGTCTGAATCTGCAAAGTGAGCTCCAGCTGTCAGACAGATGTTCTGCAGTAGTAAGTACATTATTTGCCTCTGAGCTGTAGTAACCTAAAAGTATAAAGTAACATAGGACACAAGTAAAGTACAAGTACTTCAACCACTGAGCTGCAGTTCTGCTTCCACATCTGCCCTGAGAACTGTGAAATATCATGGTTTAGCTCCTCAAACACATTCAGGCTCCTCTGTTTCTCCACATGAGCCTGGATTTAAAATGCTGTAAAAAATGCATGAGGTTTGGTTGGTGCTGCCTGCAGCCTGCCTGTGACCTCCATGTATCGTGTGTCAGACTCGATGATGTGTGTTGTGTAACCGGATATATCATGTCTCACTCATTGTTACAGCCCGGACTGCTTCATGTCTGTTGGGTCCATTAACGAGTGTGTTGTGAGCAGGTCCGGACACTGTGTCCAACATGTCCTCTGTCTGTCCTTTGTTTATCACACAGGATGTCGCGGTGTGTTTAGGGCCGACAGACACAGAGGTAACTTAGAGACACATGGACATAAACAGACACATTATCTATCCGGGTCTTACTGGGTCTGAACGGGTGGTACACCGGGCTGGAGATCCGTCTCTTCCAGGTGAGCAGGGACCGGCTCAGGCTCACGTCGTACGCCGCGTTTCTGACGCGGAGCTCGGACAGCAGCAGCAGCCTGCCCGGCCTCTCCATCTGGGTCTGTCCGTCCTGCTCCTGTCCTTCAGCCGGCTGAGGAGGCAGCAGCAGCCCGGGGACGGTTACCTCAAGGCGGGCATGTTCTCTCTGAGTGTCCGGAGAGGCTACAAACCCCGTAAAACACCAACCAGGCCGCGGTGGTGTCCGCGCAGTGTGTCCGTGTAGCGGCTCTCAGCTCGGGATGTTTTTCTGACACATAGCGGTTTCTTACCGGAAGTAGGAGGAGTCTAGTGGTGCGTTCAGGTGCTGCCAGAAAACTCTGTGACATCATGGACTTTATTAACAGAAAATGACACGCTCAGATTAAAATATAAATTGAATCCATATCTAAAAAGTTGTTTATTTATTTATCTGTTTTATTTTTTTGCTAGGAAGCTTTTCGGTATTCGGGAATGTTAATTATTTCAAATCATTTCTCAAGCACTGGAAGGAGATTATTTAGGTTTAAGGGAGTTGTATACAAATTTAAACAGCTGTATTTTGTTTTGTTTTTTTCTTTTTATTGAGGACGAAGAAGATGATACACCTTACATGTTCATTTTCAGTAGGCTAACCACTTATCCTGTTGTGGGTCACAGGGGTCACCAGACTATCACAGGACTGACACATAGACACAGACAACCATTCACACTCACATTCACACCTACAGACAATTTAGAGTCACCAGTTAATCTGCATGTCTTTGGACTGTGGGAGGAAGCTGGAGCACCTGGAGGAAACCCACACTGACACAGGGAGACAGAAGGGCTCCCCCACCCTGGGATTCAAACCAGTAACCCTCTAGCTCTGAGGCGACAGTGCTAACTACTTTTTTGGGGAGTTTTTCGTTATCCGCTGTGAGGGTCCAAAGGATAGAGGGATGTCGTATGCTGTAAAGCCCTCTCAAAATGTTATATGTGATATTGGGCTTTATAAATAAAATTGAATTGAATTTAGTTTTGGGGAAATGAAAAAAAGAATAGAACGGACATCTTGTCTATAAAATTGTCATTCAAACTTGTTTGTGTGACATTAATAACTGTATTAAGAGAAAATTAGACACTCACATAAAGAAATTAACTAAAGTCTCACCTCAACACATTAAAATTCTGCCCGAAATATATTTAATTTATTTTGACTACATTTTTTAAACATTATTAAGTGCTCAAGTGCACAAACCTGTAAAACCTGCTGTCAGCTCTAATTTGTTAAATTACATAGAACAATTATGATCAGTTCTGCAATCTGTTTTTTTTTTCTTTTTTTATTTAAGATTATTGCTTTTAAATTTAAGAGGCATCTTCATGAGCTGTTTTTGGCTCCTAACCTTTCCTGCACAATGTTTAAGCCTTTTATTAGCTCTTACTGTCCTTTCTGTGCACATAAATAAACCAAATATACAAAAACTTCTCAGAACGAATACATTGAAAATACTGAAAATAAAATACGAGGCTTGTTGGAATAAATTACCATAAAATATGTGTAAAACCAAGTTTAAGATTTTGGGGAACTGAAAATAAAGGTAGAACAAAATAGACAGCTTTCACAGACATACATATTCTTAAAGAATAAGAAGTAAGAATACACGAGATAAAGCCAATAAATAGGTATTAAGTGGGGCAGACGTTGGGATGGAAGTGCCAAAATATTTACAATGAATGAATAACTCAAATGGACATCATGAAAAGGATGATCACAGTCACATCTACAGATGAAGCTGAGATTGAATTAGGTGTTTAAAATAATATTTGTGGGTGTCAAAATTGACCCTAAACTTCTTTGAAAACCTTCTAAACTTAATCAAACTGATGTATAATCTTTTAAAATGATCTGATTTATTCCAGTTCTCACTGAGTGGTTGTTTGTGTTGCTGTTAAAAGTCTCATAATTCCAACATTTCACACAACACGTGAAGGCATCAAAATTCTGATGCGTCTGTCGTCATCACGTCCCCAAAAACATTTTTTTAAAACGCCATTTTCAGCAAAGCTCAGCATCAGCTCCACTTTAACCATCAACAATATTATTGAAAAACAATAATCTATTTTAGTAAAACATTTTTCTATTTTTAGTACATTTTCCTGATCATAGGCACTGACTTTAACTTCAGTAACATTTTTTCAATGCAGGACTTTTACTTTTAACTGAGTATTTTACATTGTGATCTTAGTACTTTTACTTTAAGGATCTGAATTATTCCTCCATCACTGATAATAATGGAAAGTTTGAACATCTACTGACAACCAGTGGTGTAAGGGAGTTACGATGGGCCCTAGTGCACGCTAGTGTGCACATATCATCTCCTCACATGATCAGAGACTTGACACAGGATAACATAAACATTCATATAACCCAGCAATCACCATTGCATATCTGTATATTACAAAAAATACCAAAGAAAATAAAAATATTGGTGACAGTTGACAGTTACAGAATAAGCATATCATTGTGTTATAGAAGCTGTTGACTGGTGTACAAAAAAAGTAAAAATAAACATGATGGAGATGGGTTTCCCTTTTTCAAGGGCATATATCTAATGTTTTTAATTTAATGAGAGTTCTTCTTTGAACACACATTTTCAAGGTGGCAATCACTCATCAGGGCCAAATCTGCGCCCAACACATTAGCCCCTTTACACTGCCAGATTTACTGCGAATGTTGGGCCGTTTTGCCGGCAAGTTACGAGCCGCGTTTAGACACACAGAGCCGGATTGGCGAGTTGAACTGAGGTGCCCAATTTTCCACCTCGTAGGGTAGACATATTGGTGGAACCCTTTTAGTTTAAACAGACCAAGGCGGCCTTCCACAACGGGAGGGGCTGTTGAAGACTTGTGGGAGGAGCTGTTGATGATGCCGCACGTGCGAGCCACTGCCGGTGGATAAACAGGAAACAGCTGATAGCAGGAATTAGCGAGCAGCTAGTAGCAAGAGGGAAACACAAACCTGACAGACACTGTAAAGATGAGCAACTGGGGAGACAAGGAATTGTGCGCCCTCCTTGTCCTCGCAAACGAAGAGACCATTAACCGTCAGATGACGGGGACGGTGAAGGACGGGCCGACTTACGAGAGAATCGCCAAAGGACTGACCAGCCGCGGCTTCCCTCCCACGTCACTGTTTACATCACACGCTGAGCTACACGTTTTGTTACTTGCTCACGCCCCCCATTGCCCCGAAAAAGGTGCATTCTGTATAAACAAAAGTAGGTAGGAGGCATTTTGCTGCACTCCCCGATTTTGTTTTTATACTGCCAATGCTAAAGAAAGACTGATTGGGCTTTCCTGCAAATTTGCACAGTTCTTACCTAAAAAGGACTACTGTTGGAGGGCCCACTCCCTCTATGGCCCCCCCACATCATGGGCCCCAGGGCAACCACACAGCCTGCACTGTCTGTATTTACGCCCCTGATGACAACTGAACAGTCTAATATACAGCTTAAAGCTCCAGAGAGACAGAGTAAGTGGGCCTTGAGTGGGAGACAGTTGTGTCTGGACGGCCTAACTACATCAGCAGTGTTGAGCAAGTTACTCTCAAAATGTCATATATTACGTGTTACTAGTTACCTTCATTTGGGAGTAGTTTGTTACTTAAAGTATTACTCTCTGTGTAGAGTAACACTTACTGATATATACTTATATATAAAACGCAATAAACAAATGTTGTGGTTAGAACAACAAACAGAGAGGCGTGCGACTAAGTCACTATGACGAGTGCAGATCAAAACACTGGAGCTGAAGACCCACCTGATGGCTCCAGGTGTGTCGCTTAGCAACAGCAGCACCAGAGAGAGTTATGTGTAAGAACAGGACTGAGTGTCGGCGTTGCTCTGCAGCTGTAGGAGAAGTGAATGGAGAGACGTCCAACATATACTAACATTACCAGGTGTGCCGATCACTGGGATGAGGAAAAAACAAACCAGAGACCAGCTCAATCAATCAATCAATTTTATTTATAGAGCCCAATATCACAAATCACAATTTGCCTCACAGGGCTTTACAGCATACGACATCCCTCTGTCCTTTAGACCCTCACAGCGGATACGGAAAAACTCCCCAAAAAAGAAAAAAAAACGGTAGAAACCTCAGGAAGAGCAACTGAGGAGGGATCCCTCTTCCAGGACGGACAGACGTGCAGTAGATGTCGTACAGAACAGATCAGCATAATAAAATGACAGTAATCTACAGTAGCTTACAACAACATTCATCAAAGTAATAATATTATCGTTGTAGTTCTGGCTACTGTGGTACAATATGTTGAAAGTATATATTAGTATCAGGCAGTATACATGTATGATAATATCATATGTCTATAATAGCAGTAGAAGTATGACTAATGATTAATGATGGCAGCAGCAGCAGCAGCAGCAGCAGCAGGAGGCATCTGGCAGGACCACAGCAGCAACACAACCACACACGTCACACTATCCAGGCACCGCTGCAATACGAGTTAACCTGAGAGACAGTGGAGCACAAAGGCTCCGGAGAAGAAGCCGAGTTAGTGACATCCAGAATGGCCGAGTTAGCAAGATGCAGTAATAGGATACGAGAGAGAGAGAGAGAGAGAGAGAGGGAGAGAAGGTGCCCGGTGCATTATAGGTGGTCCTCCGGCAGACTAGGCCTAAGTCAGCCTAACTAGGGGCTGGTACAAGGCAAGCCCGAGCCAGCCCTAACTATAAGCTTTATCAAAGAGGAAGGTCTTAAGTCTAGTCTTAAATGTGGAGACGGTGTCTGCCTCCCGGACCGTAGCAGGAAGATGATTCCACAGGAGAGGAGCCTGATAGCTGAAGGCTCTGGCTCCTGATCTACTTTTGGAGACTTTAGGGACCACGAGTAACCCTGCGTTCTCAGAGCGCAGAGTTCTGGTGGGATAATATGGCACTATGAGCTCTCTAAGATATGACGGAGCTTGACCATTTAGAGCTTTATAAGTTAACAGTAGGATTTTAAATTCAATTCTGGATTTTACAGGGAGCCAGTGCAGAGAAGCTAAAACAGGAGAAATATGATCTCGTTTCTTAGTTCCTGTTAGTACACGTGCTGCTGCATTCTGAATTAGCTGAAGAGTTTTTAATGATTTACTAGAGCTACGTGATAATAGAGAGTTACAGTAATCCAGCCTCGAGGTAACAAAAGCGTGGACCAATTTTTCTGCATCTTTTTGGGTCAAGATAGGCCTAATTTTTGCAATATTACGCAGATGAAAAAATGCAGTCCGTGAGGTTTGTTTTAAATGAGAATTGAAAGACAGATCTTGATCAAATGTTACTCCGAGCTTTCTTACGGTAGTGGTAGAGGCCAGAGCAATGCCATCGAGAGAAACTATGTCATCAGATAAAGAGTCTCTGAGTTGTTTGGGGCCAAGAACAATAACTTCAGTTTTGTCTGAATTTAACATCAGGAAATTGGTGCTCATCCAGGTTTTTATGTCTTTAAGGCAATTATGGAGTTTAGTTAATTGATTACTTTCTTCTGGCTTCATCGATAAATACAACTGTGTATCATCCGCATAACAATGAAAATTTACAGAGTGATTTCTAATGATGTTGCCTAAAGGAAGCATATATAGAGTAAATAGGATTGGTCCAAGCACAGAACCTTGCGGAACTCCAAAACAAACTTTAGTACGTACGAAAGATTCATTATGAACGTCAACAAACTGAAAACGATCAGATAAATAAGATGTAAACCAGCTTAGTGCAGAACCTTTTAGGCCAATTAAGTGTTCCAGTCTCTGTAACAGAATTTCATGGTCAACAGTGTCAAACGCTGCACTAAGATCTAATAAAACAAGTACAGAGACGAGTCCTTTGTCTGAAGCAATCAGAAGGTCATTTGTAATTTTCACTAGAGCTGTCTCAGTGCTATGATGCGCTCTAAATCCTGACTGTAGTTCCTCAAATAACCTATTGTCATGGAGAAAATCACACAGCTGGTCTGCGACTACTTTCTCAAGGATCTTTGACATAAAGGTAAGATTAGATATTGGTCTATAGTTGGCTAACACCTCTGGATCCAGGGTGGGCTTTTTTAGTAGAGGTTTAATTACAGCTACCTTAAAAGACTGTGGTACATAGCCTGTTAATAAGGATATATTGATCATGTCTAATATATGGGTGTTAACTAAAGGTAAGACCTCCTTGAGTAGCCTAGTTGGGATGGGGTCTAAGAGACACGTTGATGATTTAGATGAAGAAATCATTGTGGTCAATTCTTGAAGAGAAATTGGGGAGAAGCAATCTAAATAAATATTAGGTGTTACAGCTGTGTTTGAGGTAAGATAGGTACTATCTGAGGACAGGAGGTCATGAATTTTGCCTCTAATAGCTAGAATTTTGTCATTAAAGAAGCTCATAAAATCATTACTGCTAAGGGCTAAAGGAATACAAGGCTCAATAGAGCTTTGACTCTCAGTCAGTCTGGCTACAGTGCTGAAAAGAAACCTGGGGTTATTTTTGTTTTCTTCTATTAAAGCTGAGTAATAGTTTGCTCTGGCATTGCGGAGGCCCCTCTTATAAGTTTTGAGACTGTCTGCCCAGATTACACAAGATTCTTCCAGTTTGGATAATCGCCAATTCCTTTCAAACTTTCGCAATATTTGTTTTAACTTCTGGGTTTGAGAGTTATACCAAGGAGCGAACTGTCTTTGCTTTGTTAGCTCCTGATCCTCGCTGCTTTCAGGCAGCCTCAGGACGCAGAAGCAGAACAGGATACGTTGCATGTTGTTATATAAATGGAAACACACTGGACATGATAACGCACGGTTCAGCATGACCCAGATGTGTCAGTCACCAACATCCTTCTATAATGAAGTCTTTAAAGACATGGCAAGACATGGCATGGAAATCAGTGTTTTTGTGATGCTGCTCTTTGCAGAGGGGCTGCCGACTGTGGTGGCCGACGCAAGAACACAAATATCCCATCTAGAGCCAGTGTTTGGTTTGTCTCTTCTGGGCTACTGTAGAAACATGGTGATGCAACATGGTGATCTCTGCAGACAAAGACCTGCTGCCTATGTAGGTATAAATATCTCATTGTAAGGCAATGAAAACAACGATTCTTATTTTCAGGTGATTATACACTAAGGAAAACTGACTTATTTTCTTTCTGCCAATATATCCTCTGAAATCCTGCACGCTAGACCTTTAAAACCATCTGAGAAGTTTGGAGGAGGAATGTGTCTTTGGTGGAGCTGCTAACAGCTAACAGACATCTGAAATACAACAAGGAGTCAGAGGGTGAGCGGCCACAAGACAAATAGGTTTAATCTTTAACGCTGGGTTCTGTCCTACATCATGTCAGGTATTAGATTTAATTCCACTCTGAGATGTTTAACAAACTTATTCTTAATAACAGAACTGAACATTTCAAGGATATATTCACATTTCTGTAAAGTGTATTTTAAACATATTTACATGGATGTCACTGTTTAAATCAAATGCAAATGTGAAGTTAAGGTGAAGCTTTTAAGAGGCTTCACAGCTGAGTTAAAGTGTTGATTAGTTGTGTGAATATAAAATATGCTTTTATTTGATTATTTGGTTAAATTGTATTTGACCTGTCTTTGTAAAGCACAAGGTTCATTTTATTCATCCATTAAACAGGCTTATCACTTATTACTGACAACCAAAATGCAGAAAACTGATACCTGCAAAATAAAACCAACAACACACAGTGGGTCAGGGTCAGTTTGGCAACCAGGACTGTGATGGTGCTCAACAAATAAATATACTTAATTTAACTTAATTTATTTCTTGAAAGACAAATTTTATAGATTTTCTTTTCATTTATTTGTTTTTTATTTGATAGAAACAAAAACATTCATGTACGTTTTTGTGGTTAATCAGTGGAAACTTCTCAAATGCAGAGATCACACAAGACAAACTCTTGTTTTCAAAGACATCTGAATATTATTTTGACCTTTTCCAGAGCGTCTCCCTGATAGAGAAGATGTCTTGTTCCAGGCTGTGCTGCTTCATCCAGAGTCAGCAGGGGGCGCTGCTGCTGCACTCACTGCTCTCTCCCTCAGTGTGAGTGGAGTTTGTCTCAGGTGTCTATGAGAGGCTTGTTTGTGTTTCAGGTTCAGTCATTTTTCTTTGACATGAGATTCATTTGAGCCGATAAAATCTCAGCTCAAACCTTCAGCTTCACTTTACAAACTCAGTCTGCTGGGTTCATCTTAGTTTTCACTCGTGCTACATTTAATTAATGTTTGTGTGTTTCAAAGCAGAGTACTCACAACTCCCGTGGGTGGGGAAACATTGAACGCAGCACAAAGGCAGTGGGATCATTTTTTATTTTAAACTTAAAGATGATTTTTTATTGATGGTTTTTTTGGGCATCTGCAGCAGATTACTAAAACGGTTCTGTGTGAAAGAGATTAAACCTCTGGGGTAGGTTGCACAAAACACTTTAAATTAAGATTTTCCTTAAGGTCCTTGTTGAGATTTACTTAAATAAAAGCTGAGGCCCACAAAACACATTCAGTTAAGATTTTCCTTAAGGTCCGAGTTATGGTTTTCATAAGCAAAATCTGGGGCCGGTTGCACAAAACACTTTAAATTAAGATTTTCCTTAAGGTCCTTGTTAAGATTTACTTAAATAAAATCTGAGGCCCACAAAACACCTTAAGTTAAGATTTGAAGTGTTTATGATTTTCTCCTTATCTTGGTCTCATACTTAAGGAATCCCTTGACCGCTGCACAAAAGACCTTAGCAACCATAGCCAGGTAAAAAAAAAAACCAACCCCAAAAAACCCCTTAAGGTACCTCTGAGTCTATCTTAACTGCAACATGACCAATTTTATGGTGGTAAATGAAAAAAACAAAACAAAAACAACAAAACAACACATGCAGAGGAGTGCTCTGCGACCAGGTGAGTCCAATGGATTTATTTTAGATTTCAGATTTTACTGAATTATTAATTAATGCTCACTAAGCTCCGCCCCTTTGTGATGGTCCGACAAGCTGTCAGAGTAAGCATGGAGCCCACAGTGTAACTAACTGCACTCCCTGAAGAAATATTAATATCATATATTTGTAAAAATAAAAGAGTGATGTCAGAGAGCAGCAGACAGAGGGGTCTGCAGTCTGTGTTTGAAGGATATATCCAGGATGTCAAACTGACTCAGCAGCAACAACAGGTTAAAAAGACAAAGATAGTTAGAAGCTAAAGCCGAACTATAGGCTACAGATCACAGTGTGAAAGTGAACCACCACATCACTGCTGATCGCCACACAAGACAATGACTATAAAGCGAAACTGTGCTGATATTGAACCAGCTGTGTGGCATCGCAGTGTGTGCAGATGAACTGTGTTTGGCTCCGCCCCCGTGCTGCTGCCAGCCGGACCTCTGCCGCCGGACGGGCAGGGATCTCAGGGGGAAGTCAAAACAAGTTCAAGCCGGCCTGATGCTATGTTATGATTGGCCAGTCTGCATCGGGGGGTGGGACTTAGCAAAGGGTCAGTTTCTTCCTGTTATTGTTTTTTGTTTTCTGGTGTTTGGGGATCAAAATGACTTTGAAGTCTGTGCATTCAATGAGTGTATTCCTCCTGAAGTTTAATCTTTTCCTCCTCTGACCAGTTTGGTTTTCTTGTCTTCTTTTCATCTGCCATCTTTTCACTCTCTAACTATCTGCCATCTCTTTCAATGCAGTAAATGAGCTAACGTTTTTCCCTCATAAGGAAAACTTTGAAGGGATTCTGAGCTACTGTGTGAGTCCCTCAGCTGAGGTTAAATTACGCCTTAAGTGGGCGAAAACCTGAGGTGTTTTGTACAACCGGTCGCAGCCGCACAAAACACATCTTCTGCTCCGGATGATCTTCAAGTGTTCACTTTAGTATATAAGATTTTCACCTGTCTTGATCTCATACTTAAGAAATCCCTTAAAATTAGTGAAACCATTGCACAAAAGACTAAGGTATCAAAAGTGTGAGTGCAAACCAATAAACGGAAACTGTGGAATCTGCTGGCTGTAAAATCTCTCAATGCAGTAAACGTCTTAATGTTTTTTACCTAAACTAACCGTCTATGAGACTCTGCACAATGTTCTTAAGTAAGGACCTCAGCTAAGGAGAAATTAAGCCTTAAGTGTCATACTTAATGAGAAAACCGGCTCCTGACTCTGATGAGACTCTCTCTGTGTCTCTGCATTTTTGTTGAATCTGTTGAATCTCTGATGGACGCTGAAGCTGAAGACGTTTGTTTTCGTTCTCTGGACTTTCTCTAAGACTTTAGAGCTAAGATCTTTTATTTTAGCTTTGAAATGTTCAGTGAACACATCCCCCGCTCTCCATTAATGTATTCTGACCTTTGACCTTCAGTCTGACCTGTCTGGTCTGGTCTTCCAGCTGCGGTGAGTTTACTGGGGCGCGCGGTGCTGTGCTGGAACAGCTGCTCTGCCACTTCGCCCATCGTCCATTTTAGATGACATCACCTGAGTGGACACAGCTGGAGAGGCTGTCATCATGCATCACAGAGAGGGCGGAGCAAAGGGCTCATCATCCGTTTTCTATATATAACCCTGACCTACACCCTCCTCCTCCTCCCCCTCCTCATCATGGAGCCGCCGTGTTCCCTCACCGCGGCCTGAGCGTCAGAGGCAGCAGCATCCATCACGGGCTGGAGAGGAGCTTCCTGTCGGACTCATCCATCTCTGCTCACCACCTCTCGGGGGAGGAGAGGACAACCTGCGGGCTGTGTGACCTGAAACTGAGAGGTCACAGGGTCAAACTTTAAAATCAAAGTCTTTAACACATAAAACTCTGTGATGAACTTTTCCTCTGTCTTTACTAATTAATTCTTTAAACTGAATAAATCACCTCAGAAAACTCTTAGAGATACGTGGTTCTCACAGGACAGCCACGCTACAGACATATGATGATCTTATAGACCATGATGCATTGCTGCAGATTATATAGATTATATCCCAACAGGATATAAAGGAGTTAAAATGAGCTCAACCTGAAACATCTACAGCAGTAAAATGACACATACACATTAATGCAGCAGGAATATTAATCCAAAAACATCAGATAGAATCAAACACTGACAGCAGGGAACACTTTACTGCACTATCAGTCATTTTACACATACTTAGAATAAATGTTCCTGATAAAACTTTTACTGAGGGAAGGATTTGAACACAGGATTTTTACCTGTAGTGGAGTATTGTCACAGTGTGGTATTAGTACTTTGACTTCAGTAAAGGATCTGAATACTTCCTCCACCTCTCCCTCTTGGTGACGGCCCACTGAGAGGTGGAGCAACAGTGAAAGAGGAGAGCTTTAAAGTCCTGAAATCAAAGTGAAAGTGTGTGTGAGTGACAGCAGAGCTGCAGTGGAGACGAGTCTCTCTGTTTCTCTCTAAAGAAACATTCAACTGAATCCAGCAGGTTTTTCTCAACAACAAACACTGGTGAGTTCACTGTCCTACAGAGGTTTCAAAGGTTCATATGAAAAATGTTTGGCCTGCTTTCAAATATTTCCACTCTAATAACAATATAAGCAGCAGTGTAGCAGTATTGTTATATTATTTGATGTTTGATGTGACAGTAATGGAGAGTTAGTTTAACATAGTTTGATTATTTTTGAAACTTTTATTTGAATAACTAAAGTTTTCAGGTCGACTTTAACAGTGAACTCTGTTTTTATCTGTGAAGCAACACGAGCTAACACTCCCCACTGCAGACCAGTCACACTGGTTTCCCCACATGTTTACATATGCTGGCACATTTAATTGGTTGTTTGTTACCGTGGCGACCAACTAATGCCAGCCCAAATAAGCCCTGAGGAAATGCAGTTATCCTTCATATTCATATACTATGCAGACCTGCACAAAGAGCATATTTATCAGATTTCAGATGAATGTCTGATGTTACTCATATTGATGTGATCTCTTCCAACCTTCCTGTGTCACTGACAGCATCCCAGGCAGGTGTGCAGACCAGGTGTAAACATAGTGCAGATGGGATTTACAGGAGACACATGCAACGTTGTGGTCGGAGCAATAAACATGAATTAAATAAAGGCCGATATATAAGTGAAACATTATTACTATGAAGAAGAATGGAGCAATTAGGCTGTTATTAATGAAGACAATATCTGATGACTGAAACACAAACAAACAGTGGATGAAGAGTTTTGGTTTGTGTTCATGAAACTTGAACGTGACCATGGATTAAAATCACTTCAGGCTGCAACAACGTTTAAGTGTGAGTTTACATCAATATGAACCAGCGGTGGAAGAAGTACTCACATCTGTTACTGAAGTAAAAGTAGTAATACCACAGTGTAGAAATACTTTGTTACAGTAAAAGTCCTGCAGTCACTATTTGATTTGCAATAAAAATACACAAGTATTAGCATCAAACTAAAAGTACCAAAAGTAAAATGACTCATTACCCAGAACGTCCAGTTTCAGAAAAATATACTATATTACAGGATTATAATTATTGATGCATTAATGTGTTCATCACTTTAATGATGAAGCTGTTAACAGTGGAGCTAATAAACAAAACAAAATTCATATAACAACAGAATTCAGGATCCTTATATGACATTGATCATAGTTTGATTATGTTAAACAAATAAAAAACAATATGTAATCACAGTTTTGATGTTTCTCACTTTGTGTCCTCAGAGTGTCGATATGTCTGCTGCCAGCTGTCTGCTGACTGAAGATCAGTTTCTGTGCTCCATCTGTCTGGATGTGTTCACTGATCCAGTCAGCACACCATGTGGACACAACTTCTGTAAAACCTGCATCACGACACACTGGAATATTAATGTCCCCTATCAGTGTCCAAACTGTAAGAAGCTTTTCAGCACCAGACCTGAGCTGCAGGTCAACACCTTCATCTCTGAGATGGCTGCTCAGTTCAGACAGTCAGCTCAACAGAAAGCCAGCAGCAGCAGCTCAGAGCAACAAGTTTCCAAACCAGGAGAAGTTCCCTGTGACGTCTGCACTGGAACCAAACTGAAGGCCCTGAAGTCCTGCCTGGTGTGTCTGGAATCCTACTGTGAGACTCACCTGGAGCGTCATCTGACAAGATCAGGCCTGAAGAAACATCAGCTGATCGACCCTGTGGAGAACCTGGAAGGCAGGATGTGTCTGAAGCACGATAAACTGCTGGAGCTGTTCTGTAAGACTGACCAGATGTGTGTCTGCATGCTCTGCACTGTTTCAGACCACAAGACACATGATGTTGTTCCTCTGAGAGAAGAATATGAAGGAAAGAAGGCCGAGCTGGGGAAGACAGAGGCTGAAATTCAGCAGATGATCCAGAAGAGACGACTGAAGATTGAGGTGATCAAACACTCAGTGGAGCTCAGTGACGAAGATGCAGACAGAGAGATAGCAGATGGTGTTCAGGTCTTCACCGCTCTGAAGGAGTCTGTTGAGAGAAGCCAGGCCGAGCTCATCGACACGATCAAAGAGAAGCAGAGAAAGACAGAGAAACAGGCTGAAGGCTTCATCAAAGAGCTGGAACAGGAAATCTCTGAGCTGAAGAAGAGGAGCACTGAGGTGGAGCAGCTCTCACGCTCTGAAGACCACCTCCACCTCCTCCAAAGCTTCACGTCCCTGAACACTGCTCCACCCACCAAGGACTGGACAGAGGTCAGCGTCCGTCCACCTTCATATGAGGGGACTGTGAGGAGAGCTGTGAGTCAGCTGAAGGAGACGCTCAGGAAACAGATGAAGAAGCTGTTTGAGGTCGAGCTGAAGAGGGTCCAGCAGTCTGCAGTGGATGTGACACTCGATCCTGATACAGCACATCCCTATCTCATCCTGTCTGATGATGCAAAACAAGTTAAACTGGGTGATGTAAAGAAGAATCTCCCAAACAATCCAGAGAGATTTGATTCTTGTGCTAATGTCTTAGCAAAGCAGAGTTTCTCTTCAGGAAGATTTTATTATGAGGTTCAGGTTAAAGGGAAGACTAAGTGGGATTTAGGAGTGGCCAGAGAGTCGATCAACAGGAAGGGAAAGATCACACTGAGCCCTCAGGATGGTTACTGGACGATATGTCTGAGGAATGAAAATAAGTACAAAGCATTTGCTGACCCATCAGTCCGTCTCTCTCTGAAGTCTGGGCCTGAGAAGGTGGGGGTGTTTGTGGATTATGAGGAGGGTCTGGTCTCCTTTTATGATGCTGATGCTGCAGCTCTTATCTACTCCTTTGCTGGCTGCTCCTTCACTGAGAAACTCTACCCATTCTTCAGTCCTTGTCCTAACTATGGTGGTAAAAACTCTGCCCCTCTGATCATCTCTCCTGTCAATCAAGCATGTAGGAGCAGTTTGTATAGAGATATTCCATTTTAACTAAAACTAATAGCTTCAGTCACACAAAGTAGAACAACCATCTGATTTTCTACAGAAAGATTCACTCTCATTTAATGTAATAAATGTATATTATTGGTGATGTACTTATGGGCGGATCTACCGGGGTGGCATAGGGTGGCAACTGCCACCCTAAAAGTTATCGCCAATTTGCCTTTTTACGACCGCAAATCTCCAATGTCCGACTGCGCTGAATGCAGCACGAGATAATGCCAGAGCGGAAAGAGACCGCTTTGTTTGGAAAACTGAGTGGAGCCTTGATATGAGGGAAACTCTGGGTTTCAGTTCCAGAAAGAGAGGTAAGTCAAACTCTGAGTCAGTCACCATGGCAACTGAGTCTGTGAACAGGTTAGTCTCCTCCCTCTTACACGCTGTTTCATTTCCTCATTCATTCAGTCCGTGTCAAAGCTTGTATGAAGCGCATTCATTAGCGGAGATTTACCGTCTGTCACAGTCTGAATCCTGCTGGATATTACTTTGTTTCTCAGGACTGTCTTCAGTTACTGAATTTATGCACATCAATCACTTCTTTGGACAGTCAATCAGTTTTTGTCTTTACATTCAAATATTACACAGCGAGAATTCACCCTCTGCTCAGAATCAAACCTCTGTCCTTTTTATATTTACTATTTTTTGTAACACTGCACAAGGATCAGACTGTCAGTCTGTTAGAGCAGCTCCCACATGTTTATTGCACGTAATGTGTAGGTCTAATTATTTAAATTTTAAAACTCGGTATGAAGCTTTAGACACGTAGTATCAATGACTAATGATCTCCATCACTGATGTCACTGGTCAGACTGATGGAACATAATTCCTATAGCCTAATATTGGGGATTATATGTTAATGTTTCTGAGTGAGCAAACTGTGATTAAATACGTCTGCCTGATGCCACCCCTCAAAAATTCCTGCCCCCCTCTTGCCACCCCATAAATATTTTTCTAGATCCGCCCCTGGATGTACTGTGAATACATTGTTGATCTTTTAGATTCTGATCAATGTGGTTTTTCCTCTTTTTCTGTAAATGGTTTCTTTGATGTGTCACGTTGCTACTTACTACTACAACACAAAGATTTAATCACACTGCTGATATTATGTAATGTAATCTTGTTTATTCCAATGACTGCATTCACTGCCTTAAAGACTGTTGAATCATCAAAAACAAATGTGCTCAATCTAAATACTGATAATGTGAAAATGATGGAAAGTGTACAGGACTGCTTCTAAAACATTCAAAGGTCTAATGTAATAATTAGGTATGTACCCGAGTTGGATCAGATCCAGCCGTTTAATACGAATATTCAACGATTCTTTTTGTGTTTGTTTTCATATACAGCTCTAACGTTTGAACAGGGCTCAGCAGGATGTTCAGTGTGACGGTGGAAATCATGCAATACAGTTAACAAGCTAACGACAGATCAGAAATGTGCAACAGTTTCTGCAGACACCACATATCAAAACAAAAGCCAGAGACTGACAGTATTCATATGTGTACTTTTACTTTTGATACTTTAGGTACATTTTGTTGCTGATACTTGTGGACTTAACTGAAATTTTAAATGCAGGACTGTTGCTTGTAACTGAATATGTTTTCAGTGGTGGATTGTAGCTCAGTATTTTAACTCAAGTCCTTTACTCAGATACACATTAAAGGTACTTGAAACTCAGAGGTCAGTGTTGTACTTTTCACTGCACTACATTAGTCTGACAGCTTTAGCTCCTTCCTGTCCAGTGAAAACCATGTATCTCCAGATGTGTTGATGTTGAATGTTTGTGATAAACTGAAGGATGAAGTGTTGCTTTATGAGCTGAGAAAATTCTCCTCCTTCTGAAGCTAAATAAACTCTTTAAAAACCCTCTTGGATCAGCTGAAAAGTCGTCGTCACAAAGCTGAAAACAGGCTGTTTTTGTCACTCTTTAGAGATACGTGGTTCTCACAGTACAGCCACGCTACAGACATATGATGATCTTCTAGACCATGATGCATTGCTGTAGATTAAACTCCCCAACAGGATATAAAGGAGTTAAAATGAGCTCAACCTGAAACATCTACAGCAGTAAAATGACACATACACATTAATGCAGCAGGAATATTAATCCAAAAACATCAGATAGAATCAAACACTGACAGCAGGGAACACTTTACTGCACTATCAGTCATTTTACACATTC
Source organism: Epinephelus awoara (assembly GCA_035609425.1). NCBI lineage: Eukaryota > Metazoa > Chordata > Actinopteri > Perciformes > Serranidae > Epinephelus > Epinephelus awoara. The sequence continues at coordinate 2,695,135 of CM069298.1, read as the reverse complement.
TTATAATAAATGTTCCTGATAAAACTTTTACTGAGGGAAGGATTTGAAGACAGGATTTTTACCTGTAGTGGAGTATTGTCACAGTGTGGTATTAGTACTTTGACTTCAGTAAAGGATCTGAATACTTCCTCCACCTCTCCCTCTTGGTGACGGCCCACTGAGAGGTGGAGCAACAGTGAAAGAGGAGAGCTTTAAAGTCCTGAAATCAAAGTGAAAGTGTGTGTGAGTGACAGCAGAGCTGCAGTGGAGACGAGTCTCTCTGTTTCTCTCTAAAGAAACATTCAACTGAATCCAGCAGGTTTTTCTCAACAACAAACACTGGTGAGTTCACTGTCCTACAGAGACAAAATACACTAAATATTTGGTCAAAGTTTAGTTTAAACCACAATCTGACTGTTTTACATCTGTTTTACCTTATAAAGAATATTATACCATAGAAATGTGTCAGTTTAGATAAAAACAACATGTGAATTTAGCCAGGAATACAAAACAGAGGTAAAAACCAAAGCACAGTGACTGAACTACAGTCACAGCTAGCGTTAGCTTCAAGCTCATTTACAGGCCTGTAACTGTCTGAAATCAAAACCTGAGCTTGACTCAAAGAGGAAGTTACAGTCAGAGCTGTGGCCAGGGCAAATGGAGAAGGAGATTTTATTTTGCTATACTCCCTCAGACGCTTCGATAAAACAAATAATAAAGACAAACACTGATATTAAAATGATTTGTCTACTTTAACAATAAATTCACTCCAACAACAATATAAGCAGCAGTGTATCAGTATCATTATGTTATTTCATGTGTGATTTGACAGTAACAGAAGTTAACTTCTGATTCAGCAGTTAAGGGGAAAGAAAATCAAGGGAAATGTAAAATACATTGCTGAGTGACCTATCCTCTGCTTCTTGCAGCTCCTATTGTTGTGAATGCATGTTAGACATTTTAGGTAAAGCCTTTATATTGTCTGAAGCCCACATTCAAATTTGTGATTTTTTTTTACTGTTTGTAAAAATACAAAAATGTGAGATTTCACTTTGTTTTTCACATCGAGACCACATGAAACCAGGTCCAGATCAAAACCCACTCAGACGGGTCAAATCTGGAGCAGATTTTTCCAGAGAGGCTGAATATTATTTAAAACACAGTTTCAGATTTGTGAACCCTTGACTTTATTTGCAAAGATGCAAAATGAACTGCAGTGAATCTTTGGTGTTTAATCTGGACCAGGTCCAATGTGGCCCACGTGTGAAAAACACAGTGAAATCTCCTTTTATGCATTTTTACAAAAAGAATTAAAGTTTCACAAAACTGAAACTGTGTTTTTTATAAATGCTTTCATGTTGAGGGGCAGTTAGCTCTCAAAAATAAAACTGTTTGCCACAGTTGTGTCCATTTACATGGAAATACACTGGGTCTGACTAATAATTGGAAAAGAATCAGTCATGTCAGTAGACTGCTGTATGTAATGAAACCAGTTTACTACTCCGGCAACTATGTGGAACCTTAGTAACGACCTACAGACTCGTTTTCTAGTCCCTGTTGAGTCTGCCAGCCAACAAGAGCTTCTAGAGATGCTCAGGTTTCTCAAACTAAATAAATACCCCACATATAAACACCAAACTGCTCAGCTAGCTCAGTCTTGTTACGACTAAGATAAAAATATTTTTCCACAAACAGATTTAGCTCCCACATCCTCAAACTTCATATGTATTTTTAGGCTAGTAGCGCCGTGTCACCGGCAGAGCTATCGGAGGACGCCAGAGGATTCCAAACATTTCCAGTCACTCAAGAGCATTGTGAAGTCCAAAAGTCAAAATTAATTCAAAACAAAACAAAACAAAACAAAACAAAAATAACAATGTAATCATTTCTAAAATCCACAACATGTTTTTATCTCATGAAATGTTCTGCTTCAGTCCATATCTGATGCATTCAGCCTTTCAGAAACTGCTTTTTACTGCGGTCACACTCCGACTGTCTGAAAAACAAGACCAACTCATTTAATCCGATGAAACACTCAGCCTCAGTATGTTGGAGAATATCTGCAAATGCAATGAAATGCTTTTATTTCAGGTAATTACTCTATAAATCATCATCAACAATAAAACAGAGGAGATGATAATCGACCCCAAATCTATCGGAGGAGCGAGAACCAAAAAATAGCCCAGGTTGAATCGTATAATTACCTGGGCATACACATCGACCATAAAATAACATAGGGTGTTGAGGTAGATAAGGTCTGCACCAGGGTCTAGGGTCTGTACAACAGATGTGTGGTGCACTGGGCAGCGTGCAGTGTGTTGGCTGATGGCAGTCTGTACATGTACTGTAGGCACTGAGTGTGGGGTTGTGAATAGTGACAGCTCTGTGTATGGACTTTGTAGATGTAGGAACTTTTTTGTATCTTTCAACAGCAGGTACTGCATATATCCAAGTTCCCTCTGTGACAGTTAAGTCTATCTTATCTTAGATGTTACTATAACAGCTGCAGAAACAGCCGTTGAGCATTTGTCAGATCAGCTGTTTATAAGATATCCTAATAATCCATTTTTGGCAGCTCTTCAGGTCATTATTATTTTTTTATTTATAAAGCCCAATATCACAAATACAATTTGCCTCACAGGGCTTTACAGCATACGACATCCCTCTGTCCTTTAGATCCTCACAGCTGATAAGGAAAAACTCCCCAAAAAAACCCTTTACCGGGGAAAAAACCCCCGGTAGAAACCTCAGGAAAAGCAACTGAGGAGGGAACCCTCTTCCAGGACGGACAGATGTGCAATAGATGTCGTACAGAACAGATCAGTGTTTTGTGTCTTATTATATCTCCTCTGTGTTTCTGATGAATGTGTGCAGGTTAATGTTTGCTAATGTCTTAATAATTAGATTTAGGTTGAAGATTATAATGTCATTTTGATGCCTCTGTGCTGGTGACAGCCGTGGACGGAGGCATTATGTGCTGTGTCGTCTTAAGTCGTCCATCTCACCCATTCTGGTAAACGTGACATCTCAAAAAGGCCTTGAGGGAAGTTCTTCAGATTTGGCACAAACGTCCACTTGGAGTCAACAATGAACTGAATGAATTTTGTGGTCAAAGGTCACTGTGACCTCACAAAACGTGTTTTTGGCCATAACCCAAGAATTCATATGCAAATTATGACAGAATTTCACACAAATGTCTAAAAGGATAAAATGATGTTTTATATCTGAAAGGTCAAAGGTCAACTTCACTGTGACATCATAATGTTCTGCAGTTTTCTGGACATTATTCAACGTCATATCTCAGGAACAGAAGGGGAGACATTTGGTCAGATACTGAATTGGTGACTCTAATCTTGAAACTGTGCTGATTGTTTAGATCTTCTGTGCTGCCGGGGGGAAGATGTGTGAAGCATCTATGTTTTACAGACGTGGATGTAAACTGTACGAGAAACTTGACTGCTGCGTGGAGGCAGAAAACCACGAGACAACTTTAGTTTGAGTAGTATTTAGAGGAATAGTATTTTTTCTGCAGGCAGTCAAAGTAAATGTTTTAGAATGAAGATCTCCACGTTATCATTTGTTTTCTGAGCTTGATGATCTCAAAGAAATACCATCACTGAACTGCACATCTGAGCTCTCCTTCACTCACAGCAAATTCATATAACAACAGAATTCAGGCGTTGTTATATGAATTTGCTGTGAGTGAAGGAGAGCTCAGATTCATATAACAACAGAATTCAGGGTCCTTCTGCAGGCCCACCACCCCCAGAGGGATCCAGAAGGGTTCGGTGCAGTGTGGATTGGGCAGCAGACCAAGGCGGGGGCCTTGGCGGCCCGATCCTCGGCTACAGAAGTTGGCTCTTGGGACATGGAATGTCACCTCTCTGGCGGGGAAGGAGCCGGAGCTTGTGGAAGAGGTTGAGCGCTACCGGCTAGATATAGTCGGCCTCACCTCGACACATAGTTCTGGCTCTGGAACCCGAGTCCTTGAGAGGGGGTGGACTCTCTCCTTTGCTGGAGTTGCACCGGGTGAGAGGCGGAGGGCCGGGGTGCTGCTGGGGGACTTCAACGCTCACGTGGGCAATGACAGCGGGACCTGGAGGGACGTGACTGGGAGGAATGGCTTGCCCGATCAGAACCCGAGTGGTGTTCAGTTATTGGACTTCTGTGCAGGTCGCAGTTTGGCCATAACTAACACCATGTTCAAACATAAGGATGTCCATCGGTGCACGTGGCACCAGGACAGCCTAGGTCGCAGGTCAATGATTGACTTTGTAGTCGAATCATTTGACCTGTGGTCATATGTTCTGGATACTCGGGTGAAGAGAGGAGCAGAGCTGTCAACTGATCACCACCTGGTGGTGAGTTGGATCAGATGGCAGGGGAAGACGCCACGCAGACCTGGCAGGCCCAAGCGAACAGTGAGGGTCTGCTGGGAACGCCTGGCGGAAGAACCTGTCCAGATGATCTTCAACTCCCACCTCCGGGAGAGCTTCGACCGCGTCTCGAGGGCAGAGGGGGACATTGAGTCCGAATGGGCCTTGTTCCGCTCTGCCATTGTCGAGGTGGCTGTTGTGAGCTGTGGCCGCAAGGCTGCTGGGGCCAGTCATGGCGGAAATCCCTGAACCCACTGGTGGACACCAGAGGTGAGGGGAGCCGTCAGGCTGAAGAAGGAGGCCAACAGGGCATGATTGGTCTGTGAGTCTCCGGAGGCAGCTGACGGTTACCGGCGGGCCAAGCGGAGCGCAGCAGTGGCAGTCACAAAGGCAAAAACTCGGGCATGGGAGGAGTTCGGTGAGGCCACGGAGAAAGACTATCGATCGGCTCCAGAGAGGTTCTGGCAAACCGTCCGGCGCCTCAGGGGGGGAAGGCGGCAACTTGCTCACACTGTTTACAGTGGGGGCAGGGAGCTGCTGACCTCAACTGGGGACATTGTTGGGGGGTGGAAGGAATACTTTGAGGAGCTCCTCAATCCCACCAGCACGTATTCCAGTGAGGAAACAGAGCCGGGGGTCTCGGGGGTGGGTCATTCAAATCCTAGGGCAGAGGTCGCAGAGGTAGTGAAGCAACTACGCGGCGGCGGAGCCCCGGGGGTGGATGAGATTTGTCCTGGGTATCTCAAGGCTCTGGATGTTGTAGGGCTGTCCTGGCTGACACGCCTCTGCAACATTGCGTGGACATCGGGGGGGCGTCCTGCCTCAGGTGGAGGAGTTTAAGTATCTCAGGGTCTTGTTCACGAGTGAGGGTAGGATGGAGCAAGAGATTGACAGGCGTCAGCAGTGATGCAGACGCTTAACCGGTCCATTGTGGTGAAAAGGGAGCTAAGCCAAAAAGCAAAGCTCTCCATTTAACAGTCAATCTACGTTCCAACCCTCACCTATGGTCACGAGCTCTGGGTAGTGACTAAAAGAACAAAATCGCGAGTACAAGCGGACGGAATGAGATTCCTCCGTAGGGTGGCTGGGCTCAGCCTTAGAGATAGGGGGAGGAGCTCGGACATCCGGGAGGGACTCGGAGTAGAGCTGCTGCTCCTCCACATCGAGAGGAGCCAGTTGAGGTGGTTCGGGCATCTGGTAACGATTCCTGGATCCAGGATCCTTATATTGCAATGATCATAGTTTGATGTTAAACAAATAAAAAACAATATGTAATCACAGTTTTGATGTTTCTCACTTTGTGTCCTCAGAGTGTCGATATGTCTGCTGCCAGCTGTCTGCTGACTGAAGATCAGTTTCTGTGCTCCATCTGTCTGGATGTGTTCACTGATCCAGTCACCACACCATGTGGACACAACTTCTGTAAAACCTGCATCACTGAACACTGGAATATTAATGTCCCCTATCAGTGTCCAAACTGTAAGAAGCTTTTCAGCACCAGACCTGAGCTGCAGGTCAACACCTTCATCTCTGAGATGGCTGCTCAGTTCAGACAGTCAGCTCAACAGAAAGCCAGCAGCAGCAGCTCAGAGCAACAAGTTTCCAAACCAGGAGAAGTTCCCTGTGACGTCTGCACTGGAACCAAACTGAAGGCCCTGAAGTCCTGCCTGGTGTGTCTGGAATCCTACTGTGAGACTCACCTGGAGCCTCATCTGACAAGATCAGGACTGAAGAAACATCAGCTGATCGACCCTGTGGAGAACCTGGAAGGCAGGATGTGTCTGAAGCACGATAAACTGCTGGAGCTGTTCTGTAAGACCGACCAGATGTGTGTCTGCATGCTCTGCACTGTTTCAGACCACAAGACACATGATGTTGTTCCTCTGAGAGAAGGATATGAAGGAAAGAAGGCCGAGCTGGGGAAGACAGAGGCTGAAATTCAGCAGATGATCCAGAAGAGACGACTGAAGATTGAGGAGATCAAACACTCAGTGGAGCTCAGTGAGGAAGATGCAGACAGAGAGATAGCAGATGGTGTTCAGGTCTTCACCGCTCTGAAGGAGTCTGTTGAGAGAAGCCAGGCCGAGCTCATCGACACGATCAAAGAGAAGCAGAGAAAGACAGAGAAACAGGCTGAAGGCTTCATCAAAGAGCTGGAACAGGAAATCTCTGAGCTGAAGAAGAGGAGCACTGAGGTGGAGCAGCTCTCACGCTCTGAAGACCACCTCCACCTCCTCCAAAGCTTCACGTCCCTGAACACTGCTCCACCCACCAAGGACTGGACAGAGGTCAGCGTCCGTCCACCTTCATATGAGGGGACTGTGAGGAGAGCTGTGAGTCAGCTGGAGGAGACGCTCAGTGAACAGATGAAGAAGCTTCTCACTGAGGTCGAGCTGAAGAGGGTCCAGCAGTCTGCAGTGGATGTGACACTCGATCCTGATACAGCACAGCCCAAACTCATCCTGTCTGATGATGGAAAACAAGTTAAACATGGTGATGTAAAGAAGAATCTCCCAAACAATCCAGAGAGATTTGATTATTGTGTTTATGTCTTAGCAAAGCAGAGTTTCTCTTCAGGAAGATTTTATTATGAGGTTCAGGTTAAAGGGAAGACTGGGTGGGATTTAGGAGTGGCCAGAGAGTCGATCAACAGGAAGGGAAAGATCACAGCAACTCCTCAGGATGGTTACTGGACGATATGTCTGAGGAATGAAAATGAGTACAAAGCTCTTGCTGGCCCTGCAGTCCGTCTCTCTGTGAAGTCTGGGTGGGGGTGTTTGTGGATTATGAGGAGGGTCTGGTCTCCTTTTATGATGTTGATGCTGCAGCTCTTATCTACTCCTTTACTGGCTGCTCCTTCACTGAGAAACTCTACCCATACTTCAGTCCCTGTCTCAACGATGGTGGTAAAAACTCTGCCCCTCTGATCATCTCTCCTGTCAATCAAACATGTAGGAGAAGTTTGTATAGAGATATTCCATTTTAACTAAAACTAATAGCGTCAGTCACACAAAGTAGAACAATCATCTGATTTTCTACAGAAAGATTCACTCTCATTTAATGTAATAAATGTATATTATTGGTGATGTACTGTGAATACATTGTTGATTTTTTAGATTCTGATCAATGTGGTTTTTCCTCTTTTTTCTGTAAATGTTTTTATTTGATGTGTCATGTTGCTACTTACTACTACAACACAAAGATTTAATCACACTGCTGATATTATCTCATGTATAGTCGTTGTTAAATACACTCTTTATTTGTCAGAGTTATAGTCCCTTACAGGAGTTGGGCTACTTCTCATGGAAACAAAAGAAGACAGGAAGTGTCATCTTTCCAATAGCTACTGTTCGTCCCTCCCACTCCATCTCATGTATAGTCTGATTTATTCTAATGACTTCATTACCTGCCTTCAAGACTGTTGAATCATCAAAAACAAATGTGCTCAGAAATAAGAAGCATTTGTACGTTTCTTAAATGTCTCTGTGCCAAATTCAGAACTTTGTATTGTCTGATAATTGTATGTAGATAAGAAGTGTTGTCATGCACACTGTATTTGTTAATGAGAGCTTTTCAAAATGAGATGTGGCAGTAGGATATGATGAAGTATTAATTTACCCAGTAGTGTACAAAGTTTGCAGTGCTGCTGTGGCATAAGCAGTACAGGTGAACACAGAGGGCGCCATCATCCACAGGGGGCGCCACAGGTGGGGAAGAAAAAAATCTTATTGTTTATCTTTTGCTATTTTTTACTAAAACTATTACAACTGTTATTTTGAAATATGACATAAGTCCACAGCAACATAACTACACAGCAAAGCCTACTAAATAACAGAGAGACCTTTATTTCTGGGTTCCTGTCGCTCCCCCGCCCCAGCTCGTTACACTTTACCTGCTCTCTGGGGGAGATGGGCGGAGTTATCTGATGTCACCTGAACTCTGAACCGCGCTGTTTTGTTATCATGTCAAAACGACTCAACTACCACGACACTACTGAGAGGAGTGGATGTGGAGAGAAAACATGAAATCAGCGGGAGGAGAGCTTGTTAAGTTAGCTGTTTGCTGTTAGCAGTTAGCAGCTAGTTATTGTTTCCTCTCAGCAGGCAGTGGACACAACCAGCAGCTCACAGAGGTTGAAGTGATTTACATTGTGAAGCATTCAAGCTGTATTTAGTAAAATGAATATTGGGCAACAGTAAATGATCACGTTCCCATGATGTGTTCAATGTTATCTTGAAAAATGTATCTTTTGGAGAGAAACTTGAATAAATCAGCCGTTTGAAAGAGAAATGAGTTGATGTTTTCACAGCACTATCAAATAGATATCGGAGAGAGAATTATGACGTATCGTATAAAGTTAAAAGACTTTATGCTTTTGTTTTTTAAATATGTTTTTCATGTGAAAGAAGGTTTTGTTAAAGGTTGTTTCATGAATGTGTTTTATTGAATTTGTGCTCATTCGAAGGTGTGAAGTGTAACGAAGGACTGAATGACCTCAAAATACAAGAAAAAAGAAACACCAATATAAAAACATCAGTATCGGCTGTTGGTGAAATTGTTATTTCAAACATTATATTATTTTACAATGTCCTATATTATTTTGTTTATTCTTCCGAACCAGTTAATTTATGATTCTTTTTATTGATTATTGATTTATAGGATTATTACAGTATAACAAATGTTCAACATGTCAGTTAAAGCAAATCAGCACATATTTTTATCTTGTTTTTTATTTTCAGCTTGGTTTTTATTTGTATTTCAGTAGTTACCATACAGCACTTTGACTGTTGAGCTGCAGCTGCTTTTATTTGGGGGTGGCTCGCTTACAGGGCACCAAATGTGCTGGAACCACCACTGATACGAAGCATCTAAAATTAGCTCCACATTGACAAATTACAACATTAAAATACTCTTACATGTGAAATGAATCATATAATATTCTATCATAACCTGAGGAGCTCATGTTATGATGATAGAAATAATATTTCTGGAGTTATGATACTTTGATACCATTCTGTATAATGAGTACTTCTCACTTTTCATACTTTAAGTACATTTTGCTGATAAAACTTCTCAACTTTACTGAAGTAACATTTTGAATCCAGGACTTTTTCTTGCACTGAATATTTAAGACTGTGGTATTTCTACTTTTACTTCAGTGGAGTACTCCTTCCACCGCTGGTATTGACATCACAACCAAAAGTTGACAGGATGCTGCTCACCTCCTTCCTCAGTTGGAGCAGGGCTGGATCGTTGATGGTGGGAGGTATATGGGGACACAAGGCTGCTGAGGATGAAGCTGCATCTGTACTTTGGCCTGGTACCAGGCACAGACAGGGACAACTGATTTAGGATGAACAGCTTTCTCAAAGTTTTTCTGTGAAGACATTAACTTGATGCTACAGACATATGATGACCTTATAGACCACGATGCATTGCTGTAGATTAAACTCCCCAACAGGATATAAAGGAGTTAAAATGAGCTCAACCTGAAACATCTACAGCAGTAAAATTAATGCAGCAGGAATATTAATCCAAAAACATCAGATAGAGTCAAACACTGACAGCAGGGAACACTTTACTGCACTATCAGTCATTTTACACATACTTAGAATAAATGTTCCTGATAAAACTTTTACTGAGGGAAGGATTTGAAGACAGGATTTTTACCTGTAGTGGAGTATTGTCACAGTGTGGTATTAGTACTTTGACTTCAGTAAAGGATCTGAATACTGGACAATGGAGATATTTACATCTTGAAAGCCGGACTACAAATGTGGATAGACAGGGAGAAACACACGCAAGCCTGAGACGTGGTAAGATACGATATTCCTCACTATATGAAGTGACTGATAACAAGATCTGTATAATGGGTTGTAAAGAAATTCGTCAGGATTTTATTTGGTAGACAATTGATCTGTATGTATAGCATGATGGGATGACAGCACAATGATGTGTGGTATCATTGGAAAGTTCTGCTGCTGCACTTTCATGTGATATGCGTGGCATTTCTGTGTGAGCCTGCATTCGCAAGTAATTCATCCAAGAGTAATGTGTGTGCAAAGCTGTATGAAAGCTCTGTTATACATCATTTTAGTGCAACTTTATCATTTTTTTCGCTGTGAAAACACTCGGAAAGCTACAATTCCTCTGTTTCACGTGATATGCGTGATTTCTCACTATGACGCACGGTTGCGGAGAAATACCATAGAGAAGAACAGGTGTGAATTTGGACGCACTATGCGTCGTTCTGGATGGACTCCTTGGCCTGCTGCTGCTGCATTTTCCCCAAAAAAACGGGACAAATTGTGTCCCGGGAGAGATCTTTTTTTCCCGGGACAGCTGATGAAAAAAGAGAACAATTCTGGGAAAAACAGGACGGCTGGCAACCCTAGCTGATATTATCTCATGTATAGTCGTTGTTGAACACACTCTTTATTTGTCAAAGTTATAGTCCCTTACAAAAGTTGGGCTACTTCTCATGGAAACAAAAGAAGACAGGAAGTGTCATCTTTCCAATAGCTACTGTTCGTCCCTCCCACTCCATCTCATGTATAGTCTGATTTATTCTAATGACTTCATTACCTGCCTTCAAGACTGTTGAATCATCAAAAAACAAATGTGCTCAGAAATAAGAAGCATTTGTACGTTTCTTAAATGTCTCTGTGCCAAATTCAGAACTTTGTATTGTCTGATAATTGTATGTAGATAAGAAGTGTTGTCATGCACACTTTATTTGTTAATAAGAGCTTTTCAAAATAAGATGTTTTAAGGATTTTAGGTTGTAAGATTTCAAATTAAGGGACAAATTAAGGGATCTCTGTGTGGTGTGTTTTCAGGGGTAAATTCAGGATTAGCTCTTGATTTATTTTGGTACAAAAATAATTGACATGAACTTTAAACATCAACAGAATCTGATGCTAAAACATTGAGCTGCAGTGGTTTTACACACCAGAGAAGAAGAAAAGTTTTGTCTCAACCGTCTGTTGTGTTATTTTCATTTTATTTTGTCCACCTCTCTGCAGACTGTTTGTACAGCTTCAACAAAGTCAACAAAAACTCAACAAATGGAAACAAACAAAGTTTCCACTGGATGCATTTTTTTCTTTACATTAACTCAAGTACTGTACTTATGTAAAATACAAGTGTGTGAAAACTGCCTGTGACTATTTCAGTGCTGTGCTACTTTATACTTCTACTTCACCACATTTAAAAACTAAAATATTGGGTTGTATTTTTTTCCTAAAAAACATTTTACAAATAAAACATGATCAGTTTATAAAATATGATCCATCGTTGTCTGTTCATTGCATGTAGATAACTGTGTGGTCATGCACACTTTATTTGTTAAGAGCTTTTCAAAGTAAGATGTTTTCAGCATTTCAGTTTTTACCTTTGCAAAGTGCGATCAGTTTATAAAATATGATCCATTGTTACAGATTAAACTACTAAAAGTATATGAAGTAGGAGTACTTGTGTACTTTTACTACAGTGAAATTTTAAATGCAGGACTGTTGCTTGTAATGAAGTATATTTCAGTGGTGGAATCAAACTAAGTACATTTACTCGAGTACTGTCATTAGGTACACATTCAAGGTACTTGTATTTTACCTGAATAACTTTATACCTCTCCTCCACTACATCTCAGAGGTCAGTGTTGTACTTTTCACTGCACTACATTAGTCTGACAGCTTGAGCTCCTTCCTGTCCAGTGAAAACCATGTATCTCCAGATGTGTTGATGTTGAATGTTTGTGATAAACTGAAGGATGAAGTGTTGCTTTATGAGCTGAGAAAATTCTCCTCCTTCTGAAGCTAAATAAACTCTTTAAAAACCCTCTTGGATCAGCTGAAAAGTCATCGTCACAAAGCTGAAAACAGGCTGTTTTTATGACTCTTTAGAGATACGTGGTTCTCACAGGCAGTGGCACTGTCAGGGCTTTTTGGCCCCAAGAAAAGATATCACATGAGGCCCCACCACCACAGGCGACATGAGCCCTGCACAAATATGGCAACATGATATGTAGCAGCATTCATTTACCCAGTGGTGTACAAAGTTTGCAGTGCTCTTGTGGCATTAGCAGTACAGATGAACACTGACCTCCAAATTCCACCAGATGTGTGTTGGTTGCGTCTGCGCTCCGGAACGGCAGCGGAGCCGATACGTTTCAATTCTAGTCAATGTGTGTGTTTCCACCAGCTGCGGCTGCGCTGCATTCCGGCTCCGTTACAGCTGCGGCGCTCCAGAGCCCTCTGCAACAGATACGCAGGACTTCTATTTTTGACTGACGCCGGAGAACAATGCAACAATTCAGCACAGAGCAGATCATGCGGGGCAGGAAGTCGTGCACAGAAACAAAATAAAACATCCGGTTAATTTTCAAATAAAATACAGGGTGTTCACGGCAGATCTTATTTCCCTGCACTACACCTTGAAAACATCATAATGGGCGGAGGCAGGCCTGAAGTCAACAGGTCAGAGGTTTTCAGACGTCATTTCACCCCGCTGACACCATGGACGAGGAGATGTTAATCACGGAGGTGCAAAACCATAAAATCATATATGACCCGTATAATATATCGTTATATCGCGCGATTACGCGTGAATTCGCCAATCTTGCGGGTCCTCGTGACTCCCGCTTTCCGGTGGAGCTGCACATGCATCCAGTGGAATTCCAGCGTGAGGGCACCAGATGGGGAAGAAAAAAATCTTATTGTTTATCTTTTGCTATTTTTTTACTAAAACTATTACAACACCACAACTACACAGCAAAGCCTATTAAATAACAGCGAGACCTCGTCTGAGTGTCAGACTGAAGCTCCCAGAACCTTCAGCCTGACATCGCCTCCACTGAAGGCGATTTACCAGGGGGAGGGAATTTGATTTTTCCCTAACCAATCAGTAGAGATCAACGACTCACCCAGAAGCTGATGTCATTAGTATCCATGCCTCGGGGGTGCTGAAAACAAGCGAGCATTGCCCGTTTAAAATGTCTCTGTCGTCGTACACATCCAGCTGCATTGCTGTTAAATCCAGTTTAGCAGCTTCCTTAATTTGGTCCTCCATTAATGCGAGTGGTGGCGAAATACCTCGATTGCATCGTTAATGTGGTCTGTAGGATCTGTAGCAGTCGCCATTAGCGCGGCGCTGATTGGCTAATCGCTAGACCCGCCCCCACCCCCGGCGTTCATTGGTCCGTCCATCGCTTGGACGAGATAAATTGCAAATTCATTGCAGTATGCCAGACCAGAGATGCAAGCCTACTCAGTTGAGTGGGCGGGGTCTATGGTCTGGAACCAGGCTAAGAGAGACCTTTATTTCTGGGTTCCTGTCGCTCCCCCGCCCCAGCTCGTTACACTTTACCTGCTCTCTGGGGGAGATGGGCGGAGTTATCTGATGCCACGTGAACTCTGAACCACGCTGTTTTGTTATCATGTCAAAACGACTCAACTACCACGACACTACTGAGAGGAGTGGATGTGGAGAGAAAGAACATGAAATCAGTCTGAGGAGAGCTCGTTAAGTTAGCTGTTAGCTGTTAGCAGTTAGCTGTCACCTGTTAGCAGTTAGCTTATGATTTCAGCTGAACTAACATGTTAACATGGATCTTTACAGCTCAGGTTTAGTCGGATTGACACGGGTCTTGTGCACACAGCAGCAGCAACAGAAGAACAAGAACAAGAAACAATGAAGTGAAGAATGCCCAAACAAATGTCTAGAACGTGAAGCGGCAGACTCTGAAAGGGGAAAAAAAAAAACAGTTTTGAAGGTATCTCTGCAGAAAGTGAACGTGGGACCAGCTGTCATATTAAGTAGTGTCAGTGGTGGATATAAAATAACACAAAAAGATGCACAGGTTGCTAAAAATACGCTGTAATCAACCACCGACCCACAAATTTTATCAACACATTCTCACTATCTACATATTACACGCCAAGTCAACAAGAAGCATCTGTTGTGTTGACATTCTAGGATGCTGTGTGAATTCACACCTGTTAATGTATTGTGTCTTTTCAAAATACACTTCCCTTTTCGAAATAAACTTAAGATGTTGCTAAAACACTGGATTTACATTTATTTCACGATGCAACAAAGACATGCGGTTAGGTTTAAAGAAAAACATCATGGTTTTGGTCAACATTGATACAAGAAGAAGACGCCAGCCTCCTGGGTGAAAATCTGGTGTTGAACCCATTCACCACCCTCCCATTCGCCCTATACAGACTTATGCAGTGGGTTGCACAAAACACCAACATTTTCTCCTTAATTATTACACTCAAGGCTTAATTTCTCTTAAACTGAGGGACTTTTGTGAAACACCCCTAAAAAGGTTCCTACGGGGAGGAAGAACGTTAAGGCATATAATGCTCTGAAAGATAATTTAGAGCAAATAGTTCAAATAAGAAAAATGTCAGTAGAGAAGACAAGACAACCAAATTGGCCAGAGGAGGAAAAGATTATACTTTAGGAGAAATACAATCACAGGCAGCACATGCTAAACAGTAAATTTGATCCACAAACAGCAAAAAGAAAAAAACTAATGTGGTAACAAAACTGTTACAAAACACTTTTCTCAGGATCCACTCATTTTCTTCATTTATAGAGTCACAGGTACCTTAATTTTCTCTCCTTCCTTTGGCTGCCAAGGTCTTTTGTGCAATGGTTTAACTAACTTTAAGGGATTATTTAAGTACAGGACCAAGATAAGGAGAAATCCTTTACTGCTTAACTGAAAATTTTCGGGACTTACAGAGAAGATGTAAGGGACCAAATTTATGTTAAGGAAACCTTAACTCACACTTCATGGAAAATCTTAAAGGGAAATTTTGGTTTATTTCAAGCTGTCTCCTATCATCCTAAATTTGTTTCAAGTGACTAGTGACATAAGAATAATAGTTAGCATGTTAGCCGTTAGCCTAGATACAGCCGGGGCACATAGTAGCGTCAGACCTGTTAAAACGTAAGTGAACGGACATACTTCAAGTGCAAAGTTAGTCCACTAAACAAGCTTTTTTCCACAAAGACCGCCTCATATCGTCAGGATAAATGTCAGAGAACATATAGAAAACCACATGTAAACGTGTTGTCTTACCTTACCGGTGTGCTGCCATGTTTGTTTACCATTTAGCTCTGCTTTCCAGAGCGCGGCCGCGAGAACACACAGCGATCTCATACCGTGCCTGAAATCTCGCGAGAACAAGCAGCAACAGCTGGAAGGCAGAACGGACAGTAGCCTGAAAAGTTCATTCATTTATTTTATGAAAGATTTATAGAATAATGGCTGACTTTTGCCAGACTTTGACTTTGTGGAGGAGGAATTTGATTTTGCAGAGTTTGATGGCCGCCCTTATTTATTTGAGCCAGAATACACTGACGAAGAGCTTCGTGAAACTGAAGAACGGAGAAGGAGAGAGAGAGAGAGGCGCAACGACGAGAGAGGACCGTTTGCAGCCTTATTTTCAAGGTCTGGATGTGACCGAGGACGAGACACCTCCACCTGGAGTAGTATCCAGCTGGGCTTTATCTAGAGCTCGCGAGATTTCAGGCACGGTATGAGATCGCTGCTTGTTCTCGCGATATTTCGGCAGCGCTTTGGAAAGCAGCGCTAAATGGTAAACAAACATGGCAGCACACCGGTAAGGTAAGACAACATGTTTACATGTGGTTTTCTATATGTTCTCTGACATGTATCCTAACGATATGAGGCGGTCTTTGTGGGGAAAAAAGCTTGTTTAGTGGACTAACTTTGCACTTGAAGTATGCCCGTTCACTTACGTTTTAACAGGTCTGACGCTACTATGCGCCCCGGCTGTATCTAGGCTAACGGCTAACATGCTAACTATTATTTTTATGTCACTAGAAACAAATTTAGGACGATAGGAGACAAGTTGAAATAAACTGAAATTTCCTTTAACTTAAGGCGTTTTGTGAAACTGGGCTCAGGGCCTTAAATCACATTGTTGTCAGGTGGCATTTCAAACTGACGCCATGTGATATAAACTGATGCTGCCTTACAGTGTAATGTACTACGGTGAAAACAACACATTCTCACTCCGCCCTCGTCACATAGATGTTTGGCCATGGACTTTCCATGTATAGATATGATATGCAGGGTACCCTGGGTGTGTTGGTTGTTGATGTTCTGCGACACCATCTCAACTTCAGCCTGTTACATGGTTTGTCTTCTTTCAAAGTACACTTGTTTTCATAGGAAATTTACTGTTTTCATAAAGTCTCTTTCAAAACCGGCCCTCTGGGGTAAAGTCTGTGTGACTTTGACCCGTCCGCCATATTCACATCCTTGCCCCCTTAACTTACATGGTCGTTCCATTGTTTTTCCTCCTGACGCCGCCGGGTGCTGTTACACAATAATGGCAACGTGAAAATGCAGTTTTTTTCGTCTCCAACGCTGGAAGAATGTTGTCATGTTAAATGCCCAAATTTACAGCAGAAATTAACCTGTTTACAGCCTGGTGCAAAAACCAGTTTAAGAATGTATAGCCAATTTTATCACTCATGACAACGGGACAAATTTTTATGCAACTCATCTGTTAACATTTTACTAAGGCCTAAAGTTCCACATAATTAAGGGCGGGCCACTTTGACTGCAGGCTGTCTGATAGTGTCTTCTGCTTCTCAGTTAGATCCACCCTCTCACCCAAATATGGTCACTTCTGACTTTAAAAAAAAACAAAAAAAAACACAAGACCGCTGAAAAGGCAAACTCATGGCTTTAAAACTGGAGTCCACACACCAGTGGGTGATGTCAGGGTAGCTACGTCCATTACATTTACAGTCTATGCTAAGATCACATTCAGGCCATAAGACCGTTGTATGACGGCACAGTTGGGTGTGTGAGGTGTCCGCGTTTGAAGGAATTTGCCAAAACCAGATGCATCAAAGCTTCCAGAAAAATCACTAAAACCCATCATCATCATCAATTTGGAAACTGTTGCACCTTCATTGAACTTGTTTTTAGAGCTTCCTGTGGTCATTCAGAACTGCAGGAGTCTCTTGAACGAGAAGGGAAACATCCTCAAGAAACTCAAGTCCAGTTGCCTTGTGGGATCCTATTTTACCACGATAACAAACCAGTCATTCGAGTATTAAGAGCTTTAATCTTATTCCATTCATATTAAAGTTCTTTTTGTTTTGTTTTTTCACTGTAGAGGTCTCTCCTTCACTGTGATTGGTCCAACAGCTGTTTCCTGTTCCCACTGAGCACCTGCAACACACAAACGAACTCTAAGGTTTATAAAGACAACATGACAGGTACAGCTGGATTTGTGTCTTCAAAATAAAAGGTCAGTTTAAAAAAGTTCATCCCACATTTACATATTTGCACACGGGGAGCTGGGATCAGTTTATGGAGATCGCCACGGTGCTCCGCCATGTTTCTACAGTAGCCCAGAATGGACAAACCAAACACTGGCTCTAGACAGTATTTTCACGTCAGCCACTGTTGTAAGGTGCCCAACTGCAATGAGCAGTGCCGGAGTTACACTGATTTGTAACGTGACACTACTTGATTCAGTGTTTTCTCTTTTTCCCTTTTATTTATTTTCTTGAAGTTTGAATCACCTGGTCTGTTTTATATTGAGGGGAAGAGACCTCCGTGAATAATTCGACGTTCAGTAAAACCTCCTGAGCATCTGTATCATTTGTTATCAGGGTAAAAGGCTGAGCACAGGGTAGCATGTGCCAGACTGCACCATAATTCAATTTGGCCTAGTTCAAGGGAAGTTTTACCTTCTGAAAATACCCTTAAACTTAACAGAGATTCCATCAGTAACATTTAAACAGATCAATTAGTGAACAGTATCCACTCAAAATCCCATTATGACAGTAACTTGATTACATTAAGAATAAATGGAATAAAAGAACCTCGAACACTTGAAAACTCGTCAAAGTCGTTTTTGGAGTCCACTAAGGCCTTGTTCAGTTTACCACTACAAATCGGATTTTTAGCATATCCAGATTGTGTCTAGCTTCATTTTCTGACAGTCTGAACAGGGAAAAAACACATGTTCCAATTTTTCCAAATCTGATTCAAACCACATACGGAGGTGGTTTAAAATGCTATGCCGATCGGATTTGTACAGATCCGTTTCAATTTCACTCACACAACAACAACGTAGATCTGGGGAGACGCTCGTTGCCTAGGGGCGCCTGTGGAGTTACAAGTGGAAGAAATAGTCAACCCACAGGTTTTAAAGCATGGAGGAAAACAACAAACTGTGGACGGACGAGGAGATAAAGTGCCTGATAGCTATCTGGGGGGATTCGTCAGTTCAGAAAAAATTAGAAGGTACATACAGAAATAAAGCCATATATCAGGACACAAGTATCTTCGTGACAAGCCCAGTGTGGATCCTAAATTTGTTCTGGACAGCGCAGCAGAGGAAGACCGCAACATTCAAGAAAGCAACAGTCAGAAAGATTTAACAGATTTTTAAAAAAATAAACAAAAACAAACACAATGCTGAGTAGTAAAAGTAAAAACCCAACAGAATTTCTGCCATGATGAAGGCCTATAATGCCATGATGGGGAAAAAAGAGCTGGACTGGAGTTCTGATTTCACTCATTGATGACTCCACTAATCGCTCCACTACCATACCAAGGCGGCACAACTTAGCAGTCTCCTCCGTTTCTGTCGCTTCCTTGCAATTAGGACAAAAGGTCGCGCTGCGGGTTCCACATAACCATTTGGGACAGAAACACGCACAGTTTGCTGTTGCCATTGTTTGTTTTTCCTGGGCGTAGCCTGTTACCATGGAAATCTATGTGGATAAGACTACGTCAATATGGACACACGCAGATCGGATCTCATCACTTGCAATATGTAATGCCAACAGTCAGTCAGTCAGTAAGTTGCGGATTTGGGCTTAACTCACCTGTTCCTGTCAGGTGACTCTGGCTTCCTGTCCCGCAGTCTGTGTCACAGCAGGCACACACCTGATGGCTGCCACTGGCCTCCCTCCACCTGTCAATCAAAAGCTCCGCCTCTTTAGTGCATTTAAAAAAAGCTTGTTCTTTTCATCTCTTCACGTCACAAGATTTTCATCCATCATGTGTCAGTGTTACGGTTTCATGTTCCTTGTAGTGCCCTTTGATTCATCCGCCATGTATTAACTAAAATGAACCGAGTAGAATATGAAATAGTTGTTCATAAAATCTCTTTAAGAAAAATCTAAATGCAAGTAGTAACGTCTGCTTTCACCAAACACAAAATTTAGAAAGAATTTAACTTTTATGAATGTGTACTTTGTCTTGATTTCTAATATTTCAGCATCAAAACACATCGTCACAATTAGTATTTGTAGTGTTTGCAACAGAAAGGATGATGGGAGTCGTAGTGTCGGTCTCACCCGTTGGAGAATGAACAGGCCTTGTTGGTGGCGTCAACAGCTGCAGCAGCTGCTGTGGCTCTCACACTGCAGGTGATGTAGATCTAAAGAGACACTCAGTACGTTTACATGACAGAGAAAATCGATGTCTTGTGTCTGACTAAAACCGGACTATTAAAATTCAAGTAAACAAGTTAGTCCAACTGAAATCGTACTAAAATCGAATTTCTCAAAAGTCGGAATAACACACCCAGATAATGTGACTCCTGCTTGTATACACTCCGCCCCGGGCTTTGACCCAGAAGTCCAATAGCATTAAAATGTGTAAGAGAAGAAGAAACCGGTAACATGGAGAAATCTACATCCAGACTTTTTGGACGGACCAAATGTACAGAGCTGTAAAGTTGTCCACCATGGTACCAGTTAGCAGCTAGCTAACCGTAGCTAACTTGTTTGTCCATTGTTTGGTCTGTGACGTAATAGGTCAACAGGAAAAAGGTCCAATACTAACAAGCTGAAAGGGGGCATATCTCCACCTATCGTAGAGGAGTCACACATACTTGGCTCAATAAATGGATTCCCCTCCCGTGCTTGTGTACTGGGACAAGGACAGTAGGCCAGTTAGATGGCCCAGTTGAGCTGTAACCGTAGCTCCACTTTACTGTGCGTGTAAATGTACTGAGTGAGAAGATGTTCATTCAGGTTTGTCAACACAGACACCAACAACCATCTGCAAGAAAGGAAACCAGTTACAAAATTCCAATTCAGTTTTCGATCAAGCAGGAGACAAGGCTTTTCAATAAAGGCTGGGACAGCTCTTTGACCTCATGGGAGCTCTGAGGTATGACACATGTGCAGGGTGGCTGGAGCTGCAGTGTTGTGGCAGATGGCACTAGAAAGAAAGGGATGGTGTTGGCTCAGGTGCTATTTAGGTGCACTCAGCCTGACAGAACTTTTTGGGTACGTTCAAATGGATGGCAGCCGATAAAAGAACATCTGCATATAGAAAGTATGTGTTCTTTATTGTGAACTTTCTCTATAATTGCAAGAGCTTTTTTTTTTTTTTTTTTAAAAAAGCTCCTCCTTTGAGCGACTTTCTGTAACTTTCACCTTCTGTTTAAGATTGTATTGTTTGGGTTTTTTAAGGTTCTCTTTTTATGGGTTTTCAGGGTTCCAGTGGTTGTGTGTAGCCTGAAGCACTGTTTTGTGTAAATACTGTCAGTGATGTCTGTCTGTCTGTCTGTCCTGAGTATCTGCATTTAATTAGTTAAGTCGGATGCCTGCTCTCCAAAAACTGCAAAACAAATCTATCTGCGGGTATTTGATAAAGTAATCTAATCTAAAATTGGAATTTTCAACCTCTTAATTTTTTGTACAACAAATGCCGTCTCAAACACTGCTCATTTTGTTGACATAACCAACAACAACTTTTTTTTCCCATAACGAAAACGAGACGATGACGAGCTAAAACTAGATCTTGATAGAAAAACAAAATCTGTGTTTCATTTTCGTTGATGAGATGTGACAAAAATGTCAGCGGTGGACAATCAGACATTGAAAGTCGAGAACGGCCGTGCTTGTAATTATCTTCAAATGCCGCATGAGCGACAGGCTGTTAAACTCCAGTAAATAGTCTGCACCAGGATGTTTCCATTGGTGCGAGTTGTGAGCTGTAATTCAGCAGTAAATAATGAGCCATGTTTGTCTGACTGTGGATGGTGGAGCTGCTGAATGGATGGAGTTTGTTAGTTACAGCGGTGGCTGTTAGCAGCTAGCTCCGCTCACAGTCTTCACAGCTTCACCCCGCAGGACTCCACTCATTTTCATCTCACAATTAAGACTAAATCTAAAATAGCCGTCAAAATCAACACTGGTCTCAAAGTCGACTGTGGACGACTCAAATCAATCCTCTGCCATGTTCTCCGATAGTGAGCCAGCTAAGACCAGATTTCACTGGGCATGTCTTGTACCCCAACGATATGACGTTATGATTTTCCTTTTAACCTCCTTGGAGATAAACAGGAAGTGTGTGATGTGTTTGAGTCACCATGCCGCTGTCGTCCTGCTGGAACCTGAACGCCTCCACCTCAAACTGCAGTCTGTCGTCCTGAGACCGAGGCAGGAACTGAGAGCTGGAGCCTGTCAGCTGGCTGTCAAACAGGCACCTGAATGCAACACAGAGGGGAACAGACAAGACACCTGAATGCAACACAGGAGAACAGACAAGACACCTGAATGCAACGCGGGGGAGAACAGACAAGACACCTGAATGCAACACGGACGAGAACAGACAAGACACCTGAATGCAACACGGACGAGAACAGACAAGACACCTGAACGCAACACAGAGGACCATCAGACAGACAACAGACCCCCATGAAGCTATGAGGAAAGGTTACAGTGTGGAGGTGGAGAAGCTTTGGTATGTTGAGCATGCAGAAACATGATGAACGTTAAACTGAGATTTCAGGTGAGCCGTTCTGAGTGGACGTGGACTTTAAAAACCACCAGTACAGTAAACTGACCCGTTGTTTCCCAGGAAGGCGTATCGAGGGACGGTGTCAACGTTTGGGACCACAGTGGCCACACAGCTGTCTACCGTCACTCTGAGAGGGACGTGATGAAACTGTTTGACTGAAACCTCAAACTTCATCATGTCTCCCAGCAGGTACTGAGCGGACGGACGAGGAGACTGCCAGTCATCTGAGAGACAGAAAGGTAAGGACAGTTGTGTTCAGGACGGAGGAGATGTTCACCCCTTATTTTAACTGGACAGTCATGAGGACTGTCACATTTACTCAACAACTGCAGCCTGTTAGTTAGGGACTGTTCTTTATTCATCAGGAGGGTGGTGGCTGGGGTATAATTTTTTTTAATTTAAACCCCCTGTAGTTACAAATGTTTTTGCTTGAACCTCCCTCAGTGTTTGGAAAATGCATGCCCCTCCCTCCGCCATAAATTGGTTATTAGATTTTTAATTATTTTTCGATGTTTGAAAGTTCTGATGGAAGTGTTTGACAACCCAACAATAATTTCTGTTTTTACAGTTTCTGGCTGTGATAAATGGTGTAATATTGATGATTTAAAAAAAAAAAAAAAACCCAAAAAAAAAAAACAAAAAAACAAATACAGGTTTTAAGGCATGTTTATAAAAAAAGAAAAAAAGCAGTAAAATAAAAATTAAACACGACCATTTAAATTTGTATTCCCCTCCCCTCCGCCAAGATAAAAACACAATTCCCCCCACAAATTATTTGACGTGCCTTCCCCTTTTTGCACCACCCTCTCTCCTCCCTCTCATGAGTAATGAACAGTCCCTTACTTTTTGAAAATTAAGACTTAAAATAAAAATGCAATTCATTTATAAACTATGATCCACTGTTACAGATTTAACAACCAAAAGTACATGTAGTTGAAAATGAGCTCCGCCATGACCAAAGACAATGTTAAAGCACCACACACACATTAACACATCAATATATTATCTATTATTTTGTTTGATTATTTCTGTTGTTTCAATGAGAGGCAGCCCAGCTGCTGTATGGGAATATCATTTTGACAAATAAAGAGTAAAAAAATGTCTTCTTTAAATGTGTCCTATAAATAAATCTGACTTGACTTCATCACTGCTGATTTTGAAACTAAATTCAGAAAGACTTTCAAAATTTTAGGATCACAAAAGTTTGATAGTTTAAAAGAACTGCGATGTGAATTTGTACCACCAGGAAACGCCATGAAAAAATGAACCTGGCCAAACGCTCACCGGTCATGAGTTTGACGGAGAAGTAGAGACTCTCCTCTGAAGCTTTGGTGAGACTGAACGGACTCCAGGTGGGCTTCAGCAGGCCGCTGCTCACATCATGCTTCCTGAAAACAAGAAGACATCAGAAATCTAAAAACATGATGTTTTCAAAAAAACAAATAAGTCACATTTCAAGAAACATCGATTTCATTAACATTTATTCATCATCAATAATTATCAGTCACACGTTATTCTGAAATGGGTCCTTCTGCATGATGAGTACTGTTACTTCTGGTACAATGAATATATTTTAATGTCATCATTAATCCTAAAGTAAGAATTTGAATGCAGAATTGTACTCGTATTGTTACGCTGTGCTGTTGCTACTTTAAATTAAGTCAAATATCCAAATACTTCCTCCACAGCTGTTCAAATGACAGAAACTCATGACACAAGTTTTCCTGGTTCAGCTGTTTGAATTCTGACCTCTGGTAGTGACACTGGATGCTGACTGTGACGCCTCTGGTTCGGATGATTTGACTGTCGCCCAGAGGACTGGGAGTGTAGATCAGCGTGAAGGCGTAGATGAACGAGTCCTCAGACATCTGAAACACAATTAACTGAGTGTCAAGCCTGAAAATAAATGCTATTAATCTGTATTTAGACAATAACACTTATCAAGTGGCTGATGGTGAAGTGTCTTTGGGAGATGTGAACCAACATATTTGTCGCCAACTTTGCAGCTGTGGAGCTTTACCGGACTAGTGTGACATGACGTGTCCACAGCGACATTGGCGTAACATGGCAAGAAAAATCAATTTACCACCCGTGTTGCATGGCCGCTGATCTCATCCTCTGTTCAGGGGGTAGGGAGCCCCCTGATGTCATTGTTTTCCGCAGACATTTACAGCTGCTTGTCTCTTTGAGTTAGCTGCTAACAGCTACTTTTAAATATCCTGTTCAGTCCTGTTTGTACAGAGATTGTTTTGATACTGCTCCTACCTCTGATTCCAGCTCTGAGGCGAGACAACTCTGTCCCCACTCTGCTGCAATTGTACTTATTTAACTGATCTGTCAGGCAGTATGTCAGCGTGATATTCCCACCTTGAACAGACAGTAAAAGGAGCCACTGTTTGCAGCAGCAGCGCTGGAACCAAACATGCTCCACCATACAACACTACCTGCCCAGCAGCAGACAGACAGAGACCAGCTGCTGAACATGGTGGAGCATTTAGCAGCATTTGGGGCAGCAGTAGCTCAGTCTATGGTGATTTGGGTGTGGGAACCAGAGGGTCGCTGCTTCAAGTCCCCTCACTCTGACATCTCTCCGCTTGTGCATGTGTCTGTATTTTGGCCGTGTGTGTGTGTGTGTGTGTAATGTGTCAGATAACTGAAACTGAATTTCTCCTTGAGGGACTTAAAGGAACGCTTTACTTTACTGTAAAATGAGATATTTGCCCTCAGGAGCTGGCAGAGACCAAACAGAGCTGAAACAGAGTGAACATTGGCCCCATCAGGTGGACACACACAGCTCTCCAACATTTACCTGCTGCTCCAAGGTGCTATTTCACATTAAGCCCTCACCAGCAGCTGGCTGCCACAGCCGTGCAGCTCCGACTCAAAGACCAGGATCTGAGCTTCAGGATCTTCGCCCGTGGCAGGACATCCTCCCAGCGTGACGTCTGCAGCCAGGACAGGTTTACCGATCCCCAGCAGGTCCTTCTTGGCCTCCACCCGGATAGAGTTCTCCCCACAGACGGCACTGACGCTGTCGGCCGCCTCTGGAGCCTTCAGCTCAAAGTCTGGAGGGAACCGAGCCTCCTCCTCAGCCGGAGGATCCGGAAACCTCCATGACAGCGGTTCACGGAAAGACTGCTTCTCCTGGAGGACAGCTGGGACAGAAGGGTTGGTCATATCCATCAGGAGGGTTGCATGTATGATTTTTATAATACAATGTCTAGAAATGGACCGTTGTACCTTGTGAGATATAACGGAGCAGGATTTTCTACTTGTGGTTATTAAGCAATGTTTTGTGTGTTTTAACCCAGCTGGCAGTCTGATGTTTGATCACTGTTGAATCAGCGTCAAACACCACGGCTTAATCAGCTGTTAAATTATGTTTTGATTTAGACAGAACAGTCAGCATTGATTTCGCAATGTTGTTTCATAAACTTTAAACGTGTCAGAATAGTTTCAACATTTAAACAGATCTCTCTGAAATTTCAGTGTTAAGAGAACTTTGTTAACCTTTTCACAACCCTCAGAATTCAACGTTATTTCAACACTGACACTCAGTCATGTGCCAGCTGGGAAGTGTGTTAGCTGAAGCAATCAAACTTTACAACACTCAGCACAGTGATGTAGAAACTCCACCAGCAACGAGTGTTTGAGGTGAAATCACAGAGTGACTCAGAAACACCATCACACAAGTGTGCAGGCTGGGAGCCAGGTCCAGCCCTCACGATGTTTTCTGCTACCTTTTCTTCATCATCATTTCCTGTTAGCAAGAATATGCTTCAGGCCATCATACACTGATAATGAACAACCCCCCCCCCCTGAGGCCGTTTGGTCTCAGGGGCCCCAAAACCCTTCTTTTGGGACATGTTCCTGGCAAAATGATGTAAATGCATAAATTAGGGCAGTACGACGGCTTAAAGAGTCACAGTTTGAACGTTGGCGAGGAGTGTCCTGACACAAAGGGGAAAGTTGCAAAATAAGATTCGGGGACTTGCTGCCACTCTATTTCAAAATATCACACACAATAGTGACACCTAAATTAGTCACTATAACTCAAATTAGAGAAAACTGAATTTTCAGTCTCCAACCTTCCAGAGAATCTACTTGCCAGCAACATGAACCCAGAAGTGTTGAGTTCCCCAAAGTTTTATGTTAGAAATGTACAGAATGGATCCCCAGCACTTAGAAACTGCTGGATGCTAACTTGCATATGTTGGGAAATTTGCCAAATTCACATAACAGTCATTATGTACAAAAATACAATATGATAAAGTACAATATTTGACACTCGACACTTAAGTCATACGAGTTCATAAAAATGGACAAAACTGAATAGACTGCAGCCACAAACAAGCTGGAGAGCCAGTGGCCCCAGACTCTCGATGAAAACCTGACTGAGATTAAAATAGTGTATGTACTCACAATGGTGTAGTTTACAGAGAGCCTACGTGCAATTATATATCAGCCTCGCAGCGTAGGGCATGAGTCTATGCAGAGCCCACGCTGTAAGTATGATGTTGGTTCAGCACAGGATTATGAACCCCACTTAACTGAGGTGGGGTTGAAAAAAACACTGCACCATGGGGATTTGTTTGAGCCTAACACTTAAACACATTTGAGCATGAAACGTGTGTGTAATGCGCAGTGAACAAGTGTCAGTACGATGAGTCTTTGCTTTCTGTCCTCTCTGATCATCATCTACAGATTAAAATACACTCCCCTCTCTGCACATGTCAAAATCAAACAATTACTCCATCTCACTGGAGCAGGATCATAGAAATAAAAAGTGTCCGTTTCAGTGTCGGTTTTTGTGTTGATGTTTAAAACATTTAAGCGCTAAACTGACCACATTAATAAAACACTTCCCATCAGGTATCAAAGTGCTCAGTGTTGCAGTGATTCCTGTGGTGTGCATCAGGTCTACCTGCTGGTTCCTGGACTTCAGGCCGCTCTGGTATCTGGTGTCCAAACCTGCCGGCTGCAGGCTGGATGAAGTCCTGAGCAGCTGATAGAGCTCCACAGAACAGACAGAAAAAGATTCTGACGGATGGTTTCATGCTGAAGAGTTTATTCTGTGTTTCCTCTGTTTGAAACAGACTCACCTGGGCAGCAGGTTGATTTAAAGAGCTGAAGTTTGGCTCCGCCCACAGCCTGATTGACCTGATGGTTCTCCAGCTGTGTCCTGTTCACCTGCACCAACCTGCTGAGACTCACCTGAGCTACATTCAAAACACACAGAGCTTTACTCTGTATCCCAAGGATACGCTTTCATTTCGTTTTCAGAGAGGTTCAGTCTGTCGGGAAGAACTGCAGCAGACATGTTGGGTATTTCTGTTTGTTGGCACGGAGCCACACTTTTATCTGTAAATGCAGCTGATCATGGAGGCTCCTTCTCCACATATCTGTGATAAGATATTCTAAAGTCTTCCTATGACATCACTCAGGTGGTTTCAGGTGAGCCAAGCACAAAGGAAATATCATGATTACACGTTCATTTAACTGAACAATTTTTGCAAAACTGGATTTTTAAAGCAAAAAGTAAATCATAGTGAGATGGAGGTCGACCTCAGCTGTAACTGACCGACATCAGAATAAAGGGCAGAAATATTTTATCTATGTTTTTTAGCACTAACACAACAACAAATAAAATTTACATAAAAGCACATAGAGTCACATAAAATGGTTGGATAAATATAATAATACATTTTATAATTAACGCTGTAACTCTGCTAAAGTTATTGTTTGGACATTTTAGTTGCAGCCTGCGGTGAAACATAAGTCCACCACCGAAGATGCACTGGTTTCCAGTTGGTTACAGATTTCCAGTCATTTCACAGGATCTGAAACACATCGGCTTCCTTGTCAGCGCTGCTCACAACCATCATGAAACGCTCCCAGACTGTAGGGAGGCAGATCAAAGCTGTGGCACCAGCGCTCCATCCAGTCTTATCCTGGATCAGCTCAGCTCAGCTCAGTGCAGATCAGCAGGAACAGACCCAGGAACAGAGGAGGAGGAAGTATCCAGATCCTTCACTGAAGTCAAAGTACTAATACCACACTGAGAGAGAGTATTTCCTTACAAGTGAATGTCCTGCATTTAAAGCTTTATGAAAGTAAAAGTTAGTGCAGTAAAGTGTTCCCTGCTGTCAGTGTTTGATTCTATCTGATGTTTTTGGATTAATATTCCTGCTGCATTAATGTGTATGTGTCATTTTACTGCTGTAGATGTTTCAGGTTGAGCTCATTTTAACTCCTTTATATCCTGTTGGGGAGTTTAATCTGCAGCAATGCATCATGGTCTATAAGATCATCATATGTCTGTAGCGTGGCTGTCCTGTGAGAACCACGTATCTCTAAAGAGTCACAAAAACAGCCTGTTTTCAGCTTTGTGACGACGACTTTTCAGCTGATCCAAGAGGGTTTTTAAAGAGTTTATTTAGCTTCAGAAGGAGGAGAATGGCTCCCAGTTGAGGGCCAGATTTGGCCCCCAGGCCGTAGGTAGAGCATCACTGATGCCTCGTTATCTCTCATGTTGTCATATCTTAATAAAGATTTATTCTGCTCAGAGATGTTGTCAAACCTCCACTGCAATGAAGTTGTTTGTGTTGTAAATCTTACACACAGGCAGACAGTGAGTTTGAATTTAAGAGATTTTGCAGTGGTTTTAAATATGTCAAAAATAATCCTAATGAACGGTACACTTTCTAGCTTTTTCTGGAGCTTTCTACCACATCTCACAGTCTTCCTCAGTCTTCCTGTCACTGTCTCAGGGATTGCCTGGTGTCGCATGTGAATGTTCTCCTTGTTGTTTCGCTGTTCCTCCACGAAATATAATTTAGATTATGGCCATATAACATGTTGTTTGTGTGTGTGTGTGTGTGTGTGTGTGTGTGTGTGTGTGTGTGTGTGTGTGTGTGTGTGTGTGTGTGTGTGTGTGTGTGTGTGTGAGTCACAGACTAATTAAGGTCCTGGTGGAGTTCATCCTGTGAAAATTGTTTATGAATCATTAGAGGCAGAAAAAACATGCTCTCCCTCCTGTGTCCTCCATAGAAATAATTAGTCCAGACAAGGTCACACTAACACTAATGCTAACAAACACACAAACACACACTGGTTTCCTGGTGATGGAGGTCCTGAGAGAGAAGAGAAGAAGAGAGAGCAGTGAGAAAGAAAACAGGAAGGTGGAGGAGGAAGAAAGTTAAGTGAGTGAGTTTGTTCACACATCTGACATGTAACTCCTAATATATTTATTTATTTATTTATATAAATATGTCTGTCATCAGTATCCAAAACACACAGTCCAAAAGACACACATTACACAGTGTGTAAGTGTATTTTTTTCAATTGTAACGACACTCCTTCTGTAGAAATCTAAAACAAAAAATGTTTGTCCACAAATATAAATATATATATTTGTCACATAAATTCTAATATATGAGGTTTGGATTTGTCACTGTATTGCTCCTTATATTCATTCAACACAATAGACAAATATTACAATGTGATTACTGAAATACTAAAATATGCTGGACTTTTAGTAGATATTATTTTCTTTCCCTCTGTGAAATGGAAAAAAATCTCTTTTAGTTTTTTAAAACTAATAAATGCATATAACAGTTGGGTTGTTATTCATATTGTTCACACATGTCAAAAATGTAAAAGTAAATGAAAAGTCAAATTTTCTTTAACTGCACCGAAGTGATTGAGTGTCAATATTTGAAAACAAAAAAGACATCTGTAAAAAAAATTGTAAAATATCTAAAACATGTTTGTAAAAAAAATTTTTTTTAAAGAAAGTCTGTTTAATAATAATAATTTAAAAAAAAATCAGTTAAAGGCGCTGTATGTAAGAATGTGGCCAAAACGGTTACGGCACTCAAATTCAAAATACTGCCGCAAGTCGATGCTGATGCTGAGACTCTACTGACTGCGTGACTGGTAGACAGCGGTGGGTTGCGCAACAGGCCAAAACACAAATTCAAAACATGAACATGATTTGCGGACCGTAAAAATGTTTTTTAGATGCGAATATTCTGGCTGTACTGTTGTCGGTGAGATCAGTATGATATATGAACATTATTCCTTATTCTCTGTGACATATTAGGCAAGGCAAGGCAAGTTTATTTGTATAGCACAATTCAACACAAGGTAATTCAAAGTGCTTTACAGAGACATTAAAAGCAACAAGACACAATTTAAAACAATAAAAACTAACTAAATTAGGATGATTTCACGAATGTTTGCTTAAGATTTCTTACATATCTGATAATTATTACTAAAATCTTAAAAGAAATCATGTAGATATCTGAATACTATTAGTAAAATACCAAAAAAATATTAGTAAAATATAAACCAAAATAACACTGAAATATTTGGAAATTATACACAAAGTAGAAATATGCAAAAACAATCATAAACCAGCTGAACAGAACCCTGAAATAAACAATGTGTACAATAAACAAGTTTGATAACTTTGTCTTTAACCCTGTAAAAAAGTGAGATGGAATATTTAATAATTAAATATTATTCTTTGGTTTATATAGAACATGTTTTTGTCAGTGGTTTAAAAATCTGGTTTTCTTTTCTTTTTCCCTTTTATTCTTCCTTTAGGTTGTATTCTTTTAAGATACGAGAGAGGAAACCTGTGTGTGTGTGTGTGTGTGTGTGTGTGTGTGTGTGTGTGTGTGTGTGTGTGTGTGTGTGTTAGCATTAGCGTTAGCGCTGGTCGTCTCTCTCCATTCATTTCCTGTATTAACAGCAGCAGCCTCCTGGGGCTGTTAGCTGCTCACCTTCACTGATATTAATGAGCTCTCTCTCCGCTCATTTCCTTTATTTATTAACCGCTAACAGCCACAGGAAGGAGTGTGTGTGTGTGTGTGTGTGTGTAAAGGGCTCAGTCGTTTAAGTTTAATGTCGTGTTATTTTTACGCAGACGTGGCTGTTTTTTTTTTCTGTTGTTTGTTTCTTTTTGTTTCTGGAAAACGAAGCAGTTCGTTAATGATGATGACGGCAGCAAGTTTTTGGGACGACCTTGATGAAGGTGCGGAGAGTTTTTAAATGACAGAACGCTGCTGTGATGGGACTGGTCACAGGGAACATATGAGTTTAAGGGTTTCCTTTAAACCCTCAGGAATTCCATATACAGTATAAATATAATACTTTTATTTTTGTATGTTGCACTGTGTGTGTGTGTGTGTGTGTGTGTGTGTGTGTGTGTGTGTGTGTGTGCGTGTGTGATGGGAGACATTTCGGGGACACGGTGGAGGTAGCTGCTCAGACAGGTGAGGTCAGAGGTCGTCAGAAGACAAGCGAGCGCTGTTGTGGAATCTGCTGAGCGCCGCACTTCCTGTTTGACCTCTGACCTACACCATCCATCCCATAATAACTATCCTGCTCCATCCCCCTCTGCTGTCTCACTCCTAACACTGAATCTGAAATACACCAACTGGGACTGTGCTTCTGCTTTTATGATTAAAGAAGCATTTTAAACAAAAACAATAATATTGATTTCTTATTTTAGATTATTCTGAATAACAGTGAGCTCTTATTCTGAAATAAAGGCTGAGATCATGACCAGCACTTTTTTGTATCTATTGAATTTTCGCTAATCGAACCCAAAATAGGGATTATTTTCATTATTGATTTAGCTGCAGATTATTTTCTCGAATAATTGATGAACTGTTTTGTCTAAAAAATGTTTAAACAAATGTGAAAAAATGTTTGTTATTATTTCCCACAGCCCACACTGATCTATATAGATCACTGGATTTAACCAACAATCCAAAATTCAGTTTAGCATCACATAAAACAAAGTTACTATTCCAGCATTTGCAACCACTGCCTACGTCACAAAGCAACCCAGAGGGAAAGACGGATCCATCAAAAAGAGACTGACAATAAACTCAATAAAACGTGTCAGTATCGATGAAGCGCTTAGAGATAAAGGGCAAATGTAGTTAATAGCTGTGTAATGGGTAAAAATATGTATCTATATAAATTCATGGGTAGGGGCACGAGAGACCAAAAATATGTTTTTTATTTTTCAGAATAAAACAGTAAAAAGCTGTGCAGTATATGTGTAATATTGTAACATCTAAATCCCTGTTATCAAGCTGCAGTTCCTTTTATTTTGAAAGTCAGTGACACCAGTGTAACCTTTGACCCCGTGGTCACATTGGTCACTGACGTGGAGGACTCCAGCCATGAAACTCTGCAGCCCGAGGATGAGGTGGCAGCCTACATGGAGTTCAGATCCTCTGGAGGTTTGATGGTGGTGGAAGGAGCATGCTAACATGTTTCCTAACCTGGCAGTGACTGAATGTTTTCACCATCCAGTCAAAGAGACGTCCAATTCAAGAACGGAGAACCAGCTTCATGTGAGGGACTGGAGCCTGGACCATCTGCACCAACTCCCCTCATCATCATCATCATCATCATCATCATCACCATCATCACCATCATGTTGGTGTCTCATTAAACCAGAAACCCCATGAGCTGCTTTGCCAGACAGACGTTTCTGTGTCTGAGAGCTCTCTAACATTAGAT
This sequence comes from Epinephelus awoara, assembly GCA_035609425.1. Taxonomy (NCBI): domain Eukaryota; kingdom Metazoa; phylum Chordata; class Actinopteri; order Perciformes; family Serranidae; genus Epinephelus; species Epinephelus awoara. The sequence continues at coordinate 2,662,408 of CM069298.1, read as the reverse complement.
CCTCAGTGCTGCAGAGGGTGCAGAGGGAGGAGCAGAACACAGACATGTCTGACGCGCCTGAGATAAACTCAGGACGAGCAGATGGAAGGAGACGGGAAGTCCTGGAGGAGCAGCAGAAGAAGAAGAGCTGGATGTTTCGCCTCTTCAACACCGACTGAGAGCTGGAAGCTCCTTCAGGACGTCTGAGGATAAAACACATTTCAGCTTATCTTTATTATTCATGTCTGGAACACACAGACACTGAGAGACAGGAGGTGAACCAACACAGCGTTCAGACGGCAGGGAAAGATTCATAATGAAGTACTTAGAGCTCTAATGGCTGAAGGGTTGAGTAAAAGCACTTTCAGAACATTGTGGGACGATCAAAATCACAACCCAGTCACCAGAAAGATGTTGGCATTATGTGTTTCTGCAAATCACAGATAGATTACATTTGTACCTTATGATGTAGCAGATACACTGAAACTGTCGTTAACGTGTGGTTAGATTTAGGCACAAAAACCATTTGGTCTCATTCCTAGTCATCACATATCGCAGCTTTATCAGTCACCTTCCACGTCTTGATATTACACGCTACGTATCCTCCTGTGTTTGCTGTTGATTTTCTGGAATACTGCCGCCGCCGCCAAGATGTCAACAAAAGCACGTGGTTAGATTTAGAATGAAAACATCATGGTTTGGCTCCACATTCAAATGGGAAGCAAACACCAGGCTCTCAGATGAAAGTCCAGGGTTTGTTGGACCCTCCTGCCTGCCCTGTGAGGACTTTCATGCTGCTTATACATTGTTACAAGCAGCACTTCAAATTGGTCCAGTGGCGTATCGTACCGCCGCGACTGGCCGCGTTATGAACTGACGCCACAGTCCGTGTATCAAACTGCTGTGACAGATGCTGGCTGGCCGTGTTACAAACTGACGCCACCTGGTAACCTGCTAAACTCAAAGTTTTGAGTGCGAGCTGTTTCCAAAAAATATTAAGTTGAGTAAGCAAATAGATGTTTACAGCGTACATCACTTTAGAAATGTTGATATGTATGAAACATGCAAATGTAATGATGTATTTGTGGTTTGCAGAAACATACGAGGCCAACAATTTCTTCTGTCGACTGGGCTGAAAGTCAATGCAGCAAAACCAAAGATATAATTTTCTTATTTTATGTTCTCTTGTTTCTTGTCAAAATTTGGTACCTGCACTACCCACAATGCAACTGGACCGCTGACGGTTCAGTGGGACATTTGGGTCTGTTATGCTAATAGTGGCGGCAGGCTGCAGAGTTCTGTTAGCTCACTTCTGTCTGACTCTGCACCTCTAGAATCTTTTTTATTTTCAGTCTTGTTGTCTTCCGACCAAACTGAGTCAGTGAGTCGTTTTTAAAACAATGGTCTTTTACATATGAGCATACAGGAACCTTTTCTATCATATGTTTTAGAATTCTGACCTGCTGTCTGGTTGACCTCTGACCTTCGTCTGCTGAGGCAGTTCAAGATTCTTGTAGGAGTTCAGGATTCTGGTCTGTGTTGATTTTTGTGTCTGAACCTTTAGACTGTTTCAATCCAGATTTGGAGGTTTAGACGGGACCTGGACTCAGACCAGCGTCTCTGTCCGTCTGATCTCTTTGGCGTCTTTGCCAACAGCTGGAAGACGATTTGACGGGACTGATGTCTGTCTGTGTGAAAGGGTGCGATTTTTGTGGGCTGTTCAGTGAGGAAACTGCTGATTTAATTGAAAAAGAGACATTCAGAGGAGGAGGAGGAGGAGAAGGAGGAGGAGGAGTCACTGGCTGTTGTTCTGCTCTCATCCAAGAGGCTTCTTCAGTTCTAAAGGACTGGTGCAGAGTCGCAGGCTTTAAACCCTGTGTGGGCGTGAACCTTACAGCAGACCTATTCAATTGATTTGTTGATTTGATTTTATTAATTCATGCTCACAGTGGAACCGAGGGTTCACTGAAAAAAATGCAGAATTTTATATATCTAGTTAAAAAACATAAGCATACATACACAGAGAATGAATGGGATTTAAAAAACAATTATAATAACAACAATAGTAACAGTAATTTCAGAGGTAGCAAGGCAAAGGTAGCAATCAAGGTAGGCAATAAAACACAAGTAACAAATACATGTTTGTAACTTTCTTTGGCAACCTCTGGCAGTACAGCTGCCTCGTGTTGGTGGTAGGAGGTCATGCAATGGATGTTGGGAGTTGTGCATGTCCCGGATCAGCCTCCTCCCTCCTGAACTGGAGTAAGGGGAGCGCTTGCCAGATTTTTCCTGCTCTCCTTGTGATGATTTTGCAGCTGCGTGTGTTTGGACCCGCTCTAGATCTGCTTGTTGTTTTTTGGTGCAGCCCACCAAGAATACTGAGCTGTGTTCCACACACAGTCTGATGAGGGTTGTGTAGATGGTGACGAGGTCACCTGCAGGTAATCCATGTCTTGCCATGACAGTTAGGTAGTGCAACTGTTTTAACTGCCTTTTCGATGTGTGTCCAGGTGATAACCCTAGCCTGTCCACAACAGGTACTTCCTGTCCTCCAAGCATCAGGGGAGGGGGCTGTGGTGGATCCCTTGCAAAGCATTTTCGCAGCTCTACTGATTTCTGCCTGTTTAGCAGCATCTTATTATTTTCCGCCCAGTCATCCAGCATTTGTGCCTCCTGGTGCATTGATGTGTCCGTCATGATGTTAGGTAGGGGGATTGCCCTCGACAGCCCGATGTCATCTGCATATCCCACATTAAGAGTGTCCTTGAACACAGCATCACGAGTGGCCATGTAGAGGAGGAAGAGGTATGGGGACACGACTCCCCTTGTGGCACCCCAGATGTTACCTCGATCCAGGAGCTGTGAGCACCATTTGCCAAAACTCTTTGTCTCATTGTTGGGGTCGCCACAGTTTTTAAGTGCTTCCCTGATGTGTTTCTGTTCCTTCACCTTTCCCTCTGTCCTCGTGGGCACATTCTCAGCCCGATGGTTAGTTAGACTTGAAGAAGTCTCTTACAGGAGGCGAAACATCTCAAAAAACTCAAGCAAGTCCAGTTAGCTACAATATAGCCCTTATGATTACCATGACCTGGATGACTGAGAGTCTTCACCAACACACTACATAGATGCAGTCCATTTAGAGGCCAGTTAGCAGGTGAAGTGAGAGGTTGTGTCTCAGAATGAATTTCAGATTGTTTCTCAGCAGTTTGGGGCCTCGAGAAGCCACAGCAGATAATGAGGGTTCAAGCTCTTTAATAAGAGGCAGATTTCTAATAAATTAGTGCTAATAGCTCACTATTTATATCAGACTAATGTGGCATAATGAGCTACGCCCTCAATTACAGCGTGTTTCATTATATAATTAATGTTCATCCTCGTTTCATTTCATTCAGAGAGCGAGGGGAGCTCAGCCTGCAGGATGACAAATGTTTCAAGTTTAAAGAATCGCCTGAAGAAATTAAAGTTTCTCACTCGGATCAATTTACTGAAACACAGCAACATGAGGAGTCAAGATTCCTTATCACCACGGTGACCAATAGATTTCTTAGGAACCATCAACACCTTGAACTGTCCTGAAACAGGTGAAACTGCACTTTATTTTAGGGCTGAAACGATCAGGCGATTAATCAACAAGCTGACTGACAGAAAAATATCCTGCAATGATTTTAATGATTGATGAAGCAAATTGCTTTTTTTCAGTAAAATAGTCCAAAAGTCACGTGTTGGTGGCAACATCCCAGCCATCACCGTCAGACGCAGGAGGAGACCTAGTGCGTAATATGACTTTGTCCCTGTGTCCACCAAAATGGACACAGGGACAAAGTCATCAGTGTAAATGTAGATGTAGTCTTGATTAAGTCTGAATCTCAGGTGAGTAAGGACATTCTGAGAAGCAGGTAACACACACATAGACTCTCTGCAGATTTAATGTCAGACAGTTTCCATAGTTGTTGACGATGATGATGTTTCATGTTGTCTGACAGCAGACAGCTGTTCATCTCTGTCATCCACACTCTGGTTTCTCATTTCTCCAGAGCTCGATTTTTTTGTCCCTCTGGTCCTCTCTGAGCAGGACGCCTCATCTGTCACCGGCTCACACCCGCGTCAGAACAATAATATCCCTGCCAGGTGTGATGGACAGCTGAGGCGAGGCGGTGACAGCGGCGTGGTGTCCGGACACAGATTGAAGGTGGAGCGACGGAGACGAACGTTGACATTTCCATCAGAAGTCTGTTCACGATGCCCGGAGACGCTGTGTCCTCAATAAAACACCTCCGCCCTCAGAGCGGTTCTTCAAGGCCTCGGCCGTGATTGCAGCGCGGCGTCGCTCGTTGAAAACTTACAAGAAACACTTCAGCTGTGTCCACACTGAGATTTATTGGATCAAAGAGTTTCTTTTCCACTTTAAAATGTATTGTCTCTGGCTCAGAGAGTGACAGTTGAGGGGAGCAAACTCAGAAACGTGTTTTCTGCTTCCTGAACTCCTCGAGAACTTATGAAGTCTGGCAGCTCGGTCGATAGAGGAAAATGTTGCCACTATACGTTTCTGCAAACCTTGAATACGTTACATTTGTATGTTTTATGTGAATCATATTAACGTTGCTAAAGTAGGATCGCCACATTTGATTTGTGAAAAAAGCAATGATGTGAAGCTTCACTAACTACACCTGTCCATTTACCAAAGTAATAACAAAGCCTGAGTGGGTTTATACCATATCCATGACAAAAACAGGAGCACATAATCTCCATTCAGTCTTTAATGGGTTAAAGACACTGGTTGTCACGTTAGCTGTCTCACAGAGTGAGCCAGGCTTTTGATGCATGCAATGATTTGTCCAAACTGACGACATATTAATCGTGACAGCAGTGCGAGACATGAGAGCAGTCTAACTGCGACATCCAGTCAGGGGCTTTCAAAACGACAAACTGTTTCCAGACATGCACAATGCCAGCACTTTGGGGGGAATTAGGTTGAGTCTGCTTTGAAAAGAACATATCTTTAATTTTAGAAATGACATCTCAGCCTTGTCTTTATTTATTTGTATTTAAAGGTAGACTATTCAGGATTTGTGGTTACTGCAAGCAGAAGTGAAAATAAACGCCAGCAATAGATTGATTCTCTTTTGGCATTTTGCCTCTCCATATTTGTGTTTTTGCCGGCGCTGTGTTTCTTAGCTTCCTGCTGCTCACAATCTGGCACCTAGTGGCTGCATTTTTATCAAGCCCCGACCTCACCTGAGCACTGTGGGGGTACATGCTCATAAATGTCCCAAATACACATCAAAAAATAAATAACGATTTTGTTCTTAAAGCCTCTCTAAGTCTTCCTAAGCTTGAAAAGTTTTTGTCACATACATCTCCTCATGATCCACTGTGTACATGTCCTCTGATCCACAGGTTGTGCCGTAAGAAGAGGAAAGATGGTGATAGGTAATAAATCCAGTTCACACTCTCTCATAAAGAAACATAAACAATACAGCATGAAATACACAATATGGTGAATTAAGACTAATCAATACAAAGATGAATAGATGAGGAGAATACTGTCAACAAGGAATAAACTCAGTCAGGCTTATATATTACTACTGCTCCAGTGCACTCAGAGGTCAGACTAAAGAAGCTTTGAGTGGTCAGAAGACTAGAGAGGTGCTGTACAAGTGCAGGTCCATTTGCCATCAAGCTAATGAACTTTGAGCTTTTTCCTGTCTTTAATGAATAAAATAAATTGAATAAGAAAATAGCAGGGAAGAGTGAACAGATCAGTATGGACAGAACAGAAAGAGGGGTTCATTTGCAAAAACAGATTTTTTATTTTCCTTGTGCTCTCCAGGTGATATCAGTCAAAACAGTGTTGTTTTATTCACACTAAGTCTTTTATCAGTTTGTGCAGATCAGAACTGACGGCTGTGCAGCATTGTTAGAGTCTGATGGTGACAAGGTGAAGAAATGTCTCTGAATCAGGAATATTTTTATCAGCGTGTGAACTCACTGAATATTATGAGTCATTACTGAGGTGATTAATATTCAGATCAGCTGCCTGTCCTTCATTAGAGTGACCACGCTGATGAAGGACAGGCAGCCGAAAACATTTTGTACGCAAGGTGTGGCAAAGACGAGCTGTGAGTGTTTTCATTTTGATGGGCTTGTACTGAAGATCACACTGATCTTCACCCTGCTGAGTGTGTGTGTTCTCAAAGTCAGAAGTCAGACAGACAGACAGACAGACAGTGACTGGACGTCTCACCTCTGCTTAAGTAATGAGCTCATTCCAGTTGACAGACTCGCGGTGAGTCACTCACCTGCAGACTTTGAGCAGAATTTCATTTCAAAAAAGATATCGACATATGCAGTGAGAAAACACTGTCGGCTCCGACTTCACCTGAACTTTTCAGAAACACGAGACGCTCGAGTACAAAGAGACAAACTGCAGGTTTTAGGACTTCTCCTGAGATTAAACTGATCAGTACGTGTGGAGACCTTTAACTCACGGTTCTAAATTCTGTTTTCCACAAACAAACTATCCACAGCAGGCAGGCAGGGATTCTAGCAAAGCTGTTTTAAACCCAGTCTAAACTGCTCTGATCACAGTTTGATCTGGTTTAAACACAGTTTTAGCCATAGAAACACATGAGAGTAGAATGAATGTTAAACTGTTTGCTGTGGTCATTTGACTGGCTCACAAGAAAATGGCGATGTTGTTGGTTGTGGCAATAAGGTGCATCACGCTCACTAGTTTGAGAGCATTACTTTGGGCTACGGTCCAGGCTAAAGCCTGATGTATGGTAGGGCGCTCTTGATGAGTATTTGACATGAAAGAAAAGTGATGTACGTCACTTTTCTTTCATGTTCCGCACCCGGAGAATGCTTTGTTATTCCCTGAACACGTTCATATGTTGTTGTGCAGTCCTTGGTATCGATGTGCCCGCCCTGACTCTCCTGCTTCATCTGCTCCCTGGTAAACCACTTTCTGTTTTCGACCATGAGCTCTGCGTCTGCCCTCCTGCTTCCTGTTCGCCCGTTTCCTGCAGCTTTCTGGGAAGACAACACATTCTCACTCTCGTTTCACAGGAAATGTACAGTTTGCATACAGTCCCTTTAAAAAAATGCGCTAAATCTGTACAGCACCGCAAATTAATGGTTTTTTTTTCCTTGAAACTCAAACACACACGGTTGGGTTTAGGGGAAAATAACAAGGTTTACCGTTAGAATCTCACAGGACACAAACAAAGTCTGTTTGTTGGACCCATTCACCATCCCTCCCGCCTGCCCGCCCCAGTCGGACTTTCGCCGCCTTAACTTTCATCCTTGTCCCGCCACATGTCCCCCTGATGCCGCAACAGCAACCTGCTGCCTGTCACGCTGATGTTAACTACGGCTTTATGTCACTGCCCAAATGCTGCATTTTGACGACTTTGGAGTAAACAGGGTTTGGAAAGAATGTCACCCACACTGTTGAACCCTCAGCTGTGTGTGTGTGTGTGTGTGTGTGTGTGTGCACCTCACCTGTGTGCTGCTACAGTGTTCCAGGTGTAGAGCTGCGGATTGATTCTGTTCCCCTGGGGACTCTGAAACTAAACATCGACTCTCTGTTGCCTCACCAGTCTGCATTAAAGCTCAGTATAAACTGCTCCGCCTGTCCCTGCTGTGCTTTTGGGCTCTAACCACACCCATCACAACATGACTTACCAAGCTAAGGTTTTACAGTAATTTCTGTCCAAAGTCCTACAACAATAAGTTTCCTCTTGGCAAGGCGCACCTGACTGCGATCTGGCCACGCTGGTTCACAATAATAGAGCATGAGGTGTTTTCTTGTGCGCACAGAAAGTGGAGGGACAAAGGGTCTTGTTGTGTCGGTGGGTTTATTGGGATTGGAAATATGAAGGGATTAAATCCAGCACTCTTCAATTCCTCTCTGGCAGCAAAGCAACAAAGATGCACAGAAGATGTTTCTCCATGTTTAGTACTACTCTGTTGCTCGTTTGGTCCGTACTGCAACCTCTCACCTCAGAGACTTTGTGACTTGCTTAAATTGGTTTGTACTGACGTTGCCCACAGAGCAGTTAGCGTGGCTGTGGACTCTCAGTCTTGAATCAGCTCCTGCAGCGATTCTCCCAGATCTAGTGTCAGCCACTCTCGCAGGTTTTTATTCAGCTGTATCAGGAGAAGTCATGAAAACAGATGAAGATGATGAGAAGAGCGTCTCCTGCGAATCGATGCTCAGGTCGGCGAGCTTCTTCAATCTCACAGTGACTTATTGATCAGTCGGACTCTGCAGACATCTGCGGCGATAAATGAGCTTGAGGGAGAGTCTCTGCATCGTATCCTCACAGGAACTCCACCAATCAGATCCAGGTCACCTCTCTCAGTCACTGGATAACACACACACATATTTAACTGAGTCACAGCAAACACACAGTGCTGCAGGCCGACTCACAAATACTGCCAGAGGTCTTTTTTCTGGAGGGAAAACTCATCAGCTGAACACAAAACAGCGAGCCTGGGAAAAGGTTTACAGCAGCTGATCTTCACCAGCACAAAGACCTTTCTGTCAGAAGATTTCAGTAAGTGACTCACCCTGTTTTGTTACAAGAATCACATGATACTGAATTATATATTTGCTGGTTTGAATCCATCACCCAAAGTTAAGCTCACCAGCATCTCTGAAGCATCTCTAAAGCTCACTGATTAACATTTTACCTTGTGTCCAATAAAAGCGGATGTTTTTTAAGAAGAGTTTGAGACGTGTCCAGCCATGTTTTAGTGACCAAACCAGGTATTTTCAAACCAAAGCCTTAAGTTTTAACCCTAGCCAAGTGCTTTTGAGCCTAAACCTTACCAAAGTGTTGTCACAACAGAAAACAAATGTCAAGTTTTAAAGTATCTACTATATATGATGCAAACAAATGTAATATATCCATGGTTTGCAGAAACGTATGACATTTATTCTGTCGGTTGGGTTGACAGGAGCAGTGGTGGAAGAAGAACTGAGATGTTTAATTAAAATAAAAATAGGAACACCAAAGTGTAGAAATAGTCTCTTACAAGTAAAAGTCCTGCACTCTAACCAGATTACATCAATGTCCCATTCCAGAAATCATGACCTGGTTACTCAAGATAATCTGCAGACCTTGTTGTGAGCAGTTTTATGTAGGAACTACACCTGCCAACTGTATCACCGCACACAGAGAGGTGTGCATCTACTCAGGGACGAGAGGCTCGTGCTCGTGAAAGTGCAAGATGCAAACATTAATGGCGTCCTCCTCGGCTGAGCTGTAACATCATTGTTATATTATTAATCTGAACCTGCAAACTAAAGTTATCAAATAGTTGTAGTGAACTGAAAAGTACAATATTTGCCTCTTAGATGTCATAGAGTCGGGGTACAGAGTGGCCCAGGAACGAGTCCTAAAACCAGGACATGAATTAACATTTTTTGCACTCCTAGTTCCCTCGTCTTGAATCAGTGGGATTTTTTTGCGAGATGTCTGAAATAATGTTTGTGGTTAACACAAGCGTAAGAAGTGTTCACATTTTGTTCTACATCATAAAATACGTCAGTAAATACCCACTCATTTAGTTTGGATCTTTCATGTGTTAAAAAAGTGGTGGCTAAAACGTCATCACTCAAACCCAGCTTTACAGACGTACTGCGGGGACGGTGTTACGTCATGCGACCACAGTGTAGTTCACTTACAGCCAAACGTTAGCTTTTTACTTCAAAGTTCCTGAAATCTCTGCTGGTTGCTTCATGGCTCAGAGTCAAGAAACAGTGTGGAACATAGCCCACTGTGGTTTTTACACAATTTCGAGATATAAGTGCATATTAAATGAGCTCCAGAGCTGATTCCTTTTTGTTTTTAACATTTGGACGGAGCCAAGCTAGCAGTTTCCCTCTGCCTCCAGTCTTTATGCTAAGCTACGCTAACCAGCTAAGAAGCTTTCCTTTCAAATTTAATATATAAATATGAGAGTGGTGTCAAACTTCTCATCTAACTCTGAGCCAAAAGGCCAATAAGCATACTCAAGTGGTGAATTGTTGCTTGTCATCTTCCTGATGAACTGATAAGCAGATCTTTCATCACACCTCCTGGACAGACCTTCAATCTCTGACGATGTACTTGTTCTTAACTTGCAGTGTTGCTACAGTACGATCACTAGCTGTAAAGCAAAGCAACATGTTTCAAGACACACTCACTTTGAAGTTTTACAATCAGCTCTTAAACATCTTATGCAGGTTATTACACTGTGGTGCGTTTTAGTACCTGCTGGGACAAACGTCCGCTGCTGGATGGATTCATAAATCCCTGAATAACAGTCGTATTAATGCCCCCCTTCATAAAAGTGATGTGTTTCCTGCTGCTGACTGGATGACGAGCGTCGTAAATATGAGCAGCTGCTGTTCAAGGCTGATCGCTTTATCCAACAGGAGAAGGAAAATGGCAGCACACAGTCTGGATATCAGATTCAACACTGTGCCAACATTTTATTATGTCTTTGTTGAGTAATGTGGTGCTTGCATTTAAGGTGAGGAGAAATAATATTATAGTGTTTTCATGGTGCAGATTTGTCCTCAATCTATTTGGTCCTCCAGACATGTGGAAAACCTTTAATGTTGTTTCCTGTCACACAGCCTGAGGTCTCTCTGCAGCAGTTTGGAATTAAATTAACCCTGTTATAGTCTGGTCCGGGCCTCGATCACAGCTTTATAGTCCTGAGTAGAACTGCAAACCTTTGATCAGTTTAAAGATTCGTAGTCGCTTACCGTTGTTCTGGTGTCCTGTGCCATTTTCCTGTTTCCTTCTCCTGCAGCTCTGCCCAGGTCTGCTGCACCGCCTAATGAGGTGCACCTGGCCTGGGAAGGAGGTGCTGAGGAGCTCCTGTGGCAGCAGCACATCCCAACGATTTCAATGGTCTCTTCTGTGGTTGATTTGGGTCATTGGTGGAGTGTTGTTCGCCCTGTAGGGCTGCCCAAAGGTGGAGCGTGACACACTTGCATCCCAACTCGTCAAATACTAGGGGTGTAATGATCCATCGATCTGGATCGATATATCGATGCGAAACATCGATCATATCATCATCTTTAGGTTACGCCTTTATTTTGAAAGTCTGTTAGCTGCTCTGTTTCAACAATGTTCTGCTGAAAAAACGTGCATGCAGGCTGAACTTCAACCGAGCTGTTCTGCCGGGAGCTGCAGTGACGTCAACCAACAGTTAGTAGGAAAAATAATAACGGTACATGTAACTTGTTAAGCTGTGAATAGAGGAAGAAAAGGCCACTAGCCGCTTGCTATTTTAAACAATGTAAACATGCGTAAAGCTTTTAATGTGTGACTTGCAAAATACAATTGTTTTGTTTATGAACACCCGGCTCTGAGTTAAGCACGTAGCAAAGCGCTAACTGGGCAGACTCTCTGGGAGGAAAGCAGCTCCGCTGACAGTGACAACAGAAAGTTTGTTGATGGGGTGGGGAGTCGGGACAAGCTGAGCTCAGACCCACAGCGCAAAAAGTCGTATTCAGGGGTTTGACTGCTGACCTTTTGAAAGATGTGGCAAATCACCTCGGACTGGCTTCTTCAAGATGTGTTCAAGTTGTCATGTTTGTTGTAGATCTCAACAAAAATTCACAGAAAGAACAAAGTGGGCGTGACTTAATGATCAAAACATGCACTTTCAGTGTGTAGGTCGTTGGCTTTGAGGTTTTTGTTTCCTGTAGCAAAGGTGATTTTGAAAACAGTCACACAAGTCGTGGAAGAAGGGGAGAACTTTGGCAAAAACAGCCGGCCAATGGCAGGTTTATAGCCACAGTGTACATCTGGTACGTCACCTTACTCACCCCAACTTATCTTTTCACATGTTTTCCTACAAACAGCAATGCATCCAAATCTGTACATATCTCACACATTGCGTGAGGCTGCAATCACGTGACCAATGCACTGGTGGCAGTAAACCAGGAAGCAGTCCTGAGTGCTTGTAAGGACGCAGGTTGGGGTGGATGGGTCACAAAAAACAAACTTTTGGCAGGGACTTATGGGAGTCACGTGTTTGGATGAACTTGAACTGTGTTTCTTTTCCTAAACCTGACCACAGTCACTTTTATCACCTAAATCTAACCTCCATAAGTTTACGTTAATTACACAGCTGTGACGTCATTCGTGGGGTGCAGATTCGTAGGATATCATACTTTTTTTTTCTTTCTTTGAAGATGTTTCAGCTCATCCAAAAGACTTGGTCAGTTTTAATGGACTGGTGCAGAGTCGCAGGCTTTAAACTTTGTGTGGGTGTTATCACTTCCAGAAACGTTGAGGTCACATGTGGGTCGTTGACCCACTCGGCCATGTTGTGTGTCGTTAGCGTTCAATGGATCCAGGTGTGAATGAGTGTTGAGTCGTCTGGGGAGGGATCTCAAGACTGCATTATAGCTGGGTGATAAATGGTGTCGTAGACCACCTCCTCTGTTTAACAATGGTCATTCCAGTTTGACGTAGATAACTTCTTTCACGCCTCTTTCAAACCATCTTTCTTCTCTGGCCAAGATGTGCACATTGCTGTCCTTAGAGGAGTGTCCCTCCTCCTGTAGATGTAAGTGGTACGTGGGCACGTTCTCAGCCCAGTGGTTAGTTAGAATTGAAGAAGCCTGTTACAGAGCTCGTAAGTCACGCCCCTTCCAGCAGACCCCCATCGGGCCTCTAGGCCCGAAAAAATGAATGGGAGTCAATTGAGAGAAAATTATTATTTTCTGGTCCCAGTCATTAAATGCCTTGGGTCTAAATAATATTTTTTCATGTTAAGAGTTTGACAGTTTATTGCATGATTCTTCAGTTAAAGGCTGTGGAAACAACGTAATGAGAAAGACTACATGTCGCCTATGTGACGTCACGTCATCACACTTCTCAACTCACAGTGCTGCTGCTGCGTCTTCTGTCACGATCTACGGAGCCATCAGATCAAGATGCCGGTGTGTTTCGTACCCGAATGTGACCGTTCCAACAAGAAAGGCTGTTCTTTCTTTCGATTCCCGTCTGATGTTAAAACTCGTCTCGTCTACTGGCGCGGACAACGCTGACCATCTCCCCACTGGCGTAGCTGAAACTTTCCACATGTCCAGACTTGTAGTGGTTTTCGCCACGCTTAAGGCTTTTGTCCTCTCCTTGGAAGAAGGCGGTGAAGTGTACCAGAGACACAGCCATGTTCCGAGTGCGAGTGGTGACGTATATCATACTTTCTTACTGTAGTCCACAAAGCGCTCTCACACAAAACCGTATCAAACTTCTTCCCACTAAATTGTAGCTTTCTTTGCACAAAAAAATATATTAAAAATTCACAAAAAAAGCTGACACAATTCAAACGGGACCAGAAAATAATTTTCATCTAGCCACTGAAATACATTATGAGAAATAGACTTTTAAGGTCCCGTGTACCGGAAACGGAAAAACGTAACTTCGAGCTCTATAGGAGGCGAAACGTCTCAAAAAACTCAAGCAAGTCCAGTTATCTACGATATAGCACTTATGATTACCATGACCTGGATGACTGTCCTCGTGGTCACGCTCTCAGCCCGATGGTTCAGGGTCAGATGACGTCCAGCTTGTGCTCCAGTGGGTGGAGTCAAACAGCAGGTATTGGTCTGTGTGTAGGTTTTCTGTACAGAAAGTCCAGTTGCCTATGATATATCACTTTGGATTATGCACCATGACCTGGATTCACCAGTACATACAAACTGTTGTGCCTTTATCATAGGATATCATATGAACCGCTCTGTGAGAACACGTTGCCCTTGGAACCTGTATGGCGACCCCTGACCTCCGTCTATGTTCCTTTATTTTTGTGTAATAATAAATAAACAATACAATAAACAAAGATAAACCAACACAACCAGGGAACTTTCACAAATGCTTCCACAGGAACCTTAAAAGAATGATGGAAGTTGAATCTGTCCCAGAATCTGAATGTAAAATCAAAAAGAAGCTTTATCTGGATTCAGAAAGCTGGCTCCAGTCTAGCTCTGATAAAATAATTAATTTTTAGTTTTGTTATTAACAGATCATTCGTTAATAAATAATAATGATCAGTGTCTCTCTCTCAGCAGCTCTTGTTCCAGCTCCCTGCAGCTGTCTCGTCATTGTCACGTCTTCCTCGCCGCAGTGTCGTCGTCCTCTGGTCGTGACTTTGCCTGAGGCGACTCCACGTCTGTCAGTCTGTCTGTCCATGCTGATGTCTCACACTGTGGCGGTGGCAGGTGGCACTTCCTGCTGTCTGACGCCATGGCGCCGGCTGACGACCTGTCAGCAGGACGTCTGTGATTGGCTGAGTGACGCGAGGCGAGCAGCTCCTGCGGGCGTTAACATTTCAGCGGGAGACGCTCAATGAAGAGTTCACGAGGAGTGACGGGCACAGATGTTTTGAGGCACCACCTGTCAATCAAATATCACCTGACTGAGTGGTGACAGGTGAAGAGACCGTCAGCGTGGCAACGTGCCGTCACATCCAGCTGATCCTGCCGCCATTGAACGCTCCGTTTCCTCCTCCCTTCATCCTTTGTGTCTCATAAATGTTTGATGTGACATTAATAGGCGTAAACACAGATGCCGACACATCACAAACCAGCCTCGCACATCAAACACATCACTCTCTGACACCCCCCAACCCCAAGGGCACCGTTTCCCGAGTGAGCTAACTAACGTGAGCCGCCGCCCCCACCGCAGACTTCACTTCCTGTCTGTCTGCAGAGCATGAATCAAACAGCACATGATAAAATATTGACTGAGTGAAGAACCGTATGGAGAGAGGTTAATATACGTGTTCACTTCCAACATTTGAATATGTGAATCTTAAAACCAGCTGTTCTTTCACTTTGCGTCACGTCCTGTTTATCGACTGTTCATCTGAGGAAAATTAATAAAATTGTGTTTTTGATCAAGTGCATCATTTAGGAAAACCTTTCCGGATCATTTTTTTGTCCTCCTACCTGGAGTGCCACTTTATACTCAAGATTGTTTTGGTGCAAGTAGCAGTGTTGGAGATATCAGTCGTTGAGATGTCTGTCTTCTCTCAGATATAATGGAACTAGAAGACATCGGCTTGAGATGCTAAAGTGCGAAGAAATAACCTACCAACCCCCAACCCACTAACAGACAGACAGAGTAACAACTTCAGTAGATCTCTCTGGGTCAACCTCTGTCTCTGTGAACGGCGTTTTTTTAATCTCAAAGGTAACGAATGTATGTGCAAGAGACATGAGACAGTGGTATGTCCTGATTCTGTGCACACTGCATGCAACAGTAGGTACTTTTGAAGGGCCGCTGCAGCACATACTGAAAGTGAAAAGATTGAGAACCTGTGTGTTTAAAAAGAGAAGCACTACCTGGATACGTTACATACTGAGAGCACAACCTCAGATTAAAGACTGATGGAATATCTAATTATTTGCATAAAATTAAATGTTTGTATCATTCTGTAATGTTTAAACTTTTCTATCAAATTTGCGGCATTTCCATTTCTAATGTACAAACTGAACATGTGCATGAAAATGCCTTTATTGAAATATTGCGTAAAATGATCTTTTAAAAGGAGCAGGTACCAAATCTTCTTGTTCGAACATTAGAGCTGTAGAAGAAGAGG
Source organism: Epinephelus awoara (assembly GCA_035609425.1). NCBI lineage: Eukaryota > Metazoa > Chordata > Actinopteri > Perciformes > Serranidae > Epinephelus > Epinephelus awoara. The sequence goes on along the minus strand of CM069298.1, from coordinate 2,646,811 downwards.
GCTGTTGTGCTGCAGCTACACTCACCGAAATCTGAAAATAACCTTCAAAGGTGAAACCCTGTGATAAAAGACACTCTGCCGAGCAGTTGTGTGGTCTGAAGCGTATTGATCTGATATCAGAGGAAACCACAGCTGACGAGAGGAAACACTGGGCCCTGATCAATAATTCAGAGGAGTTTGTTGGAGTTTGTGCAGGCTGTTAGCAGAGTTGAGTCAGGCAGATCGACAGATTACAGAGTGTGTGATAAATGATGAATGACAGAGTGAAGAGATGAACCTGTGAGTCAGAGCGAGGAGAATATTTACTGTATCAAATAATGTTAATGTACATTCTGCAGGTTTAAAGTGATCACTGAGACTTTTAAACATGTGCAGACATGTTGCAGACACCTGCAGAAACAAAAGGACCACAAGGAGACACACAACGACAGCCCGTTTACATTCTTAGGTCATCATATACTGACACTTCGTTATGCCTGTCAGCGTGACATCAACACTGAAGGCACCCTTGAGCATCTTTATGTGACGCACCAGGTTTTCAACGCACCATAATGTAAATCCATCCACTGCATTTGATACTGAGACAGACACATGTAGTTAAAAGTGAGAAAGTCTGTGTAGAGTGAAACAGGAGTTGGATTGGTCAAACAAAACTAGACTTTTACCCAGGAGACAGCAGTTCCTGTCCTGCGTGAATGCAAAAGTCAACATTGTTTTAACGTAAGCTAACGTTACATAATTTACATATAGTCTAGACAACAACAAACAAAGTTCAGACTCAAACTGCTGATACTGACAGAACCGGACCTGGACCTGAACACGCTGCCCCCCCTCCTCCTCCACTGCCCCCCCATCCTCCTCCTCCACTGTCCCCCATCCTCCTCCACTGTCCCCCCCCCTCCTCCTCCTCCTCCACTGTCCCCCCTCCTCCTCCTCCTCCACTGCCCCCCCTCCTCCTCCTCCTCCACTGTCCCCCCTCCTCCTCCACTGTCCTCCCTCCTCCTCCACTGTCCCCCCTCCTCCTCCACTGTCCTCCCTCCTCCTCCTCCACTGTCCCCCCCCCCTCCTCCTCCTCCTCCACTGCCCCCCCCCTCCTCCTCCACTGTCCTCCCTCCTCCTCCTCCACTGCCCCCCATCCTCCTCCACTGCCCCCCCCCCCCCTCCTCCTCCACTGTCCCCCCTCCTCCTCCACTGTCCTCCCCCCTCCTCCTCCACTGTCCCTCCTCCTCCTCCACTGCCCCCCCCCTCCTCCTCCACTGCCCCCCCCCTCCTCCTCCACTGTCCTCCCTCCTCCTCCTCCACTGCCCCCCATCCTCCTCCACTGCCCCCCCCCCCCCTCCTCCTCCACTGTCCCCCCTCCTCCTCCACTGTCCTCCCTCCTCCTCCTCCACTGTCCCTCCTCCTCCTCCACTGTCCCCCCTCCTCTCTCCTTCAGGCTGTAATCTTCTTGATAAAGTTGTTTTTTCTCTCTCAGTGGATTTTTTTTATCTCCTGATGCAGCTGATGGCGCTCTGATAGGCCTCGTCATTATTCTCAGCATCATCCTGCCTGCAAAGCGTCGCTGGGGCAACGGTGACCTTGCCAACGGGACTCCTGTATGAAGCACTAATGAGGAGAGAGTTTGGGAGACCAAGAAAAAGCTGCATCAGGAGATAAAAGATGTACAGACACAGTGACAGATTAGATTCACTGAAACACTTGAACATCATCACTGATACAGTTTATAACCACTGAGAACTGACTGAGCGTTTACAGTGTGTGTGGACAAAGTTACAGTGATGTAAGAACCTTAACTGCAGCCTCAGCGGCCGGGTCACAGAGGGAAGATAAAAATACAAAAATAAGAAATCCATGGTTTTAAAATACGGCTTAGCTCAGCCTGACATTACTTACCGTCCTCAGATATTGATCAAAGAGACTCGGAGATGTAATCCAGGACAAACTGAGCAGTTATTGACATTTTGGGGTTAATTTGTCTCCAGAGACAAACAGTCAGCTGTGTTTCTGTGTTTTCTCCATCAGTGTTTTTACAGCCAATCACATCTGCAGTGATCAATATCCCCACATTTAATCTGACAAACTGGTTCTACTGATCAGCTCCTGATCCCATTAACCTCTGACCTCTGTGAGTGTCTGAGTAGGATCTGTGGATGTTTGCTGGAGTCAGAGAACAACACACACTCTCAGTGAGGACAAAATGAAGTGAAGAGGCCTGGATCCATACAGAGGTCAGAGGTCAAGTGCTGCAAATGAAGAAGGGATAGAGAGAGGAGGATGAGGGTGGTGAAAGATATTGATCAGTCGGTGCACATGAGGAGTGTTTAACTGTTTTTGTGTGGGTTGGGGAAAGAGGATAAAATAATACTGGACAGATCCAGGGCTGAAGGAACAGAGAACACAGAACAAAACCAGAATTATGGAAAATATCAATGGCTAAAACAAATTGAGAGTATTGGAACTAGGACTTAACCAGCATCATTTATAAAACAAACCAAAGTTTAAAACACAGAAAATATTGGAAAACCAGAATTACCACCTTGCTGTTGTTTGCCTCCCCAAACCAGACTCATGAATGTATGAAATATGGATGCTGCTGCACAGACGCTACAAATTCTAACACGTGAACGCTTCACATGCATCTTCCCCCCGACAGCACAGAAGATCTATACAATACAGTTACATCATTTGTTTTCCTTCAACAACAAACGCATGTGGTTGGGTTTTAGGAGAAAAGAACAGAGTTTGGCTTCATAATCTTACAGTTAAAAAAGGGTAAACGTTGGTGGTTGTTGGACCCATCCATCGTCCCTTCCTTCAACTTTCATTGTTGTCCTGCCACGTTTCCACCAGGGAAACACTGGAACTCTCACTCAACGGTAAAGACGATCTGGTGACAAAGGGAGGAGAAGACGTGGACTCAAATAAACTAAAACGAGGGAGACAACAAGACACAGGTGAGACACAAAAGGGCGAAGTAATCACAAAGGAGGGAAACTTGACAGGACGTGGGATCTGAAACAAGACGAGTCGGTGAAGAACAGTGGAATAAAGAGACTCAAAACACATAGGATCAGACATTTGAGGGTTTATTTGCGAGAAAGCCAGAATGACAATTTATAGAGTCTGACACACACATTAAGGGGGGCTTCCCGTCACTTAAACTGCTGCTGCCTATCATTAAGATAACCAGCTATCTGTTAGCACGTCTGTAGATTTAGTCAGAGTTTGGTCATCTGCACTACAAATTCCCGCAGACTGTCCTAATACATGCAATAGACTTTATTAAGCAAACATTTCAACTTTCAGACCTTCATCAGGTTTAATTTCATCATATAACGACATGAATGTTCGAGGTTTGAGACGTTTGCTTCAAAAAGTTTATTGCAAGTTTTAGGCCAGTGTGCAGGAATTCTCTGTTCTTCACAATTTCCTTTAATGCATCTGTCTACAAGTTTCTGAAGGCATGTACGAGCCCCCACTTTCAACCTTTTGGATATAAAATGTCATCACTTCATCATTTTTATCCTGTTAGACATTTGTGTGAAATTTTGTCAAAACTACCATGAGAACTCTTGAGCTTTACCTGCAGACACTTCCTGTTTTGATCAATATTCTGAATCTGATTTGGAAGAAGAAGCAAACGACACACGATCGGGAGAGAATATTATTTTCATAATTATTTATTATTATTACAATTATTTTTTTTTTTTTCATTTATACTTTTCAAATTGACAAAAGGAAGTGAGAAACAACAAAAAATGTAAATGTGAAATTGATGTTTTACTTGAAAGGACATTCTTTGTCCAAAATGTTGTTGTTTTTTATGAAAATGCACAAATTCAAGTGTTAATAAAAAAATAAATGAAATGAAACAGAACAAAATGTTTTTTTTGTGTGTTTAAAAAGAGAAGGTTTCTTCTTTAGTTGCATGTTCATCGAACAAATTATTCTGTGGGTTTTTAAAGGTTAGTGAATATGATAAAAAATGCTGTCGGTGGCTGGAAAAGTAAAAATAATACTCTGGCAGGGAAAGTGTTAAAGATCTAAACATGCAAAAGTATTGTCTTCCTGACTGGACTTCCTTCAGCCACTGCTGTAGCTGGTGCGGAGGCAAAAAACAGAGAATACGGGACAAAATTATGGCCAAAAAAACCATCAGCCAGTATAGAACAAATCTACGGCTACAATACAGAAGAATATTGGACAAAACCAGGCCAAAAACACTGAATAAATCATGACCTGTGTGAAGCCTGTAACTAAAACATCCACTGAAGCGTTTTCTGACTGCTCCACATCAGACGAGTCAGAGTTAAACACCAGAGTTTAACATGCTGAGTTTTTGTTTCTGAAGATATTTCTCAGTCTCTGGAGAGTCCTGGGCCTCCCGCTGAGCACCTCCTCTGACGACGCTGCTTCTTCCTCTCTGACAGAAAACTGCTCTTTAAGACATCAATGACTCTTCTTCTCTACTTCATGCTCACGCTGAGCTGCGTTTGAGCGTGGAGGAAACACTCAGCAGCGATTCACCGACACTCTGCCTGAAGCTGTTTGAATCTGCTGATGAGGGAGAAACTGGTTCACAACATCAGGCTCAGCTGATCTGCTGAGGAGACATAAAATAAACACACTTCATAGAAAATACAAGAATAAACCTAAATCACCTCTGATACACAAACCAGAGCTGAATGATCTGAGGGAAATATTCTGACAATATCACGCTTACTTTGGATACATTAAAGTGACTGCTGGGCAGCAGCCTGCAGTCTCATTCAGCCACTTGTTAGCAACCGCCTTTTTTTAAGACCTATAAAGCCTCAAAATCCACAGCGGGGTATTTACTGACACATTTCTATGTCTGAACAAAACGTGAAAGTCTCTTCAGCTTGTGTTAACCACAGACCTTATTTCAGGCATCTAAACAATAGTGCTAAGAGCGCTAAAATGCTAACACCCTTTTAGGACTCATTCATGTAGTATGTTAGTCTGGAGCCTGGTTTTTAGCCGTGACACAGCAGAAAAACATCGGCCCCTGCCATCGGTGAACGCAATTTTATTTGCCAATAGGCCGAACACACTCAGTAAGGTGAATATCAGCTGATACAGATGTGCGGTCAGGTCTGTGCGATGCGATATCTTCCCATACTGAGTGCTGGAGGATGCTGCTGCTCCTCCCTACTCACCTGACCTGGCTCCAGGTGATTTCTGTGGCTCCAGGTGAGCAGGGAGGTGTTTTTTTCCTTTTCCCCAAGCTCGAAGGTTTCATCCAGGGGACACGTTTACTGGATGTGGAAGCATCACCAGGGCCGTGACGATGGAGCTGTGAAAATGTATGTTGTCACACAAACGACCCCTCAATGTTTGTTACGATTTCCCAAAACTTAGTTAACATTTCTCACCTGTGTGCTGGATGCATGGGCTCCAGCAGATTGACGCGACCGACTGGACGCCATCATCGCAAGCAAAACGGACACTACGCTGCGTTCACAGTGCTATGTGGAAATCGGACATATCAGCACTTTAAATGTGGCTGTTGAACTGCAACATCTGGCATAATTTATTGCTCTTATCCCGCAATTGGTGCTCAGTACCAAAAAATGCGGCCTTTAACATCAGCATGATACATGGCTGGCTGCGGCACAGGGCGGCATCAGGGGAAACGCAGTGGGACAAGGCAAAAAGTTAAGGCGGTGAAAGTCCGAGTAGGACGAGCAACAAACACAACTTTTACCATCCAAGAGACAAACCCTGTTCTTTTGTCCTAAACACAACCACGTGTTTGTTGTTGAAGGAAAAAACGTCAATTCTGTTCTACTGACGTAGTGCTTTATTTTGAAAAGATGTTAAATTTCCTGTGAAAACAGAAGTGTATTTTGAAAGAGGACAATTCATGTAACAGGCTGAACTTGACACGGCGTCCCAGGACGTAAACAACCAACACGCAGGGTCCCTTGCACGTCGTATGTGGATGTGGAAAGTCCATGAGCAAATGTCGATATGTGAGGATGTGACGGTTTTAAAGCCACGACGAAAGATATCGCCACGTTTCTTTCACGTTGGTCGTCTTTTGTCTGGGACAGCCCAGAATCTCACAGTGCGTACTGCGCTGTAGAGAGCTGGAAGCACTGAAGGTGCCTTTAACTGAAGCCTGGTGGCAGTTTAATAAAGAGGGCGTTATAAGTCTGTTTATTCAAGGATAACCTCTGCATGGAGTCTCTTCTTCTTCTTCTTCTTCTTCTTCTTCTTCTTGTCTGCCTCACGCAGAGAGAAGAGGTCAGAGGTCACAGCAGCTGGAGCGCTTTGAAAAGGATTACATGTATGTATCCAGTGCCAGGATGTCACTTCTGACCCCCAACAGAGACGAAACATACACATCTTTCTTTTTTTATTCTCTGACCTGAATCACAGTCTCAGAGCTCGACACCACCGTGTGACCTTGATGACAGAAACCTTCCACGACCGCCGCCGCTGCCGCCTGGAGAAAAGGCTGGCGCTCGCCCACAGAGAGCTCTCAGCGCTGGTGGTAATTGGATCCCGGTCTTGCTCGGCCCCCCGTTGCGCCTCTCTGTTCTCTCTGCTGGAGGTGTCATCATCAGCGCCCTAATAAGGCGGAGGCCACCAGCGCCTTCAGCGAGTCATTATTCACAGTAATGACTTCTCACTCGGCTCCTCGGTTACAGGACAAGTTGTATCTGAGCACTCGGAGCTGCAGTTTAAAGACTCGGGTCAGCAGATACTGACAGTGGGGGTGTGACTCAGTATATCCTGCACTGCTATACTTGTGAGGACATTCATTGACATAATGCATTTCCTGGCCCTTTGCCCTGAACTACACTGAAGTAAGTAACACATGAGAGACGTTTGCTTAGAGAACAGAAACATATTCATATTTCATATTTCACCAAACACAGATTTTCCCTCACTTGATTAAGAAATACTGTTCTGACAGAAACAGGCCTGTGAAGGTCTGTCAGAAGGTGAGGACTGGCCAGAATGTCCCCACTTTCCAAAATGTCCCCACTTTCCAAAATGTCCCCACATTCCAAAATGTCCCCACATTCCAAAATGTCCCCACTTTCCAAAATGTCCCCACTTTCCAAAATGTCCTCACTTTCCAGAATGTCCCCACTTTCCAAAATGTCCTCACTTTCCAGAATATCCCCACTTTCCAAAATGTCCCCACATTCCAAAATGTCCTCACTTTCCAAAATGTCCCCACAGTCCAAAATGTCCCCACTTTCCAGAATGTCTCCACTTTCCAAAATGTCCCCACTTTCCAAAATGTCCCCACTTTCCAAAATGTTCTCACTTTCCAGAATGTCCCCACATTCCAAAATGTCCCCACTTTCAAAAATGTCCCCACTTTCCAAAATGTCCTCACTTTCCAGAATGTCCCCACATTCCAAAATGTCCTCACTTTCCAAAATGTCCCCACATTCAAAAATGTCCCCACTTTCCAAAATGTCCTCACTTTCCAGAATGTCCCCACTTTGCAGAATGTCCCCACATTCCAAAATGTCCCCACTTTCCAAAATGTCCTCACTTTCCAGAATGTCTCCACTTTCCAAAATGTCCCCACTTTCCAGAATGTCCTCACTTTCCAAAATGTCCCCACATTCCAAAATGTCCTCACTTTCCAGAATGTCCTCACTTTCCAAAATGTCCCCACTTTCCAAAATGTCCTCACTTTCCAGAATGTCCCCACTTTGCAGAATGTCCCCACATTCCAAAATGTCCCTACTTTCCAAAATGTCCTCACTTTCCAAAATGTCCCCACATTCAAAAATGTCCCCACTTTCCAAAATGTCCTCACTTTCCAAAATTTCTCCATTTTCCAGAATGTCTCCACTTTCCAAAATGTCCTCACTTTCCAGAATGTCCCCACATTCCAAAATGTCCCCACTTTCAAAAATGTCCCCACTTTCCAAAATGTCCCCACTTTCCAGAATGTCCCCACATTCCAAAATGTCCTCACTTTCCAAAATGTCCCCACATTCCAAAATGTCCCCACTTTCCAAAATGTCCTCACTTTCCAAAATTTCTCCATTTTCCAGAATGTCTCCACTTTCCAAAATGTCCTCACTTTCCAAAATGTCCCCACTCTCAAGGTCTAAAACTCTAAAATTCTAAACTCTAAAATTGTTTCTTACAGAAGAAGCCATACAAGTACACACACACACACACACACTGGTGACCTTATAGGAAAACAACCTGCTCTCATTCCCAGATTATCCAATACCAGGGGCATTTCTAGGAATGAGGACACTGGGGGCTTACCCAGACCTCTGTACGGGGGTCCACGGGGATCCGTTCATTCATTCATGTTCCATGACTGCTCTTCCTGTTCGTGGTCCTGGGGGATACAAGTATTTCACAATTGTGCTTCAGTACAGTATTTGAATAAATGTACTCACATGAGTACTGTCTGAGAGTGTTGTATAATGAACATGCAAACTCCACACAGAGGGGCTCCCACAGCCCAGGTTCAAACCAGGAGCCCTCTTGGCTTCATTTTCTTATGCAGTATCTTTTTGAATATAGAGTAGAGAGTAGCCCCACGAAGTCCAGTCATATCACACTATGTGCATTTGACGCTGAGGTGATATACAATATTGTCATTTTTCATTTTGCCTCCTTGTCAGTAACTGCCCACAAGTTACAGATTAAATAGACTAAGATTCTCAGATTGAGCATAGATAGCAGAAACAGCTGCATCAACTTCCTCCGACTTCCTCCTCATGCATTTTTGTACTTACACAGACCGAATATTCCAGACAGAGGATCCAGGGTAGCAGGCTACATGAGAGGAGCAGGTTCTCTGTGGGCCTTTTTATGCACTCTGACAGCTTATTTAACCTTAAAAACCTTTTTTAAACTTTTCAGATTGATTGTTAATTGTTTTGTTGAAAATATTAGTGGCTCTACTCTGACTTCGGACTCCTCCCCCTATCTCTAAGGCTGATCCCGGACACCCCACAGAGGAAACTCATTTCAGCTGCTTGTATCTGTGACCTCATTCTTTCAGTCAGTACCCAGAGCTCATGACCATAGGTGAGGGTTGGGACGGAGATGGACCAGTGAATCGAAAGCTTTGCCATCTGGCTCAGCTCCCTCTTCACCACGACGGTCTAGCGCAGAGCCCACATCATTGCAGACATTGCACCAAACTGTCGATCCATCTCTCGCTCCATTCTACCCTCACTCGTAAACAAGACCTCGAGATACTTGAAATCCTTTGCTTGAGGCAGTAACTCTCTCCCAACCCAGAGGAAACAATCCACTGGTTTCGGGCAGAGAACCATGGCCTCAGATTTGGTGGTGCTGACTCTCATCCTGACTGCTTCACACTCAGCTGCAAACTGCCCCAGGTCATGCTGGAGGTCACGGTGTGATGAAGCCAACATCAAATATTATTTTATTCACTAATTCTACGAGGAAATTTTTGTTCTTAGTTAGGAGGCATCAGGCTCATGGTGCGACACATGAAGTAAAAATCTCTTCATCACAGACTCTTCAGGATAACGATGGAGTATAATTACTGTATATTGTGATTTGACAAGAACATGTCACTGTCATACCACCCCACATTTAATCCCCGAGGCCTTAAATCACTGATAAAGTGAATACAGTGAAGTGTTTCTCGTCTGTAATAAAGCATGTAGTGTTTGTGTAACCTGCAGCTCCTGATCTGAGCTGTCGACTCTGTGATTGATTAGCGTTTATTAACTCAGAATAAATCCAAAACAATGGCATGAATAAATCAATCTGAGTCCAGCTTCATAAATAAACAGTCAGTGTATTAAACTGTTGGTGTCGGAGCTGCGTTGTGTTAAACAGCTCGCTCATTAATTTTGTAAACAGAATCCGAATCATCACTTTAAGTGTCAACTGCAGTGATTAAATCTTTATTCGTACATCAGCTGTTGACAGACGGGTTACAAATGATTCATAACAGGAGGAAGAAAAGACTCTGAGTGACTGTCAGTCAGCCGGTTAACACGCTGTGAAGTTAAAGGACCAACATGAGGGAGTGTGTCAGTGGAGGACAGAGCTGGAGTGTAACTGAGTGTATTTACAGTAGGGTGCTTTAAAAAATGGAATATCCCCCTCAGGATTCATAAAGTATATCTTCTTCTTCTTCTTCTTCTTCTTCACACCTTTAATAAAAGGTGGAGGACAGAGGAGAAAAGGCAGAAGGAAAATATAAAGAGAAGGAGGATTATTGATGTAAAGAGGAGGATGAATCAGTAAGAAAATGTGTGTTTGATCAGGCAAATCTTTCATCCATTATTTTCTGACTGATTCAGATTACAGACGAAATATTAAAAGAGTGAAAAATGTTTTGTTTCAGAAATAGAGCGAAGTGACTGTAATGAGCAGATATTAGGATCAGCGCACATCTGCTGCACAAGACTTAAATAGCTCCGCTCTTTAATAACTCCACCACCACCACCAACCACCGTTACATAAAGCTGAAGCACATGAACGAGTTTCTGAATCCAGACGGTCCACTCGACATGAACGGAGACATGACATAATAAGATGTTGATGGTTTCTGTACAACAACAGTTTTAACGAAGTGTGTGAAAATCGGTTATCAATCAATCAATCAATTTTATTTATAAAGCCCAATATCACAAATACAATTTGCCTCACAGGGCTTTACAGCATACGACATCCCTCTGTCCTTTAGACCCTCACAGCGGATAAGGAAAAACTCCCCCAAAAAAAAACCTTTATCGGGGGGAAAAACGGTATATTGGTTATAATGTTTAATACAGACAATGTCAGATTTTTTGTTAAGTCTCATTAAGATAACAGATTGTGTAAAAGTGTTTGATTGTGACAAATTATAATCAAGTTGAATACAACGAGTTAGATCGATTAACTTCATGTCTGTGTATTATTGTTGGTCATGAGACAATTGGCCCCTGGGCACAGAGATGCATAGGGCCCCACAACCTCTCCAACTCAGGAGCAAGACACACAGATGGCTGTGCATCTCTTTGTAGTTGTTATGTGTCTATCAGAGCAATTTTGTGTCTTTTTTGTAGTTATCTTGTGTCTCTTTGAAGTTTCTTCGCATCTCTTTGTGGTCTTTTTGTATGGGGTGCCAGCGGATGTCTTAGTTACAACATGATTGAGCTAGCAAAGCAGTTTTGTGTTGCTACGTGTGGTATTTATTCAGTTTTGGGAAATCACGATGTCTAGAAAGCATCAGTGGCTGCAGTTAACAGAGACAGCTAACAGCAGCAGCAAAGCTTACATCAGGACGTCATCTGTTAAAAGCCTCCAGTTGTCGGGTATAACATGAAACTGCTCCAGTTAGCTCAATCATGTTGTAACTAAGACATCCGCTGGAAAAAAAATATTTTTTTCATGGACCGTTCTCTGAGTTAATGAGTCATTACAGACACTGCTAATGGGGCTAACGGTTTCCTAATGGTTTTCTACCCAGAAGTATTTGTAAACAACCATGCGATTCCCTACGAAGGGACACTAACAACTCAAAGTACACGTCAAATAAACTTTCTCCAAACATGTTTTTGTTATTTTGTGTAGTTATTATCACGCTAATGTGTGTTCAAGTGTTCATTTCCCCCAATAAGTTGTTTTTAATTCGTTATTTGATTCCATAAACACAGTCTGACCATCTCAAGCTTTTATTTTGGTACTTCCGGTGTGAATTTGCATATTAGCTAAAGATTTAGTTTCACCCAGAACATTTAGATTTAGATTTAACATTTAGATTTAGATTTAGCATTTAGTTTCAACATTTAGATTTAACATTTAGATGTAGATTTAGATTTAATATTTAGATTCAACATTTAACATTTAGGTGCCACATTTAATATTTAGATTTAACTATTTAATATATTTCTAAGTTAACAAATATTGCTGTAAATGTGGTAAAAGGTGACGTTAAAAAATTCACAACACTTTTTTAAACGTTGTTTGAAGCTAAATGTGGCAAAATGTTGATGTTATTTTCAGCGTGAGCCACTTTACAAACGGCACCTCATATTTTTGTGTCTATTTGTTCTCATTTGGGTCTCTCAGAGATAATTTTGTATCCCACTGAGGAAATTTTGTGCATTTTTGGTCATTTTGTGTCTCTGTGTGGTCATTTGGTGTCGCTTTATCTCTTTTTGGTATGTTTTGTCTCTGTGTTGTTAGGTTTGGGTTTCTGGCTGGACCTCAAAGCAGAGACAGATGCAGGTGTATGAAAACAAAAGAGCTTATTGCTGAAGGAAAAACAAAAATGCAGGCAGTGGAGGCAGGGTGCTGGCCAGGAGGGTGACCACCAGTGTAGAGTCAGATCGCTGCAGATGTCTCGAGGGCTGAGAGCATGGAAAACAGGGCAAAAATACAAGTGAGCACAAAAACGCACGAGGTACAGAAAACTGGGACAGGGTTTACCTGGTATGACAACACGGATGGAATTACCTGGCAGAGTGGTGGAGTGAAGACGAGGTATATGTAGGCAGGTTGATGATGATGTAATGGAGTCTGACTGTCTTATATGTGGGGGGAGGGAGTTCCAGAGTCTGGGTGCCGAGCAGCTGAAGGCCCGGGCACCCATGGTACTGAGGCGTGAGGTGGGGATGATGAAGAGTCCAGCAGAGGTTGAGCTGAGGCAGCAGGAGGGGGTGTATTCCTGCAGGAGGTCACAGATGTAAGTGGGGGCTAGATTGTGGAGAGCTTTGTAGGTGAGGAGGTTTTTGTAGTGGATGCGGTATTGTACAGGGAGCCAGTGAAGCTGGATGAGAACAGGGGTGATGTGGTCAGATGATTTGGTGCAGGTGGTGATCCGGGTGGCCGAGTTCTGAATGATTTGCAGTCTGTTGATGAGTTTTGTGGGGAGGCCGGTGAGGAAGGCGTTGCAGTAGTTGATGTGGGGTGTGACAAATGAGTGAACCAGGATTTCAGTGCTGGATTGGGACAGTGATGGGCGGAGTCTGGAGATGTTGTGGAGGTGGAAGAATGCAGTCTGGGTGATGTTTCAAATATGAGGTGCAAATGAGAGAGTGCTGTCCAGAATGATGCCGAAGAAGGGTAGAGGGTACAGGGAATCTGTCGATGTCTTCAAGACAGGTGGTGAGGGAGGTGGGAGGGCTGGCAGTGGTGGGTTTGGAGGAGATGTAGACCTGTGTGTCGTCGGCGTAGCAGTGAAAATGGACCCCATGGTGACGGAGGATTGTGCCTAGGGGGAGTAGTTATTTTGTCTATTTATAGTCTCTTTGCTGTTGGTTTGTGTCGTTTTGTAGTTGTTTGGGTCTCTCAGAGATAATTAAGCGTCTTATTGAGGTAATTTTGTCTCTACATAGTCATCTTGTGTGTCTTTGTGTTTGTTTTGCGCATTTTTGTACTTATTTTGTGTCTCTTTGTGATCATTTTGAATCTCTTCCTGGTTGGTGTTAATTAGAGTGATATCTTGTCCTGGCCCCTGGTCCTGTGCCCTGTTGGCTCATTCAGTAATCCATCCACGCTCTTGGTCCTAAAACCAGTTTAAAGCCACATTACCACCAACAGCTGGACAGATGTGGAGCAGCAGACCGTGGTGAATCGTGGGATAAACTTTATTACTACATGTGTGCATCAACTGTGGGATGAATGGACTGTGTGTTGGCGTTTTTCAGACGTGGAACAGCCTGTGCTACCTGCTGGTGCTCAAACATACTGTTTGACTGTGTTTGTACACTTTGATGAAAACACAGAAACTCCACTGACATGTTTAAGGACACTAATAACTAAAAATACAGCTTTTCTTAACAGTAAGTCGCGTGGCTCGCCTCATATGTCCAGATAAGGACTGTAGTTTTTTGAAAAAGAACTAAGATAACTGTTTGTCAAATATTTCTGTTTTTAAGTTCAGTGTTTTATATTCTGTTTTAGAGAAAATGCTTGTGTTTGGGAAGTACTGAGCATATGGAGACTGTGAACAGATGTTTTGATGTAGCTCCTGTTGCTGTTAAACGTGGTCAGAATCAGAATCAGCTTGATTGACCAAGTATGTGCACACATACAGACACAGAACAATTTACAGGACAATAGAAACAGGGTAAAAACAAGGACAACAGATGAATAAAGATGCTATGCCCCTTGTTTCTGTAAACAAACACAAACAGTGCAAAGGAATAAATATTAAATGATATGATGTTAAAGCATGTTAAAGACGACAGTATCTGTAAGATTTCGTCTGTGTTCACGTGAACAAATTTGATGTGAAACTGACAGATATTGGTGTCTGACTGCAGCTGCACCGACACTAATGTTCACCAGCAGGAGCTCCATAAATCCATCACTGATACTGACTGATTGGTCTGCCATGTCGCCTCCTGGAGCTCTAAACAGCAGCTTCCAGCAGTCAGATAACAACCGTCATCGTCTCAGCAGCAGCAGCAGCAGAAATAGCAGAGCCATTATCCTGCTGTGTGTTATCAGGCGACGGATGAGGAGGCAGGATATCAGCTCCTAATCTCCCCCTGCTGCTGTCGCTCGCCACCACCGCCGCCGCTGCAGCAGGCTGAGGAAAATGGATTCTTCATGCTCACCGCCAAAACATTTCTACTCCTCCTTCTTCTCCTCCTCCCCCCCTCCCTCTTTCTCCTCCTGGCCAACAGTTTGGTGAAAAATGAAACGCTGGCAGGAGAGACAGAAGGAGTGGAGCTCTGTGACCACAAACAAACAATCAGTCTGACTTTTAATTAAAGTAAAGAGAGACAAACTCTGTTTCAGGAAGGCGAGGGAGCTAAAAATGATGCACAGGTCTGTTGAACACACACAAACACACACCAAACAGAGCTGCCTGGGTGGCATCAGTCAATCAGCAGTTGGCACCTGGCCATGGTAACTGTCTGCTCGTAACGCCAGCAGAGATTGGAGAAAAACATTACGCTGCTTCACACACACGTGAGTTGGCGAGTGAAGCTGTAGCTTTAGCTCTGCCTGCTCTCTCTGGAAGACCAAGCACTGCAGGTGATGGAGCATGCGTCACTAACTGTGTAGTGCTTGTGATTTTTCTGATGGCTGCTGGTTAACCTATAGAAGTTAACCTATAACCTGTGTATATTGTTTGTGATTTGCATCAAGAATTCAGCATCCGGTCTTCAACGTCTCATCGTGAGTCGTGTCTTAGTTTTCAAAGGAATGTCGCCACAGACACCCAGTTCATAACACTGCAAATGTAGCGGCTCTCATCAGCAGGTCATAAGCTCAGGGCGCTATCTTACACATGGTGCAAATCAGCACAACTGTCATTGCTAGGGTTAGACTGACGCAGCTGTCACTTTCACAGCCGGCATCCATGCTGTGTAATTAGCAAATGTACTTGTGCCCATCTTTCACCTGTGGGCGAGTAGAAGAAACACATGTGGTTATGTTTGGCCAACACAGGTGAAAGTCCGTGTACGGTGGGCAGGAGGGCTGATGGAAGGGTCCTGGAAGTACGACAAGTTTGATATATGCAGACTGCACGATGACAGCACCTTTTTTATCCAAGGCTGTCTTTGATCACAAGACTGTGACAACGGCAATCCTTGAAACTCACTGTGGGACGTAGGACCACCGTTTAAGGAGCACAGTCTCATTCCAAAGCCGACAAAATCTGGTGCTTGGGCAGGGACTTGCAGTGACAGAAACCAACGAAAAAGGCTTCCTTTAACATTGGCATTATATGTGGCCGGTTACCGTTATAGTTTACTGGTGTCTGGCGGCGTCAGGGGGAAACAGGACAAGAACAAAAGTTAAGGCGGCGAAAGTTCAACTGTGGGGACAGCCACAGTCAGCTGGACCCGGGAGAGTGTTTGCGTCCCGTAAGATTATAAAGCCAAACCCTGTTCTTTTTTCCTAAACCCAACCACGTGTGTTTGTTGTTGAAGGAAAAAAAACATCAATTTGGGGTGTTGTACCAATGTAGTGCTTTTATTTTGAAAAGGACTGTATGTAAAGGTTAAATTTCCTGTGAAAACAGAAGTGTATTTTGAAAACTGCTGAAGCTGAAGTTGACACTGCGTCCCAGAACGTCAACAACCAACACACCCAGGGTACCTTGGATGTCACATGTGGACATGGAAAGTCCATGACCAAACGTGGACATGTGACGAGGTCGCAGTGAGAGAGTTGTGAATTCATGTCACGCTGAAACCACATGATGATCAATTATGGGACTAAATAAAACCCCATTTGCCCTTTGCGTCTCACATTGTACCCAGGTTATGCGCTGTTTAAACAGCTAGTTGGAGACGCCCTAAATGCACTTTAGATCATGAGCTACAGATCGTATAAAGACGGCCCTCAATCAACACAGTGTAAACTCATTCAGCGATAGATAAACAGACATTTATTTAAATGAAAATCTTTGAGATTATGGCTGTAAAATAGATAAAATAAACTCTTATTGATCCTGAATTAGGAAACGTGGTTGTTTCAGCAGCACAAGGACAGAAGAATAAAACAAATAAACAATAAGAGGTAGAAAACTCATAGAAAAATGTGCCCTGAATTTGCACATTCCATCCTCATCATTTTAAAACACTTCACACTTAATAAATCTGCACTTTGAGTAACATTTTTATACCTGCATGTTTATGAATTCTTATTTGTATCATTTCAGACTTTTCACTGGTTGTTTTTTCTTGGATTAAAGTGGATGAAAGAATCGTCGGTGTGTGAAATGTTTTGTCGTCCCACAGGTTCAGTTCATCTTCATAAATGCTGGAAACCGGAGTCTCTGTGCAGCCGAGGTGACAAACCCTCCAGAGAGGGTTATAAAAATGTCAGAGAGGAGGAGACGCAGGAGGTGAAGATAACCCACAAAGACGCAGATGGCGGCAGGTTTCTGACCTTTGAACGCTTCAGAGAACTTTACAGTGAAGACGCGTGAATCTGTGGGATGACGTCTCCCCTGATGCTCCAGAAAACTGTGAAAACTGAGGGTTTTAAAGGCCACAGAGTCACAGTTCTCCTCCCAATTACAACCCAAGATTCACTGTAGCTGCCTCCCAGAATGAGACAAAGTGTTTTCTGTTGGTGCTTCTATGCACAGGACGTCTTTTGGCTTTACAAATGTACGGGAAGCATATCGGCCTCCCAGGTGAGAGCTGGTGGTTGTTGAACCCATCCACCCCTTCCACCCGCCTTACTCTGACTTCTGCCCACTTAACTTATGGTGTTGTCTGACTGTGTTTTCCCCCTGTATCATGCCAGCATGAAAGGATGGCTTTATTTTCACAGGGGTCTGACGCTGGTCACTGACAGGGTGTTGGTGTTCGATGACTTTGGAGTGAGACTGGGTTGTTCAGAAAGTAAGATGCACCAACACAGGTGGGTTCAATTTCATCAAAATCCGTTCAGAACTTTTTAAGTTATTATCCAGACAAACAGACCAACGCCGGCGAAAACATAACCTCCTTGGCGGAGGTAAAAAAGAGAAATTGTGAATTGTCTCATTTTCTCTTTTACTAAAACATTTTCTGAATCAGTCTTTTATTTGATTTCATTGCATTTTGTTCACCTCTGCTGTACAATAAGAATTCAAACTAACATGTTCTCACCACACAGGTAGCTTCCCTCTGTGGCTCTTTATGTCCTGCCTGTAGTGGCGGTTCAGCCTCTGCAGGATGTTTGATGACGCTCCCCGGCAGCTCGTTCGTCTGAGGATGAGCAGTAAACAAAAGAGCAATAATAGCTTTTCTCCGATAAGACTTTGATTCATCCTGTTTTCTTATCGTCTGCTTCTCAGAGTCACCTGCTGGCCTGGTTTCCACCGACACACTAAACCTTCATTCATCTGACGAGTTTACATACAGCACAGACAGTGGGACGGCGCCCTGCGTGCCACAGGTGAAGTCTGGGGGAATTTCACTGACAATATTCACTGTGAAACAACATCACACCTGCTGCATGGAGCATTTAAACATTAATACCCAGCTGGCAGGCAGAGGGGGAAATAACTCAAAGTTTTTCAAACTGCGTGTAAAATTGTCTTCACGTGTAAAAATCTAAAGTTGCGGAGTCACCAAATAAATTTCAATATATCTTCACTCACAAGGCCTGAATGAACCAAGAAATGATAAAACTGTAAGCAGTCAGAGTGAAGGACAAACAGAAGAAAAGCAAAACATTTCATAATGATTTCAAAAATATTATAAAAGCTGCTGATCTTTTCGTCTTAAATCTTCTCTGCTTCTCAGCATAATCAGAGTCAAACAATAACATCCTTTCCTGGAGGACAGATAAGAAACTACTGTATCCTTGAAGTCTTTGTCAATTTTAATACGAAAATAAAAATAAAAATTTGTTATCACAGCCTGAGGACTGAAACGTCATCAATAAATTATGTTTAAGGTAACAGTTTACAAGTTATTGAAAAACATTTTGCCATTAACTCACGAGTTCATTGTTTAAGTTTCAGCACAGACCTGCTCAGTGTTTCAGGGCTCAGCAGAGACTCATCACATTAATTTAATCAGCTGCAGCTTCATATTTCTTCAGCAGAGAAACTGTAGCAGCGGCTCATTATACAAATTAATTCATGGGACGGTTACAAATGAGCTTTATTTCTTATTCCTAAATGGAGACACCCACTTAAAAAACCCACTGGATCCAGCAGTACTCCTGGAAATTAAAAACCTGACGGTGACACTGAATTAAAATTAATTCTGCTTTTAAAGGAGATTTTGGATATTTGGAGACAGCAAAGCATTCTTACAGAATGAATCAGCTGAATGTAAAGTGATTTAAATAAAACAGTGACCTTGATATTCTTCAGTCATTAGTTCATTCATTGATTATATTTTTTCTGCCTTCAGAGCTCATTTGAAATTCTTTTCTGTCACTTGTGTGAATAAAGTGAATTATTAATATTATCTTATCATCATGGGTATACATATATATATATATATATATATATATATATATATATATATATGGCATAACAATTCTCCACAGACATTAGCTAGCAGGTTGGCTTGTTTCAGACAACGGAGTGTCGTAGTGCACTCTGACACGTTCATGAATTCAGAGTGCCGTCTGAATGTAGCGTTGGGTTATCCAGAGCAGCGCACTCTCAGAGTGGCAGAGCGCACTCTGGACACTCTGTCTGTGGAGACGGAGCAGCAGACTGTTTGTGAAATTTATTTTTTAACAGATTTTTTAGAGGGGACTTTCCCTTTTTATTGATAGTACAGCTTAGGATAGGCAAGAAAGGTGGGACAGGGAGAAGGGGATGACACATAACAAAGGGCAGCAGGTCAGAATCAAGCCACAGCTGCTGCAAAGGCCTCAGCCTATATGGAGCGCACACTCTACCATATGAGCTACAGGTTGCCCCTACCCTGACAGTCTTGCACAGTAACCACCCTGACATCCCTTACATGTGTAGTGGTGAAATGGCTTAGAAATATTTGACCCTTTAGGTTAGAATCAAAACATGTTTACTGAGATTGAGTAACCCTGAATGGTCTCACTCTGGGAAGAAGTCAAAGAGCAGTGTGACCTGGCAAACACTGTGATGGTGAAACATTGTGATGGGAAAGAGACGTCGTTGGCGGGAAAAAGGTGTGGTAAAATGCCAAGTATTAAGATGAAGACAACGCAGGTTCTGAAAACAGCAGGAAAACACACCCACACACATACACACACATGGAAAATTAGGTATTATGAGAATGTTTGGTGAGCTGCTTCAATAATCTTCAATAAATCCCACAAGGCTGCAAATCGGCCCCAAGTCATACGAGTCATTCTTCAACACCTGCAGGAGCGTTCCCCCAAAAAGCAAAGTGCTACCATCCACGGCTGGCAGGTGCTTCCATGAGCACTGGCAGAAGTGCAAGCTAGCTTGTATCTGCATACTGTCGCAAGACAACAGAAATCACTTAACTTACCAAGTTTGGTGGAAATGTTTTCCCAGGCCAGAATGTTTTCTTCTGGTTGCCCTTATATGTTGCTAGTGCCGTACCTCCAGGTATTCAGACACCAACATTATCAACTCCTCCATGTTGTCTTCTTTCTGCTGTCATGATGCCTGCTGTTTGATCAGCCAGGCAGGCGGCAAATGCCAGACGCTAATCACAGCGTACTCAGCACGGCAGAGCAAAATCTGCTTCACACCCCTACCGCCATCATTCAAAAAGGGAAACCAGAAGACTGTATTGATGCTAATTATCCAGTTAGCACATAAACAAATCCTACAAACTATTTCAGCTAAAGAGCAGCTAGAAATATCAAATGTAACAAGCAAATGTAACATGCAAGTTTTCTTTTGGTTTTACTTCCTCGTGACTTTAGCTCTTTGTTCACTGGCATCACTTCTGTTTCTCTTCTCATGTGCTGAGCAGAACCAATCACAGTCATTTCATTCACCAGCAGGCTCCACCATCACCATCCAATTCATCATGCTAAATCAGCCACAATACAGCCAACAGGGGCCAACTGGAGCCAACAGGAGCCAACAGGAGCCAACGGACACTCACCAAACATTTATTGACGGCCGATCACTGCCTTGGCTCGTCAGGGCCTTCACATGTTAAAGTCAGTGTCTGTCTTCAATCAGCAGCTGTGTAATAGCTGTAGGATCTCTTAATATTCCTTCATGTGCAAAGTGAAAGCTCTCTGCTCATTGTTTGAGTGAAACAAGTTTTATTCTCTGTCTGCACAGAAACCAAAGTCTCTCTGTGAGTCCAGCCTGCTAATACCAATAATGCCTGTGTTATTTAATGGCATTTCATGACAGTAAACGCCCGGGGTCGGCTCTGTGTGGATCTGATTCAGGGAGCTGTGTGTGCTGAAACGTGCTCCGCTCGGAGGGAAGTGGATTAACTAAATAGACAAAAAGTTTCCCCCAAACTTCCACCCTGAACTTTCTGCTGTAATAAGATATCAGGATAAATGTCAGCGTGGATTAACTCATCTCTGTTCAAAACAGAAGGCAAAGTTTAAAGTTTATCCTCGTTCTCTGCTGTCGAGGTGTTTAATCTTCAGTCTGCCTCTGAGCACAGCTCTGACCCTCAGGCCCTGTCTACACGGATACAGATATTTTCCTTTATGTGTTGGCCTCTTGTTCACACACACAAACACACATGTTATTTTAGGCCAATACATCAATCAATCAATCAATCAAAACTTTATTTATATAGCACTTTTCATACATAAAAAATGCAACTCAAAGTGCTTCTCAAGATAAAACGTAATAAAATAGTGAAACATACAACAATGAAAAGCGAAAGCCCGTCCCTCCCATCCCCACATGTACCCCCCCCCCCCCATTCACCCACACACCCACACACACGCCCACACTCACACTCACAAACATCTGCACACACACCCACAGTCACACATACAGTAAGCAGACTGGTAACATGGCTTGGCACTGAGGATCCAGGTGAGGAGAAGCCACCCATGGGGGCCATCCACACCGAGAGGCACCACAGTCCGCAGCTACAGGGAGCACCGCCACAGAGACCCCCCCCCCCTCAACCCGGACAGACCAGGGCAGACACCACACCAACTGCAGAGCCGCTCCAGTCCCCCGGGTCTGAGGGATCCCCAGGGCGACGCCCCCGTGGGCAGACCAGACACAACTCCCGGTGTGGAGGGCCCCCATGAGGAAACACTGGAGCTAAAAACTAAAAGATTAAGACAGTGGAATAAAAACAGGCAATAATG
Organism: Epinephelus awoara; assembly: GCA_035609425.1. Classification (NCBI taxonomy): domain Eukaryota; kingdom Metazoa; phylum Chordata; class Actinopteri; order Perciformes; family Serranidae; genus Epinephelus; species Epinephelus awoara. Next base: position 2,625,148 of record CM069298.1, on the reverse strand, counting down.
ATAAAATGTATAAAAAAAAAAAAAAAAGTGTTAGGGTTTAGAAAATTTAAAAGTAATAGAATGCACAAGACATAAAATAAATAAAAATAAATACAATAAACAAAAAAGATTAAAGGGATAAAAAGTAGTAAAATAAGGGAGATAAGAGAGTAAAAGAAATCAGTTAAAAGCGAGATTAAAAAGGTGAGTTTTGAGCTTCCTTTTAAAAATATCAACAGTCTCTGCGGCCCTGAGGTTCTCTGGGAGGCTGTTCCACAGATAAGGTCCATAATGGCTAAATGCAGCCTCACCGTGGGTTTTTGTTTTAACTCGTGGTGTGGTTAAAAGGCCGGTGCCAGAGGACCTCAGGGTCCGCGAGGGTTGATATGATAAAAGCAGGTCAGATAGATAAGATGGTCCAAGACCCTTAAGACATTTAAAAACTAATAAAAGAATCTTAAAATCGATCCTGAAGCGGACGGGGAGCCAATGCAGCGATTTTAAAACTGGTGTAATGTGCTCCCGCCCTCTGGTCCTCGTCAGCACGCGTGCGGCTGAGTTTTGTAGAATTTGTAGATTATTAATACTCTTTTTGGGAAGACCAGAGAGCAGGGCATTACAATAATCTAATCTACAGGAGATAAAAGCATGCATCAGCACCTCCGTGCTGGCCTGAGATGATCTGTTCCTCACAGTAACAGAGTGGTTTTGTGCCTAAACACAACCACATGTTGTTGAAAGTTTCAACACAGTGGTTCCCAGCGAGCCCAGCCTGGTCAATAGCTCAAGGTCTCCACAGGTGAGCACACGCAGCGTCACACTTGCATTTGGCGAGCTAGTTTGCTGTCTCTGTTAAATAGTTGTTGTTACTCAATCAGTAGGAAGCAGCACTTCAAAATAAAAGCTCTGTGCTTGAAATTCACTGTACTTCAAAATCCAGCACATCTGTGGTTTGCAGAAACACACAATCCCAACACTTAATTTGGCAACTGGGCTGTTTAATATGCTACTGAGATATTTTGTATTATTCTGTTATTTATGTGTGTATTTATTGACTGCAGGGGAAAATATCTGTTTTAAATATATCCATACAGGTGTGCAGGTGTAGACAAGAGCTAAACTGCCTCCAGCAGCAGGTGGAGCTTAACTGGTCAACTGGTCAAGTCCCACTGTGAAAGGCTGAGGGCAAATAGAGAAATAACTTTTTCTTTTTTTTTGTTAAAGCAAAACCTTTACAACTTTTTAATGATTTTCATCAATTGTATTTTACATGCAGTGCTCTTTTGACGCTATATGAATTAAGTTTTTCATTTAATAAAAGCTCCAGTCCAGCTTTGAACCCACAGCCTCTGTACTATTGACATGTCTCTTGTCAAAGTGAGCTACCTGTATCTGAGGTGCTCCATGAAATCTCACCAACAGAACATACATCTGGTGTTCTGCTGAGAGCATCATGAAAGATGATGTCATGACAGTGATCGACAAACTGTGAGATTTTCCTCTGTGGAGGGAGAAGTCTGATAATAATGGAGCCAGAGAGTCTCACGGTGCTCAGATGGTCCGACCTGCAAAACTATAAATCCTCATCATATCAGCCTCAATCGTCTGATAGGCATGTTGCTCTGTTGGACTCTGATGCAGAAAATGTTTTAGTAAAAGAGAAAATGACCAAAGAGATTTGAACCAACAACCTTAGGTTACAAATGTGCTCATTAACCAGCTGAGCTACCAGATCTCTGACACCAATATGACGTCATATTAAATGTGACAGTCTGAAGTTTGTTTGTTTTTTTTTCTGCAGATTCCTCCTTCAGTCTGATCTTCTTTCTCTCTCTGGTTGTTTGTGTTCACCAGTGCTGAAGATGGTCCAGAGGTGAAGGACACCGACTGTGGACCAGGAGGCGTGGGATCAAAGACCAGCTGATGCCACTGCACAGGACAGCCACGCTACAGACATATGATGATCTTCTAGACCATGATGCATTGCTGCAGATTAAACTCCCCAACAGGATATAAAGGAGTTAAAATGAGCTCAACCTGAAACATCTACAGCAGTAAAATGACACATACACATTAATGCAGCAGGAATATTAATCCAAAAACATCAGATAGAATCAAACACTGACAGCAGGGAACACTTTACTGCACTATCAGTCATTTTACACATACTTAGAATAAATGTTCCTGATCAAACTTTTACTGAGGGAAGGATTTGAAGACAGGATTTTTACCTGTAGTGGAGTATTGTCACAGTGTGGTATTAGTACTTTGACTTCAGTAAAGGATCTGAATACTTCCTCCACCTCTCCCTCTTGGTGACGGCCCACTGAGAGGTGGAGCAACAGTGAAAGACGAGAGCTTCACAGTCACATGACCTGCAGTGAAAGTGAAAGTGTGTGTGAGTGACAGCAGAGCTGCAGTGGAGACGAGTCTCTCTGTTTCTCTCTAAAGAAACATTCAACTGAATCCAGCAGGTTTTTCTCAACAACAAACACTGGTGAGTTCACTGTCCTACAGAGACAAAACACACTAAATATTTGGTCAAAGTTTAGTTCAAACCACAATCTGACTGTTTTACATCTGTTTTACCTTATAAAGAATATTATACCATAGAAATGTGTCAGTTTAGATAAAAAAACATGTGAATTTAGCCAGAAATACAAAACAGGTAAAAACCAAAGCACAGTGACTGAACTACAGTCACAGCTAGCGTTAGCTTCAAGCTCATTTACAGGCCTGTTTCCTGTCTGAACTCTGAGCGCCACTCAGACAGGAAGTTACAGTCATGACAGATGAAAAATGTTTGGCCTGCTTTCAAATATTTCCACTCTAATAACAATATAAGCAGCAGTGTAGCAGTATTGTTATATTATTTGATGTTTGATGTGACAGTAATGGAGAGTTAGTTTAACATAGTTTGATTATTTTTGAAACTTTTATTTGAATAACTAAAGTTTTCAGGTCGACTTTAACAGTGAACTCTGTTTTTATCTGTGAAACAACACGAGCTAACACTCCCCACTGCAGACCAGTCACACTGGTTTCCCCACATGTTTACATATGCTGGCACATTTAATTGGTTGCTTGTTAACTAATGTCAGCCCAAATAAGCCCTGACTGAAACACAAACAAACAGTGGATGAAGAGTTTTGCTTTGTGTTCATGAAACTTGAACGTGACCATGGATTAAAATCACTTCAGGCTGCAACAACGTTTAAGTGTGAGTTTACATCAATATGAACCAGCGGTGGAAGAAGTACTCACATCTGTTACTGAAGTAAAAGTAGTAACACCACAGTGTAGAAATACTTTGTTACAGTGAAAGTCCTGCAGTCACTATTTGATTTGCAATAAAAACACACAAGTATTAGCATCAGACTAAAAGTACCAAAAGTAAAATGACTCATTACCCAGAACGTCCAGTTTCAGAAAAATATACTATATTACAGGATTATAGTTATTGATGCATTAATGTGTTCATCACTTTAATGATGAAGCTGTTAACAGTGGAGCTAATTTTAATGACTTTATACACTGCTGGGTGGTTTGTAAATTCCCCCCAGGGTCAATAATATCTTAACTGAAAATAATACATCAGGATTTATGTGTTGATTACATTTTTTATTCTTAATCTGAATCTGTAAAGTCAATAAAGGCTAAGTTCGGTTTTTTGACACCTGGACCTTATTTTTAGGAATAAATACGCTCGTAGACTCACCCAGACAATTTTGGTGGAGCTCGGAGCCGTTTTCCAGCAATTTAGATCCATCCGACGGCGTTTTCTCTCATGCCATAGAAGCGGACGGGGCCAGACATCGAAGCCCCTAAATCAGACATTATCTGCTGCGAAACTCGTTCATTTCACCTACATTTTATAAATGAATGGCCAGTGTTATCACCATGTCAGCTCAACTTCCTTGTTATGGTCATCTCCGCTTTGCAAGGATGGGTAACTTTTGATGACATCATAGACGTGCACCGCAGTAGCGCAGCTGAGTCCAGCCGGCGCTAGGCTAGGAGCTACACGGGTACAGACGTGGTTCGTCATTGCGTTTTTCCACTTTGTCCAAACAAAATGACTAGTTGGACAAAGTTCACATTCCACAGGCTTCCTTTGAAAAACCCGGAGTTACTAAAGCTCTGGCTTGTTGTCCTGAAAATAGACCCGAATATTCCTATGGAAGAACTGAGGAGCGTCAGTCACCGGGTCTGCAGCGCTCACTTCGCTCCAGAAACCACACTGAACTGAATTTCCTAAATGCCAAACTCATATCTATGAAACTGTCAACCGTGTTTCTACATTATTTTTTCTGTGTAATAGCCTGAGTCTGCTGTCTGCATTCCAGATCATACATAACTACAGAGTAAAGACATCATACCCAAGTTATTTATTTATAAAGCAAACACTCATAGAAAATATACCCTTTTTGCATTTGTATGGGCTACTTACTCTATTGAAAGTTGTCCGTTCGGTCCTGCTGGCTTCGGCTGCGTCTGTCATTTGACTCTCGGGACATGAAAAAAAGTCTCTATCACAGCCCGGTTTGTCATGGCAGAAAAATCTTCCAGTGTAGTGAGACACGTATTTTGGGGGGCATCAATACGTGTTTCCTCTGGTCTCAAGTCCCACTCTGAGCAGCAAAGGCTCTCCTCTTCTGTTGTCTGTGGCGTGTCCATTCGCTTGTTCTCTGGCCAGCTGTTCGGCTCTTTCCCTCTGCATCCTCCTTTCAAATAGCTCCTCGTCGGTGTATTCTGGCTCAAAACGATACGGGCATCCATCATACTCAAAGTCGTCATCAGACACTTCTACATCGGATAAATATTCCGTCATGTTGCACAAGAATAGCTGTGTAGCTGTATAGCCTAGCCTAACGCCGGCTGGACTCAGCTGCGCTACTGCGGCGCACGTCTATGACGTCACCAAAAGTTACCCATCCTTTTAAAGCCCCGGATGACCATAACAAGGAAGTTGAGCTGACATGGTGATAACACTGGCCATTCATTTATAAAATGTAGGTGAAATGAGCGAGTTTCGCAGCAGATAATGTCTAATTTAGGGGCTTCGATGTCTGGCCCCGTCCGCTTCTATGGCATGAGAGAAAACGCTGTCGGATGGATCTAAATTGCTCGAAAACGGCTCCGAGCTCCACCAAAATTGTCTGGGTGAGTCTACGAGCGTATTTATTCCTAAAAATAAGGTCCAGGTGTCAAAAAACCGAACTTAGCCTTTAATGGTATTAAATTAATGTAGTGGAGGAATAAGTAGAATGTGCCTCTCTGAGATGTTTTTACCAAAGTAGAAGTATAAAGCAGCAGAAAATAGAAATACTCAACTAAAGTACCTCAAAATAGTACCTTAGTACAGTACTGTAATAAATGTACTTAGTTACTTTCCACCTCTCTCTCATGTTTTTCATGACTTATTATAACTCTGTGTTTCTGATGAATGTGTGCAGGTTAATGTTTGCTAATGTCTTACAGTTTTTTTTTTCAATCGCTAACAAGCGCTTACCCATACTTCAGATACTTTTTCTAAACTCTTAACACAGACTCACACCTACAAAACACAATTGGCCAAATGGATAATTTTCTTCTAAAAAACACATTTTGTTAAATATATACTAACTCTTCATTTCAAAATAGAACACATCTTTCTCTGCACACACTAACTTTACCAAAACACTGGAAATCTGACTCAAAATGAAATTATTCTGTCAAAGAATAACACTTGTTTTCACTTCACAAGGTACATGCAGTCAATCAAAGTACACCAGGTTTCAAAATACTGGCTATTGTTGACATTACAAAAACTGCATAGACTTTTATGTTTCAGTTTTACAGGTATTTGCATGCAAAACATGCAATCCACCGTTTTTACACTAAATTTCTTGGTTGGGAACTGTATGTCCACATGTAATGTTCACACTCAAAAGCATTCCAGTAAAAAGCAAATCAGTTTTTTTCCCTTTACTGTTTACTACAGGAGGTACAGTAGAAATACTGTTTACAATGTGATAGAGCAGAAAAAGTTTTACAGTATTGCTTACAGTGAACAAAATATCCATGAAATACACAAGAGCATTCTGAACAAAAAAACAACAGCAAAAAGCCCAGATAAAAAATGGGGGTAACTAAAAAAAGCACAAAATTACTGTATCTAATATCTTCAGGGTTAGGCCACATGTTTTCATCAACATCGCATCTGATATTATCCAAGGCGATGCACCTGGGATATAACCGCTTGGTATGTCGTATCCACCCTTGGCAATCATCAACTGTGATGTCCCTGCAGCCAGCATCCATGGCTTCAAGGAGGGACATCTGGACATGTGGCTGATGGTCATAAACCTTCCACCTCCATGCATTTTTCTGTTTCCAAAAACTCTCACTCAAGTGATTTCCAAAATCACTCCTCAAAGTCCTCCTTTTACTGTAACCCCTGCCACTGAGTCTAAGCCAGACTGGAATCAGCTGTGGTTGGCCCAGTTTACCCAACATAAATCAGCTGTGCGTCAATTATTCAACTGTTTGTTTATTATCAGCTGAGATTTATTGTTTTTTGAACTGATATCATTGCAGAAGCAGAGGTTTTTATACTGTATCTAAGGTTTGGAATATTGTTTTTGCTATTGTAGGATGTTGTGTGTTAACAATCATAAATAATACAAAAACAATCCATAATTTTGTTGGGAGGTATAGCTTGTCTGTTAAGAAAATGTAAGCATTGTGGAAATGTGTTCACTGACTGCATATTGTGTGAAAAGGACATGAAATGTGTGAATGGTATGGCCACAAAAGACTGATGCTGTGCTAATTGTGTTTAGAGTTTTGAAAATGTGACAACTGGTTAGACAAACGCTTGTTAGCGACTGAAAAAAACTGTAATAATTAGATTCAGGTTCAAGATTATAATGTCATTTTGTAAGTAGTATTTAGAGGAATTGTATTTTTTCTGCAGGCAGTCAAAGTAAATGTTTTAGAATGAAGATCTCCACGTTATCATTTGTTTTCTGAGCTTGATGATCTCAAAGAAATACCACCACTGAACTGCACATCTGAGCTCTCCTTCACTCACAGCACATTCATATAACAACAGAATTCAGGATCCTTATATTACATTGATCATAGTTTGATTATGTTAAACAAATAAAAAACAATATGTAATCACAGTTTTGATGTTTCTCACTTTGTGTCCTTAGAGTGTCGATATGTCTGCTGCCAGCTGTCTGCTGACTGAAGATCAGTTTCTGTGCTCCATCTGTCTGGATGTGTTCACTGATCCAGTCAGCACACCATGTGGACACAACTTCTGTAAAACCTGCATCACTACACACTGGAATATTAATGTCCCCTATCAGTGTCCAAACTGTAAGAAGCTTTTCAGCACCAGACCTGAGCTGCAGGTCAACACCTTCATCTCTGAGATGGCTGCTCAGTTCAGACAGTCAGCTCAACAGAAAGCCAGCAGCAGCAGCTCAGAGCAACAAGTTGCCAAACCAGGAGAAGTTCCCTGTGACGTCTGCACTGGAACCAAACTGAAGGCCCTGAAGTCCTGCCTGGTGTGTCTGGAATCCTACTGTGAGACTCACCTGGAGCCTCATCTGACAAGATCACGCCTGAAGAAACATCAGCTGATCGACCCTGTGGAGAACCTGGAAGGCAGGATGTGTCTGAAGCACGATAAACTGCTGGAGCTGTTCTGTAAGACCGACCAGATGTGTGTCTGCATGCTCTGCACTGTTTTAGACCACAAGACACATGATGTTGTTCCTCTGAGAGAAGAATATGAAGGAAAGAAGGCCGAGCTGGGGAAGACAGAGGCTGAAATTCAGCAGATGATCCAGAAGAGACGACTGAAGATTGAGGAGATCAAACACTCAGTGGAGCTCAGTGAGGAAGATGCAGACAGAGAGATAGCAGATGGTGTTCAGGTCTTCACCGCTCTGAAGGAGTCTGTTGAGAGAAGCCAGGCCGAGCTCATCGACACGATCAAAAAGAAGCAGAGAAAGACAGAGAAACAGGCTGAAGGCTTCATCAGAGAGCTGGAACAGGAAATCTCTGAGCTGAAGAAGAGGAGCACTAAGGTGGAGCAGCTCTCACGCTCTGAAGACCACCTCCACCTCCTCCAAAGCTTCACGTCCCTGAACACTGCTCCACCCACCAAGGACTGGACAGAGGTCAGCGTCCGTCCACCTTCATATGAGGGGACTGTGAGGAGAGCTGTGAGTCAGCTGAAGGAGATGCTCAGGAAACAGATGAAGAAGCTTCTCACTGAGGTCGAACTGAAGAGGGTCCAGCAGTCTGCAGTGGATGTGACACTCGATGCTGATACAGCACAGCCCACCCTCATCCTGTCTGATGATGGAAAACAAGTTAAACTGGGTGATGTAAAGAAGAAGCTCCCAAACAATCCAGAGAGATTTGATTCTTGTGTTTATGTCTTAGCAAAGCAGAGTTTCTCTTCAGGAAGATTTTATTATGAGGTTCAGGTTAAAGGGAAGACTAAGTGGGATTTAGGAGTGGCCAGAGAGTCGATCAACAGGAAGGGACGAATCACACTGAGCCCTCAGAATGGTTACTGGACGATATGGTTGAGGAATGAAAATGAGTACAAAGCTCTTGCTGGCCCTCCAGTCAGTCTCCCTCTGAAGTCTGGGCCTGAGAAGGTGGGGGTGTTTGTGGATTATGAGGAGGGTCTGGTCTCCTTTTATGATGTTGATGCTGCAGCTCTTATCTACTCCTTTACTGGCTGCTCCTTCACTGAGAAACTCTACCCATTCTTCAGTCCTTGTCTCAACGATGGTGGTAAAAACTCTGCCCCTCTGATCATCTCTCCTGTCAATCAAGCATGTAGGAGCAGTTTGACCAGAGGAATTATATTTTAACTCAAACTAATAGTGTCAGTCACACAAAGTAGAACAACCATCTGATTTTCTACAGAAAGATTCACTCTCATTTAATGTAATAAATGTATATTATTGGTGATGTACTGTGAATACATTGTTGATCTTTTAGACTCTGATCAATGTGGTTTTTCCTCTTTTTCTGTAAATGGTTTCTTTGATGTGTCACGTTGCTACTTACTACTACAACACAAAGATTTAATCGCACTGCTGATATTATGTAATGTAATCTTGTTTATTCCAGTGACTGCATTCACTGCCTTAAAGACTGTTGAATCATCAAAAACAAATGTGCTCAATCTAAATACTGATAATGTGAAAATGATGGAAAGTGTACAGGACTGCTTCTAAAACATTCAAAGGTCTAATGTAATAATTAGGTATGTACCCGAGTTGGATCAGATCCAGCCGTTTAATACAAATATTCAACGATTCTTTTAGTGTTTGTTTTCATATACAGCTCTAACGTTTGAACAGGGTAACACTGGCGATCTGAACCGGTCAGTGGCAAAAAAAGCACTTTTAATGCACAAACTTATACAACACATTTGCCCCCTGCATCCAGCTCCCTCAATACTGAAGCAATTTTAGAACGAGTTGTACCTATGAATCATACGCACACATACACGTGGGGAAATACGGCCCAGGTTAAAAAATACCAAAGTTATCCTTTAACAAGCTCCGTTATGCAGCAGATCCAGCTGTGTTGTCGTCATCAGAAAAGGACGTCGCTTTACGTGACGCTTCAGAGTAAGGCCGTCTCATGTCTCTTAATCAGCAATCCTCGCTCCTCACTCCTGACTCCTGACTCCTTGCATTTTTTCCTAAGGGGATCCCTCCTCAAGGGTGAGGAGAGGATGCTGGCATTGACTGTTCGCCGCTTTTCCTTACCTGCTGACTCCAAACCCCAAGGGTATTGCCTCACCTAACTCTGGTTTCTTTCCCCGGATTGTGTTTCTGGTATCGCACAAATCCCCGGGAATCGTCTGTATGGTGACTAGCAAGCGTGGTGCCACTTCAGCCAGGACGGCGGCGCTAACACGGTGACAGCTACCTAACTGACCTGGTGCTAGCTGTTAAATTGACCTCTCTCCGTTGCGCCAATCTCCCCGGCTTCTGCATGTCATCTGCCCTTGAACGGATGTCTGCAAGTGGGCTGCCATCCATGTGGAGGTTCTGGACTATCCTGGGCTGTGCGGCTATCATCCATCGTCGCTCGCCGGGACCCTGGCTTATGGCTAACACCGACACTCCAGGCTACTCCCCCGTCATCTTTGCGCCGCTTCGAAGCTCCCATCACATCAGCGTTCCTTTTGATCAACTCCAACTACCTCACCGACCCGCTACATCCACAGAGGATCTGGTCGCTGGTTTGTTTTGTCCAAACATGGTGATCATGGTAACCGTCACCGATCCATCTCATCCCTCTGGTCGGTACGTCACACCATCGCACAACAATTGCGCCATCAGAACACCGCCACTCCGGTCGCAAAAGACAGGAGCGCGTATGGCCGGATGGACAGAAAACCTGGAGTGGATCACAGCGTCCTGCGCCCCCTTAATGGACTGGACTCCGCAGGCCATTCCACATTGGAATTATTAAATATTCAGTCACTGACAAACAAAGCTGGACTCATCAATGACCACATCACAGACAAGGAAATTGACATTCTTTGTCTTACAGAAACCTGGCAACAGCCTGAGGTCTACTCTGTCCTCAATGAGGCCTGTCCCTCTGGTTATAGTTACCTCAGTAAGGCCCGGACTACCGGTCGGGGGGGTGGTCTCGCTGTTTTTCACCGCAGCACCATTCAAACCTCTCTACTGTCTGTCCCTCCCCTCAACACTTTTGAACATCTGGTTTTTAATTGCAAACACATCATCTCACATCACATCACCTCTGCAACCATAGCACTTATTTATCGCCCCCCAAACCACATCCGTCATTCCTCTCTGAAGTTCATGACTTTCTCATCTCACTTTGCACCTCACACTCAAACATTCTGGTTCTGGGGGATTTTAACATCCACATGGACTCACTCTCCTGCCAACTGGCTGCTGAATTTAAACAGGTTCTGGACTGCCTCAATCTCCATCAATCTGTTGTTGGACCCACCCACACCAAGGGCCACACACGGACCATTATGCAGTCACCTTCAGGACCCCTTCACTGAGGAGCTGAGACTGCTGAAAAAGGAATGGCCGAGTCCTGGAGCGGGCCTACGTCACATCTGGGCTGACGGTGCATAAGTTGGCCTACCGGGAACATCGACGGAGATATGCCAAAGAACTCTCCGAGGCCAGGTCAGCACACTACTCTAACATCATCAACAATAACCTAGGTAATTCCAAACAACTCTTCTCCACCGTCAAACATCTTCTCAAATCTCAAACTTCACCACACCACAACCAAACAGTCACCCAGTGCAACAAATTCATGGATTTTTTTACCTCCAAAATACACCATATCCGTGCATCTCTCTCCCCCGCCAACAGTTCTGTCCCATCATTTGACATTGCACCCACCACACAACACCTGTCTCAATTCTCCCCCACAGTGCAGCAGGAGGTCGAAAAAAAAAAATCAGTAAATCCAAACCATCCACATGCTCCCTCGACCCCTTCCCCTCCCCTCTGCTTAAAGCTCGCTGTCATTCCATCAGTCAACTAATAACAAATATCATTAATCTCTCTCTTCAAACTGGCCATGTTCCGGCCAGCCTCAAAACAGCTGTCATCAAGCCCTTCCTCAAAAAACCCACCCTTGATCCTGAACCTCTGTCAAACTACAGACCCATCTCCAATCTCCCCTTCATCTCCAAAACCCTTGAAAGAATTGTATCCATCCAACTCCACAACCATCTTAAATCTAACAGTCTGTATGAAAAATTCCAATCCGGTTTTCGTCCCTCCCACAGCACCGAGACAGCTCTCATCAGAGTCACCAATGACCTCCTGATGACCTCTGACTCCGGCTCCACTTCCCTCCTCATCCTTCTCGACCTCTCTGCTGCATTTGATACTGTTGATCATCACATCCTCCTTCACCGCCACCAACATGACATTGGTATCTCTGGCACCGCCCTTCAATGGTTTCACTCATACCTCACAGGAAGGACCGAGTTCGTTGCCCTGGGGGATGCTAAATCCCACCCCCACACTGTTATCTGTGGGGTCCCCCAGGGCTCTGTGCTCGGTCCAACCCTCTTCACCATCTACATGCTCCCCCTTGGCCGTGTCGTCAGCAGGCATGGAATACAATTCCATTGCTATGCTGACGACACACAACTTTATCTCAAAGTCACCCCCTCCTCCACTCCCTCCCCCTCTGTCACTCAACTGGACTCCTGCCTGGAGGAGATAAAGGCTTGGATGAGGGAAAACTTCTTACAGCTGAACAGCTCCAAAACGGAAGCCATTCACATCAGCACCCCTCACCAGCTCCGTTCCTCCCTCATTTCCTCCATCTCCTTTCTCGGTCACAACTTTTCCCTCTCTCCTTCCGTGACTAATTTGGCAGTCAGGTTTGACCCCCATCTTAGCTTTGACGATCATATCAACCATATCTGCAAAACTTCCTTCTTTCACCTCCGTAATATCGCCAAACTCCGGCCATCTCTCTCTCGTCCTGCTGCAGAAAGGCTCGTCCATGCCTTTGTCTCCTCCAGGCTGGACTACTGTAACGCACTTCTCATCGGGATCCCGGGCAAGAGCCTACAAAGGCTTCAATATGTCCAAAACAGCGCTGCCCAGGTCCTGATGAGACTGCGTAAACATGAGCACATCACCCCCATCCTTCACCTCCGCATCGAATTCAAAATCCTCCTTCACACCCATCACTGTCTGCACGGTGCAGCCCCGGCCTACCTCACCAAACTTCTCAATCCACATATCTCATCCAGAACCCGGTCAGGCCAACTACACCGTCTGCGCCCGCCCAGGACTCGGCTCAAGACCATGGGCGACAGGGCTTTCGAGGCTGCTGCTCCCCGTCTGTGGAACGCCCTCCCCGACCACCTCAGGGCTCCACAGACGGTGGATGCTTTTAAAAAAGGTCTCAAAACCTTCCTTGTTCAGAAAGCTTTTCCTGGCTGATTTTATCTGATTTCATCTGCTGACTGTTTATATTTTATACTGTCTTGTTCTGTTGCTCGATTTCATTGCCTCTGTTGCTTTTATTGTTATTGTTGCCTGTACTGTGCACTTTGAGATTTGTATTCAAATGTAAAGTGCGTTATAAATAAAATCTATCATTATTATTACTATTATTAAGTGGGAGGGACTAAACAGTTAGGTTAGGTGGTTAGCAGTAATTTTGAGGGACTTGGGACGTACCCCAGGAGACGTTTGGGAAACGCTGCTGTGAGACAAAGAGCAGGCAGGAAACAGACACATCGAGTGGAGCGGAGCTGTCACATGTATTGGAAGAGTTGTTAGTTGCAGCTGTAGTTGTGACGTTGCAGCCAATTTTACACGAGCTCTCTGATGACAACACTTTTTGTCTCCATATGTAGATATGAACTAAATTTATATGTAACAATAAAAAAATATATAATCTCAGTGTCTTGTTTTATTAAGTAGCTCATTTTCACCTCTGTGAGTATAAAAGTAAAAACTTTAACGTGAAATTTGCTTTTTATTATGTCTAATATGTTTCACGAAGGCATCAGGGCTGCACTGAAATATGAAGCCTGATATGTGAACGCTTGCACTGCAGTGAAGACGACGCTTTGTGGTTCTTTATGTACTACTGATACTCTCTCTGTGCAGCAGCTTCACACTGTGTTTTAACCACAGTGTGTGTGTCTGCGTTGGGAAATGAAGTGACGGCCTGGTGATGTATCGCCGCTGTGTTTCCTTTAATTAATCCTCCTCCTGTGCAGTAAAGTGAACGTAATAATTCCACACAGGCCGCTCTGATCTGCCTAATGTGCTGCTCTACCTCTGACTTAAAGCCGGACCATAAATCCAGAGGAGCCTTTAGAGACGCCGGCTGAATAATGTGGCCATTAGATGATAAGGAAGGACGCAACGGGAGGCGGGGTCAAGCGTAGGGGGGAGGGGCTTCCTCTCAACTCTGAGGTCGACCTCTGAGGGAACATATGTACCTCAAACATCTGCACAGAGTCACCATAGATGCATTTTTGGCTTTTTGGGGGGACAGGGGATCTTTAGCAGGTCAGCAGTAGGTGCCACATAGAGTTGATGTACCAGCCCGTTCTAATTCTGAAGTCATCAAATACCGCCGCTTTGTCATTGATTTCGGCGTCTGACACCTGATGCTGAAAGCCACCTTTCGCAGCAGCATGATTCAAGTTCAAGTTCATCAAAACAAAGATGGAGGCACCGGAGAAAGAAATCAGAAAATCAAATGTCTGGACTTATTTTGGATTTTTTTTAAACAGACGGTAAAAGAGGACTTCTATATGATATGCGTGATTTACAGCAGTGTCATATGTGAATAAAATACTCAGGGAATACAAACATGAGGGCTCACCTCACGCCACCATCCACAGATAACCCGCTCCGCAGAAAAATCACCCAACACTGGACACACTTAGCTCGACACAAGTACCATCCAACTGTGAGAGAGTGAAGAAAATAACAGTCCATCACCTACTTCCTGTGCAGAGATCTGCATCCATACAGCGCTGTTGAAAACCAAGGCCTTTGTAACATGCTAAAAACACGTGAACCCAGGTATGTGACTCCGTCCCCACATTTTTTTGCCAACACAGCCGTACCCAAGCTCTACAGAGAGGTGAAGCATAAAGCGGAGGAATCTTTGAGTGCAGCAGGAAGGGTGGCGTTAACCTGTGACGCCTTCATGTTCAGCTGATTTATATGTGACGATCATGGCACATTATCTGACAGAGGACACACTGCTGTCTCACGTTCTCCAAACTAGAGCGGGACACCAAAGTCACACCGGAGCAAACACTGCAGACCTCCTGCAAAATGCAGCACAAGAATGTAACCGACGAACATGGCTGTTGTCATTCAGTTAGCGGGATACCTGTATGTGAAGTGTTTCAATCACGCACTTAATCTGTCCTCTCAGAGGGGGTTAAATCCGCCCACAGTTGAGTCTGTCAGGAGTATGCTGCACTTCTGACAGGTGCTGTGATGGTGTTGGTCAGTGTGTCTGCTCTGTGTCACACTTTGCTGCAATAAAAATGATCAAAGTCAATGAACAGACTGAAAACTTTATCTTAGGAGGTAAAAAATGATGTTGACACAGTTTTCCTTTGGGGAAATAATTTGCACTATCGTGATAATATGGTATTGTGGGTCCTATGGTGATTCGAAAACTGCCATCCTTTCATGTCGGCATGATACACAGTTGAATCGATGATAACTGTTATGTTTTATTTTTTGTTTTTCAAAATGGGCTCCTGATATCATGAAGATGATCCACGCTGCAGCTCCACTGTGAAATCCTACATCAATGCTGTGTTTTATTTTCCAGAGTAAATGTTTGCTGAGAATGATTAAAGAGATGAATGCAGGTGACTCCATGTTGTAATTTCTTTGGGTGACAAATTAATAAAACAAAACAGACTACATCTCTAATTTCTGCACATTTTCCTGATGGGGAGAAAGAAGTTTTATTCCAGTTCCCTTAGATATTTTCTTATTTATGCGTTGCCTTGAGAAACTCTGTGCTCTGCATGGCAATGACAGGAAGCAGAATGTAAATTTCAGATTGAATTTGGATGTAATGTGCTCACTGCTGACCTGAGGCCAGTTTCATTCACTCCATTCCTCCTCTTTTTATGGGAACATTAAACGTATTTCAGCCCGCTCTCTCCAGCGGCAGACGAAGCAGAGTCTTCGCTCTCAGACGATGTTTAACTTGTTTTACAGCTGCAATATCTGCAGGAGAGATGGCTCTTTGAATTGTCTCTGCTTGTTTTTAAGACAGTTTGTTAAAAAATCCATCGCTCATCTTTACTGCAGGCAGAACTGGAAATGAACTGTTTAACGCATGGTTACGTTTCTCTGGAATCAGAAAGGTCAGGAGAATAAAAAGTTTCATTTAAAGGCTGTTTCTAACTGTGTTGGTTTTTACATCTTCGATACATACACAGAATAACAACATGTCAGAACCAGGAGCTTCAGGGAGAAGAACATCTTGACTGATCTGAGACGTTGTTAATGTTTGGTCTTCTCCCGCTCTGCTCCATCACACACATCACCAACACGCCTGTACCTGATCAGAGTCGCCATATTTCACTGACAAGTCGACTAATCAAAACCTGAACTTCATGAATTCAGCATTCAAGTATCACAACTTTGACAAAATTCTTTTAATAAACAATGGACTTAAAGCTCCTACAAGGAACTTTCATTTTGAGTTGATTTTGGCGACCCTGTGGACAAAAGCAGTAGTGTTTTGCCGGAATGAAGCCTACATTTCCCATGAGCTCTAGCGCATATTGTCGTAAAGAGGCTAACCTGGCTCGTGCATGTGTTTGTTTTGGGGATGAATGAAACAACAAGATGTGAAAACTTTGCTCCCGCTCCTATCGGGGATCCCAGCTCACCTCTGCCGCGCCCCAGCTCCACCTCTCTGGCGTGAGCGCCACCACCGCCGGGGTAAATGCAGCGGTCGGCTGGTAAGGCTGAAGGCCTGTTTGGCGAGCACTTCCACGGCCTCTTGGACTGAGTATGGAGCGGTGCCTCGCCTCTTTATTTCTCGGCACTCGCTGGACCCTGTCGACGCCTGGCTGGTACCTGTCGTCGGCCTGGATGAGGTGTTCCAGCCCCGTGGCCCCCGCTCTCCTCGTCCCAGCTGGCGCGGGGGTGAATCTGCACAACCTGCGGCCTCCGTGTGTGGCTCCCTGGACAGCTAACGCAGTGGACCCGCCGGCTCCTGCCAGGAATGGGCTGGTAAATGCTAGATCGCTAGCGAACAAAATGTTTATCCTGAAGATTTCCTAACTTCCCGAGGATTGGATTTTCTCTGTGTGACTGAGACGTGGCTGACTGTTGGTGAGTCCAGTGCTTTCACAGAACTTTTACCTGATGATTGCTGTTATTTTAACTCCCCGCGGACGTCAGGGAGGAGGAATAGCGATTATTTAAGAGTCACTATAAATGTCAGCAGGTAGGTAAGATGATGTGTGCCGTCTGAGTGCCGTAAATCGTTTGGTCCTGGAAGCGACCTGGGGCAGACCCGGAGACAGTTTCCTAAAGGTATGGATATACACTATATAGACATAGCTTGTCTTCACACCGATGGTCTCATTTGCTGTTGTAGGTCACGCACAGACATCAGCAGAAACGAGAGACTTTTGCATATCCAGTTAAAAGTTCCTTGTAGTGGCTTTAATGCAAGAAATGACATACAAACAAAGTTTCTCTTATTTTTGTTCGTATCCACTATTTGTTGTCATTTTGTTAGTCCCCGATGATTTCTGAGATTCACCAATGATTTCTTCTTTTACTCTTTTTACTCTTTTCAGAAAATGTACAAGTGGTGGAGAGCGCTTATTGTACCAAGATAAGACAAAGTTGTTTTCACAGTCACAATTGTTCAAGATCAAGATTAATTCATTGTCCCACAGAGTGGGAAATTTGTCTTGTGCTCACCCATACCGCCAGCGCTTGGGCAGTGACTTGCGGTGTCAGACACTGATGAAAAAAGCCGTCCTTTAACGTCGGCATGATACGTGGGTGATCACTGTTTTTGTTTAACAGTGTTCAGTGACATCAGGGGGGGACGCCATGAGACAAGAACTAAAGTTAAGGCAGCAAAAGTCAGTTCACAGTGATGTAAAGACGTAGTGTTTTTATTTTGAAAAAGGCTGTATCTACAGGTTAAATGTCCTGTGAAAACAGAAGTGTATTTTGAAAACAGAAAATACATGTAACAGTCTGAAGTTGACATGGCGTCATATGTGGACGTGGGAAGTCCATGACCAAACGTGGACATGTGACGAGGTCGCAGTGAGGATGTGTTGGATAATTTGTCTCTCAGTAAAAGAAAAAAAAGACTAAAACCAACGAGCAGTCTCTCTCCACATGTGGCCGAGCTGCACTTTACAGACGTGATCTTCTTGCTCCTGTGCAGACGTTTATTAAATATTTGATCTGCAGATTATATTTCCTCTCAGTGTTCTGCAGGTTTCAGTCTGCCGTGATTCACTGACCCACAGGGCGATAAAATGTGTCGTGTTTAAGCACTGATACTTACGTTTTTATTTTTACTGCCGCTGTGTAATCAAGCTGCTGCTGTCAGAGAGTCGTATTTCACACACACACACACACACACACACACACACACACACACACACACACACACACACACACACACACACACACACACACACACACACACAGGTACATATAACAGTCCTTAATTGCAGGAGATGAGTCGACTCAACCAATAATATTATTCAAATTACATTTAGCTAAAAACAAAACTTTGACATAAACTGTTTGCTATGCTACTTTCTACTCCTACTCCCCCACATTTATTAGATGACTTTGCAGATTCAGGTTATTAATACAAAATATAACCAACTAATCAATGGAAATGTATTAAAATCAAACTACACAGCAGGATATGAAATAATTAAGATGAACTCCACATTTATCAGCTGCAACATTAAAGTAATTGTGCATAATAAATACTTTTACTTTAGGTATATTTTGATGCTAATTGTCTTATACTTTTATTTAAGTAATATTTTAAGGGCAGGATGTGTTCTTATAGTGTTACTACTTTTACTTGGGTAAAAGATCTGAGTACTTCTTCCAGCTCTGGGCTCACTGTAGAGGGGGTTTAAATATGTCCGTCTGTAGTGGTACACACTTAGACACAAGGGTTCTTCCTGAGGGTCGGAGGTTCAACAAAGAATCATTTGCTTCTAAAGAACCCTTCAGGCCAGTCTGAGCTGCTCTGCACTGACTTCCTGTTACATTTACAATTGACTTCAGCTCCTCCTCCTTGTATACAAAGCCCTACCTGGGCTGGGACCGAGCTACATCACTAACTCCCTCGTCAACTATTTACCTCCAAGAACACTGCGATCACCTGCTGCTGGTTCATTGGAAGAAGATCGGGGACACAGCCGTCATCAGTGACGCCTCAAAGCTATGGAACACACGACCTATAGATATCAGAGAAGCTGCTCGCTAAATACTTCTTGAAGAAAGCTAAAAACGTATCTGTTCACTTTAACCTTTAACTCGCTCTGACTTTCCTCATACAGGTCTGAAACTTTTTGTTTTTGCGCTTCACGCTGCTGCAGCTCTTCTATCATTCACAACTCTATGATTTTATGAATCAGTTAATCAGTGTTTTAAACTGTTTTAAATGTTAAATGATGTTTATTCTGTCTATTTTCATGTGAAGCACTCAGTGCTTATACTGCTCGTATTGTAAAGTGCTTTCTGCTGCACTTCTTGTATAAAATGTGCTGTATAAATGAAGTTTATTAGTATCATTTTTGTTATTATTATTAATAATAAATATTTCACTTAATAAATGTTTCAAATGTTATTTTAAATGTAGATGTATCTTAAGTGAATTCACATACATGTATCTTTTTTAATTTAATATTTTACAGGTACCTCGTACTCTGCATTTTGTTTTCACTTCTAATCTGGAACCGAACCGAACCAAGGTAGAACCCTCTAAGTTTGCCAGCAGAACCAAGAGAGGCTTGATGGCCGTGACGCAACCCAACAGCATCAGCCTCTAGTGTGACACATAGCAGGCACTGCTTTATAAACAATAGCAATGGCATAACACGGCAATCACAATCACTTACCGTCCCTGTTACACGGCGGCTGATCTCGTCCTCTGTTCGGAGGGTAAGAAGCTCCTGGACCTCATTATTTCCCCAACTGGCAGACATTTTCGGCCGCTGTTCTTCTTGTTTGAGTTAGCTGCTAACTGCTAACAGCTGCTTTTTAAATCTCCTGATGTGTGTCGCACACATAACATGTCATCAAAATGTCACACTTGTGCCGCCCATGATCCCACGCTGCCGGCTGTCCCTTTCATACAGACCTTGTTTCAGCGCTGTCACTACCTCCAGTGGCGCCGTGAGGACAAGACAACTCTGTCCCCCCATTTAGCATTGTGCCTCCAGAGAGGTGGGTTAAAGGCCTGAAATCCCCACCTTGAAGGGACAGTGTAAACGGAGCAAATGATCCATACTTTATCCTTCTGTGACAAAATGACATGAGAACATGAGAACGAGCCAATACTGAACATGAAAACAGGTAAAACAGCAACAGAAGCCTGCGGCCGGATTCAAACTGCCGACGTAGTTACACATCAGCACCTTAAACCCCAGAGGACGTTTTGAATGAGGCGTCTCAGTAGTGTAGAAATAAAAATGTGTCTGTGTGTTTTGTAGAATTGAAAACTCATTAGTTGCAGGTATGATCTCTCCGCACTCGTTCTGCTCATCACTAAATACACAGTGAATCTGTTCCTGCCGCTGAGTTAATTTGGCTCCTGGAAGAACGAAATAAAAGTCAAACACTAAAGAAACAAACAGAGAAATTGAACCTCAGCTTTGAATTAGAGAAGAAGAGTCTCCATCTAAAAGGAATCAGGAGAATCGCTCCTCATTTTAAAGCCAGCTGCGTCTCTCTCGTTGATTGGGTGCAGGTTTTTTGTGAGTGTGAATTTGCATGTGTTTCATGCTGACTGGAGTGTTTCCTCTGCTTCCTTCACGCCTGCTGAAAAAACACAGTCTGGAGGAGTTTTGAAGGCGAAACACACATGGAGCTGATTTCCATGAAATAAACACAAACATCCCCCCGAAGGCTTTTAAATGGGGCTAACACTTTGTTCTTCACATAAGAATGACGACACACTTCTCTCCGTTTGTGCAAAGTAAAAACGACCTCAGTGTTCGTTCTGCAAACAGCAGAGTTTGCTCTGAAAATCGACCATAAGGCGTTCAGTGGTGTGAACTTTTTATAGGTTGCTCTAATTTACAATTTAAAGCAAATTTAACCAGTTTTAGTAAAAAATAAATTGAAATGCAGGGAGGTCTTTGCTGTTAGATTTCATTAATCTCATCAAGACTTCAAAATTCTAAAGGATGCACAAACATCTGAGCGCTGAAACTTGGCTTCTGAGTAGTGATACGTTCTATTTCAGCTCAACAAATGTTAACGTTTTGTCACTGGACTTTCACATCTACATATTACGGGTTAAGTATCCTCCTGCATCTGTTGTTTACATTCTGGGAAGTCAATTTACGTGTTTATTGTGTCTCTTCAAAATAAATGGCACATGTACAGTTTCCGCTTGTTAGACACATACAGTCTCTTTCAAAATAAACATGCGACATCGGTAAAGCACCTTATATTTATGTTTATTTCCTTGTGCAACAGAAGCATGTGGTCAGGTTGAGAAAAAAACCCATAATGGCTTGGCTCAATATCGACTCAGGCAGCAAACACCAGGCTCTTGGGTGACAGTCCAGGGTGTGTGGGACCCATGCAGCCCCTCCCCCTCTTGCCCTACAGGGACTTTCCATGTCCTTATAGCACATTTTTACGGGTGGGATTTTAAATGGTTTTAATGCAATATGTAATGGGATTCACATCAGAATTTACATGTGCAGTTCACGTTCACACTGTCTCAATGATGTCATTCATATTCCTTTCTTTTTTCCTCTCGAATATTCTTGTATGAAGATGATATAGTGCAAAACCTAACAGCTTCTTCTTCCTGCTGATCATCTGCCATGTTTGTTCACTAAAGTTAGTTTTAATTGTGAGAGGTTTGCAAGATTTCGGGTTTTCAGAGTCGGGACTGGTTGTTTGTGAATGGAATCTGTGTGGTGTGCTGTTTCGTTGCTCTCTACATACAACAGCGACAAAAACATTTAATTTATGAGTTTCAGCTCATTTGTTGTGAAAGAAAGTGGCAAACCTGGCAACCCCCTCTATGAGCTCAGAACCATTGAGAAGTTTCCATGCAGCCAATTAGTGCCCATTTTTATATCAGTTCCTCACTGCGTGTTAAGGTCAGTTCATGAAGAAAACTTTAATATACCTCCTTAGTGCACGCTAGGGCATTAACGATTTGATTTTTTTCAGGTCGACTTATCTGTCAATAAAGTCTAAGCCGAGTCGACAAGTCATTTGATGACGTCATCACATTGACACGGTGGAGGAAAATGAAGTATCTCCACACAAGTGATGTGTGTCTGTCACTCTCAGGCCCGAACATACTCGGGCGCACTTCCGCGTTGTAGTTTCCTGTAAAAATATCCGTGAAAAATCCCTGCGTTGTGAAAAATACATGTCGAGCAGTCAGTGGAGCTTTGCCCGCACAGGGTTTGCGGACGTCCGCTTTGAGTTCCACGTACGTTCCGCCAGAGTATGTTCGAGCCTTCAGGCGTTTTCTCAGGCCTATCACCTTCTACGTTCTCTGCAGCCATGTCTCTTGTCTTGTAGTGGTCTTGTGTTAATTTCCCCTCTACGCGCCAAGTAAGGTTACCGCCCTTTTTATGAAGTGACTATGACTATTCGTTAAGTCAAGGATAAAGTATCAGCGTAAGCCAATCATTAAATTATATTATTTTAGCCAGAGTTTGTGGGGTGTGCACAACATTTTGATGAGGTCAATTAAAAATTCATTCATAACTTTCTGTGTAGGCCCAGTTGAATACTGCAATAATAATGTGTGATTATCGCAACATCCCACAGCACACCTGGATTCGCATCACAGCGAATCATTTGAGAACCAGTGCTCTAAGCATTAGCAGCAAAATGCACTGTGTAGAAGTAAAGTGTTCCCTGCTGTCAGTGTTTGATTCTATCTGATGTTTTTGGATTAATATCCCTGCTGCATTAATGTGTATGTGTCATTTTACTGCTGTAGATGTTTCAGGTTGAGCTCATTTTAACTCCTTTATATCCTGTTGGGGAGTTTAATCTACAGCAATGCATCATGGTCTATAGGAGTAACTAAATCTCTCATACAAATAATATCTCCCTCTGACATGCAGTATATGTATAAAGTAGTAGAAAATGAAAATACTTGTGTAAAGTACAAGTACCTCAAAACTGTACACAAGCACAGCACTTGCTTTCCACCACTGGGTCTCAGTTATGTGTCAGGCGTTCATTTCAGACCCTCTCAAACAGACAGGTTTCATTTTCTGTTACAGACACCACACAAGTCCTGACAGCGTTTGTGTTGATTTCTCTCTCTACACACTCGTCTCATACGTCGCCTCCAACCGCTGACTGACGGCTCGGCGGAAAGCTAATCGATGGCAGGAAAACATCAGTAATAATCACCGCCGCCAGAGGCCCAGAGAGCGCGACGTGACGGAGACAGATCCCCGTCAGAGCAGGAGGGCAGCGGTGATGGAGTCTACCTGACAGACGAAGGCTGCTGAGAGCTTTGATAAGAGTCTCAATGTAACCTGAAGGATCAATCGGCTGGATGGATTCATTCAGAGAAGAGAGGCACTCTGTTGCTTCTGCTGTCAAACGTCTCCATCAACAGCCAACTGTTTCATCTCCCATCGTTCATCTCCAAACACTGAACGTGGAGGAGAAAAATGTTTTTGTGCTCAACACATGAAAAATTATTTGATAAATTAATGTTTCCAGAAAGCTCTAATGTTCATACAGATACAGGTTTACAATATATTACACAATATATAATATATTATATATAACCAGTGATGGAGGAAGGTTTCAGATCTTGTACTCCACCCCCATAGCGAAAACGCCTAAAATGACATACCCAAATTAAAATGACTGTAGCATCTGAACCGCTCTGACTACATGCATGCATGAGGTCTTGCCAGAAAGAAAACTCCCTGAAGTTTCTAGTGAAAGTGTCAGAAACACTCTAGGTAATCGGTGTGATTATGATAGCTGATGTTGTTTATGACAGAAACACCATAAAATATCACCAAATAAAGCCATATGAAACGTGAAGGTTATGATTCCACTTTCTAGGCGGTATATCTCAGCCGAAAATAGTGGTAGGAGTGAGACTCTTACCTTTTATAAACCAGCTAAATCTCCACTTGCAGCTCCGCTTAACATCGCGAGTAATCCTTTAACTTTTCCCCTCGAAAAACGGCATGACATGACTTGTCACTACTCATCGTGATTTTGGACTTTGTGTGTTTAGGCTGCTCTGGTGCGAAATTATTAAATAAAAGAAAAACGATGTCATTTTTGAAAAGTCGAGAGCTTCCTGAATCCGGCAATACCAAACATCACATGGTTTGATGACGTAGTGCGCCTGGGAGATACCATTTAACAGAGGAGGGGGGGAGCGCGACCGTGGCCGTCCGAGCGGAGTTAGAGAGGTTAAATAAGAAGAAGTACTAATAACACACTGTCAAAATAATTTGTTACAAGTAAAAGTACCGTATAACTTAAATTAAAAGCCTCATCCCAATTAAACATCCAGTCTCTTCTACTAGCCCGGTGTGGCTACACATTTTGACAAATACATGCCTGTCTCAGTCAGAGGCCTGGTCTGCTTCTTTGGAGTTATAATAATTATGTGTCCATTCTGGGTCTTCCTGAGTGTAGTCAGGACGGAGGAATTGGGCCTAAAAAATGGCTTAATTCTCCTGTAGTGTGTACGAGACATTAGCCCAGAAATAGTCACTGTGTTTTCTGACCTTTTGATTTTCTGTACATACTTCATCAGTGTATTGCCAGCCCGTTCTCATTCCCAATTTGTCAAATATCACCGTTTTCTGAGTGATTTCAGCGTCAGATACCAGCGGCATGATACGTTGTCAGGTGGCGTAGGTTCATACCGCAGCTGGATGGTGTCAGTTTGAAATGCTGCCTGTGACAACTTAATGTAAAGACACTGAAAGTCCCTATGGGGCAGGCAGGAGGGGGTCAGCCTCACATATGGTGGATGACCCACTGTACCTCCTGAGCCACAGCCACACCTCACAAAACATCACATTTTCTAAACTCTTCATATGTTTTCTGCGCAAAAATCTTTGTGGAATTTTACACCACCCAAAAAATCCACTCTTTTTAGCGATGTCCTAATTAAGCAAAAATGTCCTCACTTTTAGGGACTGTGAGTTGGTCCTCACAAGGATAGAAGGAGAGGAGTACACACACACACACACACACACACACACACACACACACACACACACACACACACATAGAAGTAGCATCATCCTCTCCATATGCTCCCAGTTTCAACACGTGTCGTCTCAGCAGGTTGATTGACAGGTGAGGAGGCAGCCAGGTGACCTTTGTCTGTGTGAGAGACAGCAGAGCATTAATAAGTCAGAGTGCAAGTAAACACACCATGATGGAGAGAGGAGAGGGAGACAGAGAGGTCTGACCCTGAACGCCTCATCGCTCAGCAGGACACAAGCAGCTGATTAACAAAATAAAATGATAACTTAAATATGAGGTAAAAGAAATGGATTACAAGTGAAAACAATGTACATTACCTTATCTAATTATTACTTTAAGTCTACTTACTTCATAATACAATTAAAATATGTAAAATATATCATTAAGAATTTGAGGACAGTACAAGGAGCTAATGTATTAACTGGCCAACTCAATGATCTCTATTATTATTTCAACATATTTTTATGTTTACATTATTATTTGATATATTATTATCAGTGCATAGATCAGTTTTCCAGTTGTCTTTATATATATATATATATATATATATATTACTTTGTGCATTGTTTAAATGCAAGTCTAATTAAATGATCTGTAATGGCAATTGATATAATTCATATGATAAACACAGTTAAAGTCCGTCCAGACTGCATATATCTGACTCATTTTTCTGATAACCAGAAATGTATATTTTTTAAAAACCATTCTATAAATGGACGTGAACATGCTTTGAAAGTGCAGATATATAATATGACATAAGATATATTATAAGTGTTACTAAAAGTACATTTCTGTATCATTTCAGACTCTGCAGCTTCAGTTTCTGTACAAACTGAATAATTTATTCCTTTATGGGAGAAACAAACACAGTAATGAGAGCAGAATGTAAAGAGCAGCAGATTGCAGTGCTGCTTCACAGCAACGTCTTCAGCTCAGAAACAGAAACAAAAATAGATGTTGACTGTTGTATTACTGCAATAATTCATGTTGTCACGGCTGCTCGCCAACAGTTTCCTTCAACAACAGACTGTTTACACAAATATTTTATAAACGAGGATTAAATCTGACAAAACACTTCTGCTTTAAATCCAGACGTGTTGGGTTCATGATGGAAGCAGCAGGACGACGGAGGCTGGATTAGTACAAGTTTATAAGAGTGACATAAAGCTGGTTTGTGTATTTACACAGAGCTCCTGAGGATGTTTTTTAAACGTGTGCCTTTAGATAAGAACAAACACATCAGAGATGTGCACAGAGGCCAGTATTTGCATTTCTGTATTCGTTGAAGCAACAAAAATATTTGCATTTGTATCATCGACGCAACAATCCTGTTTTTATTACACCTTTAGGGTACTGATGTGTTAATATAAAAGTTCCTCAATTATATTGTAATTATGAACACTTGAATCTAATATTGGGTTGTTGTCACTCACTGTATTTCCTCCTTTATCAGTCTGCACCTGGTTTATCGTCCACAGAACGAGGCTGCACGCCCACATTTTCAGAACAAAATAGAACAGGCTGCAGTGAGAGTCTCTCTCCATGGGATATTTAAAAATAGCAGCTTTGTGCATTTAGTCCTTCTCAGGCAAGCTCAGGGGTTTAGTGTTGCTGTAGCCCACAGGAAGTGAGGATTAGAATATATGACCTTCACATAATCCGCTCCAAATTAATCTATATTTTTAAAGTCATTACTAAAAGTGTGTGTCATATAAAAACTAAAGTGATGCTCAAAGTTGTCACAGTGAAATTTAAGGTGTGCTGATGGATTCACGTCATCAACTCATGCATTGAGTAACATTACAAGTTAACGTTCCACCTTAAAAGTTGCCGGCAGTCGGCCCAGTGAATGAAGTTATTTTTTCTCTTTCATTTTATAGTTGTAGTTTACTGATGTATGAACAGAGGTTACATAAAACCAGAGTGACCGTCCTCTACTGACCAATCAGACTGCAGGGTTTCTAGCTCCACCTTTTAGTACCAGATCTGTGTGCTAGGTACCCCAACAGAGGGGGGACCAAACATGGGGACGCTAAGGAACGCTGCTGTTGGGACCATCCACAACTTTTACTGTGGGAACAGAAAAAATGTGTACAGAACTGAAATGAATCGTACTACTCGATGTATCCTAACAATCACAAACACTCAATTTTTTTTTTTTTTTTAATGTTTAAAGACGTTTTTAAAATGCTAATCCATTTACAACCAAATGACAAACAGCCTGTGATGTCTAAAGAAGAATAAATGCAACTTCAACAATATTTCTCAGTTGTTCCACATTCAGTCAGTCGACTTCTTGCATGAGCATTTGTCGTTACATTTCCACTCCTGTGTCGTCACCCTGACATCACCACACCAAAATAAAGTGAAAGAAAAGAACTGTACTGGTCGGGTTGATTAAGTAGAAAAATGTTCCGTTTTTTAATGTTTTCTGATTATTTTTACACCAAGTGATTAATCAAGAAAATTGGATTATTGGACAGTGATAAATGCTTATTAGTTGCAGCCCCAGTGAGAACATTCCTTTGGGTTGCCAGGTTGTGAAAATCTCTTTGGCTCATTTTTAAACTTTCTATTTGATTATCGTCCTGAGACCCTGTGTCCTTGTTTAAGGACATCACATCTGGGTTTACTTGACTTTATACTTCATTCTGCTCAACTTAGTCCTGCTGTCCTTTGTCATGGACACTTCTTTGTGCCATCTAGTGGCAGTAAGAGCACAATACACTAATCCATGTAAGAACAAGATGGCAGCCATCTCTGCCAAGTCAGTCTGCAGCCGATCATTACTACGTACTCATCTGAAGAGGTCAGGACTTTATTATTGATGACAGTGTTTAGTTTTTTATACTTATCAGGTCCTACTGGTCCCAAATAGCCACCAAGTTTGCACTTATAAATGTTAATAAGTCAATAAACAATCCTACATGTCTGGAAACATTCACAACCTGGCAACACAAAATGTGTGCTTATTTAGAAAATGATACACTAATTAATTAAAAGATCTCTCTTGCTCACACACACACACACACACACACACACACACACACACACACACACACACACACACACACACCGGGGTGTTCCTCTCAGTGACCCTCAGATTCTTGTGTTCCGCCCCTGCTGCACCGCATCGGTCCCGGTGTTCAGCCGGTGGATGGATTTGACACGCGTTATTGTAACCGCTGTGACGTCAGTCCGTGATTAGACAGCGAGGGAGAGAGAGTCGGTGTGGACGCTGCAGATCGCGGCGGATCTTCAGACCCGGAGGCAGCAGCTGCATCTCCTCTTCCTCCCTCTCCTCCTTCTCCTCTTCACCACCAGACAGCCAGACATCGACTAGCCGGTCCGCGGGGCGACATACCCGGCGGGGAAACGTGCAACATGCCCGCTGAGCAGCTCCACCCGGGCCCGGTGTCGGTTTTTCCACTTCTGGGAGGATTTACGCGGACGAGCGGACGGAGACTCCCGGTGGATGCGAGGCGCAGAGAGCTGTAAGTTGGGGGCGGAAAACTGGAAAACTTCCCACCCGGAGCAGATTTTGTGTTTTGATGAACATGCTGTGGTGGAGAGGATCCACCCGGGCATCTGCTGCTGCCGCCGGCCGCCGCTGCGCACCGTGACGCGCCGGGGAGCGCGGCGAGGACCCCGGCAGTTTCACCCGGAGGGTCCGGGGAGGGAATAGAAAAACCTCACTGCTGCTTAACAAGATCTCCTCCACTGTGGATTTGTCACTTCAGGCTCGTGCGTGCTTTTATATCCCGGAGATGCCACCTGTCTCTGGTCTCCGTCCTGCTCTGGGTCGGTCCGGGGTGGATGTGGCGCAGTGAGGAGGCACCAGCCTGCGGATAATCACAGTTTGGACTTTTTGGCTCCCCGTGCGGCTCGCGGCTCTCCCTCATGCAGCTCCTCCGGCTGGCCTGGGCTCTGACTGCCGCTGCGGTCTGCTTCCTGCTCCTCCTGCTCCTCCACAGCCAGATCCTGAGAGAAGGTACGGCTCTGTACTCCGGTCACAGACTTAGCGTGTGTGTGTGTGTGTGTGTGTGTGTGTGTGTGTGTGTGCGTGTGTGTGTGTGTGTGAGGTCAAACTGAGTGTCCAGAATGCTACAACAGGTCACAGGGAAGATGTTGTTTGTTTTGTTGTTGATGTTTTTTATTCAGATGATTTTGGTGCTCTGAGGACAGACAGGGTTAAAATCTACACGTGTGCGCGCACTCGTGCGTGTTTTTCGCACCTGTCATCCCGTGTGCGTGTGCAGCAGCGGGTGACATGCTGGCAAAAGGCGGGAGATGGAGAACAGATAACACAGCAGGAGCAGCAGCAAAAGCAGCAGCACGACCACCGGGGCTTGGACGGGGCCGGGCCGCGCTGTGTGGCCGGGCTGTGGCGCTCAGGAGGCGGATTGGGCTCCCGCACAGGTCCGCTGTTTTTTACTGGAAGATTCCAGAAATATTAGAGACAAATGATGGAGAGATGAAACGCAGTGAACACACCATACACACACACACACACACACACACACACACACACACACACACACACTTCAAGTATAATATATTGCAGAGAGAAATTTGGCACATGATGCATGAAACAGATAAATTAAAAATTAAAGTGGGGCTGCAACAAATGATCATCTTTATTAGATTAGATTGATTAATTCACTTAATCCATATTTTCAATATATGGATTAATTGTTTATTAAATAAAATGTCAGACAGTAGAGAAAAAATTCCCAAAGTCCTCAAACATCTTGTTTTTTTTTTTTAAATTAGTACATAAAACAGATAAAATCAGCAAGACTCCAGAGAATAAAAATTTAAAACAATAAATCAGTTTTCAAAATAGTTGCTGATTCATTTTCTGTCAGCTGATTAATCAGTAACTAATTGTTTCAGCTCTAAAAGGCCGAACCGTCTCTGCAGCACCTCACAGAATGAGAGAGCTGATAATTAGTGAACGCCTGCTTTGATTTCCTGCCACACACTCACCTCCCTCCCCTCCCTCTCTCCATCCCCCACCATCACCTGAATAATCCTCCGCCCACCTGCGCACCTGTTCCCACTTCCCCCATCAGCCCTGCAGTATAAATACACCAGCCCAGTCCCGTCCCACTCTTTGCCAGATTGTCTATTGTGCTTCCGCCTTCCTGCCATCTGTTCTGCCCGTCTGACTTTGCCCGCTCGCCCACCAGACTCTTTGCCCCTCGGCAGCTTGAACCCTTCTGGTAATTTATTTATTTATTTTTTGCCAGTAGTGGAGGAAGTCTTCAGATCCTTTATTTAAAGGTGGAGGCAGTGATTCTGGAGACAGATTGTTGATAATGTGGTGTTTAACCCGTTAGCTTGTAGCAGATTCATCGTCCCTCAAGCTTACACTGCCTTTCTCTGAGCACGTCACCTGTCCTGTGCACGAGCAAGGATGCAAGGATGCCCCTGGTTGCCGATTGGCTGGAAGAGTGCCGTGTGGCTCGGTCTGAGCGTCTTATAGTTTCCAGTTTACAGAGCAAAAGCTGTGTGCTTCAAAGTAAGATCAATTTACCCAGATTATCTTTTAATTATCCGCCTCCACTAAAAGCTCTGACACAAGAAGCTGATGGTCGGCCGTTGGTCAGTGTCGAGGTGTTGGTGAGAGTCTGAGTTTTGGCCGTGTGTCCAGCAGTGTTGGCACAAGTTGGCCCCTGTTGCCAGCAGATTCAGCATGTTGAATTTGTTGGAGCCAGTGGAGCCCGTCCTTCAACAGCACACACACTTAAGGAAAAAAGAACAGAGTTTGTTGGTTTCTGATGCTGCAAGTCACTGCCCAAGCGCCAGATTTCAACAACTTTGGAGCGAGACTGGGCCTGTCTGTGAGTGAAATCACTGTGATTGGAAGTCCAGCTCAGCACATGAGGAGAGAGACGGAGGTGAGGAAAGTAAACAAACGACTAAAGTCCAGAGGGCGTGGGATCGAAGGAAACTTGTTATATGAGGTAAGACTATTTTGCTAGCCATTGAGCTCTTTATCTCGTAATTGTTTGTTGTTACAGTTGACTAGTTCACAGAAAATACCCTTTGTGTTTTTCAGCATTGAGTTGTGTTGTTATTGTGCTAACTGGCTAACTAGCGTTGAATCCGTCCTGACAATCTTCACTTTACCCTTTTGAATGGCAAATTGAGACTTGGGTCGCCTGCTGCGATGGAGAGTTATTTCCTGAACGTACGTGCTGGTTGGCAGTTGGCTGTAGTCTATATGGTGTGTTCAAGTGCAACTTTTTGGAGCATATGACCAATCACATGGCCACACTGTCGCCTCACAGCAAGAGGGTTCCTGGTTTGAACCCCAGGGTGGAGGAGACCTTGAGTTTGCATGTTCTCCCTGTGTCAGCGTGGGTTTCCTCCAGGTGCTCCAGCTTCCTCCCACAGTCCAAAGACATGCAGGTTAACTGGTGACTCTAAATTGTCCGTAGGTGTGAATGTGAGTGTGAATGGTTGTCTGTCTCTATGTGTCAGCCCTGTGATAGTCTGGTGACCTGTCCAGGGTGAACCCTGCCTCTCACCCAGTGTCAGCTGGGATAGACTCCAGGACCCCTGTGACCCTCAAGAAAATGAGTGAATGAATAAAAATCAGTCCAAGTTGTAAGTATTGTTTGAACAAGATAAAGTGGGGGTGTGTTGGTATACTGGGAGCTGTAACTCTCTCTCTGATGCGCTGTAGTAATATTCATACTGGTTAAAATAAACAATTTGATTGTTTTCCTTGATCTTTGCTGAGCAACAGTTTTGTGTGAAAGGAATTAAACACACACAGCAAATAATAGCCCGGGCTATTAATTGAATATTTACAGTATACTAATCTGAAGAGTACTCATTACTTAATGAGTATAATCTACAGCAGACGTCCACCAGAGGTCTGTACTACGAAGCCACTTCAACTTACTAGGGCTGTCAATGAATATTCTAAATTCGAATTTAAATTCGAATTTGGAAAAAAAATGGACCTTCGAATGTGAAAATTGATATTCGATTGTGCAGGGGGAAAAAACCACCACCGCAGCTGTCCTCTTTGCGAGTGGGCGTTGGCCTGAGCCGCTGCACTGAATGCACTGCATAGGCCACACCACCCGCAGAAGTGCTGCGAAGCTGTTGCAACCTAGTATGTGTCTAGGGGTAAGGGAAGCAACATAAAACCAAACACTGAAGTGAATAAGGCAAGCTGCCATTTATTCATACACAAAATAAACAATGCAAGCTACGCTTTTGTAAAAAGTGGCACACAAAAAGAAAACACGCTCGCAGGCTCTGCAACACAACCCGAAAATTGGGCTTCATGGAAGGAACCTCGGCGGTGAATTACATTTAAGTGTAACAAAGAGCGGCGGGTGACGGCAAACCATAAAACAATTAAATCAAAACTCTGACCTGTCACCAACAAAATAAACACCCCAACTAACTGACTGTGGTGGAAGGCCACCCAGAATAACAAAACTAAAACATAGGCTATCTGCTCTACCACTTACCTGTCAAACAAAACAACACTCAAACCGACACCCATAAAGCTAGTGTACCATACATCAAACAATCTACGTGTGTGTGCAAAGGATATGTGGCTAGGCTACAAAGCTAAATCCTAAAGCCCACAGATTCCCGAATACAACAACGAACAAATTACAGCGGGGGATAGCTGGTACTACAAAGCTGGTTATCAACCAGTTCAGCCAACTCTGGGTTTTCATATCCAGCCATGAGCGCGTTCATGTGAGAGAGGCGGGGCTGTTAATTATGAGCAGCATCATCAGAACCATGAATGAAGCAGGCTGCTCATATGATATGAGATGAAACATTACCAAAAGTGTCTGCGACTATGAGACAGCAGTGGTGTGGGATGTAAACGATGCTCTGTGATCTTATAACAGGAATGTAGAAACAGTTTCCAAAAATTCACTTAAATTACGCGCAGGTATCACTGAGAGTATTTTTTGCTGTTTAGTTGGATGATGATGAAACTCCTCTGAATATGTCACATAAACACTGTAACGTAATCTGCTGCTGAAAGTAAAGAGTGGAAAAGCTAATGACTGATGAGGCATTCATAATAACTGGAGCCAATTAACAGTGTGTGGATTATTTTGCTAATAAAATAACATCTTTTATGCTAGTTCTCATCACACAGACACAGTCTCACATCTCATTCATGTTATTTTGAGCTGCTGTGATGAAATCAGAGTGGAAAATATCAACACTCACTGTGGATTAAAATAAACTTTGCACAAGTTAAAATGCTGCTAAAACCATGAGTCCAGTGTGTGAACGGTCTCTGTGTTTGTTCGAAGCTCTGAATTAAACCAGTTGAAACAATGAAATGATTCTGCTGACCTGTAACAGCACATACTGTAGGTTCCTCTTTTTTACACGTCACTCCGGACATTCATTCACTGATACTTTTGTCTTCAGTGATCTGATTGGGCAGAGGTCGGGGTGTTGACAGGCTGTGAGCAGGTTAGCTGTTCAGCATCAGTTACCACGGTGATTTATCCCAGTAAAAAGAGACTCAGCTAACAGAGTTAACCCTCGCCAACTCCAAATCCTGCTCCGGGCTACAGGCCTCGGATCAACATGAAGCTTTGTTTTGGTCCAGTCAAGTATCGAAGCCTCATTAACAGAATCAATGTAAAACTGCTCAGTGATCCAGGCTCAATAGAATCAAACCAAACAGCCTCAGCTTCCCTCAGTAATGATCCTGCGTGATGGTTTTTAGGTAGTTAGAGCTGGTTTGTGCAGCTCGTTATCAGAGGTCTCTGTATACATCCGTTGGTGAGAGTCTGTGCAGGAGAGCAGCAGAGTTAATAATCCTCTAAAACTTTAAAATGTAAAATGAGGAGACAGTCTGGAGAACAAACACTGCATTAAACACACGCTGAGTCAAAGAGTCACACAGAGCACATCACACGGTCATTTTTATCTGTTTGTATTCCAGTTTTAACAGGCAGCTACGTTCAGTCATCAGGATTAAAGGGGCACTTCACCAATGCCACAAAGGACACTATTACTCTGCGGGTTAGTGTAGCTTTGAGGGAACACTTCACCCAAAAACAACTGGAAGGGTGTAATAGTTGGCAGGAGAGTGGAACACCTGAAATATGACAGCATATCAGTGCAAACAGACTTCGACAGAGGCCGAACGAAAGACAGCAAAAAGGTTGTAAAACATCCATTAAGAAAATTCCTGTGCATCATGTTTTATCCATTAATGGAAAACTAAAGTACATCAAATCTCTCCTCAAGAAGAGCTTTAAGTGCAGTTGATTGTTCTTATTTTAGCAAAAACAAAGCATCCAGTTTGTGTAATACTGACAGCAGAAAGTTCCACGTCAGCTGCAGCCGTCTTGGTTGTTTTAGGACCTAGAGTGTCTCCTCTGGTCTGAATCAGGGACTCATGTTGTCACAAAGTTGTAAAATTGCCTAGAGTTGGTTCGTGTTCTCACGGCAGAATTTACAAGAGGACCAGATCAAATGCCTTGTGTGAGAAAGCTGCTCTTGATTGGTCAGAATTTCCATGTGGGAAAAATCCAGGAAGTAAAGCAAACGTTGAAGAAGAGAACACTTGCAAGATAAATGTGACACTTTTGTTGTGTTTGCTGTCGGTGCCCAGAGGCTCTGGAGCGAGCTGCCCCCGAGGAAATCAGGCCGGCCGAGTCAGTGATCTCTTTTGAGTCCCTTCTTAAAACAGACTTTTATTAGAGAGCTTTTCCTGATTTTATTTTTGAATTATTGACATGTAAAACATTTTGTAACTCTGTTTTGTAAAGCGCTTTATAAATAAAGATTATTATTATGATATTATTATATGCAGCTTTAGTCAGGGCGGTCAGCACCATGATCTGGTTACAGATCAGTAACAAGACAAACAAATGTGCAGATTTAGGTGAGATACGTTAGTTGACATCACGTGATGTGTGTTTTTTAATCTGGTAGAATGATTTGAAATTGAGACATTGAAGAAATGATGAGTAACAGTTTTCTGTGCTCGCCCCACTGACTCCAGTAGAGCTGACACCAAAGTCTGGCTCCTCCAGCGCTGTCACTGACAAATCTAAACCACGGTGGTGTCGCATCATAAACAGATGTATTTTTCGACAGCGTTTGCCCTCTGAGAGCCTGAAGCAGAAACTCAGCAGTGTTTATTCAGCAGCTGCTTCTCCTCCTCGTATGTTTCCTCAGTGCTGCTGCAGAAAGGAGAAAATCACAAAAAGCAGCAGCTGCTCCTTAAAATTCAAAAGTCTCAGACAGACTGAGCAGGTTCAGTTTCCTGTCATGCTGCAGAGACTCGAGATTCGTCAGGTTAAACAACAGACCAGTTTGTTCGACTGTTCTCTCTTTATTAAACCAGGTTAATGCTTTGTCATGTTTCTGTTCATGTCACACACACTGGAGCGTTAACATCTGTACTCGGACTTACAGTTAAAGTCCCCTTTAAAGAACTGGTTTCTGCTGTCGTCTCTTCTTCATTGATCATCTCAGTGTGAAAAAACTTTAATGAGCACAAACTGCAGACTGGATTCAATTCCCCCACGCTCTCTGTTTACTGACTTTCCCTTTTCTTTTTCTCTGCCTGCTCATAAAGCTCATTTAGATCCTGGAAACAAGCCTATTATGCAGCAGATACACTGTTGTGCCTGCGGTGTAGAAAAGCTTACCTAAGGAGCCCTCAGAGTCCAAATTAATTCTCAATGCTCCATTAAGTCGAGCATATATTCATGGGAATTATGAACACACTGAATGAAAGAGAAAATCAGCAACTGAGAAGAAAAAAAAACAAAACACAAACAGAAATTAACGGAGCAAAAAGCTGCAGAGGGTGTAATTGGATTTGAATAAATTCATCTGGAGGAGGAACGTCAGCGAGTGATTCAACAGCGAGCATGAGAATGAAGCTCTTTTTCAAATTTAAATCACAGTGTCCTCGGCCCCTCGGCTCGCTCACACAAAGACAAGATGATTAACTGCCGTGACACTGAGAGACTTCACAATAAGAGTCTCTGCAGCGACAAACACTAAACTCTGTGGCCGAACTTTATGCTGGAGAAAAGCCAGTTTCTCAAATGCAGTTTTTGCCCCGTCCTCTGAGATTGCTTAGAAATAAATTCCTGGATATCTGATGTGATTCCGTATTGTGAAATGTCCTTTTGCTATCGACGTCAGCAAATCTTGATAATTTTTTTTAACAGGAGTAAATATTATGCAGACTCTTCACATGGATTTGTCTTATTTTATTTGTGATATGAATTTGAAAAGGAGACATCCACAACTTGTGACTTTCAGATGAAATGTTATTATGACGTATACATTCCTCTCTGTGTTCTCTTTATGCTCAACGTTAGACACGGTAACAGACGGAGCCTTCTGTTTGCACTCCGTGTTCATTTTGTCTGTATTTTTGCACATTTTCTGAAAGCTTAAGGCTCGTTTACTCTCCCTTTACATATTAAAATAGATTAAATAATGCCTCATTTGCATTTTATAAATTAAATTTCAGAAAACTGAAAAGTTAAAAATTCTACCCTTTCCACCGCCATGTCTCCCTTTACGTGCAAAAATAGATACGTCCATTCAAAATATTGTCGCCCTCATACTTCCATGCGCCCTTTATGACGTCATAGATACAGCCAGTAGATGGCACCAGAGGGCAGAGACAGAAGTTTCACGCAGCAACAAACAAGGCGACGTTAGAGGAGGTCGTACTGATGCACCTTGAAACAGAGGCAGCGCTGTAAATGCAAGGATGGGTGCGGCCATTAAACACATCTCGACATGTGGATGGAGATTTTTCTTCACGTTATCACCAATTCATTATGTTCCACCATTATTTACATTTCTTTGTCGTCTCCTACGGTTGTATTTTTCTTGAACGGCGCTACACTGCCTCCACGATCTCCGCTGGAAACGTGCTCTCAGAAAACGTGCACAAATAGGAACAAAATGAACGCAGAGTTTGGACAGAAGGCTTCATCCGTCTCCGTATCTATTGATGAACATAAATGGGCCCTTACACCTCGTTTCCACTTACATATGTGTGCAGAGACGAGTCAACTGGGAGTCCATGTATTCCAATGGAAATATCCATGAAACTTCTCCCCTCTGTAATACTTAGGTGTAGAGTTTGCCTCGAGTAGGTTAAAAAGATTGGACTGTTGTGGTGGATTCAAATAAACACCCAAATGTGTATTTTGGAAGTTTTCTGCTGGTCTAACAGAAAACATGTTTTAGAGGCAAACTAGCCCAAAATCTCAAAATTGACCAGCTGTGTTTTTCCCTCGCCTTAAACTCTTGTCTGTGCAGTTTAGATTTACAGAGAGGGGTTTGAACGTGGCTCCCTGCTCTCCTCACTCACATCTGTTCCTTGACAAAGACATGACACACAGATGAGAGGACGGAGAAATGTTTTCCTCGCTCACTAACAGCATCATGTCGAGGGGACGGCAGTAACTCATGACGCTCAGCTCTCACACAATGTGCAGAAATAATCAGGCAGCTGTTTAAACGCCTCACTGCTGCTCCACTTATCCTGACTGTAGAGATGCTTTGGCGTGACCTGATGTGACTGATCATTTTGTTATGTTAAAGAGCAAAAACACTTTAAACAAAACCTATAATGAGTTTGTTAAAGGCTGTAATAAGTCTGATAGTTTTCAGATATAACTGCTGATGTGGAGGACAAATATTAGGAGAGGTTTCACAAATTAACCAACATCAAAAATACAATTTAGTCTTTTTATGATTTAGAAATCTAATAATAAATGTATATTTTCTTACTTTATGAATAAAACATAAAGTGCTTGGATCCTTTATTTTAAATAAAAGTAGAAATACTTTAGTCAAAAAATACGAATTCAAAACACTATAAGTAAAAGTACTTATTATGCAACATTGCTCCTGTCAAAATGTTCATGTAATTATAGAATATTATAATATCCTGTTGTTCTCACTAATGTTGTCGCACTAATTGGTAATATAGTGCTGTATTGAATAATATAAGTATAATATGTATAAAGTTTCTCTGACAAAAGAAACGTAGTGCAATATTTCCCTCTGAGATGTTGTGAAGCAGATATTTAAAGTAGGGCTGCCAAAATTACTTGTTAATTTCGATTAATTAATCACAGAAAAATATAATGTATTAAAAAAATCCACCCTGATTAATCAT
Source organism: Epinephelus awoara (assembly GCA_035609425.1). Classification (NCBI taxonomy): domain Eukaryota; kingdom Metazoa; phylum Chordata; class Actinopteri; order Perciformes; family Serranidae; genus Epinephelus; species Epinephelus awoara. Next base: position 2,586,958 of record CM069298.1, on the reverse strand, counting down.
TTTCCGTGGTGACCTTTGACCCGATGCATCGCTGAGGGCCGCAGTGTCTTTGTCACATGATGGAGGCGGATGAGACGACGCTGTCAGGCCCCCTACATGGAACATGTACATTTAAAAAGATGGGACAGTTGATAGGAGCACCGTCCTCTGTACGTTCTGCAGTCAGGACCTTTCGTATCATCGGAGAACTTCATGTCTAAAATATCACCTCAACACAAAGCATTTAGCATTTAGAGGTCTGAGCTGGCACTGCCTCTGATGCTAGCGCTCGCAGTCAGGCCACACTCGACCAGGCGTTGAAACTGCTTAAAGGCCTCTGCACACTGAGGCCATTTTTTTTTTTTTTGGATGCGTTTCTTTAATGCGTCATCCAAAAAATATTGTTACTCACAGAAACTTTACACACTGATTCTGATGTGTTTGATTGTTCTGTTGGTTCTGAAAATTTGCCGTACAAGACAAAATGAAAAGACAAATTTCCTCCTTTGCCTCTCTCCACTGGAGTCACCTATCTGTCTGTCACCACTCCTCATCTTTCATTTGGCGCTGTGGCTGCATGAGGGGGGGAGCTGTCCCACACACTCTGTGTGCACTCCACATCCTCCTGCTCTTCATCATCATCCACCTGAATATTATATCTGACCTGTTGAATGTGACCCGTCTGAGTTATGAATGATTCTGTGCGTCCTGTTCCTCTGTCTGGTCACAGCTGCGTCTCGCCGCCACATTTTCTTCACTGATTCGTGGTCGCAGAAAATGTTCCAAAAATGTTAATGCATTGCCTGCACTGTCTATATTTACGCCGCTGCTTTACAGACAACAACAAAACAAAACAAAACAAAAGATCCGTTCAAACTTTAAAAGTTTAGATGAAAAAAACCAAACAAAAAAAACAACAGATCATTGAATATTCACATTAAACATTTGACTGACATAATCCTGAGTCGTGTACAGCCCTTGTCTAAAGTAATCAAATTTGTGACTCCCGTCTCACTCAAGTCCAAGTCACATGACTCAAGTCGACACCATGTTACCAGCCTGTTAAACTTGGTCACTCCTCGTCTCCTCTGAGGATCATCCTCAATGATGGCGGACCTCGACTGATTTCTGGGTCACGGGCCAGAGGAGGAGGAGGAGGAGGAGGAGGAGGAGGAGGAGGAGGCAGAATCATCAGAATGAAAAGCAGCCGCAGTCTGATCTTTGACCTTTCTGTGTCGGTGTCACTTCCTGTCTGAAAGCTGCTCTCAGCCATCATGTTAAACACACCCAACAGGAGCGACCTTGACTCGTGTCAAAGTCCTCTGCGACGGTTTCTGTTTCCAAACAGCTTCAGAGACTTTGTGTTGGATTTGTGCCGTGCTGCAGAGACTCATTAACCGTCATCAGAGGATCAGCAAACAGCCGCCGCCACGCGTCAAAACCAATTTCAGCCTCATCATTATTCCTCTGTCTTCACTCTCAGGACAAACACAGTGACTCCAGTTTTCCTGCTCTGTGATTGTTGTTCTTATTTTCAATTTGCAGGGGATTTAAAAAAAGATGACGGATAATGAAAGCTCATATCAACTAGATGTCAGTTTATCTTCGCTTCCTCTCGTTCAGGCATAGATTACACGTCAGCTGTGATTGAGGAAACAGCAGTCCGAGCAGAGAAAACATCGCGCTGTAATTTCATTATTCTGCTGTAATGTGAGCGAGCTGTTCAGAGACCTTCTGTTGATTCATTCAGCCAAATCCCACAGTTGAATAAATGTGCAAGAGTTTTACTGCACAGATCAATCCCTGCAGGCAGGAAGTCATCACACTGAGATTACTGCAGAGAAAAGGAATAATAATAATAATAATAAAGTTATACTGGATATAAAGAATTGAATAAGACGTTATCTGTGAGGTCGGTTTTCTTTATGAAGGTAATAAATATTTTCCTGCAGGTGGAAAAAAACGGCATCTCCCAAACTGAAGTTAGGATCTGATGAGTTTTAGCTGAACAGTAAGAAATGTTTTTATCTTTGAACACTGAATGTGACTGTCGGCAGGAAGATGAAACATGTTTAGGATTTAATGTGTTTTCAGCTGATTGATAGAAACAGTTTCACTTTCATTAAAACTTAATTTGAAGTTAATTTTCAAAAAAACATTCAGCACCAGTTTGACTGATATTCCCTGGATTGCACAAAAAAAAGTTTACAAAAGAAAATGAATAAATGAAATAAATGATCCATTTTTACAAATGTACTCTTTGTTTTCCATCATAGGGTGACAGATACTAAAACGTTTGTCCTTGGGAACCTGGGTACCAACACAATCACCCAAAATGTTTGCATTGTACATTTCCGCAAACCACAGATACGTTACATTTGCACGTTATTAGCAGAGCTATGTTGAAACTTCATGTTTCAACAATGCTCCGGTTAGCATGGTTTGGGTTTAGACACATAAACCACTCGGTTATGTTCAGGAAAAGATCAGGTTTTGGCTTAACATGTCTTAACATGTTTTGGGGGCACAGTTCCTGACAGAAAAGCAGCAATGTCTCGGTAAAATAAACCACTTCTAATGAAACTACCCCCGCTGGAAAAACAGCATCACTCAAGTTTGGTGCCGTAAAAGCTGCTGGAGCCACAGTGACGACTCGATGAATCACATCTAGTTTTATTGTTTGTTGGTCTTAAACAGTGTCCTGCAGCTTGGCAGGCGTCTTGCATCGATGTCACATCATCGACCACCCCCTCCATCTCCAGATGTCAAAGTCAGCTCATATTTGATGATAGTTTAGATTGTAACATGCATGTAACATATTCATAGTTTGCAGTGAGAATAACGGCAACATGTTGCTGTGGCGATCCTTACTGACACTTGGTCATTAGACCTCGGCATCAGTTGTCGACACACTGAGGAGTCCTTTAGCTGTGATATGAGATGCACTGGGTGGCAGCATTTTTGATGCTCCGAATAATTGCGGTAGTATAAAGACCGAGAAAGTCTGCATTAGGTCGTGGGGACAGGACGTGGATGGGTCAAACAAACTTCCAACTTTCACCCAAGACGCCGCTGTTTGTGTCCCGTGTGAAACCAAAAGTCAGTTGGGTTATTCTAATAAGGACATGGTATGCTACCATGTTTAACATGCTACGCTAGCATGGTATGTCACATGATGCATGTGATGTATGTCACATGATGTTACATGACATTTCAATCAGGAGAGACACAAGAATGAAGTAAAGGTAATATTTAATTATGAGTGTACAGATTAACAGACGATTAAGATTCAACAGAAGTCTTTGGCGCGTGGACGATAGGGAGAGATGTTTTTGTGATCGAGGGACATCTGAGCGGCAGCAGGATGAATCTCTAATAAATGTCTTTATTGTATTCTCTGTTCTATGTTTTGTTTTGACTCTCGACTGCGAAACTAGTTTACCCTCGGGTGTCAAAACCTGAACCTGACCTGAACCTGAAATCCCCCCATGGAGTCCAGACACTGGTGGTGGCTGATGACTCTGAGGCTGATGGCGTAAAGTGTCCGACTTCACCGTGGCTTTTTGTCACTGCCTCCTGCTGCAGCCGCCTGCTCTCGTACACTTTACAGACGAGGCGCAGTTCATTTGAAGAAGTGTGTGTTGCTTCGGGTGACTGCGCTCAAAGAACAGACAGGCACGTGCACAGATCGACCCCAGGAGCTGCTGAAGCACCTGGCATTTCCCCCGCTGACTAAATATGTGCCCTTTTTTGAGAGACATTTAATTCCTATTTCTTTTCTAATTTCATAGTTTAGTTTTTAAATGTGGCCCATGGCGTCAATTCTCCATTAAAATCGTGTTGTAACACCTGACAACTGCATTTGAGTTTCAATTCTGCCAGACCGCCACAGCCTCTGCCCCTCCCTCGTTAACGTCTCTTGTCACAGTGAAAAAAAAACCTCAAGTTGCTCAGAGCTGATAGACAAACACCTGTCAGTCCCACACGGTGGATAATGTTGAATTAATAAAGATGAATGTAATAAATGGCTGCACAATAAACCTTCAGTGATGACATGTAGGTGCGTTTGCGTTAATGTGAACGGATATGATTGTTTCCCTGTGTCTGTCCTGTCCACAGGATTTTTTCCCCTCAGTAGTTGGAACAAGTTATTTATTTTTAGGGAAAGTTTGAAATTTATGACACACATTGATGTCCTCACAACCTTCAGTACTATCATTAAAATTTTACTGCTACTCAATACATCACATTACCTTTTATTACAGCACTTTATTTTTAATGTGCTGCACATCCTGTTCAGGGACTTTGGCTGCAAAATAGCTCAAAGCTAACGGTGGTGCCACTGGTTTGAAACTGGACATGAACACATAAAACACTCAGCTACACAAGGAGCGCAGTGAGGTAGACTTTACACATAGCTCACAATCGTCCATAGATAGATAGATAGATTTGTGTGTAAACTGTTCAGAGGGAAATGTACGTGTATTTCAGCATTCATCAATATGTTAGTAGCTCCAATCTTTACATAGGTACTAACAAAATCTATCATGTGTAAATCAGATACTGCACATAAATGTTGCTTATCATTATTAGAAATTACAATTTTAATTTGTTTTGTGCTCTGTTATGTTCACATCACGCAGATGCTTTTAAAACAAGCAAGTTGAACATGACAGAACACATTTAGTTTAATTAGTTGACATTTAGCAGATTCAAGCTTCAGATTAGGTTCTATAAAAACCTGAATGACTAATTTAAATCGATTTAATACAAAATTGATAAATGCTGTTCTCTGAGTAAATAAAGCTAGTCCAGACCCACTGAGTGCACAGGTGCCCATGTACAGTTTCACATTGTGTGTGTTTGGGATACAGTTCATAGGAAATTGCAGATTAAATAGTCAACTGAACCCGTTAAGAAGAGCAATGTATTCAGACAGAGTGTTTATGAATTTGATAGTTCGATTGCTTTATTGAAAGTACAGTAGTACTATTGCCAATAGTGGGATAGTTAGTGGGCTAAAACTGTACATTAGTAGTTGAGGTAGCACGTTGAAAGGCAGATAGTTAAAGTGTTTATATGTTGTATTGACTTCAAAGTGGGGCGCACTGGTAGTTCACATGGGAAAGGTGCAGCTAGCCCTTGTTGCAGCAGCACACCATAAAACAGCAACACCAACATTGGTCCACAGGGGGAGCCACAGCGATCGGTCTCATTTTAGCCATTTTTAAGCATGTTTCTGTTGTTATAGCGCCACCCAGTTGCCAATTAGAGTTAAATTTCTCCAGTCACCTTGAGGCGTCCTGTTCTACATATCTACCAAGTTTAGTAAAAATCCATATGGCGGTTAGGCCTAGTTAAGAAATGAGCTCTCTAGCGCCCCCATTTTGTTTGATGGGGTCAATAATGGAGGGGTCCCCTCAGATTATGTGTGGTCATATGCCTACAAAGTTGCGTGGTGATGGGTGAAACCCTTGAGATGTTATACACCTTTATGTGATGAGCCACGCCCTCCGCAATATTCATTGCCTTATAGAAGCTCAGTTTTAGTAAGTTTCCAACTTTTGCCAAGAGGGAACTTTAGATATTGGTCCCTAGATTATGTTCACCCAGTTTCATGCAGATCGCTCAAATGGGTTGCTATAGCGCCCCCCTTTGGCCAATTGATGTAATATTGCTTCATTGGCATCCTCCCATGACCCTCTACCACTGTGCCAAATTTCACATGGATTGACCAAGTCAGTGAGGAGAAAAACGTGGAACAGACACACACACAGAGTTTTCCTCATTATATAGTAAGATATAACAAATCAACGCCCTCCTCCTCTGCCCTCTTTACACACTGCAGCCCCAAACTGCACGTCATTTTTGTTTAATTTAATTACCTGAGACGTGACATAGGAGACGTAAACAGGGTCCGTAATCATTTACCATTACAGCAGCTCCAAAACACTACAAATACTTAACAATGTACAAAACAAACAACTCAGGGTTGCTGTTTTTTCTGCATCAGGGTTATTTTAAAATACTGAAATTTTTGTCGTGCAGAAAATGAAAATGTGAAAATGTGAGATCCTGTGAACCTGATCTTGTTTTTACGTTTCCTGAGACAACAACGTGCTCGGCTTCAGTCACAGCAGCTCCGCCTGGGACGTTACAGGGTCACAACATCCACTTCTGTCATTATGGAGGAGGCATATTTTTCTTTTCTTTCCTGTTCTTAATCAGCGCAGTAAATCTTCATCTGAGAGTGTTACAGCAGCTGTGAGCAGAGCGCAGGAGCACCTGAAGCAGCTGCAGAATTTCTGCAACTGAAAAACTTTAACTTTGGTTTGATGCAATTGGAAAAAAAGGCACAAGGTCATGAGGAGCAGGCGATATTTTTATGCCTCCACCAGTGACAGCCGTGGCCAGAAGCATCATGATTTTGGGTTGTCTGTCCACCTGTCTGTCCGTCCACCTGTCCCATTCTTGTGAATGCAAATTCCAAGAAGTCCTTGAGGGAATGTCTTCAGATTTGGCACAAACATCCACGCGGACTCAAGAATGAACTGATTAGATTTTGGTGGTCAAAGGTCACTGTGACTTTGTCTGCAAAAACACTTTTCTGACCATCACTCAACGTCATATCTATTCTATTCACACACTGGAGCAGCATGATTGGCGGATTTATACTTGTGTGTCAGCTCTATGCAGAGCCTACACATGTGGCCTACGCGGTTGTGAGCGTTTATACTTGTGCTGTGGTGTGTCTGTGTCACTCTGCAGTTTCACACATTAAACACACATTAAACATGGCTTAATAGAGACAATTTCAAACACAAGTACACAAATCAGCTTCACTATAACTCGCAGCATTCACAGACAAACACTTTATCTGGACACATTTCCCCCACAAATACAACATGCTAACATTATTAGCACAAGCCTATGGCATTTTACATTGTATGAATTAGCCTAGCGACAAGCAGAGATTTCCTCTGCTCATATGAAGCCAGGATGAATCACACACACCTCTCATGCTGATAGCTGACAGTGCTAACCACTGCATCACCACATTTTACTCCATTTATTTGATAGCTGGTTACTTTTTACAGATTCAGATTAATAGAATATATGACTAATATTTAACTATAAGGTAATAAATTATCAGGCTAAGTATTTCCACTTTATGCTACTTGATACTTGTACTCACTACATCTCAGAGGGGAACAGTGAAAAGTTGTAACGTGAGCCTCAGTCGTCAGATTTTCCTTCTTTTCTTTTCTGATCGTTATTATTTTATAAAATGCTGCCGTGTCTTTTATCATGTTTACAGTGAACACGCTGTTCACTCGTCTTCTCCCAGCGATGAAGACGAGACACAATAACATTTTCCTCCTGGTGTGCTGGAGCAGATGGAGCATTGAAGAAGGCCGGTGATGAGCTGCAGCTAACAAGCAAACAGAGGCCACCGCCACTGTCTCCGCTGCTGTCTCTGGTTACCATGGGATACCTGTTACAGAGCAGTGTGTATTACATCATCTACATGCAGACTGAATCCCAATTACTGCAGAGGGCTCCAGGGTGTCCCGGCCCTCAGCGGCTCCGAGGCTTCAGGGTCTTTGAAAGAGAAAAGGCGACCTGTGATACTGATCCTTTTGATTTGAACTTTTATCTCATCAATCATGACGCTGAGCTCAGTTTAAAGGCCCGTCACTCTTGAATATTTGGTTCAAGATGTCTGGTGACGTAATGACAGTGATTTAATGTATGACAGATGTGAGAGTCCATCTCATCTTATTCTTCACAACAGAGTGATAAAGGCTGTCTCCCAAAATGTTGAACTGCTCTATATTCTTGAACACAGTAAGGACGTCTGGGCTTTGCAGATTTTTAACCAAAACCGCCATCTTTCCTGCATCTAATAATCTAAGTCACACTTTAGTTATTCAGCAGATATTTCCCAAGATTTGTGGGAAAAATAACAAAAACATTGCTGATAAGTTTATTAAAAATGTTTTGTCATGATAAGGAAACTGTCTGGGCGTTTCTCTCTCACTAAATGTGTTTGCTGTTGTAGAAAATTAATTGCCGATGCACGTTTTTGCTACCGATACCGATCCGAATAGGACATAGGGACATCCCTAGTTTCTTTTCCTAAATCTAATCTATGTAATTTAACGTTAAGTACAAGATGTTAAGTGTGTAACTTTACGCTAAGTATGTAACTTTAAGTTAAGTATATAATGTGATGACATCCAACCATATTTATTTTCTAACTCTAACCTGCTTAAATTTCCATTTCTAATAATAACCTATGTAACTTAAGTTAAGTACGTAATGTTGAGTCTATAACGTGATGACTTTCAGCCATGTATCTTTTCCTAAACTTAAGCGTTTAAGTCAAGTACGTAATGTGAAGACACCATTTTTTTAACCGTTGTATGAGGATACTTTGACTATTATACAGTCTATGGATAGTGTCCATCCTCTGACCTTTGTGTCAGATATGATAACGCTCAGAGTAAAGAAGGTTAAAGTGTCCTCTCTGTATGTTGTGTGGCAGCCCATCACATATGAAGCTCTAAGATTTTCCACTGTGACCTCTGACCCCGTAAAGATGAGAGGACGCGAAGCGTTAAGCTCACAGAGCTCTGACTGTCTGTATTCATACAGAGAGCAGGAGGAGGTGATAACTATCATCACAGCAGTCCTCAGACAGAGATGAGAGAGTTTATTAGCTTCCATGTAGCCTCGAGGCTACGAGGAGGAGGGGTAGAGCACATCAGACAGAAAGCAGAAGTCGTGTTAATGCAGGCTGTCAGATGTAATTATGAGCTTCATTAAAACTGCGCCGAGTCTCAACACAGAGACCTCAACAGTGTTTTTAAGAGCAGAGCTGGAAGAAGTATCCAGATCCTTTATTAACACACTGTAAAAATACTCAACAAAAAATACTTAAAGCACTGAAAGTAAAACTATTCATTGTGCAGTCAGCAGTGTTTTATTCTATCTGATGTTTTTGGATTAATATTCCTGCTGCATTAATGTGTATGTGTCAGAGTGCCTCATGATGGAAAGCTCACCACTGAAGCCCGAAGCTGAAATTCACCATGTTGGAAAGAGGAGATCTAGGCTTTGTGGTGATTTGGCCCAGTTTTGGTTGTGTTGCTACCTCATGTGACAACTGAGGGCTCGTCCTTTCAAGTTGATTAGTTGATAAGTGTGTTGTACCTTTGGCGGCGGCACGCTTGAGTGCACATGCTGATTAGGTGATGTGGTTCACCTGTGTGATGGTTTTATCTGTGTGTTCTAATGTGTTGTGCTTTTGCTCTGGTATCTGGTTTTGTTGGGAGACAGAGTTTGGTGAGTAGGCTGTTGTTGCTACTTTGGGTTTATGGCAGCGTTGCCAGGTGGGAAATGTAGGATTATCGTACCAGAGACTCAACCACCTACTGATGCGCTATAGGCAAATATAGTCACTCGGGTACAGCTGACCATTCAGCCAATCGTGCTCATTGTTCAGAGACGAACGTCACCCGTATCTCACGCTAAGCAAAGTGCAATTGGCTGGAAACATGTCACATGGAAACAGATGCCTTCAGGACTCACAAAAAAACTCTGGCATACTGATTACAACTACACATTCATGAAATGGTCAAATTATCCTACATTTGGCCTTTTTTGGGATTATTGGTCGTACATCGTACAGAGGGCCAAATTATCGTACAAATACGATAATTATTGTACACCTGGCAACGCTGGTTTATGGACACAGCTTTGTTTTGTAGAAAGTTGCTGAGCTCTGTCGGTTGAATTTTTGTGTAACTGATCAGTGTTTGTTGGTGACATTTGTGTAAAAACTAAATGTCAAGTGAATCAAGAATTTATCTTCTGCTGATTAGAAATGGTAAACCTAAAATCCCTAAAACACCTTATTTTGAAAACCTTATACGAACAAAACAGAGGATGCTTGGCAACACTTCTTATATAAACTATTATCAGACAATAAAAGTTCTGAATTTGGCACCCAGGCATTTAAGGACATTTAATTCAACAGTCTCAAAGACAGGTAATGCAGTAGTTAAAATCAATTAGATTATACATGCGATAATATCACCAGTGTTGTTAAATATCTGTGTTGAAGTAGTAAACTGCAATGTGAGACTTCAATGAAAAATATTCACAGAAACAAAAGAGGAAAAACCACATTGATCAGAATCTAAAAGATCAACAATGTATTCACAGTACATCACCAATAATATACATTTATTACATTAAATGAGAGTGAATCTTTCTGTAGAAAATCAGATGGTTGTTCTACTTTGTGTGACTGACGCTATTAGTTTGAGTTAAAATGGAATATCTCTGGACAAACTGCTCTGACGTGTTTGATTGACAGGAGAGATGATCAGAGGGGCAGAGTTTTTACGACAATAGTTAAGACTGGGACTGAAGAGTGGGTAGAGTTTCTCAGTAAAGCAGCAGCCAGTAAAGGAGTAGATAAGAGCTGCAGCATCAACATCATAAAAGGAGACCAGACCCTCCTCATAATCCACAAACACCCCCACCTTCTCAGGCCCAGACTTCAGAGAGAGACGGACTGCAGGGCCAGCAAGAGCTTTGTACTCATTTTCATTCCTCAACCATATCGTCCATTGACCATTTTTAGGAGTTGCTGTGATCTGTCCCTTCCTGTTGATCGACTCTCTGGCCACTCCTAAATCCCACTCAGTCTTCCCTTTTACCTGAACCTCATAATAAAATCTTCCTGAAGAGAAACTCTGCTTTGCTAAGACACAGGGACAATAATCAAATCTCTCTGGATTGTTTGGGAGATTCTTCTTTACATCACCATGTTTAACTTGTTTTCCATCATCAGACAGGATGAGTTCAGGATGTGCTGTATCAGGATCGAGTGTCACATCCACTGCAGACTGCTGGACCCTCTTCAGCTCGACCTCAGTGAGAAGCTTCTTCAGCTGTTTCCTGAGCGTCTCCTCCAGCTGACTCACAGCTCTCCTCACAGTCCCCTCATATGAAGGTGGACGGACGCTGACCTCTGTCCAGTCCTTGGTGGGTGGAGCAGTGTTCAGGGACGTGAAGCTTTGGAGGAGGTGGAGGTGGTCTTCAGAGCGTGAGAGCTGCTCCACCTCAGTGCTCCTCTTCTTCAGCTCAGAGATTTCCTGTTCCAGCTCTTTGATGAAGCCTTCAGCCTGTTTCTCTGTCTTTCTCTGCTTCTCTTTGATCGTGTCGATGAGCTCGGCCTGGCTTCTCTCAACAGACTCCTTCAGAGCGGTGAAGACCTGAACACCATCTGCTATCTCTCTGTCTGCATCTTCCTCACTGAGCTCCACTGAGTGTTTGATCTCCTCAATCTTCAGTCGTCTCTTCTGGATCATCTGCTGAATTTCAGCCTCTGTCTTCCCCAGCTCGGCCTTCTTTCCTTCATATTCTTCTCTCAGAGGAACAACATCATGTGTCTTGTGGTCTAAAACAGTGCAGAGCATGCAGACACACATCTGGTCGGTCTTACAGAACAGCTCCAGCAGTTTATCGTGCTTCAGACACATCCTGCCTTCCAGGTTCTCCACAGGGTCGATCAGCTGATGTTTCTTCAGGCCTGATCTTGTCAGATGAGGCTCCAGGTGAGTCTCACAGTAGGATTCCAGACACACCAGGCAGGACTTCAGGGCCTTCAGTTTGGTTCCAGTGCAGACGTCACAGGGAACTTCTCCTGGTTTGGAAACTTGTTGCTCTGAGCTGCTGCTGCTGGCTTTCTGTTGAGCTGACTGTCTGAACTGAGCAGCCATCTCAGAGATGAAGGTGTTGACCTGCAGCTCAGGTCTGGTGTAGAAAAGCTTCTTACAGTTTGGACACTGATAGGGGACATTAATATTCCAGTGCTCAGTGATGCAGGTTTTACAGAAGTTGTGTCCACATGGTGTGCTGACTGGATCAGTGAACACATCCAGACAGATGGAGCACAGAAACTGATCTTCAGTCAGCAGACAGCTGGCAGCAGACATATCGACACTCTGAGGACACAAAGTGAGAAACATCAAAACTGTGATTACATGTTGTTTTTTATTTGTTTAACATAATCAAACTATGATCAATGTAATATAAGGATCCTGAATTCTGTTGTTAAATGAATTTGCTGTGAGTGAAGGAGAGCTCAGATTGTCACAGTTCAGCTCTGCCTCACCACTCTGCACCTGCCTGCTTCAATCTGCCAATCAGACACACCCCTCTCATCAAGCCAACTCCACTCACCTGTGCTCTCTGCTCTGCTCTGGCTGCATTTAAGCTCCAGCTCCACTCTCACTCATTGCCAGATTGTTCTCGATGCTTGCACCAGACTCTCCAGCGTTTTTCTGCCTGATCTCCCGGTTCCGACCCTGCCTGCCTCTGACTATCCTGCCTGACCGATCTCCTGGATATTACCTCAGCCTTCTGTCTTCGACCACGAGTTTCGCCTATCCCCTCCTGGTTACACACCTGCTCGGCTCTGTGGCTACACAGCTCACCACCGGACCTGTCTGCCTGCTAGGTAATCCACCTGTTGCTGGCTTTGCCTTCAGTCAGCGACGCCAGACTCACTCCTTTTCTGATCTTGCAGATCACTGTGAGCCAAGACTTTTCTCCCTGTCACTGTATAAACTGTTCAAGACGCCAGTGATAAATAAAAGTCATTACCGACTGATATCCTGTCTGCCTGTGCTGCTTTTGGGTCCTCACCATACCCGTGACACAGATGTGCAGTTCAGTGATGGTATGAACACAAACCAAAACTCTTCATCCACTGTTTGTTTGTGTTTCAGTCATCAGATATTGTCTTCATTAATAACAGCCTAATTGCTCCATTCTTCTTCATAGTAATAATGTTTCACTTATATATCGGCCTTTATTTAATTCATGTTTATTGCTCCGACCACAACGTTGCATGTGTCTCCTGTAAATCCCATCTGCACTATGTTTACACCTGGTCTGCACACCTGCCTGGGATGCTGTCAGTGACACAGGAAGGTTGGAAGAGATCACATCAATATGAGTAACATCAGACATTCATCTGAAATCTGATAAATATGCTGTTTGTGCAGGTCTGCATAGTATATGAATATGAAGGATAACTGCATTTCCTCAGGGCTTATTTGGGCTGCCATTAGTTGGTCGCCACGGGAACAAGCAACCAATTTAATATATACCAGCATATGTAAACATGTGGAAACCAGTGTGACTGGTCTGCAGTGGGGAGTGTTAGCTCGTGTTGTTTCACAGATATAAACAGAGTTCACTGTTAAAGTCGACCTGAAAACTTTAGTTATTCAAATAAAAGTTTCAAAAATAATCAAACTATGTTAAACTAACTCTCCATTACTGTCACATCAAACATCAAATAATATAACAATACTGCTACACTGCTGCTTATATTCTTATCAGTATTGGGTGCCGTTTGTAAAGTGGCTCACGTTGAAAATAACATCAACATTTTGCCACATTTAGCTTCAAACAATGTTTAAAAAAGTGTTGTGAATTTTTAACGTCACCTTTTACCACATTTACAGCAATATTTGTTAACTTAGAAATATATTAAATAGTTAAATCTAAATATTAAATGTGGCACCTAAATGTTAAATCTAAATATTAAATCTAAATACTAAATCTAAATATAAATGTTAAATCTAAATATTAAATTTAAATCCAAATCTAAATGTTAAATCTAAATGCTAAATATAAATATAAATATAAATAGTTAAATCTAAATATTAAATGTGGCACCTAAATGTTAAATCTAAATATTAAATCTAAATCTAAATCTAAATGTTAAATCTAAATGCTAAATATAAATGTTAAATATAAATATAAATGTTAAATCTAAATGCTAAATATAAATATAAATGTTAAATGTTAAATCTAAATGTTCTGGGTGAAACTAAATATTTAGCTAATATGCAAATTCACACTGCCGGTTACCAGAAGTACCAAAATAAAAGCTCAAGATGGTCAGACTGTGTTTATAGAATCAAATAACGAATTAAAACCAACTTATCGGGGGAAATGGACATTCGAACATACATTAGCGTGATAATAACTACACAAAATAACAAAAACATGTTTGGAGAAATTTTATTTGATGTGTACTTTGAGTTGTTAGTGTCCCTTCGGAGGGAATCGCATGGTTGTTTACAAATACTTCCGGGTAGAAAACCAGCGGAGTTTAGCTACATATATATATATATATATGCATATCTCACATTTTTCACGTCACTATATCACCGTTTAGACTAATCTGGTGTTTGTAAAGTCTATAAACACTATGATTGAACAAACATTACTATCACACTCTGAAATTAATAACCGTTAGCTATTAGCCCCATTAGCGGAGTCTGTAATGACTCATTAACTCTAAACGGTCCATGAAAAAAAATATTTTTTCCAGCGGATGTCTTAGTTACAACATGATTGAGCTAACTGGAGTAGTTTCATGTCGTATCCGACAACGGGAGGCTTTTAACAGATGACGTCCTGATGTTAGCTTTGCTGCTGCTGCAGCCACTGATGCTTTCTAGACATCGTGATTTCCCAAAACTGAATAAATACCACACATCGCAACACAAAACTGCTTTGTTTGCTCAATCATGTTGTAACTGAGACATCCGCTGGAAAAAAATATTTTTTTCACGGACCGTTTAAGAGTTAATGAGTCATTACAGACACTGCTAACGGTGCTAAGAGCTAACGGTTGTTAGCTTAGCTTAGGTTGTTAGTCCCTCCGAAGGGACACTAACAACTCAAAGTACACATCAAATAAAATTTCTCCAAACATGTTTTTGTTATTTTGTGTAGTTATTATCACGCTAATGTGTGTTCAAGTGTTCATTTCCCCTGATAAGTTGGTTTTAATTCGTTATTTGATTCTATAAACACTGTCTGACCATCTCGAGCTTTTATTTTGGTACTTCCGGTGACCGGCAGTGTGAATTTGCATATTAGCTAAATATTTAGTTTCACCCAGAACATTTAGATTTAACATTTAACATTTAGATTTATATTTAGTGTTTAGATTTAACATTTACGTTTAGATTTAGACTTTCATTCATTCATTCATCTTCTAACCGCTTCATCCTCGTGAGGGTCGCGGGGGGGCTGGAGCCTATCCCAGCTGACATCGGGCGAACTGTCCAGGGTTCACCCTGGACAGTTCGCCAGACAGACACATAGAGACAGACAACCATTCACACTCACATTCACACCTATGGACAATTTAGAGTAATCAATTAACCTAGTCCCCAAACTGCATGTCTTTGGACTGTGGGAGGAAGCCGGAGTACCCGGCTGACATGGGGAGAACATGCAAACTCCACACAGAAGGGCTCCCACACCCGGGATCGAACCGGCTTTAGACTTAATATTTAGATTTAATATTTATATTTATATTTATATTTAATATTTAGATTTAACATTTAGATTTAGATTTAATATTTAGATTTAACTAGATTTCTAAGTTTACAAATATTGCTGTAAATGTGGTAAAAGGTGACGTTAAAAAAATCACAACACTTTTTTAAACATTGTTTGAAGCTAAATGTGGCAAAAAGTTGATGTTATTTTCAGCATGAGACACTTTACAAACGGCACCCCATATATCAGAGTGGAAATATTTGAAAGCAGGCCAAACATTTTTCATTTGTCATGACTGTAACTTCCTGTCTGAGTGGAGCTCAGAGTTCAGACAGGAAACAGGCCTGTAAATGAGCTTGACGCTAACGCTAGCTGTGACTGTAGTTCAGTCACTGTGCTTTGGTTTTTACCTCTGTTTTGTATTCCTGGCTAAATTCACATGTTGTTTTTATCTAAACTGACACATTTCTATGGTATAATATTCTTTATAAGGTAAAACAGATGTAAAACAGTCAGATTGTGGTTTGAACTAAACTTTGACCAAATATTTAGTGTGTTTTGTCTCTGTAGGACAGTGAACTCACCAGTGTTTGTTGTTGATAAAAACCTGCTGGATTCAGTTGAATGTTTCTTTAGAGAGAAACAGAGAGACTCGTCTCCACTGCAGCTCTGCTGTCACTCACACACACTTTCACTTTGATTTCAGGACTTTAAAGCTCTCCTCTTTCACTGTTGCTCCACCTCTCAGTGGGCCGTCACCAAGAGGGAGAGGTGGAGGAAGTATTCAGATCCTTTACTGAAGTCAAAGTACTAATACCACACTGTGACAATACTCCACTACAGGTAAAAATCCTGTCTTCAAATCCTTCCCTCAGTAAAAGTTTGATCAGGAACATTTATTCTAAGTATGTGTAAAATGACTGATAGTGCAGTAAAGTGTTCCCTGCTGTCAGTGTTTGATTCTATCTGATGTTTTTGGATTAATATTCCTGCTGCATTAATGTGTATGTGTCATTTTACTGCTGTAGATGTTTCAGGTTGAGCTCATTTTAACTCCTTTATATCCTGTTGGGGAGTTTAATCTACAAACTGGGATGTGGGGGGATAAAAACTTTAATCTGAAAAGTAACCAAAGCTTTCAGACAAATGCAGAGGAGAAGTGGTGTCGAAGTATAAATGAAAACACTCAAATTAAGTACAAGTACGTCAGGTTTGAACATAGGTACAGTATTTGAGTTAATGTACTTTGTTACACTCCACAACTGTAAAAGAGTAAATCTGTTAAATCTGAATATTATGAAATAGAACTATTATTTAAATCTCAGCTCACTGGTGTCATACAGAGGTGTCACTCCAACTAGTTTTAAGGACGTGTGATGTTTTTGCTCTGTTGTGATGAAGTCATTTCGCTGTTGAGATGGAGGAGCTCGTGTGTTTAGGAGAACAAAGTACTCATCTTCGTCACACAGACATTAATCCTCCTGAACAATAACTCAGCTGACGGACAGCAGCGATGACATTGAGCTGATAGAAACAACAACACTGTGACTTCAAAACGCTGCTCGCCACATCAGAACCTCTGGGCTCCAGAGTGCTGCTGTCGCTGCGTCATGTTTCAGTCAGACAGCTACAGCTGCAGAAACGACAGAGCAGATTGAAAAGATAAAGGACAGAGTAGCCTTTAAAACTGTAAAGGTTTATAGTCAATAGTCCTCTTATAGAGCTGTCAGTAAGAGAGATTATTATTATTATTTTTTTTACATTTCCCCTTAACTTAAAATGAAGGAAGCCTCGAAAAACCTCTTATTTCAGCAAGATTTTAAATAACTTCAAATTACACAAAAGACTTTTAGAGCCAGTGTAGCGTTCAACTGTTCAGGGCTCCCAGAGCTACAATATGTTTTAGCAATTCTAGTTTAGCAGTTCCAGGTTCAAGCTTTTAGTTTTCAACACACAATACACTCATCAGCCACTTTATTAGGTACACCTGTTCAACCACCCTTAATGCAAATAGTTAATCATTCAATCACGTGGCAGCAACTTAATGCATTTAGTCATGTAGACATGGTGAAGATGAACTGCTGAAGTTCAAGCAGAGCATCAGAATGATGAAGAAAGGTGATTTAAGTGACTTTAAATGTGGCATGGTTACTGGGATTTTCAGCACAACCATCCCCATGGTCCCAAAAAGAGAAAATATCCAGTGAGCCAAAATGCCTTGTTGATGCCAGAGGTCAGAGGAGAATGGCCAGACTGGTTCAAGATGATAGAAAGGCAACAGGAAGTCAAATAAGCACTGGTTCCATCTCTGAAGCAACAACACCTTGTCCAACCTTGAAGCAGATGGGCTACAGCAGCAGAAGACCACACCAGGTGCCACTCCTGTCAGCTAACAACAGGAAACTGAGGCTACAATTCAAAACTGGACAATAGAAGATTGGAAAAACCACATTCAGATGGAAGCATGGATCCATCCTGCCTTGTATCAAGGCTTCAGGCTGCTGCTGGTGGTGTAATGGTGTGGGGGAGATTTTCTTAGTACCAACTGAGCATGGTTTAAACACCACAGCCTACCTGAGTATTGTTGCTGAGCGTGTCCATCCCTTTATGACCACAGTGTACCATCTTCTGATGGCTACTTCCAGCATCTGTGACACCAAGAATTAAAAAGGGGGTCCAACCAGGTACTAGCAAGGTGTACCTAATAAAGTGTAAATATTTCTATAGAGGACAGTGTCAATGTCCAGGCTGATAAGAACTCTGTTAATAAAGCATGTTCAATAATGTAAAAAAAAAAAGCACATTTATATAAAATATATACATTTTTGTATCAAACACTGGCATATTGATAATGCAACACAAACCTGTATTAATACATTTTGACATCACTGTTTATCATTCCTTGTACTACAGGAACTACAGTTCCCATGATATATTGGGAGATAAACAGGAAGTCTAACTTGCCGTGGACTCTAGTTTTGGGCCACAGTGCCCTCCTCTGCCCCTTTCCCTGTACTTTTCTACACATATTGGCAAATTGGCACCATTAAATGTATGCCGAATTATCTATTAGCAGTCAATGTTTACAGTATACTAATGAAAATACAGGCAGCTATCACTGAATCATTTTGGTACTGAACAAAACCTAAAAACGTCAAGATTCTCAGGCAAGTTCTGGATTAGACGGAGCGTCTTTTTTCTCTGACTTTCAAGCGGATTTTCGGACAAATGTTCGCGGTGGACGACCAGATATAATGTTATCTTCAGAGAGTGTAAGTCACACTGAATCTAAAAATATGCGTGTTATGTTTGTGTGTTCAGATTTGACCGAGTTATTATGACTCCATGAAGAAGACGTTTGATTTTGTTGGACAGAAACGGCGTCAATGAATGGCGACAGGTTAGTGAAATAAAGTGAAACCAGGAGGCTGTTAGGGGCCCCTGGTGGCCCCTGGTGGCCCTGCTGGTTGCCTGCTGTGACCAGTTGGTGTAACAGCATAGGTTCTCTCTGATTATGTTACAGAGTGTAAGCAAACTTTACATAAACATTTTATCAGACTAAACTATCATAACCTTCTTAAAATCAAAATCGTGAGTTATATTTAATTTGATTCTTTTTTTTTTTTTTTACATGTACAGTAAATGCTCGTTTTCAGCGTCCTGGTGTGTGTGTGTGTGTGTGTGTGTGTGTGTGTGTGTGTGTGTGTGCTTCCTGATGTACGCTAGCAGCTTGTTGTCTTTCCAACTTGTATATTTTGATTTATATTTTATATTTTACCCATGTTACATTAAACAATTAAAAATGAACTTTATTTAGATTGTAAAATGACAAAAACAGATGTTTTCAGACCATTTTTGTGGAGAGAGTGGATGAAGCTGCACCATGCGAGCAAGGCCGTAAAAAAGACACTCACATGGCCTCCAGGACGTCATGTTGCTATATAAACTACTGGTTTCCTTTTCGGGCCCCGGCTCTGTTTTTAAAAGTATTGCAACATAAGTGGGGATGTATGTTGTGATGCTCAACGGCCAAATATGAGTATGTTACTTCAAGGCAACATGTTACCGCAGAGGGTTAATGGACAAAGCTGTCAGGGCGTTCAGTGTTTCCAGTGTCAAATACTCTGATATTTGAACAGTGATGAGAGTAACTTGACATTCAAGTACTGTACTTCAGCACAAGTTTGGCGTGTTTGTTCATTCATTCATTCACTCTGCAGAGTTTGATTTCATATTTTAATGCAAAATATAAATCAAATTATACATGTCGATATATGATTTCACAGGTTCAGCTTACCAGCACTATATAAAGTAATTAAAATAGCTCAACAATATTAAAGTGATGTGGACAACACAATATTAATACATCACAAATTGTAATCCAGTAATATAATATTTGTGATTCTGCATAAGTGCTTTTACCTTTTGTACTAGGGCTATATTTTAATGCTAATATTTTTGTGTTGTTACTCAATTACTTAAAAATTTGAATGCAGGACTTTTTTCTTAACAGAGTATTTTTGCACTGTAGTATTGCTAATTTTATTTAAGTATAAAATCTGATTACTTCTGACAGTTGGCAGCTTGTTTATCAAAACATACAGTTGAGGAGTTTTGAGCACATTTTTCTGGTCTGTTACCCAAATGATTACATCATTTACATAAAGTAAAATTAGCCAATCAACACAATTGTCTCCCTCTGTTGATCACATGACCTTCACCTGCAGGTCGTAGCGGTCCCTCACTGTCAACATCACTGCTTCATGGAAGTGTTTTTAACCTCTGTAGTAGTTTGTGTTTCTCAGAAAAACGAAACGAGCTGTTGTTGTTGTTGTTGTTGTTGTTGTTGATCGGGCTCTGACCCCGCTGCCCTCCGTCTTTCTGAAGAACTGCTCCCTCTGTTCTCCTGACTCTGAGGTCCTGGTCCTTTCTGAAGAGGGGGACGCTCCATGGCTCTATTGATGACAGTTCATCAGCATGCAGGGGGGGCGTCTGCCATCGCCATGGTGACCAAATACAGCTTCTGTCCCCTGTGATTCACCCAACATTCACCCCTCCATCACTTTGCCTCTGCCTCAGCTGAGCTCAGCGGATATTTATACTATAGATATCACCACACTTCAGTCAGTCATGTCATTCATTTATTAAATGTTTAAATTGAGACGGATTTTTATCCTCAGTTCCCAGAAACCAAAGTGTGTCTTTAGACTGTTTATAAAGCCACCTGTGCAGCATGGTTTTATGTTTGGTGATGACTGTGTGTTGGTTGGTGTGTCACTTTGCTCCACATTTAAATACCTCAGCAGCTACTGAATTGATTGATCTGACATGATGGTTCCCCACAGGATAAAATCAACTTTGGTGATCCCAAGATTTTTCCTCCATTGTCATTATAAAGTTCACATTTGTGGGTTTGGAGTGAAATGTTCCAGGTGTTCTTGGGGAGGTTGTAGAGGTCTCTGAGGAGGTTTTCTTTTTTCTTGAGCAGTTTTTGGCCTCTGTCTACATGCGGATGGATATTCCCCCTTCTGTTTAAACAAATAACTCTGACCACACCACCTTTATTTCACAAAACATCTCCGTCCACACTGGAACGCAAAAATGACCCCAAGCACTCACCATTGTTAGCCACCTTCAGCGTCTCTCCTGTCACTAAGGAAATAAAGTGTGCAGGTTAATGTTACCTTTTTGAAAACACCTACTGCAGATCTCATCACTGTTGGTTCCCCTTCAGTTTAAGGATGACGGAGCTCACTCAAATATAGGAGTGATGCCCTGGATATTCAAAAGTTTTTTCTTCCACTCCTCATCGACAACAGTCCCTCTCTGGAAATTGTCCCAACATCTGCTGGATCAACTGAGCTCCATCCAAAATGTGGTTTCTAAAGTGGAGCAAAAAGAATTAGGGTTTAAAAGCTCTCAGTTTTAGTAACCTAAAATAAAATATAAAAATGTAAAGGAAAATATCTGTTTACAAAATTAGCTGAAAACATATCGACATGGCCTTAAGAAGTCATTTAAAGGTTCCTGAGTTCCTCAAGCAGATAAGAAAGGGCCTTGAGGAGGCGTTAGCATTCACTGAAAAGGTTTTAGCTGTCCTTTCCCAGCAGTTCTAGAAGGTTTCAGCTGCCTTTGAGGAGGTTTAAGAGGTCATGTAAAGTTACCAGAATTCCTTATGAAAGTTAGAGAGGACCTTGAGGAGGCATTGTCATTTATCAGAAATGTTTAGGCTTTCCTGGAAGACGTTTAAGAGGTCTCCAAAAGGTTCCAAAGTTCCTCCAAGGAGGTTTTTAGATGTCCCTGAAGAGGTTCAGAATTCCTTGAGATCTTGAGAAGTTGACAGTGTTTTTAACTGTGGCTTAAGAGGTTGCAACAGCCTTGAGGAGGTTTCAGAGTTTCTTGAGGAGGTTTAGGTTTCCTTGAAAATGTCTTGAAGTCTTGAAATGGTGCAAAGATTCCTTCAGAAGTTTCCAAAGGTCCTGCTGGAGGTTTGTGAGGTTCTTGATAGAGGTTTTGGATGTCCCTGTAGACTGTAGAGGATCCAGAGGTCACTGAAGATGCAATTGTTCTTGTGGAGATTTTAGGTTATCCTGAGGAAGTGAAAGTTGTCCTAGAGGAGTTTTAAGAAGTCATGTAAAGGTTTCAGGCTTCCTCCGGGAGGTTCCAGAGATAAGAAAGGACCTTGAGGAGGTTTAGATGTCCCTGAAGAGGATCCAGAGGTCATTGAGGATGCAGTTGCAGTTTCCTGAGGAGGTTTTAGCTGTCCTTGATGGAGGTTAAAGAGATCATGAAAAGGTTCCTTGCGTTTTTTTAGAAGGTTTTAGAAAGCCTTGAGGATCTTGTAGAGTCCATTGATGGATGGCTGTCATGAAAGAGGTATCAGAGCCCCTCGGGAGGGTAAAGAGGTCTTGAATATGTTCCACTGATCCTTGAGATGCTTACAGTCATCTTCAAGAAGGGTTTAAAGTTCTTAGAAAAGGTTTTAGAGGTTATTGAGGTGTGATGGGTGTAATGAGGTCACTACTGTTGCTATGGTTACCTGAACTCTGACTTAGACAGCTATATTTGAGGTGAACACATAACATTTGACAGACACCAGGGCAGGGTCAGCTGGCTGACAGGAAACAATCAGCCGTGAGTCAGCTCAGACGCTCGGCAGCCGTCAGTCGAGACACTGAAGTGTTATTCTGAAGCTGGTGCAGTGAAGTGAAGAGAAAAACTTCTAATCTCAGGAGAGAGTTGCAGACTTAATGGTCATGTAACAGCTGGTGGAGGCTGAGACCGAAAAAAAAAAGTTTAATAATTTATCCAAACTCAGACTCAGCCACGTTTCATCAATAATCATTTTGAGAACTGAACCTAATTCTGTCTTTTCAGGAGAAGTAAAAATATGATTTTAACTTCCAGCGTGTCTGTAAATTGGTTTCAAACAGCAGCAGTTTGTCAGTCATGACACTAATGAGGGAAATAAAAAATAAACTTGCCTCGTGGAGAAAACAGCATGAAAACAATATTGTCACACACCTGCTGCTGGGCCTTTATTTTGGAAGTCGTTCACAGGTCGGAAATAAACCCATGTGAGCGGAGACATGAGCCAGTGATTCAGCTGAGGATGAAGTCACAGAATCATCTTGTCTGTATTAATCACCACCTGTAACTATTTATTAATTCAGAGTTCAACAGTAACAGAACAAAAAATTAAAGAAAATATCGCAAACGCTTTTTTATAGTGAAGATAAAGTGTTTCTCATCACTGCTTTACTTCGTCCCTCAGGTCAGCTGGCGGCAGGGACCTGTGAGATCGTCACTCTGGATCGGGACAGCAGCCAACCGAGGAGGACCATCGCCCGACAGACGGCCCGCTGTGCCTGCAGGAAGGGACAGATTGCCGGGACGACACGAGCCAGACCGGCGTGCGTTGACGGTAAGACGCTCGCCGTCCTCTGACGGCTGCTCCAAACAACAACAAGCCCTCTACATCAGTGACAAAATATGTTGTTCGTCCATGCCCAGCACAGTCACCAGGAGAACATGTTGGTATTTTACATCTCTGCAAACCACAGATATTTTATGTTTGTAAATTTCATACAAATCTTATCATGTTTCTAAAGTGACACAGTATATGAGCTGACGTTTGTCATTGGGAGGTGATGGTTGATGGTGTAACACTGAGGTGAGACGCCTGCCAAACTGCAGACCACTGTTTGAGACCAACAAACAACAAAACTGGTTGCGTTGTAGCGAGTCATTGCTGTTTTTTCAGCAGCTTTAAAGCCATCAAATGTGGTCATTTAGGTGTGACCTGTTGCTGCGTTTCCTGCCAGAATCCATTCATCCATTTTCAACCATTTATCCAGGCCTGGGTCACAGGGCTCAGGCTGTGCAAAATACTCTAGACGTCCCTCTCTCCAGCAACACTTTCCAGCTACTCAAGGGGGACTCCAAGGTGTTCCCAGGCCAGATGAGATATATAATCCCTCCAGTGTGTTCTGGGTCTGCCCCGGGGCCTCCTATGCCTGAAACACCTCTAACAGGAGGCGCCCAGGAGGATCCTGATCAGATGCCTGAACCACCTCAACTGACCCCTTTTAACGCAAAGGAGCAGCGGCTCTACTCCGAGCTCCCTCCAGATGTCTGACTCCTCCCCCTATCTCTAAGGCTGAGCACAGACACCCCACAGAGGAAACTCATTTCAGCTGCTTGTATCCGCAACCTCGTTCTTTCAGTCACTACCCAGAGCTCATGACCTCAGGTGAGGGTTGGGACGGAGATGGACACACACGCTCCATTCTACCCTCACTCGTGAACAAGACCAATGACCAATGGTTGGACAAGAGCTGAATGACCAAACAGTCGACCAGTCGACCAGAACGTGACAGCCCTACAGAACAGTGCCACAAAAAGTAATTTAAGCCAAAACGTGATCACTTCCTAACTCTTACCATATGGATTTTGTTAGACTTGCACCTATTAATCGTCAGTGCTCAGAATCAGGCCGGTTTTCATGTGATTGGCCATGATCTGCGACCGGCCGGTCAGTCTAAAATCTGCTGATTTAAAACGCCCGTCAAATTCCCCGCGCGCCGCATGATTGATATCGTGTAACATCAGCAGCGCACACACACACACACGCACATGTGCAGCTCACGGCTTGGGCGATGTGAGGAAGGAGACCTCAGGGACACACTGCTTTGACAACTATGGAGTAAATGATTCTGGCCAGAGAATCAGGTTCAAGAGGATACTTTCATTTTCAATGCAGGTGGTTCACAACAAGTGTAGCGTGTGTTTGTGTGTGTGTGTGTGCGTGGTTCTGAAATAAACAAAAGAAAAAATAGCTTTACACTCAATTCTTACAAATATGGCTTCTCACCTTAGTCATTCACACACACACATCAAAAGAGAGAAGGAGAAAGTTGGTAATCGCCCGTGTTAAACTGAACTGCGGAGCTCTCACTGCTGCACTGTGCCGCTTGAAACTGATGAGGCGTGTGTCCGCGTGCTTACTGGTGGGCGCGTCCTCAGCGCTAAGGGCTTTTGTACAGGCGACCTACACCGTGTCGGCCATATGGAATTTTTGTCTATTCAAGAAATTACCCACAAATGCTATACACCAAGAATTATTATTTTATTTATCTATGTTTTTATTTATGTATGGCTTTTTTACTTATCTACAAAAAGGAAAATGTTCCTTAACCTGTGTCACTGTTTTTGTTTGTTTGTCTGAGATGATTATTGAAAAGCTGGTTGTATCTTGGTTAAAATGTTCTGATAAAAGAAAGATAAGGAAATATTGCAACATCTTGTGAGCTGTAAAGTGGTTTGAAAAAAAAGAAATCTGATTCGGCTGTCCAAACACTCTGCAAAGTGGAAATTGGTATTGGCCCAAAAAATTGTAATCGGAGCAAGTCTAGATTTTGTGCCTTAACCTAACCACACGTTAATCGTAGTACTGTTGTAATGTAAAGAAACGCAACTTTAAACAAATCTGCTACATAATAACATACAAATGTGATGGATGGCAACATTTTTCCTGGTGATTAGGTCGCCATGTCCTCTAAACTGACACAAAGACGTGTTTTATGATCTCATGGCCTGATCAGCAGGACGACATCTTCTGTCTGCGCCTTTGAAATCACAGTTGAAAAATAAATCAGCTTCCATTTCCTTCCATGACTGTCTCTCCTCTCTGGCTGTATGTTTACTGTAGTTAACAAGTATCGCTTTTGATTCTTATTTGTGTTCGCGAAGGCCAATTGGGTGATATTTGTGTGCACTTTTAGGGGTAAATTAAGAATTAATTTGGGGTATTTTAGTGTGTTAAGATGTCATCAGTGTTCATAGTCTTCTCTGAGGATGAAGGTCAGCTCACAGCTTGAGGCTAAACTTGCAGTTTATGAAGGGAACAAACACAGATATCTGCAGCTTCCCCTCTAAATCCTCCACATCTCTTCATCTGGACCGCCAGGTTCAGAAAGTCAAAGCCCAGATGGGAACAGCCCAGAGTTGCATTGCATTTCATCACCTGCTGTCTCCTCCTTTCTCTTTCTCCCTCTCTTTCTGCCATCTGGAGACGACGACAACAGCTGGAGGGACTCGTTCCGCTTTGCAGGGATTTTACAGGCTCTCCTGGTGATTTTCACAGACTGTGAGCAGTTGTTTAGCTGAGTTAAAGAACCTCTGCCGCCTCTCCCGCTGCTTTCTCCTCTGTAAAGCTTGAGTTGAATAGAACTTCAGATATTTTCTCCTTCAGTTTTGTTCTCAGATTTTTACTCACATCAGCACTGATTTCCTTCAGGACTGATACAATTAGGACAGACTATCCAAAATTATCATATTCAGCAAGATTCAGAAAATGTTGTTTTCATCTAATCAGTAGAGCTAATTGTTTTTGGCTCAGCTGTACCAAAGTGGGGCCAGTCGTGAGTGAATGATGAAGCTAAACCATTGGTCCATTACTTTTTCAACATGACCACACACACACAGTCTTTAATGGGCAGAAACATGGTCCACACAAGTATGTGATCACACACACTTTGAGCTTCACAAGATGGATTTCACATGTCGTTGCATTCTGGAGTCACACAGATGTCGATTCAGCACTGTTAATACCAGCTTATAGGTGGAACAACTCTATCCCCTCAATCCGTGATCGTACCTTTATACAGAGTGGGAGGCGGAATAACTGTAAAAGGAAGCTTATGTTTTCTTTTTGTCATGTATCAGTTTAGAAAGGGACCCAAATGCAGAGCAGTGGGCAGGTGGATTTGGAACAAAAGACGAGCTTTAATGAAGCTGATAAAAAAAAAAACAGACGGGTCACTGAAAGTCCAAAAGAAGGAGATCCAAAACTAAACTGAAGACCAACTGGGATAACACAGTGAACACAGGGATGAACTCAGGGAAGAAATCCAAAACGGAGCACAAGAGACCAGGCAGAAAATGGAGCAGGGAGCGACACCATGAACACAGGAATGAACACAGATAAACTGACAAGGAACAAAGGGAAACACACAGGTACATATACACTGCCCCAAAAAATGAAGAGAACACGTAATAATCACAGTCTAACAGGAAGTCAGTTAAACTTCAGTGATATCAATGTGTCCATGTAGGAAGCACAAGTGATTGTGAATCAGTTTCAGCTTGTCACTACTGGCAGCATGAGGCCGTACCTGCAGCCCAGTCAGGTCACACAGGTAGTCCAGCTCCTCCAGGATGGCACAAGAAGGTTTGCTGTGTCTCCCAGCACAGTCTCAAGAGCACGGAGGAGACACCAGGAGAGCTGGACAGGGCCGTAGAAGGGCATCAACCCAGCAGCAGGACCGCTATCTGCTCCTTTGTGTGAGGAGGAACAGGAGGAGCACTGCCAGAGCCCTACAACATGACCTCCAGCAGGCTGCTGGTGTGCATGTTTCTGACCACACTGTCAGAAACAGACTCCATGAGGGTGGCATGAGGGCCCCACGTCCTCTAGTGGGACCTGTGCTCACAGCCCAGCACCATGCAGCTCCATCATTCACCAGAGGACACCAGAACTGGCAGGTCCACCACTGGCGCCCCGTTCTCTTCACAGATGAGAGCAGGTTCACACTGAGCACATGTGACAGGCGTGAAAGAGTCTGGAGACGCTGTGGTGAATGTTACGCTGCCTGTGACATCATCAAGCATGACGGGTTTGGCGGTGGGTCAGTGATGGTCTGGGGAGGCAGATCCTTGAAGGGTCGCACAGACCAACAGCCAACAGCACCCTGACTGCTGTTAGGTACCAGGATGAAATCCTCAGAGCGACTGTCAGACCTTATGCCGGTGCAGCGGACCTTTGGTTCCTCCTGGTTCAGTGGTGAATCCCAGATTTTTACTAAAACATTTGTACACAGTTTAAGCACAGATTTTTGCATACGCACCGTTATTGAATGAGGCCCAGTGTCTACAGCTCATTTCAAATCTATCGCATGCCATACACACTCCAACCTTATACAAGGTTACGAGCTGGTCTTGCTTTCATCTGATTTAAACAAGATGACTTCCTAAAATGCCTCAGATATTTGAAGATAGACACCTAAATATTAATTTTATTCACTGCAAGGTTTTGTCGGAGCTGAACAGGTTAAACTTGGTGCTGTCAGTGATCAGAGGAGTCTGAACGTGCTCTGCTGCTCTGGGAGGATATTTTCAGCAGCAGACTCAATGCTGCTGATCGCTGCAACCTGTTTTCTGAGCTCAGAGTCTCATCAGCAGCTTCCTGTTTTTTTCCTCACTGAATTTCTGTGAAAAACTAAAACAAAACCTGCTTAAACTTTTAGCGACCTCGTCATTGCAGTGGATGACCCGGAGCTGCTGCTGGTTGTCAGATAGGAGACATCAGGTAATAAGCTGGTTGACTGACGTAAACTAAAATGTCTTCATCTGTCAACTACTTAGAAGGGTTAAAAAACTTTTTAATTTAATTTAGAAAACTCATAACTGCTAAACACTGAGGAGCTATGCAGACAATTGTATGTGGACACCTGAACAATTCGGCCACATAGCCTACTTTTGGACATATCTTACACCCAGTTCAACGCAGTGGGCAGCACAGAGCAACAGTCATTGTTAGTTTCACACTGACACAGTTGTCACTATCATGCTTAGCATCTTGTTGTGTAAGTTGCAAATGTACTTACCAGCATTTGTGTGCCCATCCGCTTTTAATTCTTAAATTAAGGTGTGGTCAGGGGCATTGTTTGCAGGTTGCTAAGTTGAGGCATTAGAAAGTGACCTCGCCGTTGACCAACAAAAAACCTAACCTTAGGTCGGACTGGTGCAGTGTTTTCCTGCTCTAATATCACGCTGTAACCTGTGACAGGCTGTTATGATACCACAACTTTCACACATTTACATATATGGAGTTTATTCATGTCGGTTTACATCACCAAACATCGTCAGAATCACTTGACGACACCGACTCCCTTGTGCGCATGGCGAGAGAGGAGAGGGGGAGACGCTGTGCTGCTGCGGCGGATCTGCTCAGTGAGTTCCTCTGCAGGGAGGGTAACTCACGGTAACTGCCTAAAGAGTCTGAGAAGTCCGGGGCTGTTCATAAAGCATTCAGGACGCCACAGTTTATTCTGCACTACTGAAGCTGCTCCTCTTTTTGGAACCACAGCAGAGTCGTAATAATTTTGCTTTCAGCCATGCTTGTTGTTGTTGCCGTGGGTAACAGTATGACGTCAGTATGCCAAGAAGTTGAAATACTGCGAGTATCACAATACAGATTTTTCATATCATTTTAAAAAATATATGATATGGCACACCCCAAGCTTAAATGTCTCGTGATATTTGCTGCAGTGACATCACTGCTCTTGCTGCCTTACTCTCAGCAGTAAACGGATCGCTTCTGCTGAATCCACCATGTAACTAGCAGTGTGCCATGTGCAGGCACACCTGGCTTTCAAAGGGAATAGGAGATGACACTCTGATTGGTTGAATTCATGTAACACCCAGAACACACTTAATTAAGGGACTAAATACACTTTGCCCTTTGCGCCTTACTTTGCACCCAGATAATGCATCATTTAAGTCGCAAAGGTGGAGTTGGAGAAGCCCTAAATCTTATAAATACAGTGCATTATAGATTGTTTAGATACGGCCCTGAGTGTGACGTACGTCAGAGACACTGACTCAAATGTTACTGCTGCAAAAGGTAAACTGATTTGATGTATTGATCACTCTGCCCTTCAGCCTCAATCAATGTGAAAGAGAAATCTTTGTAAGTTTCCAGCAGAAAGAGTTATATCTCATAAAGTATTACAGTGCAAACTTTCGCCTCCTCCTGAGTCTCTCTGTGACCTTTACAGAGCTGCGTCTTCATGTTGGTATTTATGTCAGGTTGTGTTTTCTGTTGCAATCTCAGGTAACAAACTCTGGAGTCTCTTCAGTGTTTCAGGGAGAAAAACTGGTGTAGCTCAGATAAAATGAAAACCTTATTCAACTCAAGAGACCCAAAAAAAAAATATGAGGGAAACAAAACAAAAGTGTCTCATAAAAAATATAAACAAAAAACTTTCCCCACTCACATCGTGGGACCTGTAACATGAGATGGAACTTTTTTACCCAGAGGGAAGTTGTTTTGCAGGAGTTGCAGTACAAAGGAGGAAAAAGTGCAAATATGAAATGTCAGTAAAGGTGCAAGTAGACAAATATTAATAAACAGAAACCAAAATATAAAATATACACAAGGTTAATGATGATAAGTATCATGTTTGGTGGGAGAAGTATCAGGCATTTACTGAAGAAAAAGTAGCGATACTACAAAGTGCTTGTGAAAGTCCTGCATTGAAGTAAGAGTACAGGAAGTCTCAGAAAATGTACGTTTATTAAAGTAAGAGTTCTCATTATGCAGAATAGCCCATGTCAGGTAAGCTGCACATTAGGGCTGGGCGATATGGACAAAAATTCATGTCTCAGTATTTTAGATAAAATTGGTACAATGTTCAGCTGCAAGTCACAAACACTTTTATGAAAACAGACTGTGATCAGAATAAAATGCAAAGTACAGCACAAAGTACACAGCACTGGAGCTACAGAGATTTAAAGGTTTGTAGCTCAGGACACTGAACTATAACATGAGTATTAAAGGATCAGGTCAGTTTGACACAATTGAAAATCCGTTGTGTCGGAGTTAAAAAGTTGTTTTCCATCTGTCGGCCTTTTAAATGAATCTAGTGTTGGAAAATGATTTCAATCTTTTTATTAATTTAGGCTATTGATCTTATTTCTGCATCAACAGAGACACTTTGTCCTTGTTATATACGTCTTGTGTATGAAACGTCAGAGTTGTCCAGGCGCTGTCACACAATAAACTACAAATACCAAGAAGAAGTCACATATTAAGAACGGGAAGTTGGGTATAACACGTTACTTGACTTTCCTTTCATAATCTGTGACTTCTTTGTCCTGAAATTATAACTTTAATCTCATAGTATTGTGACTTTATTCCTTGTTGATTTAAGATTTTATTCTCACGATCTAAGATTTTTTTTTCTTTAACTTGACCCCAATCCTCCTTCATACAGATGATTCCAGTATCATCATTCTAGCTTTAAAATAGCCATCGATAGCCTCTTAAAGACAGGCGACGGGGAAAAAAGCAGGACGTTATTTTCCCACCTTAAATGCATCACAATTAACGTCCCGAATAATTACATAACTTTTGTTAACTCCGTCACATCCATCATGTATGCGACTCAAGAAAATTAAATTAAATCCCTGTGAGTTTGGTCCTTTACAAGGTTTAATAGTCATAGGAAAAATATTTTTCATGTAGTGTTAAAAAATATATTCCCAGCCTAGTTGAAGGTTTTGTTCCAGGTCTTATGGGTTTTGTTTTTAGTATAGTTTTTTAATTTGTGGGCAGAGCAGGTTGTCTACTTATTGGGAGATCATGTGTCGATCCCCAGTTCCTCCTGTCTGGATGTCAAAGTATCCTTGGACAAGATACTGAACCTCAGATTGTGACTGTGTATGAATGTTTAACTGACCTTGTGTAGTAGCCTCAGCCACCAGTGTGTGAATGTGTGAATGTGGCTCTGTAGCGTAAAAGCACGAGGACGAGAAAAGCTCTGTTACAGTAAATAGTAACATAGATACTTCTGCTTTTCATTTGTTACAGTGAAAGAAGTACAACACACCTTCATCACTACTTTGCATCCCCTTATTTAATTTCTTCCATTTCTGTGTTCTTATATATTTTTTGGTTATACTTTGTAGCAGCATATTTTTATGTGTGTATTTACGATGTATACAGTTCTGTTTTACTTTAACTCATCCTCAAAAAATATATCATTTTAAAGACAACAAACCTGTTTTTCAGATTTTTTTTTAAAGCGTGAGTTCAGAAAGTCTTAAATAAAACTCTCAGCAGCTGCTCTGTTTGGATCTCAGTGACCTTTAAGCTGGATGTTGGTATTTATGTCAGCTTGTATCTGAGGCGGCCGCTCGCTTCGCTTCATGTAGCTCTGCTGCTGAAATCCCCCAAAAAGAGCTCAAACCGATCAGACTGCAGTCAGCTCTCGTCCGTCCTCTTACATCTCAAAGCTCCGGCTTGAATA